>CM024796.1:20386692-21745904 GCA_014281875.1 Nibea albiflora | reverse complement strand
GAGATGTTTTAACGTTAGCAAGAGATGAACCAACTGACAAATTCAGGGTTGAAATGTGTTTCAGAGATGAAATGACTTGTTAATTATGAAACCGAATGAATGGGCTGCAATTAGCATTAGATTTAAGTGAAGGTAAAGAGCAGCTGTTGACGGTCAACAGTAACTATAATAACACTGTAGTCCTGTTCAGTTGGGGATTTTCCTGAACAGGATGTCTCTGACCTCCCCTGATCTCTCAGCATCAGCTCATCAACATCTATTCAGACCACACACACAGAGCATGTCAGTGTTGAAGTCATTACAGCATATTGTTCGCTCAATAGCACATAGACCCTCAGGCTCTCACGGCCATTACTGGTGTATTCACAGCATATCGGCGAAATGATGAAAACACACACACACACGCCGTGTGTTTCCACACCTCTGTGACTGTTGACTTTTCTCTCATAAAGAAACAGGACTGGAGAATGAAGATGGTGCAGACACTGTTGATTCTGCTGACACTGTTGTGTTAGTCAAGACATGTGATCTCTCTCCCAGTCAACATATGTCCAACGCACTGTTTGAATCAAGGGGGTGTATTTCAACCGTAAGTGCTCCGCTTACTCTTTTTCTGCATGACTGCAGACACACCGCTCACCTAAAAGCATTTCAAAGCCACGCTGCCACCTCTGAATGTGCTTTCAAGCCTAATGGGTCAGGGCTAGGTTTGTGCAGTTTGTTTAGGTTGGGGTGAAAGCTGCTAGCTGAACTCTGGTGCAGACCAAACTGGACCAGGACTGCATTAAAAAACAGGACGGAGTCTTTGTGGTCTGAAAGCAAACAGACACACCTCATCATTTCATGATAGTAGATATGATTTTAATTTCAGGCTGTAAAGATGTTTGTTCTGCTGTGAAGTTGGACATTTTAACATGGGGGCTTATGATAACCGACTTATTCTGTTGCCAGCCTCAAGTGGACGTTTGAGGAACTGCAGATTTTGGCACTTCAGCGTAGGCTTCACTTTACAGCCCTGGAGGTTGATGTATGTATTATCATTACAGGTTTTGGTTCATTTGCAAAAAGTAGGCTGGTCCAGAACTAAAAGGCAACAATGCATCATTCTGTGCCTTAGTTTGGATTATAGAATGTTTGAATATGGACAATGCACCTCCACTTTAGGGTCAAAGGTCTATATGAAAAATAACTCTTATCTAGAAGAGTTTTTTTTTTATTTTTCTGATGCAAAATTAGACAGTTTCATAAAAATAAAGTCTAATTTAATTGAAGTCACTGTTATGAGTACACTGACAGTTTTTTAATTTAATTTTTAATTTACCCAGAATTCACAGTAAATTTACTTTAGATAACCAATTTGACAATCAAATTGTGCAGTTAAAAAAAACAAAAACTTTGAGCCCATTGTTAGACTGAATTAACAACAGAGAGTGACTGTTTATCCATATCTTAACACAATATTATAATATTATTTACTTATGCTGATATAGGGGTTGCTGGGGTACTTATTATGAGTGATAAAATCCTAACACACAGCAGAGCACCTGTCCAGACTAACTGCTGGCAGCACAAGCGCAACCTCATCTGACTCTAGGTAAAATGAGAAACCAAAATGTCAGTGCTGCTTTACTTGGCGGTGTCGATTCAAATACAGAATTAGCCGAACACGAGGGGAAACTGTTAACAATGAGCAGAAATCTGCAATCTTGTTTGTATTGTGAGTTTTTCAATGTACTGACCTTCAGCTCCCAGCGAAAGGTCATCTTCAAAGCTGCAGCCGTTCCTCAGCCCTCCTGTTCTCACACACACAGACACAGAGTACACACAGAGCAGTAAAATTGTGAAACCACTTCAGGAACCTGTCCATAGTTGCAGAGGCAAAGAGAAATTTCTCTTCCAAGACCTTTTTCCACAGCAGCCAATTTGACATGAAATAGTGGATAAACACAGGGGTCACCAGTGATACTAATTAAGGTTCCATTCCATTCAGGTCAAACAGAGTCAGGGTGCTGCTGTGGTGCACGTTGGCTCACTGGAGAGCCTCTGCTGCAATAAATGGAATGGAAACTCTGTATCATTGGTAACACCTGCGTTGGCCCTACTATTTCAAGTCAAAATGGCTGCTGTGAAAAAGGTCTATTCTGACACACAACTGTTAAGGTTAAACAAAACCAAATTCTATCCCTAAAAATAAGCTGTGATGTCTAGTTTCAAGTATTTAGTCCCCAAAATGAAGGTTGTGTCAGTGTCTGAAATGACACTGAAAATGTGGATTACCTTTACTGGGAGAAGCACTCTGATCATCTAGAGAGGCTCCGATGGGAGTCCTGGACAAGAGACATAAAAACAAAGAGATAGAGAGTTACACATCAACCCAAAGTAACCATAAACTAACCCTTAAAAAGATAAAAATCCAGCAGACTACTCTGTTAGTAAGTCCATGTCAGCTCCAATTAATACACAGTGTACAGAGCATACAGCAGATACTGGCTCCATCACTTAGCATTGTGTTATATGACGCCCGGAGCACACACCAGATACATTACAGACAAGTCAAAAGGTACACAACAATGTGCGTCTTCTTCTTCGTTGATAAAGCAAACTATACCACCACAGTGAACCATTGTATATATGTGAAAATAAGAATCCAGCACCAACACCTAGTCAGACACCGGTTGTTGTACAATGCTCATTGGTTAACACTGACCAGTCCACACTAACTGTTACAACCTGTCTGGCTGAGGCTAACTAGTCTAGTCAGTCAGACAGTTTCTCAGATTATCTACTGAACAAAATATGGATATCTATGATGACTACAAGCCTTGCTAGTTGCCTGTCAAACAAAAGATAACAGTCCCAATGGTGGGACAGGTAAAGACAACTATTCCAGGCTAACTGCCTATCAGGCTACATTCCACCAGGTGCGGATGCGCTGCATTCCATGTACATCTCAGTCGTCGCAGCAATACGTGACCATTCTAGTCAATGTTTCAAACCCCACTGGCCTTGCCGTGGTCCTTTTAAGGAGCACCCGAGAAGCGGACCTCCACATGGCTCCACCGGGAATACACGGCTGTTCTATTTTTGACGCTGTCGATTTACAGAGAAACAGCAAAATAAAACACCCAATAAAAAACTGCCAGTCATAAAAACAGACAAAAGCAAAACAAATGAACTATGTAGCATATTTACACATGGAGAAGTACTTGGAAGCAAATAAACCAGGAAAACGACCAAATCTGAGCAAGTAAACAAAGTCTGGCGTCAGAGGCGCAGCCATGACGGGATGAGACGTGCCCGGTGGGGTTTCGAGGTGAGGCTAACTAATCCAGGGTAATTGGATATCAAACAAACGTTAACTTGCCCAGCACCAATACCCTGAGGCTAAGTAACACAGACCGGACTGCATGTAAGACGAAGGTGAACTATCCCAACGCAAAGTGCCCGTTAGGCTGAGACTAAGTAACGCAAGCTAGCTACTAGTCAGGCGAAGACTAACTATCTCAACGCAAACTCCCTGTAAGGCTGAGGCTAAGTAAGCAAGGCAAAGCGCCTGCCAGGCAAAGGCAAACTATCAAAGGCTAACTGCTGGTCACTACTTATTGTAGTGATCTACTGAGTATGTTAGACTGAATATCACTAAAGACTAAAGTCCTGTTTTTGACACCTATCCTAGGTGTTCTACTGACCAGACTAGTTGTCCCAGGCTAACTAGCTGACAGGGTAGTTGACAGCAGCCGTAAGCTAGCAAGTCTGAGCTGCAGTCTGCAGTCGGACGCTGGAAACACTGAGTTGTTACACAACCTACACCTCTTATCAACGGGACAAACTTCATGCCACCATTTAACACAAACACACGGTTGTATAACAGTACGCAGGCGCAGTGTTTGCTAATCCTCCCACTTTCCATCGGCAGCCATGTTGGCCCTCAGGCTCTTGCCCTGCGGCTGTTGCTATAGTAACCTATGATTGTGATTCTACTGGTTGTGTTACCAAGGTGTAACTTCGCAGAGGACACGTCAGAGCGCTGTTGAGTCAGAAGGCTTTGAGTGACAGGAGTTAATGCTGTATGTGTGTGTGAGTGTGCGTCTGATAACAGTGTTGACTCAGCAAGAGGAACCCCTCCTCTGTTTACTCTCCTTTCTATTTTCTCTTTTCTTTCCGTCTTCTGTCAGCTTCTTCCTGCAGCTTTCTTTGCCTGGACAGCTCTACGTACCCTATCTCTGGGTGTTGGTCTGTTGCCCTCATGTGTGTTCTGTGTGTTGTATGTCTAGGCGTCGGCTGTGTGCCGGGTCTACGTCAGTAGCTGATAACACAACTGCTAAGCACACATATATACACCTCTAGAAACCAGGAAAACACATCAATAAACCAGTAGGTGAGATAACCAGCCACTAAGATGACTGTTTGCTGTACTTTCCTCCTGATCTATTTCTAATCATCCATCAGTATTTTGATTGATTTTACTCCTTCTAGATACTGGTTTCAGTTCATTTCTTAGGAAATTAACTTGCAGCAACTTGAAACTGGCTGTTAGAAATCCATCAATATTTTGTCAGCTGTGTTTTACGAAATCATCAAGCACAGACTGATCTGAAAAGCCTGCAGTGCATGTATGTCATGTGGTTAAAAAAAAAAGCTAAAACAGGACATTAAATCAGATGGTGAATGGATACTGTACCTGCATTCAATCAGCCAGCTGGTTATCTTGTTAGGAACTTGCCCTGACAGAGAGATACATGAGCATGTTAAAGCAATAAGGCAGCAGATGCCGTGTGCAACAGTGATTACAATATGCTATAAAAGCATTAAAGTGGTGCCAGACTTCAGAATATAACTCTCGACATTTTAGCCCATCATGGTCATGGGGTAACCTTCTTCCCCCTTCACACAACTTGTCGTCATCATCATTTGATGTGTTGATTATTTTTCTATTTAACTGTTTAGTGTGAAATGCCCATCAAAGTGTCTCAGAGCCTGACGTCTTCAAATGGCTTGTTTTGCTGGAGAGCAGCAGACAGTCACATTTGAAAATCTGGATTAGCAAAGTCCAAGTTTCCAAAAGCTGTTTACATTTAAAGAAAGTTAATATTGCTCGGGAGGATTATTCATGTTTAATCAAGACTAAGAGACTAAGGTGTATTGTACATAGGCACAGATGTAGTTTGAGATAAATGAGTCAGCATACTAACGTGATCATGTTGACAAATGCTAATTAGCACTAGACAAAGTACAGCTGAGGCTATTGATAGATTTTCAGGTATTTGGTCATAAAGTATTGGACAAATTAACACCAAAGAATCCAATTAATCCTGTGGGAGAAATTTTAAGGGAATCCAGCTAAATACATTTCACACTACAGGAAAAGAAAAGGGTGCAAATGACGTTGCTGCAAACAAATGGTTAGCGCAAAATCTTGCTTGTTGGTGCTTTTCTGTTATATTATTAATTATTATTTCACTGAGTCACGGTGGTGTATATTGTGATACCACAATATACCCTGCATTTTCCTTCTTAGCATCTATAGCTATAGCATCTGATGGACATTAGAGTACCTGCAGCTAATCACACGTCAGCACTAGGGCACATTCAGCATTCAGACAGAATCTGCGTGTTTTTCTATCCATTTGAGCGGAGGTAAAGAAAAGTTTTGGCTGCGGTGCTACAGTGTCTGCCAAAAAACGCAAACGTGGATCCAACTTTTGGAATATTGCAGACACATGTCAGAGAGACAGAGAGAGAGAGAGAGAGAGAGAGAGACAGAGAGAGAGACAGAGAGAGAGAGAGAGAGAGAGAGACAGAGAGAGAGAGAGAGAGAGAGACAGAGAGAGAGAGAGAGAGAGAGACACAGAGAGAGAGAGAGAGAGAGAGAGAGAGAGAGAGAGAGAGAGAGAGAGAGAGAGAGAGAGAGAGAGAGAGAGAGAGAGAGAGAGAGAGCATTGAGCAGTGATGAAATAAAAAGTTATTTCCTGATTGTTTCACAGTGGTTACAGACACACCCTCAGCAGCCCCCCACGGGAATGCCTGATCCTGTCTGAATGTGCCCTTAGAGCTGGGTTTTTGAGGCTATTTCAAAAGGCTAATCAAAAAATGTATTCTAGTAAAATATTTGTTTTTTTTTTGTTTGGTCAGATCTGAACTCAGTCTAACCTGGTTCTCCAGAGGGTCTCTCTGCTTCCACGTCCTCCTGGTTCTGTTCAGGACTCTGGGTGCCACAGTGCTCTGGTTCTGATTCTTGCCAGATAGAGTCTCTGCTCTTGGCCCAGGCCCGACGCCGCAGACAGGCTATGTTGCGGTCGGACTGCACTCCGAGATCTGAGGATCAATCAAGCAAATAATTTGTCTGACAGCCTGACTGCTGTGAAGTCATCAATCTGGTTTGGCAGGTATTCAACCTGACAAACAGAAACTACAACTGATTGAATAAAAACACACAGGTGAGTCAAGCTGAGTAATCAAACACATCAGGTTTTACCTAGACCACCTGTTTCTTCTAAAGGCCTAATATTAATGACAATGTAATATCACACTGAATTCCAATATACAATGGGGTCCAAAAGTCTGTTTTTTTCAAAGGCCACATTTAAAAACCTGAAAATAATCAGAAAGTTTAAGGATTCAGATCTAAGTGTCAGAGTGTCAGTTGTTCTTCTATGCAAAGAGGGGCTTCATCAGCATAAAATCATGGTCAGGCTCAAGGTTTCTATGGGGGCAGTGCATGGGAATCTAAAATGCTTCTGATGAAGATCAATACATCAAGTTCGGTTACCCGAGAGATGGAAAACCAACTTCAATCAGCAAAATGCTGTCAGGGCGGTCTTGCAGTGGTCTCAGAGGACAATTAGCAATTTCTGACCCACTTCTCAGGAGGGCACACAAGGCCAAACACTTGGATTAGGAAATACCAGCTTTTCACAGAGGATGACCGGGGGATGAAAAAAAAGTCCTACTGACCCCAAGTGGGAGATTTATGGCAGTAACAGAAGGGTGAAGACCAAAGAAGACCAAGTTGGACTGTCACTGATCACCTCAAACCCACTGAACACTTATGGAGACATGTGCAGACTGAGGAAGTCGAGTGTTCTGGGACATCTCAAGAAGTTCTTTGAAACACTGTCAGATCACACTGGGATACCATGGGTCATTAGGTTGTACGCAGACATGTGTACAAGTCCATGCCAGCTCGGGTGCTTTCAGTCATTAAAACAAAAGGAAACATCCCAAATATTTGAGAAATTCATCTACAGTTCTTAAAAATGCAACTTTTCATAGCAATTGTTGAGCTAATATTAAGATTTGTAATGAAGTAAAATAGTATTATGCTTGTAACAAAGCAAATAAAACGTATCTTGACTAGTGGTCTCAGACTTTTGGATCCCACTCTATGTGATTCATAGGGAAGTTCAACTGTTTTGAACTTTGACACATGAATGCACGACATCAAACAATAGCAATCAAAGTGGTTCACGGCCTTTTTTGTCTGATGCACACACACATCTTGTTCAGATGAGCTCAAGTACCTCTGAGTACCGCTTCCTCTATATATATACACAATGAATAAGTAAGATGACCAACCTGGAGCCGTGCTGGTGTCGATTCCTACACCCCCACTCTCCATATCTGCCTGTCTGTGTGTCTGTTTGGGGTCGGTCAGTCAGAGAAGACTGACAACTCTACAGCAACATCAGCAACAGGTAGCACATCTGAAGAGAGAGAGGGAGAGAATCAATCTTCTTCTTTCACTTCTTTCACTGATTTATCGGTTTATTTAACACGGATTAAAAAACAGTCACTATGGTCAAAAGGCTGTTTTTCACCTATGCGCCACAAAACAGAGCACGGAGAGCGATAATAAAAAAAAGAAAAGACTATCTGTTATGGCACACGGCTTGCTACTAATGAAAACATGCAACGCAGAAGGACATAAAGTGTGATATGCAAAGCAACAAAATGTAATAAACATGAATGGAAATAAGCCCCCAAATAAAGAGACTGCGCTGCATTAGGCACTAACTGAGTTAAGCATAGCAGAAGCATGTAGTGCACAAACAAAGCAGTGACACGCAGAGGTGATAGAACACATAAGTCACTCTGGAACAATAAAAGAGAGAGAGAGAGAGAAATGCAAGTATATGAGATATGAAGGTGTTAGTAAGACAGCTGACCACTGATTAATAACCATTTCTGTACATGAGCTCTAAATTAATTAGCACCATGTGTAACACCTGTGTTTAAATACTATTTAATGTCAAAATGGCTGCTGTGAAAAAAGGTCTGTTGATGGACCTGTATCAGGACAAATGAACCTGATCAAAATCTGATCCTTTGTTTACTCTACTTGACCACAGCCGGCTCTACGGTGCATAATTTCACTGCATACTGCAGGAGTGAGATAAAAAAAAAATGATTTGACCCGTGAGTACACAGATCCAATAGGCTGTGACGCCTATCAGATCAAATCTCCTGTGTCTCCTCTGTCTGTCCTCGTATGAAAAGCTCAGCGTACAAAACACTGCTCATTGTAAACCTGCGCTGTCACCGGTATGTCGTCTACAGCAGATCAAACGAGATGTTGCCAAATGAGGCTGATTCTGTAACTTTATTAAAAGTCAACAAGGAAGAGGAAGTCTGTCTTGAGACTAACACAGCTTACAAACAGAAATGTATCAACAGCTGGTTGGGTTACATGGTTGCTCACAGCTATTTCCCTCCTCCTAAAAAAAAAAAACCAAACAAACAAATGAACAAAACGAGATCCAGAAAGCGAAGCGATGAAAGGGGTAAAACTTTGGTTGAGAGGGACAGCGAAATCCACGTGGAGTCACGGAGCGAAGAAAGGATGGAGAGGGGAAAAAAGAAGAGCCTACAGTCAAATCTAAATGAGGACATTTGAAACAGGAAACAAGTGTTTAGAATGAATAAGAGAACAACTTCCTGTCCGATAGGGAGACCGTGTGGGAGAGATATGGGAGGGTTTATTTTTAGATTTCTCTTGTAAATGCAAAACAAACAAACTGGAATGTAAGAAGACGACACACAGATGGGACAGTGTGCCGATTGTGTGACAGCCATCAGCGCTGCCCGAGAATCTGCTTATTCATCCTCATCACAGCCCTCTTCCCTCTCCTCATCAAACGCCCCGGCTCCCATGGCCATAAAGGAGGCTCTTCTATTTGATTGCGCCACAGAAGATTATACACACAGTTTATCATCGTGTCTGGGGGTCATTTTCATCTCTATAAAAAGAGGTCTAAAAATATATTGTATGTACTTTCATTGATATGAAACAGATGGGATAAAAGATACACACGAGAGGGAGGAGAAGGGGGTTCAATCCAAAATCTAAGAATAGGAGCAGAAGTCCGATAAGGTGTACAAGGAGTGTCAACCTGTCAGGTTCAGAAAAATGACATGCAATGTCTGGTCAGACTCCTAGCTTCGTTCAACTTCACCCTCAGGCCAACAGGATCTAAATTGAGGATACAACCCAAGATTTTAAATATTTTTTTACTCACTTATTTTACTCAGTTTGCTGTATTAGTAATATCGTTATTAATGCACCTTATTTAGTACTATTAGGATTGCTTTTAATTTATATTATTTCCATAAACAGCTCCTTCAGCAACAGACTGCTACTCCTACCATGTAAGAAGGAGCTCTACCACAGCTCCTTCATTCCAACAGCTGCCACACTAGCTGCAACACCAGCATGACTTCATGACTTTCTTCTATATATTTCTTATTTATGAGTCATTTCTTATCACTCTTGTATGTATGTATGAGCTGCTGTGACAAGTGAATTTCACTGATGTGGGATCATTAAAGCTTATCTTATCTTATCCATTATTATTCATTATGTCTTCAAGTACATTATTTCTAACTGAACAGAAATACCTTTTACTATGATTACTGCATGATCATACATGACCATTAAACTGAATTTATATTTTTTAATAAAATATAATATGACATACTGATTAAAAACAGGAAATTAAAATAAAATGAAAAATTTGAAACTGCAAGAAAAATCTGATCAAAAATTAAGAACAAGTATATTCAAAAGCATTAAGTAAACAAATATGAGGCTGACACAACTAAATGATACAGTGAAATCACTGGAGTGAAGATGAGGAGAAGAGTAACGGCTAGACTGAATCCAATGTTAAACTATTATGTTATGACTGATGATTTTATCCTTCCTGGCCTCCTCTTTCACATCAAACAGAGAGGGAGATTATCTTTAATATTATCATCTGTGAGTTTACGTTAATCTAGGTTATGAACTTTGAGTATTTTCTCTGTTTTCCCTCATTGGAAATGGAATGTGACCCACTGACTGACTGAATGAATATGCGGTCTGTGTCTGAGATAATCGCTCGACGCTGACAGAAAGCAGACTCTGAGGTCACGGCTGTATGAATGAAGGCACATTTACAGCTCGTTTCCTGCAACCTGAACACAGCAAACACTTCAGTCGTCATCTCGCTGACAGTGTTCACTGCAAACACTGAATGTGTGACACGGCCTCTGCGTCATTGTCACAGCAAACGACACGGGACACTGAACAAACCTACTCTAACGTATGTGCACTTATATATATGTATGTATATATGTACTCTGTGTGACGTTATTGTATACTTCTACTGCACTACATTTCAGAGGTAAACATTATTAGAACATCGTATCCTGAATGCGAGGCTTGCTCGGAAGACAGGTGCAGAGTCAGATTCACCAAACTCTCTTCGCTGCACAACAACATCTCTGCCTGATGAGAATCACCTGGTTCTGAGCTCTACTGTATAAGCTAAAGGTAGCATCATCAGTATCCTGAAATTGCCATATAAGGCCGCCTGTCTTGTCTAGTTTGTGCGTTCAGTTTCATTCACAAAAATGTTAAGAAAGAGTGAAAAGAAGAATTCCAGGTCCCAACAGTACAAATTTAGCAATTATTCCAGAGGTCGATTCATCTCAGTCATTTCACAAGGACATAGGCCAAACATTCAATTTGATACTGTACAATTAATAGCTTAATCAAAAAATGATGAACATCGGTTATTCTTAAATATGATAACAACACCACCAGTGAATGATAAGATCAAGCAAAACCTGTTTCAAAGTCACCTGACTGTTGTTACTGTTGTTGAGGTGTAGTGTAGTCCACTACATTTGCCTGAGACCTGGACTCACTCAGAGGACTCAGCTCTTACATTAATACAAACAAAAAGAAACTGAACAAATACAATGCAATCAACCGTGTATAGACAGAACAGATAAGTAGATAGTGAACATGCTCACATGTCTAAAGTGCTAATGTAAAAACACTGATAAGATCCGTTCTTCTGCATAACAGATGCTTTTACTTTCAAGTAAATTTTACTGACAATAATATATATGTAATTTTTTGATTAAAAAAGGTCCAATGTGTCAGATTTAGGGGGCAGGAAATGAATATAATATCCATAACTATATTTTCACTGGTGTAGAGTGTGGCGAGGGGGCCACCAAGTCCTGCACACTGGACTGAACTTTAAGTTTAAGATCTGTAAGTAGCTTTACAGTGTTGTGTGCTCATTTTACTTAGCTAAATGATCTGAGTGCTTTGTCTACCACTGGCAATTAATTAAGAAAGCAATCAATAGAATCAATAATAATTAGAATTTTAAAAAAAAAAGTTAGTTACAGCCATACTTGGCTATTATAATACATCTATATTTATGGCTTTTAGTGAATTGTTCTCTTTTTTGATGCTATACAAATAATGTGTATCATTACTGTCATGATCACCATCATTAATTTATTTCAAATTAAGATTAATTAAATTATCAGATAAATGAACATATCGTCATCACAAAAAGACACAAGAATTGACAACCAAACATCCATCAAAAGTATCCATTATGTAGAATGGACACTCTGAATGTTGTATTATTATTGGATTGTTATTACTGATGTATTGAAGTGTAAGGGGTACTTTTTGTTTGTCGGTGTAGTGCTGCTTTAAGTGCTTCATATACTGTTTGTTCACTGTATCACACGGTAACACACCAACACAGTAACACACGGTAACACACACTGTAATACACCAACACGGTAAGACATGCTGTAACACACTGACACTGTAACACACGCTGTAACATACTGACACGGTAACGCAGGTGGTAACGGACGCTGTACCACACATACACGGTAACACACAGGCACAGTGACGCATGCTGTAACACTGACATGGTAACGCATGCTGAAATGCACGCTGTAACACAGACACGGTAACGCATGCTGCAATACACCAACACGGTAAGACATGCTGTAACACACCGACGCTGTAACACACAGACACAGTGGCACATGCTGTAACACACAGACGCGGTAACACACGCTGTAGCATACTGGCACAGTAACGCAGGTGGTAACGGATGCTGTACCACACATACATGGTAACACACACTGTAACACATGCCGTAACACACAGACACAGTAACACATGGTGTAACACACACTGTAACACACAGACACGGTAACTAGGGCTGAACAATATATCAGTATTGTGTCGTTATCGCGATATGAACATTCACAATATTAATATTGCAAATCCAACAATATCACCCTGCATGTACAGCTCAGGCAGTCACAAATATCATTTGCTTGCCCTCAAATGTACAGCTCAGGTCAGCCAATCACAAACCTTATTTCATGCTTGCCGTGGGTCAACAGCTGAAGCCAGCCAATGACAAACATCCGAGGGATGGAGACAGAGACACATACTACACAGCGGGGAAATTAGAAAGAAACATGACTGCGGAAGATAAGACCGGTGCAGAATGTGCAGAGTTAGTGGGAAAAAATAAGTCATCCTCCATTATTTGGAGGTATTTGGGATTTAAAAAAAGAAGATGTCAACCAGAGCGACACATTGTGCCGGTCCTGCTTAGCTAAAGACTAAGCACTGAGCCCGTAGTCATATTGTATCGATATCGAGATATCTGACATGAATATCGTGATATGAAATTTTGTCCATATCGTTCAGCCCTAACGGTAACGCACACTGTAACACACCAACACAGTAATGCACACAGTAACACACCGACACAGTAACACACGCTGTAACATACTGACATGGTAACGCATGCTGTAACGCACGCTGTAACACACAGACACAGTAACAGCTCAAATATGGTATCCTGCCTCTGGCAGTGGAAAAAGGAGGATGGAGAGTGTTACCTATGTGATCTGAGAGGTTGAAATGAAATGCACTTCTATTGTTCTATTGTTTATATGACAACATAAGGTGATTTCTTATTAGATGGATGTCCTGATTTTGTTTTCTATGTGATAACTGCAGACTAAACTTTCTGTTTATAGATGAAGTGTTTCACTTTTCTCAGCTTTTGTTAAATGCCTCACTTGTGTTTCAGTCATATCTTATAATGTAATGCCTGAAGAGCAGGGTTGTCTTCATATGTTTGTTCTGCATTGTTTGACATGCTCCATGTATCACCTTTTCTCTTATGTTTGTTGCCTTTGTTTATGTTTGTATACGACTGACACTAACAAACAGAGTAACACAGAGACACAGTAACACACACTGTAACATTCAAACACAGTAGCACATAGGCAAAGTAACACACACAGTAACACACAGACGCAATAACACATAGACACACAGTAACACACGCTGTAACGTTCAGACAGAGTAAGACACAGACACACAGTAGCTCATAGACACAGTAACACATAGACACAGTAGTACATAGAGTAACACCTAGACACAGTAACACACAGTCACACATAGACACAGTAACACATAGACAATGTAACACTAGCATTTAGACACAGTAACACACAGTAACAGCCATACACAGTTACAATAGACACAATAACAGACACTGTAACACACACAGTGACACACCTGACACAATAACACACAGCAACACACACAATATCAGAGACAGTGACACACACAAACACCGTAACGCGCGTACACATACCCACTCACCCACACAGTGACACACTGAAGTGTGGACATCACTCAGTGACCACGAACAAGTCAGGAATCTCGATAAAACCACAGTGACACGTTCAAACACCCCATGTCATGTCTTTACACTTTTCTTTTCTTTGGGTGACACGAACTCGTTTGTCCTGTTCAGTTGTTCCTGAGCTGTTTCTCACGGAGGACAGCACTGACAGCAGCCATAGTAAAAAAAATTTAAAAAACTACACACAAGTACCATCAGCAGCAGCAGCAGCAGCACCTTCAGCACAGTGATAAGCAGTATTCCGAGCAGTACTCTGAGCGCGTCAGTACTCACCGTCATGTTTCTCCGCAGTTTGTGTCGCTGCTGCCAAACTGTCAAACTTTGTCCAAACTTTTGTGAAAACACTCCAACATTCCTGCTTCCGCTTCCTGAAAGCAGCAGCGTGGAGGAGGAGGAGGCGGAGGCGGAGGAGGAGGGGCCGTGGCCTCTGCAGGCTGCAGCAGACAAACAGCGACACCTGTCGGGCTGACTCAATACATGCAGGCAAAGAAGGAAGAAAGCCAGTGGATCACTGATGAAAAAGTAGAGATATTATCCTATAAAAACGTAACTATGTTAAAGGTAAAAGTCCTGCAGTGAGTGGGAACTTTCCAACAATTGTTCCTGGTCAAGGGAGCTTTGAAATGTATTTCACAAGACAGGAATGAACTAATATATAAACAAATATTGTTTGAAAGTTTCAAATATAAATTGTCAGCAGAAGTTTTGTGTTAACCATTAATGTAGATGCAGTCTGAATATAGTCTATGTAAAATAAGAATAAGTATGTGTTCCGAGTTTGTCACATCAAAGAACAAAATTTGAATGACTTGAAATTAAATGTCAAAATCGGGTAAAAATCAATGACAGTATAAAGAATGGACTGAGCCTGAGTGACGTCACCCATGATGGGTTTCCGAAGCACAACACAAAAATCTTTGGTCCGCCATGCTGCTTCTTCCACCTCCCAGCTAATCTAAATATTGGCAAAGACGTGGATCATCAGTGGACCTGAGGTGGGCCGAATAACTGAGTGCTCTAATAATCCATCTGTAATGGCACTTACCTGTCAATCAAAGCAGGCACGCTGTTAATTATGTACAACTTTAAGCCTCAGTATAATTTGAACAGGTGAGTTGTATAAAAATCAGTACAGTTGTCATGACAGTTTTTTGTACCAGGCTGTAAAACATGTTTATTTCTGTTGTGTGAAGTTGGACATTTTAACATGGAGACTGACTCACCTCTGGAGCCAGCCTCAAGCGGTCGCTAGAGGAATTACAGTTTTTAGCACTTCCACAATGACTTCACTTCCCAGCACCGGATTTTGCCACTTGGTAACAACATGACTAGCAGCCAGTGCTAGCACAATTCATACATGTTTTAAGCACCAGAACCAGAATCTGATCCGTAGTCAGAAGACAGTGACCGTCCCAATGGTTCAACCTTGTTCTTCTCAGTCTGCAATCAGTTTTTCTTCCTCTCATTAATGCTCACATCCCAGTGCACAGGTTTTGTCTCTCTGGGGATGACGCCCTTGCCAGACGGCTACCTGGTTGATCCGGCCAGTAGCATATGCCTGTCTCAAAGATTAAGCCATGCAAGTGTAAGTACATAAGGCCATGAATTAAATTGGCTATGTTATGCTAATGTGATTCTCTGTAACACTACAACATATTAAAGTTTATAAAGTTATAAATGATAATGATAATAATTTTTTTTAATTATAACTAATTTATGCATCTAACTAGCATTTTGTTACACAACCATGGTGTGAAATAAGCACCACCGACAAATGGCAGTAAAATATGAAAAAACAGATTTCTGATGATGATGTACTATTGAGTGACAGGTGAAGCTTATCTGTCAGTGTCTGGTATTTGTTCACATTTTATGAGGTCCATTTCCTACCCTGTGTTGTAGAATGATACATTTACAGTTGTGTTACATATTACCAAATACACACAATTAAAGAAAAACACGAATAAAAGAGAGGAGACACAGAAGAAGTGCAGATGCACCAGTGCACCGAATGGTTTGTGAGTATTAAAATGATTAAATAAGATACTACATCCTTTACAGTCACTACCAGATCTCAACCCAGCTGAATACAGCCATCTCCATGAGAACAAATGATACAATAGAAACTTTCATCTTCAGACATATTTAGTGATGTCTGTCTCTGATGTTTTCTCTCTATCTGCTTTGCTTGTAAAATCTTGATCTCAGTGAGACTTCCTGATTAAAGAAAATATATAAATGAAGGAACATCTTGTGGAGGAACTTTGTTCAACCCTCCAACAGAGTTCCAAAGAATTAAAAAGGAGAACTGAAGCTGTTCTGGGGCCTCATGGTGGCCTGAATCCATACTGACACACTTCATCTTAGTTCCTTTCCTTTAAGTGAGGGTCCTAACTCAGCAACTGGTTTACCAAGGAAGAAGATTAAGAGCTAGGAAACAAGCTAGATGAGAAGCAAGAGGAGAACAGTCAAGGAAAACACTACAGAGCTTAGGACAAATAAGTGTGGCTAGGTGTATGGTTAAACAAACAGGGAGAACTCAGAATTAGCTGAACCAGATCCCTCGGCTGTTGGAACAGTTCCAGTTCCTGTTTTTCATGCAGCCATGTAACAAGGCCTGATCAGTTGCGCTCAACACATATGCACACTGCACAGGGATAGAGCTCTTAAACTCAAGCACCATAAAGTCAATCCTACAAAGTCAGATACTTCTGATGCAGAATACCAGAGAGGGAAATGAGTATTTGGGTCTTGTTCCTCCTTAGTGCCTAAATCTAAAAGCTCCTCTGAAGGAGAATCAAAGAACTCCTCAACATTCATCCTAACCCAGTGTGTGAAATCAATGCCAAAGGTGGAGTGCAGTCTATTGAGGTATACAGAAACTGTGGCATAAACAAACCCTCTAGCTGACTACCTCAACCACAATCTACCTTCCCGAGCTCAACCATCATGCAGTTACTGCTGGGGTAGTTACACACTGAAGCCCAGTGGTTAGGGAAGGCAACCAGAACTTGGTGACCCACCCTGAACGATGTATGTGCTCCAACCGGTTACTGCAACACTAACAAAACAACAAACCTGACAGGGGAACACCTGATCAAAATAATACACCCATCAGACTACACTTACCTTTCATTGATTTCATATTCACACACACACACACCAGGGAAAAAGAAAAAGAAAATCTCTCACTGTGCACAAAACAAATGACTTTAGTCACAAACAGCATCTCCCAAACAAGCATGCCTATTTCCCTGCTGTTGGGCACAAAGGAATTATGCACGCAGGCTGCACTACACAGAATCCCCAACACAGAGCAGTGACGTCATACCATGGATTAAAAAAAAAAAAATGAAGATACTTTGAACAGCTGTGCTATTGCCTGTTTTCTTTTTTGTCTTTTCAATGTAACTTTCACAAGTTTTTTCTTTTCTTGCTTGGACGGACAATTTTCCCTCTCTCTTCCTTCTCTGATAACTAGAAAACACAAGGACTAATAAATTGACAAATTCCCTGTTAATAATTTGAAAGTTGTAATATAATAACTGTAAAACTGTAAAATGAGCCTGTGTCTAGATGTGTTACCTCTCTTTTCTAATTGCAAAACAAATTATCATGTAAAATGTTTAAAAGTGTGTATTATCTTTAAATTTAAAAATGGTAAACATTTTAGAAGATTCATGGATAATCTTAGAGCTTTGAATAGCATTATATAGTGACATTCCTTGCACCGTGCCACCGGACTATCTGGTTGCACCACCTGACTATTGCAACTAATCTCAAGTTAAACAGGCGTCTGTTTGGATGCTAGCATTAGCTTCTACCCTTGTCATGAAGTTCAAACAGACCACAAAAAATTAAGAGTTTTATGATATAATAACATTTTTCTACATTTTCCTAGTTTTACATTCGTTGTATCTGACATGGAAAGCGTAACAGCCTACATATGAGTTGAAAGTAGTAGTATTTTTATCAGTATTTGACAGAGATCTTATCTTAGTCCCAAGGGGCTCTTGGGCTCTTCTGGTTGATGGAACATGTCTATATTTATGGTTGCACCACCCTGACATTTAGGAAATGTAAGCTGCTGGACAAAAGTTTTGCAGTTACTTTAACAGCTTTAAAACTATTGATATTAAAAAACAAAACAAAACAAACAAACAGAAAAACATTATCTCAGATAGTTGCACCATCTGACATCTCAGGGGTTTCAGAGGCCAAAACACAAAATAAAATGGATGAAAATAAATAGGTTTTATACTGTTATATTAATTTATTTATTTTTTATAACACAAATATAATACCATAATACAAAATTAATCATACAAAAATATGCATCTCATGTCATTGACCCATTTGCATTTGCATTTTCACATATCCATTCTGGATATTTACCATATCTACTTTGAAAACAACCCAAAGTGAAGAAAACTCCCTGCAAAAAAAACTACATAGAGGCACGCTGCCGGCTGGAGGTATTTTGTGGCTAGTGTGCACTGTAAAATGGCATCCTGTGATGTTTGCAGGAAAGCAGAAAATAATATTAAAGAGGATTATGAAGTATTTTCACAAAAATAATTTCTATGATGAAGTAAGAATAATTGACTGGTCAACAGTGCTACAGGAGGGAGATCTGTATTTGTAGTCACTTACAGTCTTTTTGATCTTCACGTTATGGTGCTCATGTGCAAACATTGTTCGAAGCAATGGGTTCCAGAAGTCAGTGAGATTGTTTGGTGGGGTTACTGGCCTGAGATTTTTGCATAAAACACAAAGAAATTACTCGTACATAATCTCAGGGTCGTGGATAGGGGGAGGCCATGGCTCAGTGGGAGAGGTCGTCCAATAATTACTTTAGCCTTGCAACTCCAGAGTGCTAGGGCATCCAACCCCCCTCGAGGAAACTGCTGTGCACACTGTGCGTCGAAGCGAACCCAACTATATCTAGCCGGTACCTCTCAACCTCGTGCACCAGCTCAGGCTCCTTCCCCGCTAGAGAGGTGACGTTCCACGTCCCCAGAGCCAGCTTCTGCAGCCGGGGGTCGGACCGCCAGAGTCCCCGCCTCCAACTGCAGCCCAACTCTCTCAGCACCCGGCCCCTGTTGGTGCAGCTCCATCATTCAGGTCTCTGGATTCAGTGTCTCAGAGAGATCAGTGTTGTTGACAGCAACTGTAAGATCAGAAACAAACTGTTAAACTGTGTAAAGTTCACTCATCCTGCACTGAACTTTTAGAAACATTAAATAAAATGTTCATCTGCACAATAATGTGAAACACGTTTTAATCTGCAGCATAAAGTGTGAGTCAGATCAGCTGAAATCAAATCAAAGTTGGACTTACAAGATGGAGGACATGAGGCTGAACTCAAGAGAGAAATAATCTCAGTATCTCGATAAAAAAAACATAAACTCAAAGACTCAAATGGCCACGGGAAAGTGAAACTAGTGCATCAATCACTCTCCAGCCCTCTGTGCAGCCCACAGCTGCTTAAAGTTTGAGGCTTAGCAGTTACACTCACCGTTCTTCTTTTTCAAAATGATGACGACATGAATGACGACAGCAACAACAACCACTGCAGCAGTGATGGGGACGGTCATGTGACTCGGCTCCTCTGTTAAATAAAAAAATCAAAGTGGTCCAGATAAAGCAGGTTAGAACAGAAGTACATCCATCTCAGGATTTATTCGTCCGTCCGTCCGTCCGTCTTCTTCCGCTTATCCGAGGGCGGGTCGCGGGGGCAGCAGCTTCAGCAGGGAGACCCAGACTTCCCTCTCCCCAGCCACTTCGTCTAGCTCTCCCAGGGGGACCCCAAGGCGTTCCCAGGCCAGCCGAGAGACATAGTCCCTCCAGCGTGTCCTGGGTCTTCCCCGGGGCCGCCTCCCGGAGGGACGTGCCCGGAACACCTCACCAGGGAGGCGTCCAGGAGGCATCCTCACTAGATGCCCGAGCCACCTCAACTGGCTCCTCTCGATGCGGAGGAGCAGCGGTTCTACTCCGAGCTCCTCGCGGATGGCCGAGCTTCTCACCCTATCTCTAAGGGAGAGCCTCATCCACTCCACGAAGGAAACTCATTTCGGCCGCTTGTATCCGCGATCTCATTCTTTCGGTCACTACCCAAAGCTCGTGACCATAGGTGAGGGTAGGAACGTAGATTGACCGGTAAATCGAGAGCTTCGCCTTTCGGCTCAGCTCCCTCTCACCACGACGGGACCGGCGCAGAAGTCCGCATCACTGCAGAAGCCGCACCGATCCGCCTGTCAATCTCCCGTTCCGTCCTTCCCTCACTCGTGAACAAGACCCCGAGATACTTGAACTCCTCCACTTGAGGAAGGATCTCAACCCCGACCTGGAGACTGCACTCCACCCTTTTCCGGCTGAGAAACCATGGCCTCGGATTTAGAGGTGCTGATTCTCATCCCAGCCGCTTCACATTCGGCTGCGAACCGCTCCAGAGAGAGCTGAAGGTCACGATCCGATGAAGCCAACAGGACCAGGTCATCCGCAAAAAGCAGCCACCCAATCCTGAGGCCACCGAATCGTAGCCCCTCAACGCCCTGACTGCGCCTAGAAATTCTGTCCATAAAGGTTATGAACAGAATCGGTGACAAAGGGCAGCCCTGGCGGAGTCCAACTCTCACAGGAAACAAGTCCGACTTACTGCCGGCGATGCGAACCAGGCTCTGACACCGAGAGTACAGGGACCGGACACCCCGTATTAACGGGTCCGGGACCCCATACTCCCGGAGCACCCCCCACAGCGTTTCCCGGGGGACACGGTCGAATGCCTTCTCCAAGTCCACAAAGCACATGTAGACTGGTTGGGCAAACTCCCATGCACCCTCCAGGACCGTGCTGAGGGTTATAGAGCTGGTCCACAGTTCCACGACCAGGACGAAAACCACACTGCTCCTCCTGGATCCGAGGTTCGACAATCTTGCGGACCCTCCTCTCCAGGACCCCCGAAAAGACCTTCCCAGGGAGGCTGAGAAGTGTGATCCCCCTATAGTTGGAACACACCCTCCGGTCCCCCTTTTTGAAGAGGGGAACCACCACCCCGGTCTGCCAGTCCAGAGGCACTGTCCCCGATGTCCACGCAATGTTGCAGAGACGTGTCAACCAAGACAGCCCCACAACATCCAAAGCTTTGAGGAACTCCGGGCGGATCTCATCCACCCCCGGGGCCCTGCCACCGAGGAGCTTTTTGACTACCTCGGCGACTTCAGCCCCTGAGATTGGAGAGCCCACCACAGGGTCCCCCGACTCCGCTTCCTCAGTGGAAGACGTGCTGGTGGGATTGAGGAGGTCTTCGAAGTATTCCTTCCACCGACCCAGGACATCCCCAGTCGAGGTCAGCAGCCACCCGCCCCCACTGAACACAGTGTTGACAATGCACTGCTTCCCCCGCCTGAGCCTCCGGATGGTGGTCCAGAACCTCCTCGAAGCCGTTCGAAAGTCCTTCTCCATGGCCTCACCAAACTCCTCCCACGCCCGAGTTTTTGCCTCTGCAACCGCAGAAGCTGCGTTCCGCTTGGCATGTCGATACCTGTCAGCTGCTTCAGGGGTCCCACAGGCCAAAAAGGTTCTGTAGGCCTCCTTCTTCAGCTTGACGGCATCCCCTGACCACCGGTGTCCACCAGCGGGTTCGGGGGTTGCCGCCGCGACAGGCACCGACCACCTTGCGGCCACAGCTCCGGTTGGCCGCCTCGACAATGGAGGCACGGAACAAGGTCCATTCGGACTCAATGTCCCCCACCTCCCCCGGGACATGAGTGAAGCTCTCCCGGAGGTGAGAGTTGAAACTCTTTCTGACAGGGGATTCAGCCAGACGTTCCCAGCAAACCCGCACAGAACGTTTGGGTCTGCCAGGTCTGACCGCCGTCCTCCCCCACCATCGGAGCCAACTCACCACCAGGTGGTGATCAGTTGACAGCTCCGCCCCTCTCTTCACCCGAGTGTCCAAAACACATGGCCGCAAATCCGACGACACAACCACAAAGTCGATCATCGAATTACGGCCGAGGGTGTCCTGGTGCCACGTGCACATATGGACACCCTTGTGTTTGAACATGGTGTTCGTTATGGACAATCCATGACGAGCACAGAAGTCCAACAACAGAACACCACTCGGGTTCAGGTCAGGGGGGCCGTTCCTCCCAATCACGCCACTCCAGGTCTCACTGTCACTGCCCACGTGAGCATTGAAGTCCCCCAGGAGGACGAGGGGAATCCCCAGAGGGAGCACTCTCCAGTACCCCCTCCAAGGTCTCCAAAAAGGGTGGGTACTCTGAACTGCTGTTCGGTGCGTAAGCACAGACAACAGTCAGGACCCGTCCCCCCACCCGAAGGCGAAGGGAGGCTACCCTCTCATCCACTGGGTAAACCCCAATGTACAGGCGCCAAGCCGGGGGGAAACAAGCATTCCCACCCCCCGCTCTGCGCCTCTCACCGGGGGCAACTCCAGAGTGGCAGAGCATCCAACCCCTCTCGAGGAAACTGGTTCCGGAGCCCAAACTGTGCGTAGAGGTGAGCCCGACTATATCTAGCCGGTACCTCTCAACCTCGCGCACCAGCTCAGGTTCCTTCCCCGCCAGAGAGGTGACGTTCCACGTCCCCAGAGCCAGCTTCTGCAGCCGGGGGTCAGACCGCCAAGGTCCCCGCCTCCGACTGCCGCCCAACTCTCTGCGCACCCGCCCCCCCGAGATCCCTCCACAGGTGGTGGGCCCATGGGAAGGGGGGCCCATGTCACCCTTTCGGGCTGTGCCCGGCCGGGCCCCATGGGTCAAGGCCCGACCACCAGGCGCTCGCCGGCGAGCCCTTCCCCCAGGCCTGGCTCCAGGGGGGGGCCCCGGTAACCCGCGTCCGGGCAAGGGAGACCTGACTCCTTTGTTTTTTCTCTTCATCGGGGGGGCGAATGAAAGTGGTCCAGATAAAGCAGGTTAGAACAGAAGTACATCCATCTCAGGATTTATTCATACCTAATATTTCTATGACTTTTTTAAAACAAACAACATGCAGTCCCATTCAGCAGCCTCTGATCCCAGTCTTACCCCAGTTGGTCCTGATCTCTGCTTTGTCCAGTCTGGTGACAATGTTGTCCTCTACACCAGAGAGATGAAACACACAGTCATACCTCCTCCAGTTTTCAGGTGTGACTGATGAAAGGTTCAGGTCAGCGCTCATCTGGAAGCTTCCATCATGGTTGGGGAGGATCTCTCTGTGCTCCACGTCCTCATGAAGCTCCTCTCCATCTTTCCTCCAGAACATCATGGCTCTGTCAGGGTAGAAACCTGTAGCATGGCAGGTGACTGGAGAGGAGGGAGTCTTCTGGAGGAGAGACACTGAGGGAAGCGCTGCAGACAGAGAAAGATCACAGTGTCAATGTTCAGCATCCAGAAATGTCAGTCTGTACTGATTGTTTAGGACTAACTCAAATCTGACCACTACAAAACAAACAGCCAAAAACAAGTTCATATCAGACTGACTGGGCTGATGATACAATGACACTTCAGGTCATGTGACCCTACCTGTTCTCTGCAGAGAGTTGCTGCCATAGACCAAATACTTCTTCAGGAACTCAGGACAAATGTGTGTGAGGAAATTCACATTGAATCTTGTTCTGGCTTTGTCAGCATCCCATCTCCGTTTGGTGATGACAGCCTTAGGAGTGATCCATGTTGATGTCTTCAGGTCAAATGATATGAAGTCTTCTCCATCATAACCATACTGATTAAAACCATGAACCTCTCCAGTCTCATCATCCCACTCACAGCCACTCACCCTCTGTAAAGTGTGGACACCTGAGAGAGAGAGAGAGACAGAAACACTCTGTAAATAAGTTTGATGTACAGATGAACCTTCCAGTCAAAGAACTGACAACTGACAGATGACGTTCAATGTCAGTATTCAAAGTGAGAATGTCTTTGTCTCTGAAGTCACACCTGTGTGACACCTGCAGTGTCAGCTCTAAATATCTTGCAGATGTCTGTAAAGTGAGATCAGAATAGAAGCTAAATCTGTTTGACAGACAACAATAAAAGGATGTGAAACATTTTAGCAGGAAAAGGTCAAACACAGCATGAACAAAATACTTTACCTCCACTTTGGTTGAAGCGCTGCTTTACAGTAAGTATGGTGATTTTGAAGACGACTGGCTCGCTCTGAAAACAAGCTTGAGTGTACCACGCCAAGTGCTGAGGATCGTCTTCAAATATATTTTTCAACCAGTCCTGTTTTATCTCTATCCTTTTTCTATTACTGTCACAGTAACCTATCAGAATGTCATCCACCATTAGAGTTGCCACAAACTCTGGGAAGTTTGTGACTCCAGATGATCCAGTTATGGAAATTTTCAGAGAGTGTTTCACTGCAGGACAAACAAGGTTTATATATTCAGTATAATACACATCGTCATGTATTTCAGTGAGATTCAGTTCAAAGTTCAAAGTGAAACCAAACTAGAGTTTGTTGTTGAGCCATGCACAAGGAAAATACAAAGATCTAAAAGTAAAGATTTAAAATGTGATCTTACCTGATGATGAAACTTGACAGAAGAGAAGCAACAAAAAGAATTTTTTCATCTTGTTTTGATGAAGACGTGTCGTGAAAAGACTGAGCTGCTTCATCTCTGCTGTTTACAGACCAGTGATCACGAAGGGAGGAGTGTCTGTTCATGATACTGTAGTTTGTGTTCAACACGCCTGTGCACTCTTTCCAGCAGGAGCAGCTGTGGTGGCTGATAACAGAGCAGAAGGAGCCGATGGAGGCCCTCCAAACAGGCCGAAGAGCAGTAAAGAGGTCTGTATTCATGTATGTATTCAAGTTATTGTAACGTTATGATATTCACACCAACACCAATAAAACACAGAGAGGCAGCTCTGCTTTACATGGATAATGTTACTGTAACTTTAGTCTGAGAAAGTCTGTTTGCTTATGAATCATATTGTCACACCGTGGTGAAGTCAAGCTGGGTTTCTGTTCTGTCTCCATGTCTTGTCATTTCCTGTTTTATTTTGAAAAGTAACTCTCCTCTCGTTTCAGGTCACTTGCCCTTCCTCATGTGTCACCAGTCTGATTGTCTTCCCTGATTCCCAATTGTGTCCACCTGTTCCCCATTACCTCCATGTGTTCATACAGTGCGTCTCCCTTTGTCTTGTTGCCAAAGTGTTTCGTCTCATGTCCAAACATCAAAACCAGCTCCCTGTCTTGTCCACGCCGCAGTGTCTATTCGTGAGTTTCCCTTTTCCTCGAAAGAGGGATTTTTCTGTTGTTGTTACTTTCCTTGTCCTGCTTTTGGTTCTTTGTCAATGTGATGACGATGTTAGGCATGTCATCCCCTGCTGCTGTGTTTGGAGGATCGATGACAAAAGTCCTCTCTGACATCAAGATCACCATCACATCTTCCACTTTTCCATTTCTCTTTAATCAAAGATATGGATTGAACTTATTTCTGTAACTAATGACAGACAACATAATAAAAGTTTTTTCTATATCTGACTTTGTAAAGTTTCCTTTCCAAACCTGCTTAAACAGCTGAACATAAGAACATGTTCAGGCAGTGTGTTTCAGTCTGTTTGCTTTGTTTCTTCACAGGACTCACTCACAGTTTACACGTGTTGTTGCCCTCTTGTGACAAGTTGCTGAAACACACCCTGAAGTCCACTTGGTGGTTTTGCTGCCTCCTTTTTGAACAATAAAGTGAAGTGCTTATAATAAAACCCATTTAAATCCTTCATTCACCAAACAAACAGCACCTGCACTATGAGCCAGCCTTATATTTACATCATATCTTCTCAGGATGAACTACTCTCACTGACCACACTGACTTTATAAGTGACTTCATGTGAATGTGATGACCTGCTCAGTAATCCAACCACCATCACTGTCTGCCTGTTTCCACTAGTCTTATCAGTACTCACTAGTTAGTGTGTGGTATGAGAAACTTCTCATGAATTATATCTCCTGATCAGTCTTACCAAACAAAAGAACATTGTCAATGATCCATCACAAGAGCTGATTTAAAGAACTGTATGCAGAGTTTACATGTTTGAAGTACTTCATGTAGTTATTCTCAAACCATCAAATAAAAAGAGAATCAGACACATTGAAAAACTGATGAGCACATAATACATAATTTCTTCACTTTTATAATAGAAAGCCATGTTTCTTTTTTTTATTCTGTAAAGCAACATAACATGACTCCCAGAGTGTGTTCATCATTCAGGTCTCTGATTCAGTTTCTCACAGAGCTCAGTGTTGTTGTCAGCAGCTGTAAGATCAGAAACAAACTGTTAAACTGTGTAAAGTTCACTCATCCTGCACTGAACTTTGAGAAACATTAAATACAGGAAAGTCTTTAGTCAGTTCATCTGCACAATAATGTGAAAGACTTTTTACTCTGCAGCATAAAGTGTGAGTCAGCTGAAATCAAATCAAAGTTTGACTTACAAGATGGAGGACGTGAGGCTGAAATCAAAAGAGAAATCATTTCAGTTCCAGCTGTCAGTAAATATGATCCTCTCTTCTACCCTCTCAGACTTCTGTTCCTTCTGTTTAGTCCTCACTTTCTTTCTTTTCTCATCACTTCTCTCCCACATCATCACGGTATAGTCATATTATCATGACTGACAGGCTCTGAGCCTTACACACTTACTGTTCTTACTTCAAATTGTTCAGTTCAGGGAAGTCAAATGATGATTCTTCTTAAATTAATTCAATCACTCTTCAGCCCTCTGTGCAGCCCACAGCTGCTTAAAGTTTGAGGCTTAGCAGTTACACTCACCGTTCTTCTTTTTGTAAATGATGAATCCAGTGACAGCGATGAGGACGACAGCAACAACAACCACTGCAGCAGTGATGGGGACGGTCATGTGACTGGGCTCCTCTGTTAAATGAAAAAAATCAAAGTGGTCCAGATAAAGCAGGTCAGAACAGAAGTACATCCATCTCAGGATTTATTCATACCTAATATTTCTATGAGTTTTTCACAACTGTATTCAAACAAACAACATGCAGTCCCATTCAGCAGCCTCTGATCCCAGTCTTACCCCAGTTGGTCCTGATCTCTGCTTTGTCCAGTCTGGTGACAATGTCGTCCTCTACACCAGAGAGATGAAACACACAGTCGTACCTCCTCCAGTCTTCAGGTGTGACTGATGAAAGGTTCAGGTCAATGCTCATCTGGAAGCTTCCATCATGGTTGGGGAGGATCTCTCCGTGCTCCATGTCCTCATGAATCTCCTCTCCATCTTTCCTCCAGAACATCATGGCTCTGTCAGGGTAGAAACCTGTAGCATGGCAGGTGACTGGAGAGGAGGGAGTCTTCTGGAGGAGAGACACTGAGGGAAGCGCTGCAGATACAATTGATGACAAACCTTTCAGTTCAATCTATAGTGGATGTCATTATTTGTTTACATTTATTTTACGGATGATACTTAATATTAGATCATGTGATTCTACCTGTTCTCAGCAGAGAGCGCCTTCCATATTTTAAATTTTTGTGTAGCCAGTCAATACAAACACGGGTAATGATGTTTTTCCAAAAGTCATTTTTAGCTCTGTCTGCATCCCATCCCTGTTTCATGATGACAGCTTCTGGTTTCAGAGCGATCCATGTCATTGTCTTCAGGTCCAAGAATATGAAGTCTTCTCCATCATAACCAAACTGAATAAAACCATGAACCTCTCCAGTCTCATCATCCCACTCACAACCACGTACATTCTGTAAAGTGTGGACACCTGAGAGAGAGACTGAGACAGAAACACTCTGTAAATAAGTTGAACCTTCCAGTCAAAGACAGCAGCTAATGTTCTATGAACTGACAGATGACTTCCAATGTCAGTATTCAAAGTGAGAACGTCTTCTTGCATTCTATTCACATCAGTCTCTGAATCAAAGTCACACCTGTGTGACACCTGCAGTGTCAGCTCTAAATATCTTGCAGATGTCTGTAAAGTGCACATGTGAGCACATGAGTACATTTGTCTCCAGATGAAATACTTGGAAGCCTTCTCCATTATAACCACACTGACAACCACAACAACACCGCTGATGTCTCCAGTCTCCTCATCCCACTCACAGCCAAGCGTTCTATGTCAAATCTGGACACCTGAAAGAAGAGAGGCTGCAGAGATCCAGCGCAGTCAGCTACTTCCAGTTTATCACTGAGAAACAATCCATCCATCTATCTACCTTCATCTGTGGCTTCATGTGAGTTGCAGGAAACCACACAGTGAGGTTGACTAGCAGATACAGATTTAAAGTGATCCTGGACTGAACTGCCACCCACTGTGACCCTGCAGCCAGTGGATTAGTCCAACATTATCCGCTCCCTGTGAGAAACTGCAGACTAGACTGTCCTGAAGCTGCTCTATAGCTTGCACTGAAGCAGAGGAAGCATCATGAACATACCTCCAGTTTGGTTTAACCGCTTCTTCACATTGTGAAATTCATCTTTGAAGAGCTGCTGATGTAACGTACAGTCGCTCGTGTACCACTTCCAGAAGTCTGGATCCCCGTCTCTTAATTCATCCATCCAGTCCTGTTTGCCTATGGCTGTCTTGATTTTGCTGTCACAGTAACCCACCTCAACATCATTAATCAGCATAACAGCCACAACTTCAGGGAAGTCTGATACTCCAGATGATGCAGTCAAGAAAATGTTCAAAGAGTGTTTCACTGTAAGAAAGAACAAACAAACCGCTTTTTAGGCATTTTGATCATTTTTTTGATTATTAAAATGTTAAAATGTTCTTTCAACATGGGCCATGGACAAAGCCTGTTTACTATTTTTAGTATTATTTATTGTAAATTGAACTCTCATTGTTCTGTGGTATGTTTCTAACTGTAACTCAGCAACTAAAGGACACACCTCATTATGGTAAGCCTGAAACACTCGCAGCACTCAGCTGCTCACTCGCAGATTTACTGAGTTTGATTTCAAACATATTGCACTTGTATCTGGTTTAGGTGAATCATACAGAATACACATTTAAGTTCAGTCAGTACTAAGAAGTTTGATGTATATACGACAATGCTCTACACAGGAGCTGCAGGCCCAATGAAGCTGCAAAGAGCTTCAAGCTTTCAAATGTCATCTTACCTGGAGATGAAACGTGACAGAAGAGCAGCAACATGAATAACTTCATCTTGGTTTGAAAACGAAGAGTTCAGGAATGAAGTGATGTGAACTGTTTCTGTAGTCTGCTGACGTTTCCTGGTTTACTGACTGAATGTTTGGCTTCTGTGAGAAGAGGCATGCTCAATGACTCCTTATAAGTGAACAAAGAAGAGGCGTGTTCAATGACTCCTTATAAGTGAACAAAAAATTCACTCTGACCAATAAGAATTCAACTTTATTTGTATTACTGATTATGTCATTGTAGGCACATGTACGAAGCCAGAACATTTCTAAAGGAGGTTCTGCATGTTTAATTCAAATGTCTGCCGTTGCTGTCCAAACCACACTGTGGCATGTAGGACAGAATTAGACACATCAGACGTTTGGCAGAAGGTATAGAATACTATAATACTAAACATACTACACTGCTATAATAATCTGTTTTTGTTCACATTTCTTCATTATTCTTTCTTCTTCATCCCAGTCTCTTTCTCAGTCGGCCATGTCATTAAACCTGATCAACCTGCTTCTATTTTTAGTTCCCTTTCACTTTTTCTTCACAGATTAGAGGAGATTGTTTTCAACCATTAGAAAGTGTACATTTATCATCATCATCCATCTGACTTCCACCAGACAGATACAGTTTAAAATCCTTTCAGTAGTTGCAACACTGACTTCCTCTGACCTGAGACAAAGTGCTACATGTGTGGAGGTTTTTGACACTTTTGGCCTTGTTGTTGAAGTTGTTACTAGGGTAGCCGTTTTCACCTTACTTCTAGCTTGGCATGATATTACACAATCATTCATAACATCATGACCGCCTGCTTAATATTGCGTAGGTCCCCCTTTTTTCTCAACCTGTCACTGACCCAAGCAGTTGCCCTCACGTGCTACGTCCATCATGCCGGTGTAGAAACACTCAACTGCAGCAAGCCTTAGCGACTTCTGCCATGCTGCAGAAGCCCCCACCATCATGAGGTGCCTCAAGGGTCTTGGCTCACCTCAAAACCAACCTACCCCCACCCTGGACCCTCTCCAATCTTCAATTTGTCCCTTCTTCTGCAGACTGGATGCAACTTGTCTAATTTTCAGGTCCAAATTAAGTCAAATAGTGTTACTCTACCTCTGAAGGCAATAACACTCAGGAGTCATCAGTACTGGCAGCAGAATGAACTCTTTATTATCTTCACAGTGTCTACATTACATCTTCTTAAATGTTCCAGAACATACACAGTATGGTGCTCTTTGACTCTCCTCTACTCCCTCTTCACTCACGAATGCATACCTGTACATGGTTCTAATACCATCATCAACTTTACAGACGACACAGTGATTGGCCTTGTCACCAACAATGATGTGACGGACTACCTGGAGACGGTCCAGCACCTGGCGACCTGGGACGCTGACAACAATCTTAGCATTGATACCAAGAAGACCAAGGAGGTCATCGTGGACTTCAGGAAAACCAAAGGATGCACACACACTCCCATCTGGATCAACGGAGCAGAGGTTGAGCGTGTCTCCAGCTTTAAGTTCTCTGGGGTTCACATCTCCTTTCTTGGACTCTTAACACATCTATAGGGCAGAATGAGTGTGATCCAGCTCACCATCCAAAATAGAGGACACTTTACCTTAAAGCCTGTTGCACACTGCTGCTTCAAGGAATCATGCCATTCAGCCTGTTTTCAGGCAGATGAGCTGAGCTGGAGGACCCAGCTATAAATGTTGTGCAACAGACAAATCCTGCTCACTCTGCCTTTAAATCATTCACTTGACCCGACTGTACTGCTCACATCTACTGCTCACAACTACACTGGCTGACCTAACTGACTTTATAAGCAACTTAATGTGCATGCGTAGCCATCAGTGTCTACCTGGTTCAACTAGTCTTACAAACAGCCACTGTGGTATGAGGAACCTTTCACTAATTATGTGCCCTGACAAACACAAGATCATTTTAATCCATAGCAAGAATTGACTCTGAGAACTGTATTCAAGGCCTACAAACCTGAATTTAAGTAGTTTTTCTAAAACCATGAAAGCTTCAAAATGGTTCAAACACATTTAGAATGAACATGATTACACTAATGTCAAATGAATCATAACATAACAAAGATCAATCAAAAACAGGCAGACACAACATTTTAAAAGGATTTTTAAAATCTGAAAATCTGTCTTCTATCAAACTATCGTGAGGAAACTCCCAGAGTGTGTTCATCATTCACGTCTCTGATTCAGTTTCTCAGAGAGCTCAGTGTTGTCCTCAGCTGTAAGATCAGAAACAAACTGTTAAACTGTGTAAAGTTCACTCATCCTGCACTGAACTTTGAGAAACATTAAATACAGGAAAGTCTTTAAAAAGTTCATCTGCACAATAATGTGAAAGACTTTAATCTGCAGCATAAAGTGTGAGTCAGATCGGCTGAAATCAAATCAAAGTTTGACTTACAAGATGGAGGACGTGAGGCTGAAATCAAAAGAGAAATCATTTCAGTTCCAGCTGTCAGTAAATATGATCCTCTCTTCTACTCACTCAGACTTCTGTTCCTTCTGTTTAGTCCTCACTTTCTTTCTTTTCTCATCACTTCTCTCCCACATCATCACGGTATAGTCATATTATCATGACTGACAGGCTCTGAGCCTTACACACTTACTGTTCTTACTTCAAATTGTTCAGTTCAGGGAACTGATGCTTGATTCAATTTTTCTACCTGGATAAAAACATCAACTCAAAGACTAAAATCATTTTTTTTCTCTCTCACCTTTCTTCTTTTTGTAAATGATGAATCCAGTGACAGCGATGAGGACGACAGCAACAACAACCACTGCAGCAGTGATGGGGACGGTCATGTCACTGGGATCATCCCCTGAATTAAAAAATAAGACCAGTACAGACAAAGCAGCACAGAACAGAATTACATTAATTCAATGATTGATTCATACACTCATGATGGTTTGTTGTGAGCTAACATTGATTTTGAGGTAATTCTGTATAATCAATGATATCAATGTCACAGTATGTGTTGGGTCACAGTCTTACATGAGTTGCTTCTGATCTCTGCTTTGTCCAGTCTGGTGATGATGTCGTCCTCTACACCACAGAGATGAAACACACAGTCGTACCTCCTCCAGTCTTCAGGTGTGACTGATGAAAGGTTCAGGTCAATGCTCATCTGGAAGCTTCCATCATGGTTGGGGAGGATCTCTCCGTGCTCCACGTCCTCATGAATCTCCTCTCCATCTTTCCTCCAGAACATCATGGCTCTGTCAGGGTAGAAACCTGTAGCATGGCAGGTGACTGGAGAGGAGAGATTCTTCTGGAGGAGAGACACTGAGGGAAGCGCTGCAGAGAGAAAAGGGAAGCGAGGAAATTCATGATGAATCAAACAAAAAAAAAACTACATTACAACCAAAAAGAACATAAAGTTACTAAGTTACTATAAATTATGTTCAAATTAGAAATTTCAATCAATCAATTACACTGAAGAAATCAACAACATGTCATCTTTCAGTCTGTACTGATTGTTTAGGACAATTATACAACAAGTAGACAGATATGAAGTCCACTGGAAGTACTTTAATAAAGTAACACATCTGAATTTACAATTTCAGCTTTCTTTAATGAACACACACGGTGTTATGGAGGGTTAGACTGCCTCATTAACACACACGTGTACCTCGTTAACACAGGTGTGTACGTTGTGTGTGCAGCACATCAGACACAAAATATTTTTAATACATACAAACAGGAGTCTACTGCTGTGACTGATTGTTGTCCAGGTAATAAATGTTTATTTTGAGACATGAAAACATGAGCATCTTTTGGTGATATTTTATTTAAGTTGGCAATTGTTGTATAATCACAATATTACAATATTGCTTAACTTCAATCTGACCACACAGTTTATATCAGACTGACTGGACTGATGATACAATGACACTTCAGGTCATGTGACCCTACCTGTTTTCCGCAGAAGGAAGATGCCATAGGTCACACACTTCTTTAATAAGTCAGGAAAATCCTGTGTGAGATACTTCTTACTGTAGTCTATTCCAGCTTTGTTATTATTCCATCTCTCTTTGCTGATGACAGCCTGTGGTTTCATAGCAATCCATGTGAATGTCTTCAGATCCATTGATATGTATTCTTCTCCATCATAAGCAAACTGATTAAAACCACGAACCTCTCCAGTCTCATCATCCCACTCATAACCCAATATCATCTGTAAAGTGTGGACACCTGAGAGAGAGACAGAGACAGAAACACTCTGTAAATAAGTTTGATGTACAGATGAACCTTCCATTCAAAGACAGTTACTAATGTTCTATGAACTGACAGATGACTTCCAATGTCAGTATTCAAAGTGAGAACGTCTTCTTGCATTCTATTCACATCAGTCTCTGAATCAAAGTCACACCTGTGTGACACCTGCAGTGTCAGCTCTAAATATCTTGCAGATGTCTGTAAAGTGAGATCAGAACAGAAGCTAAATCTGTTTGACAGACAACAATAAAAGGATGTGAAACATTTTAGCAGGAAAAAGTCAAACACAGCATGAAGAAATACTTTACCTCCACTTTGGTTCAAGTCCTGCTTCAAATGATACATTACGGCTTTGAAGAAGTTTGGTTGATTCTCAGCACACTCTTGATTGTAGACCTCAAACTTTGAGGGATCAAGTACTGCAAACATTTTTATCCAGTTATTTTTCATTTCTAGCTTCTTCTTGTTGCTGTCACAAACAGACATCAGGTTTTCATCAAACTCGATACTTTCTACAAACTCTGGGATGGTTGTGATTCCAGATGATATAGTTGCAAAAATTTTCAGGGAGTGTTTCACTGCACGACAAACAAGGTTTATATATTCAGTATAAATACACATCATCATGTATTTCAGACAGAGATTCAGTTCAAAGTTCAAAGTGAAACCAAACAAGAGTTTGTTGTTGAGCCATGCACAAGGAAAATACAAAGATCTAAAAGTAAAGATTTAAAATGTGATCTTACCTGATGATGAAACTTGACAGAAGAGAAGCAACAAAAAGAATTTTTTCATCTTGTTTTGATGAAGACGTGTCGTGAAAAGACTGAGCTGCTTCATCTCTGCAGTTCACAGACCATGGAGTGTCTGTTCTGACTAGAGGTGAATGATTGTCAAACCTGTTTCTCCCCTTTAAAGAGTTCTGTTACAGTCATTTGTTGGGCCGTGTTCCAAATGAAAAATACCTGATAAGAGTCACTGATACTTCAGAGACATTCACTTGTTTCACTTCAGTTGTCTGTCATGCAAAATATACAAAAGAGAAAAAACACAGAACGAAAGGGAAAATCTGAGTATAACTCTGTCTGATAACTGGTGTAATAAATGTGCATTCTTATTCAGAGAATGAGTCAGTGCTAGTCGTGTATTAATGTCCATATCCAAAACATGAACTGTCACAGAGTGAGTGTCCTCCCTCTGCACAGAGGGGAGTCATTATAGAGTGTGATGGCAGTGGACAGGAGTGACTTCCTGTAGCAGGAGCCTCCGACTGAACAACACTCTGCTGCTTCATCAGAGGCAGGAACATGCCGACAGACCAGGAGAGGAGATGCTGTGTCCAGGACTCTGCAGACTGTGTGAGCCTCTTACCAGCAGTACTTCATGAAGGTGTCGTCCACATTCACAGGCGGTACTGGGAGAAGATGACGATGTCAGGCATGTCATCACCTGCTGCTTTGTTTGGAGGATCCTGATACTCAAAGACAGGAAACAACAAATCTTCCTGTAGTGAAGTTGTTGTTGTTTTTCAGTGTTGCTTGAAGACTGAAAACTTCCCAGTCAGGGAATCTTTCCAACCAGCATTGTTGTCATACCTGAGTCCTCTCTGACATTACCATCACATCTCAACCATTCAGACATGCACACAGGCTAATCTGTGTGTTACCTATCCCAGTTTGGTTCTTTTTAGTACAGTCTTATTTTATCAAATGGTCTTTCATACAAGTACAGACAAACACTCAAAATTCAAGCGTCAGACTGTGATACAGTCTTAGTAGTTAAAAAGTTGTTTTTGTTTTTGGTCCATCAATGGTCATGAAGGTTTCTGATGCTGATCTGTGTCTTCATGTTTTATCTGGACTGGATATATTTGAAACAGCTGTGATTCACTTTGAAGCTGAGGTCAAAGGTCATGACCAAGTCTGTGTGTGTGTGTTTGTGTGTGTGTGTGTGTGTCCTCAGTGAAGTGTATCAGTCTCTGCAGTAGCTTCCAGCTGCAGCAGTCAGTTCAGTTCCTGTTCAGTCGGACTGAGGGAGGTTTTTGTACGATGGTTTTTCACTGTGTGAACACCCACTGACTGTTGGGATAGTGAAGACTCTGACAGTAGTAAACTGCTGCATCTTCAGTCTGAACTCCACTGATGGTCAGAGTGAAGTCAGAGTGTGATCCACTGCCTGTAAAACGAGCTGGAATCCCTGATGGTCGAGTGCTAGCATAATAAATGAGCAGTTTAGGAGTTTCTCCATCTCTCTGTTGGTACCAAGCTGAATGGTGGTAATTGTTCCAAACATAAACGTTCTGACTGGTCCTACAGTTGATGGTGACGGAGCCTCCCACAGCAGAGGTCACTGCTCCAGGCTGAGTCACTGTGTACTGGCCTCTGGACTCTGAGGATACAGAGACAAAAACATAAAGCAGCATCGTGGTTTTGTGGGCTTCATTTCAGAGGGACGGATGTTCATAGAGGAGAGGAGTTTGATTCTCTGGACTTTACCTGTGAAGCAGCAGCAGAGGAGAGTCCAGATGAGGACGGAGATCAAAGTCATGTTTCTGATGAGGAGGATTTCTGTGGCTTCTGTTGTCATGAAGGACAGCTGTCAGTCATCCAGTGTTCAACTCTCAGGACTATAAACTCTCCCAGAGCACTGGAGCATGGAGCTGCTGATGCAAAGTGACTCTCTATGGAAATGCTCTGACTGACTCAAACAGAGACTTGGATTACTCTGATCATGCTGTTTATCAATGGATCAATCACTTTATCAGAGTATTCATTAACAGTCAGTCATCATTTTAAGGTGGATTTGGTTTGACGACTGTAGATACATTTTCTTTACGGACGTCTTCTGTCTTGTTTCATTCAATGTGAGAACAAATCCACTTTGACTTTTAGACAGATATTAAACTTTTATATCTGTCAAAATGTGACTAATTCTGAACAACTGTGGCACTGTTTGATCAATATAATATGAAATAGTTCATTCTTTGAAAAACAGGAACTGTTGATGTTGAGTTTGTTTGTGTCAAAGTCAGAGAGCCGTGTCTCTCTACAGTGAGACGTTTTTCTGCGGCGACTCAATGAGTTTGTATCACTGTGGGCCACTTTTGGTGGAGGAACCAGACTGAATGTTGGAAGTAAGTTTCTGCTCAAATATTAAATATGATGTCAGCAGTTAAAGTTTTAATTTCTATCTGAACATTTGCAGTAACTTTAAATTTCCATCAGACTGAACAAAATGACTTTTAAGACTCACTTTTATTCTTTGTTTTTCCTGTTTAACCTCAGTGTTGAACTCAAAGCAGCTTTACTGAACTTTTCATGACATGCTCCAGTGTAATTTGTGAAATGTGAACATCTTGAACTGTAGGATAGATTAAAGAACAACACTTGAAGTTGACAATATTTAAAGTCAGGATTTAATTCTCTGTTTTAAACTGTTCAGAAGTTGAGTTCAAAGTGTTTTAAACAGTCAGAATGAAGATGAAACTTTCTGAGGCTGGTTGGTTTTTAAATCTGTCGTATGAACATTGGAAATATGGTTATTGGTTATTTTTGGCTCATAATGTCCTTTAACAGTGGATCGGATTAACTTTTGTCCTTTTGACAAAAGCAGTTTTTTTAAAAATTCATTTCCAGTGTAGTTTGATATATTTCAGCTCATTCTGTATGATGATTCTCTCTGTGCTGATATGCATGAGAGGCTTCTTGAAGGGAAGTGAAACAATGTGTGAGTGAGTGACTGGTGGAGCAGAAAAATCATCTGACAGAAACTCCTTAAAGGACAAAACCAACTCTCACACAGTAAAGGTGTCCAAGTGTCTGCTGCTTGATTGACAGCTGTCCTCTAATCTGATTGGTGTCTCCTAGGTGATACCGTCCCCACCCTGACGGTGCTGCCTCCCTCCAGTGAGCAGCTGCAGCAGGGGAAGGCCACGCTCATGTGTCTGGCCAACAAGGGCTTCCCCTCAGACTGGAGTCTGGCCTGGAAGGTGGACAGCAGCAGCAGCATCAGCTGGGAGGAGAGCAGCAGCCCCGTGGTGCTGGAGAAGGACGGCCTCTACAGCTGGAGCAGCACCCTGAGGCTCGATGCAGACCAGTGGAGGAAGGTGGACTCTGTGACCTGTGAGGCCACCCAGGGCTCCCAGACTTCACTCTCACAGACACTGAGGAGAGACCAGTGTTCCCAGTCCTGACCTGACTCACTGGGACTCTGATACTGGTTTTACTCTGCTACCGCTCTCAGTTTCTCTCTCTGTCTCTGTTTCTCTCATGACATGTTTCAACATTAACGTCTTCTTGCTTGTTGATGGTTTCAATATTTCACAACAATAAAGATTCCATCATGTATGTTATAAAAATGACATGTATTTTGTCTTCCTTTCTTTGACATATATTATATATTAGGAACATTAGACAGATTAATGCACAGTAGCAAGTCCATTTTCCCCAAATGACTTTTTAATGGTTTTCAGACTGTTGATATTCTTGTATAGTCGATCCAGTTTGATTTATCGTTATCATTGGTAACAACACTGGACTCAATGGTGAGTCCCAAAGCTATCTGTTATTACTAACATCTGCTCTTAAAGGAGTTCCATGTGTTATGTTGATATGTTTTTTTTGGGGCTAAAATTGATTCAAAATATCTGAATAAAATATCTAAATAATAAAAATGATTTTCAGGATTAGAAATATAAAGCAGGATGTCATCTGCATAACGTGATAACTCTTTATATCTTGCTCCTGATTTTCATGGCAATAATGGTCACCAATGACATCTAATGTTCCCCTAAAGTGGTGTGTGTAAGTGGGTATGTATATGTGTGTGTGTGTGTGTGTGTGTGTGTGTGTGTGTGTGTGTGTGTGTGTGTGTGTGTGTGTGTGTCCTCAGTGAAGTGAATCATTCTCTGCAGTAGCTTCCAGCTGCAGCAGTCAGTTCAGTTTCTGTACAGTCTGACTGAGGGAGGTTTTTGTACGACGCTTTTTCACTGTGTGAACACCCACACACTGTTGATGATATGAGCACTCTGACAGTAGTAAACTGCTGCATCTTCAGTCTGAACTTCACTGATGGTCAGAGTGAAGTCAGAGTGTGATCCACTGCCTGTAAAACGAGCTGGAATCCCTGATGGTCGCTGACTAGCACCCCAAATTAGCCGTTTAGGAGTTTCTCCATCTCTCTGTTGGTACCAGCCTAATTCATGGTATGTACCTCCAAATTGAACATTCTGACTGGTCCTACAGTTGATTTTGACGGAGCCTCCCACAGCAGAGCTCACTGCTCCAGGCTGAGTCACTGTGTACTGGCCTCTGGACTCTGAGGATGCAGAGACAAAAACATAAAGCAGCGTCATGGTTTTGTGGGCTTCATTTCAGAGGGACGGATGTTCATAGAGGAGAGGAGTTTGATTCTCTGGACTTTACCTGTGAAGCAGCAGCAGAGGAGAGTCCAGATGAGGACGGAGATCAAAGTCATGTTTCTGATGAGGAGGATTTCTGTGGCTTCTGTTGTCATGAAGGACAGCTGTCAGTCATCCAGTGTTCAGCTCTCAGGACTATAAACTCTCCCAGAGCACTGGAGCATGGAGCTGCTGATGCAAAGTGGCTCTCTATGGAAATGCTCTGACTGACTCAAACAGAGACTTGGATTACTCTGATCATGCTTTTTGTCAATGGATCACTTTATCAGAGTATTGATTAACAGTCAGTCATCATTTTAAGGTGGATTTGGTTTGATGACTGTAGATACATTTTCTTTAAGGACGTCTTCTGTCTTGTTTCATTCAATGTGAGAACAAATTCATTTTGACTTTTAGACAGATGTAAACTTCTATATCTGTCAAAATGTGACTAATTCTGAACAATTGTGGCACTGTTTGATCAATATAATATGAAATAGTTCATTCTTTTAAAAACAGGAACTGTTTATGTTGAGTTTGTTTGTGTCAAAGTCAGAGAGCCGTGTCTCTCTACAGTGAGAGGTTTTTGTACGGCGACTCAATGAGTTTGTACCACTGTGGGCCACTTTTGGTGGAGGAACCAGACTGAATGTTGGAAGTAAGTAAACTTTTTGATGGATTTTATAAATTTGTGAGCAACATTTTCTTTTTGATGCATATGTTTTCCTCTAGAAATTGAAAAATGTGATTTTACATCATCACTTCTATGTTTTCCTCAGCACTTTGGGATAAAGAAAAGTGAGTGCAGTTTGGTATTTGAAATTAAACCATGAATGTAATTACTGTAATTACTATAATTACTTGGTGCAGAGGAGAAGTCGTGTATTTAGAATTTTAGATGAAAGTTGAAACTTGCAGTTGAAGTTTTGTCAGACAAAGTCAGAGAGCCGTGTCTCTCTACAGTGAGACGTTTTTCTGCGGCGACTCAATAAGTTTGTATCACTGTGGGCCACTTTTGGTGGAGGAACCAGACTGAATGTTGGAAGTAGGTTTCTGCTCAAATATTAAATATGATGTCAGCAGTTAAAGTTTTAATTTCTATCTGAACATTTGCAGTAACTTTAAATTTCCATCAGACTGAACAAAATGACTTTTAAGACTCACTTTTATTCTTTGTTTTTCCTGTTTAACCTCAGTGTTGAACTCAAAGCAGCTTTACTGAACTTTTCATGACATGCTCCAGTGTAATTTGTGAAATGTGAACAGCTTGAACTGTAGGACAGATTAAAGAACAACACTTGAAGTTGACAATATTTAACGTCAAGATTTAGTTCTCTGTTTTAAACTGTTCAGAAGTTGAGTTGAAAGTGTTTTAAACAGTCAGAATGAAGATGAAACTGTTAAAAAAAATGTGACCAAATTTGTGATATAATGTCTCTGATGGTCTCTTGACCTCAGTTTGAAATCATTTTGACAGTTTTCTGAGGCTGGTTGGTTTTTAAATCTGTCGTATGAACATTGGAAATATGGTTATTGGTTATTTTTGGCTCATAATGTCCTTTAACAGTGGATCGGATTAACTTTTGTCCTTTTGACAAAAGCAGTTTTTTTTATTATTCATTTCCAATGTAGTTTGATCTATTTCAGCTCATTCTGTATGATGATTCTCTCTGTGCTGATATGCATGAGAGGCTTCTTGAAGGGAAGTGAAACAATGTTTGAGTGAGTGACTGGTGGAGCAGAAAAATCATCTGACAGAAACTCCTTAAAGGACAAAACCAACTCTCACACAGTAAAGGTGTCCCAGTGTCTGCTGCTTGATTGACAGCTGTCCTCTAATCTGATTGGTGTCTCCTAGGTGATACCGTCCCCACCCTGACGGTTCTGCCTCCCTCCAGTGAGCAGCTGCAGCAGGGGAAGGCCACGCTCATGTGTCTGGCCAACAAAGGATTCCCCTCAGACTGGAGTCTGGCCTGGAAGGTGGACAGCAGCAGCAGCATCAGCTGGGAGGAGAGCAGCAGCCCCGTGGTGCTGGAGAAGGACGGCCTCTACAGCTGGAGCAGCACCCTGAGGCTCGATGCAGACCAGTGGAGGAAGGTGGACTCTGTGACCTGTGAGGCCACCCAGGGCTCCCAGACTTCACTCTCACAGACACTGAGGAGAGACCAGTGTTCCCAGTCCTGACCTGACTCACTGGGACTCTGATACTGGTTTTACTCTGCTACTGCTCTCAGTTTCTCTCTCTGTCTCTGTTTCTCTCATGACATGTTTCAACATTAACGTCTTCTTGCTTGTTGATGGTTTCAATATTTCACAACAATAAAGATTCCATCATGTATGTTATAAAAATGACATGTATTTTGTCTTCCTTTCTTTGACATATATTATATATTAGGAACATTAGACAGATTAATGCACAGTAGCAAGTCCATTTTCCCCAAATGACTTTTTAATGGTTTTCAGACTGTAGATATTCTTGTATAGTCGATCCAGTTTGATTTATATCAGTTATCATTGGTAACAACACTGGACTCAATGGTGAGTCACAAAGCTATCTGTTATTACTAACATCTGCTCTTAAAGGAGTTCCATGTGTTATGTTGATATGTTTTTTATTTGGGGCTAAAATTGATTCAAAATATCTGAATAAAATATCTAAATAATAAAAATGATTTTCAGGATTAGAAATATAAAGCAGGATGTCATCTGCATAACGTGATAACTCTTTATATCTTGCTCCTGATTTTCATGGCAATAATGGGCACCAATGACATCTAATGTTTCCCTAAAGTGGTGTGTGTAAGTGGGTATGTATGTGTGTGTGTGTGTGTGTGTGTGTGTGTGTGTGTGTGTGTGTGTGTTCTCAGTGAAGTGTATCATTCTCTACAGTAGCTTCCAGCTGCAGCAGTCAGTTCAGTTTCTGTTCAGTCTGACTGAGGGAGGTTTTTGTACGACGCTTTTTTACTGTGTGAACACACGCTGACTGTTGATGAAGTGAACACTCTGACAGTAGTAAACTGCTGCATCCTCAGTCTGAACTTCACTGATGGTCAGAGTGAAGTCAGAGTGTGATCCACTGCCTGTAAAACGAGCTGGAATCCCTGATGGTCGAGTGCTAGCATAGTAAATGAGCTGTTTAGGACTTTCTCCATCTCTTTGTTGGTACCAGGCAAATTCATAGTAATTGTCATAAACATTAACATTCTGACTGGTCCTACAGTTGATGGTGACGGAGCCTCCCACAGCAGAGGTCACTGCTCCAGGCTGAGTAACTGTGACCTGGCCTCTGGACTCTGAGGATACAGAGACAAAAACATAAAGCAGCGTCATGGTTTTGTGGGCTTCATTTCAGAGGGACGGATGTTCATAGAGGAGAGGAGTTTGATTCTCTGGACTTTACCTGTGAAGCAGCAGCAGAGGAGAGTCCAGATGAGGACGGAGATCAAAGTCATGTTTCTGATGAGGAGGATTTCTGTGGCTTCTGTTGTCATGAAGGACAGCTGTCAGTCATCCAGTGTTCAACTCTCAGGACTATAAACTCTCCCAGAGCACTGGAGCATGGAGCTGCTGATGCAAAGTGGCTCTCTATGGAAATGCTCTGACTGAAGTTTGAGAATTTTTTAAAGGTTGCACTCTAATGTATGAACTATGACAAACAAACATCTTCTTCATTTCTGTTTAATGTAAACCTGACATTTTTCATATTAGGTGACACATCTTTAAACTTTAAAATTCATCATTTGTAGTTTGCTGGTTAAACATTAATACATCAGAGGAACAAAACACCACTTTTAACTTTTTATCTTTAGTCCTGAAACCTGTGACTACTTTGACGGTTCATCAGTCATGCCTATCTGTTGCCATGGTTACTGAGCAGATAAAGTGTCTTAAACCTATATTCTCTCTTAAATTCAGCAAGCAGCAGCACGCTGCAAGAAAAGTCTGATTGTATTGGGTCATATGGAGAAATTACCCTCCTACCCCCCACTGATTTTATCTTTTAACTGAGTTAGTGATCCTTGTAAAGTCTGTGTGTGTTTTGGTCATTTTAATTTCAGGAGCAGAGTGAAAAACAATGCTGACATTGTTTTTTTAGATTTTATTTTTGTTTCATTTCTGTTTCACAAAACAACCATAATTTCTGATATCCTACACATTGCAATGTGTTGTCTCAATGTGCTGTTTCCAATACCTTCACCTCACCTTGTGCTCTGTGATCGTTCAGCTGTTTAAACGGCTGCCTGTGACAGTCGTTATTGTGTTTTCCTCATTTGGTACATGGGTGTGATGGATTTTTTAGACATACTCTGTAATGGTTTTGATGTGGTCGTCATACAGACCTTTGATGATGGAAATATAGATATTTAGCATGATGATGTGTTGCATTGGGATGTGAGTTGAATTTGAGCATTTGTGTAAAGGCCAGTATAGCACTTATAGTCCCATGAATGTTCATGGTGAAAGGTATTTTAGTTGGGTCTTACAATTTTATAGATTGAAAATATAAAGCAGGGTGTCATCTGCATAACGTGATAACTCTTTATATCTCTCTCCTGATTCTCATGGCAATAATGGTGACCACTGCCATCTAATGTTGCCCTAAAGTGGTGTGTGTGTGTGTGTGTGTGTCCTCAGTGAAGTGTATCATTCTCTACAGTAGCTTCCAGCTGCAGCAGTCAGTTCAGTTTCTGTACAGTCGGACTGAGGGAGGTTTTTGTACGATGCTTTTTCACTGTGTGAACACCCACTGACTGTTTGGATAGTGAAGACTCTGACAGTAGTAAACTGCTGCATCCTCAGTCTGAACTCCACTGATGGTCAGAGTGAAGTCAGAGTGTGATCCACTGCCTGTAAAACGAGCTGGAATCCCTGATGGTCGAGTGCTAGTATGGTAAATGAGCTGTTTAGGACTTTCTCCATCTCTTTGTTGGTACCAGGCTAATTCATGGTATGTAGCTCTAAAATGAACATTCTGACTGGTCCTACAGTTGATGGTGACGGAGCCTCCCACAGCAGAGCTCACTGCTCCAGACTGAGTCACTGTGACCTGGCCTCTGGACTCTGAGGATACAGAGACAAAAACATAAAGCAGCGTCATGGTTTTGTGGGCTTCATTTCAGAGGGACGGATGTTCATAGAGGAGAGGAGTTTGATTCTCTGGACTTTACCTGTGAAGCAGCAGCAGAGGAGAGTCCAGATGAGGACAGAGATCAAAGTCATGTTTCTGATGAGGAGGATTTCTGTGGCTTCTGTTGTCATGAAGGACAGCTGTCAGTCATCCAGTGTTCAACTCTCAGGACTATAAACTCTCCCAGAGCACTGGAGCATGGAGCTGCTGATGCAAAGTGGCTCTCTATGGAAATGCTCTGACTGAAGTTTTGCTTGATGAATCTCAAAGATTTAAATTTTTCACACATTGTGAAATGTCTCACACAGAGACATTTTTAATACACTGTATAACAATGTAAGCCTGACATGAAATGCCAGTAATAAGTTAAAGCACACCCTTGAGTGTAATATTTCAACTATACTATAATTGCCAACTCAAATAAAATATGTCATCAAAAGATTTTTATGGTTTTGGACATTTTGCTCTCAAAATAAACATTTAAGACCTGGACAACAATCAGTCACAGCAGTAGACTCCTGTATGTAATGGAATCAAGTTCACTACTGCAGCAAGTCGTCTAAGCCTTATTAAGGAACTGCTTTACTAGTTCAGTCTTGCAGTGACTCAGAAATCTGCTGACACAAAGATGTTTCCATGCACAGATTGGCCTCCTAACTTCACATTTATTTTGAAGCTCGTGCTGTATCAGTGACTCACCTGTACAGCTGATAAAGGATTTCAGTAACTCCACAGCATTGTAAAGACCAAAAATCAAAATATGTTGAACAACATGTTTCTATCTAACAGAATTTTCCTCTTCAGTCCACATTAGTCCACTTTTAGTCTTTAAAAATATTTTCTCTCAGACGCGCTGCACACACAGCGTACACACCTGTAGTAACGAGGTACACACTTGAGGCTGTTCTGCAACAGAAGAGACTGAGGTAGCTTCACTTCTGCTATGAGGCATCTGATGAGCCTATAAATTGTAAGCTCCGAAGAAGCTGGAGGTCACATTTTTCAGTGTTGTTGTTGATGCTGGAGTGCTCTCCGATTTCGGAAACCTCCCAGACAAAGAGCTGCAAAAAGAACGTGAGGCCCTGCAAACTACACTGCACTTTAAGGGACACTCAGAGGTGGATGGCAGAGAGCTTGTGCAGGAGCCGAAGAACTTCATCATCAGCACCAATGATGCAGCTGCACAACAGATTTTGTATGATGACGTAATTGATGGTTTTGCATCAAAGAAGGCTAGAAAAGTCAAATTTTAGATTACACTTCAGGATTTGTGTAATTTACATGGGTGTTTATGCATCTTGTTTTGTGTGTTCTTGTTACCTTTTATATATAATAAAATAATACAAATCTAAAATATTGTTGTGTCGGTGCAGGGGTTGGGGGTAGGTTGTTTTGCACATCAGGAGTCAATCTGTGGAGCCAATCAAAGATCACACACATCACCAGCTGCACTGTGCATCGTCTCCATCACGCCAATGCACCTGCATCGGTAGTCATGGAGACGGAAAGAGGCGTGGCCAATGTGCGGCCAGAACCGCGGAGCAGCTCTGGAACTGCTCATTCGAGCTTGGACTGGACGCGAGTTAGGCTGCTGAGAAAAGTCTCCGTCGGAAACTTGGAAAAGTGGACTGGAAAAGTTCTCCTGCAAACTAAACTTTTGGATTGTGAGCTGAATAAAAACCCAGAGAGTGAAAAATGGACCTGCTGGAAAGTTTCCCCTGTTTCGGAGCCCCTGCTGAGCAGAGTCAGGCGGTGGATCTTAAATTTCACAAGTAAGACATCTTTTAATGGTGTGACAAATTTATTTAAAGATCTTTCCGAAACCCTTAAATGAGTTTTAGGACAAAGTAATATTTAAGTCATGTAAATTGTTGAATATTACGATAAAAAAAAATCAACAGAATTTGAACTGGTCTGTTAGTAAAACACAGTTTTTGGTGTCACTCGACGTTTTCTCGGTGTAAAACGATTATGAGATGGTAAAAATTGACTGAATATCCCGGAACTGCTGCAAAATTAGTTAACAATGGTGTAGTAACTTTAAAATGCTGTAAATTTTATTGGAGGACATCATTTTTTTCAAAGTTATCGATGAAACTTTATGGAAAAAGATGGCGACCGTTCCATATTTCGAATCGGGCCAAGAATCTGTTTTTCTGTGTCACCATGGATTCGGAACCTTGAGGAGCAAACATGTTATGATTTCTTTTAAAATGCATCCATTTGAAATTCTGTTGATTTGAATGGTCACATAGAAGCATGCAGGTACAACTGGGGCACATTCAAACGTTCAGAGTTTCACACCTGTGAACTACCTGTGCTGAAAATAGAGCCGACAGATCAGTATAGTTCTGACTGTTTGTCGAGAAGCGCAGACTGTTTTGGTATTTTGTCGGAGAAGCGACGTTGTTAACTGCCACGATTTAATCAACGGACCGACAATTTAGCGCGCGTAATGGAGTTCTGTGTACTGTGCACCAGGCCTGATATAAGATTTTTCACTAAACGATTATCAAAGGTATTGATTTTATGAAAGTGTTTTATTATTAATTAGTGTTAACACTGTCTCTTTTTTTGTCAAATGCGGTTTACTCAAAATCTGAATGTAGAGAGTTTGTAACCAAAGCTACAGAAAGAAACATTATTTAGAATGTGCTGGATTATTGACAAGACATCATTAGATGTGTATTATTGATGATATTAATATATTCACTGCACACACACACACAGTATACTGAGCAGTACACGTATTTGTTGTTGTTGCAGGAGATTGCATGCGGTCTCCACAGTGCTGATGTTAAACCATCAGCTGAAGGGCAGCTTGTTGTCTGCTGTGTGGATTTGACTGCTCGGCTCTTGATGGAGGAGGCTCAACCCGTCAACTGGTGTCATGGCACAGCGATGAGGTCCACAGACAGGTCAGCAAATTTTATTCTTATGTTTTATGAAATGATTTTGATCAGTAATGCCCTCTGTTTGAAAGAAGCTTTGTGTGAAATGACTGCTCCTGTTATATATATGTATATATTTACTGCACACACACACACACACAAAGTATACTGAGCAGTTTGTGTGCTGTAATATGTCTCTGCTCAGTAGACTGTGGACTGACCAGTAGAGATATTTAGTGCGTGCACACACACACAGTATACTGAGCAGTATACTGTTACTGCACACACACAGTATGTCTGCAGTAGACACATGTACTTGTTAGTATACTGTGTGTGTTTGTGTGCAGTAAATATCTGCACTAGAGTATACTCTGTGTGTGTGTGTGTGTGTGTGTGTGTGTGTGTGTGTGTGTGTGTGTGTGTGTGTGTGCTGTAAATATGTCTACTGCTTAGTATACTGTCCTTGTGTGTGCAGCAAAGATGTATACTGCGTACTGACCAGTAGTCATATTTACTGCACACACACACACATAATATACTGAGCAGTACACACATTTACTACACACACGGTATACTGAGCAGTCTACTTGTTAGTATACTGTGTGTGTTTGTGTGCAGTAAATATATATTTCTACTGCTTAGTGTACTGCGTACTGACCAGTACACTTATTTACTGCACACACAGTATATCGACTGCCAAAACACAAAACCTCCTATCTGCAAAAGGAAAAAAGAACGTTAGGAAAAAATGCACATCTGTATTTGTGAGACACTAATACCTAGTTGGTATTTGTTAACTACAGAAGCGCACTGCTGCCGCCCAATTTGGCTCTGTATCACATAATTACGTGATATGAAATTATCATGTTATTTCATGATGTGGTATTTTCACATTATAATGTATACCACATCATGAAATAACGTGATGATTTCATATCACGTAATTATGTGATAATTTCACGTGTTATAACGTGATAAATACCACGTTATAACGTGAAACTTTTCAGGTAAAGACATGATACTGAGCCAAATACATTTTTGGAGGGTGGCAGCAATGTGCTTCTGTAGTTAACATAATAATGTAGTAATACAGTCCAAAAACAGTGTGTGTGGTATTAGATACACTTAACAAACAGCATTCTGCAAGAAAGTAATCTTTTTTTTTAGTTAAAAGTCAATTTTGCAGCTAGGAGTTTTTGCGTTTCAGCCATCAATATTGAGTTTGACACATATTTCCTGCAGACACACACACACACACATTATTCTGAGTAGTACACATGCACACGTTAAGGTGTCTGAAGTGTTGGCTTTAGTACAATAGTGAAACACGCGTTAACGCCTACAGTATAACTCATAACTAGAAAATGTCATTTTCCCTGCTGTGCCACCGGCCTCATGAACTACTGCTACTTCTTTGGCGCACCACTGAGCCAAAGGCCCGAGACGAAGGTGCACCGAGCCAAAGGTGCGCCAAAGCAGCAGCAGCAGGTCATGGGGCCAGTAGCACAGCAGGGAAAATGACATTTTCTAGTTATGAGTTATAAATGTGAAGCGAAGCAGCTGTTAAACTCTAAATTCATCATCATGAAGTAAATAAGTATTAGTACGTTGAGACGAGCGTGCACACAGGCATCCTCTGCGTTCCCACGTGGCACGGCACAAATGATCCCTCGCTATCTGATTACCACAAACACTACACAGTGTGTGTCTGTACGCTCATGTAGTGTAGTACTTAACAGTCACGCGTGGTCTTCATGTCACATATTTGAGGTGTAGTTCATCCATCTCACATTCGTCATGTAGACATTTGACGTCATTGCATAGGCGCTGTACACGCGTTCTTAGTATAGTGTGCTGGCATAAAATGCCCTCCATAGTGCAGTAGATATGTGTACTGCTCAGTGTCGTGTCTGTGTGTGTGTGTGTGTGTGTGTGTGTGTGTGTGTGTGTGTGTGTGTGTCTGTGTCTACAGCAAATATGTGTGCTGTTCAGTATATTGTATGAGTGTGTGTGTGTTTTTGTTTGTGTGTGCTGTAAATATGTGTACTGCTCAGTATACTGTGTGTGTGTGTGTGTGTGTGTGCTGTAAATATGTCTGTTGCTCAGTAGACTGTGTACTGACCAGTACATATATTTACTGCACACACACACAGTATACTGAGTTTGACACATCTTTACTGTAGACACACACACACACATACAGTACACTGAGTAGTACACGTATTTACTGCACATTCACAGTAAACATGTGTACTTGTTAGTATACTGTGTGTGTTTGTGTGTGTTGTAAACATGTCTGCTGCTCAGTAGACTGTGTACTGACCAGTACACATATTTAGTGCAGACAAACACACACACAGTATACTAAGCAGTACTTATGGAAGAATTATCCTATCTTTATTCAAATGCGTAGGTTTTCAGTCTGAGAGCATGATTTCTCCTTCTCGTGCTCAGATTTATTCTCTTCACGCTCACATTTTGGGCTCGCACTCAGATTTTTGCTGCTTTCTTTCAAAATGTGTGCTTGGACTCAAACATCACATGCTTGTGCTCACATTTCTTCTTCTTGGGCACAAACATTTCGCTCGCACTCAAATCTGTCCTGTGCGCTCTCAAACTTTTTGTGCTCGCACTCACACAGGTTGAGGTGTCTTGGGTGCGTTCCTTCGCCGTTTTTGAGCGCTCCGTAGGGGCGGGTACATGGTCTGTTTGTAAAACTGCTTCTCTCTTAAAATACACCAATTTACCATATTAGCCAGCTGTTTGAATCATCACCTATTTAAGACACCAGATTATTTATGTATAATTAATCTTAAATAATCCTGAAAAGAGTTATCGTAGTTTAGATTTTTTCAGATTTCATATTTGTATGATATTATAAATACTCTTCCTGTTATAACACATCCTGGCTGCTGCACTTTAGCTGCATGTCATATTATGATTTTAAACTTACATTAATAAATGACTGTTACAGTAGTGTAGCATTAGTTAGCCTATATATCGGTTAGGCTTTCACAAGAAGACTTTGAGCAGGATTCGGAGCGCAGCAGCCTGCTGAGTGAGACACGAGATGGATGGCCAAAGACCTCAAGTAAGTTCATTTCTTAATGTTGCTACAGCTCAGAGCATGATAAGTACGAGTGTCACAATGATTACTGTAGGCAAGCCGCATGTTCACGTAAAAAGAGCATTACGGTCACACACATGAGTGTCCCGGTTTTAGATTCGGGAAATCTGTTCAACATCCTTGCCAGCATACAAACAAGTTGCATATTGAAACTATATGAACTGTGTGCTCTGAGCTGTAGCAACATGAAGAAATGAACTAACTTGAGGCCATCCATCTCGTCTCCCACTCAGCAGGCTGCTGCGCTCCGCAAAGTCTTGTTCTTTAAAACCTAACTGATATACAGGCTAACTAATGCACCAGTGTTATCCTCAAATCATCATAGCGTATCTTTCATTATACCTTTTTAATCACGTAGCCTATTCAGCCATCTTCTCTTGTTAAACGTTTCAATAAGAGAATCAGCTGGTTACACAGATTCCACTACTGTAACAGTCATTTATTAATGTAAGTTTAAAATCATAATATGACATACAGCTAAAGTGCAGCAGCCAGGCTGTGAACCAGCGTCCCATGGTTTAAAATACAACAGGTAGCAGTGTACTTAACCATTCAACTATCGTCACACTGTTTTACCAGTAAGAGTATTTATAATAACTCTTTTTAGGATTATTTAAGATTAATTATACATAAATAAGCTGGCTTCTTAAAGGTGATGATTCAAACAGCTGGCTAAGATGGTAAATTGGTGTATTTCAAGAGAGAAGCAGTTTTACAAACAAAAAACAAGAAATTTGAGAGCGCACAGGACAGATTTGAGTGCGAGCGAAATGTTTGAGTCCAAGCACACATTTTGAAAGAAAGCAGCAAAAATGAGTGCGAGCCCAAAATGTGAGCGCGAGGAGAATAAATCTGAGCACGAGAAGGAGAAATCATGCTCTCAGACTGAAAACCTACGCTCTTGAATAAAGATAGGATAATTCTTCCATAGACATGTCTACTACAGATATACTGTGTGTGCAGTAAATATCTGTACTGCTCTGTATACTGTCTGTGTTTTTGTGTGTGCTGTGAATATGTCTCTGCTCAGTATACTGTGTACTTAGCAGTACACATATTTTCTGCACACGCACACACACAATATATTGAGAAGTACACATATTTACTGCACACACACAGTATGTCTGCAGTAGACATGTGTACTTGTTAGTATACTGTGTGTGTTTGTGTGCAGTAAAGATGTTAATATACTGTATGTGTGTTTGTGTCTGCAGTAAATATCTGCACTACTCAGTATACTCTGTGTGTGTGTGTGCTGTAAATATGTGTACTGCTCAGTATACTGCATACTGACCAGTACACATATTTACTGCACACACAGTATATCGATTGCCAAAACGCAAAACCTCCTATCTGCAAAACGTGATATTTATCACATTATAACATGAAATTATCACGTAATTACGTGATATGAAATTATCATGTTATTTCATGATATGGTGATATTTTCACATTATAACGTGAAAATATCAAGTATGGTTTCACTTGATTTCATAAGGTTACCAACATGAGTCCCTCACTGCGTGGTTCAGTCTGTAAACTGACTATGGCTCGTCTACATACTGAATTCAATTCTACTGTAATCTTGGTTTGAGACATGGTGACATGCTACAGTTGTTGAGCACTGTAGATGACAGCGTTATCAGTATGCGTACTCTCCAAAGGATTTTGAAGAACATGGGGTTGTACTGAAGAAAGAATCAATCTGACCCTCTTGAAGTTACATCGTTTCTTATTGATCTCAGCTGAAACCATACTTGATGTTTTCACATTATAATGTGAAAATATCACCATATTATGAAATAACGTGATGATTTCATATCACGAAATAACGTGATGATGTCATATCATGAAATAACGTGAAACTCTTCACGTAATGACATGATACTGAGCCAAATTAATTTTTGGAGGGTGGCAGCAATGTGCTTCCCTAGTTAACATAATAATGTAGTAATACAGTCCAAAAACAGTGTGTGTGGTATTAGATACACTTAACAAACAGCATTCTGCAAGAAAGTAATCTTTTTTTTTAGTTTTCTCAAAAAAATACATTTTGCAGCTAGGAGGTTTTGCGTTTCGGCCATCGATATTGAGTTTGACACATATTTACTGCAGACACACACACACACATTATACTGAGTAGTACACATATTTACTGCATATACACAGTATGTCTGCAGTAAATCTGTGTACTTGTTAGTATACTGTGTGTGTGTGTGTGTGTGTGTGTGTGTGTGTGTGTGTGTGTGTGTGTGCTGTAAATATGCCTACTGCTCAGTAGACTGTGTACTGACCATTAGACATATTTAGTGCGCACAGACACACACACACACAGCATACTGAGCAGTACACATATTTACATGGGGATCATTTCATGCCAGCACACTATACTAAAACGCCTTAGCCTCGTCACCTACGCCTGCACAAAGACTGAAAAATACACATCTTCGATACACATCTGTACAGGCACATGTATTGTGAGTACACCAAATAATGAAGGGTGACGGGTGATAAGTGTCATGCCATGTCAACTCAGCGGGTGCCTGTGTGTGTTATTTACTTTATGATGATGAATTTTAAGTTCAACAGCTGCTTTGCTTCACAATTCAAGCAGTCCATGTATGACCAAGAGAGACCGATGTGACAGTTTAAGCTGTTTCACTCACACGTGCACACGTTAAGGCGTCTGAAGTGTTGGCTTTAGTACAATAGTGAAACACGCGTTAACGCCTACAGTATAACTCATAACTAGAAAATGTCATTTTCCCTGCTGTGCCACCGGCCTCATGAACTACTGCTGCTTCTTTGGCGCACCACTGAGCCAAAGGCCCGAGACGAAGGTGCACCGAGCCAAAGGTGCGCCAAAGCAGCAGCAGCAGGTCATGGGGCCAGTAGCACAGCAGGGAAAATGACATTTTCTAGTTATGAGTTATAAATGTGAAGCGAAGCAGCTGTTAAACTCTAAATTCATCATCATGAAGTAAATAAGTATTTGTACATTGAGACGAGCGTGCACACAGGCATCCTCTGCGTTCCCACATGGCACGGCACAAATGATCCCTCTCTATCTGATTACCACAAACACTACACAGTGTGTGTCTGTACATAAAATGCCCTCCATAGTGCAGTAGATATGTGTACTGCTCAGTGTCGTGTCTGTGTCTACAGCAAATATGTGTGCTGTTCAGTATATTGTATGAGTGTGTGTGTGTGTGCTGTAAATATGTCTGTTGCTCAGTAGACTGTTTACTGACCAGTAGACATATTTAGTGCACATACACAGTATATCTGTAGTAGACATTTATGGAAGAATTATCCTACGTCCCACGTCCTCTCAGGTTGAGGTGTCTGCTCAGACTGAAAGATGCCCCTCCCTGCACTAATATTAGTGTGTTTCACCAGCCAATAGGGAGACAGCTAGAGTGTGGCCCAATCTTGGGTGTGTTCCTTCGCCATTTTTGAGCGCTCCGTAGGGGCGGGTACATGGTCTGTTTGTAAAACTGCTTCTCTCTTTAAATACACCAATTTACCATATTAGCCAGCTGTTTGAATCATCACCTTTAAGAAGCCAGCTAATTTATGTATAATTAATCTTAAATAATCCTGAAAAGAGTTATTATAAATACTCTTCCTGTTATAACAGTGTCACGATAGTTGAATGGTTAAGTACTCTGCTACCTGTTGTATTTTAAACCATGGGAAGGTGGTTCACATCCTGGCCGCTGCACTTTAGCTGCATGTCATATTATGATTTTAAACTTACATTAATAAATGACTGTTACAGTAGTGTAGCATTAGTTAGCCTATATATCGGTTAGGCTTTCACAAGAAGACTTTGAGCGGGATTCAGAGCACAGCAGCCTGCTGAGTGAGACACGAGATGGATGGCCAAAGACCTCAAGTAAGTTCATTTCTTAATGTTGCTACAGCTCAGAGCATTATAAGTACGAGTGTCACAATGATTACTGTAGGCAAGCCGCATGTTCACGTAAAAACACACGAGCATTACGGTCACACACACGAGTGTCCCGGTTTTAGATCCGGGAAATCTGTTCAACATCCTTGCCAGCATACAAACAAGTTGCATATTGAAACTATATGAACTGTGTGCTCTGAGCTGTAGCAACATGAAGAAATGAACTAACTTGAGGCCATCCATCTCGTCTCCCACTCAGCAGGCTGCTGCACTCCGCAAAGTCTTGTTCTTGTGAAAGCCTAACTGATATACAGGCTAACTAATGCACCAGTGTTATCCTCAAATCATCATAGCGTATCTTTCATTATACCTTTTTAATCACGTAGCCTATTCAGCCATCTTCTCTTGTTAAACGTTTCAATAAGAGAATCAGCTGGTTACACAGATTCCACTACTGTAACAGTCATTTATTAATGTAAGTTTAAAATCATAATATGACATGCAGCTAAAGTGCAGAGGCCAGGATGTGAACCGGCGTCCCATGGTTTAAAATACAACAGGTAGCAGTGTACTTAACCATTCAACTATCGTCACACTGTTTTACCAGTAAGAGTATTTATAATAACTCTTTTTAGGATTATTTAAGATTAATTATACATAAATTAGCTGGCTTCTTAAATAGGTGATGATTCAAACAGCTGGCTAAGATGGTAAATTGGTGTATTTCAAGAGAGAAGCAGTTTTACAAACAAAAAACAAAAAGTTTGAGAGCGCACAGGACAGATTTGAGTGCGAGCGAAATGTTTGAGTCCAAGCACACATTTTGAAAGAAAGCAGCAGAAATCTGAGTGCGAGCACAAAATGTGAGCACGAGAAGGAGAAATCATGCTCTCAGACTGAAAATTTACGCTCTTGAATGAAGATAGGATAATTCTTCCATAGACATGTGTACTACAGATATACTGTGTGTGCAGTAAATATCTGTACTGCTCAGTATACTGCGTACTGACCAGTACACATATTTACTGCACACACAGTATATCGATTGCCAAAACGCAAAACCTCCTATCTGCAAAACGTGATATTTATCACATTATAACATGAAATTATCACGTAATTATGTGATATGAAATTATCATGTTATTTCATGATATGGTGATATTTTCACATTATAACGTGAAAATATCAAGTATGGTTTCACTTGATTTCATAAGTTTACCAACATGAGTCCCTCACAGCGTGGTTCAGTCTGTAAACTGACTATGGCTCGTCTACATACTGAATTCAATTCTACTGTAATCTTGGTTTGAGACATGGTGACATGCTACAGTTGTTGAGCACTGTAGATGACAGCGTTATCAGTATGCGTACTCTCCAAAGGATTTTGAAGAACATGGGGTTGTACTGAAGAAAGAATCAATCTGACCCTCTTGAAGTTACATCGTTTCTTATTGATCTCAGCTGAAACCATACTTGATGTTTTCACATTATAATGTGAAAATATCACCATATTATGAAATAACGTGATGATTTCATATCACGAAATAACGTGATGATGTCATATCATGAAATAACGTGAAACTCTTCACGTAATGACATGATACTGAGCCAAATTAATTTTTGGAGGGTGGCAGCAATGTGCTTCCCTAGTTAACATAATAATGTAGTAATACAGTCCAAAAACAGTGTGTGTGGTATTAGATACACTTAACAAACAGCATTCTGCAAGAAAGTAATCTTTTTTTTTTAGTTTTCTCAAAAAAATACATTTTGCAGCTAGGAGGTTTTGCGTTTCGGCCATCGATATTGAGTTTGACACATATTTACTGCAGACACACACACACACATTATACTGAGTAGTACACATATTTACTGCATATACACAGTATGTCTCCAGTAAATCTGTGTACTTGTTAGTATACTGTGTGTGTGTGTGTGTGTGTGTGTGTGTGTGTGTGTGCTGTAAATATGCCTACTGCTCAGTAGACTGTGTACTGACCATTAGACATATGTAGTGCGCACAGACACACACACACACAGCATACTGAGCAGTACACATATTTACATGGGGATCATTTCATGCCAGCACACTATACTAAAACGCCTTAGCCTCGTCACCTACGCCTGCACAAAGACTGAAAAATACACGTTCGATACACATCTGTACAGGCACATGTATTGTGAGTACACCAAATAATGAAGGGTGACGGGTGATAAGTGTCATGCCATGTCAACTCAGCGAGTGCCTGTGTGTGTTATTTACTTTATGATGATGAATTTTGAGTTCAACAGCTGCTTTGCTTCACAATTCAAGCAGTCCATGTATGACCAAGAGAGACCGATGTGACAGTTTAAGCTGTTTCACTCACACGTGCACACGTTAAGGCATCTGAAGTGTTGGCTTTAGTACAATAGTGAAACACGCGTTAACGCCTATAGCACGTGAACGCCTACAGTATAACTCATAACTAGAAAATGTCATTTTCCCTGCTGTGCCACCGGCCCCATGAACTACTGCTGCTTCTTTGGCACACCACTGAGCCAAAGGCCCGAGACGAAGGTGCACTGAGCCAAAGGTGCGCCAAAGCAGCAGCAGCAGGTCATGGGGCCAGTAGCACAGCAGGGAAAATGACATTTTCTAGTTATGAGTTATAAATGTGAAGCGAAGCAGCTGTTAAACTCTAAATTCATCATCATGAAGTAAATAAGTATTAGTACGTTGAGACGAGCGTGCACACAGGCATCATCTGCGTTCCCACATGGCACGGCATAAATGATCCCTCTCTATCTGATTACCACAAACACTACACAGTGTGTGTCTGTACGCTCATGTAGTATAGTACTTAACAGTCACGCGTGGTCTTCATGTCACATATTTGAGGTGTAGTTCATCCGTCTCACATTCGTCATGTAGGCGCATGCGCAACAATGTATGTGCAGCGTCTCCGTGAAAACTATGTGACGCCCGTCTGTCCATTGGAAATGAATGGAATTTATACGCACGTTAGACATTTGACGTCATCGCATAGGCGCTGTACACGCGTTTTTAGTATAGTGTGCTGGCATAAAATGCCCTCCATAGTGCAGTAGACGTGTACTGCTCAGTGTCGTGTGTGTGTGTGTGTGTGTGTGTGTGTGTGTGTGTGTCTACAGCAAATATGTGTGCTGTTCAGTATATTGTATGAGTGTGTGTGTGTGTGTTTTTGTTTGTGTGCTGTAAATATGTGTACTGCTCAGTATACTATGTGTGTGTGTGTGTGCTGTAAACATGTCTGCTGCTCAGTAGACTGTGTACTGACCAGTACACATATTTAGTGCAGACAAACACACATAAACAGTATACAGAGCAGTACATATGGAAGAATTATCCTATCTTTATTCAAGAGCGTAGGTTTTCAGTCTGAGAGCATGATTTCTCCTTCTCGTGCTCAGATTTATTCTCCTCACGCTCACATTTTGTGCTCGCACTCAGATTTCTGCTGCTTTCTTTCAAAATGTGTGCTTGGACTCAAACATCACATGCTTGTGCTCACATTTCTTCTTCTTGGACACAAACATTTCGCTCGCACTCAAATCTGTCCTGTGCACTCTCAAACTTTTTGTGCTCGCACTCACACAGGTTGAGGTGTCTTGGGTGCGTTCCTTCGCCGTTTTTGAGCACTCCGTAGGGGCGGGTACATGGTCTGTTTGTAAAACTGCTTCTCTCTTAAAGTACACCAATTTACCATATTAGCCAGCTGTTTGAATCATCACCTATTTAAGACACCAGATTATTTATGTATAATTAATCTTAAATAATCCTGAAAAGAGTTATTATAAATACTCTTCCTGTTATAACAGTGTCACGATAGTTGAATGGTTAAGTACTCTGCTACCTGTTGTATTTTAAACCATGGGATGCTGGTTCACATCCTGGCCGCTGCACTTTAGCTGCATGTCATATTATGATTTTAAACTTACATTAATAAATGACTGTTACAGTAGTGTAGCATTAGTTAGCCTATATATCGGTTAGGCTTTCACAAGAAGACTTTGAGCAGGATTCGGAGCGCAGCAGCCTGCTGAGTGAGACACGAGATGGATGGCCAAAGACCTCAAGTAAGTTCATTTCTTAATGTTGCTACAGCTCAGAGCATGATAAGTACGAGTGTCACAATGATTACTGTAGGCAAGCCGCATGTTGAAGTAAAAACACACAAGCATTACGGTCACACACACGAGTGTCCCGGTTTTAGATCCGGGAAATCTGTTCAACATCCTTGCCAGCATACAAACAAGTTGCATATTGAAACTATATGAACTGTGTGCTCTGAGCTGTAGCAACATGAAGAAATGAACTAACTTGAGGCCATCCATCTCGTCTCCCACTCAGCAGGCTGCTGCACTCCGCAAAGTCTTGTTCTTTAAAACCTAACTGATATACAGGCTAACTAATGCACCAGTGTTATCCTCAAATCATCATAGCGTATCTTTCATTATACCTTTTTAATCACGTAGCCTATTCAGCCATCTTCTCTTGTTAAACATTTCAATAAGAGAGTCAGCTGGTTACACAGATTCCACTACTGTAACAGTCATTTATTAATGTAAGTTTAAAATCATAATATGACATGCAGCTAAAGTGCAGCAGCCAGGATGTGAACCACCTTCCCTTGGTTTAAAATACAACAGGTAGCAGTGTACTTAACCATTCAACTATCGTCACACTGTTTTACCAGTAAGAGTATTTATAATAACTCTTTTTAGGATTATTTAAGATTAATTATACATAAATTAGCTGGCTTCTTAAATAGGTGATGATTCAAACAGCTGGCTAAGATGGTAAATTGGTGTATTTCAAGAGAGAAGCAGTTTTATAAACAAAAAACAAGAAGTTTGAAATGTTTGTGTCCAAGCACACATTTTGAAAGAAAGCAGCAGAAATCTGAGTGCGAGCACAAAATGTGAGCGCGAGGAGAATAAATCTGAGCACGAGAAGGAGAAATCATGCTCTCAGACTGAAAACCTACGCTCTTGAATGAAGAGAGGATAATTCTTCCATAGACATGTCTACTACAGATATACTGTGTGTGCAGTAAATATCTGTACTGCTCTGTATACTGTCTGTGTATATATATTGAGAAGTACACATATTTACTGCACACACACAGTATGTCTGCAGTAGACATGTGTACTTGTTAGTATACTGTGTGTGTTTGTGTGCAGTAAAGATGTTAATATACTGTATGTGTGTTTGTGTCTGCAGTAAATATCTGCACTACTCAGTATACTCTGTGTGTGTGTGTGTGCTGTAAATATGTCTCTGCTCAGTATACTGCATACTGACCAGTACACATATTTACTGCACACACAGTATTTCGATTGCCAAAACGCAAAACCTCCTATCTGCAAAACGTGATATTTATCACATTATAACATAAAATTATCGCATAATTATGTGATATGAAATTATCATGTTATTTCATGATATGGTGATATTTTCACATTATAACGTGAAAACATCAAGTATGGTTTCACTTGATTTCATAAGTTTACCAACATGAGTCCCTCACGGCGTGGTTCAGTCTGTAAACTGACTATGGCTCGTCTACATACTGAATTCAATTCTACTGTAATCTTGGTTTGAGACATGGTGACATGCTACAGTTGTTGAGCACTGTAGATGACAGCGTTATCAGTATGCGTACTCTCCAAAGGATTTTGAAGAACATGGGGTTGTACTGAAGAAAGAATCAATCTGACCCTCTTGAAGTTACATCGTTTCTTATTGATCTCAGCTGAAACCATACTTGATGTTTTCACGTTATAATGTGAAAATATCACCATATTATGAAATAACATGATGATTTCATATCACGTAATAACGTGACGATGTCATATCACGAAATAACGTGAAACTCTTCACGTAATGACATGATACTGAGCCAAATTAATTTTTGGAGGGTGGCAGCAATGTGCTTCCCTAGTTAACATAATAATGTAGTAATACAGTCCAAAAACAGTGTGTGTGGTATTAGATACACTTAACAAACAGCATTCTGCAAGAAAGTAATCTTTTTTTTTAGTTTTCTCAAAAAAATACATTTTGCAGCTAGGAGGTTTTGCGTTTCGGCCATCGATATTGAGTTTGACACATATTTACTGCAGACACACACACACACATTATACTGAGTAGTACACATATTTACTGCATATACACAGTATGTCTGCAGTAAATCTGTGTACTTGTTAGTATACTGTGTGTGTGTGTGTGTGTGTGTGTGTGTGCTGTAAATATGCCTACTGCTCAGTAGACTGTGTACTGACCATTAGACATATGTAGTGCGCACAGACACACACACACACAGCATACTGAGCAGTACACATATTTACATGGGGATCATTTCATGCCAGCACACTATACTAAAACGCCTTAGCCTCGTCACCTACGCCTGCACAAAGACTGAAAAATACACGTTCGATACACATCTGTACAGGCACATGTATTGTGAGTACACCAAATAATGAAGGGTGATGGGTGATAAGTGTCATGCCATGTCAACTCAGCGGGTGCCTGTGTGTGTTATTTACTTCATGATGATGAATTTTGAGTTCAACAGCTGCTTTGCTTCACAATTCAAGCAGTCCATGTATTACCAAGAGAGACCGATGTGACAGTTTAAGCTGTTTCACTCACACGTGCACACGTTAAGGCGTCTGAAGTGTTGGCTTTAGTACAATAGTGAAACACGCGTTAACGCCTATAGCGCGTGAACGCCTACAGTATAACTCATAACTAGAAAATGTCATTTTCCCTGCTGTGCCACCGGCCCCATGAACTACTGCTGCTTCTTTGGCGCACCACTGAGCCAAAGGCCCGAGACGAAGGTGCACCGAGCCAAAGGTGCGCCAAAGCAGCAGCAGCAGGTCATGGGGCCAGTAGCACAGCAGGGAAAATGACATTTTCTAGTTATGAGTTATAAATGTGAAGCGAAGCAGCTGTTAAACTCTAAATTCATCATCATGAAGTAAATAAGTATTTGTACATTGAGACGAGCGTGCACACAGGCATCCTCTGCGTTCCCACATGGCACGGCATAAATGATCCCTTGCTATCTGATTACCACAAACACTACACAGTGTGTGTCTGTACGCTCATGTAGTATAGTACTTAACAGTCACGCGTGGTCTTCATGTCACATATTTGAGGTGTAGTTCATCCGTCTCACATTCGTCATGTAGGCGCATGCGCAACAACGTATGTGCAGCGTCTCCGTGACAACTATGTGACGCCCGTCTGTCTATTGGAAATTAATGGAATTTACACGCACGTTAGACATTTGACGTCATTGCATAGGTGCTGTACATGCGTTTTTAGTATAGTGTGCTGGCATAAAATGCCCTCCATAGTGCGGTAGATATGTGTACTGCTCAGTGTCGTGTGTGTGTGTGTGTGTGTGTGTGTGTGTGTGTGTGTGTGTGTGTGTGTGTCTACAGCAAATATGTGTGCTGTTCAGTATATTGTATGAGTGTGTGTGTGTGTGTTTTTGTTTGTGTGCTGTAAATATGTCTGTTGCTCACTAGACTGTGTACTGACCAGTACATATATTTACTGCACACACACACAGTATATTGAGTTTGACACGTCTTTACTGTAGACACACACACACACATACAGTACACTGAGTAGTACACGTATTTACTGCACATTCACAGTAAATATGTGTACTTGTTAGTATACTGTGTGTTTGTGTGTGTTGTAAACATGTCTGCTGCTCAGTAGACTGTGTACTGACCAGTAGACATATTTAGTGCACACACACACTATACTGAGCAGTACACATATTTAGTGCAGACAAACACACATAAACAGTATACAGAGCAGTACATATGGAAGAATTATCCTATCTTTATTCAAGAACGTAGGTTTTCAGTCTGAGAGCATGATTTCTCCTTCTCGTGCTCAGATTTATTCTCCTCACGCTCACATTTTGTGCTCACACTCAGATTTCTGCTGCTTTCTTTCAAAATGTGTGCTTGGACTCAAACATCACATGCTTGTGCTCACATTTCTTCTTCTTGGACACAAACATTTCGCTCGCACTCAAATCTGTCCTGTGCGCTCTCAAACTTTTTGTGCTCGCACTCACACAGGTTGAGGTGTCTTGGGTGCGTTCCTTCGCCGTTTTTGAGCGCTCCGTAGGGGCGGGTACATGGTCTGTTTGTAAAACTGCTTCTCTCTTAAAATACACCAATTTACCATATTAGCCAGCTGTTTGAATCATCACCTATTTAAGACACCAGATTATTTATGTATAATTAATCTTAAATAATCCTGAAAAGAGTTATCGTAGTTTAGATTTTTTCAGATTTCATATTTGTATGATATTATAAATACTCTTCCTGTTATAACACATCCTGGCCGCTGCACTTTAGCTGCATGTCATATTATGATTTTAAACTTACATTAATAAATGACTGTTACAGTAGTGTAGCATTAGTTAGCATATATATCCGTTAGGCTTTCACAAGAAGACTTTGAGCAGGATTCGGAGCGCAGCAGCCTGCTGAGTGAGACACGAGATGGATGGCCAAAGACCTCAAGTAAGTTCATTTCTTAATGTTGCTACAGCTCAGAGCATGATAAGTACGAGTGTCACAATGATTACTGTAGGCAAGCCGCATGTTCACGTAAAAAGAGCATTACGGTCACACACATGAGTGTCCCGGTTTTAGATTCGGGAAATCTGTTCAACATCCTTGCCAGCATACAAACAAGTTGCATATTGAAACTATATGAACTGTGTGCTCTGAGCTGTAGCAACATGAAGAAATGAACTAACTTGAGGCCATCCATCTCGTCTCCCACTCAGCAGGCTGCTGCGCTCCGCAAAGTCTTGTTCTTTAAAACCTAACTGATATACAGGCTAACTAATGCACCAGTGTTATCCTCAAATCATCATAGCGTATCTTTCATTATACCTTTTTAATCACGTAGCCTATTCAGCCATCTTCTCTTGTTAAACGTTTCAATAAGAGAATCAGCTGGTTACACAGATTCCACTACTGTAACAGTCATTTATTAATGTAAGTTTAAAATCATAATATGACATACAGCTAAAGTGCAGCAGCCAGGCTGTGAACCAGCGTCCCATGGTTTAAAATACAACAGGTAGCAGTGTACTTAACCATTCAACTATCGTCACACTGTTTTACCAGTAAGAGTATTTATAATAACTCTTTTTAGGATTATTTAAGATTAATTATACATAAATAAGCTGGCGTCTTAAAGGTGATGATTCAAACAGCTGGCTAAGATGGTAAATTGGTGTATTTCAAGAGAGAAGCAGTTTTACAAACAAAAAACAAGAAATTTGAGAGCGCACAGGACAGATTTGAGTGCGAGCGAAATGTTTGAGTCCAAGCACACATTTTGAAAGAAAGCAGCAAAAATGAGTGCGAGCCCAAAATGTGAGCGCGAGGAGAATAAATCTGAGCACGAGAAGGAGAAATCATGCTCTCAGACTGAAAACCTACGCTCTTGAATAAAGATAGGATAATTCTTCCATAGACATGTCTACTACAGATATACTGTGTGTGCAGTAAATATCTGTACTGCTCTGTATACTGTCTGTGTTTTTGTGTGTGCTGTGAATATGTCTCTGCTCAGTATACTGTGTACTTAGCAGTACACATATTTTCTGCACACGCACACACACAATATATTGAGAAGTACACATATTTACTGCACACACACAGTATGTCTGCAGTAGACATGTGTACTTGTTAGTATACTGTGTGTGTTTGTGTGCAGTAAAGATGTTAATATACTGTATGTGTGTTTGTGTCTGCAGTAAATATCTGCACTACTCACTATACTCTGTGTGTGTGTGTGCTGTAAATATGTGTACTGCTCAGTATACTGCATACTGACCAGTACACATATTTACTGCACACACAGTATATCGATTGCCAAAACGCAAAACCTCCTATCTGCAAAACGTGATATTTATCACATTATAACATGAAATTATCACGTAATTACGTGATATGAAATTATCATGTTATTTCATGATATGGTGATATTTTCACATTATAACGTGAAAACATCAAGTATGGTTTCACTTGATTTCATAAGGTTACCAACATGAGTCCCTCACTGCGTGGTTCAGTCTGTAAACTGACTATGGCTCGTCTACATACTGAATTCAATTCTACTGTAATCTTGGTTTGAGACATGGTGACATGCTACAGTTGTTGAGCACTGTAGATGACAGCGTTATCAGTATGCGTACTCTCCAAAGGATTTTGAAGAACATGGGGTTGTACTGAAGAAAGAATCAATCTGACCCTCTTGAAGTTACATCGTTTCTTATTGATCTCAGCTGAAACCATACTTGATGTTTTCACATTATAATGTGAAAATATCACCATATTATGAAATAACATGATGATTTCATATCACGTAATAACGTGATGATGTCATATCACGTAATAACGTGATGATGTCATATCACGAAATAACGTGATGATGTCATATCACGAAATAACGTGATGATTTCATATCACGAAATAACGTGATGATGTCATATCACGTAATAACGTGATGATCTCATATCACGTAATAACGTGATGATTTCATATCACGTAATAACGTGATGATGTCATATCACGAAATAACGTGATGATTTCATATCACGTAATAACGTGATGATTTCATATCACGAAATAACGTGATGATGTCATATCACGAAATAACGTGATGATTTCATATCACGAAATAACGTGATGATGTCATATCACGAAATAACGTGATGATGTCATATCACAAAATAACATGAAACTTTTCACGTGATGACATGATACTGATACTGCCTGTGTGCACGCTCATCTCAATGTACAAATAATTATTTACTTTATGATGATGAATTTTGAGTTCAACAGCTGCTTTGCTTCACAATTCAAGCAGTCCATGTATGACCAAGAGAGACCGATGTGACAGTTTAAGCTGTTTCACTCACACGTGCACACGTTAAGGCGTCTGAAGTGTTGGCTTTAGTACAATGGTTAACACCTATAGCGCGTTAACGCCTACAGTATAACTCATAACTAGAGTAGTAGTAGTAGAGTAGTAGTAGTAGTACAGCATGAATACAGCAAAATGACATTTTCTAGTTATGAGTTATAAATGGGAAGCGAAGTATTTGTACGTTGAGACGAGCGTGCACACAGGCATCCTCTGCGTTCCACACATACACACACAGTACACTGTGCAGTAATTACTCCTCAGTACACTGTGTGTGTTTGTGCACTAAATATGTGTACAGATCAGTAAGCAGTACACATATTTACTGCACAGATACTGTTTGTGTCTGCAGTAAACGTGTGCTCAGTATGTTGTGTGTGTGTATGTGTGTGTGTGTGTGCAGTAAATATGTCTGCTGGTCAGTAAGCAGTATACATATTTCCTGCACACACACACACACACACACAGCATATATATGATCTGCTATTTAGGTACTTAGTAGCTCTGCTGAGCCGTCTCCACACCTCTCCCCGGCAGCTGATGCACCACGCCCACTCACACTCACTAACCTAACTTCCTGCCCAGCATTCTGTGCTCTTTCATCTCACAGGTTCTCATGGATTATGGCTGCTGCTGTAGTCCTGCATGATGTCCACTACATATATTATTATTACTTTTATTATAATAACAATTTCTTTCTGTCCCTCTCCATCTTTAACTCATCCGCTGGTGGTGGATGACCGTTTACCAATGAGCTTCGGTCTGCCTGAGATTTTTGTACCAGGCTGTAAACATGTTTATTTCTGCTGTGAAGTTTCACATTTTCCGTCTGTCTCAAGAAAAATGTTCATTATTGTTGCAATTTGTCTTTAATAAAGAGAGAGTTGAACCAAACCATTTATTACTGTGTGTTATTAAAATCTATAAACATTCAATATTTTCATATGAAGTGACAATAATCGACAGGAAACTTCTTTTTTTTTAACTGTCGATTTAAATCTATTGTCTCAGACTGACTACTTCTATGTTTGACTAAGATGGTAAATGTTCCTATATTCACCTTTCTAGTCTCCCGACCACTCAAAGCACTTTTACACCACGTCACATTCATTGCATGCATCAACCTCTGTGATACAGTATAATGTGAACAGCAGTTCTCCATCATCAGAACAACAGTGTGGAGTGTCCAACACGAAATACAGAGAAAATACAGACTGAATGAATCAAAGAAAGAAAAACTGCTGCTGCTGCTGCTTCAGCCTCCATGGATCGTCAGGACTCAGCTGATTGTCTCTCAACACAAGCACCTTTTTATCACTCACACGCTGCCAGTGGCAACTCCAAGCTGATGAGAGAAGAAGATGAACAGAAGTCAGTGTTCACAGAGACTGCCTTCATCAGCTGTCGGTCGGTGATGCAGCACATCCAGTATGAAGAGCAGCAGGGACTTAGAGCATAGCCAGCTTCCTTCAGCTCTCATGTTAACGTGTCGCAGTGACTGTTGACTGCAGATTTCACTAACGTACACAGTGGAAACAAAGTGCTGACAGTCATTCACTACTTACTTGATATTCAGCTGTGATTAGCGGACTTCAGCCGAGGTTCTGGTCTGTATAAAGACCACATTACTCCATGTTACTTCATGTCATGATTGTAACAGTTGAAATGAGAGAATAAACACTTTGAGATCAGATTTGATGGTGAGACAGTTTGATGAATGAGGATCACCTCCTCTAAACATCTTATAATCCTGTCAGCTGTCATCAGCTTTTTTTTTTCTTTTTTTCTTAATATTTTATATTATAGTTTGTTCTTTTTTTTTTACATGAACACAACAACGACAGTCGTCCTTGCATCAACTCAAACACATGACCACAACGAGCTTCTGGCTCATCTGGTTGGCTGACTACTCTCTGTCTTTCAGCTCAATCCTTAAACCTGTCACTGTTCCGCTCTCGCAGGCTGTGAAAGCAACTGTTGAGAAGGTCGGAGGTTTATATGAGATACTGGATCCATGCTTTGATAGCAAATTTTGTTTAGTACAACACGGCTGAAACCAGCATGGACTGACTCCGGCCATGTACTTACCTCAGAGTCTGCAGATTACGCTGCACTGTGTATACTGTGCTTGTTTCCACCCAGGTCAAGATCTCTCAGATGGGAGGGGTCTCATTGAAAGCTGAGGCCAGAGGAGCTCAGCTGATCTCTGATACATTGAAGCGCCTCAATCTGAAACAAGAATAAATGATGTAACTTTAAAAGACATGTTCCTGCTCAAAACCATTCAGTGTTTAATAATCTGTTCAGAGATGGAGGTTTAGAAAGTAGTCCAGTTTGAAACGGATGAATTATTTCTTTATTGTATTCATGTTATTTTAAAAAAAAATGTTGTAAAATCTAAGATAAAAAGTTGAAGAGGTTCAGAGTGAATTGTCCAATGATGTTTTTTCTTGTTATACTCAGGGCTACAGAAGAAGAAAATAGACTTGAGATCAGTATATCAGCCTGATGTCTGCAGTTTAGTGTCACCACAACTTTCGTATCATATCAATCTCAGCACAGAAATAGAAAAAAAAAGGTGTCTGACCCCAGATTATTCAGTCTACAGTGTGGACTCTCCATAAAATCACACAGCAGCTGAATCCTTCGGGCTGTTTCCACTCAAGACCAGCTCTCTCAGATGGGAGATGGGGGTTTGGACTTGAGAGCTGAGGCCAGAGAAGCACAGCTGATCTCTGACAAACTGCAGCGCCACAATCTGAAAAAAAAAAAGATGTAGATAAAAATCTATTTACATGAACTGGACACTTTGTTAAGTAGACTTACAATCCAATATGATCCATTAAATTCTACATTTACAAGCTCATCATTTTTCATTTTTTCTTAACATTGTCAGAACACTGTTGGTCTAACTACTGACTCCAGCCATCAGGCTGATATTCTATGTAACTATTAGTAGTTAGTAGTGTTGAACTGGACCACATTATATTGAGAGGTGTTTCTAATATTATAGTTTCATATATGTAAAAAAAAACTTTGAGCTTCATAAAACTGTATTGGATTGAGTGTACCTAATGAAGTGGCCTGTCGGTGTATAATCCAATCAGATGTGTTTTAGGTTTTAAACGTGTAGCTCAACATTACCATGCCTTAATCAATGAGCTTTTCTCTAAAATGACTATCATTGTGTTATTGTGGATAATAATTGTGGAGGCCGTCTGGGTTGGCATTCATCTGTATAGGAGGGAGAGAACTCAGGACAGCAGTGCCGGGTGAGTTGATTGACACAGCTGGAACCCAATCACCCAATTCTTTATTATCTGATCGGGCTGTTGTGCCAGTGATTTTGTTGTGAACCCATGGTGACTTACTGAAATGAGTCTCAGCACAAATGGCACACAAGATGACTGAGTTGAGGCAGATTCGGGCAGTAATACCGCTGTCCTGTAGCTTGTTGTTGTAGCTCAGGTCCTTCACAGCTGAGGCCACGACTTCACAGTGAGTCTCCGAGAGTCCACACCTAGAACCACAAAGTTGACATGAGGCCATCTTGATTAGAGAAACATTTTTACAAGTGAACAGTTACAATTGGGAAAGATGATCTCTCTCCTCTGATCCATATATATATATATATATATATATATATAAAGAATTAAAATTACTGAGTACTGGTATTAAATCAAAATCACTTTATTTTACATGTCTCATTTGAAATGTTGCCCCCATCCTCTATGCTCACTATGAACTGGCTCCAAAAACTCTGCAGCTATGAAATACAAACAACTCTACATTGGCGCACTCATTGCAACTGAAACAGCTCAAATACATCTGTTTGGCGGAGGATCCTTGAGACGGCTGCTGTCTGGAAAGCATAAGAACTGGAGGGAGACTGTAAGAGAAAGCAAGAGAGAAAACACACAGAGATAAAAAAAAAAATATAAAGAGAAACTTAAGGAGAGACTGAGGCCAGGCCACAGGTGTCTGTGAAGGACATGAATATCAAACAGGAAAAAAATCTACTTTGTGCATCTATATACAGTACATACCTAGCAGAAAGCAGCTGTGCTCTTTCCCCAGACAGCATGGGTAGAAGTGCATCAGCTCAAATATGACTGAGCAGCAGACCTGAGCCACACCCAGTACTGGCCTGAAACAGACAGCTGTACTGGGCCAGAGCAGACAAGCCAGCTGTGAGATTAGTGGAGAACTGAATTGCCCAAAGATCGTCAAACTCCCACACCGATCGGACGCAGCCATGCCACACACACCAAGCTCCAGCAAGTGCCATGATAACTTGTCTTCCTTTTGTTTTGTCTCTGAACGTGCCAGCATAAGTAGTGTCTTGTGAGTTGGGCACCGTTTCACAAATCTCCATGTTTATGTAAAGTGTCAGTCTTGATATGCGAGTGGCTGAAAAAAGAACAGTCTGGTCTCCACCTCATGCCGAGGCGCTGTTCTTACAGGAGCTGGGGAAATCCATGGTCACCTCAGAGACTGTGCCCATAAAGCACATTTCAAACTTGTAAAAATTCCAGTTTGATCATACTTGAAGCTGCTGTCACAGATAGCACACAGAACCAGCAGGAGCTGTGCAGTTTTACATGTCCAAGGTATTTGTAAACATGATTTTTCAATGTTTTTGCTTACACAAATATATTTTTGAACAGTAGGTTCACCCAGAGAACAGGAAAAAAAAAACATGTTGTACAGGAGGTGTAGGTGTAAGTCCCAGCCTGGATGTAGGCCTCCACGGGTTTCACTCCACAGGCATGGACACGGATCAACACCTGCAAACAGACAGACATCATAGAGACACCATCATGCAATAACTCATAGACATACCACTTTGTGGGTTTACCCAGTGATACCACCAGATGGTGGTGTGGTTCTTTTAATCAGACGTCTGTCTCCCATCTTCTGCCAGGAGGCAGTGGTCTTGACAAAGTCAGATTGTATTGTGGATTTTTTTTAAAGGCTAGCACATAGAGCTCACAGCTTTAGAGACATTGGACAGTGTTTCTGTCATTGTGATTAGGGGTCGCCTAACATTCGCTGTCTTGAATTTTTCCCCATTAGAAGGATTTCATGGACCCATTTATCAGAACATATATTAATGTTTCTTAATTGTATGGTTGGTTGTCACCTTTGTAAAGTACTGCTTAGTAAACTGGTACAGGTAGTTTGCTCTCTACAATGTGTGACGCACAGAGACGTATGGTGCACTTCAATATGACTGACTTTCATCTAATGATGATGATTGTAAAAACAGACGGGATTCGAGAAGGTTTTATCTAAAGCCGATAGAATGCAGCTGTTTCTGCTCTTTCTGACGCTCGGTAATTTACTCCACCTTGAATAAACCGCAGCCGCCTACTTAATATTAACCAGCAGCAGTTAATTATTTATCAACAGGGGGGGGAAAAGAAAAATCACATTTATTACAGTATATTAAACATACCAACTGTCAATCTGCGAAACAGAGTGATGAATTAGAGCCCCTTCAGCTCGGAAATTAAAAGCATGTGCCTTTATTTTGATAAGATAATGAGCCACTGAGGTAACACTTAAGCATGAAGCACACGCCTTAAAGGTAATATTTACTCATGGTGTTGTGCTGTGAAGGAGACCAAATAGGAAAAACAGCAGTCAGTCTGTGGATGTAGAAGAAGTCAGTTTGACAGTAGAGTATGTGTAGGAATGATTTTTGGTTAAAAAAAAATGGTGGATATTTAGGACGCATGGCATGACTGGACCTCTGACTACAGTGTCAGGATCAGATACTTTGTTCTCAAGAATCTGACAGCAGCCATGGCTTCCCTCGGGCAGATCATCTTCTACACGTATGTTTATACTGTTTGAATGTGTTCTCTAATGATGGTGATTCACTTCTGAAAACATACAGGTGTCTAGAGTGGTAAAACCTGTACTTCTCTTGAGTATTATGCTACTTTATAACTGCTAGAATGGGTTTCAGAGAAGAACATTGTACTTTTCCCTATATGACAGCTACAGGTACTGTTTACTTTTTAAGATTTCCGATTATTAAAGGAAATGCTTTGTTGACCCTTGTCTGAGGTTTAACTTATCTAATATCACAAAAGGCAAAGACCAGAGAAAAGTCCCCAAGGCTGGCAATCACAGGAGTAAATGACCAGACTTCATTTGAAGAAGTTACAAGTAGTAGATCCACCTCAGCCAGCTGCAGTAATAAAATGCTACCTGCACATTGACAGATCAGTAACAGTAACATATAACACTTAATAATGATATGCTTAAGTTCAATGTTCTGCTAAAACTGTACTTGTACTTAAGTACATTTTTAATGCAAAGCATCTCCTTCTGACATTGTTGTATTGTTGTATTGGTAGTAGTTCTTCCATCGCTGGTGTCTACAGTACAGTTTTCTAAATCAGCTTTGCCTCTTGGTTGCAGTAGACTTTCTGCAAGTCGATGTTAAGTCAGCAGTTTGTGTCACTTTGCTGTGTTTGCGTTTCTCTTTGTGTGTAGCATGATTATCCTCATCGTCATATTTGCAGCCTTCATCATCCTCGTCTTAGCCTTGGCCTTTTCAGGTAAGACCTGACCTTGTGATCCTTTTGATCATGAATTATGGCTTTGTGGGGACCTGGGAGGATACATGGAAAGTGATGAAGAATATTTTCGTATAGCTGTCAAGGGGAAGTGTTTTGCTGGTTAAAAAATACCCACACTGCTTGTTCCTTCCAGATTCTTGTTTTCATTCGGTGCTTGACAAAGATTTGATCACAGATGGTGGGGTTAAGTTATATTATAGCACCTTTCTAGTCTTCTGACCATTCAAAGTGCTTTTACACTACATATCTCATTCACCCATTCATACACTGATGACACTGGCTGTCATGCAAAGCACCACCGGCTCATCAGTTTAAGGAGCTAACCATTCATACACATTCACACAACAATGGTGCAGTCTTCAGGAGTAATTTGGGGTTCAGTATCTTGCCCAAGGACACTTCAGACTGGAGGAGCCGGGGATTTCTACTCAAAGGTCCAATATGTAGGATTTAGCATCGAGTAGTGTAACCGCTGCGTTGCTCCCCACCTCCCCTGTGTAAAGGAGAAACAACACTTGAAAAGCCCTGCCTAGGGTCAGTGAAAGAGTACACCTCATCAGACATTAAGGAAACATGCTCTTTGAAATCTAAGCTTCTTGATAAATTACGACAGTATAGACAGCCATGGAAGCAAATAAAGTGGATCAAAGGAGTGAACATTAAATTCTGCCCAGCCTAAGAAGCTCCATGAGCAGACACATGGTAAAACACAGTAAATATTGGCTATGATTTGAAAGATGAAGACGCCCAAAAGGAATGTGAATCTGAATCTCACCATCGTCCCATCTCACGGACGCTGTAAAATTAGGATACCCAGGTCTCAGTTCACCGTAGTGTCGGTATGGAATGACTTTTCCACATGTAAATTCATCATTTCCCTCATAAAGTTTCCCAAGACACTACCTACAACACCGCTGTGGGAAGTTATGAAGTCACTGAGTTCAAGTATTGAGATCATGGCACGTAATCGTCATTGGTAAACAGCAGGACCTACTCGGCTCTTAATGCCTGAGAAGGAGGCTGCTTTCCCGCGGGAAGAGTCTGTAAGGAGGACAGAACGAGTCACGGAGACTTTTAGCTTGAAATTCAATTCAATTTCAAGTACAAAGTGGCCCATTCAAATATTAGCACTGTACTGGTTTAACTAATTGATCTCACTCTGTTTTGTATTCAGTAACTACATCAAGTCCACTTACAATTTAACAAGCAAAAGCCTTGTCAAATAAATGACATGATATAATCTATCATCACAAGGACATTTATTTATCATGTGTATGTAAACCTGCAAATACAACAAGTCACTGAACAGGCTAGGTCTGGTGCCATGTTGTGGATTTGTTACATTTTTTCATTCATCATATTCTTTGAGAGTCCCTCCTTTTTTGCTGCAGTGAAAGCTAAATATTAGCTATTTTTGTGTTAATAAGCCTGACACAAGATGCTCTTTGTTGCTCCCCATGTTAAAAGAACACACTATTTGTTTACTCTTTGCTAACCCACAGCCAGTTTGTGAGCATTCCTAAAGCTGTCAAACACCAGCGTCTCTAACCATCAGTCACATCCTCCTCGGCAGTAACTAGGACTTAGTCAGTTTATCAGAAAAGGCTTCAGCATGAATGGCAGAACTAGAAGTTGTTCTTCTGTGACAAATAAACAATGACAATAGTCACAACAGTCCATTGGGGGTTGGCAGCACTTACGTCAGTCGCGATAGTGCTCTCGTCCGCGAGCCATTTTTTAAAAAACTAGAAAAATGTATAAAGTAATATAGTGCGCATCAGGTGCTCCATCCATGCAATGACTCAATGTCACATGTGTGCTGTGCAACCAATCACCCAAAAAACAGCACTAAATTATAAAAGGTACCAGTGGTGACCTGAAGAGCCATTTGGGAGCCGAAAGAGCGGGCTCTTCTTGATGAGCTGAGTCAGATGATCCAGTTCACTAAAAAGAACCGGAATCGCCACCACTACTACTTCTTCTGCTTATCGGAGCTTGACTGATGCATTACTGCCACCAAGTAGTGGGAAGCTCTGGTGTCTTCAATTGATAACCTATGCGGTCCCAAAACTGAAAGTTTTTTGCAGCCCTCTGGGTGGTCTAGAGTTTATTTATGCTGGACTTAACTGCTCTAAAATCATTAGAAAGTGACATATTTCTCTCTTTGTCCCTGTGTGTGTCTCCCACTCTCAAACAAACGGACACGAAGCAAATAAAGCTTCTAGTTGTCATATTGCAGCACAGACAGAAGTCAGTGTCAATCTGGCAACCTGCGTTAGCTGCAGTCTGTGTAAATTTGAGCTGCGGTGTCCAATCTTACATATTGTCCCTTTAAATTAACACTCAGATGGATGCACATTCTAGTAAGAAATCTTGCCAGTTAGTCATGAACCCCCCTTGATAGCCATGAAGGATGAATTCAATTTAATTATTTAATTAGATAGAATTATAGAATGTATAATCAATGCTCTCCTTTTAAAGACTGAGTGTGAAAGCTAATCGTCTGCATATATTCTCTATTATATGTCTGAGCCTATGTCCCTGTCCCATAGGAGTTAGCAGCACGGTGCAGAGCACCAACACATCACCCATTGGCAACCTCAGCGATGATGTGCTACTCAGCTGCTATCTTGTCAGAAATGGTCAACAAGTAATCAATGACATTTCAGTCACCTGGAGGAAGGCAAACCTGACAGGACTGGTTTACAAGTATGAGAATGGAGCTCCGGATCTTACGGAGCAGCATTCACAGTTTAAAGGGAGAACGCTGCTCTTCCTTGATAAGTTAATGGCAGGGAACGCATCTCTGCTGCTGAAGGGTGTGCGAAAGAGAGACAGGGGGGAGTACACCTGCAGCATCAGCTACTCTGAGGGAGGTGGAGGGGTCAACATTTACCTTCGAACAGCAGGTAAGATGACTCGTCTTTCCAGTTTCACTTTGTTTGCTTTGAAAATGAATCTCTCGTTGCAGTGCCGTTGAACGGCACCGTCTAATTGGAAACATTTAACTTTAACAAGCTCTATTTAGCATGACCAGTGTATGGTACATAACACACTATAATGTCTTTATGACAGCAGCAGATATGACATTTTTAAGTGTTGTATAGTAGTATAATGTAATGTATAGTAATTAACAATTCTAATATATTTGATATAACAACTGTTTTTTTTAATGTTTTCATTAGTTATCATCATTAATCATGTTTATACAGATTAATAGATATACACAAACACTTTAAAATGTACCTAGATCTGCATACAACTATATTATAGCATGTTATAACCAACTCATCTGCTTATGACTGTTTAAACACTAGTCTACTATTTGAGACTACATCACAGTGAGGCTTTTTAAATGTATTGTATTATCTCAATGTATTTTCTGTTTGGGACATGACATGATTCATTTTGATCAGTTCATTTTTTGAAAATTCAAACTGCAGCATAGAGTCGCAATTTTTTTACGTACCACTTTCATTGTCTCAGCCTTTTCAGCCCCCACGTTTACACTCCTCCAAGGCTTCCTGGCCGCTCAGGCAAGCTGGTGGTTCCCTAAACCAAACGTGACGTGGTCGGACTATGATGGGAATGCCCTGCTGGGAAACAGTATCTTAACGGAAAGCTCACCAGGAATATACAACGTAGTCAGCATGTTGCAACCGGTCAACACCAGTGGCACCTACACCTGCAGCATTGAAAATAACCTGGTGATCGTCATTTCTCAGGCAACTGTAATAGGTACTGTGTTCACAAGAATATCTTTGAATTTCAAAACCTCTCTGTTCATGTGTCATTAATTGGCTGACTGAGTACTGGCGCAATCTACATTCAGAAATGTAAAGGGGCAAAGACATAAAAACATGAATATTACATCTATTTTGTATTATGCATTCATGGTGAACTTTAATGCATTCATAATGCTTTATGACCACACTCAAACACACACCGCTCTCTGATGCATTAGCTTCATGCTTTCTGAAACATCATGGGTGTGACTTATAATGAATTACAACTTCAAGAGTCTTGTGAATGTTCCGAGCAACCTTGGCAGCATTTTCCAAGGTCAGGTAAACTGTGTTTATGTTTGTGTAAACACAAATAAGAAGTGACCACTGCATCAAGGAGCTGGAAGCAGCTATATGCTGAACTGAACTAATCTGGAAACTCTGCAAATGCTCTGTACATAGGTAGAACTCAGAAGTATTGAACAAGACTCCGACGACATGTTGTTATGGTTACACAGACGCCTCTCTTTGGTATTCTTGATAGTCCATCCAAATTTCCCACTACAAGCAAACCCCACCATGGTTCACTTACAAAGGAACCAAGGCCGACGTTTTCAGGCGGACCAGAGTTCAGATGACCTTTCACACCTGCCTAAACAAAGTGGACCAAACAGCTCTGGTGTGAATGCACCCTAACTCTCCATTAACTGAAGTTATTAACATCAACTGTGCGAACTTAGCTAGCTTTGTGTCTGACTATCCTGTAGCTCACCCAGCAGTGTAATCTCTAATGGTTATAAGTCATAACTTATAATGTCTGTCTTATGTCTTGAGTCTTTGTGGATTGAGGGAGTCGTGGACGTAACAGTGTCTTTCATCCCACAGTGAAAATAAAGCTTAACAAAACATTTAGTTTTGGTTCCTTACTTTAAATATATAATTATATAATAGGTTTTGTATGTTTAGGTTTCATTTCTAAATTAGATTTTATTTTTAATTCTGCATTTTGGCTTCTTACATTATAATCACTTCTAATTAATAACAATAACTTATGGCACTGCTTTGACAGTTACAGCAGATGATTGAGGTGTGTGTATAGGTGAGTGTAGGCTGTCATAATGTGTTATAAGCCCAATCAGTCTCTAGAAGTTATAAGTCATAACACCTCTATAATGATTTATAACTGATGATATAGAGCATCAGAAAGCATTATGTGTTTAGTCATCAATCATTATGAATGCATTATAATTCACTATGAATGCCTCCAGAAGTCTTCATAACATATTACCCATATTACATTTGGAAAAAAGAATGATTTGAATGTTTTTTTTCCAGGCTCTACACTTTCATGGAGCGCATACTTCACCTACAGCACTGCATCATCCCTGCTGGCATCAACTTACCTGATTACTACGACCAGTATCCCCTGCATCTATTATCTGATCTAATTACACATCTAGTCTGCACCTAGTTGTGGCTCTGCGTGTGTGTGCATGTGATGTATTCAGTACCATTTCTTTTTCAGAATTTGACAAAGTAATGAGCAGTAATTTCTGAAGTTGACATTATATGGCTAAGTTATTACAGTGTGTTGTTGCCGTGTAACAGTATTCAACTGGTGTAGTGCATTTCCTCAGTCAGGTTTTACATTTTTAACTTGTTTCTTTGTCATATTCATGTGCCATGTTAGGCTCCCTTCTCTCAGTAAACATTTCTAAAGTCCATTTGGCTCGAGTTCTTTTTTTCATCGTCTGAAAATAGTCTCACAATGGTGACAGAATTTATGCATTATCATTTCTTACGTTTAGTCCATGAAACCACCTGGACAGCCACAGTTTGAGAGAATGTGGAGGTTTGTCTGGCTGATATTTCGCTCTGTGCTCCAATAACAGTTAAAAGTTGAGAACCTGTCTGGTTTTCAAACTTGGGTTTGGGGACCAAAAGGGGTTCTTGAGTGGGTTGTAGGGGGTCCCCAGCTAAATGAGGTGATATTTGAAATTTATTTTGGATTTTTCAGCAAGAGATAGGGTTGGCCATTTTGCTTGATGTGTCTCATGTCAGTGTCTAATATCTCACAGGAACCCCTGAGTTTCTTAACTAAGGTGTGATTGGTGTTAGGTTACATAGTAAACTAGATTTGCTAAGATCAGCTGACCTAAGATGTGACGGTATGCATACTCATATCTTAACCATCTTCAAAAGATGGTTGTCTTTCCGACACAGACAACCCTTAGCACATACTATGTCTAAGTACAGGAAGGGAGAACTGTTTGCTTAGATGATGTATGGAGAGAAGTGGATACAGAGCTGGAGGTGGGACTGCATTCATTCTCACAGACGCTGTTCAGTGGCACATTCCGCACTGTGTGGCCCTTACAGCAAGCGCGCTTGAGACTTCTGCCAGCTGAGCCACCAATGTTTGGTTAGCCGTCTGCTAACTTGAATGGGGATACAAATGATTTCACTGTGCGGCTCTAGGCTTTCCAAATGTTATTGAACCAAACAGATCTCTCACACACACACACACACACACACACACACACTCTCTCTCTCTCACACACGTTTGGTTCAACTATGGATTGGTCACTTATCGAGTAGCTAATATTACTTCCAACTGAGTTGTTTGAGTGAATGTACCTATTAAATCAAATTATTAATTAATATAATATAAAATTTGTGATAATAATAATAAATTCTATTGTTATTATTGATATTAAAAATATTAATATTTCTCATCCACCCTCTACAGCCCATAATGTTCTGTCTTGCCGGTAGATGGGGACATTCAGAGTCCCAGGCTAGTATTGAAGAGTCCTGGAAAAACTTTGGGACCACCCCTGGTAGTCCGGGAGAGGTTTGCTATTGGTCTGGCCGTGAGTGGGGTGTCATATGTCCCACGGACAGTGAACGTAGCCTACTTCACCCGGAGAAAAAGTTCGATTTCCCTGCAGGAGGTGGAACACAAATATTTGAGTTTTCATCGTGTAGAAAAGTGGATCAGTCATGTTTAGTTGCAAGTGAGTGGTGAGGTGCAGAACAAAGGTTCAAGAGAAGTTCTGGTTGAGCTCGCCGGGTTTCAGGGTGGTACTCGCCGCTTTGTTTTTAGCACCAGAAGTCACTATAAAAGCGGACGAATGTCGCGGTCCGAGCAGACAGAAAACGCGGAGCAGCCAGCGTTAAGCCCGGAGCATGAACAAAACGGACTCTTGGTGAACCCGAGAGCGGTGTGTAACGCCTGTAAACGCCTGTACCGGGACCCTAAAATCCTCCCCTGCTTGCACACCTTCTGCTCCGACTGCATCGGCCAGCTGGAGCCCTTCTCCGTGTCCTCGCTGTGCAGGCGAGACAGTCCGGCTGATAGCCGGGGCCAGGGGGAGCAGGGGGACCGACCCGCCGTCACCGTCACGGTGCTGTGTCCCGACTGTGACTCCGAGGTGGACATCCCTCCGTCGGGACCTCAGGGGCTGAGCACCGACCACCTGGCGCTGGACGAAGTATTCCTGGAGACCCTGGTGACGGACGGCCCGCTGGGATGCGACCTGTGCGGCGAGGGAGTAGCCGAGAGCCGCTGCGAGGTCTGCTGCGTCAACCTGTGCGAGTTCTGCTGCCAGGCGCACAGGTACAGTCTGTGTTCTATGCCCCTGTCCTCTGTTGTCAAGCTTACAGCCAACAGGTTAGGTTCAGTCATTAGCCCTGCAACAGGAAACAGTAGGGTCGACGCAGGTGTTACCGTACCAGTGATGCTAATTAAGGTTCCAGCGAGCCAACATGAGCCGCAGCAGACACCTAATTAGTGTCACTGGTAACACCTGTGTTGACCCCGCTGCGTCACGTCCGCTGTCTCTCACTAACGCAGGCACTATCACCTGAGCTCACCTCGCTTCATTCACGTGACAGGTGATAACCAGCTTCGTGATGCTGGAGCACCGGTACAAAAGCCTCAAACAAAGAAAGGCAGAGAGCTCAGGACAACAGCACAGGTTATGGAGGGTTGCTGTGTAGAGAGAGGGGATGACATGCAGTGAAAGGCCACGGGCTTGAATCAAACCTGGGTCAAGCCTGCGGTAAGGACTGGGGCCCACGCTCCACGTGCCACTGATCTGCGGCTCACAGGTGTATTGAAATAGCTCGCTTTAAGATGTAATAGACTTTGACGATCACGTGTTACAGCAGCTCGCATACACAAGGTTGATAAGAAATGACTCCTATAAGAGTGTGACAGCTGTTGGAATGAAGGAGCTGTGCTCGAGCTCCTTCTTACATGGTGGGAGCAGCAGTCTGTTGCTGAAGGAGCTGTTTAAGGCCTCCACAGTCTGGTGCAGGAGGTGAGAGGAGTTCAAAGTCTGACTAGAGTTAATGTTGAAGCTCTGCACTCACACTGTGACTGTAAACCCCCACGTTTAAGTAGCTTTCATTGATTCCGATTCTGCCTCCACATCAATTCCTCTGACTTCTCTTTAGAGGAAGCAGAGAAAAAAAAACTTCTTCAGCAGATAGTGAGTCACAAAAGTTCAATATATTATATAATATTTTTTTTTCAAGCACGTCATAACTCATAAGGTTTGGTAGCCAGCAGCAGCTGATGTTGCGGGGAAGCAAGTGGCAGCATCTTTCAGTGGCGTTAACCTGGCTGTCACTAACAAGGTTAAATGTCTCCACCGTGTTCTGCTCTGTTATTGTCTGCTGGTAACTTTTCTTCTGTTTTGTGCTGACACAGGTGCAGTTTGTGTGAGGTTCTATTCTGTATTTTAGCACGTAACATCTGATTTCTCTCCTGTCTGCAGGCGGCAGAAGCGAACAGCATCCCACTCCATTCAGTGTCTGGAGGAGCTCAAGTCACGTGGACGTCTCTGCCGCCCCGTCCTCTGCTCGCTCCACCACGGCCAGGAGCTCCGACTCTTCTGTCAGCCCTGCGACCTCCCCGTCTGCCTGGAGTGTGCCGCCACGCTGCACCGCGACCACCGCTGCTGCCCCACCCGTGATGTTATCGATCGCCACGGAGACCGCATCCGGGAGCTGGTCACAGTGTGCCTGCAGCCTCGCCTGGAGCGTCTGAGGGACTCACTGCAGAAGGTGCAGCCGAGTTTGAAAATGGTTGTTCTGTTGAGTCCAGCCAAGGCTGACTAATAAACCACAATGTCCATGTTTTAACACATTCCTATAGAGTTAACATTAGCCTCTCTGTTGTTGTTTAGCCTAATGTACCAACCCTCAAACTGCCCGTGTTAAAATTTTTGGGAGACACACAAACCGTTTCTGTAGACCTGTCGTAGCTTGACTGATTTGTCAAACTTATACATACATGCGTATCTTATTTTACAACACAACTGTTTCTGTGCGCTCTTTTACAGGTGGAAGCATCCCAGGAGGCTTTGCAGGCTCGGGTTGATGCGACAGCGAAGGAGGTGAGGGAGTTTGCAAGAGGCTATGCCAGCGCTGTGGAAGCCCACTGCCTGTCTCTGCTGCATCAGCTGGAGGAGCTCCGTGTCCAACGCACGTACGGACCAAGTCATATTATAATTATTCCTTTGGAAACCAATGAAGTTTTAAACAGTACCTCAAAGGAATACTGCTGAGCGTTTAACTAGGACAAAAAAAATAATACCTCAAAGTCTGACTGGAGTTATTCTTGAAGCTGTGCACTCACACTGTGACTGACAACCCCCACGTTTAAGTAGCTTTCATTGATTCCGATTCTGCCTCCACATCAATTCCTGGATTTTTCTTCTGACTTCTCTTTAGAGGAAGCAGAGAAAAAAAACTTCTTTAGCAGATAGTGAGTCACAAAAGTTCAATATATTATAATATTTTTGAGTCATAACTCAAGGTTTGGTAGCCAGCAGCAGCTGATGTTGCGGGGAAGCAAGTGGCAGCATCTTTCAGTGGCGTTTACCTGAAAAGTGAACACACGCCGTCGGGTCTGTGAACTTAAATAAGTGCTTTGTAACTTGTATATGAAATGGTTGTTTGTCTCCATGTGCCCTGCGATGAGCTTATGACTTGTCCAAGGTGTACCCCGCCTCTCGCCCTAACTCAGCTGGGGTGAGCTCCAGCTCCACCGCGACCCTGACGAGGATAAGCGGTTACAGATAATGGATGGATGTATATGATATGTCACTGACTGATATGACTATATGTCTCAGCACCTTTTTAAGAAATGAAAATGACAGGTAATTATGATGTAAAGGTAAATATGTCAGTGTAAGGTAAATATTATGACAGACAATGAGAAAATCTAACCCTACATCTGCGTTTACTGTCTCCAGTCATTATAAATGCAATAGAAAGGCTTTGTGCAGGTTAAGGATCAACAGGTCTATTTATGGTCAGGTGAGTGGTGTGAGAGGTGTGTCATGTGACCAGACTACACTGCTCTGAGTTTGTTATTTGAAGGAACGGAAAAATGCATTTTTCAGTCGATGTAAACAGGCTGCTGTGGAGAAACCTCTCTCATCGAGTGCATGGGCGTGCTGCTTGTCATTCACGCTGTCTCTATCCAACAGGAACCAGCTCCACCTGCAGAGGGCACAGCTGCAGCAGGCTCTGCTGGACATCGGAGGCAGCGTGGAGTTTGCCGAGAGGCTCCTGAGCAGTGGCTCAGACGCCGAGATCCTCAGCGCCAAAGGCGTGACCCTGAGGAGGCTGACCAGCCTGGCAGAGAACAGCCGCGAACCACACCCGGCAACCGTCGCCCCCGACGATGGCAGCAGCATCAGCTTCATGCCCCGGGAGCCAGCAGGGGAGGTGGAGGGATACCCAGTGGTTGGGATCATCCACTGTAAGACCGTGGACCTCAGCAAGTGCACCATCGAAGGGGAAGGTATGCATCATGATGGAGGATCTGCATTTGTAATGTGTTGTGTTTGGTGGTGTAGGTGCAGACATGTGGAGGGGGAGGGGTCAGTGTACACTGAGTTCACCTGGAGCAGTTACACGTTGTTACCTTCCTGGCTGCTTTGCTTCAAAGACACAAATTCCTGTAGGACTGAAGGAATGTTGAGGTGACTCAACAGGCCTGAAGACACACAGGGCATGTTGACACACAAACACAACATGAACACACACTGTGAAAGAGAGAAGGGGAACAAAACCTACAGTTAAGACAACAAATAGCTGCAGGAGATTTTTAAGTGAGATGAATTACTGTTCTAAAGACATGAACACACACACACACACACAGCTGTTGCAGCTATAAGAAGTTGTGAGAATGTAGCAATATAGCAATACGATCACATTCAACTAGTGTAGTCATCCTTCCACAAGTCACACACAGCCAGCAGGGATTTATAGCTGTTTGTCTCAGTGGGAGGCTTTAAGTCGTGTTTATCTGTGTGGGGAAATAAAAAAAAACGCAGCGAATAAGGACTCCTAGGTGTCAAAGAGCAGGTTATGTATATATGTATATATATTTGTATAGTTCAGAGTCATAAAAAGAGGTCATGTTTACCCACACCTTTTTGTATTGACTTCTTAATTACGCGGTTAAGGATTCTCCTTTTGTAAATAAATCCACAGTATCACTGCCAAAACTAAAGCAGCTTTTCAGCCGTGAAGTTTTTTTTGTACCTCCCAACTTTCATCAGCCACATCGGCGTCTTTCATTTAAGGGGGGGCAGATAAAGGCCAGATTTCTGTGTTGACGCTTAAAAAGCTAAAATCACAGAGGCTTACAGGCGATTATCCCCTCTCTGTGTGATAAGGGGGTTTGAAGTGGCGGATTTAGACCCCGAGGCTGTACAGCACAGGTGAAATGTGGACCGGAGCAGCTGCGTCTGTAATGGTGACAGCTGCTGGGTGCTCGGCTTAGCAAGTACACGTATAAATTCACAGATAATTCACAGCTATGAGTAGCAGCAGTGGTAGGAATGATAGTAATTGCAGTAGCAACAGAAGAAGAATTTAAGCAATGGCTGCAGTAGTAACTAGTGCACTCAATCAATCCTACATTTGAGTGTCAACAATGTAAAGAAAAAAAGTTATTAATTTCAAATCTGACGGGCGCTTCACACCCACCCGGGTGTTTGCAGTTACTTGGGCTGATAAGGCCTCAGGTTGAATATGGGTGATGCTATGCAGGAGTGACACGAGGTCAGCCGACTCCACCTGCCACTTAAAATGATAAAGGTGTCATATGAACCATCCTAGCAGCCTTAAGATAACAGAAAAGTAAGGGGAAACTCAATCAAACACGCCCTGTACACACAGACACACAACCCCGAGAGAAACTTTAATCAGCCGGATAATTGAAGTCATCTGTGTAGGTGCACGATGAGTGTGCAGGGCCCGCAGGGTAAAAAGTTAGTCAGCGTTTAAGTATTGGGTGTCTTCATACTAAGCTAGGTTAAACATATTTCAGCTTCCATGGCATATTCCAGAGTAATTTTATTTAGTTTCAACATTTTGTTTTTTTCTTTTTTAAATCACACAGATGGAAAAAGAAACGTTCACAAGTGAAAAATGTTTTTGTGTTTGTTGTTGTAATACTCACGTTGGCCACAAGAGGCTCAAGTGGCCGACTACCCCATGTTCTAAATGGGACTAAAAGCGGTTTTAATTTCTCCATGCACTTAAATAGCGTGTGCTAGCAAATTATGTAACATTAAACGTAACACCCGATCCCCACAGAGGAAACAGGTAGTTTCATCAGCAACAGTGGCGACTGCAACAGCACAGATGCAGCCGCTGGAAAACACTGAATAATAACAGTGTGGGGTCATTAGTTATGAGGTGGCTAATAGAGTCTGACAAGACAATGCAAAGCAACATTAATCACTGATAGAAACACAAATGACGTCAGGTTCAGAACAACAACATCAACAACAACAACACAACAGCTGATGAATATCTCCAGCCAGAGCACGGCAGAACAAGTTAATGAAACACTAAATAATGATGTGAGGGAAAACTCTGCTCAGCAGTACTGAAGCCCAGCTGTGCCCGAAGTCACGCTGAAAGTGGCTGCAACCCACCATATGTTTAGGGGGGGAAAGTTTCTTACGTAAGCACCCAGTAGGGGGTTGTTTAGTGTGTGTGTGTGACTGTAATCTTTAGTGGCACAAGACAAATGTCTTAGTGTCTCCATTTTGTGGGGTGTCTGCATGATGAAGTGACTTGGAAAGACAAGTTCTAAGTTTACGTGTGTGTGTGTGTGTGTGTGTGAGACACACATGCACAAATCAGCATGTTGTTAATGTCCTCTCACCCTCCTGCTCTCACAGGTCTACAGAGGGCCAGGGAGGGTCAGCAGGGCCATTTCACCCTGGTGTGCCGAGACTCAGCCGGAGAGCAGATGGCACAAGGTGGAGAGCACGTCCTGGTCAGCATCGTTCACAAGGAGAAGAAAAGCTGGTGAGAGTCAGGGAGTTTGGCCGGACCCTGTCGACTTTTTTTTTGCAAGCGGCAACAGGCGGCAGAGCAGATAGATGATCAGACTTCAACCAGACAAGTCAAGTTCAGCCAAAGTGTCCTGGATCAAGGCCCTATTTTTGCACGTGCGCACATTTTGCCCTGGTGAAGTGCTATTTTCGTGGGGGTACAGTGAGGTTTTACGCTCTCTGTAACACGAGTGTCATTAACAATCCAGCAGCGCGCTGCAGTTTTGGCGTCGAGGGCGATCGAGTTTTTTCACCGTCTGACGCCCAGCTGCTCGGAGCAGGTCATCAGAGCACTCTGCACCTGTGTGCCGGCTATTTTTGTCACTTATAGTGGGTGGAGCAGCACCCTTAAAGACCTCTCCGAAATCACACAAACAACTGTTTGTCAGGTTTTGCTCGTCCCTTTCAAACATTCTTCAAACAGAAAAGGTTGTTTTGTTGCGTTAATAGACGTGCCACGAAGATTCGTGTGATTGAAGGGATAGTCAGAAGTCGGCTCGCCATCAGTTTGGGGAAAGTAGATTCTTTTTTTCTCAATAAAGTCTAGTGGCTTTGAGAGCTTAGATCAATACAAACACCGGTTTCCCGTTGGAAGGTGAAGTGGTGCAAATATTCTCCCTCTCTCCGGGTGGTTGGAATATGTTTTGTTGCTGCTCCAGTCCACAGCAGTCAATCACTCAGCTCCTGTGCCAATATTCCTGCCTGCTTCTCCTACCTGGTGTGTGCCAATCGTCTACTATAGGTAACACACTGACATAGATAAGTACTTCATCCCAAACTATAAAAGAGGCTTTCTGACCACCACACTTGTGGAGATGTACACCTCCCCACTTTGTCTGGTTATGATGATGATAGGGTAATTAATCCAGCTCACAAAACACACTAGTACCCTGAACTGCCACTCATATATTGACAGGGAGTCCACATAGTTGTGTGTGGGTCTAAGTATGTGTAGCTACTGTAAAGAGAGAATCCAGATATTAAACATACCAATTAGTAAACAGTGTGACATGAAATAGACAAGTCAGCATAATGTTAAATAAACATGAATGGTACAAAGATAAATAAATTAAGAGGATGTGGCGTTCACTATGTAAGGGAGCGTCAATAACTGTCATCCTCTCAGCAGTCCAACATTATGTAATGTCCTTGTTAATCACACAGTTAACATTTTCAGGACTTGACAAATTGACTTTACCTTGTTAAATTATACCTAATATTAGTCACATGTTTGTTTATTAATACTATCTAATAATTATATACATGAAATCAGAGCAATATATATGAAATAAAGTATGTACAGTGATGAAAACCCACGGCAACGTTGAAAGTGTCAGAACTAAACACTGTACTCACATTCTGCACATGAAACATGATAACCAGCAACTTATAAGTCCAGAGGAAGAAAAGAAGAATAACAAGGTAATATAAGAATGATGAGAATAAAATCCAAATATCTAGAAAATTCCACTGTGTCGAAATAAACAAATGTCAGTTTGACCTTTAACCAGCTGCAGCAGAAGAGAAGAGGACTAAAGTGTAGCGGTGTATTATTCAGTCCTGTCCCTCGGCTCAGGTCAGAGACACTCCATTTGTGGTTTATCTACAGTCTGTAATTTGAGCGAACGCGTTATCAAGCTGCAGATAATCACACCAGATCTCCTGTGGTGAACTCTGAACGGAGTGGTTACATCTGCGCAGCACAAAACAAAGAATTCTTCACCGTTTATGTATTTTCTCAGTGATCTCCTATGAAGAGGTTGATTTGTTTTCTTCTCCTTTAGCACAGTGGAGACGTCAGTGGTTGACAACAGCGACGGATCCTACAGCGTTTCATACACACCCAAAGAGCCCGGAACTTATTCAGTGTGGGTTTGTGTCAAAGCCCAACACGTCAAGGTACAAAACCAACAACACGATCGACCAATGCAGAGAAGCTCTTTTTGAATTTGTACTTCTGAAAACAGTTGTTATTAGTCATGTTTTGCGCATAGTTAAATATGAACTTGGACTGGGTCGCGGTGTTTCCATGAGCTCACAGCATGCTGCCTCAGGGCTGTTAACATCCTGACAAGCTCGGTCAGTGTAAGCAAAACTCTCTTCAGGCAAACACGAATTCATCAGGCTGTCTGTGACATTTACCTAATGGGATGTGGTGTATTGTTTTTTTTGTTTTTTTTCCATTGAATGTTGACTTTTTGCTTCGTCGCCCTGCAGGGCTCTCCGTTCACGCTCAACGTGAAGAGGAAGTTCAGGCGTCACGGCGGGACGTTTCACTGTTGCTCCTTCTGCTCCAGCGGAGGATCCAAAGAGGCTCGCTGTGGCTGCCCAGGGACCATGCCAGGTACGCCCAAGAGATCAGTCAAATGTCCGGCCTTCATTCATTCAGTTCTGTGTTTTGTTTTCAAGTTGGACATGGAGAGAGGGCACGCTTAGGAACTATTTGGAACCTTGCCGCGATATTTAAGTTCATGCTATTTACGCAAACATCAGGGTTTCTTAAAACGCACACACACAAGCATTTTTATGTTTTATGAAGCCTGAGGCCACAAGACGTGCCGTATTTTGAGAGAGGAGGCACAATTATCTGTCACCATCACCCGTCATTTTTCTCCTCTTCATCTAAACTCGGCACATTCACACACTCACTTAGTGAGGTATAAGTGGAAAAGGAAATATGAAATGAATATGAATTATAAAATTCTTCGGGGGTTGATGATGACACACTGCACTTCCCTTCATGAGTAACTACTCGACTGTAGAAGTAACTCACATCTGCCTTCATTCTGTTGTATGTCTCCCCCTGGAAGAACACTAATGAGAGAGACTGCGTACAAAGAAGTCATATATGAAGTATTATTACCATTATTACCATGAGCTGTACTTGTTGGAGAGTTGAGCATATCGGTATCTTTCTATCCTTACAAACCCCAGAGTTGTTCCTGATCTCCTGTCTGTCTGTCTTCTTACCTGTCTGTCTGACTGCAGGAGGATTTAAAGGTTGCGGCCACAGTCATAAAGGACACCCCGGGAAGCCTCACTGGTCTTGTTGCGGCAGCACCGCGGAGCAGTCTGAGTGCCTGCCTCAGAGCGTGTTGACTGCAGTCTCCCTGCGCGGCCACCTGCGAACCGTGGAGCTCTGAGGTCGCTCAGAGACGGGAGCTGTCGAGGTGATGCAAGTTAATAACGGATGGCAGCAGCCAAAAGGTTAGAGCAGCTGGGGGGCGGGGGGGAGCGAGCTCAAGGTTGTCAGTGTAAATCCTTGATGAGGTCGGGCGAGGAAAGTGAAGCTCTGGTGACTCAGACGGGACATCAAAGTCACTGTCTCAGGAGGGCTCATCTCTGCCAGGCCCGGTTGTAAAACCGCATCAGAGTTAAGGATCAAGCCTCTCAGTATTACCGTGCCACTGTGCACTACCTATGACGAGAACCAGGAGAAAGAAAGTGAAATGCTCAACAGCATGTGTCCTCCTACGTCAAATGAGTTCAAAGATTTGTTAAAGGTAATCTTACATAAGAGATGTGCCTCTTCTTTCACCAGCCATCTTTTTTTAAACCTCGACACTGTTCTCAATTTCAAAGGTCAAAGGAGTTTTTTTTTTATTTTTTATCTTAAATGTAAAACACATAGGAACACTGAGAACCACTAGACTGCTGAACTTTAATACTTTTATATCTTTTATAGTCAAGAAAAATATCTTTTTTGAAATGTCGGGCCTCAAAAACAATCGCAATGCTGAGTGATACGAACGACAATCCGCACTGATCATTGTTCTCACACGTCACGTTTGTGTCACTGTCAGGTGTGATGATTTTATTTTAGAAGATGAAGTACAGTAATTACAGTAAGTCAGTCAGTAATTCTGCAGATACGAGTTGTACAAAATATATAAATAATCCAATGTAAGGGACCCTTCTCATGGTGATGGTACAGTAAAAGGAGTTCTTCTGAATTTGAAGAAATACATGTACTATGTATTCACAGTATTTACCACAGGTGATTTTGTTTGTACACTGTCATAAGCGTAGTTAGTAATGAGCACAAACTGAGTTAATTATGTGTTGATCAGCACATTTTCCCAAACAATGCCAAGTAATTACTGTCCTATTATGACTTATTATTGATTTATGCTCATTTCAGTTTTAATTCTGGAACAATAATCATCCAGTAAGGGATAATTGTGTTTTATAGAAGTGTTTACTCACAAATACTACATATTTACTGCATCCAGCACTAACTACAGGTAGGCACATGTGGCTAAAAAAATAAATAATAAATATACTTCAGTGATTTTGCCAATATATTTTGGTGTTTGAGCTGAATCAAGACGTGTGCTTGGATCTTTCTGATTACTCTTCATAATGTGACTGAAACATTCTTCTTGCTTTTGCTCTGTGCACATGAACACTTTCACACATCAGCCTCGAGTGCTGATTCTTGTTTTAAATGAGGAAAAAGTCCATCAGATGTGCACAGAATCGTGTTTTCCCTTCATTAGTAACCCAACTCCGCTGTGCCTTCTGGGGAAGAGGGCTGTATTTGGGGAAACACTGTGACCTAGAAGGTGCAGTCAGCCTTCTCTTAGAATATAAAGTTGTTCCCCTCCAGAGGCTGTATCACAAGACTGACTTAAAACCACAAAGCTGGAACTCATTATGAGCCACTTAATGCCTCTGTGTATTCTCTGTATTCTGAATTTAGCTTATCATGCGTGTGAGGTTTTTCTTCTCTGAGTGTAAAGATGAATATAAAAAAGCAAATATGCAAATACTTGACACGAGGACTAACGTTGATTTGTGGTCCAAGATCTCTTCTCTAACACTGGGAGTCTGATGCTGCTGTTCACGCCGAGTGTCACGCAGCACTTTGTTCTGCTTCATGACTCTCTACTGTACAATCAAAATAAACCCACGTATTCCTCAGTATGACACGAGTCTTGCTCATTTGCGTCAGTGTCCTTCAATAATATTCTTTCTTCACATCAAAAAAAACATTTCATGTTTGCCCGCAGGCTAAACCATCTCTTAATGCTCAAGCACAACATGAGGTCAAAACCAGAACACATGCATTATATTGTCAATTTTTTGTCATTTTCTTATCGCCAGCTGAAAAGCACTAGTCCTGTCAGAAGGACTGTTTGAAAAATATCAAGCCCTGTCATCTTGAGACAGAATGACAAATACACCTGCCTCGCATTTACTCTAATTTTGCAACTAGTTTGTGGTGACTTGCAGAAAAGGATAATGATAACAAGAAAATGATGGAGCGTTCATACGCTCACTGTTTAACACTTGATAGTTCTCCTCTGAGCCACCAGGTGGAGGGAGAGAGCTTGTTTTCTGTCCACTCTTCCAGAACTAATGATCACACGCCTGTGTGCCTGTTACATTAAGTTTTCCAAGCTTGTACCTACAAATCATTCATAACCAGCGTTCTCAGGAGCTGCGTTTACCGGAGCCATCGCATGCTGAGAGGCTCCTGATAAATACTGCATTATCATGAAAAATGTCTTAAGCGGTTGAAGATTGACTCTCTTAATATGAATGTTTGATGAATGGGGGGGACCTGTTCCACTAAAAGCCATCAGGGAGGAAGTTACGTCAGCAGTGTCGGCGGTGACTGCTTAATCAAAAAACAGCAATTGTTCAGCTGCAGCGAATTAGAAATGAGTGATCAACTGATGGAGATGGCAGTCAACGCTGGGTGGAGAGAGGCTGCATCCAGAAAATTGGAGGTCACTGTGGGCAAAGACACACACACATGCACACTCACACACACCATTCCATTAGGTGAGGGCTGGATTCGAGATGATGGAGTGTTTCAAAACCTGCCTTTATTATTGATTTCTCACTTCCTTTTCTTCTCCCTTCTTTCAGTAAAGTTAACTCAGTAGGAACTAAGTCCACTAACACACACACACACACTCTCACACTCACACTGAACAATGACTGCACTGCAAATGCCAGGACGCTCACCCACGGCTGTGAACCCCAGAGAGAAGGACTTCACAAACCTCCTTCACCCGCCATTGAGCTCTCAACTAATGTACCTTGTAATTGAGAGAACCAGCGATCATGGTACAATATTGTCTCACAGGCAAGAGACATCTTTTCTTATGTTTAATCTTTTACATTTGCTGCCTTTTATGTATTCATGGTTTGCCTGTCACGCTTCCCATCCGGAAAGAGTTACGGAAATGTTCAGCTGCAGGCGAGCTTACGTTTGCATCATCCTGATAGATGACTGAAAAGAAGGCGTGCAAGGGATGCAGACCATGTGGCAACATGTAATTATTAGTCAAATAATCATCATCCATCCATCCATCATCTGTAGCCGCTTAGCGTTATTAGGGTCATAGGAGGTTGAAGCCTATGCCAGCTGACTTTGGGCGAGAGGCGGGGTGCACCCTGGACAAGTTGCCAGCTTATCACAGGGCACATGGAGACAAACAACCATCCACCCTCACACTCACATCTACAGACAATTTAGAGTCACCAATGAACTTGTTGAGGTCATGGAGTACCTGGAGAGAACCCACGCAGACACAGGAGAACATTCAGATGTTACACAGAAAGGCCCAGGGAACCTTACACTACACCACCATGCCGCCAGTAATAAGCATCACAATCATTAAAATAGCTTTCAATTAGGCTCATATGAGTCGGTTATGTGTAACACATCATTTCACATTTCACATAGGTCATTTGACAAGACGGGAAGACAGACATGTTGTAGCGTGGGTTTTGTGTGTTACTTTTTGTCGCTGCAGGACCAGTTGGATTTGCGGTAGTGGAGGCCTGCTGAGGTAAACAAAGACGGGGCCTGCAACATTGTTCTGTTGGAAAAACTGAACCAGTGACTGGACACCATCTGCGACCATCAGAATGTTTTTTTTGGTACATAGTTTCAGTTTAAGGTGTAACACATCCTGTGTCAACGGATGGAACGTGATGGCAAAACAGTCAAATAGTCAGTTTTGCTTCTAACCGAGTGAAATGAACAGGAAATATTTATGCAGCCGCCATGATAAGAGCTTTAAGAATTCTCCAACTGTTAAGGAAAGGCGCTTTGGCATAGGATACACTGGAACATCCAGTGGACAGGAGCGTGAGCGACCATTCCCACTGTGACAGTTTGTTTCATGTTTGTGACAGGTGGACAATATTCCTTTATTATTTTAATTCTGTCACTGATACTGAAGTCATTTACACCATGCTGTCAATGTTTATATATCCTGCAACACAACGCAAAGGGAGAAGTATCACAGATGCCTGTTTTGTAGTCCATCTTCTGGACTTTGTAGTTTTAACAGACCTACGGCAATAATATTTGCCATCATATAATTATGTAGCCTAATATAAGTCGGTAAGTAGTCGGATTGTCTGAGCACCGTAGCTGTCTTCTCCTAAGTCCTCATGGATTCTCCTTCACATCTTTCCTTGGCCTCTTGACATTTTCCATCAAGGTCAAGGAAGTGTTTAGCATTACTGTTCAACCATACCCAATATCTACAAAATGGGTCAGGTGCACCTTTACCTTCCTGATAACTGATTGACACCAGATGGTGGGTGTTTATTTAACCGTGTAGCTAATGTTTATGTAAAACTTTCTTTAAAAATGTGTTAAGTTTTAACTTTCTTTCTCCTCTCTTGTGTTTCTATCTGTCTTGTCTGTTTCTCTGGGCGTGGCCTCTGGTTCCCTCTCACCTGCCTGATTCTACCTCATCGACGAATCAACCCATGGTTCATCACACCCCGGCTCAGAAACTGCCAGATGTTTCGGTCTCCCTAGTGCTAACAGCGCTACAGGGTGCCCTGTGCTTTTGCTCTGTCTGTCAGCCATCCTCCTGCCATGTTCAGCTTTGTTCATCTCACGTCTGAACTCTGGCATTCCTGTCATCACCGCTCTTGCACCACCCTGGGTACCCTGCCACTGGCCTCCTCGTCTGCCCTTCACACTCCCTTGGTGTAAATGTACTTATAAAAGAAGATCATGACAAGATCATTAACAAAAAGAAAACTCAGCGTGGTCATCATCTCACTATAAAAGCTAAAAATCGACTTCACTTTCAGACTGGGGCAAAGACATAATAGATATCCAGAGAAGAATAAAAAGCACAATAAATTCCGCAGATGATGAAGATGCAGGTAACCTACCACAGCATCACGTCAAATCCAGTGTTGTGACAGCACCTGACATCCTTCTCTGAGAGACACTTTATCACTGGGCTGCGAGAGAGCCGAACTGGCTTCCATCATTGTCGAGATGACACACACACACACACACACACACGCATCCACCACTGTGCATCAAAGGTCATCTGGAATACACTCTGGGAAAGGGACCGCTTCATGAATATGATCTCGCTGTAACAGAATTCCCTGTTGGAGAGTCCCTGTGTGTTAAGTTGTGTATAATTTATTTTCATTTGTTAAAATCAGCGTGGCGTCAATGATCCATAGACGTCACAGAATCCAGTTTCCAGAGCAAGTTATGTTACAAATGAAACAAACATAACTTGGGACTCGGTCAACAAAAGCAGTGAAGGAATGACAAAGGTCGTCCTGCCGCGGCTCTGTTGAGTGTTTTGAGTGTAATAAAGCTTCCATGTGTGTACGGCTGTGTGATCAACAGTGGCTGCGAGAGACTTCAGGTCATTCAGGCTGAACACTGTGTAACTTGATTTTAGACAAAGAGGTTAGGCCATAGTCACGACAGTAATATACTTACTGGGCACTAAGTGGACTGTAACCAGCTGCGACTGGGAAGTAGTGGAGTTGTTAAAAGCCAGTGAAGCTTGTTTGTTTGGAGCTTCTGCTGTCCACAGTCGCTGCTGATGGAGCACTGTGAAGACCTCGGTTTTAAAATTGGACATCTTAGCATTCTAAAAGGATTACAGCTGCATGCGATCAGTAAAGATGCTCTCTGAGGCTTAGATTTCAAAATGATCCTTGAGTGTGTTGGAGGGTTAGGGTTAGGATAGGCCAATAAGAATCATTATGTTTTTGTTACCTTAGAATGAGACTTTATGTCTGCAAATGCCGCAGGTCCTCTTCCACACAGTCCGTCACGTTGAACCGCCATGACTCTACAGCAGTCCAGAATGAACCAACTCAACACTGGCTCTTAACAGGGGTTTTCAAGTTCGTCACATGTTTTGCGGCCACCATAGTTTCTGCTTCACGTCAGGAAGAAGAGGGTGAGACGCAGGTTCTGCTATGCAACCCATTTAGCGTCCATTTACTCCTCCTGGGAATGGACTCACCAGTCGAGGCCTGTTTCACACTGTGCTCTCTGTGAAGGCAATTAAAACGTATCAAATCAGCCACAGTCTGGTATCCAGTTTATCTGCCAGTATGAAACTTGAGTTAGTTAATAGTTAGTAAAACAGCTATGCAATAATATTTCATGTCTGATTCACTGGACTTTTTGCTGTCAGTGCTCCGTCTCTCTCATTCACTGTTGATGTCATTCAATCACTGCTGTCTCTAGTTGTCTGTATTTGTCGGACTGGCCACCGCTCCGTGATGTTGAGTTACGTTTCTTTAAAACCGGATCCTGGCTCAACTTCTGAGTAAAAGGTTGTCGTGTTTGTTTGTTTTTCCATCATACCCTGTGAGCCCACTGTTGAAGCCTAGACGAAATGCACCCATTCAAATAAAGGGGGAAACCTGCATTTTTGTGGTGGTGTGTGGTTTGTTCCGAAGCGGACCTCTTTTTGCGCAAGATTTCCAACAGGGCAGTCAGACCGTTAGAGGAGTAACCCAAGTGACAATGACTGCTTGAATAGAGCTCCAGAAAGACCCAGAAGCAGCATGGCCAACACTGCTCCGCCGACATCACCCCAGGTGAGAAAAGGTATGCTGAAGCTTGTTTGAAGTTTTCTGCACAACATTTGGAGAGAACTAACTCTGCATGAGACCGTAAAGATACCATGAGTACAGCGATGTTCAGAGACTGGAGCATCATGGTATGGGGCTGCTTCTACTCTCATGGTTCTAACAAAATCTGTATTATAGAGGGGGAGATGAATGGAGCCGTGCACCTAGAAATTCTTCAGAAGAATCTGTTGCCATCCACCAGGATGATAATGATGAGACACGGGTGGAGCGGGACAAAGATCCACAACATACTGCAATGGAGGAAGAAAATAAAGGTGTTGTACCTATGCCACTTTGAGCGATGCCATTAGGGTGCTGTTGTTTGTGTTTTTGAAAATGCATAACTGATAGTAATGAGATTAGATATTTGTGGTTGTATGCTCTTGAATCATTTCTTCTATGGATTTTGAGTCTTAAATGATAAACATATTGATTGATTAAAAGATCCAATGTGTCAAATTTAGGAGGATCTATTGAGTGAAATGAAATTTAACATTCATAAGTATATGAAAATAAGAACCATGTTTTCATTACCTTAGTATTAAACAATGAGAGCCTGTGGCTCTCAGTGGTTTTAGGACAGCTAAAGTGTGATGGATAGGGTGATGATGCTCCTTGGCTACTCTAAAACAGCAACAGTCACTTTGTTTATACAATAACTGTATATACTTGGCAAGGTTTTGTGAAATGAATACAACAAACACAATCATTCATTCATAAACAAATAATCATTCTTTGGTCAAGCAGTGTAGTCCTTCACTTTTAGGCGAGGATATTACGTCTGGCATCCTCTGTCTTTGTAGTTTGGGCACCAGTAAGATTGCAGAGATGATTCACATTCTTGTCCATTCACTGACATGATTTCTCCTGGCTCTCGGCAGGCTCAGAAAGCTTTGTATGGTGGTGCTTCACAAGCAGTGGTTAGTGGTGTAGTGGTGCCTGGAGAAGTAGGTATACTCCATTTATGACACACTTAAAGTAGCCTGTCTCAATTTTGTTTCTTTCTTTTTTAGCTTCTTCCTCCACCCTTCCTAGTTTACTGTACATCCTTTGAACGGAAGGGTGAGGCGAGTGGTATTCAGTCAGCTGCAATCTGTAACTTCACCACTAGATGCTGCTAGAAATCCTACACACTGTACCTTTAAAGCACACAGTAACTATCTGTATCTGTTGTCCAGCACCATGGAACTTTAAACAGCTTTTGGTTGCTAGAATATTATATTTAAAATAATTAAATATGAATTCTGAAACAGATACAGTTTACACTGTTATCAACACCTATAATGCTGTCATACAATACCTTAAAATTTCATGACTTTATACAGTCTGTAATAAACAGATCCCTCTAACATCATTGATCCTATGTGATACGCTATTGTACTTTGCCAGCTAGACAGCAGACTGACACACACAAAACAGTAGTACTGTAGGTACATGCATGACTTTTGACTCTATCATCTTGATCTAAGAGTGTATGATCGATATAGCATATGATCCCCTACTGCTGGCTTATCTCTGCAGCAATAACTATTGTGTTAGAATATTTAATTGATTTATAAGTAAACTCAATAACTTACCTAAAAACAACTCCAAAAGTTCAGGCCAACAGAGAGCTACACAGTCTATTGAGATTAAGTGTAATTTGTCATTCCACCTTTGCCAGCCAACAAAGCCATAAATCACTGACAATATGATAACCTTACCGCAAACCGGATCCGCTGTATTTTCGAGATATTGAATGATGATATCATGGGTGAGGATGTGTTTTCAAATGGATGTGTATTGTTTTCCAATAGGGCTCCAGTTCATCAGAAGTGACTGATGACACACTCGCGGAGCAGGATGCAGAGTCAGAAAACAGCTACAGACCGGAATGGGACTGGAAAACACAATGGATAGTGATGATGCACTGCGATGTATATGTGAGGATTTAGACTGATCAATCACATACACATAAATCAGACAGATGGTTTCTGTTATTGAATGATACTTTCTAAATATGACAAAACAATGACAGTGGCTGTAACCAAGAATCATCATCGTGTCTTTCAGAATAATTTTGCCAGAAATAATGTTTTAATATGTTTCAGTCCTGTCATCGTTTATAACTGATCATTTGATGGACTATTTTACATAGATAAAATGCAAATTTGGTGTCAGTCAGAGCTGAGTCAGAGCCTGTATGGCAGCAGTGAAAGTGTGGAGACCACACTGTGTGTGAGCTTGAGTTCATTTACTCCAACTCTACAGTGTTATGTACATAAAACACATCCCCGTTGTTTTCCAGCCATCCCGATTAATGTTGCATTTCGATGTTTTGCTTTCTTTTACTCGGCTCACCTGAATCTCCGCATGCCATCTCCATTTCAGGGTGAGGTGCGCTTTGCGAGCCACTTGGTGTCTGTTGTGTCTCGTCTCATCTGCACAGATTGCGTTTGAGGAGTTTTATTGCAAAAATGTGGCTGCTGTACGTCTGCTCCGACAAAATTATAGCTGGAGTGAAAGTACAATTCACTTCTGAATGTTATTGAAGTCGCTGACTTTCTGGAGCTGCGAGCTTACAAAATTGGAGTAAATGCTAAGATATTTTTTCCACCTTCTCTTTGATATGTGATAATAATTTCTGAGTTTGGAGTCGTGACTTTTAAGACTTCTGAACTTTTCCTTTCCATTTTAGTGTTCAATTCCAAATGAGTTCTTCCAAATGCTCTAATGCTTCCATGGAATCTACTCTGGGATCTGGGAAAATAACTTCCAGCTGACTTCATGGGAAAGTCTTTAGTTGAATCAAACTGCTTTCCCACTTTTGCCTGTTTATAGTGTGGCTACACGTACAGCAGCTGGTCCCTGCTGGCCTTCTCAGATCTCGTACATGGTCGGATGCATGCTCAAACTGCAGCTCATCTCCCTGCAGCTGGTGCCCCCATATTCACTCTACTTCAGATTGGGAGTTTGGTGCAATCTGCCCCGCAGTGACTGAGCTGGGATCACCATCCTTCTGTAGCTACACAGGTAAGTATCCATACACCACTGGATAAAGAAGATGTGCTTTGCTATGTGACCAGAGCTCTGCTTATCTTACCCAGCATGCCTTACTTTCTGCGGGGACTTGTGATCGCTGTTCTTGGCAGTGTGGGAGGTCGCCGCGTCGCATCATTAACTGGAATGTCAAAAATCATGAGTGCGTCGTAGACCCCTTCTCAGGACTATATGCAGTTATTGTCACTAGAGCGTGGGATTGACACTTCAGACGCGCACACATTTCCTGTATGGGCACACTGACACATTCGCGTGCCGCTGTCCACCAGAGGCTGACCTTGCCCGAGCGCTGACAGACGGGTTCCCTCAGGTGCTCCGGCGCAGCGCATCACTCACTGCGTTGAAAGTATCATTTTTCACCGGCTCGCCCTGTCAAGGAAGGAGCCGAAGGTTGTGTTTACCAGCTGGAACGCAGCATCTCATGTCATGCCATGGCCTCCTGTAGACGTTCTGATTTTTGCTCCGCTGTTCTGCGTACTCCGTTCCTCCTTTCAGCAAAGAATGAATGTTTTGTCATTGCAGCATTGTTCTTTGCGGATGTGAAATGTGTGATAAATTCTTTGCAGTCAAGCAATCCATCCCTCTGACAATGATAATCAAAGATGCATTGAGGCAAAGGACACCCTCCCTTCTCTCACCACCACACACCCTCCTTCTCAGCAACTTGGCTGTGATTTGGAAACTGTCAGCCATTTGTGTCTGCTCAGCTCTTTCTGGCTTTTTTGTGTGTCTCCTTACACCTACACCGGCCCTCGTCGCTGAGCGGAGAGAGAGAGGGTGACTCATGGTGATGCCTCTCCGAAGGGAGGCCTTCTCAGTGATTACGACACTGCACGCCGCAGCACCGCCGCTGATTCACTCACTGAGGGGTGTCCTGTAAATCAGGCGTCCCAGTGGTCCCGAGAGCAAGGCTACAGTCGGTGGCAGCTCAAGGACCGGCTGATGGACCCGGCAGCTGGCTGTCTCCGTACTCAGCAAAAAGCTGGGACCATCTTTACGGTTGAACTTTGTGCACGGATAGATTACTTGTCAAGGAAAAGCTCACTCTGGTATGGAGGCTGACAGTGTCACGGTGCAGACTAACTGCCTGCTAAGCTCTACTACAATATGGAGCATTCACGGTGAAAGACAAGAGGATAAGAGCTACAGTCCTGCTTTTCAAACACAGAGCTCTGCTAGTGAAGTCGGTGGGCGTGAAATAATTTCGTGAATTATAGCCCACTTTATGAGAATCTGACTGTCTGGAGACTAACAGGACTAACAGCATAGCTGGTGACTCTGTGAGGCTGTACCTGGGCACAGCCGTGGTTTCACCTCTGCTAACATCAGTAGCGCATCGGCATGTTAACATGCAGGTATGACGCTTAACATGTTCACTATCTCTGTGAGCTTGCTAACGTTTGCTAGTCAACACCACCATCCATCCATTCATCCATGAATGTCTGCACAAAAATCCATGACAATCCATCCAATATATTAGTCAATATATCCAATATATAAAAGTCAGTATTTCAGTCTGAAGTGGTCAGCTCAAGTTAGCGTGGCTTACTAAGACATTCACCAACAAGGACCACGGCAATATAGATTTAAATTTAGACAGGTTTATTGCAAGTGATGGAAAGGACGCGCCGAGTAGATGACCTGTAGGAGAAAGAAAGAAAGGATGAGGGTCGAGGGGATGAGAGATGAAGGGATAGAGGGTCAAAGGTATGAAGAAGTGAGGGTAGAGGGGATGAGGGGATGAAGGGATGTGGGTCAGAGGGGCCGTAGGGTTGGAGGGAGGAGAGAACAGGGTCATTGGTGGATGGAGGCTGACCACGACCGGGGGGCATAAACGTAGTTGAAGAGGGAGTGATTGGATAAGGTGTGCTTAAGTACATGCGAAATGGAAATGGGATGAGTTCAAGGCGTGGTCCTTGTTCCTTGAACCTAGTTATAAAACTTCATTTCAACAGCAACGTCTCTTTACAGAAATCAGTGTTACTGCTACTCTGGATAATCCACAGACCTCACTCACTGTGAACAGTTTCCATTTTGCTTTTTACCAAAGAAATCACCTCTTTGAAAAACGTTCATACGGTAGATTATTGCAGCGGTGCTACAACAGCACTTTTTTTTTTTTTTTACACAGCCACTTAACACTGTTCAAGACCGTCTCATGCTTTCAGCCATCCATTTTTATATAATATATACTTATGTTGAAATGTGGGTTGTATGTTTATGTGGTCACCTTGTATTCTCCACGGGAGTGAGAGACCGAAGTTCAGTGATCTAAGACTCAACACAGTGAAGCAAATCATGGTCACCTCTGTCGGTGGCGTGCCTTTGAGAGTTTGTGGCTCAGCCAGGTTTGTGGCCCTCGCCCAAGTCACACCACAGGCAAGCCAGCTATTCAGCAGCAGGAGAAGTGTCATCGCTGAGGTTTCTAACAAATTACACCCTTCACTTGCGGGGAGCATAGAGCGAGTTCTTGGCTGGGAGTGGGTTTTTGGCCAGGGTAAAGGGAAAACTGCCCTGAGACTGGAAGAAACGCTCCTGAAAGCAAAGCGACACCTGTCCCATATTCAGCTCAGTGTCTCTCTACTGAAAAAGAAGACAGAGCACACGTTGTCAGGGCCAAAAAAGGGAAGAGAGCTCTTGGCATACAGCAAAGAACTAATATGACAAACTGTGTCCTTCCTGGCAACACGGCTCACACAGCGTTAGATAAAGGAGAGTGCATTTGATAAGATTATTCAATTTTGTGTGCTGACCATCTATGATGTATGGATCCAGGCAGTGAATAGAGCAGTGTGCTGCTGCATGTAGCTGCCAAACATGACTAAGTCATGAGCTGGATTTCTCTCTCTGATGTCTCTCTCTCTCTGTCTGTCCTAATTATTATTATTTCTAATTATTTGTCTGATTATTCATCTTAGCCTGTTTTCTCAAAAGGACTTGAAGGACTGAAATCTCCACTTCAGCAGCTCAAACCATCCAGCCTCCTATCTACACTACATTCTGCAGGCTTTCACAGAGGGGTTTGTTCATGTATCATTCACAGCCTGATTCATGGAACATTTTATGAGCAAAAAAAGGTGAGAATACTGTTTAGAGTATTTTCTGATTTATGGAGTAATAAAAAGAGACATTCAAAATTTCCTCTGTTAGAACATTTGACTCTAATATGTCAACAAAATAAAAGAAGAATTTTGAACGGTGGCTTTACCCGACGCTCAGATTTCTGTTCTGAAAATGTATGCAAATTAGCTCATTTTAATTAGGTGATGTCTCATTTGCACATTTAAAGAGTGTGCAAGTGTGTAGGATTTAAGGGGCTACAGAATATAATATCTAGAACTATATTTTCATAAGTGTATAATTGCATACAAATAATAATATATTTATATATGAGGTTTTATTACCTCAGATTGAGCCTGTTATATCTACAGACACAGCAGGTCCACTTTGACGGGGTCTGCCATGTTGAACTGCCATGTTTCTACAGTAGCCCAGAACAGACAAACTAAACACTGGCTCTTTAGGACCTTTTGTGTTTTCCACATATTTCCCAGGCACTGCAGTTTCTCCTTCACACTAGGAAGGAGTGGGTAAGGCGACAGGGTTGTAATCGACAACTACACCACTAGATGCCACTGAATCTCACACATTTCAGTAAGTATGCCGCTGCACCTGCAGTTTTTACCTATAGTGTCTTCATTGTTTCAAATGGAATGACCTCTTAAAGAGCCGATCTGGTCTCATGACACTGGGCAACCCCCTTTCACTTATCATTATCAAATTATTGAGGACAGAGACAGTATACGCTTCAAACATATTTTATCATTTTTTTCAATATCTTGGAAACCCAGGATTGCTATAACAAATGTTTATATGTCAATAGGATGCACTTATATTAATTTGTTTTTAGAGTTTTTATGAGCTCCGCTTATTACAGAAACATATTACCAGAAAAATAAAAATGTATCAGAGTCCCATTGTAACGTCAAAAGTTTGTATGTTGTAATAATGTTAGACTCGTTTGAATGATGAAAGGTGTGTTGAGAGCAGATGAACTGAGGAATATGTGTTATTTACATGTCTTGATAAGTAGCATCGTTTGTCATTGATCAGCTAGAAGGACACCGAAGGCTCCACAGGTCCACTCCACCCCCTCCAGCTGAGACCAACCTGATGTTATAACGTGAAATTTTTCACATTACCCAATGACAGTAAAAAGAATGGACAGTGCATGAGTGACATCACCCATAGTTTTCCAAAGTGCCATTTTGAAGCTCAAAGCATGTTGGCCGTGTTGGCTGTACTGCCGCACTTCTACCTTGGCAAAGACGTGGATCATCTGTGGATCTGAGGTGGACTGAATGACGCCTGAGTGCTCAATCAAGCAATCTGTAGCAGCACTGTTACTTATGCTATGTTAATCAGCTACTGTACAGAGACTGTTTTTTGTACCAGGCTGTAAACATGTTTATTTCTGCTGTGTAGTTGGACATTTTAACATGGGGACTTATGGAGATGCAACCAGCCTCAAGTGGCCACACAAGGAATTACAGTTTTTCTTTCTACTTTCACTTTGGCTTCACTTCCCAGTCAGGGGGTTGCTGCTTAGTTATAATGTGAAACATTTTAACAACATAGATTATCACACGCATAATGCGATACTGATACATTTTGGCAGCAATGCGCTAACCTATTGCTCCACATTATTAGTGTAGCCCTCCCACTCAACTCCAATTTGGTTACAGGATAATCATGGCAAACCCCTTTTTACCTGTTAACACCTCATGCATGGGAGGCGGATTGGAGGGAGTCTACTAGAATAATGAAATTGGGATATATCTACTTTAACTAGAGCGTACGACCCCACCTAGAGTGCAGAGAGGCCTGGTTAGCTGATTTTGTAGCTATCTTGTTTATGTGAGCTTACAACCTCCCATGCATACATTTAACACACCATAGCCCTACCAATACCACATTCATCACACATAAATAAACATTTCGACTGCAAATATACTGTGCAATAACATGGGTGTTTATTAACAAAAAAACACAATCACCCTTTAAGTCAAATAAAATTAAAATAATAATACCCGGGGTTTTGTAAACTCAGTTATGGTACCATGTGTTGGCGCACATGTTGGACCTCATTTGAATTCTCGTGAAAGGTGTTCCTCAAACCTTCTGTTCGATGAAGACAAGTGATGTAAGGTGAAGAAACTAGTCCCGACGACACGTCCGTGCTTCAGCAGGTTTCCATAGCGACAACGAAGTCCTGAGCACCGTCTACAGCAGCAGCATGCGTGGCGGCAGGCAAGCGGGCGGCACACTATGTAGAAATTCACAAATCCAATAAACTCACTATTCATTTCCATACACGGTTCATATTGTCACTAGTTGACATAATGTCCATACTCACTCAGAAAACTCGGCGCACAATATTCTCCCACACACAATCACGGTCTCCTTTTTCCTTCCAGCTAGCGAGGACAAAGCTAACTAGCATAATACACAACAGAAAATGTACACAACAGAAATAATAATACACAACAGAAAATTTAGCCTAATTTCGGCTGACACAGCTCCAAACATGGCTCACAATTACATTTTATTACCTCCGGTTTTACGTTTCCACAACATTAATAACTTAAAACTAACGTAACACTGTTGAGCTTACAACTGACTCTTTCGTCACGTTGCTATTCTTCGCCTCGTGTCTCTCGTTACTAGCCTGAGCTTCGTCCCTCTCGTCTTTTTTTAGTCCCACCCCCTCTCAGACAGGTAGGTGACCCTCACCTTTGACAATAACGGGTTTGCAAATAACAGATTAACACCTGTCTGCTCAAATAAACAAAAGAAATGTCATGAGGCTTTCAAAGACTGCTAGGAACATGGGACATTGCAATTATAACTGTCTCCATATCAGTGAACCTTATTTCACAACAGCAGTAACTTGACAAACAATACTTTATAAAAACAAAACGTTATCATTTGTAGCAGGGTGCTACATTAGAACAATGTAATGTTGGTAGGGGTTACTTTGCTGCATAAAGCTTTTACTTTGCTGTAGGCATATTTGTATTTTACGTTAAATATCTCAGTACAAACTAGCCTATATTTGGGATTTCATGAAATTAAATCGAGTTGGTGGCAGGTGTTGGGTATATAATTCGAGCAAATGTAGTGAAATTTGGTATGGCACCGCTGCATTTCAGCACTGCAAATTACTGTCATTGCAAAATGGGGAAGCTCAGTTGCTCCCACGGCAGGTTGGGGATATGTTTTTATTTTACGTTTTTATTTTACTGCTATTAAACTGCACGCAATTGACAGACGGCCCCTAACTCGGGCAGGCTGAGTAGTTGATGCTGGATCGCCGAGCAGCAGCAGCAGCAGCAGCTCAGTCAGTCCGTCGCTGCAGTCCGACAGAGCGGCCAGTCATCAACATCCTCTCAACGTCCCCCGGAGCTGTCCTGTGGCTCTGAAGTGACGGTGAACGGGTTCAGACGGAGCAGGTCACGACGGTGTAAACACTTCGTGGACATGAGGACACCTGCTACAGCGACTTCTTCCAAAAGGCGGACCGGGAATCCTGACTGGCATCGATTTTCACCGAGCGAATGAGAAAGGTGGTGATGCAGCACGGCGTCCACACAACACACTGTCACTTCACGACCAGCTAGCTAGCGGTAGCAACTTAGCCGTACGGCTAGCACCCCAGCGGGCTGTAGGTTTCACGGCTCAGCCTCTGCCACCCGCGGACAGCTAAAATGTCAGCGAGCCTGAATGCGTACGTCGGAATACTTTAATTCTTTATCCCCGTTTCTTCCTGAGCACTGCGTGGCAGTTTATTTCCCGCCGTTCTTTTTTTTTTTTACCCCGCTAGCCAACGTTAGCTGGCTGCGTTAGCCGCTCGTTAGCTAGCGTTTAGCATCGGGCTAATCAGCCTCACACAGACTGGCACTGTCAGAGGATGAACTTGGTATTCTGTGTGGAGACGCCGAGACATCGTAGCTCTATGCAGACCCGATGGAAAACTACTGGATAGCACGAACGAGGCTCAGATAGACGTTTGTGTTAACGTTAGCTGGCTTTGACCCGCCGGGCATTAAATGCGACTGCTTATGTTGGTGTTTAAAGGGGCAAATCCATCCTTCACATCAGCGCTCGGGGCAGTTTCTCAGCGGGATTTGCTCTCTGTACATAGGCGGTGTGAGCCCGTGTGCCCTTCCACAAAGAAAGCGACACGATTGTTTGCACGGGGGATTGAAGTTCAGATGTGGGATGCCGTGTATTTAGCTTGCAAGTCCTGCCCCCCTCATGCAAAGGGTCGCCACACAACTGTGAATTGTCATTCCGGTCGACTCCGACGGATAATGAATGGCGAGAGGATTTGTATGTGAGCCGATCTCGCTCTTCATCTCTTGTCACTGCTTGTCATATTATTACGATCTGCCGCCGCTGCAACGCACTGAAAGCGGCCAAAGCAGAAAGCTGACGTTCATTCTGCAATGTTAGTCTTGGCTGAGATGCCAGCACACGCAGAGGGCAGTTGTTTGGTGATGGTCTCACAGATTATTGCACATCCTCTTGATACCTTAAGCCTCTGGAAAATATGTTTGTCATTCTTCTCGGGGCCAGAGGATTAAGTCTTTGATATGAGTGTGAGAGAGAATCTGAGGTATTTGTTTTTTAAATTCAGAGCTTTTATTACTCCAGTGTTGGAGCTCGATGTGTGACACGCCAGCTTCTCGAGGTGTCGCCACGTATTTGATCGTCATTCAGCGGCGTCAGCGAGAGCTTGACAAGATGTTACTAGCGGTTATGAGGGACATGCCGCCCCGGGGGGGAGAAATGATGACCAAAGGGAGAGCGCAAACGCTGTGAGCTCCTCTGTCCAGACCTGAGCACAGAAGAATAGTGACTGTGTTGAGGTAGGATGGTTACAATGAAGACGAGAAAGGATCCGGTTGTGGTAAAATGGTCGCAGCTAGGCTGTTAAAAGGGTTTCTCTGCCCTCCGCAGCCCTGTGTTCAGCTCTAACTCTTTGCCTGTGATGTCCTCCGTCTTTCAGGATCGTCATGACCGTTTCCCTGCTGACCAGTCACTCCTCCACTGAGGGACCTCGGCCGTTTTTGGTTTCTGGACTCATCGACGCCGGAATGAGATAATAAAGTGGACCAGCTCGTGCATGCTGCTGCAACAACACCTGTGGCACTTGTAAACCCACCCCACCCCGCCCTCCTGATTCCAGTCCCCACCCCTCCCCTGTCCCTCCCCGGCCCCCCCCCCCGACAGCTGAGTTGACTTCGACGGCCGAAACATGACAACGCCGGCTCTCCTGCCGCTGTCGGGCCGAAGGATACCCACTCTGTCGCCGGGTGCCTCGTCTTTCCCGCACCACAGGGCTACGTTGAGGCTCTCCGAGAAGTTCATCCTCCTTCTCATTCTCAGTGCCTTCATCACCTTATGCTTCGGGGCCTTCTTCTTCCTCCCGGACAATTCCAAGCACAAGCGCTTTGACCTCGGCTTGGAGGATGTGCTCATCCCTCATATTGACTCCCCCAAAGAGGGGAAGCACGCTTCTGGACAGGTGGTCATACATGGACAGGGAGGACACGACGAGCACAGACACAGGTAAGGAGATTTTTATTAGACATTTGGCGACGACATTTCTCATTTATTAGTAATTACACGGTTTATTTTTGGTTCTTTCTCCAAGTTACAGCTCACTGATATTTTCTGTGAGCCATGCGCTGACACTCCTCACTCCTTCAGCAGCCTGTCGTGACACCCAGGGGTGTTGCAGAGTTTCCCTGAATGTTTAAATACACGTCAGCACAGGTGTTCCTTCCTTCTTCCTCTTTTCTTTTTTTTTTTTTCTCTCTCATCCTTTCATGCAGCTGGACTTGCTCGGAATACTCTCACCCTTTGTGTCTCCACTGGGTGTAATTGTTCCCGTACAACAGAAATTTTATCACCTTGCTCGCTGTGTTGTTGCGCTGTCCCACGGGCAGACGTGGCTGAACTTGATGAGCTAGAACACACAGGCTGTTTGAAAAGCTTTACTAACCGCTTAAACAGGCTCGGAAATGACTTCTCGCCACGAGCCAAATGCTGGTAAATTTTGGCTGCCGCTTTTCCATTTGTCATTTGATGTGTGCGGCCTCGCTGGCTGGTAGTCAGCCGTCGTTTGGAGGCTCTTTCACCCCCCCCTCCTCCTAAATCAAATCTACGTCTGGCGACTCTAAATGTCTCGTACTGTTTGGAATCCAGTGTGCTGCACACGTTTCATGCCCAGCTACTAAATGCTATTCTGAACCACCTCAAGCCACCTCAGGAGGAATTCTTCTCTAGTTTTTTTAATTACTTGGTGTAAGCCGGCACATCAGTGCTAGGGACTGTTTTGCCATGCTTGAAGCTACATCAGATCTTCTCCAACAAAATGGGATAATTGGGAATTGTGTGTTTACTTTTATCCAGATAATAATAAGTATAATAATATAATAATAAGTGTTTTTTACATCTGATCTGCAGCTCACTACCCATCTCTCTCTCTCTCTCGCGCTACCTTATAATTACATATACACAACCATGTGAGAGTCATGCTTCTCTAGCGTGCTATTTTCTGATGTCAAAAGACTTATGGGCGAAACAGAATGCACAAAATGCCGAACAGTAGGTGGAAAGGATCATTTTATAGCAAAGGTCTCCTCCATGCTGGTGTAGGAGGTCATTAGTTTTACTGAGCGCCGGGCAAGGTGTTAAAAGCGATTTCTCAAACAGTTTCACAGTGGGGACCGCTGAGTGTTGCCTCCTCGCTCCCCGCGGTGCCTTTTCATTTTTCCTTCCGGAAAGCCTTCCACAGCCCGGGATTCTGCCCGCTGGACATAACCTAATTACTGTCGTCCGGCGATTTGGAAGGAGCAGGCCGCACGGGGCTCGAGTGGCGCCGCGCGTCACAGTTGGGACCGCGAGGGCTTTGTGAGACGTAAAGGTTCGGAGGCTGTGACAGGTCCCCGCGTGTACAGGAGCGGCGGTGCCCAGCAGGGCCGAGAAGACGCTCCGTGATGGGATACAGGAGCGTGACGAGGTCGCGTCTCTTGGTAGGTCGCGCGACGCTGAAATGTTCCTGCGTTCATTACATCTTCATCACATTTAGCTGAGCTGCCGTCGGTCTTGGCTGATGCTCCCACATTTGTTTAAATGTTGTACCAACAGGTTTTGGCACAGAGATGAGTTTCTCAGGGCGCAGCAACAGTTAGCACAGGATATTTCTTCCTCTGTGGTTAATGGGCTGACTCCTTTTTATAGCCTGTTTTCAGCTTACTGAGCTACTTCATGTATTTTTCAGCGCATCGGAACTCATTGGAATTTATGACATGGATATCATGAAAGCGCTGAAATTGAAAATGAAATCGGTATAGCTTTTACAAAATATTCTAATGGCGTACATTTATGAGCAGGTTCGGTTTTAAGTTATGCGGCGTGATTTTTGAGAGTTACGCTTCAAAGTGGCTTGTTAACATGAGACGACAATCGAAGCTCTTTGAGAAGAGAGAAATAAGTTTAGAGCGGGTGGAAAGTCTGTGGATGCTCCTTACACGGGCAGTCACGTGATGCGCTAGCTGTTACTTCTTTCTTTTCTGCACTGCTCATAGCAGCTTATGGAAATGTGTGCGGTTTTCTTTTTGGGAGGGCTGCCTCAGCTGTTCTTAAAATCATCACGGTGTGCTCCAGAGACGCGGGGTTCAACCAGCCCCCCCGGAAAATGAGGTGCACTCGCACTTTAAGAGGCCCCCAGGAGCAACTGACAGGCTCGTAATAATTTCACCTTTACTTTATATTTGGCTACAGAAAAGCCCGCAGAACCTGTGCTCTGTTCACAAGTTCACCCTCTTCATAGTCTTATTAAAGCTTTTGGGAGAGAGCATGGTATCGTTGTATTTGTCACGTGGCAGTTCACCTGTTACTGATGTTTTCTATCCTCCTATAGATGGATAGATCATTTTAAATGACTCCAGATATGGTGAAAGGGCTGTGCTGTTTGACTTTACCATGTTCATGTTTTGTAGTTGACACTGAGTGTGTGTGTGCCGTGTGTGTGTGATTACTATAAGGATGGAGAACTACTTCCACAGTAAATTGAAATAGTTGTCTTGAGTTGCTGCCATGTAACACTCCGTCAAACACACTGCCAGGCCACTAACTCTGTCTTGGCTTTGTTTTGGCCGTGTTCTTTTGGGGGGTTGACATGACAGATGACGGAGGCAGTGGCATTTCAGCAGCAGAGCTGCCACAGGGAGCTACAGTAGCAAGGCCGGGAAAAAAATCAGTCTCGTCATATGATCAGACATGTGGCATATTTAATTATTGAAAGTGCGGACTGAATACCGAGAGAGGAAGTTTGTTTCACACAGCAGAGGGTGAATTCACGTACACAAGTGCACGTGAAGAAACTTTGTATGTTGTAATATTATTGATTTGAGTAACGCTTATGTAATCAGGCTGTGATCATGTGATTCTCTTTCTTTCAGTGGATTGTATTGTAACAATATGATGACATGGTGTTATTGATATTTCTGTGTAACTTATGCACCAGACAAACTTCTCCTGTACTGTCAGGGAAAACCTCTGATTCACATAACAGTCAGTGACAGTATGAAGAGTGGACAGCGTGTGCGTGATGTCACGGCTCCGGCTGCCGCCATGCTGGAAGTCCCGCTTCTTCAGCCTCCCATCTCATGTAAAAACTGGCAAAGACATGGATCATCGGTGTACCCGAGGCAGGCTGAATGACGCCTGGGTGCTCAAACACTCCACCTGTAATTGCACTCACCAGCGCTGTTCACTCTGCATAACTTTAAGTCTTAATATCTAAAGTTTTTTTTTCCTCTCCCACATTGGCTTCATTTCCCGGACACGGAGGTTGCTGCTTGGTACAGTTCTGGATTATTTGGTGTGATATATATTTTTTTTTCTGCACTTGCGTAGAGTGAAAACATTTAGCTGACTCATTGTTTCGATTGATTATCTGTTTCCCATCATTGTGAATGAATGTTTGGATTTTCAACTGTTTGTTGGGCAACAACACTATTTACTTCCTATAACTTGGGGCTGTGAGTAATGGTGAGGATTTTTAATAGGCTTGGTTGATGAGAAGTACACGTGAGATTAATGCATGACCACTTCACCCAGTCCTACACCGCAGCTGAAGACCCCGATAGAAGGCGTTGTTCTCTGCTATCCTCTGAGGACAGATCCGTTCGGAGCAGCCAGGCGAAGCTCTCTCTGCGTTATTCTGTCCGTTTGGTGTGGAAATTACGGCACGAGCATTCATGCTGGGTACCTGCCAAAGTTCCCAGTAGGTTGGACAGGCTTGCCATCTGCCACCAAAATGAACCACAGTTTTAATTGTGCGATTGTGCTTCTCAGCGACCGCGGAGTGGTCCGTGTTAGTGCTGCGTAATGGCGAGGAACACGCGCATTATGTGTGCTGCTTTTGTTAGAACAGCGCAGTTTCCCACATGACTTATTTCACAGGCAACAGGAAAATATGGAGCTCATTGTGATGGAGTTTTTTTCTCTCCCTCTGCTGTACAACTTCATTTTGCAGGCCAGAGGTTTGACGCGGCACTGAAATCCCTGTTTCGGGATTCTGTCTGAATCATCTTCACAACCGGGGGAGGAGGGGGAGAAAAACCCCCCACACAGTTTGCACTTCAAAGATTGTTCAAGTCAATACTGTAATATCCTGTTGAATGATTATTTGGCCCCATGGTCTAGTAAATATCAGACCGTCTTCTAACGGCTCTTTCTGCGGCTGAGTGAACTTGCCCGGGCAGCCGCACGGGCATGAATTGCTCATGCAAGATGTAATAATTGCCTCTCCACTCGCTCCCGTCTCCTGTCATGAAATGCCGCCTGGAAAAATAATAAGACGCTGATGGACACTCCCGTGCCTGGAAGGTTTAAGGCTACAATTTCTGACACACTTTCCAGTCTTCCCTTTCCCTTTTTCAATTATTCCGCCCAAAACACTCTTGTCTTTGCTTGCACGTCTTAACCTCTGACACCATATTGGTTCTGTCCACATGCTGCAGGCGAGGAAGAGCCAGATCTCGCGCTATTAGACGACTCATTTGAGGAAAGTGGCTTTGAGCGGTTTGCCGTTTTGATAATGGAGGAGAAAAAAAAGAGACTTTGTCATGAATAAATGTGGATTGAATGTGATGAAAGGTGTTCTTGTGAGTGAGTCACAGCCAAAGGTCGAGGAAACGTGCATCCTTTCCACAGTGCACCTCTCATTATGGAGCTGAACGCTGCGACCACGGGTAACCCGCTCTCGCCAATTATTGCCCCGCCAGTTATTGTTGGTGTTTTTGCCGGGGCGCTGCTTTGCTTTGGCGCCCCGACATGCCCATAAATCAGCATCAGAGCGCCACGGATCGTATTTGGGGCGCGGGGGCCGACATCAAAGTGCACTTATTTGTCATATTTAGTGTGATCTTAGATATCATTTCTGTGTCTTCACGCCTCATTTGCCTGTCAGCTACAAAGTAAAGCCAGGCCTGCTGCTGTGTGTAGTTCTCTCCGTGTGTAAAGAAGCTCCGAGCTAATAAAGGACCGGGCCCAGTTTGTGTGTGCACCCCGGCCCCATCACACACTGTCAAGCCAGCTCGGCCTGGAAAGAATACCACGGCGCTGCAGGTGCAGAAGGCCCATGAACCGATCCTTACTGGTTTGTAGCTCCAACAGGGGTATAGATATTTAATAATGGGTGTTCAGAGCGAAGGGACAGAGAAGCTTTTCATACTTCTCAACCACTGTTGAGTTCAGTCTTGTGTCTTAATCCGGGATGTGGCTGGAGATGGAAATGGGGCTTTAAAGGATAGCGTCGCATCGCCATGACTGCGTCTAGCCACGGCCGTGCAGCTCAGCTGCAGGTTTGACTTTTACCCTCAAAGACACCCGTGGTTTGCCTAAAAACGCCACACTTCTGCCGTGTGCCTCCATCGTGTTACACAGCATGCAAATGCGCGCACAATAACCACACTGCAGCTCATCAAACATGTTTCTCTGCTGCTCTCCTTTTGCCGTTGACCTGCTTGCTACGGTTTGAGAAGAGCACCGCCCCCCCCAAACGACGCGTGGTTCCTCCTCCGAGTGACTGACGGGGTGCGCTAAATTTCCAGCTGCAACAAGGACGTAGCATGGAGTCTTTCTTCCCTCATTCCGCTGCTTCGCTGCATGTTCACGGCGGCAGTTTGCGACTTGCGGCCGGCGTGTCGGTTTCCAATAGCTCAAACTTTGCCAACATTAGCCCACAAATTATAGGCTAACTTGTTTGAATCATACAAGAAATGTTTCATTATACTTCAGATGTGATCTTCTGTGAACTGTGCATAGGGAGCGTGATTATTATATAGTTCATTCCTTGCTGAGTTTAGAGAGATTGTAAAGAAGAAAAAACCTCTTGTTGTAATTCTACCAGACCTTTTTAGCCCCATTTAAACTCTGTGTTCTGATGGCTTCTGAATAGATATCACTGCACGCAGAAGGAGATATCAATGTAAATCCATCTTTCAGATCCATGCTCGCAGTAATTTCACTAAGACTCATCCTAATTAATTTGTCTGTTGTCAAGAGATTTCATCTGGTGCAGCTGGCATTAGGAGCGAGCAGCCCGCAGAACGAGGAGTGGACTTCCATCCAGCGGAATCTCCTCATTAACACCGCTGCTTTATCAGATCTGCTCTGTGTGTCTCGTTTCCTGCCTTTCTCTGTCTCTCTTGTTTTGTTTCCATCTTTTTCATGTGACCATCGTGTTGTTGCTCTCTGGGGAGCGCAGCTGCAGCCTCTCAGATTGTCTCAAGAGCTGCGTGCGTGCGTGCGTGTGTGAGTGTGAGTGAGAGAGAGAGGGAGGGAGTGCATGTCTTTGAGTTTTTACTTATGCATATGTTTCAGAGGCTGCAGGACAGAATTCCGTTCATGACATTGTAAAGGGTAGTGATAGTAAACGGGTGGAGCAGTCAGTGAAATCACCTTCCGGACTGTTCGCTGAATATCTTGACCCAAACTGCGGTTTTGTATCGGAACGAGTGCTGAAGGAGTTTCAACAATCCAAGTGAGAAAGTGCTGATGTTCTGGAGGTGCTGGCTGGCTTGCCTCAGTCACTTGTTGTTCGCGCTCCTGTCGGGGCAACGCTTTGGCCCATGGTGATGATTTATCATCAGGTGGACTCCGTGAGGTGTAGACGCCACGTGCACACACTGAAGACATGTCACACAAGCACCAGCTGCACAGAATAAGACTCAACCTTGTTCAAGGACAGAGCAGTTGTGGAAGAAATTGTTGTCGTGGAAAAGTGTTTCTCACTGAGGTGTATTATATTTATTAAAAAGAAAAAAGAGAGAGAGAGGGTTTGCTTCAAACATGAATGGCAAGGAGAGCAGTACGGACGTGGACATGAGTACTCGTTTGGATTATTTGTTCAACATATCGAGCAGCTGCAGATGTTCAGTGCTCTCAGTCACACATCACTCCTCTCACGCTCCAGGCTGAACGGTGACCGGGCATAACAGTCATGCAATGTATCATACCGCTTCACCCGGTTGTTCTCATGTAACTATAACGGAACTTGTGCATCACAACAACCAGCTCCATTATTAAACAGTTGGAGATACAGCGGAAAAGCAGAAAGGAACGGAGACCCACGACAGGCCACCTGCCACCACCTCTTTTGCTAATGTTAGCGGTGTTGGCCAGCGTCGGGCAGTGAAAGATGAGCCAGCTTGTAATGGTAACAGTCATTCAAACTCTGAAGGAGGAAGCAGAGTGCTGAACAGAATGACGTCTGGCTGTAACCTGCTGGCGAGGCGGCTGCAGTGGAAAACGTAAACAAACAGCAGATGTATAGCATCTTAATGTATGTGGATACGGAATATAAATGATATTCTCTTATTGTTTTTGGGACTACCTGATAATAATTCAACGCCAGCACTTGAATGTGGCCTTAAAATGGCCGCCCTCAGATTGGGCTGCGGCGGCCTTTGTCGGGGTTCAAACGAGCTCTGCAGCCACTTGGCACACGACCAACTCTCATTTGGACGCCCTGGTGGTAGAAATTCTAACTGATGCCTCAATTAATGAAAGCACGAAAACACATTTTGATGATCATCATACAGCGTTGCCAGATGGCCAAAATAACCTGCTCACTACGGTGGGTGGTTATTACAGCTTCCCATCACATTAGGTTGCTGTAATACGGAGCTTTGACATTGTTATGAAGACACGTCAGGCAAGAAGGTTTTTTTTTTTTTTTCCTATATCAGTAGTACAATACAATACTGAGACTACAGTCATTTGATATTTATATGTTATATCATTCCTTTAGCTCTTGACAAGTTTAAATCTCAGGGTTTTTTTTTTTTTGATGTACGTTCATTGATAAACTTGCTTACTGCTTACTTCGTGTAGGTGCTTGTGTGCCTCTGTGCGTATATGACTGCCAATGCAAACACTTGTTATGAAGTCAAGCCTCCAGTCAAACAATGCCAAAGGCCAAGATTATATGATTGAGAGCTTGCATTTTAATCTTACATCAAAGAGTAAAGCATGTTTTAATATTGATGAATACATCTAAATGTATTTTGTTATGTTATCTGCAGTTACGATCGATAGATAGATAGATAGATAGATAGATAGATAGATAGATAGATAGATAGATAGATTTTCAAGTTGTTGCCTGTTTGAACACTCCTGGTGTTCAGCAGTCACAGCACAGTGCAGCAGAAGATCAGAACCGTATCATGCAGACCTGCATGCAGACCTTCCCTGAATAGACACGAGGAACACGTTGTTTTATCACTTTTCTTGATTTAGTGTCATGAGAACGTTTTTTTTTAATAACAAAGGAATGTGACGGCGACCATGAAGAGTTTCACTCAAATCAAATCAAATGGGTAAGCCTGTAAAAACGGGAATCTCTGAGTGAAAAACTAAGAATAACCAGCAGCTTGTGGCTCACACGGCCCGTATCAACAGAGGACCAACCTGAATTTGATTTTGGCAGGAAATCCCGACTTAATAAAACGGTGATTAAAAAATGAGCTTCTCAAAAGCGTTGCCACGTCTGTGCTTGACTTAATGTCGATGCGTTGCTGTTGCCCTAATGAATTGTTCGGCGCCAAGAGGAAATGTAAGTCGCTTTGTACTTGGAAAAACACGTGACGATTGTGCGGCGATTGTGACGTCATCTCTTGGTTGGCAGCGTTTCCGTGTTAGATCTAGAAATGTCTGTCTGTAATATCATTTGATCCTTGAAGCTGCCTGGCGATGGCTCGCAGAGGAATGCAGTGAACAGAGGATTCTGTAGGTAATTGCAGATTTCGCAAGGCGTAACAAGATAGAGCGAGACCTAATGAATCACTGCTCCCGGTGAAACGACTTTAAGAGTTCCCGCTAGTATAAAGAGAGGAAACTACACGAGCAGCACCTCGACATTAGTCAAAAGTGACGGCTTTTAACACATTCTCTAATGTAAGAACACATCCAGATTAGTTGGTAAATTGATGCACCACTTCTGCTCACTGATTACCCTTAAGCCCGCGGGACAGAGGGAGCCGGGCATGATGGATCGCTGAGTGGAGAGTTGAACTGAAGCGATCAGGAGACGAGGGCTGGAACGTGGCGTATAAGAGCGGAGCTGAAACTGGCGACATTATAAATTGATTTAAAGAATAAATGACTGAATATAATGCAGGCAAGACGCCTCTGTGGTGATGGCCCTTGTGTCTGTCTAGACCTCTTGAAGGCTAGAGAAAAAAAACAGACACTTGTTTGAATTGGTTTGCATGAGCGCAGGACGGTAGGGGGAAAAAAAAGACGAAATCACCAGAAAGGAAGTGGAGAGAGAATCGGAGAGAGACGGAGCGAAAGACGCTCGCAGTCCTCTGGGACGACGTGACCACGGTTCACTACAAAGCCTCTCACCAAATCCCCTCTCTGCCAAACTCAGAGAGACCGCAGCCTCGCTCCACAATGGCTCCCCGTCCGTCAGAAGCAATGGGGGGATCAAAGTGAGATTCCTCAACGCCAAATCAAGAATTGTCCCTCAGGTTTCCCAGGTTTTTCATTTCAAATGAAACCTTTCTGAATTCACAAGCCCCGCTTTCTCCGCGACTAGCGCAGCCACACAAGCCGTACCAGAGCCATATGGGTCTAATAATAAATGTGCATGTACCAGAAGTGTAGCATGCCGGCTGTTGGATTTACGATTGGCCTGGGGACGGGAAGAGGGATCTCTGTTCTTAGGATTTTTTTTTTTTTTTCCTGCGTGTCATCACTCATGGGGGAATCCTTTTCGAGCCGATATGCTGCACCAACTCCTGCACCGTGGTTATTGTACTAAAACTAGGACATGGTCAGTGGGTGTAAATGATTGCGGCCTGATAGTGTATCACCTATTATGTCTGAAAGTATAATTTCACTGTTGACAAAACGGCTCTTTGCATAGTCGCGTTGTCAGGGGAAAAAAAAAAAAGGAAATTGGATCTTTTTAAGGATGATTCTCTCCGGAGGTTTGGTGGTGATTGATTTTAATTCATTTATTTATTTTCTTCCACACTCAGATGTAGCCAGGCAGCGACCATCCAGGCTTAGCGCTTACTTGTTTCACAGCCGGGCCTGTGCTAGCTGCAGGAGATGGACTCCTCTGTTTGCTACGAAGGCATTAGTCAGCCAGCCATGATGTAGGTCAGAAGGGCCGGATTTGAACACGGGCACAGCGCGCCGGCAGGGCTCAGGTGTTCACCTGAAAACATACAGCGAGAAAAGACGGATGGATTATGTGCGCGTTTGTAGGCGGGATGTGAGAAGCAGAGGTACACAAGCGATGAGGGGAAAGAGGACGTCTCTCCTCTGTGGGGGGGAAACCTTCACAAAACAGCAGACACAGAGCATTATGTATTGTACTACCAGTGCCATGTTTCCATGGCAAGTCATCCAGCCTGGTGTTGTTTACGGCCGGGCTTTGATGTTTTTATTTTTGCGGTGTGTTTTGACAGTATTCAAGCCTGATAAGCAGCCATAACAGGAGAGTAAGTGATCACTAACTGCTACACACAGCACTTGACAAGTGGGAGGAAGGAGTTTTGGAAAAAGAGAGAGAGAGAGAGGAGGAGGAGGCCGGGTGTTGGGAAAATGCAAAGATGGATGAGACGGCTTTAAAGGAAGAACACGAGACACGGGACAAAGAAGCTGTGACTGTATTTGAGGGAAAAGGGTGTGTGTGTGTGTGTGTGTGTGTGTGTGTGCACCGCCGCTGTAGCTCCTCGTCAGAGCCGCGTTAGGGAAGAGAGGGAATTGAAAGAATAAGCAACAAGAGCGGATGCTATTACACACCCACAGTTAAGCTTGGGAGAGCTGTTACACATACAGAAACGCAGCTGTCCAAGTGGGTCATGGGGAAAAGAGAGAAAAAAAAAAGAAAAGCAGCACACGGAAGCTGTCTCACAGTTCACGTTGAAGAGAACCAGACGAGGAGCAAGACGTCTGCGGCCTTACCAACCTCCAGCACGGACGTCTTCTCTCCACTGATGGTGTTCACGGGCTGGCAGGAGACCGACTCTGCCACATCGCTTGGAGCTCGGGGACCGTCTCTACGAGAGCCCTTGCTCTACAAGAAGCAAACGCTCACGTGTCCGGAGTGGACACTGTGCTGAAAATTAAGGATGACCCGCTGTTCTGCGGGACAATAAAAATAGCATCTGGGACTCAAGGATGGTGTTCATGCGTCATGAGATCCAGACTAAATGAGTGAGGCGGCACCGGCACGAGCTCCGATCGAGAAACTCAGATCCTGTTTGTGACTTGTAGCGACTCAGTCAGACCTTCAGGGAAAATATCTCAAACATTCAAATATATATTTATAATATTATATTGTAATTCATTCCCGTGCGTGCTGCTCACAGCTCTCTCTGTTCTCACAGTTCACAGTGCCAGGGTCTCCCTGTCCTCTTGCGCTGGGCGCAGTCAGTAGGTGTGGTGTGTTGACACGTTTGACCTTCTCTCTCACACCTCCACTCCGGATCTCTTGATTTGGCAGCTCGCCTACAGGATATGTAAATAGTCTGTTTGAGCTGGCAAATATTTGTACAACTAATTTGATATCTTGCCTCCCTTTGTAGATCTTTGTTCATTTAAAATATTTAATGTCCCCGGAGTGAGTTTGGCTGATTATAGTATAGCCAGACAAAAAATAAGTGATGCTTTATTGATCAAACAAGCAACTCAGCCGATGAATTTATCTGGTCCACGTGCTTCTAAATATGTAAATATGCTCCGTGTGCTACATTGAATTCCACCCTTTTGACGTTTTTTGCACGGGGCGTTTTATTTTGAAAAATGACCCAGTTCTCTACGCTGTTTCTGTGTGTGACTTCCGGCCAGCTTGGGCTGCTCCGTGCACAACCGCGTATTCTCAGACTTGTGAAACAGACCGCGGTGGTCTCCGTGGATTTTTGAAACACTGAGTAGAACGGCCGCGGTGCGATTGACTGATTGATCGTCATTCTGCTGTGTGTAGCAGTGATTGACAGGTGGGCATTTACTATTGACCGTATCCTAGCCAATCACTTCGTAGAGCTGTTATTCGTCGGTGTGACTGGACAGTCCTGGCTGGGATTGCACGGCGGTGGCCTCATCATGCTCTAAGAGTAATCACTACTTTAGAGGCGGTAGCTCCAAGAAACGACTGTTTGTTCCCACACTTCCACCTAACCATCACACACAATAGCAGGACCTCCTCTAAGTGGAATGCGGCTACCAGTAACACACCAGTGACTTTCCTGCCACGTCCTAACGTCCGCTGAAAGTACTTAGCTGACCGTTCCTTATTATTTCCTGCAGCCGAAGAGGCTGTTGAACTGAAGTAACAACTCTTGATGAAAACTTTTTAGCATTTAGCTTGTGGCCTGTTTGCATCTGCTGCGAAGTGGACACCGCTTAAGCTTGCAGAGCATCTCTCAGCATATTTAAAACGCCTCTCCACGCGCTGCAATTGTGCATGTGTTTTCCTCTCAAGAGTCTCTGGCTGTCAAGTGTTTGCAGTCGGGGCACGGCAGCTCTACCTTTGCAGCGGCGAGCTACAATTGTGTCACCTCTGATGAATGCTCAGAGATCCGTCGATTTTTAGTTTTTCAAGGAGACGAACACACACACACGCGTGTGACTCGGATTCAGCAACGCGTTCAGCAAGAGGCCTTGGCTCCTGTTCACAAGGAACACTTTATTCCACGCGTGTCAAAAAAGGCTCATGACAGGATGACGTGGATTAATGGAATGCCTGTGTAAGAACGCGGTATTCTCAGCCATTCACTAATCAACTTTATACAGACTGTGCCTTGATATTAATGGCTGCCCAAGTGTATTTTAGCATTTTATTTGATTGTTTTGATTGGGTTAACTGGCGGACAGGGATGACACACGCTCTGCAGAGAGCGAGACGCTCTCTGGTGTTATATCAGGACGTCACAGTGAATGTTTAAGAAGCAGGTAAAGCAACATGCACATATCTGGTTTCTGAGGCTTGTTTCGACGTGCCACATCAATAACAACCAGCCTCCTCCACACGCAGTTTACCTGCTCAAAACATGACCACAGGCGACTTTTTATAAAACATGCTGAGTGTAGGGCCACTAACCAAGAGCAGCATTCGATAAACTGGAAGTGACAGCAGGCCGGACAAGGAGAGAGACAGTGTGCAGTGAGCGACACAGACAATGTGTAGGTGCGCATGTTCCTGTTAACTTTTTTGTTTTTAAATATATTCCTCATTTATGACTAATTTCTATAGGGCTGCAACGATTCCTCGAGCACCTCCAGTAACTTGATGGCAAAGAAGGATTGAGGAATTTCCTCTGCCTCGGAGCCTCGTTTAATTAAATTTAAAGCTCACGTTTCGCACCGATTCTTTTTAGTGTGACACAACGTGCTTACGCTACAGGCTATGCGTCCCCTGCAAAGCTTAAGAAGACGGAAGGGGGGCTTTTGTTAACGTGTGTGTGGACAGTGATGTTCAGAATGGCAGACGACTATGAGCCACTGCTTTTTTCACACCCCGCGGCCTGTACTACGGTGCGGCTAATTTACAGATTTAGACTTGTAGATAATGGCCAACGCGGGGGAATTCTCTAACAGTAAATGCAAAAGCGAGCCAGACGCGGGGAAAGATTATGCGCCGACGAAGACACACATTTTGCGCATCGTGCACACACCCTCATTATGGAAAACGCACAAAGAAATTCACATGGTGCAGCTTTTCCGTTAAAGGCGATCGATCTGTCCGTCAAAGAAGGAAATAGAGCTACTGCACGTCATCTTGGCATCTCGTGTTGATGCTGTACTGCCGATTTTCAGGCACAGTTGGAAGAAAAAGCGTGTCTTAAATTAAAAAAACTAAAAAAAAAAAAATCTTCCTGTGGAAATCATCTCGCGTTCCAACATGAAAACCTGCGGCTTATATTCAAGTGTGGCCTATATATGTACAAAATCTATTTTCTTTTAATATTTAGCTGGTGTGGCTTATATTCAGGTGCGCTCAATAGTCCGAAAATTACGGTAATAATTTTATCCGCGCACTTGATTAATCAATGGAATATTCGATAGAATACCAATATATTCGATAGCTGCAGCCCTAAATTTCTTATCCACCTTGTCTAGGAACATTAAAGTCTCCAACTCTAACCTCTCACCTCAGCTTAGCTTAAGAAAGAAGCGGAACCAACTGGGCGTGCTCAGCATTTTTTGTTTGCAGCCGAGCATGGTGGGATGTTAATTGCTGTTCACTGTAGCGTGCAGTGCTCCTGCGTGAAGGCACCTGCATTTGTTATGTGTGTCCACTGGTTAATCCAGGTTCTTCCTCTTTAATTTGTCACCAGTCTGCTTAATTTCCACTGGCAGGACTGTTTGGTTGTTTATGTGGGATCCCACAAATGTAGATGTTGGAAAGTCGATCTTTCTTTAATGCTGCTTGAATTTGATGTGTCTGCTTTAACACGTCTCACTTCCATTTCTTTAGATGTGCGAGGCTTCAGTTCAGTGTAATGTACAGCCGTGGAAAATGTGTTCTCCGTGCACAGATATCTAATACGCAATCTGCAGACGAGCGACCAAGACATTGGCCCTGGAAGTGTTCTGGTTTCCATTTGTAGTTATAAATTGGCTGTAAAACTCTAAAATATCATCAGTCTGGAACTACTTCCTCCACTCGGTATTTGATTCGATTTTTTTCCCTTCAGGTAATTCTGCCTTTTTAGCAGCTACGTGTGCTGAACCACAGTCGCACGCCGCAGACTCTGTGAAGAGTGACGGCCAGAGATGAACCTGTGACGGCAGTCCTGCATGAATGGGGTTCAATGAGAGTTCAGCACGAGCTGCCGTAGAACCGGTCACACACTCGCACTCATTGTCAAAGGGGCAAGACTCTGTCTGTCTGTCTGCTCTGTGTGAAATGAGTTGCTGTCACTTGACACAGCCATGCGGCTGGGAGATGATAGCGCTGCGGCAGACAGGTTTTGCAAATAGGTGTTGGGCCCGTTGAAGTTGTGGCTGTTAAACACACAAACGACACATGGTTCGTATCACTTTCTATGCAAAGCTCTGTTGCCAAGCTAAGAATTTACTTCAGGTACTGCCACACTTTGCTCCTGCAGTGAGTACAACTCCATTCAAATACTGTGCTGTCACTAATAGCCCAGTGGTCTTGTCTTATTCCTTTGCATAAATGACTTGCTGTCTGTGACCTCAGTGTTCTGTGAGCGTGTTTGTGTGTATGTGTTTCTCGCTGTTTGTTGCCATGGTTACATAGCATCTAGCCTGCGCTGCTTTCCCCAGGGCCTTGTGTTTCCACGTCTTCAAAAAGAAAAAACAAAAAACAGATACCCCCACCAGGCAGTCGGACAACTGCTGCTTCTCTCCAGTTGCCCTGGAAAGAGACGGCCTTTGCTGAGCAGCAGATTTCATGATGCCACCGAAGAAGACATTTCAGACGGGCGGGAAGGCTGGTGAAATGAAAGAAGGGATTACTGGAGGCCCTGACGTGGCTGAAACAACCAATCAGGGAGGCGTGGCTCTCCTGGCTTGAGTCTGATTCGGGGGATGTGTGATGGGGCGGGGGAGGCGGGGCGTGAGAATACAGGTGAGGCTCGGAGTGGTCACCCGGGTGCTCGATCGCTGCGGCCCACGCTTGTCTTTGTCAAGGTTATTAAGTCAGGCAGCTGTTGGTGTGCTCTTAATTGTGCGTTTGACATTCCATAAGACTCGGAGGGCATCCTTGGTGAGCGCTAGAATGTCTCGGAGGAAGAGAGAAGTGCGATGTGAGATTTAAAAACGCAAGAGGAGCGGAACCAGAATGCAGGTTTGTATGGGAATGAGTTTTGACCAGAACTGCTGGTGCGTACTGTTTTCAAACTTGCACGTTTGTGAAATTTGTGTGATGGAGTTTTGTTTCCATGGCAACCTGCTGACTCTACATATGCGTACGCCGATGTGGGGCAGAATCAACCCGTTAAACACGACGATGGTGTCAGCTCCTCATTTTCTTTTGTCATGCTCTCTCGCGTCTCGTGAACACACACACACACACACACACACACACACACACGAACGGTCATACAGTCATCCAACATCGGCTGCAGCTCAATATCACATTTAAATGCACGTTGCCGAGGGAAAACTCACTCACAGAGGCACAGAGGATGGCATACAGAGGAGGCGTGACACCCTCTGGGTGTAGACTCTCACACACACACACACACACACGCACACAAACAAATTGCAAGATTGCAGTCAGCAGCACAGAGAAACCTCATCACAGACCTTGAAACAGAAGACATGACTCGAAATATGTGTGCAAACACATTCAACACAGAGTGGAAAGATGGATTAAACACACACACACACACACACACTCTCTCTCTCTCACCCACCAGAGCTGTATCACTAGCTGGGAAGCACAATACACCCACATGTACTACAGGTGAACATGAAAACACAGAGTAAACATTGGAAACATTCTTACAAACCCATACATTCAGCGGCATACACCCAATAATTGCCATCTCGGTGTTGCAAAATATGTTTTCTATCAATTAAAGTCGGAGACGCCGAGTTGTGATTTGAATATTTATGAGTTGTTTCCAGGGCGATGTTGCGTAACTCGGAAGCGGTTTATTTTGGTCTCCGTTGGCCCCACATTCAGCGTCATGATGGAATTCTAAAATGGATGCACATTGTGTTGTGTGAAGGATAATTAGTCGAAGACGTCTGCCTCGCACGTCCGTTTGTCTGTCTTCTTCGATTCTCCACCTCCTCGCTTTCTTTCGCATTCCTTTTCCCGCTCCGAATATGCGAGTGTTTTATTTTTCTCACTCTTGCTCACATAGACTGGCAGCACGGCCTTGGTTCACCCCGTCTCTCTCTCTCTCAGTGCATGCTGGGAAATGCCGCAGCACCAGTTGAACCTGAACAGGAGAAGCGGTTATAGAAAATGGATGGTAGGCGCATGCTGATCACACTCGGGCTCTCTCTTTCTCCGTCCTTTGTATCGTAATCTCTCCACCTTTTTACTCACCATTTTTCTCCCCTTCATTTTCAGCTCTTTGCTGCCTCCATTTCTCCATTCGTTCTCCCTCTCTGTACCAGACGGCTTTTATTCCATCAGGTAGTCATACCAGGACGACAGGTCTCCGTCATCATCCACAGCTGCTCCACATGCATGCGCCTCTCTATGTTCAGTTGATAAACTCCCTTCGCAGCCATCTGAGGGCGGCGGGTATATTAAGTAATGTTCACCACGCGCCTCCCAAACACTCGTTCTCTTTCATGGTTGCTCTTTATAGCGGCCCGGTGGGTCTTTAAGTGGAAGCCTCTGAACTGAAGTTGGCTCAGGTAGTACCTTTTAGTCTTATCTACCAGGTCTACAATAAAGACATCTGCTCCCGTGTGGGCTGACTTTTCCTCTCCCTCCTACCTTTTTTTTCTGATGAGCGGTGACTTTAGTCACATACTGTTTATGGATGCACACGCGTGCGTTTTAAAGCACCTGAACACAGGAGAAATGATTTCTAGAAGTCCTGACCTTCAAACTGCAGCTAGAGGAAAAACTAAATACACGTGATGCAAATGATTAAACAACAAGTAGTCGACCGAGCAGTCTGATTGGTCAACTAGACTTGTCACATCCTGAAAACATACTTAATATGAATAAATACATTTTTAATAAAGTAATACATTTGAATTTAAATGTTTAATAAATGTTTTGAGTTGTTCGACTGTCTCGTGTGTGTACCTGGTTAATACAGGTGTGTACCTCGTTTGTGTGCAGCACGTTGGAGATAAAAGAGTTTAGTGAGACGTAGGGGCTAAATCTGTCCGTGAAAAAATGATTTTATTCGGCAGATATCTTCAGTCACTACAAGACTGAACTAGAAAGTTAGTTAGTTTTGTGTTTTTAATGTGTGTTTATGTATTTATGTGTATTATATGTGTGAATGCATGAATGTTAGTTGGCTGCGACTAGAAAGCATCTCCGTTGCTAGTTTGTTACTAAGGCTCGGACTACAGAGTTCCATTGCATTTCAGAGTATGCTGCCATGACAGATGGTTGGTGTTGAACACTGGCAATATTACATTCAAAGTTGAACTCCCTTATTGGCACTTTAGTGATGATTACAGACCTGACCACATCACTGTTAGCTCAATAAGTGCTATTTAAACAGTATTATATGCTCCAAGTGCATAGCATAGTTTTTGTTTTGGATTGTCACGCTTTCACACACACTGAACACCAGAAGTGTGAATGCACCTCCAGTTTGTTTTCTTCTTACAACAGCACATTGTTTAAATGTACTAGATATTTGTTTCTTTTGTCAACATGCCAGCCCAGATACTAAACTAACCGATACTAAACTAACTGATACTAAACTAACCGATACTAAACTAACCGTTACTAAACAAGAGAGGACAGATTCACATACTTGGGCATCTCCAGGAGATTAATGGCTGGGTGCAGTCTGGCCAAATGACACAATTAAATGTCACTTAAACTCAAAAATCCAAAAATGAACGGAGAAGATTCATCACACCAAGACGTGAGCACACGTTCTCAGTATTGTTTTCGCATTTTGTCAGATGTTTAGAGCTGTGCAGCTCTGCGGAGGCTCGCAGCTGAGTCCACACAGATCACAGCGGGTCGCCTGTTCGCTCCACATTTCCTGCGTTTATCGCACGAAAGGTCATTCATAAACACGCCCACATACAATGAGACGGTAGTTACTTTCACAATCTGTACCCTTCAACTCTCATCCAGCACATTTTGAACCCTTTTAAGGCGGCACAAACCGCCACGCGTTGACCCGATCGATCCTTGATATTTCTCGGTAAAGGTAGTTTTGGGACATACAGCGTTGATGAAAACATTAGGGATTGACTCAAGTGTCAGGGGAAATTAATGTTCTGTTCACGTCTTCCCTGTTCCGCTCACACCATGCTGCTGTTGGCTAATTAAGAGCAGTTGCATGTTGCCTAGTGCGGGGCATCAAATCGGGCAGCACGCAAAGGAGCAAACATGTTCATTCAAAATGTGTTAAAGCCCAAACAAAGACTAACATTTAAAAAAAGAAAAGACATCCCTCCTCCCTTCGTCTCCTCAATATGATGTGATAATAAGGGTATGACTCATACATGTGGTGATGATCACTTAAAGGTAATGCATTGCCCAGCCAAAGATCATTCGTCATCTCGCGTTTGTGTCACGTAGCCGACATTGTGCGTCTGTATCTGCGTAACGGCCAAGCGAGTTTCAAAGACGATTTTACAAAGACTTTCCTTCCTTCAGCAAGAAAAGTTCAGTGTCATCGTCCTCCTGTCACCTTTTTGCTTCAACCTCTCCGCGTGTTTGTTTTTCATCACTGGCCCACCCCTTCATGGGCTACACCTGTGTCAACACCTTGGGGCTTGTACCGCTGTGTGAAACCAAAGATGAGGTTTCTCATTCCAGCACTGCCTCCCTCCTCATTGTTGTCCCTCTACAAATGTCCTATTTCCCGGAGCTCGTGTGACTGCAGAGTAGTGGGTGGGTGGGTGGGTTACTCATTAAGGACTGGTAGTTTTGGTTGAATTAGAGGCGTGTGAGCTTTAGTTTTTTATTGCGGAGGCTTCTTAACCTGCTTATTTGGTGTCCACCTCCACCAACATCATCATAATTTAATATTCTTTTATTACATAAAACCCTATATACCTTCAGGGGGAAAATGGGCAGAGGTGCCAATTCACACAGAGAGGACTCTGAACCTTTCCTTGTTTTTTAAAAAATCTAACACAGTCTATCACACGTCCCTTTCCCAGAGGCTCAGTGTTTGTTATTAAAGTTGAGCTTTAATTAATTTCAAAAAGAAGCCCCTCTGCACACCTGTCTTCCCAAAGGTTTCAGATTTTTTTTTTTTTGTGTGTCAGACTTGGTTAAAATAACTCTGTGCATATGCTCAGCCACTTTGTGGAAGCTAATGGGGACCCAAGCAATGAATGATGAATAATAATGATAATACGATTCTGCCTCCTACAGGGAGGAGGAGGAGAGCCTGCGGGACAAGATTCGGGCCGACCACGAGCGAGCGCTGCAGGAGGCGAAGGAGAAGCTGAGGAAGTCGCGCGAGGAGCTACACGCCGAGATTCAGACAGAGAAGAGCAAAGTAATTGGGGACCTGAAAAAGAAGGATACAGGGCCTAAACCCTTGCCACCCGTCCCCATGCCCAAAGTGGTGGGCGTCAGTGATGGTGAGCCGCCGGAGCCCGACGCCAAAGAGAAACGCGACAAGATCAGAGAGGTAAGATGACCTTTTGAAGACTTATTGTTTTGAAAGTATCCAGTTTGATTCCGTTTTTATTTACTTTTATGGCATCGTTTTGGAGAATGCGCACGGGGCTGATGCAGATGCTTTCACTGCTACACACACTGAGGGTTCATATTAGTTGGAGTGCTGCGAGCAGACACTCTGCTGAAACGGCACTTCTAGAAATTGTAGCAAAAAGCGGCGGCTAGTTCTTAATATCAATATATTTTATTATTGTCAATAAATCTATCAGTGTCCAGTCCCTCATTTAGCCATAAATTAAGGACCACCTTAGCATTCTTCTCGTATGAACTTTACACCTTTTAAATATTTAAACTCCCTCTCTTAGCTAATTGTGTTTCCTGAGCTACATATCAGCATCTCGAGTGAAAGGCCTAATGCAGGAAAATAATGAGAATGAATGGCTTTTATTAGAGACAAAGTGCCACTAACACTTTGCGGATTCCGTGAGGGGGAAAAAGTACCAGTGATATTTTAGACGTTCAACGCGCCCCCAAATCCTGCGTGCCCTCCTCATGTCCCCCGCGGTTTGGTATTAGTCCACTCTGATGGTTTGGCAAGCATCCTTAAATTAGCGCCATCGGCTCATTCACATTCACGCGGAGCTGTAAAGATCCTCTTTCAGTAGACTGGGGCGAAAACGGGTAGTCACGAGATTGGTGTTCGATGGAATTGAAATCCCAGCGGTGCGCGTGCACGAGGGCCAGCTTGTGCTCGACCGTACTGTACGTCTGAATCCATTCGTGTTGCCAAATGTCTGCCGAGGCGCCAGCTTTTTATTGAAGGCAACAGCGAGCCAGACGGACAGTGTCTGTGCAGAATGCAGATGGTGCTATCTGGTCCCGCTCTCCATGGACACTAAGCCAACCCCCGGCCTATCTCCCTCTGTCTGCTTCCTCACCTTCCTTTCTCTCCCCCCTCCCGCAAGTTCTCCTGCATAATTACCTCATATCGTCTCTTGAAACAACTTGGAGTCGGAACGCTCGCCGCGCATGGGAGCTGGCCCATTCACTCCAAACCCGCCTTTGTCTCTAAATGCCCCTTTTGTTCCCTTCATAATTACCATTCAGAGAGAATGCCATACACTCCCAAATGAGCAGGAAAGTAGCAGCTGTATGGGCTACAGCACCCGCACACTCCCTTTTTCCTGATTGCCGTGTGACTCTAAGGAGAAATCATAATCGCACACTTCCATGCAATTGTGACGGGAGCTCTTTTCTTTTTTTCCCCTCTCTTCTTTTTTTAAAAATCCTGGCTACAGGCAGACATTTGGTTCAGTCGAGTCCAGAGAGGAGTATCAGCATCCATGTTCTTGTCTTTGTCTCACGCAGACAGTAAACAGTGGTAGTTGTTGAGGGCCTGAGGTCTGACACCACGATTCATTTTCACGGCTGTGAGGCCTGTTTTGTAGCTGCACGACGGTGTTGCCTTCGAGTCGCTGCGCACGAGTTATTCCTCTTACGGCATATGCATTGAGACTTGTTATCAAATTTGCTTTCGCCACATTTTTCTTCATATTCATTCGATCATAATCGGCCCCCACACTTATAATTCTCAAGCATTTGTTGAGGGTGTTGTTGTGCAGTAGTTTTCGCTTTCCATTGGCTGACAGTCTTTAAAGTGGGGTCAAAACAAAGACATACTTTGGATGGAGGGTAACAGATTAGAGGCCAATGTCATTTGGTGCTAACATACAGGAAGATAACAGATTATGGTTTCAGATTGATTTCCCTGGATCATACTAAATCCCATCCATCCATCTTCTGCAACCGGGGCTGGAGCCTATCCCAGCTGACTTAGGGCAGGGTAGTCAGCTGGGGTAGGCTCCAGCCAGCTTATCACAGGGCACGCAGAGACCAGTGCATATTCACCGTCAAATTTGGAGTCACCAGTTCACCTGTTAAGGTAGTTTCTTTGGACCGTGCAAGGAAGCTTGATTACCTGGCACACAGGGCATGGAATGGTCTGATCCAGCAGGGTACTTCTCCTCCACTCAGGCCTTTGTTCCTCCAGAAATAGAAACGAGCCTTGTTTTTATGCCTTCCAAATACATATTTCATTGACTGTACAGAACACAAAAGCCTGCTCCTTCACCACTTCCATTAGCTTACAACTCCGTACTCTTTTGCTGTTCTGCTAATTATGCAACCCAGACATTAGTGGCCATTACACCTTTGTCTGGAGATGGAAGGAGCTTTAGGCCAATAAAAGAAAACTAATGGAATGAGCGCCTATTAACTGTTCCAATGCTATTCACCTGTCACATCGTGAGGTATTGTGGGCCCCAGAGCTGTTGAAGTAAACTGGCTGCTGCAGATAATGGGCCGTGGTACAAGGAACAGCTCACTTTCAATAAAGTTTCTCCGTCAATAATGTTGGAAAAACACTAGTTAGTCGAGACGGTCTGCGCAAATCAAAACAATGTTTAATGAAAGAGCGGATAGTCATGTCTCCCCCCTCAGGTTTGCATTGCTTTACAGTGAGGACTTCTTAACATAACATAGTTATTATGTTCAGCGCCTCTAATGATTTGGGTTCTAGTAAACATTTAGGATAAATACACCGCTTCTTCAAAGTAGATTGCTCACCGACGCTTCAGTCTTCTTGTGTTTTGAAGAACAGATACAGAATATTTTATAGGATATTGTTGACAACACATTCCGCGTTTTTGTGCTTCTGGATATTAGTTTGAGAAGCGGCTTTTCTAACAAAGAAGAGAATCAACACAAAACAGCGGAGGAGCGGGTTTCTCAAACCGATGCAGGAAATATGAAACAGGAATACTCTATGGCTAAAACAAAACAAAACTTTATGTGTTATTTGATGTGTGTCGTGATCAGAGTGATGGGGACACCTTGCTTACTCTGCATCTCGTATTGGATGTCAACACCGCAGGCACTGTAGTCAGTAAATGTGTCTGAAGATGAAGTTCAAAGATGACCCGAGTAAGCCAAACAGCTAAACAGACTCCGTTCATTTAAGTTCTGTAATTTATTAAAGTAATACTCTGTGTTCTATGATGTAATCATTCATCACGTGTAGTGAGCATGAGCAGCAACAGCTTTACGTCATCCGGTAATTAAATCTTTTTTAATGGGGAAATCTGTTGAAGGCCAATATATTTAAATAATTCCTGCCAATTCTGTTGAATGGTTCACTTTTTTTTTTTTTTTTTTTGCTGCGTCACTCTACACAATAATTCAGGAGGAGCAGCATGGCAGGCTGTAAACTTTGCAAGCCGAGTCTCAGAATGGCCACAAACCTGACGGAGAGGGGCGATGAAAGCAAGGAGGGCAGCGCGAGGCAGGGCGGTGGCTGCTCCCGTGCTAACGTGATAGAAGTGGGCTAAACCATCTGAACCAGATGGCGGTACAGCGTCTTTGATTGACTGTTCGGCTGCCAGCGCTGTCAGCAGCCCTGCAGGAGAGACGCTCCATGGTGCGCTGGGATTTTATAAATGGACCATGGGCAGAATGCACAATTTTACCTTTCCCTGACTGTGTTCATATCACACACGGCGAGCAAACGCTAGAACCAACTGCACGGGTCGTTTTTACCTCCTGCTGCAACAGCATCGTCACTCATCAAAACAGAATTTTCAGAAGCAGTCAAGTTATTTTAATGTATTTTTTCAAATACTAACTAAGGCATGACAAAATAACTGTGTTCAATTGAATTTATGTGACTTATATATGTTTAAACTGTAGGCTACAACAAACTACTACTACTATACGCCATGATATCGACCCCACCACAGTAGCGAGTAACTTTGGAGTCATGATTGACGACTGACTCGCCTTCTCAAATCGTGTTGCCTGGTCATGCCACTTCACACTTCAAAATCAAGCCTTGCGTGACTCAACACGCCACCCAACGTCCTGATACAGTGTGATACAGTTACAGCAGGCTTCTAAAACCTTGGATTTCATGTTGATGTCCTCCAACACTGTGTTAGCGACAACCAGGCGAGAGCCAGTAAAAGAAATAGAAGTTTGTAGCCATGTACCCGGCTCCACCAGTGGAGTGGGAACCGCTTCTAGTGCAGACATAGGCCCAAAGTGCCATTGTTGTATTAGGCCAAAAAAAAAAAAAAAAAGAAAGTAGGGCATAAAAGCAATTCTGCAGACTGTAAATGATGTGCTCAGCGCAATGCCGCAGCTCCATGAGAGGCTGTCTGCTACTGTTCCCTCTCTGCATAAGCCGCGGCGCAGGAAACTCAAACATCGTTGGTGATGTCTGCCCGGGAAATGGCGCAGACCGCCTTTCATTGACGGCTGATTACTGCTAATTGGATTGCAGAGCCACCACGGTCCACCAAGTCTCATGGCCTACTTTGGCTCATCGGGAGGCAGTGCAGTGTTTGACGGGGCCGATGTTTTCACTTCTCCGGTCACTCAGTTGTGACTGTTGAGTGACACGCAAATAATTACAGATTTACGACCGCTGTTGGACGGAGTGCACGTGTTTCCCCCCCCGCAGAGCTGTGGACCGTGGCTGTAAAGCCTCCAGATAAATCGATGATCTAAACGGTGCCGCTCTACAGACATATTGGCCAATAAAGAGACGGCAAAGGTTTCCGCTTGGAGACGTGGAATATCTGCAGAGGTGGCAGTGAGTCCCCTGCTCCGCTTCTTGTACTTTACACTATATTTTTCCCTGCCTAGCACCCTCCATCATCCTCTCTTTCACTTTCACTCCCCTCCAAGCCTTGACAGTTTTTGGCGGATGGCCTTGTACAGTATGTTTATTGAACACCAGGCCTATACTGTGTGTGTGTGTGTCTCTCTAATTCTTCCCCCTCTCCTACTTTCTTTCTCTGTCTCTTACTTTCTCTCTCTTATTTATTCTACTTTATTATTTAGCTCTTCCTCTCCTACTTCCATGCTCTTTTACCTATCACGCTCACAGTTCTTGTTCCTGGCTTCATACGCAGAGACCAACATTTGATAAGACTTCCCTTCCCTTCTGTCTCTCTCTGTAAGTGAGCGCAGTGTCATTTAGCGGAATCCTCAAAGGAATCTCCCTCATCCAGCCACATCCAGGCTCATAAAATCGTCAGTTCAGACTGACGCCGTGCTGAACAGTAACCTCTATTATTCGAGTTGAACAGGATGGGCAGGGTTAAAAGGAGCTATCTGGAGAGACATGTTTAAAATGTCCCATCCATGTTCACCTTGTATGGAACGTGACTCACTGTGAGGCAACATTTGGTCACGCAACACTTGATGCTCCCTTTGTAGCATATGGTAGGGAGGTGATATTTGATAACCCCTCCCCTCTGCAGAAGACATTATCTGTATCTATACATTATGTATGATTCCAATTGTCAACAGGGCTCCCAGCTGCTAAATGTATTCCTGAATGCTGGCATTAACCTTCGTGTAAGTTCACCCAGTAAAGACCGTAATAACGAGCAGCCCGGTGGGGGGAAAAACGCTCATGATCCGGGTTGGAGCCACCAGGAAAGAATGACAGCGGTGTCAGCAAAGCCTCCACTGCTGGCAAGTTGCATTTAAATAAAACCTACAACATTAAAACAGTAAAATGAGATGATTTCTGCGTGGTGCTAATATTTCAACACAGATCCGCCGCTCGTTTGGGAAGCAGTGGCACTCGTCTACATGGCCTTCCTGGGAATTTAAGCCCATGTTGTGTAGAAAGATGTTTGAGCATATTGCTGGTGTCTCCATCCTTAAGCATCCCGTGATTCCATGACGATCATTTCACAGACGCTACAGCCAGTGCTATAATCATTGTTCTCTGTGAAAAGAAGCCACGCTTTCGACCGTTTATTCCTCTCCACCAAGTTTCCAACAGCTTTAAACGCACAAGATTGACGATCAGAAAAAAACATGCTGCCATCAGGAAAAAGAATCGATAAGCTCAGACACATACGATTCCAATGGATCAGACAGTTTGGAACTGGTTCTTGGATCCCATCCTCAATATAATCTTTGTAACCACAGTGGAGAATAATACATAAACTGGAATAAATGCAGGGTTCCCCTATGCCGCCTCCGCGGCGTGGATTAGGGTATTATTTAGTGTTACTCAGGTGCAACCAATAGCCAAAATAATTATCGATGTGTTAAGAGCCAAAAGACGTTGCATGAATCTCTCCAGCTTTCAAACTGCACTGGCGCAATAAAGTTTTCTGGCCTCTTGTTCGAGTGATTCCAAGGACTGAGCTCGAATTCAGCAGTCTCGGATAGCACACCGTCTCTGTGTATGAATTTGGATGACAAATTCTTCTTCTTATAGAAGAACTTGACAGAGGTACACTGTCGACATCACATTCATCACAAAGTCTTTATGTCCATAAATGACTTCTCTTTTGCTCCAGCATATTTTCTCTTTGCCACGTGAACAGCGCCGAGCTTCGCGTGTCCTTTTTTTTTCTTTTCAAAAGTAAAACTCGATCTCAGCTGTTATTATTTCTCCAGGTTTTGTTCGAGTTCCCTTTTTGTGCAGTTTTATTTGTCTGCGTTACCCTATCAAATCCTCTCTCCTCCTGCTTTTTTCCCCAGTCCCTGCTTGAATATAATCTAGTCTTGGGGGGGAAAAAAGAAAAAAAAGTACTCCTTCCTCTCCCAACTCGTTTTCGAGTATTTCCTTCCCACGTCTTTCTCAGTTACACGATCGTTCTAGGGTAACAGGAGTATTTTGTTACCACTTGTGTCAAGGTCCTCTCACTCTGCCTTCTGAGTCACCTGACGGGAATTCAATCCAAAGCGACACCACCGCAAAACTAACGCCTAAAAATGCCCCCTAAGTGCAGCCGCACCTACTAACTCGGTGTTTAAAATAAACCAATACATGATATACCTTACTGGAAGCGCTGAACACTGACTGGAGCCGCATCATGGATCACACGTGTAGAGTAGAATTATCCGCTGCGATTAAGCACGCTATGTCACGTCTGTCACATCAGCTTGAGTTGTCCTCCTCAGCGGACTCGCGTTTTTTTCTTCTTCTCCATTTAGAATGAAAACTGTCTTATTTTTTTGTGATGAAGCGTCGCTGTGGCAGTCTGCCGACGGCAGATCCGTCATAAGACTCGTAAATGTGTACGCCATATTGAGCTTGACTTTATTTTATTGTCTCAGCACGTGTCGAGGTGTGGGAGAAGGCTGCGAGGAGGCGGCACAGACTCGCTGTCTACACCGTCGGCAGCATTAAAACGGCTTTGATCGCAAAGCCCGACAAATTCAGTGACATGCTGTGATTACTCTTATAAGGTCACTGAATTATTATTTTCCAGCAAATTACAAACCAAAACACGGCCGTGTTTGCACAGTGCACCTTGTGTAGGAGAAGTATGATATTAAACACAACCCCATCATTTTTCTTTTATCCACTTTTTTTAGCCGCTGCTGAACAGTGGCTGTTCTTGCCTCTTTTAACGTCTGACAGGGAGCATCCCAGTCATTTTAAATACAAGGGAGGCGTGGGGAGGCCCAGCAATTAGAGCCCAGGTGATGGAGAGAGGGTGACATTGAAGGTGGCAGAGGACAGGATCACCCTACAACCGCTGTCTGTCCCTCTGGACCGCTGCTGAACTGCTCTATCTTTGGCTTTCTTTAATATTCAGTCACTAATTCAGCAAAAAGAAAGCGGAGTTGTCCTTTTACCTCTTATCTGTCCTCTTTGACGAATGTCTACCTGCGTATCTGTGCGTGCGTGCTTTTCCCAGTATATCATGACTTTATAGGATGGCCTGCCCGACAGCTTTTGTCATGTTAACGTTGTAAATGTTTGACAGTGCAAGCGATAACGAAGAAGCAACCCGCACGCGAGGGCACCATAGATCAAGTTCCTTTTTTTTAATCTTAAGAACGAGAAGGCAGAGCAGAAAGCGCGATGCGCTTTCAATAACTCGTCTGACGCCTGACATTTCAGCATTGGCATGGGAGGGCTGTAATCGGGAGGTGGTTTCTGCAGGTCCTCAGGGACAGAATGCTCAACTGAATTCAGCGTTTCAAAAATAAGCTGTCATTCGTCATTGGCGTAACATGTTTTAACCTGTGTGCAGGCCCACTTGTCGCTGCATTATTATTTTCAGTATGAATAAATGCATGTTTCGTGATTCTGCAGTGCTTCCAGTACCAACACTGAACCAAGTAAGCATAAATAGGAAAGGATACTGTGTGTGTGTGTGTGTGTGTGTGTGTGTGTGTGCATACACATATATGTTGGTTCCAGAAATGGCTCCAACATGATGGTGAATGTAGGGAGATGTTCGATTTCTCTGCAGGTGCCATGCATTACATTTATTACACTGGGCTAACCGTATCGTAAACCATTATCTATTTAAACTCTTGGCTTGGGAGCTGCATAAAAACAGCCTATCTGGACTCTTTTACTGTCTCGATTTCACGCGGGAATTTATTACCGACCTGTCCCCAAGTGCCGCGAATGTATTTACGGCAAGAAGCAATTCAGAAGTCACCGCCGCGCCACCCTCGTGCATCTTCTGCCGGGCCTTCCGTTCAGCTGGATGGGGAAGCCTCCATGGGGCGAGTTGGAAGGAGATGAGAAAGACGAGAGCTGGCGGGTGGGTGCTTTACATCAGTCAAACTGACTCTGGAGGTCACTCAGAACAGCACATGACTCCAGCTCAGCTCCCCAAACCTCCAAGAGCTTGCCACTGCTTCAGTGCTTCTTCTGCGGGAGCTAAGCGGTTTGTTATTGTTTGTTAGCTTGTTGTTATTTATTTATATTTATTTTAAAAAATGGTGAAAGTAATGGCCTTGCTCTTAGCCCCAAGCTGGAGTGGGATTTATGAATATTTCACTGCCCTGTGGGGGTCTGTGTCTGTATGTTGTAATTGTGTGCGTGTGTGTGTGAGAGAGAGAGAGAGAGTCCATGGCACATCTGGGATAAGGGTGCATGAATCATGGCTGTTGGTCCTTTGGGAACGAGATGGCTGCGGGCAGAGAGTGCTTCTTTTCTAGAACAGGCAACAAGCAGGCAATTGGCTGCCATTGTGAAGGTCACAGCTCTTAATAGACTGTGCAATCTTGTTGGACATCAAGAGAGAGGACAACCTATTGCTTCTAAAAAAAAAAAAAATAATCCAGTTTATATTTTCTGAAGTCATATCAAAGATTTGAGTGCTGTGCAGATTCAGACCAAATCAGGCACGGCACTAAAAATACCAGTCCTCCCATTCAGTTGGATGATCGTGGACAGTTTGGGCTGCAGTGGAGTGCAGTTTCCTTTCCTGTTTGATTGGGGGAGAGAAATTGAGCCAGTGATGGTCTCGAGCAGGCCTGGGCAAACTGTTCCACAAAGGGCCGGTGTGGCTGCAGGTTTTTGTTCCAACCAACCAAGAGCACACAGTTTGACCAATCAACTCTCTGAAGACTGAGATCAGTTGATTAAATGAGTCAAGTCTGGTGTGCTGCTGCTTGGTTGGAAAGAAAACCTGCAGCCACACCGGCCCTTTGTGGAACAGTTTGCCCAGGCCTGGTCTAGAGTCATAAAAAAACATTGTTTTCTGATTGTGCATCCCCACGCAGCACTGTGGCTAGTCACCAGATTTGGTCAGAATATGACCTAAAAGATATGAAGTGAAGGCTTAATTAAATTAGCATTAATGCACGATTTGTGTATATTCGGACGTGAGTGTTTACCACAGGTTGAGTGTTTCTTTGTTGTGTTTGACCCTCGGGCAACCACCGATGTATTTCTGCAAAGCAGCAAGGTCAGTACTGTGGAGGAAATAAGCATTACATCAGTATTTTTTATTCATTAAACATATTTATATATCTTCTTTTCACATGAAATTTAGACCAGACATTGGTATTAACTCAATAAAACTGTACAGATAAAGAAATCATAACCTTCTAATCCATAAAGGTATGTGCAATAAAGTGGAATAAAAAATTGAATACGGTAAGAAAAAGCTCTAAATCATCCGATTCCATACAGAATATTTCTCCCATCCGTGCTAATGAGTCATTTAAGTTAGGGTTGGTAGGTTAATGCTTGCACTCTATCTGCACGTAAACATATCTTTTGTTACCAAGCTGTTATGCGAGAAACATCTCATGATTGATAGAAGCAAAGAGCTTTCCCAAGACCTACAGGACTGGATTTCTCAAATATCAGCTCCTATAAATTGTCCACATTAATCAGCCATTATCCACAAATGGAAGGAGCATCACTTCCTCATCAAGTGACTATGGATAAGATCTGAAGATTTCCATATTCACTCAGAAGAATAGTACAAGAACCAAAGACCACTTAAAAAGAACTCCAGAAAGACCTGGAAACAGCAGGTCAGGTCGTAACAGATAAAACAAGAGTCATGCCCACCATGGTCTCCATGCACGATCACCCTGGAAAACAACGTTACTGAAGAAAAGACAGGTTGAAGCTTGTTTGAAGTTTGCTCTAGAACCTCTGGAGAAGCCTGTATATTATTGGGAGGATGTTGCAAAGTCAAATGAGAAGATCAAACTTTTGGCAACAATACAACGCACCACGTTTAGAGGAAAACTGGCCCAGTCAGTCGTCAGACGGAAACCCAATAGATCAAGAATCAGCAGTGGACCTTAATCTTCAAGAATCAAAGACTTTCTGTGGAACGGATTTGTTCTCTGTTTAGTTTTTTGTAGAGCTCATATCATTGTCTGATTTTAAATTTCTGTTGAATAGCTGAAAATGCTACTTCTCTCCCCCACAGTGTGACCTGACTCATACTGGCACATTATTGCACCATTCTGGGGTGACCGACTTTAAATCATTTGGTGCTTGCATAAGTATTTGGACATTTTTGAGCCATTGAAATGGAAACGCAAAATAGTTTTTGGTTGGGCTGACCACATAAATCCATCAAATGAGCCTTCCTAATCAAAACCAGCACCGCATTCGGTGCTTCTTTTCACTCTCAATGCCATCAGTCGATAGTGAAAGGGAGGGGAAGAGTGGTTTTTTAATCTGCCTCAGACCCTGACCTTAATAACACCGGGCCACTCCTGGGCTGACAGTTTGTGCCAATGTGAGCTCGAGCGTATAATGTGGCATGATTAATACATTTTTAGCGCTGCAATATAGAGACTTGTGCCACACAGAAATAAGCAAATCACTGTTGAAGGAGATAATGGACATTTATTGCGACGGTCTCCCCAGTCCTTTCAGGCATGGAATAAAACTGTGCATGGTTAATGAACTTGTCCTATGGTGCTCAGACACAGATACCACAAGTGATTCCGGCTTTGTATGCAGGGCTTAAAGTATTCCGGCACCGGGCCGGATTTCCGGCGTGTGGCGTTTGACTGCAATTCATTAAAAAAACAAAATAAAACGAAAGTCATGGCCACATTTTTAAAAAGTAACTAATTGTTTAAGTTTTTACTTAAAATGCGAGATATTAGACACATATTCAATCTCTTATCATAAATAAAAGTAGTCCCAGGCAATCAAATAAGTTTTTTTTATTTTATTTCAAGTCAACCAAAAGGGAATCCTCAGAATAAAATAAATAATAGTGCAAGCTGAGTGGACTTCCTTTTTTCTATAATGCAACAGTCCCATGCTTGAATAATTGAAGGCCTCTTCAAGTGAAAAAAAACTGAACTTCATTTTTCATAAAACATTTTTCTTTGAACTGTCCTTTCTTTCTTAATTGAAGCCTTCTTCATGTAAATAAAAAAGTAAACTCAGGAAAAATGAACAAAAAAGTGCAAAACATTTTTCATGGAACTTATTCTTGAACTTTTTCATCTTTCATCTTTTTCTCCTTTTTTTTGCTTCAATGGGAGTTTAAATCTGGGTTGAAACGGAGTTAATGCCATTCTCATGCTGACATGTAGGTGTTCATTGGTGAGCCTGGATCGGTGCTTGTTCGCAGGGTGTCCTTGGCCACCGGCACGAGTTTACCGGATTGACTATAGTAGCAGCGCCCGCGGTAAATTTCTATGTGCGCTCAAAACCGCCCTATGGGGAAAACACTACTTATTTCGCCAGTGGTCGCGGTCCGGACAGAGCCATTTCCCGGTCCGGATCCGGACCGGAGTCCGCTAATCCGTGATGCCCGCTGTAGCGCGTACACTCTGACCTGAGTTTGACCAAAATCCAAAGATGGAGGGGAAATTAATGAAGCCAGGGGAAGACGTCGTAACTGAAAAAGGCTCATTCTCGTTCAGGCTCATGATTTTCTTTTAAACTTTAAGCCCAGTGGATGCATGTATATGTACTATGTGTTTGAAGCTGATTGAGATAAGCGTAGTGATTGATGATGGTACAATGCATGACTCTGGGGGGTCACCTCCAGATGCCAAAGATGGCCTGGCCTTTACATCACAGATGAAAATACTGCCTTATTGCATCAATCCAACAGAGTCTTTCTGCTATAAACTGTACAGTAACTGGGCTCGTAGGACTACATTAGCCAATGAGGCTAACGTTGGCTAACCTATGTTATTACATCACATCGTGTTGCTTTTTCCTTCCTTCCTGATCAGTTTATATAAACAGAGACGGGGCATAACAGGATCACTGAATTTGGACCAAGGTGTCTAAACCTGATATGACATATTTGGCATAATATTGAAAATCATTTAACAGACACAGCAGGCTTTTCTCAAAACCTCAGTAAAAATACATCTGACAGTGTTACATATGTTTCCATTTGAAGTAGTGTGTGCCTCAGGGATTGTTCAGTAAACCGGGACAGGTATTAAAGGAACTGCTTTTAAGACTTGCAGCAAGACTGCACCAAGTTAGACTGTCGCAGTAAACACAGTAAAAAAAAACAGCCGCCTCCAGAGGACAAAGCACACGTGGTCGTATTTGGACAACATGAAAAAGCCTCTCAGTACATAGGCATTGTCATGGTAAATTCATTAACAACATATAGCAGCCCGTGCCATTGCAAATTGTTGAGTCCTTGTATGAAAGTAAAAAAAAAAAAAAAAGAAATAAATAATTAGTCCAAAGGTTTTGAATTGTAGAGAAATCTAAAAGTATGCATCAGACAGTATATGCATGTGGAAAGGATTACAGAGACTCCCAGCCTTACCGAGCAGCTGCCGCAGAAAAGATGATGAATCATGCAAAGGAACAGACTGTGTTTGTCTGTCTGTGTTACTTTGGAGAGCTGTCAGGGCTGAGCAGGCTCTCTCCATCCTACACCACAAGCTTCTGCTTGTCGTCATGCTCCACAGTCCCGGATGTAGTAATTCACAGTGGGTGCTAAACGACAAGACTAACCACCACTGGGACTCGCTGGGGGTAACAGCTGAGTGCGAGGGAGAATCCGCTGGGGCATGAAGTGAACATAAGGGATGCAGGGTGGGAACCTTTGACATCATGTGGATAGATGCCTTATGCAAATACCTGCACTGACTTGCGCTCCCTTTTTTTTTTTTTTTTGTTTGTACGATAATTTCACAATTTCTTGCCTTCATTGCTTTGAATCAAGACATTTTCGCCCGTTGCTAAGAAAACCCCCATCTGGCCCTTAATAGCTGTGTGCAGGCTAACGTCGTGCCTTGGGATACTTTATTTAAGTCGTCATGGTAACACAAGCCACTTGAAATGAAAATCCTAGACACAGTGAAAAGCTTTTTGACATGCATGTCACCGGGAAGTTCTTCTTCTTTCTGTGTTGGTGTCACATTTCGAAGCAGAAGGTCAGGAAGGGTTGACGGCTCGTCTCGGGGTAACACAGTTGCACGTGGTGATGTAGCACATTTGTTTTCAAAGCGCTGAACAAGGAGATGCATCATTTAACAGGATTTTATAACGGCTGTAAAACCATACAGGCAGGCGCTTGTCTAAAACGGTTGTGTAATAATTGATTTTCACGACTAGAAGCCATTTTATTCAGAGTTGGTATTAGAAATGCTGATAGTGATAGATGCGGGTTTCATTTTTGAAAGGTCACAAAGTGCGCTCCAATTTTTTTTTTTTTTTTTTTTTTGGCGTCCTTGCTGATGAGGTGGAGTGAACCAGCCACATTGACCAGCGCGTTCCCTCCCACCTCTTTCCTCGTGGCTCCCAAGATGCTGCGACGGCAAGAGGTAGCTGTCGGAATCAATCTCCAAATTCTGTAGCTTAATGTCCAATTAGTATTCCAAGGTCCTTTTAAATAAGCAGTTTGTCAATGTTGTCAGGCACCCTGCACTGTTGTGCTTGTCCTTGGCATATGGGCCAATCAAAATTTGATGAAGCATCCAATCAACACAGATCACAGGGAGCCAGCCAGCAGCGCGCGCCCGTGTGTGTGTGTGTGTGTGTGTGTGTCCATGTCACTGTGTGCATTCATTTGATTTACAGTCCTCTGCGTGTGTGCATGGAGTGCGTCATGGAAAGCCGTGAGGCCAGGAACACAATGAAGCTGCTGGCCCTCGTCTTTATTAGCTTGGATGTCTGCCTGCTCCAAGGAGAGAGAGGCTGAGGAGGTGCTGGATACTCCTCCTCACATGGTGGCAGGCAGACATGCTGGCAGGTGGGATAGGAGAGACATACGAGGTGGCCGACTGGTACATGGGTACTTCCTGGAATGCGATACCGTGCACTAGCTGTGTGCGGTAGCTCGATCGGTTTCTACTTTTCGTCTCACACTGAGCTCTCGGTGAGCTCTCGCCGTCTCACAAAGGTGAGAAAGTTTTAGATGCACAAGCGCAAAGATAGAGCTTTGCCGTTGCGGGGAGGCTCTACCTGAGCTCCTCAGGAATGAAATGTGACTCCTCTTACTGAGCGGTGCAGGTAGAACACACACCGACAAACTTACACAGACATACACACTCATTCTCCGCTCCCCTGTCTTGGTACTCTTAAGTAATTAACCCCCATTGCGCCATCCTTTGGACTTTCATGGCACATATGTCGCTCCCTTATCACCTTTCTATGTGTTTGCAGGACCCCCCTGATCTAAGTAGTCCAATCAGCTTTTAGATAGTGTTGTAACTACTTGGTAAATATTGATAACAATGTAGATTTGATTGAACAAAAACACAAGAATTAAAAGGAATCGTGTCATCCACTGTGTTGAACGCAAGGCATCGCTGGCAACAAGTCGTCGAGAAATGATGTGACGAGCTGACAGGCGTGCCGGGGCTGACCGATGGACATACAGGAACGATGGCAGTAGACGGACAGACATCACAGAAAACACAGAGAAAGAAAGCAACGGATGTCCACAGAAGGAGACAGTGACTGACGTGGCCACATAGACAGGAGCTGTACTTTTCTCAGGTTGTCGATGCCACTTGAGTTAGGGCCATGGAGGAAGGAGAAGGAGGAAAAAAAAAAAGGGTCTGAAATTGAAAGAGAGCAGCAGTGCTTCAGTGAAAGCTGGCACTTTTTCCTTCCATGGCTGTGTCATCCTCCCTGTTTGCCCTGGAGCGCCTCTGCTCAGCATCAGCCTCCATGTCAGGGCTCATCTCACAATCTCTTGCTCTTTTTTTTTTTTTTTTTATCCTCATTGCCTTCCCCAAGCTCCGTCTTTCTCAGCCTGCTTTCAAAGGTCACGCGAAGAATAGAGTCTTATTTTGTTCTATCCGGTAGACAAGTGTCTTCAGATACGAGAGAGAGAGAGAGAGAGAAAGTAATGCACTAAGGCAAAAGGCAGAGCTTCAAAATCTATCCTCCGTTTGTGTTAAACCTGCTTGCTGTCACTCCTACATTCATGTGTGCTCTTTATTTAAAACCATCAACCACAACTGAGTGTGTGTGTGTGTGGAGAACTGTAGAAGTGAATGGTGAACTTTGATTCAGCTGAATCATCTTCCAGATTAAAGTCTTTGAAGTCCTGTCCTTTCTTTTGCCCTGCCAAACCGCCAGTGATTTTGTGTGTGTGTGTGTGTCCGTCCGTGTGTGAAGAAATTCACATAATCTCAATATTTTTTTAATTTTCTGGGCTGGGTTCACTCATTGTTGGAGGTTTCTTTTAATGTGTGTAAAAGGCATGTCGCAGATGAATTGACTCATTAAGCTCTGTCCTGATGCAGTTTCATTTTAACAGGAGATGAAATGTTTCTCTACCTCGCCAGCATGGCGTAATGGTGTTTGCCTTATGGATGAAATACGCGGCACACGAACAGTCACGGCAGCGGCAGCATGGCCGCAACAGAGCGCGTCCATTATAATCGACCGGAGCTGCCACGCGGCTCATCTCTATTTGAACACAGCCGGCCTTTTTATTTCTTTATTTACTTTCTTTTTCTCCAACAGGTAAAAACTACAAACTGCATCCCCCTGCTCCCCCAGAATACAATCAAATGTCCATTCATTGAAATAAATGCCACATTCAGTCCATCTATTCAATGTGCATCCATGATCCTTTTGCAAAAAAATTCAGTTATGCTTCCAAACCCTGCAAAACCAACTGCATCGTCATTTGGCAACATTTAATATGGACAGTGAAGCACCCACACAGTATACTACTACACCACTGTGGAGGCATCTTGTTAGCAAAGCTGACATCCATCATGAACAACTCCTCTCACCTCCTGCACCAGACTGTGGAGGCCTTAAACAGCTCCTACAGCAACAGACTGCTGCTCGCACCATGTAAGAAGGAGCTCGAGCACAGCTCCTTCATTCCAACAGCTGTCACACTCTTCAGCACCAGCACGACTTCACGACTTTCTTCAATGTGCTTCTTATTTATGAGTCCTTGTGTATCCGAGCTGCTCTGACAAGTGAACCTTACACAGACGGATCCTGTGCAGCAGGTTAAAAGTTCCTCTCTGCCCCGTCTGCCCCGCGTACTCCGGGTTGTAAACGTATTAACTGCGCTATCTAACGAGATCTGTGATCACATCCGCTTAGTTTTATTCGTCTTGTCGATTGAGAAGCAAAATGATCGTGCTTTTTTATTTTTTATTTTTTTGTGCTGCACTGCATCTATTTGTCGGCGCCTTAACTGGCTTTAGTGACAGCTTGACTAATTGCGGGGATAACAGCTGTTGCTGCTGAAATCACATTTTGCCAAAAAAATGTAATTCTATCAATGTAAAGTAAAATTATGCAAATTAAAACACGACTGTCTTGTCTATCTACTGAGCCAGCATACGGCGGCACCATTATGTGACTTTCATGTCACGCAACTGCCAATCCGGCCCTAATACGCTGCTTTGTTGTCTCCTGTCTTTTCAGATGATGAAGCATGCCTGGGACAGCTACAGACAGTACGGCTGGGGTCACAACGAGCTGAAGCCCCTCGCCAAGAAGGGACATTCCACAAATATCTTTGGTAAGCCAGACAAAGCCCTCGCTCCCACTGCCGTCTGTGCCCATTGGCAGTTCGCTCACACGGTTGTAAGTCACACATGGATGCATGCATGAATGCACACGCACTCTGCCTCGCTCGCAGTCAAGACACGTGTACACACAGTCACACACACACACACACACGCGCCCTGTCTTTTTCTCTTGTGGACAAGGTTATGTGATAATGCCTCCGGCAGGATGCATATCACTTTGGGAAGAGTGTTTGCAAACAGAAGCGCGAGATCATTGAATCACATGATAACGGAAGATAAGAACATGTATTTGAAGCGCCGTTGATATCTCACCAGTCTTTATCCGGTGCATAAATCTACAGAGCACACCGTGATACTCAGCCTATGATTAAAATCATCGCATTCTTGGATTAACACTCTGCAATATATTGGATGTTAGATTTTTGCATTGCACAGCGGGTAAACCCTGGAAACAGATCAATGCAGGTATCTGTCGGCGGGTGACCAAGATTTCGGCACCGGAAGCGTTCTGGCTTCTGTTTGTTGTCCGAGTAGTGCTGACCAGTCATGCTTGAGTGGGCTGTTGGTTGCAGCAGTCAGTGTGGAGAGCAGAAATGAACAGTCAGAACTCCTCGCCCGTCGTCTGACGTCACTTTAGCTTTTTTAAAAGTTAACCGTATTCATATTCGTACATCTGTTTATAGAGATGAGCAGGAATGTGTCTCCTCATTCTCGTGCAGTTGAAGTTGCTAATCGCACTGAAGAGGAAGTCTTGGCCCGGGATATCCGTCACTCTGGATATGGATTTGCTGGCTGCTCTGGAAGCCCATTGGCTGTTGCACTCGGAGGCTAAGCCGTCATCCGATGGTAGCTGATCGCACAGTGGGCGTACAAACATTTTGTACAAACAGCGGTCACGAGGGAAGCTCCTGTTTGTAGAGAGGGAGGAACGTTGCCATTGGCAGTGATCATTTTTCCAGCAGAGGTCTAACCAGTGCAGCCTCTCCTCATCCGTGAGTCTTGTTTCGAAGGCTTGCGTGTCGGTATGCACCGCTGCGGCTGCCGTCAGTAGCAGCGTTACTGAATTTGAAAGGACTATCGAACACATTTAACATTAACACATTTTAATGATACATTTACAGCTTGATGAATCGACAAAAATATCTGATGCCAGCCGATATTGGTCACCCAGTACACATTTAAACATCTGCTTTGTGTATCTGGAAGCCCATTGCACGTGACATGTTTGCTGTACCTTAGACTTCTTCTAACTGGCACCTGAACGCACCACACCACACTGGAATACACCACAGCCCTTCCTTTTGTTCTAGAGGAGCAGCCTCTTTTTGTTGTTGCTGTTTGTTTAACCAGTCGCTCATCTCTTTGGCCTGCTCCGCTGTGAGACCTCCTCCTCTTGTCAGGCGATGGCATGTCTTCTTCTGCGGTCTTGTAGCTGTCACAGTGGATAGATAGATATTCAGAGAGCTACGCCCAAGTGGCAGCCTCTGTGGCTGGGAAATGAAGTCAGTGCGCAATTGTTAAAAACTGGAAATCCTCGAGCGGCCATTTGAGGCTGGCTGCAGAAGTGAATCAGTCTCCAAAGGTCCCCACATAGTCGCTTCGTCTTCTCATGATGAATTATTTAAACCTCTTTTACATCTAAATATTTGCACATTAATGGATGCATTGGTTCTTGAAATCCTGAACTATCAGTGCTGATAATCCAACATACAACACACGTACTGTATCCAAAATCTCATATCGGTATAGGTATTATTGATGAGTTGGCAGTTAGACTGGTGCTTTTAGCCGAGTTTCTGCTTGTGTGTGTGAGGGAGCGGATGCTCACGGGTCGAATTTGAATGCTCCTCCGGCAAACTGGTCGACGCCGTTACTCTACGAGCTCTTGCTAAACGGTATACATGCTGCTCGTGTGCGTCTCCGTTTGTGGGTGAGTTTTCCTCAGCATCTGTGTGTGTGTGTGTGTGTGTGTCCTCGACAGAGTGAGTGGCACGGTAAAGAAAAGCAATACGTTGGAGACGCTCTGCAGACGCTTGTTGCTGGGCTACAGCAGTAAGAATTAGAAGCATTGACAGGTTGCACCAAAGGGACACACACACACGCGATTGTATGGAAAACATCAATTACTGACAGACGGTGTAGATCTGAATCACATTGATGTTTTGTCATTTAAAGTGACTCTTATATCATTCAGTCTAAAAACATCACACTCCTTTTAACCTGACTGCGCGGTCCTGCGTCGGGCGTGGATTGAGCAGTCCTCTGCCTGGCTACGTGTACGCAGCAGTTTCCGTAGAATTTGCCTGAATGACTTCCGTGTCGTTGTTCAAAGAGACAAAGGGTAAAACTGTGTCTGCTCGCTCCACGCCTTACCGCTCAGCCTTAAGCTGACCAGAGAGAAGAGGAGAGGCCGGAATGGTAACAAGAGGACTGGGGCTCTTATTGTGGCACCAGTCTTAGATAACCTTGAATTCACTGCCTGCCCCCGACCCGCTTTTTTCCCCCCCCCCCTCTCTTCTCCTTTGTGGAGAAAGAGTCGAGCTGATTTCGAGCACAGATACAAACACAGCCTTTGTCTCGAGGGTAAGCGGTTCAGGCAAGGATAGCGCTCGGCCTTGTAAGGGAAACGTAGTTCAGGCTGGGTTAAGAAAAGTGTGGTTTGAGCTGTGCGAGACACAGCCAGCAGACTAGCGTCAACTCACGCACGCAAAGATGAAGCTGATGCCAGAGACTCCGCGCCGATGGAGATCCAGGCTCGTTTTAAGCTGCCTTCTTTAGAGAAGGGACAAATGTGAGTACAGGTAGCCAGAAATGGTTATCTTTTTAGGTTAAAACCTATTTTAATCATTTATTCGATAAACATTTAATTAAACTTTCAGCTGTGTAGGGATTTGGAGCTTTTCTTCATGTGGTGGTAATTTAGACCTTTAGGTCGTACACTGTTGGTGATGTGATGGCTGTTTTTTCACTGCTTTTTGACAGTTATAGAACGAATACTTGCAGGATATAGTCATCATTGGTTACATCCATAATAAACGTCTGTCCTAACCACCAGCACACACTGCTATTTGCATGACAGCTCAGCCTTTTGTGTCGCATGGCTTTGATCATAGTAACTCTGTTGACAGGTGACAGACACCTCTATTCATCTCTGTCTGTTACTCTGTCTGGCTCACACACACACACACACACACACACACAGTAATAATACCCATGGGTGATTGTATGAGGCACATCAGCCACCATTGATTCAGCCTGAAAGCATTTGACCCCGGTTGAGGTTGTGGGTCAGTCAAAGCAAAGGCCGGGCTTCACCAGCAGCCGAAGTGGCCTTGTTTATTGTAAACCGACAGCCCAAGCTCTGATCTTTAAACACACTCCTCATTGTTTGCTGGAAAATGCTCTCGGGGGACGCAGGTCATTTTACATTGATCAGGACTTTTGCGTGAGTGTGTGTGTGTGTGTCTACACCACTGTCTCTCTGTTCCTCTGTGGTCTGACTGGTTGCTCCCATTTTCAGAGTTGCTGTAGTTTACGTGAGATGAAATAAAGCTTCAGTCACCTTTTTTTTTTTTTTTACGGTGGGACAGTTGAATTAGACCTGTCACTCTTTAGTCACTTTTAATTAAAATATTATTAAATGCTAGATTTGAAATGTTATACATCATGTGAGTAATTTATAGAGCAAAAGTATTTTCTGCTTTCCTTCTTTTTCTTTTATTTTTGAATACTTTTTTTTTTTGTGTTGCCCAAGCGGCCACTTGTGGTTGGCTTCAGAACTTCTCAGTCTCCATAAGTCCCCATGTTAAGATGTCCAAATTGACAGCAGCAACATGTTTACAGCCTGGTACAAAAACCAGTTTTGGTCGCTATAGCTAACTTCTGTAGTAGGGAAAGCAGGGTTTTGTTTCAATAAATTCTATTAGTGGTTGGATGATGACTTGAGAAAGTGTAACTAATCCCCAAATTCTGCCCACTCCCTCTCTCCCAGCAAATTAAAACAATAGTGAAATGGACTGCATGGGGCAGTCGCTATGGGGGGCGTGGCCTACTTATGGCTACATATTGTGTGACTTTGGAGGTTGCAAGAATACGGCTACTGCTAGATTTGTGACTGAATTGATGAACAACGCAGCTCGATACCTGTGGTTTTCTATCTGGAAAAAGTGGTTTGAGGGTTTAGTTTCTGAAATATTTTTCAGCCAGCAGTAGAGGATCAGGAGTGTCTTCAGTTTTTCCCCGAGTTGCTTCTCTCTATGGGTTTCATCTGTGGCTTGAAGTGACCTTATTGGAGTCACTGTAGTGGATTTAATCTCGCCTGCACACGAGGGAATCCATCTGAGAGTCTGCGGCCTGCCCTGTCTGCTCCACCTAGTGACTGTTACTGCTTTATTGGTTTCCCCGAAAGCTTGTCGTCTGATGATTTTAATCTAAACTTGCAAGGAGAATCTCTCACTTCTCAGCCTCATGGCTTTCTCCCACAGGCAGTTTGACATGCTCACAGTAAATGATATCACGGACTGCCTCGGGCATGCAGTTGCTAGGGGCCTGTCAGGCTAGGAGGCGATGGAGATGATGCAAAACTGAAATGAAGCTTGGACACCTGGCAACCTCTGTTAGCTGAGTAATGGAGTATCGACATCTGCTTTGTCCATTACCAGATTACTTTGATTGTCTGTGGATAACGTTGCCTGTAGAGATGATCCGTCATTCAAGCCCAACCCTAAAAGTGACCATGTTGGACCAGAGCAGAACTAAAACTTTCTGATCATCCACAAAACGTATACTGGTGATCAAGAGAGGCTGTTTGGTACAATCACTCATCCAGAATGCCATAAAAACACAATCAAATCAAATCCAGCTTTGATTTCCAGCTTTGACATTGAGTGAGTGTGATCTTATGTACAGCTATTGGATATTGGTTCCTTCTTGCTGTATCTCTGGAGGGTTTGTGGATAACCAGTGATAACCATGAAGTCAGAAGTCTGCTCTTGCTGACAGCCATGTAGCTTTACTGTTTTTTTTTCTCCCAGCATCTAGGTCATGTCTTCACATGATTGCCTCCCAGGGCGAAACAGTGCAGTGCAGGCTGGAAAACGGTTGCATAGCAGCACCATGGCAATGCACCCAACGGTGAAGACCAGTGAAACAGATATTACACATTTATGTGTTGCTGTAGGTAGGGATTGCAAAGGAGTGAACGATTTCCAGTCGACGTCCAGAAACTTTCCATGAGAAGTTAAGCTGGGAATTTTTTTGAAATATTCCAAAGTGGAAACTTCCCATGGGAATTATTGGATTTTTGGGAAATGAATGGAAATTAACTGGAAATTGGGGCTAATTTAGTAATTGAAAGTAAGCTAGCATCATGATAAGATATCCCCATAAATGGTTAATGAAATATATGCTAGCTATAGCTTACTTAGCATCTAACTTATCAGCTAGCTAGCTATTGTATGAATACATCTCCATGTGCTGTTTGCAAGTTAAACATTGATACCATACATTAAATATATTTAGCCCGTAGTATTATAGAAAGTTTATTCACTATGCAGTCCACTGAGTTAAATATTTGATGGTGTTTTGCATCCCTAGCTATAGGACCAGATCTTATGCCATGAGCCTAGACCTTTTATATGGTCTTGCACCACGGTGTGTATTTACTGTATGAACTGACCAGTGGAATGAACTGGTAAACCAAATGTGTGATAAGTTAGAGTAATCTTGATCAGCTTGAAACGTTTGGTCTCGACTTGAATCAGAGTATATGCAGATTCATTTCATACCCGATTAGTTATGATCAACTAAAGTTAGACACAAGACGAATAAATCTCTGTCTTCTTTGGCTTCATACCCGTCGAGGCTGGAGGGGAGCCTGCTGTATTTTACTGTGTGTGTGTGTGTGCTTGCCATATTAGAGAAGTCAAGATCCAATTGTAAGAAAATACCATGTGCGTCATCGATCGGTTTTTGCAATCAGCGACCCAGATGCATTAATCCCTATCACATATTATACTAAATATCGGCCAGTAATGTTTGGCAGCTGATCAATACGTAGCCAGTTATGCTGCTGCAAAGATGGCAGCGTTAGTGAAAGTGTGTCTTCTGTCCACTGGATGTTTCATTTAGTACATAATGTGCATTGCAGCTGCTTAGCTGGACAGCGTCCCAGTGCAATGTACAGAGAATGAAATCTCAATAATCAGGCCTAACCGTTCAGACACTGTTCTGAAGGCAAGTGAACGAACTGTGTGCAAAAGGTGGAGCTGGATGAGAAGAGTAAATTTCATGCCGTTCTCTGAGCGAGTGAGAGAAAAGTGGATGTGGAGAAAGTATGGATTCTGCAGAGACACGGGGGTGTTGATTTGCTTACTTGCAGATCAGCAGTGCAGTGGAATTCTTAAAAGCTGAGACGTACCAGTTGTCTGCAGCTCAACTATATTAGAACATATTGAAATAAAGCTCAGTGTGTGCGCCGTCAGGATGGATTGATTGCAAGGCACGATATTGAATAACCTGCAGACAGTAATCCTAAAGTACTTCTTCAGTGATTATCTTAGTTTATGAATACAGCACGCTGTCAGCTGCAGGCTTTTATCCAAAGCACCTTAGAGTTCCATTAATGGAGCTATATATTTTCTATCACGGTTGATTCCAGTAAGGACTAAGCTCCTAACAGTGTTGTTTACAGAAATGGAGTGGAGCTAAATAGAACATCAAAGAAGTCATGCAACACGGAAGACATTTGTCTCCAAAGCCATCGATCAGATGGACTTACCTGTCACCTGACTGGCTCGTGTTTGTATCTGTTGTGAGTGGCTCCAGATGTTTTGTGCATTACTTTTCAATTTCACTGTAGTTTTGGCGGTTGTAAAAAGAACATTTCCTCTACCATCTACCAAGATTTACCATCTGATCTATTTATCTTAAAGGGATTCCTTTTCCAACAACCTTCAGGGATGTTGGCTTGATGAAGATTAACTTTACCCCAGAAACGTTTCCTAATCTCCTAGATATTCATGGGCGCATGGCCACAGCTCCCTCGTCAGCCGCCTGATTAAAATCACCCATTGTACAAATGTAGGTTTTCAAAGCTAGTAATGTGACCGGCTGCTAACAGAAAGCAATGACACCACTGAAAGCACCCAGGTGTGATTTCGTGATTAAGGGTTTACGTGACGTTGGCTGGTTGTATTCGCTTGATTGGAAACTCTATATTCTATCTATAGGTGACAATGACAACCCTGCCCACCCATTTGAAGGTTATTATGATAAGGCGCAGCAGTGTAATGACGTTAAATCGACTAAAGGAATAAAAGGTTACAGAGCTCATGTTGGATTCAATATTCTCACAAGTTGATGGTCCATGTAGCAACGCACAGCTAGTCCCAGCAAACTGTAGTCTTATAGTATAAGGAAGTCCTATAGAGCAGTCAGTAAATCACTATAGAGACGACTCTAGGTGGATAAAGGTATTGCATTATCCACAATGAAACACACATTTGAACACACACGAATCTTAAATTTGGTATACCATTAGATAAGCTTATATCGTGTGTCTCTGATCATTGTTATTCCAATTGCATGCTATTGTTAATGTTATTAGAACCCTCCGAGCACAGTTCAGGTCTGATCTGCTCCTTTTAGCAATATTTGGTAATTCTCCAGTTTGGACGAGCCGGTCGACATCATCCCGCTTATCTCTAGCTCTATAGACTTTGTTTGGCGCGTTTGCCGTGCAAAGAGACGCCGAGAATTGAATTCTGCTCCCAACACCATGTCAAACTTTTCTTCGCCCTGGCCCTCTCCTTTGCTCCCCTCTTTCCTTTCAGATTAAACTTTCAGCAGGGCCGCCGGTGCCAAATTGGACAGCAGGAAACACGAGGATTTGCCTGTACTTAGTCCAGCAGGAATGTGAATAAGCCCTTCAAACAGAGTTGAAAAGGGGGGAAAGTTTCATGAAAAAGCAGTACCTTGTGAATTCACACCCACAGGCTTTAGGTGTTTTTTTTTCATCTACTATCTGTGACCGGAAGACGATAAAAGCCGGAGTCTACAAAGCAGTGCCACTGAATAATTGGTTGAGTCACTTTAGAGCCATTACCCACAATGCGGATAACTCTGAAGCTGTTAGGGTTCCTATTAATATTGATATAACTAGCCAGGTTACTTAAGGAACGTGGTGCTTCCCTTGTTCATCCTGCCACCTGTTTATGTCCCCAGTGTGGAAATTCAAGAACAAGTTCAGTGGTCAATAGTTTATAGTTTTTTTTTATATGATTGAAATCAGTCTCTCAGCTTTTTAAAATATATATATATATCCTGATAGAGCTCTGATGCTGTGTTTATGTAGTAGGGATTTGCGTGATTAGTTGAGTCCTTTAAACAGTTTCACCCCCCACTTCATGCCACCAGAAGGACTGATTGGTTAAATGAATCATTAATGCTTCATCGATGTTGAGTCTGAGATGATGCAGCTCACCCATTCAGCCATGCTGGTTTTAGAGATGTCATATATCATAAATATTTATTTAATAATCATATCATTTCATTCCTGTTGTCCGCTTTGGGTTTTAATCAGCCCCTTTCACTTCCTGTCATCTAACCTGACACAACAAGCCCGTTTTAGATGACACTCTGTGGGAAAGAGTAACGTTATGGTGGAACTGTTACCGAAAATAAAATTACATTGACTTAGTGACGTTAAGCATGGAGACTTAAGAGACTGACAGTCACATTATGAAATGTAATGTCAGCCTCGCTGTATATTCTGACTGACAGGCAGCGATCAGATGGCTATTAGTTAGCTTAGCTATATCACTGAATCTATAAAATTATGCTACAATAACTATAATAATAATAATACCTAAATCTGTAAAACCTCCCTCTGAAACTTGTTACATCACTGATGTGATGTCATTCACATCACAGAGTTATTCCAAATATATATATTGGAGTGTGTTCAAGCATGTGTGTAACAGGATATGTCTAACAGAGTAACTTGTGCAGCCGGTGTGTTTTTTGCTTTTGACTGTTTTGTGGCCGTGCATCTTGACCAGCTTTCACTGTTTTTCCAAACCACTTTGATCCGTTACCTTTTTTTAAAAAAATGATTATTATTAATCTTCTACGTGAACTCACTTTCAACGTCTTGCAGTAGATATTTGAATCAAAGCAGACGCGGTGCATGTAGGCGCACACAAATTGGACATTTCAAAGACAAGATTACGGTAACAGAGCGCACAAAGGGAAACGAGAAGGCAAATTACTTCCCCGGTTGCCTGCTCAAAGCCCACATATTGTCTGTGACAGTTTGACAGATGGATAACTCCGATGTCTTGATCTCGCATGATTTTTCGAAAAAAAAATTCTTTGTAGAATTTTGCCTTGGACTGTTTAATTATGTTGCTGTTGGCAGTGCAGCTGTGAAGTGCAAAGTATCTAAGAACCAAAATAAAAATAATTCATTATTAAATCAACTGAGTAAGAAAGAAATATAGCCTGACATCCACTGTGGTGATCTAGTTCTATAAACGGATGGATCAATAAGTCTTTGTTTGCCGTCACATCAGAGGTCCAGTGTGGAGGGTTGAGTGGCATCTAGTGGTGATGTTGCAGATTACAACCAACTTAATACAGCTACTGTGTCACCCTTCCTTCAAGTGGTGCAGAGGAAACTAGGGTGACTGCAAAAAAAAAAAAAAAGAAAACCGGGAAAGGTCCTGTGAAGGGCCAGTGTTTGGTTTGTCCCTTCTGTAGAAAGATGGCGTGGAAGAGGACCCACACACGGTGTTGATAGAGGTATCAAAAACATTTTCAGGTCTCAGAGTTTCGGTGTTTGAGAAGATGCAGTTGACCAAAATAAACAGGCCAAATCACAGAAGATAATAGTGCCACCATGTTTAGTAGAGCTGCCATTCCAGGTAGACTTCACACCGAACAACTACATGCATCCCTGTAGCACTATTGTATGAGTATTAGAGAGATTTACCCACACAGTCCATACAGTCAGCTGGATTCATGCTGTGTGACTCTCTAGTCTAATCTCGGCTTGGCCTGTAGTTGAACATATTTTATATAATGTACGCTTACCAAATGTGGCACTGACATTCAGAACTCTGAGGAACTAATCCTCTCCATTTTACAAACACATGTATTCTTTACACTTCCCTTCAACACAAATCCCAGTTTGCTGAGACATTATTCATCTCCCTTTCTTTGGTCAGACGAGGGAAAGCCATAAACTGACTCCGCAGCAGTACCAGTGCAGACTGGGAACCTTGGCAGCCGGCCTGCAGGCGGGCATTCATGCTGAGGTTTTAGGCAGGGAGCTCATGTTGAGTGGAAGGCCCAGTCTGACCAGTAATCTTCTGTGGCTGAAAACAGAGCACAGCAGAGGTTTCGGTCTGCTTCCAAATGAGTTGGTAACCAGCTGTCCACTGTCAGCCAGAGTGGTCCGAATTGGCCTGTGATTGGCTTGTTTATTGCTGCTGGGCTCATTACAAAACAGGCTGTAATCCCATGACCAACCTGGAGCAATGGAGGAGGAGGAGGAGGTCTGCAATACAGTTTTCACCACACCGTGCAGCAGGCTGTGACGGCGAGTGTGACTGGACTTTAATCTGAGCTAAAAACAAAAGAGTGGAGTTCGATAAAAGCTGTTTCTATGGTTACTAATAATGAGTATTAGTCTGACTTTGGTGGCAAAAGTGTGTTTGTAGAGCCTAACTGATCTATCAAATGGTTGGCATTGTCAGCTGATGTTGTGGAAAGTGGAAACTTTGAGTCAGTGTTACATAGTTTATAAGATGTCCTTGTTAAGAATGATCTGTACCGGCTGAACTGGCAGTGAAGCTGAATCCCGTATCCAGTATATGTTTTCTAACCACTACCTGCTAAAAAGTAGCAGATCATCATATTGCTTCAAAGTTTCAACCAGCCATGAAGTAGAAAAAGTGCGTGCTCTCACTTACCTCTGCTTAACGTTACAGCGAGAGTACATAGGCAGAAGGGAAAGGAGAGAGGCGTGTGTGGAGGCCATCAGAATGAGATCAACAGTGAGGAGTGAATGACCGAACGGGATGAAGGAAAATTGTACGCAAGGTTGGAGAGGTTGTTGGCAAAAGGTAAAATGAAAACGAGGGAGTCAACAGCTCTGGAGCTTCAACTCCGTCACACCATGGCATAAAGTAAAATGTACCTCTGACATGCAAAAAAATTGAATTGCATAATTTAAACACACACACACAGAAGTACTGATCCATGTAAAATGACCTGCGTCCCCTGAGAGCATTTTCCAGCAAACAATGAGGAGTGTGTTTAGTTTGCGTCTCTGACAGTCTCGCGCGCGTGCACACACCTGAGCTCTCCATCATCTTTCACTCTCCCGCAGTTGACAGTTTACAAGACAGAGAGAAGGGGCACTGAATAATGACATCACGGCTTCCTGCCTCGTGTGAATTCACGCCACAGAGCTCTGAAACCCCCTCGTACAATGAAACTGGCACGGTTTCACAGGACCAAGATTGCACGCGTGTGCGTGAGAGAGCGATAGCAGAAGAAGAGAGGAATAGAGGAGTGTGTGTGATGTTGTACTAGATGGAGAGAAGGAAGTTGAGGGAGTTCAGTTTGGGTAGAAAGAAGGTGTGGTATGAGTGAAATTAAAGGCAAAAGGGTGGATGCTGTGGGGATAATTTGTCTCAAATAAGCAGCACCTGGCAACCCTAAATCCACCTTTTGGAAGAGCCAGTTCAGCTTCATTTGATGCATTTTGCAGCGTATGAAAGGCTGCACAGCACTCAGATAGTGCAAACTGACAGCAACAGATAGCGTCGCCTTGACAAGAGTGACAGTGAAACAATACAAGCCCAGATATGAGGACTGACGACAAGTAAAGGCATGGCCGAGCCAGATTAACAGCCGGAGGAAAAAGATTTAGCACGGGGAGGAAATGCTCCACAAAACAGTACTGGGGACAGAAAAATGCTCCTGACTGAAGGCTGGAGGGAGTGTTCAGGGTCTGAATGTGATCGTGGAAAGATTAGGAAAAATGGTGATGAATGAGAACAAACAGATGGTTAGGTAGAAGAAGGAGGGGCAGATGAAAAGAAGGAGTGTGTGATGGACCAGAAAGAAGATGGAGAGGGGAGGACTGCTCAGGTGTGATCGCAAGGTTATATCCAGACATGAAAGTGAGTCGAACTTCTCAAGGTTGGGAAAACATAGCCCAACATCAGAGTCAAAGAAACAAACTGCACATTTAAATTCTCTTCTGCTTTGAAGTCCACACCCAAGTTATAATTTGGCGAAGATGATGACATTTTAGAAATGAGAGGCCGGTGGATAAGGGGCGAGGGGAGAAGTAATAACAAAAGGCTGAACCACCGTCGTAAATCGGTTAAGAACATTTGTCATTTTTGAGAACGTTACATAACTTCTAATATCATTTTCTTAAATTTGTTTTTTAAATATTGCATGGACTGTCACTACCAGCGGACTTTAACTCATTGGGTTCATTCTAAGTCGGGTATAAATACGATTTGAGATTTGACCATGTGGCCAACTCCATGGTTGTAAAGTGAAGTCGGTGCCACAGTGGCAAAACTGCAGTTCCTCAAATGGCCTCTTGAGGCTGGCTACCGAATGAGTCGGTCTCCATAAGCTCTCATATTATTGTCCAACTTCACAGCAGAAATAAACATGTTTCCAGCCTGGTTAAAAAAATGGTTTTAGTCTAACTTCACTGGTCCTGATAACTGTTCTGTGTCTGAATATCTATTTAACTGACCCGTTCATATTATTTTAAAATTTGCGCATAATTCACAGCCTCGCCATTTTGATTGACAGGTGGGTACTGTTACAGATGGCTTCAGCCCGCCTCAGGTCTGCTGATGATCCACGTCTTTGCGATTTTTACATTAGCTGGAACGTGAAAGAAGCAGTGCAGCCAACATGGCAGTGGTGCGAATTTCGAGCTTCAAAACAGAGTATGTGAAGTCATGAATGGAAGACATTTTAACACAGCTACAAAACTTTATTGTAAATTGAACTGAAGGATGTCCAATGAACAGTGACACTGTTATCATGAAGTTAATATCAGCACAGCAAAGGGAAATGCTAGTCTGAGGCCACTCTCACGTTTCACATTTCCACTCTGCCCTCTATCTGTGTCACCACAGCTAATCTTACAGAGTGTATCACGTTTGAAATGACTACATTGTTTATGGTATTGTGAGGTTTATGTTAGAAGCCTGACCAATTGAACGGCTTCAAAATAAAATGTTTTGACTGTAAACTTGCATGTAATGTATTAGCACGTGTGCTAGGTTTACTCTAAGGCTTCACCATTGTACAAGAGAAGGGCTGCTAAAATAGCTGAGACTACATCTCTTGGTGCTCTAGAGGGGAAAATATGGCTGAATTACATCATGTCAGTGTCACATTTTCATTTTATTTCTTGCAGTGATGCTGATTTCTCACTCTGTTGTCACATTGTTGTGAACACGCAGGGAGCATTGCATCCAGGTGCTGCGTTGCACAAAACCTCGACATCAAAGGAATATTCCCTATCCTAAGAACATCGACAGGCCTCCATCTTTTCTTCAATGGTGTCACATTGCTATGACCGCCGAAAGCGTCCCTGTAGGTGATGAAAGTAACAGACGGGAGGGAGGATGGGGGTCTGCGTGGTGCGGCAGAGGGGCTCTGCTCCACCAACAGTCGGGCCAATCTGTCAGGATCCGGCAGGCAGCCAGGGCATCTTGCTATCAGCCCTGCCTGCCTGACTGCAGTGTATTTTTAGAGTGATTTAGGGGTTCCTGTCTATAATGATAATAACACTGCAGCTCCTGCATGAAGCCAGACGCTCGCCTTTTGAATGGAGTCATAGATAAGAGGGGATGGCAGGAGGCTCAGGAATTCCAGCGGCGCTCACTGTAGCTGATATGAAATGAGCATTTAAAGGGCCGTGCCACTGGCTTTTAGCGCTGAAATGCGTCATGAGGGAACGGGCATTGAACTGAACCCAGTACGGCGAGCTGTGGTAGATGGAGATCAAGGTGATCTGATGAGATCTTTGAACAAGTGGCTGCAATGTCCTACATACTGGAGAACCATTTAAAAAGCTTAGAGGTATGTCGTTATAAATATAGAAACAAATAAATGTTGTGCCTATGCCATATTAGCGTCTTAACACTGAGGTCAGTCAGAATCCCGATAAATACGAGCCTATTAACACTTACAGCCCATCTTTGTATGATCGTCTTTTAGACCAAGCGTTTGCGCCGTCATAAATATTAGCATGCTGTTGACTGTAGTGTGTTGCTGAGGAACAATGCACCGTTCACAGTGACTGCATGTCACAACACCCGCAGTACTAAGATGAGTAGCTCTCTTTAATTATTGATGTCATTAGCATAACTTCCAGTCTATCCCGGTAACTGCGATGACAAGGCCGCGTCTGCCGGACGAGTTGGAACAAAAACGCGCAGACATCCATCACTGGGGACAGAAAGGACTAGTACTGATTAGCACAGAGTGATACATTTGATGAAATTGATTCATATTCACTTTTCTTGCTCTTGGGCATCGCCATGACTGGGAGCAGCAGAAAACAGTACAGACTTAAAGAGCTGCCCAGGCGAAAGGATGCGGGGCGTGATTGTGACTGCACCCTCCAAGCTCGTAGAATATAAAAAGCACATTAATGGCCGTGTATTATTGGGAGATAAGAGTCCCAAAGCTGGAGAGTTGTGGACCTCAGCAGTAATAATATTACAGTGATGAACAGTATTTTGAGTGAACCAACAGCACTTGATGAGTCGCAGCTTCCTTACAGGAGCAATAAGTAACATTTTATTTCTGTGGTGCATAAAATGAGCATAATATTCAGTATGTGCAGGGTTTTATGGGGAGGTTGATGAATGGTAGTGGAACAGCAGTTGGTGTACTTGCACTGTCTGGGATCTCTGGCGTATTTGGAGTGCTTCTGTCTCCTAACTATCATGCATGTGGACAGAATCATGATATCCAAACTCAAGGAAATGAGGCGACTGATCATTTTATGATGATATGACACCTATGATAATTTTCCTTTTCCTTTTCTAATTAGCTTGATTTCTTATCTCCGGCCTCATTGTGTCACTCGCAGATGACTGTAACTCAGGATATAATATGCTGGAATACCGGTCACAGCTGCAGCTCGCCAGAGGTCATGCATCTTATATTGGCCGTTCAAATATTAATTTTGACCTCTTGAGTGAGCAGCTGCTTCACATTCACGCAGTTGCATAAAGATCACACACCTGGAAGGCACTGAACTTGGCACTAGCCGCAGACCCATTTTGCACTCTGCAGTCGCAGAGCTGCCCTTCGGACTTTCAGAAAAACTTCACACAAAGAGGTATTGACTTTGAGAGGCGCAGGAGCCAGGAGCATTCAACATAACTGTTGCATATTAATCATGATAATGGTGTAGTCAGATTTTTAGAATTGTTACTTTGTGAATGGGGAGGTTGATATTGTGCCGTACATTTACTCCTCTGGGGAGTCTCGGAGGATGGGGATTGATTGGACTAAAAGAGAAAAAAAAAGATAAAGAGAGGTTTTAGTATTTCCTGAATGACTGAAAATTACAGTTATCAGTCCTGTTATGAGGCTTCTTTCTACTTCTTGAGCTTTCGCTTGTCTCTCTGCTGACCCTGCTTTGCTCCTCTTTCTTTTTTGTCCTCCTACATGTTCGCCCACCTTCTGTCCACAAACCTCCTTTTGTACTCTGCGACTTTCAACTTTTTAAGTTTTACTTTCATCTACCAATATTTCCCGCTGGTTCTTTCCACAAACTCACTTGTCTTTTCATGTAGCGGCTTTCTGCTGGCTCTCAGGGATCCTCATAACTTTGTATGAAAGGTTTGGGAAGAGCAGAGGAGTGATGTCCTCGTCAGCTGCAGCGTCATGAAGCGTCTATGTAGGGCTGGGCGATACATCACTATTTTAATCTATATCGATATATTTTCAAACGCGATATAGCATGAGACCATATCGTTTATATCGATATAGTTTATTTTGCTGTAAATGACTACACATTTCTTCCCTTGAGCCACCTGTTTGCTTTTATTTCTACTCCCCCTCTGTCCAGGTCTCCCGCTGCTCGTTGACATTGTCACATCAGCACATCCAATAACTCTAGAAAAAGTCTCTAGATTTGTCTTGTCGCTAGACGCTTTTGGGGGGGGGGAAACAAATCTCTAGAAGGTCTGAAAAGTCACGAAATATATCAAAAAAGTTGCTAAGTTGTCAACACTGGACCACTGATTAGTGTGTAAACAAGTATACGATACTCACCATTCAGCAAAAAAATATTGAGATATGGCTTTTGATATGGCTTATGCATCTATGTCTTGTCTTCCTTTGTACAGACAGAAGAAGAAGGCGAAGAAATAATACACAAATATTAGATATTGAAATGAAATGTAATAATATCCACCCATCATCTTCACGTTGATTCATCTCCAGTTCTTAGTGTGTTTCTGATGGACGGGCAGCTAAGTCTGAATTTAAATAGTATATATTATGATTTGAACAGTATATATTTAAATTCATATGAGTTTCTTATTTTTCAGTGCACTACATGTCTTAGTTTCTCCTTCACAAATCAGGCCCATTGTGTTTCTGATTAGTTTCCACTCATAATTCCCGGAGGTGCAGGTTCTTTTTCTTTTGTTTTTGTTTATTGAACAAATTGGTTGGTGCGTGACTGGACAAATGAATCTCATGTCCATATTTGTTTTGCCGTGTGTCTTGTGCAGGCAATTCCCAACTAGGAGCGACCATTGTGGATGCCTTAGACACCCTCTACATCATGGGGCTGCATGATGAGTTCAAGGATGGCCAGGAGTGGATCGAACAGAATCTGGACTTTGGTGTGGTGAGTACATCCCTGCCTTTTCTAACACATGAACATGTATGCAATAACCATTGAAAAATAATCACCTGCTCAGAAATTCTATAGATTTGAACTTCTGTGAAGGGCTGTATAAAACCACTTTCATCTAACAAGGCCAGAAAAAAATGGGTTGCACAAAATGACCATAAGGGTTTCTGTATGATGTTGTAAGGGCAAACCTTTTGATCGTTAAGTGTTTGCCATTGGCTAGTTCAGTATACCTTTCTATGTTGCTTTGAGGACGTTCAAAGAACCATTTTCCTCAGAAGCAGAGTACGGCTTCAGGTACAACTTCAGCTATTTGCAAGATGCGTAAAGTATGTTAAATCACAGTTTTAAGTGGGTTGAGTAAATGTTATTTTGTCATTGGCAATCAACCTGACCCCTAGCATTGAATAAAAGACACATGTGGACCTTTTGAAGAAGAGAACCCTCGATAAAGAACTATTTCAGTGACCCCGATGGAGGCTCACTGAAATGCCTTGCTCTAACAATAAAGTTCTAGAAGTGTTGCTGAACCTTTGACCTCTTAAACAATTCTCTTTTGCAACTTGTTTGAGAATAAAGATTTGGCGGTCAACTTTGTAGCTAGCTAAACGCTCACGTAGCTCTGTCTCCAATTGTTTTATTGAAACTCAGAAGTTTTTGTTGCCTGCATATATTTTTCCTTTTGCACTCTCTTTCCATTTTGGATATATATAAATCATAATAATGCTGTCAAGTATTGTTAAGGAATCATGGAATAACTGAAGTTCACGTGTTGTACTATTATTTCCTTGTAAGCCATAATCTGAACACTTAGGCAAAGAGACCATTTAGGGTAGAGAAGTAGAGAAGGGGGTGAGGGGCACTGCTGGGTTGGGTCTATTTGTGCTGAACAGCTGTGAACCAATCAGAAATGTTTTATTTCTCTGATGAACCGCCATTTAGCAATGCTGGAATCACTGTCTATGTCTCTCAACCAGTACTTGCTCTCTTCCTTCTTGTGTTGCTATTTTGCAATGTAAATTGCAAGTCAAACAGATTTAGAGGCTGGGTGCAACAAAGCCAGAACGCAGCAGGCAGAGTATCAGAGTTTAGTCCAGTCTCAGTTTCAGGCTGACTGTAGAGGTTTCACCGGTCCGATCGTCATCGCGGCTCAGGGAAATACTTTGCATAATGGATCAAGTTCAAAACTCAAGGCAGTGTGTACAACTGGCCTGTTGATGATCTAAATACAGCCTCACTTGAATGGCTTTGTTTTGCTGCTCGGCTAACTGAAGCTCACTCAAGGATCGGATCCTTTCACAGTTTGACTACCTGCTCCTGGTGTGAAAACACAGTAAGTCAAAGGTAGTAGAGAAATGCGTGAATTGGCCAGTCACCTTGATAGTCTACCCTTTCTGATGAGAGCCATGATTGCTAGATTAACACAGAGCTTTCAGCTTTTTATGATGAATTATTATATTATGAGAAAGTAGGAGTTTATTTGGTTTAAATTAAGTTTATGTGTACTGAAATCCAATTGAATTCAGTACAGTAAAAAGATGTGTCATGTTCAAGCTGGTAATTGTGTAGTTTGTAAATAGACATTATTTACAGTTCCACAGTGTTCCAGGGTTTTTTGGAATCATCTGTTTTCTATACCCGTCTCTTTCCTCGCACACCCTTCTGGCAACAACCTCCTTCTTCCGTCTCTCTTGTCCATCAGAACTGCAGCTCTCTCATTTATTTTTCTGTTTCAGTCGTCCGCTCCCATTACCGGCTTCTCTCTCCCGCTTCTCCGCCTGTCACTTACCTCCGTCCACCCTCTTTTCCCTTCCGTTATCGTTTTTACTGCGTTCCCTGCATACTATACAACCCTTCGTCTTCATCCACTTTTTTTTTTGTTTGTTTTTAAATCGTTTATTTTTCTTCCCTGCTTTGTCTTAACTGTTTTCTAACCTCTCTGCAGTCTCTGGACTTGACCACTTTATTGTCTTCAATCTCCCTTCCCCACATTTTCCACTCGTTTTTTAGCAGTTCCTCTATCCATCATCTGTCACATATATCACTTTTAATTCAGCTGACCCTTTGTCCATCCTCCTAGTTCCCCATTTTTACTTTAGCCTTTCTCTTTTCCTATCGGCAATTCTAATTCTTTTGAATTTATTTCTCGCCGTCTATCTTCTATCACTCTCTGTCCTCCCCTCCATCATTCTCCAACCTGTTTTCCGCCTTTTGACTGCTTAAGCAAATTATATTTCCACCCTTCCTTTCTCTCTTGCCAAGTTGTCATCCCTCCTTTCTTCCCCTTTCACGGATCTGTCTCCCCTAAATTTCCCTCGAAATCATTATTCTGTTCATACCTTCTCCTTTCTCTTCCTCCTCTCTTTTTTCCTTTCTTACTTTCTGTCTGCTCCAATGTCTGACTCCCGAGCTTGTTAGTCCCCCTACAGAGGCAATCACAAGGCAGCTAGCGGGTAGTGCAGAGGGGATCTAACAGTCTGACTCTTGGAGGGCTAATTAACCTCAGAATCACTGAGGTCGAGCAGTGGAAAGAGGGATAGAGGGAGGAATTGGGGATGGAGAATGGAGGGGTGAGAGAGAGAGAAAAGCTTAGATTTTAATGGAGGATGAGGGAGGGGTGGAGGCCGGAGAACAGAGGAGGCAGCAAGAGAAATGTAGAGAAAGAAGCGTAGGGGATAGAGATGGGAAAAGAAAAAAAGAGGATGACTGGTGGCGATGAATTACGGACTGAGGAGGCACGGGGTTCGGATGGATAGACCAGGGAAAAAAATGGAGGAACAAAGATCAGCAGTGAAGACAGATTGAGGGCGATACAAATGAACAGCGGAGGTGGCTTTGAGAGGGAAGAAAGAATTGTTGGGGATAGAAAGACGATTGAAAAAGAAGGAAAGAGGTCAATTGAACCTTTGAACTCGAGGCTTTTTCACCTCAGTCACTTCACTGAAAGCCTTGTGAAAGAGTCACTACATGTCTTAGCCAGACAGAAAATGTAATGATGCCTTCAGAATAAGTTGGCTTACTAAGAAATGCCATCAGTTGGCACAACACTAATGTTCTATGAGTTTTGAGTTTGAGTAGTTCAATTGTCACACGTAACTTATGTAACAGGTTAGACTCTAAGTTGTGACTCGCAGCTCTTGAAATTGTCCCGGGGACGACAAAACAGCATCGAATTCTGGGACATTTCATTAAAATGAAGTCATTACATAGGAGGCGTACCTCATGTCTATGAGACCCTAGATGAGGCAGACATCTATGGTGGGTTTAGTCAACAACTGGCAGAACTTTCATGGTGGACCAATGTGAGTCAGTGAAGTTATTAAAGTTATACTCTTTCTTGTAGAATAGAAACAAACATCAGTTTGGGACAATGGCTGTTAAGCGTGGGACACTTGGAACAGTTGTGGGACACTGAACTCCATCTGGCTTGTTGAGACTTTATGATTCTTCTAGCCTTATTCTTGTAGTGTGTAGAGAAAAGTAAAAGGCTTTATGTGAATGAAACAAAAACAACCAAAAAAAGCTTTGTTGGTTGCCTTGTTGTCCTGCTGAGGACACTTTGAAACCTGCAGTGTGGATCTTTTGTCTACTGCTGCTGGAAGACACAGAGTAATTACACAAACACAAGACACACAATCATTTGAATTATCCCCCAAAAAAACCTCGGTACCCAGTGTAAGACTCAGTACGGCCATTAGCCAACCAAAACAAACCTCTGTGAAACCTCTTGAGTCTAATAGACTCAGAAGTTTAACTCCGGCGTTACCACCTGTAGTCCGGCAGTTGCGCAGCTCTCGGTTCCAGAGAGCGGTCAGACTGGGAGCCGGGCGGTTCCATGGAGTAAAGGATGGAGATCGCGAATAATCAGATTGTGTAGAATGGATAAACAATGAAATATGCACTTTCTGGCATGTTGCCAGTGGTTGGCAAGCTAATAAACCATCCCTGCCAGAACAGACTGGGCCTCTTCCACTGGCGAGTAGATGCAGCCCTTTTTGGTTTAAAACACTGGCATTGCTGATTGATTGTATTGATTGGAAAACACATTAATGCTGGTGCTCCAGCGCGGAAGAGTCGCCACAGACACCAGATTAAAAAGCTCTGTATACAGAGCAAACTCATGTGAAGGTTTTAGGGACTGACTGTAAATGATGTTCATTTATGTAAAGGTCCTGCTCTCCAGCTTTAAAACGAATAATCAGCTTCATCTATTGCGTGCGGCGTTGACCGCAGTAAACTCGGCTGAAAAAATGAAAATGGAGGAGCAAAGCTGTGCTGATTGGATTCATACAGAAGCAGCCGATTGATTAGCAGTGTGTGGGGGTTTTATTTGAATTTTAGATTGCACACCACAGATGGCAAATTTCCAGCAGGATTGCATGGACAGCGTGGGCTGTGCGTTACGCCATATGGGCTGCATTCACATCTTTACAAGCACTTGACAAAAAAAAAAAACGCTGAATCTAAACGTGCGTGTATTTCTGTGTGTACAGATTTCAATCACGCCTGGAATAGGAAGTGTTATTTTTGGTGCAAACCTTGAAACCTTCGTTTCTAACAGCATGTACCTAATGTCTCGCATATCAGAGTTCATCCGTCGCACTGATGTGATAAGCCTTTGGTTTTCCATAGGTTTTAGGCCTTCTGAAAATCTCAGATGGAGGACAGTAGACTGGAAAATTAAAGGAGATAAGTGGATTAGAGGAAAATGCATTTATCATATCATATTTAGCTGTATTTTTGTACAGTAAAATAATGCAAATAGCTCTTAAGACCTCTCTTATTAAGGTAGCTTACTCACTCTAATTGTATTAACTGCGTCTTATTTATGAGTTTGATTGTATTTTAGCGCATTGCTGCCCTGTTATTTATTTTACGTCTTATTGTTGATCTTAATCATATTTTATTTCTGCTCGTATGTTTTCATGACTTAAATGAACCTTGAGTGCCGCGGAAGGCGCCACTAAATGAAATGTATTATTATTGAAATAGACACTGGCATTCGCACGGCGCCATTTGAATTCATCGAATCATCAAGGAAAGAGCGAGGAAGCCGCCACTGTAATATAAACGCGCCTTAGCAACAAGACGATATGAGATCCCTGCCTCATGGAGAAGGTGGAGCATTACAAAATGTAGAACAAATGCAATAACAATGGCCGCAATATGAGATAATGAGAAGAAATTGCAAATGTGTTTTGAATTGAGTAATAAGAATCCGAGGCAGGAGAGACGACGAGAAGCCCTTTGGTTATCCAGGAGGGGAAAGGAGGAGAGATTTGAGAGTGAAGAGAGGATGAGGTTTGAAGCTCCTGTTAACCAGCGCGAGAAGGAGGGAGGGGTGTTCCCCGCGTTTTCATTAACAGCTTGCATTGATGCTCTTATGCCTGGATGCATTAGGCAAATGATTCAGACATTAGCTTCCAGCCACGGTAACATTCACGAAAGGTGGAGCTAGCTCAGGTTGAATCTTAGCAATATGGCCAGGGCATTACTCCGGCTTTTGCTCAGGCCTTTTACAAAACAGGTAATTCCCTGGCTCACAGGGAGCAATACTTTTCAAGCCGGCAGTTGCCTGGCAGCATAATTGGCAGCAAAAGTGTTATTAAGCTTGGCCCGCGTGAAAATCAAAGATTTGTTCAGCCCAAAGGCTGCAGCCATACGCAACCTCTCTCATCAAAGCTCCAAGGCGGGAGTAAGGGCACAGTGTGCGTTCATGTTGTAGAGATGAAAGATGTCACTCATAGTTTAGTTTAAGCTCTCACCTGTGCATGCTGTGTGTGTATATGTGTGTGTGTATGTGTGTGTGTGTATCAGAGCCAGTTTGACCTTTTACAGCGAGGATGTTTTTACCCCTCTTCACTTAATCGGCGGCTCCCCAAAAAGATAATCCTTTCCTCTTGTCTTCCTCTAGTCCTGCCCGTCTTCTGCTCGTTACATTAACATTGTACTCGGCTCAGTGGCGATCTGAACGCATAACATGTAAATCAGTCTACTCCGATTGTCTCACCCGCTTCATTTGGATAAAAACTTGTGAGCGAGTACACTTGTGATGTCGTGACCAATCCTTTGTCGCAACATTTTATATGTGTGAATCTGTACGGTAAGTACGGTAGATCAGAGGCAGTTTAGGTTGTAATTTTACTGCTCCAGTGATAACTTTATCTTGACTTCCTTGACCTGTCTGACCTCTTACGTGTGAGGCCTCGTTCCCAGCAGCCCAAATGTTACTATGAGCAATGACAACCAAGTTTCAGGTTGTAGTGAAGTGGAATTACTCAAATTTAAAGACGACTCCCAGTGAAATTTCAAAGAGATAAAGATCCCCTAATCTCGTGAGAGTGGGTGCAATGTCTTGACATAATTGATCTCATGTAAATGCAGCGAAGCGCAGGTAGTCTGTCGTCCTGTATTCTTGCGGCTGTGTGTAGGCGTCAAATATTCCCCGCTTAATTTATGTCTCTTATATGCTTTTAACAAATGTTTACACATCTTTTATGTGTATTTTCTCCACCGCCTCTCAGTCCAAGCCGCCCACCTGCCGCCGTCACCACCAGCTCCACCACTAATGAATGATTAAATAACTGCCATGTCAGGTTGAGCCAAGCAGTGAGTCATTGTTGGAGTCTCCGGTGTCCTGGTAGGGCCCCCGCACTGCAGCCTGCCCTCAGATGATGGATGTGTTGGCGTAAGGTCTGCATCCATCGGCAGGCTCAAAGATCCAACAAATTAATGGACTCCGTTAACTGCGGCATTAATAACCCGCGTTAGATTGAGGATTTGATCAGAGACGACGTGGCCCGCGATAGAGAGATAAATTAACCATGGGTGTCAGAGAGTACATTTCAGCCTAGTTTGATTAACCAGATTTAATTATAATGGATGAAAATGTCAGCACGTTAATGTTATATGTGACAGTGCACTGTTAGACATGAGGGAATGCAGAGTTGTCCTCCGTAGTCTTTCAGAGAGGCGGCTTCATAAGTTACATTCTGCTGCTGGTTTTCAGGACGTTGCTGAATATGGCGTGCGTACACGGTGAAAGCTGTCATGTCCTGATTAGATGCCTCCCTCCTCTCCCCCACGGCCTCTTGCTGAAGGTGAAAGACATTTGACAGTGACTTCCCCGGTTCCGTGTGTTTCTCTCTCGTCAGCTGGAATGACAAACTATGGCAGAATATCATATTTTAGCCGAGTCGCCTGGATGCCGTTTTTCTGTTATTGTTTGCCTTCAGATTTCAAACACTATCATCATATTTCCTCAAGCTGTAGTGAAAGGATTGAGCCGAGCTGTGTGTGGGACCATACTTATACTCACAAATACTTCACCATGTCCAGTGTTCGAGGATTTTCAGTTTGTCATCACAGACAACTCTGGAAGTAAATATCAGCGACTGAGATGCAGGAAGCAGAAAATGTTTCCATGTATGCTTTAAAAGTGACTCAAAAGAATTATGACAATTGCCTCTCATTATAGATCTGGCAATTGACTGACTGCACAGTAAATGTACATTTAGCTCCCACTCTTACCAAGATGAGTTATAAGGATAGGCTTCAGGTGATTCCGTTGCAAAACTAGTAACCAGTAGTAAGTGGAGCAAGCCTCCGTCACAGTCCGCTATACGTTCGCCAAAATATTCCCGGAGTGACCCCAGAGTGTGGACCCCGAAAGAGAGAGAGGCACTTCTACTGCGGTGACAGGATCCAATTTAAAATAAACAGCTGTGATTATCTATGACAGCGGACGGCACAAAGAGAAATGGCTCATAAGATGGGCTGACAGATTTCTGTTTGGAACCGGTGCACGCTGGGTATTAATAGAGAAAGTAGAAAAGATTGGAAAGTGGATGTAATTCACAGGGGAGCACGAGTACAGTACAGCACAGTATGTCATTAAGAACTGTCTCATGGTAGAAGAAATCTAATCACATTTAATGCTTGTATGTATACACATGGAAGATATTTGACTCCGGTTTCACGTTGCTCTCATACATAGACAGATATAAGCATAAATAAAGGTAAGAAGAAGAACAAGCATGACAAGGTAAACATTTACAGTTAAAAATACATAGAAATGTCTATCTTATCTAGTCTGTCTATTACTTTAACAATCTGTAGACAGAGAAGCAAATTACTGCCGTCCTGTTTTTGTAGTTTGAGCAAAATAATTGAAACATTTCAATTCATTGTGAGTCCTCACTTTCTTGTCTGTGTTCACTATAGGCATTTTTAAACGGAGGCTGCTTTATAGCCTTTCTGGTCATTGGACTCGTGGCTCTTAAACTACAGTTGTAAATGGCTAGCAAGTGAGGCGGACTGACAGACAGGGAATTAGATAGATAGATAGATAGATGGATGAATGGACGCTGCCAAGCAAATCTGGCCTTGAGGCTTTATGAAAGCTTCCCATCCGTTCATCACTCAGTGCTGCACCCTCACCCCATGACTACGGCAGCCTCTGCCGTTTTGCTGCGCGCCCCCTGCCGTGATGATTCTTTTATTCTTCACATTAATCAAATTCTTACTTTGACTTTGGATTGTTGGGCATTGAAAGGAATTGTCTGTGACATGTTGGCATCCAGCAAACACTTCAGCCGAACAAAGGGTTTATATCACGACTTCCACCAGCATTGGAACGATGAAATGTTGGAGTGGATCATTTCAAAAGTCCAGGCTTGAATATCTCTCTGTAATCAGTTTAATAAAGCTGATCAATGATCATTGATAATTAGATAATTATTTGCCCACCTGGCATGTTGAGATGTGCACTCGGGTCTTGGAAAGAGTGGAAGAAGAAAATAATGTAGGTGAAGATGAGAGCTGTGATCTGAGGAAGGACACAGCTGCTGGCACATTTTCACACCGCGTGTAAAACCATTTTGATCTGAGGTCGATTGGAGGTGCTGCCACGCTCTCGTCATCTTTCGCTGACACTCAGAATGATAGGCAGAAAATGTGACCGGTTTGTAACCGTGCAGGTCGAGCAGTCATCTTTGTTTCTGGAGGACGTCAGACCAGTTACGTCCTGGAGGCCAGAATCCAGCTTTTACTACAAATGACTCACAGATTATGGGAGGTTCAGTGTTGGAAGGAAGATCCAATTTCCAAACGTGATTCACACCGCTCTATACCTGGATATAATGCTGTGGTCTCCAGTAGATAAGAGAGACATTCTGGTGGAAATTATAGTCCCATGGGAGGAGAGATGCCAAGATGACTGACAGTTCTGCATCTAGTTCTATTGCACAGACTTCCCAGCAGCAATATGAATTTATAACAGCTCCAGACACTGACAAAAAGGGCAAGCAGCAGAGAAAGGTGGATGAGATGGATTAGGAGTAGGTTAGCGGAGGATAGCTGGAAGTCAAGGGCAATTAACGGGCGGTGATTTACCCACCACTGCTTAGCCGAAACTGAAGGATGTTGACGGTTGAGCATCCAAACTTAAGTTATGAATGTGAACAGAGTCTGCTCCCGAGACTACAGTTACCTCATCTGGTAACAGAAGAGCACACCGATCAGCGTGTAAGCAAATAAAGAAACATGATGATTTTCTTCCAACCTTGTTGACAGTGCAGCAAGCTCCATTTTTAAAATTCAGGAAATGTTCCTGTTCTCCTCCGGTTTTCTCGCTCTACATCCCCGCTGGAGTGCATTTACTGTAAATCGAGGTCATTCAGATTGGCCTTTAGAGAGATGTGCAAGTCCTCCTCTCTGGTGTGTTTTCATTTTCTCCTGTGAAAATAGCAGAGCAAGGTCACGTTGTAATTTGCAAGTAACTCTCCGCGTTTAAATGTGCCGGACTGCAAAGTGTTCCACATGAGTAATTTTACTGCATCGGGGTTGCCATGGCATCAAGGAAGCAGTCAGTCACCAAGAAATGTACTAATTTCACATGAATTCATTCAGTGTGAGTCGGAAGTGTTGTCTCGAGACAATGCTAAAGATGCACATGCTCACCTGAGGCCGCAGGGACTGCAGTGGTCCCTGAGATAGCTGCAGGACTAGCAGGAGGGTGATTTTTCTTTTTGGGTACATTAGAGTGGAAAGAATAGAACGTTTCCTTGAGATTAGGCCCCGACTAAGCCTCAAACAAGCATGGTGGGGTGAACACCAGCTCTTCCTCCCCTCCCCTTGTTGTACCCCAAGTTACGAATAACAGCCGGGGTGACAACTGCGGGCTTAATTAGTGGAAGAAACATGCATAAAGCCTGTGTGCAGTGTTTATCCACACGTAGTTGATTTGTAGTAAATGGCTTAAGTTAAACTTCTTTAATTCCTTCTGTCTGTCAGCAGTTTATAGAATAGGTGATAAACACCAGTGACCGTGACGGTCACTGTCTAATCCAGGATTTGTTTAGGTATACAAATTGCCTTCCAGCGGAGCCTTTTCCCGGGCAGCCATTTTGACATGAAACAGTAGGTGAACACAGGTGTTAGCAATGATACTAATTGAGGTTCCATTCAGGTCAAACAGAGTGAGGGTGCTGCTGTGCTACATGTTGGCTCACTGGAACCTTAATTAGGATCATTGGTAACAGCTGCGTCGACTTTCACCCCCCCCCTGCTTTCAGCTGTGCTGTGATGGAAACATGTGACAAGTATGCATCATGTTATGACCATGACTGAGGCCGGGGCATAACAATCACCATAGAGGCCCTGTCAAAAAGTCAAAAGTAGCTTAGTTATGCTGTTTCCTGAAGTAATCTTGCTTGTTTGAATGACTTAATGGTGATACACGGTGTAGGACAGAGTTGTTATGAAATAAGCTGAGACGGTTACCTGTGATTTGGACGTTTCTCTCTTCCCTACCTGCAGATTTCATACTACTTTTTGCCCACTAGTTGATACAAACACTGTACACTGTGTTTACATGAAACACAATCTTCGCTGGTACAGTAATGCAGAATGTTACAAAGCAAAGTTAGTACTCGTATAAAAAACAGCAGATGAAGTGAACTGTGTTAACTTCTTTCCCTGTGCTCTCTTGTTTTCCCAGAATGCCGAGGTGTCCGTGTTTGAGGTCAACATTCGGTTCATAGGAGGACTGCTGGCCGCCTACTATCTCTCTGGACAGGAAGTAAGTTCTCACCTGTTTGTGATATTATGAGTGAGAGGGTATTTTGCAGTTGGCACAGGCGTGTTGTTTGTCCTGAAGAGCACAGAAGGGTAGCATGGGAGGGCATAAATAACGGGCCGTTGAGGGTTGCTTTGTGTTTTTATTGCCTGAACAGTGGCTGTAGAGGGAAGAAGGGACACAGAAAGAGAAGCGGAGAGGTGTTTTGTCCATCCTCTCCTCTCTGTCGTGTCTTTCTTTCCCACCACTTTTATTCTGTTCTCGCATCCAACTTCTCCTCTGTTGCCAGCAGGCAGGTTTTGGTTCTCTGTTAAGGAGCAGGTGGAAGTTAAATCCAGCCATGTAGCTCTCTTTTTCTATTCTATTTCCTTCTCTCGATCCATCATATCCACTCCAGCTTTCATGCCCAGCCAAGCAGTGCTCCCTCTGTAATGGGCGCAAATACATTAAATATGTGTTCAGTACAACACCCACATGGTCCTCTGTGCTCTCTATTATAATATTATGTGTTTTTATATAAGTGTTGGCCAAGGGATTGCTGAGGAAGTCAATGCTTAGTTATAATACATTTTACATACTAAGATACACTATTAACAAACTAACTTAAAGTAGCTGTCAAATATGTACCCTTAAAATAGTGTTCTGTCGACTGCATGGTTTCAGTATTTTTCAGTATTTTCAGACACGGACTGGGCAGGGGAGTAAATAATATTACTTATATTTATTACGTTTGGTGTATTGAAGAGAAAACATCACTAATGTGTTTTATAAAAAGTACAAATTGGATTTAGGACTAAGCATGAGCCACAAGCACATGACAAATGAAATCAGTAAAAGGTGATCTAATCTCCTACAAAAGAAAAGTTTGGCTTCCTCCCACGGCCACATTTTCAGCGGCTCAGCATTGAAAATGCCCATTAAACTTTGCCTGACCACAGGGAGTGATACAAAGGTTGTGCGTTGGCTTCCCGAAACCGACGAACACAGGCTTTGCTAAATCAGTCTGAAGAGAAACAACATTAGTGCATTCTGAGGAAAATGTACCTCCGCTCTTATTCTCCACTCCTTCCCTCACATTCCTTTAGCTCCCCCCCCCCCCCCCGAAATCACACTCAGTCATTCATCAGAGCCCACTCCAGTGATAATAGAAGCAGTGGGTGGTGGGAAGGGAAGGGAGATGGAGCACGGGAGGGCTCAGGGGAAAGACAGTGATGGAGGGAACAGGGGAGAGGGTGGAGGAACAACTGCGACGGGACAGTGAGGATGAGTGGAGGGTGTGTGAAGGTGATGGTTACAGATAAAAAGATGAGGGTGCAGAATTAGGATGATGAATGGCGGAGGGGGGAGAAAATCAAGTGAGACTCATTCTTCACTCTCATCGGACGTGTCCTTGAGCAAGGCACTTAACCCCCCAACTGCTCCTGTCAACCAGCAGCAGGATAAATGGTTGTTACTGGGCTGCTTCCTGGGGGAAATTGTGTGTACCAGCATGAATATAAAGGTTTAAAGATAAAAAGCAGGGAACGAGAGGTCATGTGGGTAAGGAATAAGAGATTAGAGAAGGAGGGGTGAATTGGGGTGCACACATTACTACTTAAGGAAATGTGAACAGGACAAATAACATGAAAGGGAAACAAACACTGACGAGAAAAGTTTGGACTTCCCCGATCCTACGGGTGGCAGATCTAGGCATCTTTCATTGGTGGAGCACAACAGTCGGGAGGTAACACATGTCTGTGAATAAGGGCATTCATGCAGGACTGGAGAACACTTTGTAATCAGCATTAGCGATTTGAGATTAACGCGGGTGTGCTACAGGTAGCCAGGGGAGCTCGATGAACAGCAGGGTAGCATGTGACCTTTTGGGTTGATTGGAAACCAGGCGCGGCGCTGTGTTCTGGATCATCATCGGAGAGGTTTCACTGTGCAGACTGGAAGGCCCGTCAGGAGAGTGTTACAGTAATGTAGGACGTGAGACGACCACAGTCTCATGTTGAGTTTCAAGGTGGCATGACCGGGCAACCAAGGCAGTGTGGTCAGAGAAAGTTAGTCAGTCAGTTGGTCATGACTTCTACGTTAATGCTGCTACAGTAGTTGACGCAAAAGATAGAAGTCAACTTTGATGTTGACGTCATGGTGTACAGTAGGTTTGGCTGTCAGGACCAGCAGTTCAGTTTTTGAGAGGTTCAGCTAGAGGTCTTGTGCCTACATGGAGCAGATATGCCCGGGAGGCATTCAGAGATCCATGCAGAGACTGAGAGGTTGTCGAGGAAGTGACAGATAGAGCTATGTGTCATCTGCATAGCAGTGATACGAGAAGTCACGGAAGCGAATAATTGGACCCAGAGAGGTGGTGTAGATAGCAAAGAGAAGGAGCCTCAGCACCGAGCCCTGAGGCACCTGGTGAGGTGTGGACAACTGTCCAAGCCAGGAGACGTTGAAAGAGCGCCCTATGAGGGAGGATTCACATGAACACATCAACACAGGAGAACAACAACACATGGATGGAGAGATTAATGGAGCTGCTCCATGTATTCATTACTTCACACGCTCCCCTCAGCCAAAACTGTTAATAAGGATAATTAAGCATTACTGCAACGACTGCTGGGTATTTCTCGAACTAATTTACCACAACTGAATGTATTCGCTCTCAAACTCAAACACAAATTCACTCGTACTTTGGTTACCACGGTTATGGAACATCTTCATTACAGCAGGGGAAAGCAAACATATTTTTCACTTTTCAATACATGAACTTTTTTTTCTAATTTTTTAACAGGCACTTTGCAGTCATATAATTAACAAGGTGGTCTCCGTTTCTGAACATTTAAATGAATTACGTTTAAATAGACGTCTAGAACGTTTAAAAAAACTTTAGTGAGTAAACATGGCATTAAAGTTTCTCATTATTATATTTGTTGTTTTGCTGACTATTATGTGACATTAGTTGGAGAAGAACAGAAACCAGAATATAAGTTGACATTTACTAACAGAGCGCTAACACTGCTAAAACCTGAGGATGGGACTTTATCGTGCATGTAAATGTGAGCCATGGAGATTCACAAGTAGCTGATTGAGGATCTTTCAGGTCTCATGTCCACACCTTTGTAGTCTACCACAGCCTCAGATTGACTCTGACTCGCACTGTGAGTCTGTCCGATATTAGGCAGGACCTAATAATCTAATGACTTGAGAAACACATGCCGCAGCAAAGACTGTTCAAAATTTGGATTTGCTCAGTTGGAGCATTGAAAGTCAAGTCCTGGGGTGACCCATGCTGGCTACCCTGAGTTAGACACCATCTGCCAATTTCACTATTGGACTCTTTATTCACATTTCTGCTCTCTCTCTCTCTTTCTCTGTGTCTCTGGCTGCTTAATAGCCATTTGAAATGGGATAAAATAGAGTCTTTTGAATGTGGCATCAGTTTAGTCATTTTAATCAGATTTCCCTGCCGGTTTGAGTTGTATAACAGAGACATGCTCTTTATGAAGAAAATGGAGCCTATATACACCCGCAAATGAGTTTCAAGGATGCACATGAGAGGTTGACAAGCTCTTGTCAGGTGAGACAATGGAAAGTGATGAAAATATATTGCTTTGGCGTAGACGAGGCACACGGATGATGTTCTAATTTATGTGAGGGGAGAAAAAAAACTCATCCGGTGAGGTTTTCTAGTCATTGGATGTGTTGAGCTGTCAGTCACCACCAAGAAATATATATATATATAAAAAAGGTGAACATGAACATTAGTGAACATGAGAGAAAGAACACTCAAAGGAACTGAATAAAGGAGAAACTACAGGGGGAGCATGATGTAAGGCCAAACACAAGGAGAAAACAGGAGTACAGACAGGAAGTGAGACAGAAACACAGACTAAGCAACAGATAAACCGAAAGAAACTGTGATTCAGGAGTTGGAGATCAGCATTCAGGAGGAGGAGGTGTTGGTCTGGGTGAGTCGAGGCAAAGCAGCAGTGATGGATTGTGTTTACTCCTCTGTCTGTCCCCACCTTTATTCTTTTGTCTCTCCTTCTGTTTCTACCCCTTTCATTCATGTCTTCACCACCTTCTCCTCTCTTTTCACACTCTTTCTTCTGCTTTGCTCTGCTGGCCACCCGTCTGCTCCGATATAATTGGCTCATCTCCTCCTTTTTCTCCGTGCTGCTAATTCTCTTCTTTATCCCCGTCTTCTCCATTTCTTCTTTTCTTTGTTTGCTTCTCCTTTCTTCCTCTTTCATGCTCATCTTGTCCTTACCTCCTTACTTTTCTCCCCCTTTACGTTACAGTGCCCCTTTTAATCATTTTATTTCTCCTCAGCCCTCTCCTTCTTTGCCTCTTCTGTCCTTTACTTTTCTCTCCTCATTCTCATCCCCATTGTCTTCTGCCCTCTCTATTTTTCGCCTCTTTCTGCCCTTCCTTCCTGTTTTCTTTAATTCTCTACTACCTCTTTATCTCTAAAGGCTTTGTAGACTGTCTTCCTAACATTTCTTTTCTCTCCTTTTCCTCCTCACTCCACACACTTTCTTTGTCTTATATTTCCTGAAATAACTTTTTGTCTTCACCCTCTTAAAAAAAAAAATGCGTTCTTCTCTCCAACTTTTGCCTTCACCTCCAACTTCTATCTGTTTTCCTTGTCTTTCTCTCCCCTTCTCTCTTCCTGTGTTCTCCTCTCCACTCGTCTTTCTTCTTTGTTCACTTTATCTCATCTCTCCAGTACAGTCCAGGTTTATTCCTTCATGTCCACAGTACATTGCTCTCTCTCTCTCTTCCTACCTTACATTTTCCCCACTAGTCTCCTGCCCTGATGTCCCCATATATCACTGTTGGTTCTTCTCCCTCCTCTAAACTTGTTTGTATCTCACCTTCCCTGGCCTTTTGCCCCACTTTGCCTCAATATCTTCTCGATCCCACTCCATGTTTATCTTTTTATTCTTTCCCGCTCTGAATAGGCCATTTTTGGGTGTTGTTAGCAACTTCTGTAATGGGCAGATCTCAGTTAGGCTGTATTTAGACTAAATCAGGTGTTGCTGGGAGTCACTGTGGCAGTGTTGGGATGGTACTGGAGGTGTTGGTGTGTTCATTTGTGACGGACGTAATCACTATGAAACTGTGAAAATATTCTCCCTCACACACACAAACAAAACAAACAAGCAATATCTATATCAAATTTATACACACACACACACAAAGCATTGACTGATAGACTGCGACCCAGACACAACCACACAGCTCGGGTTTTACATATTACAGGCTGACTGTCATTTCAGACTGGTCTGATCGCAGCGTGACGCTGAGTTGTGTTCCTCCTAAAGTTGAATTCTATATTTGACAGCGTTAACATCGCTAAAGTACTAAAAATCCAAGGAACTACCACGTCCTACAAACATCCTTACATTTTATATTTCCTTTGAGTTTTCAAATATTGGGAATAGAGTGTTATATTCTACTTGGACACACTGTCCCCTCAAATGTACACTTGGAGCGTTATGGGGTCGAGTATGGCGTTTTTCTTGTACTCTTTTTGTGTTTAACCACACTCTTCTTTTGGGGAACCAGTTAAGCCTCCATTTAGTTTTGCTAGTAGAAAAGAGTGTATTATTTCTTATTATTGCTATTCTTAATATTTACAATGATGCAACAAAATTGTGGGTTCCACAACAATGTTTCTCACAAGCCATGACAAGTGAGCGGAATCGAAGGGTATTACTGGTGTACAGTAAAGTTTGGAAGTCTGGAGGAGGCGCCATGAAATAACACTGTATTATACATCAGAGAGAACTCCATGCCAGAGCCACCCAGCTGGGGGGTGCGATGAGTATCGCGGTGATCTCGTTAATCTCATCCGATCAAGAACGCTTAATCACCGGGAGTTCAGTGCTTTCCTGACCAAAAATGGTGCGCGATACGGGGACGTAATCTACCCCTCAGCACTGGCTTAGTTTTGGGACAGTTCTGGGAACGTTCTATTCCTGGAGATCTTAAATTGACTTTGAAGGAAAAAAGGTCACATCCTAGCTGAACTGAGGAACGTGAGCGATTGTCAGGCCTCGCTTTTTAAAGTTGATCTTACTCGGTGGCTGAACACTGAACAAAAAGCTTGTAAGGAGAAAATGAGCTTGTGTCGCAAATGTATGCACATGTGAATTTGTTGTGATGCTTTGTGAAGCAATGCTGCAGACCTACCAGCTCTGCAGAAAATGATTTCCAGTTTCCCCAAATGACAACTTTCCTGTAGAAACTGGGGGAATTCGTGACGATGCTCACATAGTGAGAACATTTCAGTTCAGAACAGTCCAAGGACTTAAACCAGCACTAGAATTTGCTGCATTGAAGCGCCCTGTCAAAAATATTTGGCAATCATCAATCCAAGGCCCATCATCACTGTTTCCAATAGGAGTGCTATTTACTGGTGAATGAAATTTAATAGTAATAGTAACAATACATATCATGTGTAAACACTCTCATTTAGATAGCCTCTTTGTTAAAAGGCTCATGGCACAGGATAAAATACGTGGACTGGTTTGGACTCCTCCCGATTTAAAGCATACAACAAGCATGTGAAAAGGAAAAAAATTTGCCGGACATTTTGTCCTTGTTCCTTCAAACAAAACAAAAAAGGACAGGGACCAGAACAACAGGCATGGTTTGAGCGAGGAACAGCAGATTGCACAGCAGCTGAGCCCTGTAATGTAGGATGATGAGATGAGAACGTCTAAGAGAAAAGCTGCAGACTCTGCAGGCATAAACCCTATACCACAAGCGCCCTGTGGCCGGGCCGACGAGGGGTGAAAGGAGATAAAGAGATAGAGAATGACAGAAAGGCAGCAGCAAATGAAGGGGACAGAGGTAGAGACACAAAGGGACAGCGATAATGGTAGTAATGGAAGAAAAGCCAAACAGGAGGAGAGGAAATTAGAGAGAAGAGGGGAGAACAGTCTGAAGGACATAAGGGGGTCAAGGAGGAAGACGAAAATGAAGACAAAAAGTTAGTTTGGGGTCCACAAGAGAGAGATGCAAATCACATGCAAGGAAGAAAAAGAGATAGAGGTGGAGAGATGCATGATGACAAGAAGACAAATAGGGAAACAGAAATGTGAGGAATTGCAAGAAAATAACAAGTCTGTTTACATGCCTGCTGTCTCCACCGAGAAGACTCTCTCCAAAGACATCCTGTATTTTTCTCCTCAGCTTCTGTCAGTCCTGCTACTTCATCCTCTCACTTCTCTCTATGTATCTCTTTCATTACTCCCCACTTCGCCTTTTCTCTTCTCGCCGCGTCTGTCTGCACTGTGATATGGAGCTTTAGCAGTCTGCTGTCCAGGGATTGGTGACTGCAAGACCGCGCTACATGCACACAGGGTTTGTTTGATCTCGCCAGGGAGCATTTGATTCCCCTCTCATTTTTTGACACCGAACCCGTCAAACAAATTCAGGGCATCATACTCAGTCTGACTGACTGCGACTACGCTGCTTCCCTGCCAGAAAGCAAAGACGCGCGCGGGGTAGACGGGAAAGAGTGGTCGCAATGTCTGCGTTTTTTAAAGAGGTCCCGCGACTGCTCACCTCACGACGTCTGAATGAAAATGAGTTTTACCCAAGTGTCTCCCCTTCACACATGCACACGTTATGCTAATCCCATGCCTCCTCGGGCAAATACGGCGCACCTTTTTGCATGCAATAGAAATGTTATTTTCACCAAGTGTATTTGAATATTCCTGCACAGTGGGGTCCCTTAACAGTATTGCTTAAATTGGATATGACAGGAGGGCTGAGACTCACTCTATTCATGTGTGATGTTAGGCCCCATAGTAGCCATTTCATTGTAGCCAGACCAGATTCTGGAAACATGATCACAGGCTCGTAAAACTATACAACCACAAACTGGATATCTAGGGAATACAGAGGGGGATGTATGGCTTTCCTACCTAATTGTAATTGACAGTAAGGAGGTTTCTGAGCTCCAGAAGAGATGTGTTCGCCATCCAATCAGCAAAAGACTAACTTCTTAATTTCATCAATTCTTGAATGGCCAAACTTGGTTCAATTTTACACCAAATCTGTGGAACAAATGGTATCAACCCAAAGACTGCAGCAACAACTTGTTTTGAGCATAGGAATATCCTTCATACACGCCATTATACAGTGTACGCCATAAATATTTGACAGACTTCATGCAAAGTCTTTGCTGATGAGACAGCAGCGTTACGTACGCAAACCGTAACGTTCCCCCATTCTTGCCAATAAGAGAGCAGCACGTATTGAGGCCACCCCAGTTGTTTCCAGCAACAGCCGTGAAGCTTCCCATGGGAATCCTTTTCTCTTTTGCAGATATTGCTGTGATGACATGCTCAGTAACTAGCTGCTGCTGTGCCAGCAGGCAGCCGTTCATACACACACACACACACACACACACACACACACACACACACACACACACACACACACACACACACACACACTGGGAGAACGAGGAAAACCAAGATGGTGTAACAAACAGGAGAGAAATGATAATTTCTTCACAGGTTTATGAATTCCACTCTGCAAACTAATAACTTAGCATGCCCTCATAAAGTTCACTCACTTGTTAGTTGAACTCTAATATTGTGGGGCATCTTTGTAGCTCACTGGTTAGAGCATGTGGCTCTGAGGCCTTTTGATGCCCGTCTTCCCCTCTCTCTTTCCACTTCTTTTCTGTCTGTCATCAGCTGTCTGTAAAAATATATGTGCAAAAAAATCCGTTTTCATTCAAAAGGACAATCTTCCACCGGGAGGGGAGTTGGGAAGACAAAGAGGTTAAGTCAGAGAGGTGTGGAGAAGAGAGCGGGGGAAAAAAAGCACAGGGGCAAGAGGACGGCAGAAGAGTGAGAGATTTTTGGAGCAGAGTTGACAAGCAGAAAGATGTGGGGAAATGGACCATGCGCTGAATACAGGAGACGAGAGGGGATGGAGGCGACGAGAATTAAGTTAATGAGGGAAGGAAGACAATGATGCAGACTGGGAAATGAAGGAAGGAGATATGTCCTTGTGAATGAACAGTGAACCACATGCAGACGTACGCGTTTGTAGTTCATGCGAAAGTTCTACTTTTCGTCCACGCTGGAGAATTGCCGCGCTTGTTCTCCATCCTCAACAGGAGTTGTTCCGAGGACGTCTTCAGTTTCACTTTTGTGCGTGTCCCACATTTGAATTTTACTTAATGTCTTCTCGCATTGTAGAAGGCAATCGGCTTTGTTCTATTTCCAGCCGTCCTCAGGGGGAAAGATGCTAACATTCAAGAAAGGGTAGCCTAGAGCACAAATGGCAAATACAGAGGAGGCAATATAAGAACATCAAACGGAACTTCCTCAACATTTTAGGAGATTGGACACTAACTCTTCAGTCATGTTCTTTACGAGGCGTCACAAGTACACCGTTTTCCATTAAAGCTCAATGCAGAATATCTGACAGCAGCCAGCGCGATACTCGGCGATGGCGACAAACGGCGCGATCACAGCGCTAATTTGAGCACGGTCTTCCAGCTTTCACCACGGCAGCTCGTCTTTGTGCCTCCTCTTCCTTTTTGACGTGCGGCCGCTGCATGCTAAACAATACGAGCAAACGGATCAGCTGATGGTGACGGTATGGAGTATGGAAATGACACACCGTAACCACACACACACACACACACACACACACACAACGGGTGACTTAATCCTGTCTCTCCTGCTGGCCCTCGGGGGGTCCTTCTCACCAAGCAGCTGCATTCAGCACATTTCACAGTCTACCCTTTAATCCCTTTAGGAGGCTCCATTACATGTCAACAGAGGCCCAGTGCTTCCACCAGAGACTGTCTGTGTGTGTGTGTGTGTGTGTTGTATGTTTTTTAGTGTGAAAAATGCTGATCTTATTAAGTTATTTAGTCAAGTACTTAGAATGAGTTTTAGTTCTTTATACAAAGTGTTGTTGTTATGGAGACTTTCAGCCAGGAGAGTCAGCGATTAGAATAATGAATTTGACGTTTATTGGATCAAATTAGCATTCTATTTTCTGAGTATAGTTCCTCAGTGTTGTTACACAAGTACATTTGTTCTTTTGATGGGTTAAAGCACACACACACACACACACACACACACACAAAGCGAAATGGCTCCTGGTGAACAAAGGGATGTCTGTGTATTTGATCTCCATCTGAAGTGGGATTTCTCTTGATGGTGGGGTGGAGTTAGGGTGTAGAACTGCAGCACAGAGCTGACAACTGGAAGCTGCTGCTGCTGCTGAAGAAGGAGCGCTTGAAAAGTCTCACTGAAGAGAGACGATCGGTTAAAACGGCAGGTTCGATGACATCTGGTGACAAAGTTTAAAACACTTAAACGCCGCCGACGGGATCGAGCCGACAGTTGAGGATGTCGATGAATAAACATAATGCGAGTGTGTGTCAGAGAGGATGGACCTGCTGGAACTCTATCACTACGAGTTCATTTGATGGTGTCGTCATCTATCAGCTACATTGTTAATGTGGTTTCCAGGTGTGTGTGTGTCCTATCAGAGCCTGCTCTGCTCTACAGCGATTTTAGTCTCCCAGATGCTTGCAGTGCACACGTACCCTCGTGTGTAAGAACTGGATTATTGGCTGATTTTAGGATGCGTTTGAGTGGCGGATTACAGCTCTCCCCGTCCCAGGGACCCAGTGCCAATGTACCACTTGGCAGATGATTTCATCCAAAGCTCCTTACAGGACCATCACACGCATTTGTAAGCACGGCTGGTCCCAGCAGGAGTCAGACCTCTCGCCCAGGCAGTGTTAACATCATTCCTCCAACACGAGGGACACGAAACCAGCCTGCATCCCCATGTCCAACCCCCCCCCTCAGTCCTCCTGCCGTACTCTACATCTGCTGTCTGGGAATTTAGCCCATGGAACACAAACAACCCAGGCAGCCTTGAGCCACTCTGAATCCTGAACGAGCGAGACAATGCAGAAGAGAGAGATGGAATGGGGAGAGTTGTTGAAAGATGAGGAGAGAGGACACTGCTAATGGGTGAATAAAGAAGAGAGGGATAAGTGGAAACAGGCACAGATCAAAGGATGGACGACAGATGTGTGTTCAGTTGTTCTTATTCACATTATTTTAGAGCTGGAGCTCAGTGAAAGTGGATCTGATGATAAATACCAGAAATATTTAAGTAATCAGATTTTTTTTTTTTTTTTTTTAAAGGCATCGGCTGCAATGAGAATATTTGATCAATATCCATGAAGTCATCTTGTTAATGTAAAATAATCTGTGCTCTCTGGTGTAACACGACACTGTCGCCTCAAACGTATCTGCTGCATTGTCTTGTTACTTATCAGTAGACGCTCGCACCGACGTACTGCGTCTGTGATAAGTTCAAAGCGGCTGATAACATCGTCCCTGCCTTTCGTCCGTGTGATGTCTGTATTTCTTTGTGTGCTCTCAATTGCGTGGCCTAATCTCGTCTGGTTTCCCAAAAATGTGCGTCTCAAAGCTTTACGTGAGCGAGCACGTCCCTCACTGATCGATTCTGAAGCGCGTCGTGATACATTTTAAAAGGCTGAGGCTGTCGGACCTGGAGGAAGGACGGTGGAAGCGGAAACTGTCGCTCAGATATACAAACGACACAGACGCAGAAAATCAAAAGGTCTAACTGAAATCATTTTTTTTTCCTGCACAAAAAGTGCCCAGAACTCCGTTACGTGGTGTTCTTTCCCAGAAACTACAATGCGTACAACCGCTCATCAGCAATGCCTGGTTACTTGCAAGAGTGGCTGCTCGGCAGACGAACAGAAAACCAGCCGCCGAAATATACGTACACTTCTGTGGTGCAGTTGGCAGCATATTGTTGCACATCCTCGGAGTGTGTTCACACCAGATGCTGAAAACTGAGTTTGGCTGCACAAGCAAAAACAGGCGGCGCGCCACTTGTCTCGAGTGTGATAATGCTCCATAGTAAAACGAGATAAGGAAAATGTATGGGCACTAATTAATCAGATTCCCCATCCTCCTCCCCTTCTCCCAGCAGGCGTACTTCCGTTAACCGCCAACAACATGGCTGACGGCCCGTTAGCTTCTCTCCTCCTTTTCACCCACTCCTGTAGATGGAAGTGTTGGAGGAAGATGATTATCATAAGCTGTGGAGTCTGACAGGTCCCTCACTGTTTGATCAGCCAATGAAATGCAGTGGAGTTTGTTAAGGTGTCCTCACTGCAGCCCGGAGACAGACCACAAATCAGTGGAGGTTTTTATGATGACTGAGCAAGCGTGAGTGTGTCCTCACACACACACACACAAACACTTGACACATTAAAGCCAGTCACGTGCAGACACATGCACTCAGATGCTGATGGTAAATGGAGGCCTTCTTCAGATCTCGAGTCTAGTCTGAGGTGAAGCCACGAGAGGTCCGAACAGTGTGCGAGATCCACACTTGTTCTGTCCTCCTCATAGGACTTGAACTGAGCTCCTGCCTCCCCCCCTATGAATGATGAAATGGTGAACAGACTTTGAGTTTCTGGCTGTTTATGTTTTTCTTAGTTGACGCATCATGGTAGATACTCTTACTATTATTAGGAAGGATGACTCATCAATGTTAGACGTGCAAGTGGTCATGATTTAAGAGTTATATTTAGGCTTTTTGCATTTTTAGTAAATAAATATATTTTGTGGTCACGTAGCCTCCAACGTTTTGATCTTGATTAGGGAGGATTGGCGCTGCAATGATTTGATTTGATTTATTTTTTTAAGTTTTTAGAAAAAAATATAAATTCTCTGATTTTAGACGTTCAAATGTGAATATTCTCTGCCCCGTCTCTATGACAGGAAACTGAATATCTTTGGGTTTGGGAGATTATCGCCTTGGGTTTTGGGAAACAGTGGTCAATATCTTTCAGTGTTTTCTGACATTGACAACTAATCAATTAATCTAGAAGATGATCAACAGATTAGTGAATGAAAACAATCATTAGTGGCAGCCTCTCTTGGATATTTCTCCTTTTTTATTGATGCGCTTCATATCCTCTTCATATGGACGCTCATGTCTGCATTTGTTTAGCTGCAGAGTCCTCTCTCTCTCTCTCTCTCTCTCTCTCCCTCCCTCCCTCCCTCCTCTCTGTGTCTGGATTTGTCCCATGTTTAACTCCACAGTTTGACCTCCAAGTCTGCTGTAAGATGTCCCACTGGCTGCTTAAGTATTCTGCAAACACCAGCATGTGTTATTGCTCCCTCTCACTTTGTGAGACAGCAGGAATTTTCCATAGATCTGGCCCCTCTATAAAACTGCTCAGCCCTGACAGATTGTGTTGATGAATCAGCCTCCGTCTGCCCCGCGTTGGAGTGCTTCCCTCTGTGGCACTGCTCTGCCTGACTGCTGTCTGCAACTTGTACAACTCTCTCTTCATGCATCCATCTCACAAGTGCCCTTCAGAAGTAAAACATACATTGCAGATCTTTAAAAAAAAAAAAAAAAAGGCAGAACCTGACAGCAGGTTGCAGATTTTTCTGGACTCTCCTGATAACATGGATCACACTTTAGCTAGCCATGCAGATAGGTTGTAAAGCGGTTGGACCTTATTGATGCAACTATTTGGCGGCTGGCTGGTGTTAGGAATGTAGTCAGCTTGAACTCTGGCGTAAAACTACATTTTTCATCATCTCATGCAGCTCACATACACCAGAGAAACATTAGATTTAGTTTTTATAAAGCACTAGTGCAGCAGATGTTTGGCGGTTTTTGCAACACTCGCGCTAATCGTTTTAGTTGGTTTAATATTTTCTTCAGCTCTCGATTGTCATATTGTCATATTTTCATGTTTGACTGTTAGCTTGTCAGCTAACACGTGCTCTCGTGCTTGTCAGCTGTCAGAAACCAGATTGCAGTGTCCTGCCTCGTGAGTCTAGTTTAATTTAAAAGAGTTTAAAGATTTGCAGTGCGTGCTGTGAATAATTCGATTTGTTTTTTGGTTTTTTTGGACATAAATGTGAAAAAAAATTGACACAGCGAGTGGAATAAACGCACACTAATTGCTGATAATCAAGCAAAGCAACGGTAAAAACTGATCCGATGTTGAACTCCTGTTCTGTGATGAGGCAACGTGAGTTTCAGCAGGCGGCATTAAAGTTTATAAAGCTTCGTCACTCACTGTGAGCCGTGTTTGTCTTGTCGACTTATTTGCTGACTGCCTTGAACACCGTCACGTCTCCATTTTCAGCTGTAAGCATATGCTCACAGGCGGCAGGTTCAGCCGCAGAATAACCTTAGTCTCCTTTTATCTCTTTGATTGGCGTGCCGAGAGAAGAACAAGGGCTGCGGCAGATATTTCCGGGCCTTCATCTTGTCAGACGCTGCGCAAGAACTTGTGTAATCTCAAAACGAACACATGTCCATTTCTCTCCATCAGTCCGTATAAATTAGACGCCAGTCATGATGATAGAAATCCAACCGGCGTCTCAGTCTGCTCCGCCAATGTGGTCTGACCGAGCTTTTCTCGTGGAAATGAATCTCAGTGGTATTCTGCGACGTTTTATGTTACTGCAGCACACTTTGAAAGGAGGTTTTGCATATATTAGCCTGCCAGTCTCCACCATAAATCTGTTCGGCTCCAGCACTCTGCGGCCATCATTTAGCAATCGTTTGTCTCCCGACATCTCACTCTGCCTTATTTTCCCTCATCCTGCGTTTGTTTTGGTTGCTGGCAGTTTTTTTCTTTTTTCCCTCTTGTACCTGTCAGCTGTTTGTGAGGACTATTAAGCAGGGAAAGTCGGCGGACTGAAGCCAACGCGACAAAAGGTAACCGATCTTAAAATGAACCGTCTCCATTTCCTCTCATCCTCTCTCTCTCCAGGTGTTCAAGATGAAGGCGGTCCAGCTAGCCGAGAAGCTGCTTCCTGCTTTTAACACCCCCACGGGTATCCCTTGGGCCATGGTCAACCTTAAGAGGTGGGTGAGACTGCCACTGAAATCCACCCACTTCATCACTTCAATATCACAGTTGACCGGGCAGCCGGAAACACACTCTGCTGTTGCTTGATTGACAGATTGATGGGCAGTTTTTCTCCTTTTTTCACTCTTTTTTTTTTTTCAACAGACTGACAAACGTCTCACTTTTTTTGGTACACATCCAGCGGATCCAGTTCATGCGTTCGCCGTTCATTTCGAGTCTCGTTTTTTGGCCACCTGGTGACTCTTTTGGTCTCCACCTGCTCACGAGGGAATTATCTGCCTCTTTAGCTGCTAAATGCTCCGCTGTGTTCGCCAGGGAAATCTCCGTAGAGCTGAAGAAGCGCTGAGTCGGGCGAGAATGCTCCGTGGGAGCATCTTGTTCAAACTCCACACACACGTGTGTTGACATAAAAGTGTCGATTTTTTGCTGCTTTGGCGCAGACTACGTTTTCACCACACGGTTTTCATCGTTTGCCTCACTAACAAGAGTTTGTACCTTTTTGCTCTGCGTGTCTCTTACACACAGACAAACTCTGTGCTGACACATTGCTGTGTTTCTGGGCGTGTTACAGCCACCTGTAGGCCAGTGGCGTACTGTCACAGTCGACAGGGCTCTAGAGTTACTCGTACTTATATGGTTACATAGCGCTCAGCATTTCAACTCAAGTTTTCGAGCTTAACTTCTCTGAATGTGTAACACTCACAAGAGCCATACAAGCACACACTCACACATTTGATTCTCGGCAATGATCGAGGCTGCCCTGTTTTTTTTAAACCTCAACACCTCACGGTGCAGGCACGGCAGACAGTGTTTCTGTAAGTCCTTCAGATTCTCCATTTTATCATTTTAATATGACTTTTTAGTGCTCTAATCATATTAAATGGTATGTTTGAGTCCTGAATTCATTTTGCAGTCATCTCAGATGACCCTGGCGCACTTTAAAGCTCCCACACACTCTCAGTCAACCCACACAGGCGTTTTCACTTCAGCTGCCTGATTAGACATGTTGGAGGGACCTACAGCAGCACCTTTCCACATCATTCTTATTTTTACATAATCTGGTACTTTGTGTTATTCCCAGTGTTTCCTTTGACCTTTCAAAGGAGTCTCATCAGTTTGAGAAACTGAAAATATCGTTTTCGGCGCCGATGTGAGCATGCAGCAAAAAAAGTGTTAAAGGAGTGTCAGTGTGTAGTCGCCCAGCTTGTAACAGTGGTCCACCTTCCTGTTGTAGCCTCTACCTGAAGTGTAACACGACCAAAACATTTCCACTCTTTCTGTTCGGCCGCTTGTTTTCCATTTCATTGTACCTGTGAAAGGAAAGTGTGCGTGTGTGTGCACTCGTTATCTCCTTCCATTCCCCTCTTCTCTCTGTGTTATCAATTTACTTTTTTGTAAAATTACTATATCGACCCGGGGGCTACTTTGTTTCTAAGCACACTGACTTGTGTGAGGACGTGTTGTACAAGTGAGGGCCTTCTTTTCTCACGGTAATTCTAATTTGTCTGAGTGCAGACGCTTTGAGTTTCACTCGATCAAACATCGGACAAGCGCGATTCCCTCCAACCAGTCATACACTCACTTGTGTCACATATAAACAAACTCCTGTTGCACAGGCTGCAGTCAATCCAACTTGTGTTTACGGACGCGTGGTCACACTGAACAATCCCGTCTCCTCACCCTCTCTCCTCACTCCCTCCCCCTCTTCCACAGCGGTGTTGGTCGTAACTGGGGTTGGGCGTCAGCGGGCAGCAGCATCCTCGCCGAGTTTGGGACTCTCCACATGGAGTTTGTTCACCTCACCTACCTGACAGGGAACCCTGCCTACTACCAGAAGGTAAAGTAACAATATGTCATATTATATATGTCATATTTTGTCTCTATGCGTTTGTGTGTGTGTCTGCATGAGCACTACTGCAGCATGTGTGCGGGTTTTCTTTGCTTTGCAGTGCTGTTTTTTTTTTCAAAAGGTGAATATTCTCCACCTGGATTAAAACTTGTGTCGATCACAGGTGATGCATATCCGGAAGCTGTTAGCCAAAATGGACAGACCCAACGGGCTGTACCCAAACTACCTGAATCCACGCACTGGCCGCTGGGGCCAACGTAAGTACATCTTTTGGTTTAGATCACCAAGAGCAGTGAACTGCAGGAGAAAATGGAATTTGAATACCTAAATATATAAAAGACATTTAATTCACAGATTAGATCTGGGTGACTTACAAGCAGCCAGTTAGGACAAAATTGTGTCGTGCAGTGTCAAAATCTTCTCCTGGATTTACTAGAAGTGCACAAAGAGAACCGAGAGGAATCAACACTAAGTGAAGGAGAAAGGAGGAGAATGGATCTTCTTTAATGAGAGCAAATGGAGGCGAGTGGAGGGAGATGGAAGAGGGGGAACACAGTATTCCCGCTATATTGATTACACTTTGGCAGCGTGCCCGGGGAAATTAACAGCTCACTGAGTTAAGTTCGATGTGCAGCGGCACGCTGTTCCTGTTCTGAAAGCTGCCATTTCTGGTCAAAGTCAGAAAATGAAAAGACAAAGCAGTGACTTGGTCATTCAAACTCAGTCATTCAAAGAATTAGATTGAGTCCCAGTACACCACTGAAATATACTGTACATGTGACAGGCAGAGCATATTTAGAGTTTTACACAATCCCAGAATATATATATATGAGAATATTTGGTCCTAGCATATTTTGAACGTATTGTAGGTGATTACAATATGACATTTTGATATTTATTTAATGATATTTTATAAATGAAAGATTATTAAGGAAGTAATCTGCAGATTAATATATATAATCATACATTGCGGCTCAAGATATCCATTTCATGTGTCCAACTCAGCTTGCAGAAACTTTGTTAGCCTCGGCTGAAATCATGGAACAAAATGAGGACTGTGGGTTTTGGGCCCACATCTTACTGTGATGGCCAGCGAGGACAGGAGGAACTATTACAGCCCCAATGGACGGAGTGAAGCTATCCTTAAATACCGCAGTTTAAGTAGATGTGACAGAGCCTGACTCTGAATCCAGACTGGGTTCCAGCTGCGTCTTAAAGCGCTGGTTGTGCTCGGTTTTTGCTCTCTCTTCTTGACTTTGCTGAGTTTGGTCTAAGTTACGGTGTGCCGTCACTCATTTCATCCCTATTTTCTTTCACATGTGTACTTTTTCCTCTAACATTACTTATGATGTTTCAAGTTATCATCCAAACATCCGCGAGGAAATATTAAATATTCCTTTTTATTTATTTTTCTTAACATTTCAGTGGGGAGAGTTGTGAACCTTTTAACAGGGACTGAGATGTGAGGTGACAGATGAAAGGAGGGATGCGGTTTGTTATCGTAACATTCCAACAGAATATTAAAACATTGTGGATATTGAAATATTCATTTTTGTGTGTTTTTTTTTCCAACTGAGCGCTGTAATTTCTGCCCGTCAATCAGATATGACTATCTGCTCGAGTTTACTCTTTAGTTCAGTGAAAGGAAATGAAAAGATGGAATCTGAATAAAATTGAATATGTAGTGTTGTTTTCATTCGTTGAGGGGAATGAGTCGCCGCATAAGAGTGAGCCATATTAAGACTATTCAATCTCACAACACTCCAAAGTAAATTGAAAATGGCCAATGCACATGCAAAGACTGCGCGCAGAGCAGGAAAGAGAGCCCACGTCACAGCAAAAATCCAGATTTCCTTAACCAGTACTGTGGTCCAGCAAGATGAAATCACTTCTTTTATTTGTTTCACTTGTCGACAAAACAAATGGAGAGCGCTCACGGATGGATGGATAAATGGAGGGGCTCATTAATGGATGGATAGGTGGCTTGGCAGTCAGACTGATGCACTTGTAAGTGCACAGACTTTGGGCCAAAAGCAGGGGGGAAAAAAAATAAATGGACGGAAGATGGAGGCAGGGCGGATTGATTGATGGACGGATGAGTACATTAACAGATGGACGGTTAGCCCGGCGAGCTGCATGGCTGAGCAGGTGATGACAGATGTTTTATGTTTGTGTCTCTGTAGGCGTGCGTGTCGAGGAGTGAGTCTTTCTTTCTGTGTGTGTGCGAGTCATAAATATATAGCCTCGGTGTGGCAGCTCTGTGCCTCATAGACCATAGTGGAAGGTGGTCTCAAGTCCGGACACATGCATTAGCAGTCATTCCACCTTGTTGCCTTAACCAGCTCAGCTTGAAATAAAGCCCATTGCTCCTCTACGACCAGCCTGACCTGCTGCAGTGACCCCTGATCGCTGCATGATAGAGTTGGAGGGAGGGAAGAAGCGGTGGGAGGAACGTCCTTGACAAATGTAAAAACTGAAGCGTCTCAGAGCAAACTGCCCTCGAACGCTGATGAATTCTTGCTAAATAACAAGCGATTCTGATGATTAGAAAACCTGTTCCTTTTCCCCTTCATTACACCACACTTCCAGTTCATTCATCGAGCTGTGAAGTAATCTCGCCCAGTCATGCGAGCACCGATTTATTTGTAGGTGCCAGTAGCTGGACGACTCTTTGCAGCGAGCGAATGAAAAAAAAAAAATGAGGGGTCAAAAAATGTGAGATGCATCAACTGAAACACAATTAAAAGAATAAATAGTTACTGCGAAAGCATCACTTCATTCATCATAAACATCACTGCACTTCACGTTTTATTCTTGAAAATGAAAGCGATGGTCAAAGAACAGCCTTTTTTCTTGTTTGTCGCTGAATAGTCAAAGCTCCTGTTCAGATAGTCACTAAACATATAATGAAGTCAAAGGGAATTATTTGGTTGTAGGGACTGTGTCAACAAAATGATACTGGGGTTATTGTCACTTTTTTTTTACCCATTCAAAAGAGGGTAAAAACATTTTTGGACACATTTGTGAAAACTCTCAGCTCTCCCTTGGCAGCTGCCACTGCTCTGAGACACGCTGTCAAGCTACTGTGCTGTGTTTCTGACTAGACCAAGCAGAGTGTGTAGCCTACAAACTTTGCTACAAGACGCCGATTTCCTTTTTTCCCCACTCCATGTAGAGCCGGTGAAGTAAGTGAACAGTGAACTGTCCCTTTAGAACATTCAACATTGCGGAGAAGTCTGAATCCTCTCAGAAAGTGGACTTCACCGTAGCACCGATTCCCACTCGATGTTAATCTGAGACGTGCTGAGTCATCAGCAGGTGTCTGCATTCAGATATTACACCTATCAAACGGAGAGTTCAGTAGACGGTATCTAGTACAAACGGGCGTCAGGGCTACACTGCATGTACTGATTTCTTCGGTTTGACATGTTGACGCGTTCACAGGCATGATTTTAATCAACAAAGGTGCTCTCCGGTCACTGCTCACGGCGCCGCCATGATGCCATTATCATCGTTCACAGATTCGCGAGGGCAGAAAATTGCGGCACTTTTCAGATAAATACAGTTTGTGAAGCATGTTGTCGCGGGCCATTGCTATTTACATATCTTTGAATACCGATAACTGCCGCAGCGTCTAAGAAAGACACGTCGCATGCGTTTAAGTTCACTACGGGCACGTTCAGACGGAGCGGACAGAGGACAGAGGTTAGATTTATGGCCGCTGCTACGTGGGCACAAAACAAACACAAACCCGCAGCAACAATCTGCAGCTGGAGTGTTTTTTTATTCTGTCATCTGCTATAGCAAGTAAACAAGCTGCATTTGGAGGTTTTCTTCTTGCTTTCTTTAACAATCTAATTGCTCCAGAGTACCTTTTTTTTTCGCCTACTGTCACAGGCAATACACGTCGTTCACCCTGGTGATGGCGTGTGTGTGGGTGTATGTGTGTGAGAGAGCTTTGGGCGTGTGATTGGGAGTTGTGAATATTTGAGCATTGCATGAGAAGTCGATGTGATCGGGCGCCGTTGTTCGAGACGGCGTGCGAAGTGTTTGGAGGGTGGAAGCGTGTATCACAAACGCGTGCGAATGTATCACCGTGCATAAATGTGCGTGTCCCTTATTGTGGAGTGTAGGTGTGTAGACAGTAGTTAAGACACTCTAATGAGGCCGAGCTCCTCTGTCTTAATGAGATCCCGCTGTGACTGACAGCCTTATTACCACACACACTCCTCTGTCTTACTATAACACTGCCTACACTCACACACCACCCACTCTAGTCTTTTTAACCTACTCAGCGACACTTTTCTTTGCTCGCTCTCTCACACACACACACATACACACACACACGACAGTCTGTCAAACACTCCTTTCTTCATCACTGGATTTCCATACAGAAAAATGAATTAGCACAGAGATCAACAGAAACAGAACATCAGTCTGAGATGTGACATTGTGATTTCTGCAGGTTCAGCTTCACTAATGTACAGCCTGATGAAGTTTGAGCTGTTGAAGTGGCATTTTGACATCCAAAAGTTAGATCCAGCTCAACTTCTCCACTATCCCGACTCAAATGAATGGAAAAAGCTGTGTTATTGCCTCAGCGCCTGATCCTGTCTGAATGCAGCCTTCGTCTGATAGACAAGTCTGATATTATTGTGTCAGACTAATGTACAGATGCTTCCTGTTTGAGAACGACTGTTGCTTTGTTAGAGATAATTTAAGTTGACTTACGACAATTTGTACACATGTAGTAGTGTTGATCTCAAACACAATAGAGCCATTTGGACATGAAATAGTAGGTAAACACAGGTGTTAACATTTTGGAAATGTGCCATATTATATCATTTACGACCGTGATATAGATTTTGATATGATTAAAAATATATATATCAGGATAATGGCAGTATTTGTACTTGTTGGCGTAAAGACGTCATACAGTTATACGCAGCATGACAGAAAGTAACGTCGCTGCTCCGTGGTGGAGGAGGCGAGGCGACTGAAATGTGGAAGTGGTTCAGTCCGAAAAGATCAGCTGTACGACAAACCACAGTAATATGTAAGAAGTGCAAGAAGAGCTCTAACGATAAAAAATGTGGCAAGTTTATTTCACCGCCTCGAGCGGAAGCACCAAAAAGTCCTGTGAGGAAACATTTTTCACTATGCTGTCATATTGTGAAGAATATCATTATCGCAGAAATACCCTGGAACTGTTGTTTCCCCCCCCACTCTTTGATGCCTTTTTCAGTCGCTCTTTTCTGTACTCTCCAACGGAAGTTTGAATCAATTGGTGATCACACTGGGAAATAACATTTCGTTTTTGGACATTTTGGCCATTAAAACCTTTTTTCAGCAGTGAATACACACGCACTAACCCTTACACACCGTTCTACTAGAACAGCTGTACGGGATCTGTAAATAATGATTTGTTGGCAGCTGAAATGACTAGCGTGGCGCATGAACTCAACATGATCCGTTGTGTTCTTCATTGTTATTGGTGCTGCGTAGAAACAAATTGTACTGTTGGATTTGACAAGCACGCACAGAAGCTATTGGTATTTCCTCGGCGGGCTTTGCCCGTGACCTGTGTTTTAAATCTTAGTGTGTCTGAAGCTTTGTCAAGACACGTGTACTCGCGTCTTTCTGTTTGCCGCCTGGGACGCGTTTGAAGCCGCCTCTTCAACAGACACGGCCTTTTGATTGACAGGCGCTCCCTTCATCACCCCGATCCTTTGATTGGCAGAAGAATAATGGAGAGGAGAGAAGTTTGGGGGAGTGTGTGTGTGGGCAGATGCTGAGTTGAAAGAGTGTGGGAGGTGATTGTGGAGCAGGGAAAGGTAGAAGGTGATGGGCTAGATACAAAAAAAAGATCAGACAGAACTGGAAAGAACGCTTCCTGTTCCAATTTGTATTTTAATCCTCAATGCCTTGTTATTTTCCTCTCTACATTCAAGACAACAGACTTGTGTAAAAGGGCAGTTAGAGCTGTGGGTGGTGTATTATCTTTATTCTGGTCTGGTGCTGTGTTTTCCAATTTCTGCAATTTCACTCTTGCTTTTTATTTGCGTCGCGTCTCCTGTGATACATCAGGGGTTCGTGTTTAAAACGAGCGGTTTTGCTTTCGTTGGCCATCACTTCTGATGTGTTTTCACATATTTTATTGTAAAAAATCAAACAATGGCTCAGTCGGCTAGGAGTTTGGCAAGCAGGGACAGGGAGACGATGCGAGATGAGCACAGCAAGAGATTATCCAGAGCCTCTAAACTCGACAAGAGTCTATTTATGAAAGTTCCTCTGGCAAAAGCTTGTGTAGTATGGAAGGGGATGTTTGTAAAACGTCAGCTGTCAATCGTCTCTCAAGTGCCCAGACGTTGAGACTTGAGACAGTATATGTGTATGTGCATACAACACCGTGTTTGCATTGACGACGTTAAAGGTCTAGAATACTGAGAATTTGTGGGGAAAAAATTATCAACCAATAACATAATGAATAAAAGATGGATTGTTTCTGACAAAAAGCCAAAAAAAAAAAGAATCAAAACTACGATTACTGAATACTGAAAGCAGCAGGTGAATTTTGAGCTGTCGTGGCCTGACCTTCTTATTTTTTGACCTGACCTCATACGTGCCCGGACATAAAAATCAAGTTGTTTGCAAGTTTCACATTTCAAGGTCTTTCAGATTAAAAGTTTGTCATTGTGTGGCTTTGTGACAGTGAAATGATTCCTGCTGTACTGTAGGGCGGATTTACCGTCACTGTCCTGCTAATGAATTATTCCCTGCGTGAACAGAAAGCTTTTGACTTATAGTCCAAATCAAAAGATCTTCATCACTGCACCTTTTAAACTTTACATCTATCATGTACAGAAGCGGTCCCCGGGCCGCGGACCGGTTATAAGTAATTATTTCCGTTTTATGTATTATCTGAGTCTGAATCTTATTTTGAAGGGATACTTAAACGTAACGATAGCGACCAGTCACGACCAGTAGCGACAATTTACTAAGTTTGACAAACCGAGCTCACAGTGTTTTGTTGGGTTGGGTAAATATTCCTGTAAAGAGTATGCTACAGTAGCTACTTGGCTGAGGGCTGGTGGCAATGGTGGACATTAACCATTGTAGAAATGATAATGCCATCCACCCTTTCCATCCATTCATTTTCTGCTGCTGAACTTGGCCTCGTTCTCAGTGGGAACTGAGTAAAGCAGCTCAGATGTCTTCCCTCCCAACCGCATACTCGAGCATTGGCCTTGCTTCACATATTACAATGGGATATGAAACCCATCCAGTGTTTTTCTGGGTTATCCATCTCCTCCTAGTTTTAATATGCCTGGAAAACCTCTGCACGGAAGGGTTAGAAAGGCATCCTCTTTACATGACTGAACCAGCAATGCACCAGTGGTTTTTGCACTGATGTCTTAATAATCCTGAGCTCCTCACCGTTATCATAGAAGACGATGCAGACATTAAGTAAAATCATTTCAGCCGCTTGTGTCTGCTCACAAGAGTTCTGGTCCGCTGTTCTGCCAGGTCCAGGTGCCAGGTTTCATTCCTCATTCCTGATGTGAGACTCCAATTTTTGTCAGCCATGGTGTCCCTGGTGCAGTGTTATTATAATTAGGATGTGAAATTATTTTTCTAACTGCCAGATTAAAAAAAATAAATAAATAAACACATGACACTTTGAGTTCACCAACCAAGTATGATCATTTGAGGTGAAACAGAGCCACCAGAAGCAGGCTGGTGACCTGCCAGAGGAAATATACGAATCAAACCAGCATTCATCTCAGTCACAGGATAGAATAATCCGAGCGCCGTATTTGGAGGTAACATTTTTATGCTATGCTGAAGAAAACATTTTGTTTGTGCACATGCGTCATTAACCGCGAAATAAACACTCCAGAGAGAGCCTGTGTCATTGTGAGCGCCGCTGACGCTGCATGAACACCTGCTAATGTTGTTAGAGATATCATAAAACATGTGGAAAGTCCGTCTATTGCAGCGAAATGCCAGTGCACACGGACTTGCTATTGCCATCGCAGTTGTACCGGTCTATCTTAGGTTGACTCACCAACTGTGAGTGATTTCATTCCACCAAATTGACTCGTTATAACCGTCATTAACTTTAAACAGTATTAAATGGATTAACTCATTTTGTTCCCAAATAGAGCTCAACAGCGGCCGCTTACTTTCTGAACGGCAACGGCCCTGGAATTGGATTTACCATTCATTCATAGGTTCATCGTGATTGGGCGGAGTTCAGAGGTAGTAGTAACTCACGAAGTGAACCTGTTGTATCATTACAAAAAGAAAAAGAAACCCACTACCTGTTTGCACATGTGACTTGTGTCATTTCTATGGTATAAGCTAGCTCGATGAATTAAAGACGTTGCCGTTACACTTGAGGATTGTGGGTAGTGTAGTACTTGTGTAGTACGACATGTTTTTCTCAGAATATTTATGTCATACAGACGTATCCGTACCATCATTTTATAAACTCGTAGCTCGCGTTGAGTCTACCATTACAACATTACGGCTATTCATCAGAATCGTCGATTCAGACCATGGATGGGATTTTTTGCACTGATCGGCAACCAGCGGTCCCTAAATGTGCTTATTTTAAAGTCGTTTCATACACGACAGAGCTCAGCCACTCCTCATTAGCTGTGTAAATATGCAAACTCAGTCTCCCATATGCACCGTCACAAACATGAACGCACACTCCGTGGCTCCAAGTTTGTTTGTGAGGTTTGCGCCCTCTCTGTGACAAAAGATGAATAATTCATTACTCCCATCGCTTTTTCATCTTTCCCATTCCCCCTCTTTGTGTATCCCTCCATTTACCTACAGTTGTGTTAATCACATACAGAAAACAATCTTTACATGAGTCTCAAAACAGTCCGCTCAGATATATGTGGCAGACAGAGGATGAGGTATTTTCCAGTTTCACCCAGTGAAATCAAAGCTAAATAAATAAATCACTTTTCATCCAAGATTGCTCCCCTTACTAGACTTTGAAGATCATAATATTACAAGAGGAGCAAAAGAGTCCAAATTTCCCCTCTGAAACTGGGGAGTTTTATCATCTTGTAAAGTTCAGAGTTACTCTGTGTACCTGCACAGCCAGCAGAAAGAGTCTACCATTACACATGATTTCAGCCACTTTTAGAAAAAGTTATGAATTGCGAGCATCTTAAAATATCTTTGCTTCACTAATACTGTAAAAAAATATATATATTTTATATGTCAGTGTAATTGCCTATAAAATACAACAGAGTACAATTAAACTGAGATCAAGTGGGCTCCAAACTGCCTCTGGAGAAAAGTCATTTTCTTAGACTGATCAGAATGAGTGCTGGCCGCCTCCCATCATCTCTGTGTGATGTCCTGCAAATTGGGACAAGCATGAAAGCTGTGTAAACTTTCAAGAGGGACATCGGGGACATCGAGATGTGAGCACATCGGGGAAAGGGTAAACAAAACGGGGAAATGAGTGGAAGCGTGCTGCCAATATATAGTGGGCATAGATAAAAAGCAAACAACAAAAAAAATCCACCCAGGGCCTCAATAGATGCTTTTGAAGCCAAATGTTGCTCTGCCAAAGAGGGAACGTGGAAAAATGAATAATTCCTTTTGGCTTCCTCATCTGTCCGTCTCGCTGTTTTTCCTCCTTCTTTTGGTCTGTCACACTCGCGTCCCTCCACTGCGATCTTTTGAACTCTTTTTTTTTTTTCCCCCTTCCTCTCCACAGATCACACCTCAGTTGGAGGACTTGGGGACAGTTTTTACGAGTACCTGCTGAAGGCATGGCTGATGTCAGACAAGACGGATACAGAAGCCCGCAAGACCTACGATGACGCCATCGAGGTACGATTCAATCAGAAATTTTGTGTGTATTTTCACGGATGCCAGCTGCTGACCGGTTGCCAAGGAGACGCACCATTTTGACGGAGCACTTCATCTGAAGACCAAAGAAAATGAATGAACTTAAACTTTGTGCAGTCGAGCAGTCGGTGAATTGATGTCCTCCATTAGAATTCCAAATTCTTGCACTGTATAAAACCGCTGCTGCAGAGAGAGATCGACCACAGTGAGGACAAACTCTTAATTTGATTACAGTACATTGACGGCCTCAAGAAGAATTACAACGTGCTTCACAGAGGAATACCACAGACACGCATGTCTCTTTATTTACAGCATGTTAGCTGCAACATTTAATCTCCCTTTCAGTAGTTTTTTAAAAAAAATAATAATTTAATGCGGCGTTTATTAATGGAGGCTACACAGCCACAAAACCAAAGGTCTCAGATCAGTGCAGCAGCAACGGTTCTGAAATCAATAACCTCACTCTCTGCTGACAGATTTCGATGGCCATCTTAAACAAAAGAAACAAGTCCTTGTCCTTGTTTTCCTCCAGTGTAGTTGGATTTAGCAGGAAGCAGATGTTAGTGGTGTGTGGCCGATGAGGATGTCGGAGAGTGAGCGGAGCAGATGTTGCAGGGTGAAGGTGTGAGGGATGTGGCTGGAGTTTACATCCTGCACTCACCACTTTGTTTGGTTTTCTCCTGTCTGACCCTCCCCGACCTCATGCACATGTATTTAACATGAACGCCCCATCCACACGACATTCATGCATTCACGCACATACACTCAACAATCCATTTGTAACCTCTGTCTACATTCTCACTGGCTTTTTGACACACATTCATACACGCCCCCCTTTCTCCAGGCCATTGAGCGCCACCTGATACGCAAATCCAACGGTGGCCTGACATTTATTGGTGAGTGGAAGAACGGCCACCTGGAGAGGAAGATGGGCCACCTGGCCTGCTTCGCCGGCGGCATGTTCGCGTTGGGCGCTGACGGCTCGCCCGACGACAAGGCCGGACACTACCTGCAGCTGGGAGCTGAGATCGCACACACCTGCCACGAGTCGTACGACAGGACGGGTGAGGAGGGCACGGGGGGAGGGAGCTACATACATGTGCCATGTGTGTAATATGTTTGAGAAACTACTAATAAGTAACAAGTAGTACTTCAGTGTCAAAGCAGGCCGTGGAGGGTTTGTTAGGCAGTTGCAATAAAACACTGTTAATGGCTGTAAATTCTACCGTCACCAATCGAAGGAGACCTTTCAAAATACCTGATTTTCTGGAGAGGATCAATAGTAGGTGATCTTACACCGTGTGCGTGCGCGTGCGTGCGTGTGTGTGCGCGTGCTGTCAGAAATGGTGAGGTTGCTCTGCGAAAGAGGAGAGGTTGCCGTGGTAACAAATGAAGACGGAGAGAGAGAGAGAGAGAGAGAGCATGAGAGGGAGGAGAGCAGAGGGAAAGAGAACTTCTGGTTATGTAGCTGGGAGTTTGATAGCAACAGTCAGCAGGTCGAAAGTTTGTCTGTTAGCTCTTAATGAGCAGGCATTCACAGCAACCTGACACACACACACACACACACACACACACACAGGCACTAATTCATACTAGCTCTGACCTGTAATCACCACCACAAGGAGCAAAAGATAATCTTCTCTCTCCTGGTTTCCTCTCTCAATCATTCTCTCCTTCCTTCCTTTCCTTCTCTCCAATCATTTGTCTTCTTTTCTGTTCTCCTCCTCCCCTCTGTCTTCTCCCCCTCTCTACCTATCTCCTTATTTTTCCTCCTCCGCCCTTCTGTTCTCCCCCCAAGTGTTGAAGCTCGGCCCGGAGGCCTTTAAGTTCGACAGCGGCCTGGAGGCGGTGGCTGTGCGGCAGAACGAGAAGTACTACATCCTGCGGCCGGAGGTCATCGAGACGTACTGGTACATGTGGAGGTTCACCCACGATCCCAAATATCGGCAGTGGGGCTGGGAGGCAGCACAGGTAAATAACTTGTAACCATAATACTGAGTTCAAATTGAGTTGTTTTTTTTTCCAGAATAATCTTTATTTGTCAAAATAAATCCTATATATATATTTTTTAAAAAGCCGTTTTGAACGACTGACATCTGCAGTGCTTCGTACATCGTGCATCTGCTGGATTTGTTTTGCTCACAGAACAAGTAGAGTATGAGACGCTGTTCTCTCAAACAAAAAGGAGCACAGGCACTCCGAGTTGTTGGCATTGTTACATGGAGGACAGCCACGACACACAGAGCGATGGAACATTTCCTTCCATCAAACATCAGAGCCTCACGGTGCAGAGAAGGAGGCGACGAACAGCGAAATCCAGCGGGGATTTATAGGAAATGTAATGCTTTCTAATGATAAGAAAGAGTTGGAAATGAATCACAGCGGGTTAATGAGGCTCTACTAAATGACAGTTTAAACAAAAGAGAAGGTTTAAAACTACAACCACCAGGGACTGCCGTGTACCTGGAACTCACCTGTCATCAGGATGCAGTGATTTTTTTCCCCCAGGTTCGAACAGTTAGCGATCTGTTAATTAGCATAACAGGGAGGTTGACCCAGTGAGAGCTGCCTCCACTGCGCCGCCGTTTTAATAACACTAAATATACTCTCCATCGATACACTGCAGTGCTGATGGCGTAAACTTTACTTTGAAAGCTGTCACTGTTGCAGCTGAGCGCAGTGCAGTCGGTTCTAAGTTCATTTCTCTAGTCACACGACCTGCTCCACACCCAAACATCTACAGTTAACGCCTGGCAGTATGTCTCGGCTAAGATATTCAGCTAGAGAGGTGGCTGGGTGTGGGGGAGATGTTGGTGAATAATCACAGCGAGCAGCAGTGTGTCTCTGTGTTCCTGTCGCTCTGCAGAGACTACAGCACATGTTGCTGCTCGTCTCTTTGATCATGAAGGTGACACTACTCTATAGTGTGTAGGTACAGTACAGTAAAGAACTCGTATTCATGATACAATAGTTTAGAGAATATTTTAAAAGTCTAATGTCTGATTTTCATCCATCTTTGATGGATAACTCTCTTTCTGTTATCCATATTGAAGGTTGGCCTCAGCCCCGTTTTTTAAATCTGGCTTCATGTTGATGTGATGACGTTATGTTGATTTTTAACAACCGACCGTGCTACATAAAACACATTACAGGTGACATCACATTAGCTGAATGGCAGCTTCACACTCTGTGTAATCACTGTGTTGTTCTTGGGGCTGTGACAGACTTGTGAACATGTTACATTTTATTTCTGCTTTTCACACGGTGAGCGGAGCTTGTTCTGTTGCAGCTGAAACTGAAGCTGTGGTTTAATATTGACTTTTGAGAAGAGCTCAGGTTTTGGAAGGTCAGGCTGTTTGTCATTATGGTTCTGCTAAAAGCCCGTCAAGCAAAATAAAGAGCTGTGTGTTCACACTTTATGTCCCAGTTACGTGTATGGTCTCCTTTAGGCCTTGACCTGCTGTATGTAGAGCACATACAGATTTCTTTCTAATAATCACACGATCTTTGCGTCCATGTGTTGGAATCTATACCTGCAGGTGGACGTGAAACTCCAGCGAGTTATTAGTCATTTATTCCTCGGTTTGTGTTTGGATATAAAAAGCTTTATGAAAGTAGAACAGAAACAAAAGCCCTCTCTATCCTTTTTAACTCCCCGGCTGCTCTCCTCCTGACAGAGAATTAAAGAGCTCGTCTCCTCTACGGCAGTCGGTGTGCGAATCCATCTAAATCTCAGCCGGTCTGCTCGTCATGCTTTTTATTTTTCTCTTTCTCCGACTCTTTTCGTTCTCTCGTTTTTTTTCCCTTTCTCCTGCCAATCTTCTTGCCACCCTTTTCTCTCCATTTTTAAACCACGTCTCCTCTTCCTTTTTTTTTTTCCCTCTTTTGTTTTGAGTGGGAGTAAGTGCATAGGCGCTTATGTGCCAAGCAAACACTTTGGCAAGTGTGCCTGTGATGTGTGATTGTACCGAGTTTGAGTGACACTAAAGAGAGCCGGTGCTGAAGGGCTCATCCTCGCCTCTCTTACATTATTTATTATTGCATATATACATGCATACTAATGCAGATGACAGATCCTGCTCTGTAAGTTGTACTGATCTTATTTCATTAAGATGATCAATATTTTTGTGTGTTTGGCACATTAATATTCAAAAGTTACTCAGTTAAAGTTGATTTTTTATTTTTTTTAAAGGAGCAGTGTGAAGGACTTCTTCTTTTAGCATTGCAAAACTTTTCCACTGAAACGTGCTGCTGGCATCAAATTCGTTACATTCAGTTACATATCTTAGTTTGAACATGTCATACATTGTGTTTGTGCTGTTTTCAATAAAATATACTGTAGAGATTGAATGTTTTGCACACCAACACATTTTATGTGTATATTTCCGTTTTCCCACAGCGTGACCTTTTTGGAAATGGGGTTGGTATACTAATTGAATGTAACGGCTTGGAAGCGAGCAGGAAATAACTTTTAATTTCACTGATGAACGGCCGTTCTCGGTGCCACTCTCTCTCAAGCCATCGACACAAGCCAAATGAAAGTTTTTGGTGTCATTAATTTGCAGCGTAGATGGCGAGTCAGACTCCGATTTAGAAGCTGGTTCATGAAATAAACAAAGTCGGAACTCAGCAGGTAGAGTGTCAGAGTTCAGATCGGGCCGTCAGCCTGGCTGGAGCTTTGACTGATCTGATCATCTGATTGGCGGCCGCTCAGTGACATCAGCCTGTGTTTTTTCCAAAAGTTTTTTCCAGCTCATCTTCTCTGCTGCAGGTCACAGTCTGAAACGTGTGTTTTTGACAGAGCGCTGGATGAATGTACCTCTCCAGTCGTGAGCTGCTCCTCCATCTCCAATTACAATAAATCGTGGGAGAATAGTGTTCATCAACACTACACTCAAAAGTCAAGTGGGTTTTTTTTGTTTTTTTTTCTTTTTTTTTTCAGTAGGCATACTGACTTTTTAGTTTGAGTTACTTTGAACTCTGCCAGTGAGAACACACTCAAAAGCTGCCTTGAGTTAGTATTCAGTATGGATTTGGGCCATCGTGGATACTCCACTTATTTTACACTTCCTGCTTCTTCTTTTTTTTCCAGCAGTTTATTCTTTTTCCTTTCTGTATCATTTTATATTTCATTTCATTTTTTTTTTTACCTTCTAACTCATCACCTGAGGCTTTTTTCATGTTCACACGAAGCTCAACATCCCACTCCCTTCCTCTGCTGGGCTCTCCATCCCCCCACATACTGTACACACTTACACACACACACGCACACACACACACACCTGTGATCTTCTCTCTATGTTGCCTCAAAGCACACACACACACACACAGTATACACTGTACCTCAGCTTCAACCATCTGGTACACTAAACCTGCCTCTGTTTGTCACACTTTCTCCCTTCACAGCAGCCATTAACACTGACTGGCTTTTACCTGTGGGTGTGTGTATGTGTGCGCGCTCATAGAGTGTGTATGCAGCTTTAACCATGTGTGTCAAAGTGTGTGAAGTCGAAGCCCAGCTGCTGTAATGTGGAGTGTGTCCTCGCTTAGCTGGAGACTCACTGCTCCTCCTCCTACAGGTAGATTTTTTTTTTTTATCAGATCATTTATTTAGCAGATGTGTGTATGTGTGTGTGTGTGTGTGTGTGTGTGTGTGTGTGTGCGTGTGCGTGTGCGTGTGTGTGTGTGTGTTGCACAGGCTGCTGCGGGACACTGCAGTGTGGATTTAGAAGGGCAAATGCTCGTCGGGCGCAGCAGCCCATTAATAACAGGAATTACAGTCCAAACTCCTCGCAACGGAAATCTGCTGACAGCAAAATGGTCACTCGAGGACATGATGGAGGGAGAAGACATCTGTGTGTGTGTGATATAGAGGGACTGGAAGACAAGGACAGAGATAATGCTTTCATTACATGCGTTAATAGTGAAAGTCGATAAGGTATAAGCAGGACTGTAATGCAGCCAGATTTTTTATGGAGGCACCAATTTCACTGTAACAAGTCATCATTGTAAATCAATAGAGCACACAGGTAATAGTGCACTGTCGCTATCACCAGCTGGACCATCGCTGCATTTTTAATGAGATTTTGTGTGTGTGTGTCTTTGTGTGTGTGTGTGTGTGTTGATGGGGAAGCACCTGCTCACAAATGGAACTTGTTTTCAACTAGCCAGAACAGTCCCCCAGCCTTTGGAGTGTGATCTGTTTATTAGAAATGATTAAGAATCAACACGCTTAGCTTCACTGGCTGATAAATCCTGCAAAATAAAAATCATCAGCATCAGCAGGGCAGCTCCACGCTTAAATGCTCCGTCTTGTGCTCAGAGTGCCGCCATGCTGATGTGTGTTTTTAAATGTTAGAATGAAAGTCAGCAGAAATAAATCCAATACACCCTTTCACTAATTTCACCACAGATTTCACCGTAGGTGCTAAATGCATTCGTTGTCATTGTAACTCCGAGGTTATAGTTCATTCTGGCTAATAACTCGCCGTGTAACAGGCGACTAACTTGGTGTCGTGTAACTGTTGCTCGTTCTGGACTCTTGAAGATGTCCAGGCTCTGCCGGCTGTCCTCCATGTTTTGTTGTTTTTGTTGTTGTCGAAACGTCGACCTCACATCTGTCGTGTTTGGTGGGCCGGAGATAAAACCCTCGAAAATCCAAAATGAACGGACACAGGGGGGGTTTAAATCCCAGTTCAAACCACCGACAAAAGTGGCTTAAGCGTGTCCTGAAAAGACTGAGCCGTGTGCGTCTTTTTGTTTGACTTCACGAAAACCTGACTCAGCCCCTGCCTGAATTGATCTTCAAATCCATGTTTACACAGATTATGTGTGCGGAAGCTGTTGTTTTGTTAATCACAGACAGCTTCTAAAAAGAAGTGCGAAAAGCCGAGAGCAGGGAACAAAAAGTGGTGTTTAGGAAGAGACATCATCGGAGCTCGTTTTGCCATTCACTGAAAAGCAGCGGGCCAAGGCGCAGATGCAACCCGATGAGGAGACCGTTAAAATGACCTGCGAGAGAGCGACGCAGGCGCCGCCTCGCTTTCGCTGCACACAGCAGCTCTTACGCACGCAGCGTAACATGAAACAAGTGTGTGGTCCCTCATTACGAAGCTGCTCCTGGTTGACGAGCGGCAGGAAGAACATTTGAGAGAACAGAATGTAAATGTGGGGGAAGCAGGCCGAGTTTCTGCTAATCTTCTTTTCCTCCCATTTTCTGCAGCCGCCGTTTCCTCTATGTGTCTCTACAGGACTCGGTCTAATCTGTCACAAGCAAAGAAATTAATTATAGCATGCTTTTCAAAGCTTATTAAAATTGTGCTCTCCCTCCCCGCCCCCCACCCTTTCTCTTTGCCCCTCGTTTTTGTCTTCATTCGTGTAATCCCTCCGTCATTCTTCCACCTTTTGCTTTCCAACATTTCCTTCTTCTACCTCATTTGCATTCCTCCTTATTTTCTTTCTTCTTCCTTTCTCTTCCCATCTTTTTCCTCTCCCTAACCCCTTTCTTCCACCCGCTTTATCCCTTTCTTAATCCTCTTCTGTTCTCCTTCATGTTCTTTCCTTCCCGCCCCCCCCCCCTCCTCTCTCTCTCTCCACATCTCCTGCAGGCCATTGATAAGTACTGCAGAGTGAGCGGCGGTTTCTCGGGGGTGAAGGACGTCTATTCCTCCAACCCGACCTACGACGACGTGCAGCAGAGCTTCTTCCTGGCCGAGACGCTCAAGTAAGCCACCAAATAGGTTGATCTATGAAGCATCGGTGCATTTGTTGATTAATTAATCACGGTGATTTGTTTGGTGGGTCGGCTGATTGGAAGAACTTGTCAGCACGATAACGCCAGTTACTTCCTATTCCGTAGAATTTCTTGGAATAAATGAGCAGAAAAATCTTTTGTAAACCTAAAAGCCTCATGTCAGTCACAGACCTTCAACTTTGAACAAATGATAAAAAAGAAAACTACTTCCAACTTAAGAAAAACAAGCCTGACACACAAAACCAGTTGGGTTGTAAAGACTTTATTCCTGGTTGATTTGGCTGACAGCAAGGTCTGCGTTCGTACGCAATTTGATTTAAATCATTTCCAGATCTGAAAGGGAGGATAGAAATATATTGGTTTTCACAGGCCACAGAGTTTTTAAAAGTAAACTGATGAAACAAACGGAGAGTCCAAAGTATAACCACTGTGTGAGCGAGCACGGGCCAGAAGCGTGTGCCTTATAATTTAATGGCCGTGTTCATTATTGTTTCCATGGACGCAGAGAATAAACAAGGCTGCACACACACACACACAGGGTTTGGTGTTAATTGATTTGTGTGAGCTCCGATGCCTGGCTACAGGCAATTATGTGACAGCGTAGAAACACACAGAGGCAAAATGAAAACGTAGGTGTTAACAGGAGGTGTTATTCAAACCATTTATTTTCTTGATTAGCATCAAGTGTCAAATATGATCCGAGACATTCTCAGTGGCGCTGTGCAAGGAGCCCAGCAAGCACTTGTTGCACAGCCACCGTGTCATACAGCAGAGGAGCAGCTGGTCTTAACGGTTCAAACGAAGAAGTCCGTGAACAATGGGCCTCTTTCCGTCGTGACGTGAGCGACCGTGACCTGACTCGAGGCCGCGCGCGACACGAGTCGTTTTCCGTAGCACGGCGGTGCACAGAGAGAGGAGCCGCTCGCGTCGCCGAGGACCTGAAGGTGTACAGCTCGCTGTGGCTGCTCCTCATCCGCGCTCACTGTAACTGAACTGTAGCAGAACTAATTAGTGACATAACGGGGCCTTTTTCATGCTCAAACAGTCCAACGCAGACTGTGTGTGTTTTCAGTTATTTAAATATGCCATCTCTGGATCAGTCAAATTAAAAAGAAGCTTTTTATTTTTTTTTTATTTTACTGTAATCTTCAGTGAGTTTTTTTTCCATTTTCACACACTGCTATCATCTCCATTTCTACTGCTTCTGTTTCTTGCCACAGAGGCAGGAGCGGCTGTGGGCCACAGCTTTAAATGAAGCCTAATGTGGCTCTCTGATTCCCCCTGCTGGCAGCTCTTTGAATGTTACCTCCTCCTGGAAGTACTGAACATGTAAACTGACCTATATACAGTAATTCAGTGTACACTGTTGTTACTGCCAATCAAACCGTTTGACAGGTCAAAGATAATCATAGCGCTGTTCAGCCGCCGGTGTTAGCAGGAAGCTACTCATCAGGCCAGCGTCTTTAACTGAAACGTGTCTCAGATGAACGCCCGCGCAGCGCTCGACACCGGGGAAATTAGTCTTTGGTGTGCGTGTCGTTAAAGGTCACCCGCCAGCCTGGCGGCTAACTTTCTGAGACGATGACTCTGGAATACCTCTGTGTTACGCAACCTTTGCTGTCTCTGTTCTCAGTCTTTGTCCCCCCCCCCCCGCCGCTGGCTGCGAGCCAATCACATCAAAGCAACACAGCGGGCCCTGTGTCAAGCAACGCTTGCCGATTGGCTCCCGCGCTGATAAAGATTGAGCATCCGAACCTGGGCGTGGATCAGGAGTTAGACTCGATGGTTTAAGGATGATCGTTACAGTTAGAGGAACTTCATTGCAGCGGTGTGACTGAGTCAGATTTATTGAAATATTAATGAGATTTGATAAAGCGTTGCAAAACCCAGTGAGCAGGTTTTTAATTAAAGCTCTAAATCCTTCATTGATTTTTTTTTTTTTCACATGGAGTCTGATCAAACACAGAAATGAACCTGATTTAGATTCTTCCATATTTACAGTATGAATGAACTTTCCTCCTCAGACTTACAGGACACCAGCATTTAGAACGTAACGGCACACAGTGAGACAGCTGAAGTGTTAAAACTCTCCATGTCAGTGCAGCACAACATCTTTTATTGTAGAGGCAAGACAATGACGTACTTTTAAAGCTTACACAGAAGCTACTTATTATCTGTTTTTCAAGGCAGTGTTGTCATTCACTTCTTTCTTTCTTCTTCTTCACCTTCCTTACCCAACCTCTCCGTCCTCACCCCCTGTTCTCCCTCTGTGAACCCCTCCCGTTCCCCCACACCCACCTGCCTCACCCCCTCCCCATCAGGTATCTCTACCTGTTGTTCTCCAGCGACGACCTGATGCCGTTGGAGAGTTGGGTCTTCAATACGGAGGCTCACCCACTTCCCGTCCTCCACCTGGGCAACATCACGCTGCCTGGCAGCGAGCCAGCCCAGCGGTAGACGGACGAGCCCCTTCTCCTCCTCCTCCTTCCTTCTCCTCCTCCTCCTTCTCCACCACCACAGCACCAGGGGGTGCCACCTTGTCCCCCTGCCTGCCTGCCTGCCCAAAAACCCACCCACCAACACTGGACAAACTTACATTCAGCTCTAAAGACTCAACTGCTTTCGGACTGCAGACATCAACCAGAGGAGAGGGAGAGAGAGAGAGAGAGCGTGTCCCGCCTCCGCTGCAGCGTGGAGAGGGCTCGGCCGTCGAGTTTCCCTCTCCTCTCCCGCGTCTTTACTCTTTGAATCTCTCTGTCTTCTCTGCTTTAATCAGAAGGACGGTGGGTTTGCTGCTCAGCCTCACGACTGGCTTGAATCGACTCTTTTTCTCCGAAGGACCGAGCTCCGAATCCGGAGGCTTGATTTAGTTGTTGTTGTTTTTTTTTTTTTATTATTATTATTTTTAGTGTTTATTTGAGATTCGACCAAACTTTCCTGCCGTACAGACTCAAGCTGAGGACGCGTACGGGGCTTTGTGAAGGATCACACAGTCAGTTTGACACTGCGCTGATGGAAGTGTCACTTTTCCAGACAGACGGACTTTAAGGACTGTACAGGGTCTGTTGATGAGGTGTGTTTTTTTTTTTCTTTTGGTTGGTTGGTTGGACAAATCCTTAATGGGGACACAGGGTTGAATCAAAGCCCACCGCTTCTCCCCGACCCCTCCCCCATCCCACTTCCTGTTTAATCTCCATCGGATGAACTTGGAACTGTTAGCAGCCCGTCACACCATCGGCGCGAGAGCAGGTTGTGGCAACTCCTCCTCTAGTGCTCCTCTCCTTTTTTTTTTTTTTTTTTCAGAAAAGTGGACCATTGTAAGTGGAACAGTAATTACACAGGGACAGCAGCAGGCCTCCCCATCTTCACCCCCCCCTCCACCTCCGACAGCTTCCCAGTTTCTCCAACGTCACCGGGCCACGATGTTTTTCCTCCCAAAACATTCTGCTGCTACTTGTACGGATGCTGCTTCTTTATCTCTCTCTCCTCCACCTCCTTCTGATCACACCATCGCATAGTTCCCCCCCCAGGTCATCAAACCTTCTCTCATCTCTTCCATCCTCGCGTTCATGAATCACTCCAAATCCTATTCAGGCCATACATTGTTAGATGAGGCTGGACCCCAGCCATGTTCATGTATGAGAGAGAGTGTTGTGTGTGTGTGTGGGGGGGGGGGGGGGGGGGGGGGGGGGGGGGGGGGGGATAAAATATCCTCTGCTGTAAATCATTTATTTGTGCACTTTTTTTACGGGGACGCTGTGATGAAGAGGAGAGTCGAGGTGTAGCACTGAAAGCGCTGAATAAATGAAGACTTTCCTTTGTCTCCCTGCTACGCTGCCATGACACATTTTCTCTGCTCAAACTCCGTCAAGTCGCCTCTCTCCGGGGGAAGTCATGGGAAGTCATCGTGCCGTTAAATCCTCTCTCTCCACCACTTTTTCCCCCCATAATCACGATTTCCTGCTTTAAGCCCTCATTTTGTCGACCGTCTCCTCCAGGTTTATCTCCGCCTCTCCTGTCCACAACAGGAGGTCTAAAGCCTCCCACATGACTCAGATCAAACGGGCTGCAGCTTCAGATATATGTTACATATATCAGCATTGTCCAAACGCTGACATCAGATGAGTCAATCCGGGCTGCACCTAGCCATTATTTCCGTTCTACATTAATCTGTTTGGTCCATAAGATGAATGAAAATGTTGATCACCAAATATCTTGTTTTGTATCTGTCCATATTCACATTTCAGCATCCCTCCAAAATGATTAATAGATGATCAAAACAGTTTAATAGACAAAACTTGATCTGACTTGAATTGATTGATCACTATCGTTGCAGCTCAACAATCAAACGTCAAAATCTTAATATCTGTTCTGAAATTGAACAAACGGATCAGTTTGAAATGCACGTCCAGAGTTTGACACAAGTCTTGTCGAGAGAAGTCCGAGCCGCCACACCGTCTGGTCCCTGACCAGCATGGCTAATGGTGTCACAGTCTGTTAGAATAAGTTCCAGAACAACCAGAACAACAGTCCTCCCTGGTGATTAACGTTGACCAAACATTTTACACCTCTCAGTTCAGTGTGAGCGACTCTAACAAACATTTCTAAGACTCTTACAAGACACCGAGCGAGATCTTTAATGTAACCACCCAAGTGTGGCTGCCGAGTTGTGTTCTTGTCAGCCTGGATGTCGCAGGCCTCATCCCACACGAACCCAAACCTCGGCGTCATTTGAAGCCCGAGGGTATTAAAAATATACCGCGCATAGGATGCTCCTGTTTTTCAGCTACAAAATATGACAACGTAAAATGACGAGCGCGGCAGTAGCCTTTCCTGCGAGCCGCGTTGAGTTCGTCAGAAATGTTTACCAGCAGGGAGACAAAGTGACAGCAGAGGGTGTCGAGTCCAGGCGAATAATACATTAATGAACCCAACCAGCGTGCACAGAGCGTGGCTACAGCCATCCTGCAAGCAGACCTGCTCACTGTAGCTTATCAGATATTAATTACAATGACAAAAAGTCAGACTTTCATGGAAATATCAAACCACCATTAGCCAAAAACTTCAGTTTTTTTTTATCTCCGCTCTTTGTGACTCACGTCGGTCGAGATTCAGCTATGATTTTCTGTTCTTAAGAAAAAAGGTCACATAGTTTATAAAAATACAGAAAATAGGTTTAATAATGGGCTCATTAAACCTGTACTGTGTGTGTGTGTGTGTGTGTGTGTGTGTGTGTGTGCGTGTGTGTGTGAGAGAACGAGAGAGCTCATTAATAAGCCTGCTGGTGTCCAAACTACTTTTGAACTGACTGGTTTAGGTACAGAGACCGAGCAGAGCTTCACTACTGAAGATGATTTGTTCAAGCTGGAGAGAAGGAATTGCACTAAACCAGGAAGTTTTTGTTTTGTGTCTGTCTGTCTGTCTGACCGAGCCTTATTGTCGTACGTGATGTCCCAGCCATCAGCGTGCTCTCTTCACACTCTTTGCTTTGTGTTTTGTAATACATCGTTATGATATAAATTCTTTCCTTGTTGTTTTTGTTTGCACAAACATCACTGACATGCGGACAGATTCCACGCCGCGGAATATAAACTGCTGCGAGCGTCAACCTGGCAGAAAGAGGTTTGTTCAATGCTCAGCCACAGAACTAAAAGTTGCCTCTGTTGGACAATAGGTCGTCCGTCAGTGAAGCCATAACGTGAAGGGCAAAGGTTGATGCAGAGCTACTTTCCCAACACGTGAATCACACAGTGACATCACTGACTAACAGAACGTCCTAACACTGAAACATAAATAAAAAGAAAAAAATCAGATTTAAGCAGATGAAAAGACCAAAACCAACAATAAATGTGTCATAGAGCTCATTTGTTGTCCAAAACCTTCACAAACATCGAGTCTGTTGCCCCCGGCGACATGTTCCTTCATTTGCCAGTTTATTTCAATTCCGCCTCGCACACCGCCCTGCTGCTAGAAATACTAGAGCAGCAAATGTGGATTCTCCGCATCTGAAAATAGTCCCCATCACCTGTGCCCAGCTTGTCTGTAGAGCGCGTTGGTTTTGGTATTTTCATGGGATTGGAGTAATATCAAATCAGACAAATCTAAACATATGAAATAATATCTGCCTTATTTTTTTACACAGTTAATCCCAGCAATATGTAGAATATACAACATGTACAAACCAGTGTAGGTAGCAGCAACGCTTATCATTTCTAAGTGTCTTAATATCAAAATGTTTCTGACCAAACGGCTACATGTTCCATCACTTTTTAGTTTATATTTAATCACTTCACTTTTTTTTTTAATATATATAATGAAACAACAGTGTCCGCTCACAGCACTCCTCTCCGTGTACATACAGGATGTTTCTCTTCCCTCCCCCCGTGCAACACGTTTTTATTCCCTCCATACATTTCTCTCCATCCAGTATCATCTCCACCTCTCTCTCTCTTTCATCCGAGCTCTGGTGGAAGTCAACCTATAGTCCATTGATGCAGTACAGTCTTGGCTCTGAGCCTCCATCCCCCCCAGTCTCTGACATCACACTGACGCCAAGCTGACGTCGTCATTACCACCTATTTCTGATACGGAGGAAGCCCAGGCGAAAGCCGGGGCGGCCATCAAGTCGCTGGGAGCGACGTTGATTTTGAAAATTGAGTGTTCTGTATTTGTATTTTTACTGAACAAAAAAAAAAAAAACAAAACATACAATTAAACTATCTGTAAATATGTTTAAAACTGAGAGAGACAAATTCAATAAAGATGTTATGAAAAGTGATCAGCTATGACGAGCGTGGACTTCTGTTGCTGTGCTGTACCTGGAGGTCTTGCATGAACCTGGCTCAGCTGTGACGTTTGCTTTTGCGTCTTGTTTTTGGCAGCAGATCTTAAACTGTTTCAAACGGAACAGACATCAGCAAATCTCTCTGAAGAGTCACGTTCATTTTTATTTTCTATAAATGGCTCATATTTTCAAGGGTTACAGCACACTGGCTTTACTTTATTATTTTATTTTATTATCTCTTTATTATTTACATCAGACAGAATGACTCGACATTTCGAATTTGTCCAGTACTCTTAGCGTGTTAGCATTGTATATGTATGAGTATGCCAACATTAGCATTTAGCTTCACTGTGCCGGCCTCACTGCCTAACTTTGTTCTCTTTTAGTACTAATCCACATCTCTTGATTTGAACATTACAGCATTGATTGACTGATAAGCCGACAGCAGCAGCTCACCCGAGTCTCATAAGGTAAACCTGACTGAGCACCAAGGCTTTTAAAAGCAACCTTAAACATCTTTATCAAACACCAACCTGTCTGTAGGAAGTCTATGACTTGCGGTACATCATTCTGAATTAAACAGGTGATCGCTGTCGGCAGCGTTTGGAAGAGCAAATGTGTTCTGGTTGCTGCTGCTCGGCCTGCTGTCACATCCCTCCAGGATGCTGGCAGAGAGCCGCCCAACAATTTGGACAAACACGCAGCAGCTTCTTCCAAGTTGGCAGCTCACGTACTAATGAGCACCTTTCTTTGTGGCAGGTTTTGTTTATTCACAGACTCCATTTTTATGCAGAGACACTGCACCACGCTCATGTTCAGCACCGTTCCCTGCACGGTTTTCCCTCCTTCAACACGAGATATTACTTTATTTACACAGTGTAGCTGCGGAATTCACGTTAGCCTACGTGTAGAGTGGATTTCATTTCACAATCTATGTCGCATCAAATATTTAATATATCCCATCTGAGCCTGCTTAGAGTCAGTACATAACATTGTTAACTTCCAGTTTATCACTTTTAGCTCTGCCATCAACTGCCATAAACAATCAGCTGCCTAATAGCTTAGAAGAGGAAAGTAACACAATCACATCTATGCTGATCGCTGTCTGATTAAAACAAACCATAGAAGAAGAAATGAGTTTAATCACTGTAGTAAATGACAAGGATGTTTCTCACTAAATTTGAACTCCGGCTGTGTTAAAGGTCCATAGAAGAAGCTAGTTATGAATAACAGATTCCATTGATCCCTGTAAATGTTACACACTGGACTTTTAAGAGTAACAATGTTGGCTAGTTCTTCCACAGCAAACTGCTACTTTGGTGCAGACTGAAACATCTCCACTAATTGGACGCACTGATATGAAATTTGGTGCCCGTCTTTATGAACCCTGTTTATGATGGGTAGATGTTTTTCACAGCAGCCATGATGTAGCAGAGAAACACAGGTGCGTCCAATGATGGCAGCTAAGGTTCAGCTCAGTTCAGGTGAGTCAGGGAGCTGCCATTACTGCATGTTGTCTCACTGGAAAGGCTCTGTTGCAACAAATCCTTGAAGTCATCTGTGTTTACCCGACTGTCTCGTGAGGTCAGTGGTAATCACTTCAAAATTTGAATTTGTTTAATACTTTGGTTAACAAGCTGACAAACTAATGACATTTCCATCAGCCTCAGCTGTGCTTTGTGTGCAGCGGTTATTGTTTACTGCTTTTGGGGAAACGTTAGCATGTTAACACACCAAGACGGTAAACAAAAGAAAATGATGCATTATTACGTTAGCATCAGTGTGTTTAGGTTGTCACTGTGAGCATGTCAGCATGCTGACGTTAGCATTTAGCTCAGAGTCAAAGTATAGACCAGGCCTCCACAGCTGGGAAATAAAGCCAGAGCCGAAGTGCCAGAAACCGTGAGTCCTCGAGCGGCCACTTGAGACTGCCTGCATGTCAAAATGCCCAACTTCACACAAACATGTTTACAGCCTGGTACAAAAACCAGTTTTGGTCTCTGTAGCTAATTTCCCCGTTCATGACAACTGTACTGAGGGTGAATTTATATACAACTCACCTGTTCAAATGATATTGAGGCTTAAAGTTATGGAGAACAGTGTGGCTTAACTTGTCAAATCAAGTCAAATGGAAATTGAGAAGCTTCAGTGGAAAAGCTGAAACTGAAAGCTGCATTTGGAAGCAGAAAGGAACGCGTTTGTTTTCTGGTTTCCATATGTCATTTGGCTTTTGAATTATGGAGTTTTATGTAAATTAGGTAGCACGGCCTGATAATGATCGGCATGACTGGGGAAAGTCCAGCATCACTTATTTTTTGACCCGGTTCAATTCAGTTTGTTTGTCACATATAATCAATGCAGGTACAGTCATAGAGCTGAAAAATTATAGTAACATTAGCAGTGATTTTAGACGGATGAATCATAAACAACACAAGCACGCACACACACACACACATACTCTCACACTCACAGTGGACTGCAGCAAATAAAACAAGAACCTTCCTTCATGCTGAACCAAATCAGACAGTGCTGCTGACACAGTATGATAAAGTAGAGGCCTCGAGGCTTTAAAAGATTTCAAGTTTCCTCACTCTTTTTCAACTCTCGTCACTTAAATTTCACACAGAGATCTCGAGACTAAAACTCGGTAATAATAGATGTTTGATGCCTGCAGATGCCCCGAATCACCTCAACTCTGAAGGCAAACATTGGGTTTGAGAGTGGATTCAGTCACGTCCATCCTGTAAGTGTGTGTGAATGTGTGTATGTTCTGCCAGGATGAGTTATTTCATGTTTTAAAAGTCCCGTGGAGAAAACAATAATGAAACCAAAGTGACGTCCGTTTGTGACGCTCAGCTCTGACCACAGAACACCTGGTTTTCTAACATCTTTGACAAGTAGTACTGAAGACGCTCTCAGGACTCTTCTTTACAACATCCTGATGTGAGCGTCAAGGATTTGACAGCTGGCAAAACTTCTGTTCTTACTTTGCGTGACAGAGAGCTTCGCCTGGTAGATAATGCATGTATGTCCCGTCCAAATCAAGTCCAGAGCCACATTTACCCCTCACTAAATGTTCAGCTCCGCGTCTCCCAGTCTCTATTTTGCCATTCTAGATAACCGTTTCCAAGCGGCTGCCTGAGAACACATCAAGCTGTCAGAGTGGAACAATTCCTAGGTTGTGGTTGGCAGCTGACAAGTCTTCACTGAGCTCTGAACAGATTTACTTGTCGAAACGAGACTCAAAAACAACAACATTTCTCAATTCATCACACAAATGTGAAAAGCACCTGTATTTTAAGGCCCTTTTAAAACGCCCGTCGACGTCTAAAGATGTGTCGCTATTGTTCCTGTGCAGTAAATTACATCCTTCATGACTCTCTGTGCTGATTTGTGTGTTTAGTGGAGCTGAGAGACTTGAAAGACGGACAGGGCTGGTTCAGTGTCAAATATGCAGCTTGTACCCCTGCCAGCGCTCTGCTTTGTTGTGCACTTTTACCAAAGTTGTCTGTGTGTGTGTGCGTGTGTGTGAGAAGCTGAAGTTTTATTACCAAAATAAGTGTGGATGGTTTCAGGTCAAGGTCACCTTCAGGTCTGTGTTTGGAAATCTTTCCTGGCTCGTGGAGCTTATATTTCTTGTGTGTGTTTGTTTGAGATAGTGAGAGGGAACATGAACAGGTGCCTCCTTTCACAAAGATAGCTGTGAACAGGAAAGCTTTGACCCCGGAACACACACACACACACACACGTGTGCCCCCGGTAAGTTTGATGTTCTTTCACATGATGAACAACACATTGATCATAACACTACTGTGTGAGGCTTTCTGTATTCATTGTTGCCTGTGTTCAGAGTACAGTGTTACTCTGTATTCACCACACACACACACACACACACACGCACACCACAGAGGCAATATTAACTTTCACATTCCACTCTATTTTTCCATGTTACATTAGTAACATTGATGGGAGCCACGGTGTGTTAGCGAACAGAAGCAACTGCTTTTGTGCGGATGCCTGTGGCCTTATTCAATGTGACTACTATGACACATCTCGGGGCTGTTGAAAGGTCATTACGTAGCACTCCTATTCATCAGTACGCTGCACATCTTTCTCCAGATCAGCGCTGAGGAGTCTGCGATGAGGTCTGTGAATCTGAATTCAGATCAGGAACACAGCGTTTTCATTAGTTATTGTTGTAGGAAGTATTTCCAATTTAAAGGAGCAGTGTTTTTTTGTGGTATCTAGCGGCCACTGCAACCCCTCACCTCACCCTCTCCTTCCTAACATGAAGGAGAAACTGTGACCATGACAAAACAGGCAAAAAAAATCTATAGCCAGAGTTCAGTTTGTTCTTCCTAAGCTACTCTAGAAACAAGACAATTCAGCAGACAGAGAGCGTGCATATTACATATCGTACATAGTCAGACCATAAAAGAAAAAGAGCAAGAGAAATAAACAGAGAATAGTTACATTGCAAAGCTGTCTAGCTCCAAATAGGTCGCCAAATTCTGTAAAATTGCTCCGTCGCTCCCCTGACAGTATATCTAATCTTTTCTAATTTTAGATGGCACATGACTTCCCTGATCCTATGACTATTTATCGGTGGAATGGGATCTTTCCATTTAGACTATTAATCTCCTGGCCAGGAGAGTGCAGAAGGTCATCATGCTGATTTCACACCATCTAAAAGGGGGTATCCTCCAGGGCCACCCCAAACGGTGCAACAAGAGAAGACGGCCTTACTGCTCTCCCTCATATCTCCGTAAAGGTCTCAAACATAGTGTCTGCCAAAATGTCTACAGCTTCAGGCATGTCCAAAACATCTGCAACAGAGTAGCTGGAGCCTGTCTGCATCCAACACATGTGGGGATCTATGTCGTCACTCAACAGTTTTGATACTGATATCAATGGCAGTATAAAGAATGGATAAATTCACCCTCAGTACAGTTGTCACGAACGGCGAAATTAGCTATAGAGACCAAAACTGTTTTTTGTACCAGGCTGTAAACATGTTTATTTCTGCTGTGAAGTTGGACATTTCAACATGGGGACCTATGGAGACTGACTCATTCTGCAGCCAGCCTGAAGCAGCCACTCGAAGATTTACAGTTTTTAGCACTTCCGCATTGACTTCACGTCACAGACATGGAGGTTACCGCTTGACTAATGTACCATTAGGTAGCAGGTAGTATTGAGGTTGAACATGCACATGCTAATTTACTCATGCGTAATTGAGACTGTAAGTAGCATCCTGATTGTTTATTGCCCACAATTCACAGCCTGCTTGTGCAGACTGTCACCAGTTTCGTCACCACACACACTTTAACATTAACTTTAATTGCCCTGTTTTGTTTTATTGCATGTCCTATAAGTGGTTATATATAAGGTCATATAAGTGATTTTATTGCCTTCTCCACACTGTTTGTTTTTGAGTATTATTCTTTCTCTTCTCTCTCTGCTGAATGTTGTTGAACCTGCAGGTTCTGCTGCAGACTTGACCTGTCTTAAATTCTCACTTATGCAGATGAATCCTAATCTGATGTTAGTCTGAGGCCGTGCTGTAGTAACTGTGGAAAGGGGAGGCCATGCACTGTTGGTAACACTTTCAGTTCTTCAAGTCACTGACAAGACAGAAATATTATAGGGGTGAAACTAGATCTTTCTATGCTCATGTAGGGCTTCATCTAACAGTTGCGTTCATAGACTATCTCATATGGACCTGGTTTCTGTGATTACATGTAGTCATTTAGCTGATACATTTATCCAAAGCGACTCACAATCAAGGTACAGTGTGACAAGGACATGTTAGTGCAGCAGTAAGTAGTGTATTAGTTGTAGAGGGATAGATTTATCATGTCCAGTTGTTGGTAGTGTTGGAGAGGAGGTCCTCTCTGAAGAGCTGGAGGTCTTCAGGAGGTTTTTGAAGGTAGAGAGGGACGCCCCTGATCTGGTAGGAACTGGTAGGACGTTCCACCAACGGGGAACAACAGACGAGAAAAGTTTGGATTGTCCTGAGCGTACGGGTGGCAGAGGCAGGCGTCGTTCATTAGAGGAGGTGACATATGCCAGTGCTGTGGCCAGTGGAGCTTGATGAGCAGTGGGGTAATGTGACCTTTTGGGCTGACTGAAGAGCATCTGAAAGGGTTTCAGTGTGCCGTCTAAGAGGCCCGTCAGGAGGTGGTTACAGTAATCAAATCAAGAGATGATCATAGCATGTTGATTCTGTCACCATCTTAGCTGTGTCTGCCTCCGCCAGCTCCCGACTAATCCAAAACTTTCCATAGATGCAGATCACGGGTGGAACTGAAGCCAGCCACATGTGACGCCTATGTCCTTTATTCTGCATAACTTTATAAGCTTTAATATAATGTGAACAGGTGAGTTGTATTTAAAGTCACCCTCAGTACAGTTGTCATGAACGTGGAAATTAGCTATAGAGACCAAAACTGTTTTTTGTACCAGGCTGTAAACATGTTTATTTCTGCTGTAAAGTTGGACATTTAAACATGGGGACTTATGGAGAGTGACTCACTTTGGAGTCAGTTTCAAGTGGCCATTTGAGGAACAGTTTTTGGCACTTCTGTGTTAGCTTGCTGCCCACTTTTGAGTTCACTTTCTAGTTGAGGACACATACAGTGTGTCCACTACAGTAGAAAACTCCCTCTAAGTTTCCATCTGTCACCAGTGTAATCATTGAAACCCAATAGTCGCACTGTTTGCACATTATCATACTTCGATGTGCTGAAATGTCAGATTCTAGTTTCTACTTGAGTGTGTTTCTACTTCAGCTACTTGAGTGTGTTCCTGTTCTGTGTAGGGGAACGCCGTCTGCAGTACTTTGAAACAAGGCTTACGTTGTGTCACCCCAGCAGGTAGTGTAGCGTCACGATGACATTTAGCACTTACCTCACAACCACAACAACCCGTCGTCCAAAAAATGGTCACGGACAGTGTCACAGAAGAATGACCACGCTGTTTCCATCACTCACAGGAAATGTCCTACACTAACCACAATTTGTTAGATGTCAACAAATCATAATGAGTTATTTCCTCTCTGATAATAATTATTCTTTTTTAGAGCTTTGACATGGTACTTCAAACTGTTTCGGTGCTGGTACATGTTTTTTTTGGGTTTTTTTTTTTTACAGACATGTTATTATGGATCAGTTTCACCAAGCCCTTGTAATCCTCTCCATTCCTCACGTCACTTCAACACATGTTCACTTTGTTGAAAGTGAGGAGGCTGATTTCCAGACATTTTAGCCGGCTCGACCAGAATTGCTCTGTTTATGAAATTACTCATAGCCTTGTTTTATTTGGCCCGGCAGCAGTTAACAGTGAATGGCTTTAGTATGTTCAGACAAAGAGAGACCAGAGGAGGCAGGAGGAGGACAGAGGTGAATCGTAATCCTGGATTAACTGAACCTTTTTTTTTTTTTTGTGAAGAACATGAGAGGAACAGGGAGCAGCTTTGAAAGTGAAGCGATGGTAATGCAGTGACGAGTCAGGGGCGCCTCCCATGTTTTGTGTTTTATTTAGCTGCGGTGTTTCGTTCTTCTGAATCACTGACAAACACGATTGATCGAATCATTTCCTGATTCATCACCTCTAAAGTTTAATTTGAGCTTTTAGGCCAATTGAACTACTTTCTTAGAATTAGTGAAAAATCACAGGAATGAAAGTAATAATAATAACTAGACACAGAGTACATAGACAAAGGAATAATGATAAATGTAGGTGGTATGAGACTGCCGTTGCCTCAGAAACCACAAAGTTGGCTAAGATTGGGTCATTACGGGATATAGTGTAGCTGAAGGTGACGGTGGTGAAGGAAGGGATGAGATGATCTCCTAGTGCAGGGGTCTTCAACCTTTTCCAGCCCAAGGACCCTTGGATGAGAGACAAACAGAACAAGGATCCCCACATGCAATAAATATTTTAAAATGTATCACATTTTAATCCTGGTCAATAATAACTTTAATTTACGTTATTCAACTTTTATTTCACCTTATCAACCTATTCATATCCTGGGTTATTGGCCTATATGTGTTTATGATTGGTAAAACAAGTTAGAAGTCATAATTACTGTTGGTTATTAAACGCCAAGAGCTGCGCGTCTTTGGACTCGTCCACTGATTCATCCAGTTGGAGTGCTAATGTCTTCACTGTTTGTACTATCTCAATTATCAGTCACCAATATTTTGATGAAAAATGTCAGTTATTATGACAAAAACTGGCAGACCCCCTGCAGTACCTCAGCAGACCCCCTAGGGGTCATGAACCCCTGGTTGAAGACCTCTGCCCTAGTATGTTCCTGATTTCGGACCTCGGCCACCTCCTCCAGAATTCCTTCACTCCTACAACAGTCTGCCTTCCTGTCAGGTTAGAGGAGAAAGACTAGTTCAGTAGACGTGTATCTAAATCACTCCTGTTGTTTACGAGCGACTACAGCTAAAAACACATCTGCGTGTCAGCTACGACAAAATAGAATGTCAGAAAACTTCGGGACAGCTCACATCCAGAAACGGGTCGAACTAGAGGACCTATGAAGTGCTCTCTAATGAAACATCATTGCATCACTGAGTTGATTTTGCTGAGAGAGGCCTCATTGTCAGACAGAGAGTGAGGTTAGTGGAAAAACTGATAGTAAATGCAGTGAGACTGCCGACATGCAGACATGGTACCGAGAGCATTTAAAGCTTTGCCATCTCTCTCGTGTCACTTTCCCTCAAACTCTTGCAAATCTCATCACTCTCTCTCTATTATTACTATGATTTCAGTAGAAAACCATCTCTCTCCCTCAGTGAACGCTCTCAGCGGACAGACGGAGTTTCCCTCCAGTCTTTCCAAAGTTGAGTCAGTCCCAAAATGTTTTGGTTTTTTTTATTATTTACATGGTAAATTATTTTGGTAGGGATTTCAGGGTGACCTGAATTAACACTGAGAAGAGGAAGACGGAGAAATGTGTTCTCCTTACTTCTCCTCTAGCTAAAGATTCATCCAGGCCACAGGCCTGACACAGTCATGAGGTCATGGAGCCGAATTTGACTGTCAGATGAAGTTCGATCATGTTCATGACAGTTATTCATTGTTAACCAACGCGATGTCAGAGGAAGCGCGGGCCTTTAAAAACTCCCACTGACTCATTCAGAAAAGATTATCACGCTTTCGTCAGGACGTGTAGTGGAACATTTAATGGCACTCGCGTGTGTGTGTGTGTGTGTGTGTGTGTGTGTGTGTTTGCTTACGTGGGTACAATATGTGCATCCAGGTACATGCAAATCAATTGTGTGTGTGTGTGTGTCACTGTGTGTTTAATGTGTTAAAGGCCAGGGTTGCTTATCCATCCGTGGCCTAGACACACTGAGTCACTTCTCAGGTGGCACGGCGCCGAAGAGAAGCAGGTGGCAGAGCTCCAGCTTCACAACAGGATGAACACACACACACACACACACACACACACGCGGTTGAGGCCCGAGTGAGCCATGTACTGAACCACAGAAACTGCACACCTCATAAACCCGCTGCTGTTCATCCTTAAACAAGAGCATCACGATAACACTCCCCTCAGAGACTTAATTCAATGTGTTTATATATGACAGAGGGTGTAGCGCCGCACAAACTGGATATTTTGAAAGCCAGGAAGCAGATGGCTTGGCACAAACAGCTAAAATAACAACAACTAATGCACAGACACGGGGATATTTTGTTCTGTCAACACTTGCAATGGAAATGTACCAGCAAACACATCTTGTTTCATCATGGAGGTCCAGCGGGGAATTGCCTTTGCTGTGCTCGCCAACCTTTAAGCCTAGACACCTGCCGAGGTGCCTGGGAAAAAAAAGAGTGACTGTGTGTGTGTGTGTGTGTGTGTTTGTCAAAGAATTAAAATAAAGTCAATATGAACCAGTAAACTTGCCTTTTTAGTCCTGCTCTCGACCCAGAAACCCTTGCTGTGTTTTGTCTTGCTGTCCAACATCACTATTCCGTTAGAAAACTGTTGGCCAGCTACTAGCCAGTATGCTCATTAGCCACTGGTCACAGGCTGATTGGAAGCTCACCCTAATGTGAGCCTGTCTGAGGACGAGTAGAGATACGCAGGCACGGGAGGGGCACTTACGGCGCTTTTCCATGAGTCAAACCACACTGCTTCCATTACCAGTTTAAACACACCAAGACAGACCACCTCTGAGGTCACGTGAAAGCATGTCTGACCTGCCTCCAAGTGGGTTGCTGCGACGTCAAACGAGCTTCATCGGTAATTGGGCACATTTCTTCTTCTTCTAAATCCTTAATCCTTTTTGTCAAAATCATCACAACAGCAGCAAGTCACAGGCTACCAGCAACTGCAGTAAACAGCTCTTAAGATGAAGACTTCAAGCAGAGCGTCTTGATGTGCTGAGTCAAACTGAGTCATGCCAAGCCTGCACATGGAAAAGAGCTGGCTGTAGCTGGTACAGTCATGCAACACAGTGGTAGTTAAAGAGCTAAAAAATTATTTTACCAGCTCTCACTAGTTTGTATAGTCAGTCTGTCCAATTTGATGTCATAGTCTGTGTCTCTGGTTTATAGTGGTGACAACATTTGTATGTTAATGGCTTGTGGGGCCGTGTGCAGTTTGATTGTTTGTCGATAACTGTTGCCGTTCTCAGCCCAAATCTCTGAGCTCAATGTTTGGCTTTTAGACGCACAACTTTACTGCTGTGGTCCAGTCTCACTGCTCTCAGCATCATTTTTAGCAGCGGCAGGCAGCTGTTGTTCAGCAAACAACATATTGCTACATTCCTAGCACCGAACTGCAGAGAGACAAAGTAAATGACTAAAGGGAAACTTTTAGAGTGGATCTGACCGTCACCAGGAGATCAGAAACATGTCTCCAAATCAACGATTGTGCTGCTTTGTGTGTCCTGGATGTGTAAAAAAAAAAAAAAATCAACTGCTTACTAACACGTTGGCCACATCAGTTTTATTAGATGATAATGTTATGTTAACAGCCTGTTTCAATGCTGCAGACAGGCCAAGAAGTAAATGATTGCAGGATAAGTTACTCAATCAGTACAAAGTATAACAAAACCAATTCAATTCACTTGATTTGTCACATATTGTCATAAAACAACAGTTGTTAGTGAAATGTATTTCCATGAGCTCCTACAACACAGCCTCAAGTGGCCGTTCAAGGAACTGCAATTTTTGGCATTTCTACACTGGCTCCTCTCCACAGCCACGGCCGTTTGCCGCTTGGTGTGAACTGACCCACTGAGCGTGTCCTTTCATCGTTTCTGTAACATTTTGCTGTGGACACATGCAGTGTGACACTGACACAGCTTTTACGCAGCCCAGCTTTTATCAAGAATGGGAAAGATGTACTTTAGTTGTGGTTTCCAAATAAAATCTGAAGATAGACATTGTTTATCACAATAGATCTTCATTAGAACAGAGGTGTTGCTTTGGGAATCAAACCTACCTTGCTGCAGATGACAATAGCCACAGCACAGCTTCCGCATTAGGTCCACGTGTATCTTCTTGCTCCTCCATGCTGAGAAACACTTCCACACTAATTGGGGCAGTTGTGGCCATTTCAAGATAGTTTAAGAAATCCTGAGCTGCCCAGGTCTGCTTGTGCATTTCATTTCATTTAGGCCAGGGGTGTCCAAGCTGTTCCACAAAGGGCCGGTGTGGCTGCAGGTTTTCCTCCCAACCAAGCAGCAGCACACCAGACTTGACTCATTTAATCAACTGATCTCAGTCTTCAGAGAGTTGATTGGTCAAACTGTGTGCTCTTGGTTGGTTGGAACAAAAACCTGCAGCCACACGGGCCCTTTGTGGAACAGTTTGGACACCCCTGATTTGGGCTATTTAACCACGACTGTGGATTGACCGTAACTTCTGCAGAGAGTGTGTAAATTTGTCACTGGTTAATGAATGATTGAATAAGTGCTGATGCATCAGTATTGCCCACATACCTTTGTGTACTTCTAGTCCTGTTTTGGCTTGTGCAAGGCTCCATAGCTCTGAAGGGACTCCTTGATGCTACTTCACAGAATGCTATGTCAGGCAATTATGTGCCTCTAACTTTGTGGTTACAATTTGGTGAAGACCCCTTCCTGTTCCCTCATGCACAAAGCCACGTCCCCAAAGAAATGGGTTCATGTGGAAAAACTGTGGCTGTCCTGCACACAGCCCTGACCTCAACCACAGCTGTGGCTCGCCAGGCAATGTCTATTAAATTCATGCCGCGTTTCAATCATCATGCCTAGACTGTTGATCCATATGTTTTCTGCATAAACTGACTTTCTCAATCCCACAGGTAACTAATTCTAGGCTACAACCACCACATGTCAGGATTTGTGAACGTGTTTTTTTTCCTGCACACACGTTATATGTAATAATATCTGTCGGTGTGTCTTACGAAAGAAATTCTGTAGAAATGTGTGCGATTATGCTGAACTAGTGACTTCAGGATTTTGCGTATATGTCGGGGGAGTCACATGCGTCATCTAAAACTGTTATGTTTTGGAAGGAGGAATTCTTTTTGAGTAAACGTGCTCATTGCTCCATTATTACCACATCCTGAAAGCTGATTCTGCTTTCTGTGCCTGTGAGGCCACGCAGGCCAGCCGGGGTTAAAAGTCAATATTGACCCCGACAAACTCTCTGAAGCCATGTGTTGACAGCTCGCATCAGTCTACCAACAAGTCTGGCGCAGGAACCTCGTATGAAAATCACAAAAAGGTAGGTATGCTGATGCAGGTTGATTCTATTTAAGTCAGGTTTGTTTTTTTTTTTATGTTTGTGTATTTTCATCATGTGTATATTTATGGCTGCAAGCAAACATACTGGGATGTTTAAGGATGATACCGACATTGATATTTGTGAGTTTAACGGATCTGATAACTGACTACAGCCTTCGTAAGATAGATGTGTTACCATAAAGCAGCACATCACAGGATGCGCAACTTGCGAGGTGATACTTCCTGCACAAACCCAACTTGCGAGGTGATACTTCCTGCACAAACCCCCTTTTTTTTTTTTTTAAAGAGTCAGAATCTGACGTGCACTCTTCACAGGTATTTCTATGATAGGTTGTACATTGACTGAACATCTGTCTCTTCTGTAAATTTAATATCAGTTGTAATGAAAAATGATGCCCACGCACACACAAGGGGAGGAAATCCCCTCTGTAGTCTGCTAGTTTCCTATTCGTACTACTGCTGACTCACAGACTCTAAAGTGAAGAACTACCTTAGGGACTCCCCTGCAACACATGCACATGTACAACCTCCACACTGTCAATCAGTAGTTTCACGCAACAGAGGAAAGGATAAAGCTTTTTTTTTTGAGAAACTGAATCTTAAGTCAGAGATGTTCCCCAAACACTGAACTGTGTGTGTGTGTGTGTCTTTCCTGCAGCTATCTAAACATATTTCATCATGTTTTCCAGTTAAGCTTTCTTTATCTTACTAAATAATTGCTAACCAATAAAGTTTCTAATTTCTTAAAACACCATAAAAACTAATAAAAACAAAAACAACAATAAAAACTTACTGATTAATATACTATTAATATTCTATGTTATATATATATTAATATAAATGTAGTATCTGTTGGTGAGGGACCAAGATTTTGCTTCCAGGAAGCTTCTGGTTTCCGTTCGTAGTCCCAGTAGTATTGTCCAGTTATGTTTGAGTGGGCTTTTCTTTGCAACAGTGGAGAGCAAAAGAGGTGTACCACATTAGACAAAATGTGATCTCAGAAAAATCTGGATATCCATGGCTACACCAAAAGCTCATAAATATTTGCCATTGTCTCCCAGAAGCTAAATCGTCACCAGATGAGCCAGAGTGGTTTGAGTAAAAAAAATAATAATGAGGGAACACATTTGGAAAACACACTCAGATTTAAACAGTGTCTAGGAAATCACTCAAATGTTCAATGAGAAATTACAAATACACAACCAGTCCAAATTCTTGGGCCGTGTGTCGGGACAGTATAAAGGATCGTATGTGTGACGTCACCCACGAGTCTCTGAAGAGCCATTTTGAAGATCAGAGTGAGGTAGTGCTGGCCGCCACCATGTTTGTAGTCCTGCTTCTTTCGCCTCCTGGCTAATCTAAAAATTGGCAAAGACGTGGATCATCGACCGTCCTAATGACATCTGCAACAACATTAATCTGTCAATCAAAGTGGTCACACTGTTAATTATGTATAACTTTAAGCCTTAATATCACTCGAAAGGATGATTTTTTTTTTTTTTTAAAAGGTACAGAAACCAAAACTGTTTTTTGTACCAGGCTGTAAATGGTATGGTATTACTGGGTAGAAGGCTAGTTCGCCCAAAAATCATTGCAACATCTGATTTCAATACTTGATTTGAACTGAATTTGCAGTTTGAAAGTTAGAGTCAGCAAATGAGTTGAGTTTTGCTATTTCAAATGTATGACAATGACAACATGTGACAATTGTGATGTAAATAAATACATTCAATGTAGTGATAACAAGGTTTTATGAATATACCCACTCTGAGCTGCCATCAGTGTCTAATATGGTCAGTTTTGGACATGCGGCAAGCTCCTTGGCTGTAAAGTGAAGCCTGTGTGGAAGTGTTAAAAACTGCAGTTCCTTGAACAGCCACCAGAGGCTGGCTACAGAACAAGTTAATCTCCCCAAGTCCCCAGGTTAAAATGTCCAACTTCACAGCAGAAATAATCATGTTTGTAGCCTGGTACAAAAAACTGTTTTGGTCTCTATAGCTAATTAATTCATTAACTCACCCATTCAGGTTAAGTCTTAAATTATGCATAATCAACGGCATGGCTGTTTCGATTGACAGGTGGGTGACGTTACAAGTAGCTTGTTTGAGCATCCAGGCGTCATTCAGTCCGCCTCAGGCCCACCATTGTTCAAGTCTTTTAGGTTAGCTGGAAGGTGGAAGAGGTATGATGTCCAACTCCATATATTTTACGGCTTCGAAACAGTGCTGTGGAAACCTACGAGTGAGGTCACACATTAATGCACATATGTTGCACTACCGCTTTCTTATCGCACTGTACCTTGATTGTTTCCCTTCTCTGGAAGTCGCTTTGGATAAAAGGGTCTGCTAAATGAGGAAATGTAAATGTAAACATATGCTGTTAAACTGTCAGCACTGTGAATTTGGAACCAGGACACACACAGATTGACTGCTATTTCTGCTTAATCGGTTGTGTTTTAATTATTGTACTTTAAGCTTTACTTTAAACTGTTTAGCTATTTCTAATTATCAAATGTTATGTTTCAAAATAAAATCGCCACAAGGCAATAAGCTCTTATTGTTGCATTGGGATCCTCCAGTCCATGCCTGTGTTTTACTTTCCAGAGAATCATCTAGCTACATACCTTGTGTGGTTTCCAAACATCATTCACAGTCGCACACCTCTGGCTCAGGGAGAGAAAGACTGACTTCCAGAGTGTGCCACAGGGGAGTTCTGCAATGCAGCTGTGCTGCTTGTCAAATATGAAATGTAGAATATGTGTATGTGAGTGTGCGAGTGCAATAGAGACTTAGAAAGGAATGTTTTATGTGTTCTATTGAAATGAATCCTCTTCCACAGAAATCTAAGGGAAATCTAAGTTCTCCCTGCAGTCTCAGTGGCCTTCACCCAAAGCATATCCACCTGCAGTGTTTCCTGTGTAGTAGAAAAGTCTGTCGAGACCATTAAGCAGGGGGGCTGAGTGTCTGTCTTCTTCTGCTATTAAACAATGGTCTGTTCTTCCTTTTTCAAAACAAACCACAAGCCCTAAGCCTTTCCTAAGGACTTCTGAATGTAGCATATCACTTGGATTAGACTAATAGAAAAATCAATGCAAGGTGTAATGGAAGACTGATCAACTCCACTGTTTTTTCTTATTTGGCAGTATAATGTAAGATACAGATAAATAGAAGTTATATGGAACCAGTCACCAGTGTATTAGCTACACCCAATGTTGTCCATACAGGTTATGTTTAAACTGTTTTGTGTTCATTTTTACAAAGAGGTGTGTCAAATTTGAAAATATACTTTGTGGCGCGTCAGACAGGTGTATCTAATATAGACTTAAAATTAGAAACACATCTCAATACAAAGTGTGTTCAGTGTATACATAGATATGTATATATCTATATATACACGACACAATTATGAGCAGAATCTAATAACAACACTTGAAAGTTGAATGAAAGCAGCATCAGCTGAGATAAAGTGCACGGTGATCGCAGGTGAGAGTCGCAGCTCCTCAGCTGAGCTGTGGCACAGCAACGGTCACAGAACGTCGCCTGCCCGGAGACGGTCCTGGTTACTCGGCAACGCAAAAAACCTCGTCGACCAATCAGAGGCGTCGGTCGGCGCATTGTTACACTGGAACTCGGCGATTTTACGACTATGGACTGCTGATGATGAAAGTTGAAATCTGGGGTAAATATATGATATTTATATATAAGTAAATGTTTTACTTTAATCGTACGACGGCATGTATTAGTACCATTTAAATCGTAAAAGTCACGCTACATAGGCAGAGGGACTCTGTCGTGCCACGGCTGTGCATCTGTTTCAGTGGGTGTGCTCCGGCTTGATAAAACAGGCGTGTCTCTCGGAGAGGGGAATGGTTCAAATATCAACTTTTCAGCGTTAACGTTACATGTGTCTCTCACAGGCAGTGGATTATGAGGAGGTGTCTGCACGAAGTCCAAATTAACATCTTCTTTATCTGACGTTGAAGGCTCCCCGAGAACGCTTTTGGAAATGTACGTATTGCTTTTCATCTCTCATTCATCTGCGCTTTACTCCATGGTTAGAAAAGTAATGCGACTTAGACTGGCTAAATTTAAACTTCACCCAGCCTTAGCCACGATTTAAAATAACTGATATCGGTTAGGATATTTCAGCTTAAAGCGTCGCTGCTTTTTTCCCCCCCTTGACTGCTCCAAACTTGCGGTGGTGACTTTGCTGTATTTCGTCGACATATGGGTTGATATTGAGTCAAACTTAACGCTGTCTACCGAGCGTAGGGGTGTCACACGTTAGCGTTAGCTTTGAAGCGCGCTGTGGTATTTGTTTAAAAACGCTAAGCAGGCTGAGTAATTAGCACGAGTGAAGTTAGCAGTTAACGTTAGCTGAACATCTTCGTCACGGGCAAGCTGATACGTCAGCTGGAACAAATAATCACCGGTGAAGTTTGGACCAAACGCGTGTAACGTGTAACGGCAGCTGGTCTCGTCGCGGTTAAGTGTGTGGTGCTGTGTTTTTGTGTGTGTGTGTGTAGCGTTGGTGTGTTTGGAGCCGGTTTGGTGTTTGTCTCTCAGCGGTTCTGGAATAAAAGGCAGGCTCGCGCGGTGAGCTGTTCTAGAAGCCTCACGCGCTCTGTCCTTTGCTGTGTGTGTGTGTGTGTGTGTAACGGAGAGCGAGCAGTTGTCTCGTGCTCGCATTCTGCTCTGCTCACGCTGAATGGGTGATGATGCTGCTACTATTTCACGACATGTTTTAAAGCTGCCGGGTGTTAATGTATTACATTTTTCTCTCGCTGTGATGATGTTAGAGTTTTGGTTTTAATAATTCAGTGTTCCAGCTGACCTCAGAGAGCTCAGGCTGTTTCATATGTGACAGGAAGCAGGTTCAAATGGTCTGTTTTGTGGCTTTTGCTTGCTTTGTGTCACATTTGAATGTCACTAACTTTTTCTCTCTCTCTCTTTCTCTCTGCTGCTGTAGTGAATCTGAACTTTGTGAGAAGATGGATAACAAGGACGAATCAAAGAGTTGTTCTGTCAGTGTCCTGACCTGGGAGCAGGTGAGCCGCCTGAATGAGGTTCTGACCGAGGTCGTGCCTGTACATGGACGGGGGAACTTTCCTACCTTAGAGGTGCGGCTGAAAGACATTGTGGCTCGTGTGCGCTCCCGCCTGGAGGTGAGCGGCATCAGAGTCAAGGACATACGCCTCAATGGCTCCACGGCCAGTCATGTACTGGTGCAGGACATTGGCTGGAGCTACAAGGACCTGGATGTCATCTTCAGAGTTGACCTGCCGCATGAGGCTGAGTTCCGGCTCAGTAAGGACGTGGTGCTGGGTACCCTGCTGGACTTTCTGCCCGAGGGTGTGAACAAAGAGAAAATTACACCCATGACTCTGAAAGAGGCTTATGTCCAGAAGCTGGTGAAGGTCAACACTGAGCAGGACCGCTGGAGCCTCATCTCCCTCTCCAACAACAACGGTCGCAATGTGGAGCTGAAGTTTGTGGACTCAATACGGCGGCAGTTTGAGTTCAGTGTGGACTCCTTTCAGATTGTGCTGGACTCCATGCTTGCCTTCTACGAGCTGGCACAGACGCCCATGTCTCAGGCCTTTCACCCTACTGTGAGTGGGGAGAGCGTGTACGGTGACTTCAACATGGCTCTGAGCCACCTGCGGAACAAGCTCATCGCCACCAAGCGACCCGAGGAGATCCGAGGTGGCGGCTTGCTGAAGTACTGCAATCTGCTGGTGCGAGACTTTCGGCCCGCCAGCGAGGAGGAATTCAAGGGCCTGGAGCGGTACATGTGTTCACGCTTCTTCATCGACTTCCCCGACATTGGTGAACAGCAGCGCAAGGTAGAGGCCTACCTCCAGAGCCACTTCATCGGTGAGGAGAAGAGCAAGTATGACTACCTCATGATCCTGCGCCGAGTGGTCAACGAGAGCACGGTGTGCCTCATGGGCCACGAGCGCCGCCAAACTCTCCACCTCATCTCGCTGATGGCCTTCCGAGTGCTGGCGGAGCAGAATGCTATCCCCGACGCGTCCTGCGTCACCTGCTACTATCAGCCAGCGCCTTACGTCCGAGACCACAACTTCAGCAACTACTATGTGGCCAACCAGAACATTCCAACATGGCTGCCATGTAACTGACAACAAAGTGGAAGGACGTCCTCGAGGGCACTTCTGCTTTAGAGGAGAAGAGGAGGAATATTAAAAAGGAAAAAAAAAAAAACTCCCAGAAAAAGATCATTGAGGCAATAAATGCTGTTCCTCTCAAGGCACAATTATATTTAAGTGGACAAGTGTTTTGCTTTGTTTTTTGGAATCCTTTCTCATTCCTTATCTACAGAGTTGGTCTAGGTCATTGAATAGAAAGTGATATTTTTAAGTGTTTAGATTTTTTTTTTCTTCTCATGTTTGGTTGTTGCCCTGTTTATCAACCTTTATTCTTAATGGAGTTGTGTTTTGTGCCTTAACCTCCAGATTTAACCCCCTGACCCCCAATAATTGAAGTATGGGCTATCTGTTGAAGAAAGGGAAGAAGAAAATGTGCTTAAAAAATAGCCTTAAATTTGGTTTTCTCCTGTGATTTAAAAAATGTGAAAAGGCAGAAAAAAAAACATAAAATAATGGAAAAATAGTGTTATTGGGAAGGGGTAATATAATACAGTAGGCCATGGCCAAAAAAAAAAATGGCACCTGTGTTTAAATTAAAAAAAAAAAAAAAAAAGTATAATTCACTGAGGAGGGAAGAAAGGTGTTACACTAATAACTTTGACACCAGAAATGAAGAGAAGGTTCAGTGGTGTTGATGTTTAGTCATCTCAGATTTGTGCTCTCCCTAATATGCCAGCAGTGCCTGTCATTTAGAAAACAATGCAAGAAAAACAATGTGTATTTTAATTTTCCACTGTGAATCCCCCCCACCCCCCCGATCCAGCTTACTCAGCCCAGCCATTTTCAGTCAGGACCGTCTTTTAAGCGGAAGCCTGAGGTGAGACCGTTTAGATAGACAGATTATTTCAATCAGATTTTCTTTTTGTAAAGTTACTTCCAAAGCCTCACCGGTGACCTCCAGGTGTCACAGGCCCCTGCCTATAGTGGGAGGCTGACTGACAGGACAGGAGTAGACGCGGGGGCCCGCTGAAAGAATGCGGTCGGCCTCGTTGCCCTGGAGCGAGCGAGCTGGCTGGCGAGTTTTGGAGTGACGGGCTCAGTGGCTGTCCCTTCCCTTAAAAGGAGCAGCACATGGTGGGATGGCAGGGTCGTCCCTCACAACCATTGCAGGCTCGACAGCGGCCCTGAAATGGGATCCTCCTCTGATGCAGCTCAGAGACTGGCTCTCAAACTACAGGCCATCTATAATTATCCTCTTTTTTTTTTTACTTTTTTTTTTTTTTTTTTTTTTTTTTTTCAATCTCGTGGAGGGAGGGAGCTGCAGAGCAGGGAAATGGGAATGACGGGTGTGTGAGCAGCAGAAGCAGCAGCCCTGCCACCTTACATGTGTGCGGGGAGCTGAATCACTTCCTGTCCGGCGCCTGCTGGGACCACGGAGTGTTTGAACCCCTTTTGTGGTCTTGGGCGGACAGACGCCGTGGTATGTTGAGAGAAACGCCTGCTTGCTAGTCGGATAGCCCTCCCCTTTCAGACTTGGTTTTCATTTATCCTGGGAGCTACAACTGACCTCTCACCGGTTGTGACGGAGTTCCCTCACGACACCCCTCAAATTTCTAATCCTAGCCAAAGCTATTATTAGCTGTTCATTTTTAACACTTGCAGTGTGGCATTACTAGCAGTTGGCCTAAGCTCAGAGTCTCTCCTGACATCACAGCATCCAGGTTTGAGGAGAAGACTTGATCTTGTGTAAGTGGCAGCTGCCGTGTTTCCCCTCCGCGGCCCCTCCACTTCCTCAGAAACCCTCGTCCCTGCTGCCTTGCTGCTGCTGCTCGTCTCACTGTGGCTCGTGTTTATGGCAGATAAACAGGACTGTCTCTTATCTGGCTGACAACCACGACTCATGACTGGGTTAGCGAGATACAGGAAGGTCAGCTTGGCCTCCTGCAGGTTACACCCCACAGGGTCAGGGCATGTTCTGCTGGCTCAGCTCCCGGACTTTGGTATGGGACCTGCCACAGTCCTTTTTAACAACAAGTGAGGTGCCACACATCTGTCTCGCTCCGGACCAAAGTACTTTACAACCAACAACTGAAACATTTAAGTGCCTTTGACTCTTTGGAGCGTGATTTGGCTTTTTAAAGTGTTTTTTTTTTTTTTTTTTTAAATGTTGATCTAGACTAAATGAGTTGGCTTCTTTTTTTTCCCCCAGCCCCTTTAAGCTCTGTGAAAACACACTGTCATCTCTGTACGTGATACCAGTTTGAGGGGATGCATACACTTTTGGTTGGGGAGCAAAATAATTTAGGTTTGAATTTGAGTTTTTGGCATTTTATTTTTCTTGTACCATGTTTTTTTTTTTTTCATTCTTTCTTTCTCTCTTTTTTTTTTCCCCCTTTTTTAGTTTCAATCCCAAACCACACTTTTCCTTGAACCCCATCTGTCTAGTCATTCCTGTCAGTCTTCTTAGCCATTTCATTTTATTCCCTTCTTTGTCTTTCCCTACCATGTTCGGCCTTGTTGTCGCTGGCAGCCATGTTGATTTCAGTCTTAACCTGAATGCCTTTTTGAACAGGCGATATATATATTCACACCATTGAAATGCATGGACTGCCCAGCATCGTGGCTCCACCTGCCCCAAAGTAACTCGGCTTAAATAGTTTTGCTGACAGCTTTTGTCCCCATCCAAAACCAAAGCAATACCTTAAGTGCCCTGAAGAGCCATACTGTGGCACACATAGCTTGAGGTCACCCAGCAGAGACCCCATACTAACAGAAGCACTTTAAAGAGGCCTTGTTTTACTCCAAACCCAGCCACCTGAGAGGATTGTAAATAAGCTAATGTGGTCAATTGCTGGAGGGAATTGAGCTGGTTCTCAGGGACATAATGTGTTTTTGAGAGCTTTTGTTTTTTTTTTTTATTATTATTATTTTGGGAGGGTAAATTGGTTTAATCTGCCCTTGACATTGAGACGCCCCCCTTCTGGTACTCCCCTTCATTTAGTTTCTTTCTTCTCGGCGTATTCTGACTCTTCTCTTCTTATGCAAACTTACAGGTTCAGAGCAGATCGTGGTTGAAGGTGGATGTAGCCAGCAGACTTCAGCTTGCTTGGCAGCAGTACTGGGTTTTATCTGTGTGCCCATTCGCTCTGAAACCTTATCATCACTCAGTGGACGGTCCTCTCCCAGTTCAGCATCACCATAGTCTAAACCTGAAGATGATCTTTGCTTTGTTTGAAAGCCAGATGACAGTCCAGAATCTCAGCCATTCCCCAGGTGCTTTACCTTCCCTGAGTGACGTATAGTTGGTTTATCAAAGCGCGGAGCCACGCTTCAAAACCAGCAGCCCAGTTAATGTACACTGCTGCTCACGGCCGTAGGTTGAAGTCTGCTGAGCGGGGCGGCGACTAGTCTCTTCTTGGGCTTCTTGTTGACAATCGCTAACTGAACAGTAGCTGAGCGAGGTCAAAGAAAATGCATTAGTATTTTCTAGACAGTTGATGGTGAGCGCAGACCGGACTGTCTGCATTTTGTTTTTTTGTTTTCTCTCAGTCCACCCCACTTTCATGTGTTTACGGTTATTGTGGCTTTTTCTCCCCTGGCGTTGGACAAATGAAATGAAAGCTTTACCTTCCCCAGTAGATGAGATCAGGGCGTGCGCTTCCTTCGTGAGGTTGATGTATGTATGTCGTCATATGAAACTCTTTGAGGATGATGTGGGGGGGGAAGAGGATGAATTGTATTTTGCTTCTTTTTTTTTTTTTGTAATTTTTGTGGCCACAATTTTCTTTTTTTCTGCTGTAAACTTGTCAGTGTTATTGATCCCGTCGCTTCTCTTACTCCAATTGCTTTTGGTTGCCCAACGTGTTTGGGCCTTTTGTATATTAGGACACCATAGACTCTTTGCTGCAGGGGGTGCGGAGCAAGCTGTGGATTAGATATTTAGTGGTTCTGCTTGTCTGAAGTACAAGTCTTACACCATGGGGATGTGAAGGAGGCCCTCTGGAAGCTCTCCTACAGTTTCTATATGAAGAGTTGTGAATTACTTTGCAGCAGATTTGTGTTTACGTTAACACGTGGAGGTGTGTGTGTGTGTGCGTGCTCGTTTGCATGTGTGTATGAAGGGATGCCTGTGGTTCTAAAAGTATAAAAAGTGGGGGGAAAAAACAAGAAATTTGTCGCACTATATATATTTTTTGAAATAGTTAATGCAAAAGAGCTTTGTCAGCTTTGTGATTGTGATGATGCGTTTGATGGTTACATCCATTATACTATTTCATTTTTCAGCACTTTTACCTCACTTGAGTTTTTCCTTTTGAATGGAAATGTACATGTACATCAGGAAATGTGTTTGAAGAGGAAATTATGAATAAAGATTATTAAATTGCAACTTCTGCGTCAGCTGTTTCTGTCGACTGACATCTCACACGTCAAACCAAACTCACATTTCAACGGATTTCTGTGTGAAATGTCTTGTCAGGTAAAACTGTGTTTTATGTTTTAAACTCAAACACTCCAGCGTCGACCTCCAGCTAAAACTACAGCACACATACATTCCACTAGGACGGTGCGATTATATGTGACAAGTCTGTTATCTTAAAGTGAACCTGAGAACGGGAAGTCTGCCTTTGAAGGTGAAGCCACATCAGCAGCGCATGATGGCCAAGAAGAGGGTTTTATATGAAAACAGGATTCGAATGGTGGATAAATATGAATAATTTCTATATCTGGGTGAAAATTTAAAGTCCATTTTCATGGAACCCTGTTCAACAGAATTGTACTTTCCACAGGATGAGGTTGTGTAACAAAGAGTGCAGCAGGTAGGGCTGCATGACGAGGACCAGACAGTGCAATAAATACAGTGAAGCAGCTGTTAGAGAACAGCAGGGATTATCCTGAAGATTATAGCAGTTGGAGATATTTGCACCAAAGTGCTTTAAAAAAAAAAAAAAAATCCACTTTAAACGGTTAAAAGCCGGAGAATGACAGTGGGTGTGTTTTAAAAGCCTCAACAGATTCAGCCTTTCTAATGGGGGCGATTCTCAGCAGTGACAGTGCTAACGTGTGTCCTGTCCTCATTTAACTGAAAGAGTGTTTCCTTGGGTTTTGTAATCGGATTGATTTTTGGATGGACATTTCTTGTTGGAAAAAACAAAAAAAAGGCCTGCTGTAAAACATCTTCATGACATGTTCATTTAGAAAATGTCATGCCAGATATAGTCTGTCCATATGAATATCACCAGCAATAAATAACCCTGTGATCTACAGTAACATGGGTTAAACATAACAGGAGGATTAACCTCATTGCTTTAGCATAGTTATGAGGAATATTCAATCTCTGAATCCACTTCCAGAAAGTGGTATTATCATATTTCAGTCATATTTCACGTCCCGCTTTCACCGGCCTGTGCTGCTCTGACTCCCTCACTGCATCCCTGTGGGCATCCTGATTGGTGGCTTCGACCAGAGATGTTTTCCGTCTCCATCACCGGGGAAGCGGTTAGTGGGCAGATCAGTCAGCTCAGCATTCAGAGCTTTGAATCCCGTCCTCGCTGCTCTGAGTGCAGTGGAAAACACTGTCCTCCTGCCAGAGCTTTTATTGCGTAATAAAAGCCTGGACATTGCTTTTGTGAACCTGGTGCTTTAGGAGACCTTCAGGGCTCCTCGGGCTCACCATACATGTACACTTCCACACACTCATGCTTACAGCGAAGCAGGAAAGGGGAGTTTTAGTTGCCTTTGCTTGTATGTGCATGGCCTCAAGTGTGAAAGGCCACTGATCTTCCTCATCTGCTCTGTCATTTGCCACTTAAACAGGAAGCTGCCCTCTAGTCTGTGCCACAAGCCGCTATTCACAAAACACATTTTCTTATCTGCAGAGAATGACTCAGTGTTTAGACTCGAGTCACACAGCAATCTGCCCTCACTTTTTTCCATTCCACCCCGTCCATGCGCTGATGCTGCTCCGCAGAGCCTTTAAATCTTTCATGCAAGCCTCACTTCATTCTTCCTCCTCCTCCTCTCTCCGCTGTGGTCTGTGGTTTCATGTCAATAAAGTTGCAAAATTTATATATGTTCTCTTTTCTAGACACTTCCCTCTTTATTGTGAAATGCAGTGAGTAACTGCTGCGGTGTCGTTGACTCGCACAGAATTTGAATGTAATCCCTCACGGTCTCTTTAACAACACTGCAGCTGGACAGGTCACCTGAAAACAGCCTTTTCCAACCAGAAATTATTCTTTCAGAACTTGCAAAGTAGCACCTGGCCCCTCTGGCAAAGCTGCAGTGGTTCATTCAGCCACATCTCAGTGTTTTTTATGAAACTTTCAGAGCCACAACATGACAGCTCTTCCTTTATGACAACCCAGTTTGTCATGTTCACGCTCCAAAACCAGGATTTCTTCCCTTTAGTAGTGTTGGTGTATATTTATCTCAACATTTTGCACAATGAATAGAGCCAATTTCAACACTTTAAACTAAGATTCCCCCTTTAAATGATACCATATCTTCCTTTAAATGAAGAAAAGGAATTATTCCCCAACTAAAAACAACATTGTAAAGATGGGGCCACTTCACCTGTGTCTGGATTGTGCTTCTCAAAGACTATTAGTGCTTCTCAAAGACTATTGAATAACTACTATAACTATTTGCTTTTAATTGTTGGTTTAATTAGGAAATGTAGACTAACTGGCAGTGCGCCACATCCTTATTTAACTGAAGGAAGTCATGAGCCAACAACTGTTTGCCCGAGACAGTTTTGTAATTGAGTTACATCGGCTTCATTTTGGGGGAGGGGGGTCAATCAACAGTGCCCAGAAGGTGAGCTGGCACCTCTCCAGGTACCAGTCGCCCCTCCATACTGTGGTCCATGCTGGCCTTGAACCAACCACCCTCTGAGCTCAGGCCAAGTCCCAAAGGACAGAGCTACCGCCGCCCCCAGAAACGGGCTCTCACGGGAGAGCGCGAATGCAGTCCCCTACTACCAGACATTATGCAGTTGAGATTCCCACATTTGGGAATTTCGCAGGGGTCAGCGCAACCCCTGCAGGTGCAACGGCTGAGCCTCACCCTGAGTGAACCACCTTCTTGATCGTGGAATCTCCCCTGCCAGGTATCTGTTAACAGTAAAACTTATAATACTTGCATGTGAGTTCCTTTGTTGCCAAATACCGACTTAGTTGAGCTGTGCTTCTCCAGCTCCAGTTGTGTTATAGCATGTCTGTCATGAATTAAATATCGCAATTCATGTGATCTGAGTCAGCGTATACGGCTTAATACAATCATCAGTCACAAGATGAACATTTCTGGCATTATTTTCCCATATTTCCCCCTGATGTAACGTCACAGTCATACATCTGTAAAAAAACAGAATAATTTGTATGGAATACGTTAAACTTGCATGAAGTTTATACAAATCTTAACCTCATGTTCATTCTAAACATGACTTATTATGTAATACATTCCTCGTGTATTATGAGTAATGCAAGGTCTGTGAACGTTTAAGTTTAAAACATGAAAGTAATATTTAGTGTCACATCTACAGATATAGAACAGCAGCAGTGTCTTTAAAGGTTCAAAACACTTCATTATGACAACCAAAAAAGACAAATCGTTCCAGCTGTACAGTATCTGACAATCCTAGCAGGTCATGAATAATATTTTAAAAATTCTTAAAAAGTCTTGGGCTGCATGAAATCTGGCCGTGATTGGCCCCCGGCCCATACTTTGGACATCCCTGACTTACTTATGTTTAACATCTGCAGAGACTCATGCATGATTATGGTACATTCACAGTTAAGCAACTAATGTGCAGCCTGAGAAGGTTTATGAAAGTCTTTAACAAAAAAAATGAGCGTGTGATGGTTTGCTGCAGATTTCTCTTATTAGTTTAGATGGACGTGGATGAAGGTGACGTCGGAGGCCAGGATTTGAATTAATGTCAGTGGTTGTCTATACAAAGCATCCAGCATTTTGTCAGAACTGAGAAGAATTTGTCTTATTATCTGTATTTCATATGATGCCCTCGAAGTGTTGAGGGTAGTATAGTTACCCACCAGTGGGTTCAAACACCTGTTGAGTCAGAGTTTGGGGAGCCTCTGTTCTACAAGCCACACACAGCAGCATGTGACATTAGCACAGAGCAAGAGCCTAGGCCTGACCCGAACCCTCGCTTTCAGAGATTCAGGTTGTTAGTATGAACTGTACATCTCTCTCAGAAGGTTTCAGGAGGCCACGTTTGTGGAATCTTTTTTTTCCCTTCTTTTTGGCCTTTCTGAGTTTTATTTGACAGAGACAGTTGAAGAGTGACAGCAATGTGGGGACAGACAGATGACAAGCGGGAAACAGCCACATGTCGGGTTCGAACCCTGGGCCACCGTGGCAGGGACTGAACCCCTGCACATGTTCCACCGACTGAGCCAAACAACATCCCACATTTGTCTAACTGAGAGGAAGACTTCACAATGCGTACAGATGGCCTGGCTCAGTCTCCCCCGTCCCCTCTACTTCTCTTATCTTTCTATCATCCTCACCAGGCGAAGTCTGGAGAGGATCACGCATTCTGTCATGCGTGTCCCTGTGTGAGCCTGCCTGCAACTAACCTCACATGTTAGTTGACCCATTAGCCTAATGTTTCTGTTTCATTTATGACTGTCTGCTCGAGGCCCCCTCGTGGTTGCAGTGGTTCACAGTTTTTGAAAAAACAGCTTCATGCTCACTGCACTCTTCTAGTTAACCCTGTTTCTTATCATTCCTCACTTACCTTGCGATATCTAGCCATATAGATTGCAGTTTTGGTTTTATTTACCCAGGGTTTGATATCAGGCTGCCAGAGAATGCTGCCACAACACACATGCAGAGAGGATGATCCACAGAACACGCTGCCAACATGAAATACATTTCATGGAGGAAACATGAACAAGAACTGTATGAAGAAGGAATCACTTAGCTTTGGTATCTCAGAACGCCGGCCCGTTTAACCAAAACTGTGTGCTGCAGACCACTAAAGGTTTGTTTCACATTCATCGGAGTGATCTGACCTTCCATGAAGTCCACCATGTTTCCACAGCAGCCCAGAATGGACAAATGTAACACTGGCTTTGTGTTTTTTTTTGCTCCTTCCTTCAGATGGAGAAGGTGAAACATCACTGGATGCCACTGAATCCTACAGACAGCTCCTTTAAGTCTAAGTCATCAGTGTGTGAGTGGGTGTGAATGAGATACATGCAGTGTAAAAGTGTTTGAAAGACGTGCAAGGTGCTATGTACAGCAAGTGCAGTTTATGCACCATTTACTCCTACACAGTACCTCATAAACATCTTCTGTGTTTCAGTACTGAGGTCCAGTTTATCCCAGAACCCTGTCACATTTATTGAAGCTGTGTGAATATTAAAGTAGCTCTGGATACATTCATGGCTGGTCACAAGCCCAGCCAGCAGGTCATTGTTTCATAATCAGGAGACGTGTCTTGAATATGGATCGATTCCTCTTGGTTGACGTGTCAGTTTCCATGTCCAGGACAGAATTTCATGTGTCATGCAGCTTATTTTCTTTCTGGTCAATTTTTTTCAGTTCCGATTAATTTCATTTGAGACTAGCTCGTCCCGTCCTTGTGTGTGATGGTAGCTGTCGCATATGGTTGTGGAGGCGTTGTTAATATTGCTGCGGAAGCATTCAGTTCACTCGGGACTATTTGGTTCTTCCCATGTTTTAGTGGCATGCTGTCAGAGATACAAGGCATCACTGAAGAACCAAGTGAGAGGGTGAATGTGAAAACACAGAGTTAACAGTACTGTATATTGCACAACACATTTCCTTTGATTTTTATTAGCTGTCACCTTCTCTCAGTCACACTTGAGCATCTCTCTCATTTCCTGAGTTTCAGAAGCAGAAGCACAGAGTGAAGAGGCGACCGCTCTCCATGAGGGGGGTTTCAGGGCTTTACACAAAACCACCACCCCGTGCACATGCAAACACAGCTTCACTTGCCATGCACACACATGTTTGGTCAGGGCAAACAATGCACGATTTCTGGAAAAGTACTGATGCAAGTATGCACGGGGGGAAAGAGACAATGGACAGTTAACAGAGCAGAGTGTAGGGCTGCTGGGGGGGGGGGCGTCGCCATCCATTTTTCTCTGGCCTGTCATTGGTTGTTGTTCTTCTTTTCTGTGTTTGTTGTTTGACTGCAGTCATTTTGCCTTTGTCGCCCGTTTGATGTGTCCTGCGTCCATTCTTGAACTCATTTTGAGCAGAGGTGGAGAGTAATGACAAGCAGCCCGAACACAATAACTCAGAAGCTTTCTTGTGTACCCATACTGTCAGGTGCCTTGTAAACTCGGTGATTACTGTTTAGTACCCTTTTGTTTTTTTTGAGGGGGGGCAAGCATTCCAGAGCCGTCTATAACTAGAAGAATCTTATCAAGGTGAGGGAAAGATAGAGGTCTTGATTGAACATAAAAATGTCGATATTCATTTGACCAAGAGGCTTTGGCTAACTTTAAATGAAGTGCTTTTGTTCCCTGAACCTATAACCACAACCGGATGTAAACCTTGTAAACCGACCAGCTCCATTCCAGTGTTTCCAAAATGTTTCCAGTGAACAAAATTCAAGCAACAATTACGTTTCCTTCAAAATGTATTTGGCAAATCAAATCGACCGTATACAAATAAAAATTCGGGATGGTTAACGCATATTGATATATTGATAAAAATAAGAAAAAAGGGACACTTTGGGTGACACTTATTTTTCATCTTCCGCTTGACTGAAGCTGGGTTAGAATGTTTGAGTACCACTGTGGCTTAACAATAAATATTGGCACACGAGGTTAAACAGTTCAGCATGACATGTGAGGACAGATGCTGTTTTAATCCTACAGCCGCGTTTCCACTGTGCTTGACGTGAGTCTGCTTGTGCACCAGCAATATTTACAGAGGAAGTGTTGTTTTTTTTTTTTTTTCCTGTTCCCTAACACCCACTGCTGTTTGACTGCGTGGGTCAGAATATAGTTAGCGTCATTAGTCATTACCAGAACCGATTGTGTTCCAGGAATCATTCAACTGTGAGCCAATTTACTCGAAGTAGTCAACCAAGAGTAAGTTTAAATATTTTCATTTGGGTTCTGTGTCTCGAAAAACACTAAAAAAAAAAAAAAAAATGCACGAAAATGCTCTACAGCTGCTGCTCATTCACATTCCCTCATAGCTGAAAGGTTTGTTGCCACCAGCTAAATGGGACACATTTGTGTGGTAATTAATGCTGAAAAATGCTTTCATATCCTCTCGGTTCCTTCCTGTTTGCAACAGTTCTTCAGTTTGTAGGATCACTTTGCCTGGCTCTCGGGATCGGGGCAGACTAATTAGGACTTGGCTCGATTAAGACGGATGTATTGTAGATCCCTGAGAAACCTCATCAGTATCCATGCGAACGATCCAAGAGTAATGAGCTGCGGCACTGATAGCATCTGTTTTCTGGGATGATGATTTTGCTGATTATGTGTTGTGTGCGTTCATGTGGGTGAGCCAGTGGATTGCTTTGGACATGGGGCGAGCATGTTGACAAACCTGCCTACTCATGTTTGGTTCTCCTGGAAGAGGATAAAGGGCTGTGACGGCGGGGCGTCCCTTCGAGCGAGTGGGACGAGCTGATGTATTCTTGATGCCCCGAGCCAGACTGGCGCCTTTGGCGATTTCAGCTTTTGTGTGGCCAAAAGATATCATGATCTTACTTTCATTCACTCTCATTAATACTCACTCATGCGGGAAAGAGCCACAGGTCAGATTCGAACCCTCGACGTCCACAGCAAGGACTGAGCCTTCACACATGGGGCGGAGCCATGTCTGAGCTGAACACCGCCTCACTTCCAGTCCATGTTGAGCCATCAGCGACGTGTGCACACATTTGGAATTATTTTCTTTGTCTCTGGAACTTTCTGGAACAGAACATCATTTTCACTAAAACGACTGCAAAAGAGAAAACATTTTCTCTTCCCCCATGTAAGGAGGAGCTACAACAGCTGGGCCAACACCAGCATGACTTCACGACTTTTTCTATAGATTTCTTATTCATGAGTCATTTCTTATCCACCTTGTGTGAAGTGAAGTGAACTTCCTCGGTGTGTGGGATCATTAAAGTCTGTCTTATCTTATTTGTTGTTTTTGACGTCGATTGTGGAGAGCAGTCACAAATCTTGTATCATTTGCTTTCTTTTTCTTGCTTCACCATTTATTCATTCAGTTTGTTTTTTTGTCAACATTCCTTCGTATATGACGGGTAAGCAGCGTTTTTAGGTGTAATTGGTGATATGGCTGACTCAGAGTGTAGTGTAGCGTGAGCAGTTGGTTTATTCATATGCATGACGTCAGTGTGACACATTTAACTTTGGATTAGGAAACAACCCCCCCTCTCTCTCTTTGGTTCCCCATCCAGCTCTCCATCCGACTACAGCTGATGCGAAACTCACGAAAAATATGTATTGCTGCTGTTCACACATGAAATGCCCCTAACTTTGAACACTCTTGGAGGTCTGTAGCGTCAGCTGTCTAATCCCGCCGTCCGCCTTGATCAGCCTTACAACCACACCAGCATCCACGTGTATGTGTCCAGCAGGACGATGTCCGCTGTAAGTATCCAGAGTTGCTGTTTCTCTTCAAGATGACTGAAGCATAAGCTTCAGGGAGTTATGAGATCAGATCAAAGAGCCAAATGTTAACTACAGTGCCGTGTAAAGAAATGTTTCTTGCTTTCATTTTTTTTTTTGCTGGTGGAGATCAGAACAGGTTGACTCAAATCTATTCAGCTCTATTCAGCCAGTTAGCTGCTAATCAACGTGGCTGCAGATAGAAGAGCATCAAATCCCCACCTTGTGCTCAGATTATGGTAATGGTAAGAAGATGCGTGAACACTCTGCTCTATACCTATATGTGTAGGCATTGAGGTTTAAACCTTTAAATGGGAAATGGGCTGCACTTATGTCTTCCAACCACTCAAAGCTCTTTCACACTACATATCTCATTCGCCCATTCACACACATTCACACACTTCCATACACTGATGACATTGGCTGCCATGCAAGGTGCCAACTACTCATCAGTTTTAAGAGCTAACCATGCATACGCATTCACACAACAATGGCGAGGCCTTCAGCAGCAGTTTGGGGTTCAGATCTTGCTCAGAGACGCTTCAACATGCAGACTGGAGGAGCCGGAGATCAAACCACCACTCATCTGATTAGTGGACTACCTCCAGTCGCCCTAAATGCCATTTAGAGCTTCCCACATGCAACGTTGCTCAGTGCAGATTTAACTGGAATCATAAATAACCTAAACTAAACTTTGTCTCAACTGCATTTACTCACCTCAAATGAAGAAACTTACTATCACACTACATGCTCAAAAGTATGTAGACACTTAAAATAAAGCCAAAAATAAGCCCTTCACTTACAGTGAGTTTAATCAGAAACATCTATATAACACCGTACAGTCCATGTTACATTGCAGGAAAACACTAAGACCCCCTCATGGAACCGTACAAGGATTTAAAAGCAATACCATCTAAGAACTATCCATCACAGCACAAGGATCCATTAGAGCCATTAAACTTTCTCTCTGTGTGCTACCTGGACTTTGACCCACGAAGGAGACAAATGAACATTAAAAAAAAAAGTGTGAGAAGTTGAGCAGCTCGTGTAAACTGTCCACAAACTCTCAGGAATCAAGCAAGCTGTGCAAACATTACCAGCCACTCCCCCCCCCCGACCATGTGCAGAGCCTCGGAGGCGTGCCATATATAGCAGGACATCGAGGTCCCGAGAAACAGGTGATGGGTGGTGTGTGGAGGGGTGACCGACCTGTGGCTGAAACAGAGAAAGAAAAAAAAAGAGAGAGAGAGAGAGATGATGATTCACTGTGTTCTCATGTGCTGTACCTTTCCACGCACCGGTGGTTTGTTTCCCAGAAAGATTTGCAATAACGCCCTCCACACACACACACACACACACACACACGCACACACACACACACCTCCTACCCACCAGTCCATATATATACATAAGATACAGCAACAGATCCGGTGCCAAGCATGATAGGATGGGTGAGCATGCATGTCTCATGTCTCTTGAGGACTTGCGCGTATGTGACCGCCACGTTCATGTGACATAATATATACGTGTACTCTGTATGCTGCGTATTTCTAGCAGAGCAAGGCCAATGTGGAATGTGCTTGGCTGCAAACACTGAAGAACCTCAGCATCTGTCTGTCTGCATCGGAGTCTATCTCCTCTAATGCCTAAGAACAGTTGCTGGCTGAGAGTTGGCCTCAGTATTTTTAATGTTCTCTGACATGCTGCTTTCATTATGTTCTTTTCATACAGATCCCTCTTCTTGCAAGGGCGTCTGATGCCCTTCCAGGGGAATCGGAAAATGGGCCTTTTTCTGTGCACTATAACAATTAGCACATCTCTCACACCATACCTGGACTGCAGAGCTAAGGACAAAAGTTAGGCAATTGTTGCCTTTAAAAATGATAAAAGGACAGTTATTGTTGCCCGCAGAATTCAGGCCAGTGGTATTAAACCACACACACATTATTTAGAGTCATTCTCAGCATAATGTACACGGAGTATCAAAAGTAAAAGTACTCTTTCTGGAGGTAAATATGACAGTTCATTTTTCTGTTGTAGCTGCTCGATGTGCAGCTAGATATTTTCTACTTTATTTACAGATGTTTCAGTCCAGTTTCCAAACTTAGATCCGAGCCCCTCCTTCTGTTATTTTCCACCGCTGGTGATTAGAAGCATCCAGACAACCAAATGATTTGTTCTTCTTGTTTTAATTACAGTTGCATCTGCTGGGTTCAGGTTCAATATATATATATATATATATATATATATATATATATATATATATAACATATATATATATAAATAAAAACAAAAACAGACAGGAAACATGGACTTTGCTTGAATTGAAACAATTACTTGGTTTTTTTAGGACTGCAAGTGAAAATACACCAAAGTGAAACTTGTGACAAACTGAGCTATGTTCGGTCATTTTTAAACTCTGAAATAAATCAGAGAAGCTGATAATCTAAACTGCTGTTTGTATAGTGTTAACTCACTCTATTTCATCCTCCATCACACTAGTTCATATGTAGACATGTAGCCAACAGAAACACTTTGTCACCATTACCATTAATCAGACCACCTTTTAGTTGTAAGATATCAAAACATATGAAGCAATTTTATCTTAATGTTTAGTTTTATTTGAAGTTTTGATATCTGTGAAAAGACATTTTTGTAGTTTTAGGTAGAAGTTTAAAATGCATTATAGTATAATCTCTTCTCATACTTCATTCTGGAGCTCGATCGAGATCAGAGCATTTTATGTGAGTTTTAGCTAATTATTATTAATGACTGACTGACTAACTGTGACTGTTTTTGAGTAATGCAACCACAGATTTCTGCTGAAATGAGTTGAGCCTTGAAGGTGGGCTGTGACATCACAGCTGCATAAAAGTTCCGGTGCCCATTTAAGGGCACAAAGTACAGTGTTTTTTTTTGTTTTTTTTACATGTTTCCCTCTAATCAGCTGGCAGATGTCACTGATTGGAGCATAAAAGCTGTATTAAGGCTGCATAGAGGAAGTTGGTTGGCTATGTGTTAGTGGTGGTTTGCTGTATGTATGGGCTGCTGAGTGCTCATGTTAAGAAAAATGATTACTATTCAGTTTAGACTATAGAGCGTATCCAGGCTGTGTTTGTTATTTGGGAAAAGTTGGTAAAAGACCAGTCTGCAAGATTCCTGACCACTCCACCACCGTGCTGTCCCAAGATCCCTTTAAAATGTAACCAATCCAAATATAACCAACGTGTCCTTAAGAACAGAGACGATGTCATGACATGCTTCAGTGTCTCAGCTACTATCATCAAACCACAGACGTAGCTGCTGCAGCGTCTCATGATCAGCACAGGAGCTTATCTGCGCTATTGATACTGTGACTGTATGTGTGCTGCATGCAGATACAACATGCCTGCGTATCCTGAGTGAATGCTTGTTTGCATGTTAACGTGTTCATTCACTAACACATCTCTTAATATGATACTAGCACTTTCACGTGGCAACACATGACATAGTGCTTTACGAAGCCAAGAAAATGCCTCGATCAGAGTGAAATGAAATATAGAATAGATCAAATAAAAGACGTATTCCTATGGCTCAGTTTGACATACATAAACCATCACTCCGCTCTGCAGCGCAGCTTCTTCCGTTAGCGGCCACATCTCTTTAATTGTCTTCTGACCCCTTCTTGCCCCTCGATACAGAATTCAGAGAGGAGTTCAGTTTTAATCATGCGAGCACATGCTCAGTCTGAAAGCCTGCCAGAAATCCGAGCTGTGATGTAAGACAGACCAGACAACTCCACTGATCAAGATATAGCTGCTCAGAAATAACAGCCTAGAGACAGTTATTGTTATGTGTTATAAAATATTGCCCCGCTATCATAAACACATCTGCTTTTGCTTATTTTCCACATGTGCTGTGTTTTTCGGGCGACGTGGAGTGGAGGGCAGTCTTCAGTATTGATATCTACAGTATGTGTTGCATTGTACGGTTAGAGTCAGGGCACTTTCTCTTGGTCCAACACTTTGGTCCAGACCAGTGTGCCACTTCAGAAGATATTAGGCTTTCCAAGTATCACCATTACAGCAGACGTTAAAATACAGTACTGACCATATTCAGCTATGAACAGTCAACACAGGAGGCAGGTTTATGCAAAGATTATTTATTGCTGACTGTTGCTGAATCCTGAACTCAACTGGTTCATGAACCAGAGCTAAAGTGATGGAAAAAGAAGAACTCCTGATTTGCGCTTCTCTCCCTAATATTTCCTGTTTGGGGCCACAATATTCAGGAAACTCTTTCTTTCATTCATGGCTGGAATGAAATGGAATGGAATGAATCCTGCTTTGGTGATATACCTAAAGACTTTTCAATAATTTGTTACTGTATTATTACATTGTGATCCTCTAACTTTTCTGGTAACAAGCCACGTTTTTGATTAAAACATCTGCCTCGTGGATTCCTGCAAAATTTGGTACAGACATTGATTATTCCTTCAGAATGAAATATCACAAAAAATAAATATAAATGTTGATTTGGCCAAATACTGGTAAACGTTCCCATCAGCCTCAGTTGTACTTTGTGCTTAGTGCCTATTAGGAGATGCTAGTATGCTAAAAGTGAGAGAATGAACATGGTAAACATTATACCTGCTAAAAATCTATATGCTAGCATGCTGAGGTGCTTAAATACAACCTCACAGAGCCGACAAGACAGCTGTACACTAGAAGTTTTGTCACTTTTTGCGTCACCTTGTTGTGCTATGTTTCAGATTTTCCGCTGGTTTTTATGCTGTTTGCCTCTGTTTTTTTAATCTGTATATTTCGCTTCCATTTATATAGATATTATATATATAGAAGACCAGACATCTTAGACCAATCAAGACTTTACTTGGGGTCACAAACGTTTGTGTGGTTAAAAGGGACAAACCACCACATTGGATGGGTGACAGTCAATAAAAAAATGACTCATTCTCAACAGCAGTGTGTCGTAGTGTTTTCAGATTTTAGTATAAAAAGGGGGGAGTATCAGAGGGACAAGAGGTAATGACACTGGAAACTTTTCAGTTACTCAGGATTCCCTAGGAGGCCTCATTAGTGCGATCGCACACTTTTTATGGTTGCAACCTTGGGTCCTGTGATTTTGACCGAACACACACTCAGAGATGGAAAGTAACAGTTACTCAAGTGTTGTACTTAAGTACCGTTATGAGTACTTGTTCAGGGTTAAACCAGTTGTTTCCAACCCTTTGGTTTGTAACCATCAGTTGTGGCAGTTCCACTACTTCAAAAGAAGAACATTTGCCTACGAGAACTTCTTATTTCCTCAACTCCCCACCTCTCAGATTTATATGGTGACCCTTCTAGGCTGGCCGTGTGAAACGTTTCTTGAGCCGCTGTTTGTTTTGGAGGTTCTACATGTCAGACTCTGTTCAAGATATAAAAGGCTCATTCTAAACAGAAACTTATTGATTCTTGTTTATCAAGTAATTATACATTACTATCTTATACTTCTATATCTATGTCATATTCTTCAAATAGAGCCCCCTAAATCTGACACACTGGAGCTTTAAAGTATTAATTAATATGTATCAACCTTTACTAGGATTTTGAATGTTAAAGTAAAAGATGCTTCTTCCACCCACGCATACACTTCAGCATTTCCCTCTTGCTCTGTCCCCTGTTAGCAATTACTAACATGGCGAGTTATTCATTCTTCATCATCTGGAGATCAGAGCAAATTTTTTTAGGGGGTCACAAACGCTGTCGAAATCTAAACCTCAATGAAAATGCTGAGACCTATGGATGTGAGCTTATGTCAGTCACGGAAACTCCATATGCAACCACACACGTGTTATTGTGTTATTTTCTTTACCTTCACTGCACTATACAAGTCTGCAGTCCATTTGATGTTGTTGCTTCACTAATTTGTTATTAGCGTCTTTTTGGGTATCAGCGATTGTGCAACCTTCTGTACAAAAACCCGGAGAAGAATCATTCTGATCCACAGCCTTTCCCTTTCGGCCATACTCCCTCCAGATGCACATGGAGTGTGAAACTATTGTCTGCAAATTTTTATTATAGGAAATAATATCATTTAAAGAGCCGCACAGCACTCCATGTTCCCGTCTTCCTAGAAGCTGAGATGAGTCATGAGGCTCTGCATGTGCATCCACAACGAAAACGTGTGAAGGGGTCCGGTTTGACCTTATCAGTTTGGTTTGTTTGTCCAAGTGAGAGCAGCTTTTTAAATCTCATGAACAGCCCATGGTGAAACAGCATGTCGTGTGTTAAAGGGGTGTTGTGCGCTGGATTATTTCTTGACTCTGAGCCGTCGCCAGCCAGTCCAGCAGAGACTCCAGGAAGTCGCTGTGCTTGGCTGACATATAAACCAGCACATCCTCGTAAAATGGTGGATCACTTTTTACACTTTGGTTTTTGTATTGACCGTAGGGATCAAACAATACATAATGTGTTAATCAGTGAACTTTAGGAGTACTGGCAGCGAGATTTTATAACTGTTGGACAGAGTTAGGCTGCATTTTCACCCATTTCTGGTCTTGTGCCTGTACTAAACTACCAGCTGCTATCTATTTCCATTTCTTCAAACTGACAAAAGTCAAGACCAATCCGAGGTCTACAAACAAATTACAAGTTTCATTCTGTCAAACTGAACCAAACATTGGACATTTTTCTTTCAGAGCTCTGTTATCTTAGATTCTGTTTCTAGTCCTGTTTGTTTTAGTTGGTCAACAGAATTTTGGAAAAAAAACTACAGTGTCTGGAGGTCTGCTCTTCTAGTTAACAGCTTGTTTTACAAGTGTCCACGTTTTGGAATAAATAGACCTCCTGATTATTGTCTGAGATTGACATATATTGACGGTTGTTTGGTGTAGGTGAGCGCATATGTGAGTGCAGAAAAGGTTCATCGGTCATTCGTATTTTTCACTACAGTTAAAAAATACGGGTGTAATTTAAACACTAGCCTAAGGCGATGGATGATTTCCTTTGTTTTCCTGCGCCGCCTGCCTCTGTGTTTTGACAAGCTAATCCCTACCTGTCACAGAGGGAGGTCCATAAAAGATGGATTTGTTTCTCCACTCAGCCCGGCTTTTCATTTACAGAACAGTCAGCGGCATCCTTCTCTCCCCATCCCCCCCCGCTCAGGACTTTAATCCAGCTAGAACGAATAGAGAGATTAAAAAGCAGAAGATGAGACATGATGAAAGAGGGTCACGGCGGTCAGCAGGATGTGGGCAGGTGAAGAGATGGAAGGTGTGGAGGACAGCGGAAGGCAGACACACAGGTTGGAGGTTTTTAATCAGTGCAGGGCCACTTCTCCACTTCCTGGAACCGGACACTGTTTTCTGTGGAGGGTAGATGAGACCGGTGGGTAAAAAAAAACACTCTGAGTGGAACACCTGCTGTTTATCCTTTTTATTCGGCCACTTATCTATTTCCATCTTTACTGTGTTCTTCAAAGGAGAACACACACAAAGGCACTGGATCTAACATATGCAGGCAAGTCATTCACGCATCCTATCCATTACACATCAGACATCCGAGTCTCTTTCTAGGTTTATCTGCACTGTTTGAAACAACTCATGACTCGATACAGCTTGTACAATGTCCATATTGTTCCATATATCTTCAAGTTTCTACCCAACTTTAAAGATAATTGTCTTCTGGTGATATTCCATATTTTATTCTTACAAAGAAATGTCGTGACACCGCAAAAACTAACAAACAAATGGAGTCTGATCTCAGCCAAAGAGCTCCGCTGCTGTACATGGTGAAATGCTCCTTCATTACCATAAACACACAAACTGTAATTGACTTTGACTCATAAAAACTGCTTGAATAACAATGTGTGGATGTGGATTAATCCTCCTCTGAAAACAGTGCCAATAATTGCTCAATTTAATCCTGTTTTATTAACAGCTGTTTGGAGAAATGTCTTAGCCTTTCAGTTTTTTAATGCTCTGTCGGTAGCTTTGGTTTCTTTGCAATGAGAAAAATACAGCGTAAAGAACACAGGCCCTAATCTTTTTAATGTTTGCCAGTCTGACTGTAGCATCACATTCAAAGAATGGAGTCTGTTGCTGTCTTGATGGAGTAAAGCGCGACATCCATGCTGCTATGTTAACACCTGACTAACTTACTTTAATCTTAACTGAAACTACAGTCATACATCAAATTCTCCTCTGTGAATGTTCTAATTTAGTGAGGCAGATAATCCCAGTTTGTAGGCTAATGCTAATTAGTGGGTGGTGGGTTGCCGTGGGCGTGTCTACACCTGCTGAATGTAACCGCTGTGAAACAACCAGGAAATAACTTTTTATTTCGCTGATTAATAACAGCTTCATCGAGGCCGGTGCTCGCTCACTGTTATTGTTACCAAAGCTCTCTCTCTCTAATCAGCGGACACAAATCAAACGAAACTTTGTGCCATTATATTTCGCACACACACACGCGCACAGGTAGATTATCAGAGTTTAGTCAGGGAATCCACCTGGATAGTCTCTGCTTCAGAGACATTTCAGGCTGTCTGTGGAGGTTTGACCGATCTGAGTGTCTGATTGGTGGCCGGAGCGTGACGTGGGGCTCCGCTTTCCTAAAAGTTAAATCTGGCTCAACTTCTCTCTCCCCCACTGGAATGAATTGAAAAATGCTGCCGCCGTCCAGTTTGCCTGTCCCTGTTTGAACGCCCACTTAGTGGCATGTAGGGGTGAAACTGCATTGCAACTACTGAATACCCCTCACGTTACCTTTCCCTTTGAACACATAGGAGATGCTTAGGTTTGTCTGGGTTACTGTAGAAACACGGTGGTTGAACATGGCAGACTGGAGAAGAGGACCCAACCCCCTCTCATCTGACACGTTTCAGTCGCTTCAAAATTCCTTCTCGACTCCTTCTTGGAGCTGAGAATATTGATCATATTTACCTGACTGATCGTTTTTACCTGATTTTGACACCCAATTTCATAAACTTGTCAATATTTTTAATCATTCAAATGTGGTTGGGTGGTTAACAACATTTTCTCCTTTGGCCAGACAAACTCAGAATACATTTATTATTACTTTACACAAAGAAGTAGGATAATAGAGGAAGGATGGAAACTGACATTTCTTCTTTGGTAAAGAAACTCCTTAATTAATTTATCATAAATATTCAGGAAGTTTTGGATTTGATCTTCTTTTCCATTTTCAGCAACGTGCAGTCATGGCCACATAAAGAAGCTTACAGTTTAGTTTACGTCTTCTCTCTGGAGACTTGCTTGAATTCACGGCCACAGGAGGTCCTCCTCAATTTTCCATCCAACGCCTCACAAGCAAACCCGGTTTTAAGAATTTTCACTTGCCAGAACTTTGGCTGCAGCAATATTTCACCCGTTGTTTTCCCATTCACTGTCCTTCAGCTGTGATGGATTGAATTTTATTTCCATTATGTGTCTATCCTAAATTCAACACAGTTACTGAGAACCGTGTTCCAAGAAAACAGAACCACTTCCAAAACATATTGCTTAAACGCATAACATATGACTTTATTTGCCTCTGTATTATCTCTGCTAAGGAAGTGGCTGCAAATGTCACTTGGAGATGGAGTTGAACTAGCATCATGCAAGAAGATTTTAAGAAAATTTAACCTCAAATGTGTAAATGTTACTAAAAATAAATGCAGAACTAAACATTCAACTGTAACCTGAATGTAATGCAATATGTGTGGCTGTTCTTCCAACAGTGCGGAGCATCCTTTATCTGAAGGAAACAACATTTGTCTTCTACGGCATCAGAATTGTGGAAAATTATAGATCATTGTCTTCATATTCAGCTACGTTAATTAAAGATGTCGACTTTTTAAAAGGACAAGTTCAATTATCAAACTGAAAACACTTTTACAGAGGAAAATCATTTTAATCAGTGTGTATAAAAATAATAATAATTCATGAAACCAACAGTACAGGAAGTGTGAACACCAAGTCAAGTCACTTCTTGTAAACCTCAGCGGTTGTTAACAGCCAACCCCTGTTCATCACTTTGAAATCATAAAAAAAAAAAAAAATAAAAGATATTATACATTTCAGGGAGTCATAATTTGGCTCATCATTTATATACATTCTGACATAATCACAGTTCTGTCAAGACTTCGCTGATGTGAAGCCCATTTTCTGCTTGTTTCTTCATAATGGAGAAACAAGCATTGTGACTGAAGGGAAAATGAGTATTTATCGCGGTGGTTACGGCATTTTTGACAACTCGTTATATTCAGTGTTTGAACCTTTTTGTAAAAGCATAAAGTGAGGGAATTCGCTAGTTTTTGGTGTGATTGTACTTTGAATCTCACTCTGCTAGATGCTTTTCAAAAAAACAAGACCATCTCCATCTACAAAATCCAACAAGGTTACAATTTAAGCTCAACTCTGGTGTCACGTGACTTGTCTGACGGTGTGGACGTGATTCTGTGCCAGGCGTTCTGAATCGCTGTTTAAAGTGAGTGTATCCACGTCTGAGGGCTGTAGCACGAAGAGCTGTGAGAGACTGTTGACTGTGAGAGCGGAAATGATTTAAAGATGTGCGGATTCCTGACGTTTGGACAGCGTGTGGAAACACAGCAGGCGGGGCCAGGTGAAAGCAGAACTACATGCAGGTACAATCCCTCCAAACAGTGACAGACAGTGAAAAACGGAATAGTGTTACCTCTTGTGTGAGTACCAGGCAGGTGGAGGTGGCGTTTGCTACATAATGACAGCTTGAAAGACGACGACTGGATTGTTTTCAAAGTTTAGTTCAGTCCATCTGCCTTGCAGGTGCCCTGATCAGGTAAATCCTCCAGTCTGGTAGTCCAAGTTCAATTTAAACTACTTTTGTGAAAACACCAAGCAACTAACTGTGCAAATAAAATTAGTCAGACTGGAAAACAAAAACTTAACAAACGGACACAAACAATTTCAAGCTCCACTGGCGAGGAGAAAAGAACAATCTGATAATTCCACTTTTCACCATCATGCGAGTGTGAGCCTGGCTATAAAACAGCAGTTTTCATCCTTCCTGGACCGTGAGCCCTTAAGAACAAAGCCCTGCGTGCAACATCAGTGGTTTAAACTAAGAGTGACTATCAGAGGAAGATTGCGCAGACCAGACAAAATTTAACACTGAACATAATTTCAAAGCAAAATACACGAGACAATAAGTTAGTACAGAGGGAGAATATTGTTTGTAATCCTACAATTAATAATTGTTATCAAATAATGTATTATTTTTTAAATAAATGCATTGTTTAAGATATAAAAAGGTCCAGGCGATATTTGTTTGTTTTTGTGCAACCAAAGATCCAAAACCAGTTTTTCTCACATTTGAGAAAAATTAAAATTGTTAATGATTGATAATTTGAGTTATTCATTTATCAAAGTTTGCCAATCATTTCATTCATCCATTGTCTCAGTGCTACTTTTAACAAGGTTAGTGACTCACAAGGCTGGTCGAAGCAGCCTTGTCATAGTTTATCTGCCCTCCACATAAACTATGAAGTGAGAAATGACTCACTACCCAAAACTTCCTGCGGAGAAACAACAGAAAAGCGAGTGGGTGAGATTTTGGTGATGCAGATATCTGATGTCACGTTACATTGTTAGTGCTGAGCAGGAGGACGCCAACGGTCCATTTCACCTGAAATCCACACAAACACACTGTGTAGATTTAAAAGCTCAAAGGAATATTGAGCATTTTGGAAAATATGCTCTGCATGCCATGAGTTAGACAAACGTCTGTGTGTTCAACATGAAGCCGAAGCTCGTCTGCCAGCACCGTTACGGCTCAAACTGACATGCTGTACGCATTGCAAGTTGTGGTTTTACAGGGACTTCCTGTCTTTACGCTAGACCAAGCTAACTGTTTCCCGGCTGTGGTTTCATATTTAGAATATAAATGTAAGAGTGGTGTATTGGCTCATCTTACCTCATGGCAAGAAGGTGTGATTCTCCAATGGGCGATATAAAGTTACCTAGCGAGCCAACATAAAGTGACATTAACTGTTGCAGTAGGAGCAGTGTTTTGGAATATTTACCAGGCCGTCATTTTTCTCCCCCAGGGATTTCCGATTGTGACCGCGGGAGAACAAAGAGGTTATGACAATGTACCAGGTGGAGATTTCCAACTTCCGCTTTCACCCATAGTCTCTGCCGTCCAGCATGGTCTGGTACAGAATGGAGCAGTGTGGAAACTCAGACAGACGTAATCATCCGTCTCAGTCCATTTTAAAAGGCTGACAAAGATTTGAGACGTGGGCGAGAACGTTTGATACGACCACACCACGGGAAAAATAAAATTGAGCGACTGACACGATACTTCATCTCATTATTCAGAGATGCTTGACGAAATTGCTGAATAGGAACTCTTGGCGTAAGTCATAGTCCAGAAACCATACCAGATCCACAAATAGTCTGTGGTGAGTGACAACAACCGCTCTCCAGGCCACACGCTGCTAAATGTGGGCTGTGACTCTTAATTGTGTCCTTTTGGCAGAGACAGACCGAAAGAGAGAGTTCCCCTCCGCTAAGGTTCACAGCCTTAAAAGGTTAGGAGTTCAGACCGCATTGGGCAACAAGATGTCCATAAATGGCCAACGTTTTGACAGGCTGACACCACCTCGTCATCCCCAGCAGGGAGGTCCAATCGGTCTCCTGTCACAGACCAGAAGACTGGGAGGGATGGTAGGGCCCGTTCACCTGAGATGGAGGAAGAAAAAGTCTAGGTCAACACAGATCACAGGAGCCAGAGTTTGAACATCATGTGGTAAATGTCAAATAACAGATTGAAATGATTTCAGAAGGCGTGCTCACAGTACGTCTATGCATAAAGTTTCTCTTTTTGTTGTCACTGTCAATGAGTATTCCCTGAAAAGGTTTCAAATTAAAGATAAAGATGTCAAACTAGACATGAGTGGCATTAATTAAATGCAAAGAAATTGTTTTTGAGAGAAACTCACTTGATTGGGCATAACTGATGACAGTGCTGCTAAAATCTCTTCAAGAAAAAAGGTAAACGTGGTCTGACTAAACAGCAAGCATCAGCAGCAGACTGGCAACAAAGCTGTGCCTCTTCCTGGACTGATAAAGGACCTGTCTCCTTCTGCACTTGAATAGCAGTACAGGAAGTGTGAACAACCAATCAGGTCACTAATTGGGACCCTGCAGTAACTGAGTCAACTGTTCAAGAAAAATGAACGGCAGCTCTTTAGGAAGTACTCTGCCCACCCCCCCCTTCAACCACTGCTAACTGTACAATAAAGACATCTGGCTTCCTGCTTTTGTTAAATGTGATCAAGTGGCGACACTCTGTAGCTGTGAAGTGAGGCCAATGCCCAAGTACCAAAAACTGCAGTTCCTCAAACGTCCACTTGAGGCTGGCTACAGACCAAGTCCATCTCCCTAAGCCCCCATATAACAGATGGCTTCTTTGGGCACCCAGACGTCATTCGGCCCGCCTCAGATCTGCCGATGATCCACGTCTTTGCCGATATTTCGATTAGCCCGGGAGGCGGAAGAGGCAGGACTGCCAACATGGCACTGACCAGTGCCGCATATTTTGAGCTTCAAATCAGCTCTTCAGAAACCAATGGGTGACGTCATGCATACACTTTAGGTTTACACTGTCAGTGGACGTGATCAGCATTTTTTCCATTCAGGACAGTTGTCTTAATTAGCAGTAGCTTCAGACTGAACTATCTGAATGAAATAGTGAAACTGTAAAAGACTAAATGTCATACTTTCCTGACACACTGCAGGTTTTTCCACGGTGATGAAAGTTGAACAGACTACAGTTTACAGTTTTCCTCTAACGTGACATTAATTTTGCAGAAGCCCCAAAACAGTTCAAATCAAGAAGAATTTATTATTTCACAGAAAAATTCATCTGTCAGTGCCGGTCACTTAAGGACATTGAGTAGACCATGAACGTGTTGAACAACAAATATGACAATGATCACTTGCTTCACATCTGGTTAACACGCTTTCAACAGTCCATTTTCAACGTTTCAAGGACCATATAAATTATTTCTAGAATATTTGGCCTTTTTTTTTTTTTTTTAAAGAGATTTTTTTTTTGGTGCCTTTTCAAGCTTAATTTTGACAGAGACCGCTGAAGAGTGACAGATGGGGACACGGGTCAGATTCGAACCCTGGCCTGCTGAGCCTTCGTACATGGGGCGGACGCTCGACCAACCGGGCTAACCAACACCCTGAATATTTGGTCAATTTCCAGGTGTTTCCATCACTGCATTTTCCAGGCTTCTCAGGCACGTGGGAGCCCTCGGTTATGACTCCAGACAGTGTTACAATACTTATTCACTTTGGGGCTTTGTACCTCTGAATGGGAGGCATTCAGCAAAGTGGAAGTAATCGTGGTTTTTATCTTTTCAGTGTATTTTTCAGGAAAGCTCCAATTAGCTGTGCTCAGAGGTAACCCAAGCTCACCTGATATTCTCTCACTGCTTATCAGTGTTCCTGCCGATGTATTATACTGTAGTATAACACTGTGTGTTTGCAAAGGAGGACTCTGTAATATCTGGAACATTCAAGTTCCCAACATATATCAAAGTGCAAAACACTGATTATAGCTCATATATATTCTATATTTTTTCTAAATCAGCGAACCGATGATCTGGTGTTGTGTGCGTACTGTAACAGGCTACATTCTAGTCAACAAAAAGAGTCATTATTTCCTGGACTGCACCAGCGCTGTAATTCAGCCCAGCAGAGCAAACTATTTCTGCGTAATGGCAACACGCGGGTGTTGATCTGAATGTTACTGCCCAGTTCAATGTCTGGCTCGAGAGGCGCAAAGGGGAAATGCGGCGTACTACAGCGTTAGAGGAGGCCAGGCCACTGCGATAAATGCTCTGCAACAGACTGAAACGGACCTAAAAATAAGTTCCTGAAGATGGAGGGAGGCCACAGGGAACACTAAACACATGAGCTGAAACAATGACACTGAGATTTAAGTTCAAGAAGGACTGACTTATGGTTCTGATACTAACCACTTCACGTCATGCAACAGCTTTAACCTTTAACTCTGTTTGCCCCCACATGTAATGCATGTAATTTCACTTTGTCCCTGCAGTGTCTCCCACATAAACCTCACAGTAAATATGACTGCCTTGCTGGAGCACACAGAGCGTGTTGATGGAACATTCACAGTGAGCCTAAAATGACGCTACGGTGTGATGAAACATGCCTCTTCTGTCCCTGCGTTATGTCAGAAACTTTCACCTCACATGCCCGTAGGCCTCTTTAACAGCAGATCGGCTGCATAGATGAGTGCAATGCACACTGTCGCACATCACAACCCTATTGCTTTTGTTTTTCATGCAGCTCTGGTTTGAGCTTTCAAACGTTTAATCCTTAATGAGGCAATTCTTGCATGCTTTCAACACCAACTGTCAACCGTCTAAAGCACCTCCGGCAACAACAACCTGCCCCCAACCCTAACCCCAAGCTAACCTTCTCTGATGGTGTATGTGGTTCCTACAGTGCTGTGAACTGTCCTCGGTATTCAAATGAAACCTCTTGATGCTAAATGGTGCTCCTATTTTTCATACGTACACCACTGAAGAAAAGAACGCCGTCAAAGTCATTTCATGGAACCTCACGCTATATAATAAAAGAATCCAAAACATGACCTGAGCTAAAGGTTACTGCTCAACTGGGCCGAGTAACTCTCAATCCTCATCCAGGAGCGAATATTCAATGAGGGAAAAGACAGATATTTGTACCTTTTAAATCAGCCAACACAAACTAAAATTCACTGCAAAGTCAAAATACAGTCAGATGCGGGCCAAACATGATCACTCGATCTTTTGTTTGCGTCAAAGGAACCGGGCATGAAAACGTAACTGATGACTTAATTTGACAACAGCTGGCTTGAAGACAGAACTCTTACAGACAAGTCTGGTCATCTGATCATTTCTTCAGACGAACTCGCAGGACTTTCTGACAGGTCACTGCACGAGAGTAGCGCTGGTAAAGCTGTTCCAAGTACAGAGCTACCTCGTTTTACAGCGCCAGGGCCGTGCTATCGAAACCCAAGATTTCACTCGGTTATCTTCACATCAAAATACCGAATATCAAAGAGAAATCAACTGCTGCCATCCTGGACAAAATCATTTTAATTGAGTTTGTAGGCAAACTGATTAATAGGTGTCATTTATAGTGAATGCACGCACACAATAAACAGGTCATTAGCTGATTGTTACTCCATCTCCCTCTTCACTGCTTTACATCAGCATGACGAGAAACAGACTTTGATGGGGGTTTTTTTTTATTTTTAGATGTTTTTTTCCCCTCTGCCTCTCTGCTCTGTTTTTCCTCCCTCAGAAACAGCTGATGAATAGTGTATGGAATAAAATGCACACGTGTAAACTCATTTCAGCGTTTACATTTTGGCCCGTGAGGACACAGGCAAATCAGTGGGAGGTTAGGTTTCCATTAAAACACAATAAGCCGAAGAGCGGATGCGTGGCTGTGCAGCATGTAACTTGAAACGCAGCCGTGTGTCTCTTGCAACCTGTGAAATCAAGACCGAAAGTAGGGGCACAGACAGAAATGCACAAATATATTTAAGGAAGTCACTGATTATAGGTCTTAGCTGCGATATGTATCTTTTTCCAAGTTAAAACACATCATTTGTTTCAAATTTAAGACCTTTTCCAGACAGTAATTGGAGATTTTGGCTTGTATTCAGGATAATCCATAGCCCAAACGTAATTGTATGCTATGCCACCTGTGCAGGCTGAAAAGCATTGACCTAAACACCCTGAAAATGTTTGCACAACATCTTCTGTGACCTACTAGTGAGGTTGCTGCAATATTTATGGACAGGCTAAACCTGACCCTTGGGTGGTCCATTTGTTTAAAAGAAGAAAAGCACTGCACTCCTTCATGCTATTGTTATAGTGAGTAATCTCACAAGGTGTTTAGATACCCCACTGAGAAGGGACTGAGATTGTTAGAGATTAGGTGCCAATGAGCTCCGTGTGTGTGCTATGGATTCATCTATCTCACTGCGCAATTTGTGTGAGTTTTACTGCTTACCCGTGCGTCATACTCTAGAACAAATGGAGGGATGTCAATCTGCTCAGGCTTGATGCAGGTGAAGAGCTGATGCAGGTTGTCCAAGTAGCGAACCTTTTCCTTCATCCCCGACACACTGAAGGTGGTGAAGAACCACGTGGAGACCTGGAAAGACCCAGTGAAGATTAAAAAAAAAAAGAAAAAAAAGTTGGGGCTGTGTAAAATATAAAAATATCCCACAGTGCATGAGTTCCATGGTTACCAAAAAGCTTTGAAATGTGGACACAGCCAACACACTACAGTTTTCCGAAGGGTTTCTGAGCCCAAGTCGAAATACCCTTTATATAATCAAGTTGGTTTTTAATGAAGTGCTGTCTGAGGGGTCGAAGGTCACAGCCTATTGGTTTTCTGCCCCTTGTGCAGAGATTCTCCAAATCCTTTAATTTACACATTTACACGTAGATTGGTGAAATCCACTAATTCCTTCCAATTCAGAAATATTGCCCAAACTGCTGGACTGTTTGCTCCTACAGTTTTTCATGTGGTGAACCTCACCCCACCCCTTTAGAGGATGCTACTTTCATACCCAGTCATGATACTATCATCTGTTACTAATTAACCTATTTTTTCGATATTCCACAACGTCTTTCTCAGTATTTTGTTGGCCCTGTCTCAACAGAGTTTGAACATTACATATATTGTCCAGCTATTTTGGAAAGCTTTTTTAGATCTGGATTTTATTTTACATTAATGTGACATTAATCTTGCCACAACCAAGAACAACGAAACTGAGCTGGAATAAGTAATGAACCTTTAATGATCCTCGAAGGGAAAGTTTGGCCATTGTAGCAGAACATACTGCAATTCCAGTAAACAACAAAGAAACAGATATAAACCACAAAGCACTTAGAGAGTGCATATCTCTGCCAAGGCTGCACAATTTTCGACATATGTTATTTTAATATCAGAAAAATATTTTGAAGATTTAATTTTGCATCCAAAAACACAACGTGATGGATGATCATATTGTTTTGGATCACACCTATTCTTGGGAATATTACAGCTTTGTTCAAGGCAAAACTTAATATGTTAAGTAAGGCAGACGTACATGCAACTGACTATTTTTAAATGAGTCAGTGAGTAAGAGTCTTAAGAGTTTTTGTGCAGTTCTACATATCGGTACTCAAATGTTTTACCAGATGTGATGAGGATGGGGTGAAATGTGGTGCACGTCTTAATGGAAATGATACTTTGGCGGCCGAAATGGTGTGATCAATCGGTAAATAAAGAGAATGTCCCCAATGCTTCTCAGAACTGCTTTTATTACTACAAGACACCATCTTACCTTGGAGCGAAATGTGGGATGTACAAAGTAGAAGGCCTTCAAATTCTTTTTAAACCTGCAATAACATAAAGCAGAAAAAAACATCAGCAATACTTTACAGCTAGCGATGACTCAATGTCTCTTAAATACAACAGAGAAGAAAAACAGAAGTGGTGTGAAATTGATGACTACGACAAAGACGAAGTGAAAACAATTCATCTTCTGAAAGAGAAGACAAGATGTGTGTGAAGTCGCTGTAGCTGGGCCCAAAAAACACAACCTCAAAGACACTCAGCTCCTGGTCATTTATTAGCATGGAAACATTAACCACATCATGACATGTTTCATTAGGGTTAGGGTTAGGTCTCCCTCCTGGCAATAAAGATTGATTTAATTTGTTGTTATGGCTTTAAGTCAAACCTCACAAGGTTGCCAAACTTTTCTAGACAAATAAATAAATAAATAATAAGTAAATAAATTACTTTCATTTGGGTTTGAAGGCCAACTAAGTTTAATTCAATTTGTTCACACCATAAGCACACACAAAATCTTTCAAGTTCAATCAGTTTTGTCACTAAGGGAGTGAGATTCAGTCAGTTTCCTGCTGAATGGTGACTGCATGACCAGTTTCCATAAAAAGTTGACAACAGGGAGGACATGGAGCGATCTGGAAGAAATGTCCCATTCAGCTTCTCATGCAGCACACTAACTTCTACATATGTGCAGCGTGTGGAAACATATTCATGTCCATGTATTTGTTAATAAGAACTCATGAGTGACTCTGTATAGTAGATTAGTAAATTATTTAAAAGCGTGGCGAGCAGACATTTTATTCTCATCTGTTCAACAATGATGACATGGTTTGTATAAATTATTAAAGGTCTCATGCTTGTTCCATACTAAAGAAATATAACAACACATCAACTCCCTGAATGTTAAAGACATTCAGAGTAAATCTCTATTTTTTCCCCCCTTTTTTGGGATCCTAATACATGCACAGTATTCATTCCACATTATTGTCCAAATCATTCAAAACACATCAGTGAGCCACACTGTTACATCAGTAGACATGTTACTTCATTACCATGAACGCACAGTCTCATAAATTACTCACTAGCACCAAACGTGGATTAATTTGCAGCTGTGAAGTGTAACTCTTGCTAAAAACTAAAGTTCCCAGATGTTTTAAGATTTGTTGTGGGGTTTTTTTTATTTTTATGAAACTATGCATTTATGATTGTTTAGATGGAAATAGATAAACTTTATTTCCATGAAATTATCATTGATTAATGGAAGTGAGAAATTCATGGCTTGATTTAGGACTTTTTAAACATATTTTAGGGAGAGCTTAGATTAAAATGAAACATATCTGGGGCATGAGAGTATTCAAGTAAGGGGTGGCACCTTTATTGAGAGAAACAGGGTCTACAGCTGAGGCCAGAGAGTATTCACTTTGTTGTTTAAGTGGACTTGATCAACTGAATGAACCCCACATCTCTGCAGATGACTCAGGAACAAAAAATCTCCATTTGCAATGGATCAAACCATCCATACTGTATATGTTCAATTATTAAATGGACAAAAGTCTGTATTTGTCACATGTAAGTGACACCAACAGTCATCAATAGCTGTTATTCAACCCACCGATGATCAATGATTTCATCAGCTAGGTGGATTATTTTTTCAAAGAATGGTGATCTCTGTCTGTAGGGTTCATCCCAAGTTATATAACATCTGGATAGATTGTTATTCTAATTGGTAAGGACATTCATGGTTCCCGGATAATTATTTTAATTATCTGAGGTTTAGTCAGATATTTCCACCAGTGCCACCGTGATGTCATGATCATCCATCATTTTGAGACAAGAATCTATTGTGCATAAAAAAATAATAGCAGGATTTCCATGGATTTCCTCCAGGCTCTTCCTTCGGCCCCATGCACACAAGATATCAAAATTCAATTCAATTCAATTCGTTTGTGTGATATTCTGTATTGGATGATGGATTAATGGGAAGTGTAATGTACAATGCTGAGATGAGAGAACCACCTTTACTAAACTTGTCCATAAGGGTGAGCCCAAATAGCCGGCAAAGGAAACTCATTTTCCTCACTTGTCTCCATGATCTCATACATTGAGCTCATGACCAGAGGTGACGATTGGAATAGAGAGGTAAATTGAGAGCTTCACCTTCAGAAAAAGCTCTTTTACCATGACAATCTGGATCAACGCAGCCAAACCCACAGACGGTACACCAATCCACCTGTGAATCTCCTTAAACCTTACGATCACCAATGTCAAGGTTGCTGATGGACTTGACCTCCTTCACATGAGACGGCACCCAGCAGGGAGCAATCCACCATTACTTGGCAGTAGTAGCATGAATTAAGAACTGGAGGTGCCGGTCCCAACCACTTCACCCTTGGCTGCAAACCTCCCCAGTGTGTGCTGGAGGTCACAGTCCAATGAAACAAGAAAACCACATCATTGGCAAAAATCAGATGTAATCCTGAGGCCAAACCAGTATGAGCCAGTTAAACCGGTGATTTCCCGATAGTAATTGGTTGCTCACTCTTAGCTTCCATGTTTTAAGGGTGGAACCTCCAGTCACAAGTAACTGTCCGACTCTAACCCTGTTCAGAAAAACCATGGTGGCTGCACAATACCCAGAGCCTCAGGGTGAATCTCTGACACCAACAAAAACAAAGTATCATAAACTGTAATTACAAAGTGATCACTAAGCAGTTATTCTCAAATGTCTGACCGACTTTTATAAATAGGTCATCTACAGTCTACCCAGCACTGGTAGTAGGGACCTGGCTGTATATTTCATGGCAGTACACTGACAATGACCCGCCACATTTGCAACAGTTTGCATTGTCATGCCACACACACACATAGTGGTGGTCTGGCTAGGGTAAGCTGCATCTGTTCAAAGAACACAAAACATGGGGAAACTTAAACTCATGACGTGAGGATTCTGCTCTGGTTCAGTGCCCGACCCTACAGGGACAGAAATAATGATCAACCTCACAAGCTCATCTGTCTCCTGAAGAAAGTCATCAACATCTCCCCACTTGGTCAGACAGTTTTGGAAAATTTCATGTTCATGTTTGGTTTTAGTCTGCTGGGTTAGATTGTCTGGAGCCAAAATGCATCTGCAGCAAATCAATAGCTCGCTGGTTTGAACGTGCTGGACATGCCTGGCCAGGGTTCGTGGTTCAATCGCCTGTGTAGACTGACACTGTCTCGCCAAGCCAAAAGAAGCAGTAACTGCTTGAGAAGGGAAACGGAGAAGAATTGCTTCAGAATTAGTCACACATCGTGACAAAAGAGTTGGGACATAAGTAGAAGCTGTAAGCCTTTGCTAACATTTACAGATCAAAGTTGTGTTTATATGAAATGTGATCCCTAAACATGATCTGGAGCACAAATAATTTTGTGCTGCTTGCACTGCAGAGAGCAGAGTAGGCAGAGCAAGTACCAGGGGAAAGGGTTTGATTTCTTCTGAGACTGCCTGACCCCATGATGTTGTGAAGGTGCATGATACCATATGATCATCCCCCGAAAAACTAAAAAGTCATGAAATAAAGGGAAAAAATGACTGCTCACAAAATCAGAGACAGCTACTTCGCTTAGGTTATTGCTAAATGACAAACCTTTTAGTAGAAACATGTGTTCTAAAATTGTTCCCTACAGTCAAAAATTGAACATTATAAAAGTCAGCTGCTTGGTGCAGTCGAACCATCCCTGATTGCAATCCGTCTTCAATCTTCTCACAATAAGGTTGGCTGAGCCAAAGCTAAAAGTTTTCAGAGGTTGTGGAACAACCGTGTGCATTTTGAGGCGATTAGCATAACCCCCTGAGCTGCACCTCAGATGAATCAGCAAAGTGGTTACTGTTTATGACTGAACTGGATTTCCCTGTTCCAATAAAAAAGGGAAAATCGTCATTCATATTCAACGCCTGAATGGGGCATTTTATCTGGTGCTTGTTTCATTTGCTCTCTCGGCCGTCTACTGTGTGACGGAAATGTAGCACGTAACCAGCACATGGCTTTGGCAGCCTCTGCATGAGAAATTTATCATTAAGAACGAACGGGCAAACATCAGCAATATGTTCCTACGTTTCATCGTCTTGTAGAAAACTTAAGGGTCTGAACTTTCCAGACAGAAAAAGGCTAAGAAAGGTGTGGTGACACCAGCTGAATAACCAGTCTCACAAAGTAATGAATAGAGGAACACGAGGGTTGAAAGGTGCATAATGACTGCATGGAGTTTCCCACTGACACAGGAAGCTTGTTTGGTTGTGGTTACTAAAAACTAGAGAGACACTAAAAGTTGAATGAACCCATCGAGCCCTGGCGTTTCTCTCTAATGTTTTCCACGTTAGAAAGCTATACTTTTTTTTTGTCTTTTAAAGATGACAGTATATTCTACATGTATTTCCTGCTTTGTGCTCTCATGCCTTTGTGTTGATGTTGAAGAATGCCATACAATAAATTGTTTTGAACAGTGGATCAAACTACGTTATTTAATTGGATATAATTTAATCATGCTCCATTGCACTGTTAAAAGTTAAAAGTTAAAACCAGGAAGCCTGGAAACTATCATGAAAGTTCACAAAAGACATTTATACTGTTTGTGTGCAGTTTCATTTTGTTTGCTCATCCAAATTACCCTGACCTGGGGGGTTGTTTAAAACCAGTCTGATCATCTGACCGCTTGTGTTTCTTGCCCCGTCAGATGTCCTATAAAACCTAAGATGACATTTTTCCATGGTTGCACTGGTGAACCAGATATCTCAGGCGTCATTTGAAACACATTTTTTCTGCGATTCAGCCTGGCATACTTTGTAAGTAGGTTCAAATAATGCTTGGCTGCACACAGTGTTAAAAACAATGGATTCCTCACAGTGCCTGCGAGGGCTCAAAGTACTGTATCACTTTACAGTAGATAATACAGAACTGTGGCTCTACTCTGATGGCCAGGTGACCTGTAAACAACTCTGCTGTTCATTTAGAGGATGTGGCTCCTTTTCAGCTTCATGAATATACTCATCCATGGTGAACCTCGCAGCAGACGGCAAACAGAGAGGTGCAGTGTGCGGCTGGTATTGATACAACATCTGACCACATGTGTGGAACATTTGATGTGATAATGAGGTGTATGTGATGACAGCACACTACACAGACAACGTCTGTCTCTGTGACAAACTATCATCCATGTGTTGATCTTAAGATAAATAGGAATGTTTTTCTCGTTTGTCTTCAAATATGACACAGGCTCTATCCTGTACGCATCAAGAATAAGACATCTTGTTTGTGTATGCTTCAGATTTCATTTCAGATGAGTAAATCCTAAGTGAGTAGACTGTTGCATCTTCAGTGTCTACATTCACTGAAGCAGTCACTGTGATATGTGATGAGGTGAACCACTGAAAACAGTTTCTTTCACAAACAAACATAATGTCTGACATTGGTGTTGTGAGTTATTCCTATGAAAGGCTCGTCCAGAGCAACAAGGAGCTGCTTTAAAAACTTTGAACCCTCTGATTAAGGCTGAGTCACGGCCAATACATCACCCCGAGAACACACTCCAGGTTTGGGTTTCCTGTTCCAAATATGGCCGCCAGATTTCCAAAACCCACAGCGATACAAAAACCGTTTCACAGCTTGTTTTGCTTTTCCAAAATTCTAAATGCTATAACCTTGGCGGTGTCACACTGTAGCATGAACAATGTATCTGAACTTCAATGCAGCTGCAGATGTCAGCACAGCGAGAGGAGGGAGGAGGGAGAGCCAAAGGAAGGTCACATGAATGTGAAATGACAGCCAAGTCTCACAGAAGACGCTGCACTTTGCAAACATTATGATGGATGGATTATATCCATCCATAGGCTTTTCATTGATGTGGCAATGCACTTTTAAGTTATGGACTTATTATTACTATAAACAGAGAAACAACAAAAATACCAGAGAACTGTCGAAGCCTCTCTGACCTCTGTTCCATCTGAAGAAGTTCTGAGACTTCCTGTGTCATTTCTTAAGAAAACCCCCCACGCTCTCTCTCTGATATGCAACTCTGGCTAAAAGAGCGAAGATGTAGCTGGCCAGCTGAGTTAGCCAAATGACTGCAAACACCAAGCACAGAACATTAAAGTTCAGCTCTTGGGTATGTGCGAGATTAAAACAATAACAGCTCCAGAGCTTTCGATCATTGTGTGTGACAGAGGGAGAAGACAAAACTGAGAAGACCGCATAACAAGGAGAAGTCAGCTGATGTCAGTCATGTAATTAGCCTTCCATGTGAGTTAAAAAATCTCACTTTGGATCAAGGCGCCTCATCAAGTAAACTGGATGATGTAGGGATATCTATGACATGTAACATATCCCAGCATGCATTTGGTGTGAGGTTTAGATCATGCTCATTTGACTTTTTGCACTACGGCGTCCGTCAAACAGGAAGTTACAATAACTCAGTTATTGGCTCAGTCTAACAAGGAGTGTAAAATGTTGGACTGACTTGGTGTCAACAATGTCGTAGAGGTTCTTGAGGAAGTCCGAGTCCAGGTGGTTGTGCTCGCCTGTCAGCGTGTGGAAATAAACCATCACATACTCCTTCACTGTGATGTGGTCCATTACATGGATGAAGTAGAGCAGGGCCTGCGCGCGCAGAAAAAATACACAAGAAATATTCTCTTTTAATTCTGGTTAGAAATTAGACATTTTATATGCGGTGACTGCGAAAGGCCGTAGCATCTGATTCACATCATTTCGTTGAGTGAGCCTCTGTGGTTTATACACTGCATCTGCATTCATCATGTTATTTATTCAGGTTTTTCCCTATCTGACACCCATCTGTATGTGCACACATGAAATACATTTAACCAGTTTGCACACATCCATGTGCACATGTGAATACATCAAAGGACACATACACACATATGCTCGAAACATGCACAGAACAGAGGTATGCAGACACATGAGTGCAGCCATACAGGCCACAGCGCTCGCGGACACACAGATGAAGTCAGGTCTGACTGACAAACATTAATGAAATCATTTTATTTTGAAAGAAGATTTTATTACCTTTTCCAGGTCGATAAGCGTCACTGGGATGTTTCGTCCCACCAGTACCATCACTGTCCTGCCACACATGTCCACACCTGGGACACACACACACACACACACACAATATTGAAATGGGCAAACACACAGATTCAGACAGAAACACAAGCAGGTGAATTATGCTGAGCTTGCTAACAGCAGAGCTTCACTGCTGCAGTGTTTGAGCACTAAAAAGATCATTTCTTATTTAAAAAAAAAAAAAAAAGTTGATGTACTTTCTGTAAGTGGTGCTCTCTTCTTTTACTTTTCAGCCGTGATCACTGTTATCACTGCCTGTGGTGAGCAAGTTCTGTCTGATCTTCATCGATCAAATGTTTGCTCTCCAAGATCATGGAAGCCGTGTTTTAATGTAGAAACAGCTGGCGCATTATCAAATAAGTTATCATTTATAAAAAGGAAAACTTTCATCCATTGCTTTTCAGCTTGTCAAATCTGAGGATTTGCTGCTGTTTTTGCAGATCCGCTTCAGGGTACACACCCTGGACAAATTGCAACTCATCACAGAGCAGATAAAGGCAAACAAGGGTCATTTGGAGTCACCAATTAACCTAATAAGGTCATTCCTTTGGACTGTGGGAGGAAGCTGGAGTACCCGGACTGAATGCACGCAGACACAAGGAGAACATGCAAACTCCACGCAAAAAAGCCCCAGCTGAGTTTTGAGCCAGGAACCTTCTTGCTGTGAGGCGACAGTGCTAACCACTCAACCACCGTGCCATCCTGTAAAAACAATTCACAGACTGAAAACTGCAAATATTTACATATGAAAATGTTCAATTTAGAGCTGCAATGAGTTGACTGGAAAAAAAAAAAAATCAAACAATCTGATAACAGTTAATAGTCATTTATCGAGCAAGGTTGCCAAACAGTGTCTGGCTGGTTCACTCTTGATACCAGGATTTTTAAGAGTATCTTGTTTTCAGACAAAACAGCTCTTAATAACAGAATTTTGGACTCTGGGAACTTGTGATGGAATTTTTTATTACATTCTTACTAAAAGATTAATCAACGAATGCGAAAGAAAAATCATTGTGAGATGGACTGACTGTGAGAATGACTGCTAGTTGCAGCCTAATTTATGTGCAATGATATAATGACACAAGCCCTCACCCCCTTTTGCAAATCAAAACCTGTCCCCACAAAGGAAACGACAACATTACTTTGGAAAGGACCGACGAGTGGTCGGCATTACATCGCATGTGTATCTGATGATGTTGATTTTGTGTTTGTATTCTGCGGCGCATGTGAAATTCTTCCGAGGGCTGTGTTTTGTTTAAACTGGTTTTTATTTGTGTTCTCTGCGTCCAATGTACCCAACTCACTGTTTTTCATAGAGGAGAATACAATCCTCTCATTCCTCTAGCACGGCTATGAAAGGCAAACACATGTTCTTCATGTAAAAAACAGCAGCGTGCACTGGCATACAGCTGGCTGCGAATCATGATTTGTCATCACTTCTTTACTTGAACATACTCAGTTCATCCTGGAGCCTTACACTTTAGATGCAGAAACGTTATTTTAACTGCAAAATGAACAATAAACGTACGATTAGCTTTTTCTGCACGGATGCTAATGAGCCTGTTTTGTACACAACGGGGTAATCCTCCCATATCGCATCATATCAAAATAGAAAAGTAATCTGCCCTGTGATGTGGGTTGCTGTGATAAATATTCATATATTTATTTATTATCATTTTGAGAACACAGTGGTATAGTGGTGGATAAAAACTGAGGCGTCTAGTCATGAGTCATTATCACACAACAGTTAAGCACAAGCGGAAACAGGAACCGTGTTTCAGAAAAGAGAGAACATTAATTACATACAGTCATTTGTATGCATTTCTTATTAGAATTATTAATTATTGTGATTTAAATTGGAAGAGTGGGGTCGGTATGTTCGTGTGGGTTTCAACATCTCAGAACTCATTTTTATCCTGAGGTCATAATCACATCTGATAGCAGTGTGGTTAAACTGTATAATAACACTGCCTCCTACTGGTAATGACATTTAATTGCGCCTTATAACAGCCATGATTTGGAAAATGGATAACTGGAAATGAAATCATTTTGACGCTACACCGTCATGTAATCAGGTGACTGGTGTCTGTCTTTCCCACTTTGCACCTTGTTCGTCTGTTTCTGCACTGTGTAACTCTGTGCTCCGGGTATGTACGGGAGAAAAACGTAATGCTTTGCAGCACTAAGTCACACACCACCAACTATTTCATGACAGACGCCGAGCTGGGCTTCTTCTTGGACTACCAAATAATATTAGCTGGCTGCTATGTCTTGTGTTGTTGCACTTGCTTGATGTTTGGCTGTTAGCAAAGTTATTACTGCACTCTGAAACTGAACTTTCAGTATAATGTTGCTTTAACACATACCGGTTTGATATAAGGCTTTCAGTGCAGCGACGTCTGACAGATCCTCTGCTCTCGCCCGACACAGCCAGCGATTGTAACTGCAGGGAAGAAACACACAGCAATGGAGGTAATTTATGGTTCATGGTTACAAGGATGCGACACACAACATATAATATAGACTGGACTGTTGCCTCGCTAGAAACTTCATGATTATGGGACCACATAAAAAATGTACAATTTTAAGGCAGGAAGGCAACTTATGGGTCAGTGATTAATGTGTGACAGCTGTAAATAATCTCTGCTTAGACTGCAGTAATGCATAGTCCATGCGGTAAAGTCATTGTGTTGGTCAAACAGCTTTAAATAATATGATCATAAAATACATCTAAACTACTTTTATTGGACTTCATAAAGAATACTCCTGTTTGATGCTACAGTACATCTGTGATTTCCTCTAGAGCCCCACAGTTGCCTCTTCTGGATAAACTTTGCAGGGACAATATATTATCACAAGCATTTCTTTTTGCATTATATACCAGAAAAAAAACAGTTCGAATATTGGTGCATATCGGAAATCATACACGCCCATAACATGTCTGCAATATGTCAAATCAAGCCATAATTTCCCCTGTGTCTGCTGTCAGTCAATAAAGGGAGAGATGTAAATGCTAGTGTTATTGCTAATGTTGCTAATGAGACTCGTATAACGGTTTTTACATTGTGTGTTCCAGCTATTTTAGAATTTGGTTGGAGCCGTACTTCCTCTGGTGTTGTTTCTGCATGGCTGCCTCTGACATCTGGCCCTGCAGGATCTGTTTCCGCTGTTTGTCCACGTCACCCTCCATCCGGGCGAAGGCGTGATTGCCCACCTGACCCAGGTCTGACTCCAGGCTCTCCTCTTCAGAATCATCTGCGCACACAAGCAGGTGATGACTAGTTATTTACCGGTTATTTAATATTTCGCTTTGTGGCGTGGTCATTGAAACATACTGGTGCTCCCATTCGAAACACACAAAAAGGAGACACTAAATATACTTTTAAAGAATATAACCATGTTTTTCACCAAAATTCTTCTGTATTACAACATTTGCATGAGCTTACTCGCCTGTCCTTATTTGACTTCACTGAACCACACTAATTCATCTGTATGCATGAAATTATTTGTGTGTGTGTGTTTGTGAAAAAGCTGCCAGTGAGGTCATAAACTCAGAAGACTTCAGAATACAGACTCAGACTGTGACCACATGTACGCCCATATGCATGTCCACTCATTTTATCTATGTCCAAATGGGCACGAGTGTCTCTCTGTGTGTATACATCAGCCTGTTGTTGTTGGGTTCCAATCTCAGGCGGCCTGCTTGCTTTGGATCAACACCCTGAAGCCACATCTCGCCTCTTTGAAGCATGCCAGTAGTCATCGAACTAGAGGTCAATGGAGGTAACAGGCTCAACGCAGAAACCACAAACAGTTTTTGGTGAAGAGGATTGTGAAAGTAACACCAATCCATGTGTGAGGAACTAACATTTAGACAAAGTGCAAACAAAAGCTTAGATTGCTTAAGTATAAAGGTCATACAAAACACAGCTCGAATGAGGGATAAAGGCCTCAAAGGCAGTGTGAATTCAGAGTGTTTCTGTGATGTTGTTTGCATTATTATTTTCTATGCAACAGAGATGGACATGCAGCCATATAACTACTGAATATAAGTGTTGGCTTTTTCTCAATCCCTCCATGACTACAGCAAAAACTATTCACTCAATAGAAAGGTAAAAGACAAATTAAAGTAAAAAAAAAAAAAATCAAATGGATAAGTCTTCCCTCATTTGGTACTGGCAAGATGACCATTTTGTTTGTATCATCAAGTGTACAGATGGTCGAGGGGTTTTAGAAGCTGATTGTGACATTGCAACATTCCCAGTTTGAGTCTTTTCCATAAATTGCATATATAAAACCTGGACTTCATATCTATGACGTCACCCACAGGTTTCCTAAGAGCAATTGTGAAGCTCAGAGTGAGCTGATCCTGGACACTGCCATCTTAGCAGTCCTGCCTCTGCCACCTCCCGGGTAAAACAAAAATTTGCACCTGTAATGGCACCTAGCTGCCAATCAAAGAGGCCATGCTGGTAATTCTGCATAACTTTAAGTCTTAATATAATTTTAGTAGGCAAATTATATACAAATTTAAACTCAGTACAGTTGTCATGAACGGGGAAATTAGCTACAGAGATCAAAACTGTTTTTTGTACCAGGCTGTAAACATGTTTATTTCTGCTGTGAAGTTGGACATTTGAACATGGAGACTTATGGCTTCACTCCACCCATGATGTCTGTCTCCCGTGATGGGACTGGGAGAAAACATGGTGGACCAGTATTGGTGTGGGATGATTATTGTGGGTTGACTTGCGGTCTCTGTGTCCTTATATAAGCACAAACATACTCACTTTGTTAATGGATAGAAGTCTACAGTAGGGGAATAAATTAATAAGGTGGTCCCTACCTACTGTAAATAGTACAGTCCTACCTGCCTCAGCAAACCAAGTGCTCTAAAGGAACTGATATTTTGTGCAGGTGATCAGAGGAAGTGTAGTCATATCCTGCTAGGATCCCCTCACCTGGTCATCCAACATCATTGAACCATTCTATATTTTTCAACTTCCAGACTGAAAGTTAACCCTGCTCCGCCCCTGATGGCACACTACCAATCTTAACTAAAAGAACTAATTACAAAAATGTCTTGAGAGGGGGAAAAAAATGGAATTTAATCTGGAGACAAATATAAACAGCATGTCCAACCTGAGTCCAGAACAACTAAATAACACAGTCTGCTCCGTGTTAGTCATTTGGCGACTCTCTGGTCACCAACTGAAATGCTTTGTAATAAGCAGATGATACTCTGTGGAAAACATGAAGTCCTCCAGAAAGGCACGGCTCGCTGAATCAGTGAGAGTGTTGCACAAGTAAGTGTGTGAGGGTACTAGTGTAGGCTGAAGGATCAAGGCATGTTCCACTGACCCGGTTACCAATTATTGTGCTCCACTGCTCTTCCATGTCCTTTGGCTGGCTCACTGACTGAGCTTGAACGTGTTGTCAGAGTTTAGTTGTTGTCCTGACCTTTATCTTTGGGCTGTATTCTGTTTGACTTGATGGTCGACTAATCGTACCGGACAAGTGACTGACTGGCTGCCTAAACGGCCAGTTGGCTGGCGACTGTGTGGTGTGTTTGCTGATTTATTGGCTAGTGGACTGACAGGTGGTTAAACCAATGACAGTATAAATAAAAAAAAAAACGGGTAGTTAGCCAAATGACTGACTGACAGATTGAGTGATCAGCTGGTTGAAGTCTCTAGCTAGACTGAAAAAAACAAACAAAACAGTGTAACCAGGAAAAGCTTCAGCTTATTAACCTGTTAAAAATGGATGCTCTGTCTGTGTTTAATCTTTGATAAAAACACACCTTTTTAAAATTGCTTTTTATGTTTAGCTCAGTCTATTGTGTTTTTAGCGTACTATCTCTTATTGTTTTCCTGATTTGATGTTCTTTTTATGTACAGTGTCTTTGAGCATCTTGAAAAGCGCTTTTAAATAAAATGCATTATTATTTATTATTATTAAATGTACAACAGTGCCTCAAACTGAAATAAAATCCTCGGGTGGGATGAGTGAGGACAGAAATGGAAAGGAATCAAATGTTAAATTGTGCCTGTGTGTGTTTATTTTGCTGACAGTCATAAAGGAACACTGACATTTAATCTTGGAATCACACTCTTCTCGTGTCAATAAAAAACAGTCCAGGATCAATCAAACACTAGAAAGAAATGATGCCTACCTCTTGTAAATACATTGCTGACAGTGAAGGACATTACGTGTTGCTTCCATTGCCGGGAAACGTTTCACCACATCGTATTTTAAAAAAGAGACTAGTGTGGAAATGGCGTACCTTCCAGGGTGCCTGGTTTCTCTGCGATGCGGATCTGTCTCTCTGGGACGACTGGCTCACCCTCAGAGTTGCCGATGTCAGCCGGGATGAGAGGCAGGCAGGCCGCCTCTTCTTCCTCAGAGCGAGGGTAGTACAGAGGCAGTAACCTCTTGTAGACGGGCTGAAAGAACACAAAGTTATATTAATGTCCAGAAATGTGTGAACGGACATATTAAACAGCAGGGCAGCATAAGGAGGAAAATCAGATGAACACAGTCTTTCATGACACCCAGCGTCTCACTCTCTGTACTGACTTTGAGAAAGACAATAAAAGGTGTCAGTGTGCTTCAACTCACCTGCTTGGCAGATGGTCCAACATGTGAAAGTGTTTCTAGTATTTCACATACTGAAAGGCCAGGTGAGGTAAGCAGAGCTTGAACTTCTCTCGTAAGCGCCCCCTTTTTCAACTAGTGCCTATACAAATGATGAATTCTAGGAGTTCTTCAGAGGAAGTATGTGTCCCAGTGTGTACTCCATTATCTCCATCTGAATGAATAGCAAGTCTCCACTCTATGACAGCAGGCTTGTGGTTACAGGGCTACAGTAGACAGCAGTCAGCACACTCCCAGTTTGGAGATGCTAACTATAGCCTTCACTTAAATAGATTTTTTTTGTTTAGCTGGCTAAAACACACTTTTCTGCTGACCCTGTCCACGCCCCTGTCCCTGTTATAGTGGGGTGGTATGAAGTATTTATTCCAGCTGTTTAGAGCAGTCACTTTGACATGAACGAGTAGGTAAACACAGGTGTTACCCATGATGCTAATTAAGGTTCTGCACTACGGCAGCATCAGTACGGTCGAGTAGTCAAAGAAGTGACCTTCTATGTCCTTTCCTAAAGACGTCCTTTCCTAACCGTCATGATGTCAAGATGAACCGTGCATTTTTTTTGTTGCTGCTGTGTGGAATTGTGGGACGGCATACTTTCCTTCCTTTCCTTTTGTAAAGGATGGTCCGGTGTATCCTATGCTAAAGGAGATAAGGAAGCAGTGAAGCTCCTCTCCTTCACAGTTAGAGAATTCCAACAACTCTCATCATGGCTGCTACGTAAATACTTCCAGGTTGTTTCACTGAGTTAGAGACCTTCCTAAGCAAAATAGACTGTTTGACCAGACCCCCTGACTCTGTTTGACCTGAATGGAACAGAATCTTAATTAGTCTCATTGGTAACACCTGTGTTGATCCTATTATTTCTATTTTTATTATGTCAAAAGAGGGCCAGAGGGATCAAACTCAACTAATCACTTCAGAAATGTCCATCTTTTACATCAGTGAGATGTAAATCAAACTGAGAAAGGGACAACGTGAGAACACTAATAAATTCTTAGTGGTCATTTTGGGTGAGAAACATTGTCACAGCAGGTTTAGCTGACATTAACACTGCAATAATAACTTCCTTTCAGTTTGTTTTTCTTACTGTCAGACTAAAGTCATACAAACCTCCTCTGTGTCTGACACAGTGAACACCACTGCCTCTACACTGTTGCCATGATTCTCCAGAAACCTGCGCACTGTTCCTACAGACACACACAAGGTAAGTCAAGTTAAGAGATGTGTTATTAGCTATCCAAGACAATCATCTGTCAGTACGTGTGTAAAAAAAAGGATCTGTGCAATACGACATCATGATGATATCAGTGTAAATCTGAACATCTGTAAGTCACTGATAAAAAGCTCTGTGCCTGTGTGTGTCTGTTTGGTGTCTTACTGAGAGCGATGTGTGTAGCGTCCTCCAGTGGGTAACCTCTTTTGGTCGTGCTCACCACACAGAAGCCGACAGACGCCATCGACTGCTCTCTGTGGCGACAAGAAAAACAACCTCACGTACAGTACACCACATTTATAGCACAGACCAGGCGCTGGATGAATGGTTCCACACACACACACACACACACACACACACACACACACACACACACACACACACACACACACACACACACACACACACACACACACACACACACACACACACACACACACACACACACACACACTTTCAAACCAATGTAACTGCACATACCAATCAAATGGTATGTAAAAGTACTTCCTCAGCAAGTTATCATACAATACAATATCATGATTTGGATGTTTTCCATTATTATTCCCTTATTTATTGTGATATATTATGTTCAAGTTTAATAATGTTAATTAAACATAACAGTTCACATGAAGCATTTTCCTTCTTCCTTGACTATAACACCTACTAACAGAGAAGCTTAATATTAATTAATTAAAAGTTAATAATAAAAGTCCATCTCATCAAGCAAAGAGAGCGTGAGAGAGGCGTTTTTGAGATGTTTATTCCTGCAGACTTTTTGAGAATCATTGAAGAGCTCCAGCTTTGTTTTTTGCTTTTTGCATGTCAGGCACAAATATGATTTACAAAAATAAATAAATAAATAAATAAATCACAACTGAGGAGAAAAAAAGTAAATGCTGAAATGAATTGATTTCACGTCCAACCTGAATCCAGAACAGCAGTAGTGACAGGTGCTGTGTGTGTTCGAATAATCTGGCTTAAGGGTGACTGAGGTGATTTGAAGGTTCTTACGCAGCGAGCTGCATGATGTTCCTATAGCAGCTGTACAGTGAACTCTCCGCTGCGGTCCGGTACTTTGCTTTGTATTTTGGTCCCACTGTGTGGATGATGAACCTCGCTGCCAGGTTGAAGCCTTTGGTCAACTTCGCCTCTCCTGTCCGACATCCTGCACGCAAACATGTAAAGGCAGAACTGATTTAGCATTCATGCACTTGATTGAGGAAAAAGGTTAATACAATAAAGGCTGTTGATCAAGCACGGATTCAGCTAGATTTGTGTGTTAAGGCTTCAACCATCTGTTGCATTTTAGCAAAAAGAAATTCAATATTTTCTTTCTTATCAAATTTAAAGTATGAATGGTAGGCTTTTAAAAAGGTTCATGTTCTTCAAATTACAGCCAGCGTGCAGATATTTTTAGATTTAAGTGCAAAGCTTTTGGGATCATTTATTTACTCAAACACACGCAGCTTGTACATGACCTGAAAGCACCTTTATACAGCATCAAATTACAGATGAAAGCAAACACTTGAACGTACATCTGCGAGACGAAAACTAGCTAAAATGACAGATGTACAGTTTGGTGCATATCCATTCTACTAACACGGAGAGGATGTGAGAGGCAGCGGTGGCTTCACTTTTGGATCGTTGTCATGACAACGGAGTCAATAGTAGAAAGTAGCTCCAGTTGTTCTGATTGTTCAGGTGTGTTCTGTGGATTGTCTGGAGTAACTGTTGGTTCTGGAGAAAATGGTGCTGCTCACTCTCATCAAATCTCAGAGCTTCATTTTGCAGCTGTGGAGCCTCTCAAAGAGCAGAGATGGCATTCACAGTACAATTCTTTTTTTTGTGAAATTCAGCTGATCATCATGTGCCCGGCTGTGCTCTATGTAAAACCACCAGTGAGATAACATTCATATCTTCTCTTCTCCCACTGACATTTCTGTCTTCTGCCTTCGAGACTAGAGTCAGGGCGTCACTGGGCTCAAACTGCACTTTTTCATCGGGGAGCTGGAGCTTATCTCAACTCTACCTTTGAGTTTAAGCAGCTCGTCGCGCAGCTCAGGCCCTGCCAGCTGATGAATGTTGTCGGACACCGGGTTCTTGTCGTTTAGTGACTCGTTGCTGGTGTTCACGATGGAGGTGCAGTTCAGCAGGGCCACGTCACCAGTGCTGTTATGAAGAGAGAAAGAAAAGTTACTCTGATGTGTATAAATTATATGACGTGCACATTTGTTCACATGTTACTCTTCTAGATTTTATTTCACTCAAAATCTCAAACAGACACCAAATTATTTTGTTGTACCATGACGGTGGGCACTGTGGTGTATGTTTGATTTTGAATATTTCTCTTGTTGTCCTTGTCTAAAACTGTTTTGCACCTCAGAACACAGAGGCAGTGATTGGCACACATTAGTCTGCAGACGTTCTTCCAAACGATCTGAAGCCAGTCAAAGTGAAATGCTTACTGTTTTGCTTCAGTAGCCATTTCTTCACTCTGAAGCCTCTGAGGTTTGTTTGGAAAGAATAATGAGGAACTACTTGAGCATGTGCTGAAAACATTTAAACCCAGGACAGGCCTTTAGGGCTGAGAAGGGAGAGGGTTTTTTTTTTACTTCATCCCTCTTAGATTCATAAAAAAATTAGTCACTCTTACTAAGAAACAGGCCTTGTTTGCAGTGACAGTCTTATCTTGATGAAAGCTTTGGGTTAAATATATTCCATGTGTAACAAAATGAAAACTGGTCAGACAAGTTGCTTTACATACACGGAGTTACAGAAACATAAATAAAAACGATATGCATGCAGCTTGTGTCTGAAACAATCAGGGGTGTGCCGTCATTTTCATTGTGATAAAAAAAAATGTGACACGCCGACGATGCAGCAACGTTAGCGTGTCTGTAAGTGAAAGTGAAGCGCTGCTGTCAGGCTCTGCTGGGAAGGAGTTAGTTTCGAGGGTTGGGACAACAAACCATGGTCCACAAACAGAGTGCGCAGTGAGGACATTTAAGAGGAAACAGGAGCCACACAACAAACTGATTTCAGCAGCAGGAGCGCCTGGTTGAGTGCGAGGAGAGTGCAACACCTGATGTGAGGCTGAAACCAGTTAAACAGTGGTATCACCAAATCAACGGCAAGTAGTTTTAATAAAATAACAAATCAATATGACAATTAACCATCAGAATAAAACTAATGAATCCTCATTAAAAAAATGTTTCAATCTAATTCCCACAGGATTTATCACACTATCACCTGTTTTCCCATAATGAAATTAAGCTGATGATGTCCGTTTGAGGATTCAGAATATTATGCTCAGATCAGATTTACATTAGACTTTGTTTTACTGAAATCTAAACTGAATGTATATATCCAACTGTATGAGGAGTTCATAGAGAAGAAAGAGAGCGATCAGGCATGAAATAGACACAGTTGGGTATTACATTACATAACAGAACATTCTTTAGATCAGATTAGATTATACTTTATTCTTATATTTTTGCTGGATTCAGTAATGAGATTATCGGGAAAAAGAGGAACTGTTCACTTTCATGAATTCTTTTCATTTTGTCCTCTAAGCTAAAAAAAGATACCACAGCGTGTGGGTCAGTTCTTTCTGGAGCTCTGGTCATGTTAGTGCAGCGGGATGGCAGAGCTACAACAACAGTGCTCATACAGAGAAACTGCTGCAAAGCCAGGCTCCGGGCGGTCATGTGCTCCTCCACAAAGAGGATTTACGAGGCGTTCTGGACTATGAACCGGGGCGAGCACGTGGAGGGAACACAGGCAGTGCTCACACTGCAGACATAAAACTGCTACAAATACCAGATGAGTTTGTAGGATGTAAGACTCACTGATACTAATATTAAGTGGCAGCGTCGCATGGTTAGAGCAAGAATAAAGATGGTCACAACTGCTCCTGTGTCTGTGCTGCTCCTGCTTCCGCTTGCGTCCTCAATTACTACCTCGATCTTCGTTGCAAGCTGCGTGTAGGCTGAATGCATCAAATCAAGATTGTGGCGCTGCAGTTTCAGAACAGAGGTCAGATCAAACATGACATTTGAACTGTTTCAACACAGGGCTGCTCTGAATCTATCTGCTGAGCTGATAGGAACGAGTAAAAACAAACAGCAGACAGATTCAGCCTGGTCAGAGGATCATTCTACAACAGATTAAATGAACGTTCTTCAAATAGAAGCCTGAGTTCAGGCCGTGTTCATGTTTCACATTTTAAAATGCAAAGCAACGATTCAGTCACTGCAACTCACTGCACTTATACCATCAACAAACACTCTATAGACAGAAATTAGGCCTTCAAACTGCATTAAGGACTAAGACCAGTCCTGATTGAGATTATTCACAGACACGTCGGGCTCTTCATTCAATGGAAAATCTAATTCTTTACTCGGTGTAAAGAGAGGATTTACGGCTTCATCACAGTCGTACATGGCTCAAGTTCACTGAGACGTCATGCTTCAGTCATCACAAGCCCAACAAGCTGCTTCAGTCCTCAGCGTGTTCCAAAAAGTATAATATAAGTACAACCTTTAATTGCAGTTACACATTAAAAGAAAGCACTGAGGAGTTCAAGAGTCACAGTTTCATGGACTTCCCGGTGACCGTTGGATGGTCACATCAGTTTATGACAGCGTTGCAGTGTCTGCAACTCTTTACTCTTAATTTACTCTGATGTAAATTAAAACTGAAATAAATGTGAGAGGACATTTGCTTTGGAACGATTTTCACTTTGTGTCCAAGCTTCGAAGCTCACTGCTCTCAGTGATTGGTCAATTTTACACCAATGTCAAGAGTGTTAAGGGCGCAAATCCAGTTTTCCAGTGATTGTGACGTGTGTTAAGCTTGTTCATGCGTTATAATTCACATTAGGGCTTGCGCCTTCAACTGCACGGTTTAAATTCTGCTGGAAGACCCAACAGGACTGAAGTCTTACACACCTCTTCCTTTAATTCCACAAGACTGAGGGAACGTTTGAACAAAATGACAAACCATCAACATAAAGTTATGAACGTAACAGAACATATTGAATGAATTCATGTAAATGTAAAGTCAATTTTAAACACACAACGAAACTTCTACTGCCCACCGTTACCGAGCACATTCCACACACAGAGGGCAAACTCAGTGAGCTCAGCTGTAACTGAGGCTCACATTGTGAGCTCCTTAAAGCACGGCACAGCAATGGTGTGAAGAAATATGCACGTGACTCACAAGAGGATGATCTTGGAGCTGATGTCTGGTCTGAAAGGGAAGGGCGAGGGGAAGGCCTGCTGGCTGAGCAGGCTGTCGCTCTGGTCAAGCGGTGTCTTCTCACCATCCTCACCCAGCTGCTGCTGCCACGTGGGGAGAGACTGGATGTCCACGAACTGGGAGCGAGCACCCAGAGGATCCATCCTCCCTCTGCCGCTACAGACAGACGCTGGATCTCCGGGCAGGCGCACTGCAAGCACGGGACAGAGAAAGAGAAACTTGTGTTGCAGCATTAGATGTCAAGTCATGTCATATTTATTAATACCAATTTAAAAGAGACATGCTATTTGATACAAAACACTGGTTAACAGCAACCTGGTCTTACTACCATCAGTCGGGGAACAGCCACATAAAACTTGACTCGAGCAGCAAACTTTCTTTGAACCCTGCACGCAATAACATTACGAGCAGATTAGAGAAGATGAGCTCCACGCCTCATTAAACACGAAAGCACGGCTGCTTTCTCTCTCTGTTCAGCACTGTACTGTAATGATGGCACTGCCTTCTGCAAGCATCAGCAATACAGAGGCTCATGAATCAGTCCGAAATTGCAACACAGGAAGTTGTATCAGACTGATGAGAGTTGTGACACTGTTTTTTTTTTTTTCCTCACAGCACTCGTGATCCATTCTTCAACACCAAATGCCTTTCCAGCTGTTCCTAAAGAGTGTTTGCTGTGTTTTCCTCTCTGCTGCATCATTGTACTGAGAACAGCTTTGGACGACAAGGGTCGGGAAAAAAAGAAAATTACAGCAACAATTCTGATTTATTGCTAGAACTGTTCAAATAACAGCCCGAAAGCAAACATGGCAAACGTTTACTACTTCAGTTTCCTCAAATATGATGAATAATACAGCATTTTTCTGCTTGACAACACACCGAGCTCAAGGTTTCATTTTGCTTTTACTTCTTGTTATATGACATCCAACACATGATCAGGATTCATCCACCTCGGTGTCACTGCTGCGTTGTAAAGGCAGGGCTCTGTACCAGCTGCATGCCATTCAACTGATGAAAACACAGAGAGGATGCAGCAGCACACCTAAAACAGACACGCTGCTGTCAGAAAAAAATCATTTCCACCTGATAACCGGACTCATCAAACCTACTACATATATTTATGACAGCCCCCAATACGACCACTTCACTAGTCTACTTCATTGAGCACTATATTTTGGCCAGTCAGTCTCTATCAACCACAAAGTCAGCACTTAGCCTACCGAGCCAGTTGTGTTTCCTCCAGGCAGAGGTGATGTCCACGCCAGAAAAACAACAGTGAAAAAAGATAGTTTGTGTCGAGACGACAGTTTACAGACTCAAGATGTGTTGTCGTTCCTCTGAGGTCCCATAGCAGCGAGGAAAGTGACCGCAAAAGCAGTCAGAAAACAAGTTAACCAGGTTTACACATTTAGCCACTATGCTAGGTGTCTGACTGACTGCTGCAACGGCAAAGTAGCTACATTTAACATAACAACATCCGGCTGTGACTTTTAAAATAAAACTCCAGCTTCAAACTGTAGGTATTCCACGCACAAATATAATTTCATATTTTGTGTACTTTTGGGGGTATTTTTATGGGTTTGGAGAGGGACTCACATTAAGAATTAAATTATTCCTACAAGCACAATATTTTCATTTTTTCCTTATACTCCACCTTTGGTTCACAGAAAATGTAAAAGACTACCTGTGAGTACATTTAATGTCCTTATGCTATCTACACAATATGTAATGTTACAACGTGTAATAACACCCACCTGACGCTGTTAATTATGCAGAAATTTTATTGGGTGTTAATAAAATTGTCACAAGCAAGCAAATAACACAAACACACACATATCATATCACATTGTTCATATTGTGTTCTTTATAATTGTGAAACTTAATTTAACTTAAGGTGGAGGCTATAAATAAACCTCTCCTTGCACATTATTTGCTATCTTTGTCATTTCTGTGTAATTTTAACTGTGCAAAATAAATAAAACAAAGCTTAACTTAGCTTTAGAGACCAAACCTTTTTGTACCCGGCTGTAAATGTGTTTATTTCCACTGTGAAGTTGAGTATTTTAACATGGGGGCTTATGGAGACTGACTCGTTTTGTAGCCAGCCTACAGTCCCTGAATAACGTCCTCATATAAAAAAAAATAACACCCGCTTTTATTTTGTAGGGACCGTGCAAGCAAACTTCCGGCACTGTCGCTAAATGACGCATCTGTTTTTCAGTTCTGAATCAGCTGACTAATGAACGTCACACACTTCCGCTGTGGACATGTGAGAGGCAGTGCACTGTTTCTAAACTGCAGACGAGTTTGTCCTACACACTGATTTAAAAACAAAATATATAATCATATGATAATAAAAGCACTGGTTTATCATTTATTTTGAAATCACTGACGCAGCTCAGCGCGAGGACCGTTTGGAATGTGCGTGCAGGGTGGAACTACATCTGGGAGCGCAGACAAAAGCAACAGAGAGGAAATGATCGAGCAGAGATAACCACACAGGAGCTGAGGCCCGTTATCAGCGACCACCACTCCTGTGTTCCAGATGCATGTTGTGTTTACAAACCCAAGTTCATCATTTTAAATGGATAACTGGTCATTAGAATTGCAATCATGGTAGCATAGCTGAAAACTGTTGTGAAAGAAACAATTATTATTTCAATTAAAAATTATTATTTCTAATCTTGTCAGTGGCTACATTTCATATTCATTTTGCAATATGTCCTATTTAAACTAATTTCTTGTGGGTTTTCATGGAAACATGGGGGTTTCTAAGTGGCCCCAAACTTAAACGGTACTGTGTATATATTTCTTTTACTGCTCGTATCGATATGTAATAGATTGGTTAGGTCTGAAATCGTAGGCAAGGAAGCAACAACAGAAGTTTGTCTACCGGACGCTTTCTAGAGGTAAGAGGAGACATTAGGAAACTTTAAAGGTTCCTTTGTTGGATAAAGAACAGCTAACTTTCCGTGAGACGTGTTCAGACATAACTCTACCTGCTCGCATGTATAGCAGATACATGTACACAGGAACCTGCACACGTGGGTTCGTTAGCCGCCGGTGTGCCGTAGTTAGGTCTGCTCGATTCGTGTCACAGGGGTTGCTGGGCGGACGGGGTTTGCGAGCGTGTTAGGTTTACTCATAGGCCATAAGGGCCAAACCCCGCCCCCGCGCGGAATCTCTCACACCAAAACAAACAACCCTCTCGCTGTAGCCTAGCGTGCTATCACTAGCTACAATTTCACAAAAAGTAAAGCTGTTTAAAACGCGTGACAGGAAACGGTAAACACTGGAAGGTGTGTATAACCAGCCTCACACACACTATAGAGCCCTGCAGGAGTACGTCAGGAGAACTGTGTGTTTGTTTGAACGGTGTGACCAGTCTCTGTGTTTGTGTGTCACAGGCTTCATCATCAGGCTGCGGGTCATGGGGTTGACCAAGCAGTACCTGCGCTATGTTTCCAGCGCAGTGTTCGGAGTAATCGGCAGCCAAAAAGCCAACATTTCATACGTAACCCTCCGCGGAGGAGAGAGGGGGCGCTACGTGGCCGTGGCTGCATGTGAACACGTGTTTATCTGGGACGTCCGCAAAGGAGAGAAGGTGAGAGTCCGGTGACAGCTGTTTGTTTGTATCAGTAACACAAGTTTGTATGTTGTCCCGCATGGACCAAAAGTATGGAGGGAGGACTGGTAGCTGGAGAGCTGCCAGTTCACCTCCTGGACACTGCCGAGGTGCCCTTGAGCACGGCACCGAACCTCTAACTGCTCCCAGGGAGCTCCTATGTGTGGCCATCACATTTGCATGTCTGTGAGCCCTTTGTGTGTGTGTGCGGTTGTATTATTGTAAAAATGCATATAAAATAACTGCGAGGCATCGATAAAGTATCTATAAAAATATATAAACTGACATGAATGGCTTCCAAACTGAGATTCCATCTGTCTTTCTGTCCAGGTCCTGATCCTGCAGGGCCAGAAACATGAGGTTACCTACCTCTGCCCCTCACCCGATGGCATCCATATCGCCGTGGGTTACGAAGACGGTGCAGTGCGGATCTTTAGTCTGATGAACGGGGAGAGCAACGTCTCGTTCAACGGACACAAGTCTGCTGTCAGTGTCATACACTACGACGGGCTCGGAGCTCGGCTCGTCACGGGTTCCAAGGTAAGTCGGGCTGTACGTTGTACACAGGGACGAAGTGTTTGAGGACGCACCAGCTTTCGAGATGAAGATGACAATGCAGCTACACCATGTATTTCTGTATGTTGACACAGGACACAGATGTGATCGTGTGGGACATCATCAATGAGTGTGGGCTGTACAGGTTAAGAGGCCATAAAGACATCGTCACACAGGCCTTGTTCCTCAAAGACAAGAACCTCCTGGTCACGAGGTAACACACCTTTTACCTGAGAATATAGATCCTCATCGAGGACACAGTAAATCATGAGGTGGCTGGAAGAAGAAGAAGAAGAAGAAGAAGTGTTACTAATACTGTGTGTGTGTGTGTGTGCGTGTGTGCTCAGCTCCAAGGACAGTTTTGTGAAATGGTGGGACCTGGACACACAGCACTGCTTCAAGACCATGGTGGGCCATCGCAGTGAGGTGAGCTTCTTTCTCTGCAGTCATCAGAGTTGTACTAGTATACAGCACAAGAGCTAATGTAGCTGAATGAGAATGAACAGCTGTTAATAAAGCAGTTACTCCATGATTAAACACTCTTTGATTTGATTTATTGTGTGTGTGTGTGTGTGTGTGATAGGTGTGGGGCATGGTGCTGCTGAACCAGGAGAGCAGGCTGTTAACAGGCTCAGCAGACAGTGAACTTCGAGCCTGGGACATCAACTATCTACAGGAGGTGAGGAGGAACACACGTCAGGGTCTGCTCCCTGTAACTGGCCGATGCAGAGAAGAAGTGCTTGAGCTCTGTTAGCCTCCAGCTACACCAATCCATTTTGTGTGTAGAGAGATCCCTCCAATTCAAGTTTTGTCTTTCATAAGATGTCAGTCATCATTTATTAGCCACATTTTTTTTTCTTTGATTCTGTATAATTTCACACTGAATCAATGCCACAGTGGAGAACAAACCATTAATACACGTGTCATGAAACATGTTACCTGCATAAAGAAAACCAGATGTTTCCTCAGATTTTTTGAAGGCTGTCTGTCTGTTTGCATCCCGCTCAGGAGAAAGCTGAGGGTGAGCCCAAAGTGAAGAAGGGGAAAACTCTGCTGGATGATGACGATGACGAAGATGGCGAGGAAGGGGCCGATGAAAGTGTTGACGAGGTACGAGGGCAGTCATTCATTTTATTATTATTATTTTTATTATTATTAGAAAGCTTTCAGAAATCCTTCTCTGAGGTGGATGGAGAACTTTGTTGGGCGATTGGCTTTATTGTCCAGCCGAGGCCGGAAAATCAACCATCATAGTTGGTGGCTTGTAATTTTGTGAAGGCTGCAAACGACCCAGATGATGCATCTGAGACTCGAGAAATGTCAACACCTCTATGTGTATATTCACAGTTTTATTCCTTGTCAAGTGTGAGTCTGTAGACTGTAATATCTGTCCTCTGACTCAGACAACAGGAGCCATTAGTCTTTCAGATCAGGTATTAAAGCCTGTTTAAACGTGATTTATTAAGCGTGTCTTCACATTGACGCTGATGAATTATGTTTCTGTTTAACGGCTGTGCCTGGGGAAGTATCTTTCAGCTCGAACAACAACAGCAGTGCATCTTTTTCCTCTTGAGGTAAATCTCCTCCGCTGACGCTCGGCGTTAAACTTTGTCCTCTCTCCTCTCTCTTCCTCCCTCAGCGGATCTTGAGTTGTAGGAAAGCGGGCTCTATCCTGAGAGAGGCCAGAGACCGAGTGGTCTCACTGACAGCAGACAGCAAGGCCAGAGTCATTGCCTGCCACGTGAGTGTTGAAGAATTTTTATTAAATGTCTGGGATACACAAAGGAGTCATGAAAAATCTGTGAATTCAACAAAGATCTTTTGTACGAAATAAACCAACACAAACAATCTGAACATAAATCCAAGAACGCTAGAATACGATTCACTGTGCTGTGAAAATAGTTTGTTTTGTTTGTATTTCTTGAATAATCTTTGGATTAGGAACGTTGTTTACCGACAAGTGATTTCCTGTTCTGCAGGCACAGCCAGTGAAGTGCGCCTGTGTGTGTTCAGCTGGCTGTCAGATGTAGTTTTTGTATCGTGTATCAGTTAACGTGAGGCAGCAGTGGCTCACAGTCCCTTGGTTATATGAAATACGGCCTGATGTGTCACGGCACTAAAGCTGGAATTTTACATTGTTTAATAGTTTGACATGCGTTCAGCGCACGCCGTGTTTACAGCTGCCGCGTATTACCCGAGATCAAACAGGAGGCAGTGATTTGCAAATCCTTTTCAAACATTAAATACAGTGCAAAGATATTCAGCGTTCAAGCTGATAGAACGTTGTTTTTGTAAATGAATTCATCAGCTGAATTCATTCACCTGTTCATCAGTAACAGGTGTGTCATGCTCAGTCATTTCTTTCAACACACATCTGCAAGAATTTAGACAAGTCACCATCTAACAGTCCCCGAGTATCAAAAGATTCAGAGAAATCTTTGCAGTCAAAAGGAAAAGCTGAAACAACATCCATAAACGCAGCCGAGCTCATCGGAGATCGGACTGATGGAAGATGGAAAAGTGTGCTGTGGCCCGACGAGGCCACACTTCATATTGTTTTTGGGAATCGCGGACGTTGTGTCCTCCAGGCTCAGTTTGCAACTGTGGCTCGTAATGTTTTATGTACAGTGATTTTATACATATCTGCCCACCCCACCACCCCTCCCTTCAGGGCAATGATTCAGTCCTGGAGCTGTTCACCGTGCTGTCAGAGGACGAAGTGCAGAAGAAAATGACAAAGAAGCTGAAGAAGGCCAAAAAGAAGGCAGCTAAGTAAGTAAGCTCTGGAAGAACTAATATATATCCACTGATAACAATGCACTGATAACTCTCTACTATTGTGTCTTCTACTGTACTCCCTTTAGCTGCCACACTGACATTGTTAACACACCACTGTTAACCCATATGCTAGTATTTTCTGTGATTTCTTGAGGTTGTCATGCTGAAGCTTGTTGCGTTGCCGCCCCCTGCTGCAGAGCTCAGGAAGATGCAGGCGAAGAGGTGGAGGAGCCGGTGGTGGAGAGGATGCTAAAAGATGAGATCATCAGACTGACGAACATCAAGGCCTCGGCCAAAATCAGGTCAGCGTGGAGCCAAACATGACACAGAGGTTAAAGAGGCGACAAAACTGGACACTCATCACCCAGACTAACACTGATGAAAGCCACTTGGATTCCCTAACCTCCTCACACTTTCCCTCCATCTCCTCACAGATGGGTGGAATGCCTGTCATGTACAGGCGGCGAGCTGAAGGTGGCGCTGCTGCTGCAGAACAACACCATTGAGACGTACAGCCTAAAGACTTTAGACAAGACCCCCACAGCCAATAAGACGGCTCGCCTCACAATCGGAGGCCACCGCACCGACGTCCGCACGCTGGCCTTCAGCTCGGACAACCTGGCTGTCCTCTCCGCCTCCGGTGACACCGTCAAAGTTTGGAACAGGTGAAACTGCTTCAGCCTTATCGAGGCCCCCGAAATGTTTTCTCGGACGTACTGAGCGCCGATCTAACAGGAAGTCTCGCCCCGTGTTGCAGGTCAACCCTCCAGGTGATTCGCACCATGTCCTGTGAATACGCCCTCTGCTCCCTCTTCGTACCCGGAGACAGACAGATCATTCTGGGAACTAAGGTATGTGGACACATACAAACTCACCCAGACGCTCGTTTTTGAAGCCAGACTATGAAAAAAAAAAGTTTAACTTTTCAGTTTCAGCTTCGGCTTCATGAAGAACTTGCGGACAGAGTTGCTAGCATGGCTGTAAAAAATTTCGACCTGTTCATAAAAACCTCCTTCAGTTGATGTTTTGTTGTTTTTTTTTCCTGTCAGAGTGGCAAACTGCAGATCTTTGAGTTGGCCTCAGGAAGCCTCCTAGAGACTGTGGATGCCCACGATGGAGCCCTGTGGTCTCTGTGCCTCGCCCCGGATCAGGTAAATCTGACAACCTGCAGCAGCCTGCTTGGTCTGCCTGCCTATCCGTCTGCCTGTAGTAACATCTGCCCATACCGATAAATGACCCAGTACCAGGCAGGACTGAAACGTCTCCAGTCAAAAAATGTAATCCCTTTCATACCGAGATCTTGATGATTATTTGTATGCAGCCAGTCACCACAAACATACTTTGAGTTGATGCATCATACACCACTACCACAGCTAGTTGTGTAGTTGCGTATGGTCTGTAGTGGTGAAGCTGTGTGCGGTGCATCTGCCACTTAACTGAGGAAGGATTATTTCAGGAAAAAGTGGGAATACAAGTAACATGATAAGCTTCAGGGTGGACAGCTGCATGATGTTTGCAAGGCCAAAAAAAAAAAAAAATCACTTCAAGTGTTCTGGTTTTGGTACAATATCCAGCCCTGCACCTGTCTTACACCTGGATCCCTGTGGTCTGTTACATCACAGCCGTGATGCGGCTTTGGTCCATTCTCCCCCTCCAGGAGCGTTTCAGAAGTGTTTTTCCTGATAGACTTTGTTCAGATTTTTCCCGGTTTATGTTCTTCCAACGTGAGTAAATAGCTCACATAGTTAAAGAGTTTCCTTTTCTGCCGTGTGCCAGCTCGATCTGCTCTGTGCTGATTGAGGCAGCTGGCCGCGGCATCTGTCAAAAATAGACCCATGTTCTCTGTGGAGCGCCACTTCTGGGACACTTCCTGAACAGTGCTGCAACGCGCCATTGTCTAGTACAGCCGGGATCAGCTCATGTCATAGGTGGGATGCAGCAGTTCTCTGTTACATAAATCAGATTTCAATAATAGCTCTGCTTCTGTGTGTGTGTGTGTGTGTGTGTGTGTCATTCCTGTAGAGGGGGATTGTCACAGGAAGTGCAGATAAAACAGTGAAGTTCTGGGAGTTTGAACTGATAAAGGACGAAGGGATGAACCAGAAGTAAGTCACCGCCCTGTTCAACTATCACTATCATTCAGGATGACCACTGCAACAAAGATCTTCCCAGATATTGTCTCTAACAGTTGGGGAACCACAAACCCAGTCAGTCTACTTATACATGTTATCATAGATATGATATATCATTTATACTACAGTACATTTAGTCTGCTTTGTGCTCACACCAGGCACAACCTGCAACAGCAGCCAGCCTATTCTCTGCACTAAATATCTTTGTTGACTCTGACACTGAGATGACACATTGTGTGTTTGTGTGTGTGTGACACAGGAGGCTGTCGGTGAAGCACAGCCGCACTCTGCAGCTGGAGGAAGACGTTTTATGTGTAAAGCTTTCTCCTGACCACAGACTGCTGGCAGTCTCTCTGCTAGACTGCACGGTCAAGGTCTTCTACACGGACACACTTAAGGTACATCGCACACACACACACTGTACACAACATTAGGACTGCCCGTGTTTAACGTGGTTCTTGGATGTTCTCTTAACATCACCGCTGACGATTTGTCCGTCTCTCTGCTTCAGTTCTTCTTGTCTCTGTATGGACACAAGCTGCCTGTCCTGTGTCTGGACATCTCACATGTGAGTACCGCCGCGCTGCAGATAAGTTCACCACCGGTGGGGTCGCGTGCGTCGTGTTATTTTGTGTCTGTTCCTGCGATTGAAATGACGACAATAAAGCCTTAATGCAAAAAGAATGAATAATAGGCTGCACACACGGAGCCTGTTTACTCCTGGTGTTTACATTCCTCAGGGACCCGTGTTGGACTCAGTATCTTGGCTATCATTACTTCCGTGTGTGTAATTGACTTGGACTCTAATAAGGTCACCTTGCCCCACAGTCCTGCCCCTCAAACTCTGATCTGATGTTTCTGTTAACCAGGATAGCACGCTCATCGCCACCGGCTCCGCTGACAGAAACGTGAAGATCTGGGGTCTGGACTTTGGCGACTGTCACCGCTCCATGTTTGCTCACGACGACAGGTAACGCCCCCGCGACGCAGACCCAAACCACAGCCGGGTGATTCTTCAAACAAGAGTTGTTTTTTTTTTTTTTTTTGTTAAATCAAATATGTGATGGTGAAATCATCATTTTTCTGTGCTGTCGAGTTTCCAGCTCTGACTTCATCTGTTGTGGTCAGGGACTCTGATCCGTGTCCTGTTAACTCAGGCTGCCCTGTGACTTCACACCAGCTGCTCTTTCATCTCACCACTCATCTGTTTTCTCATAGATCCTCTCACTTTTTGTCCTTGGGTGTTTTTCTTGTTCTGGACTTTGCTTTCCTGTGTTCGTTTAGTTTTCTTTCAACCTTGTTCTTCATTTCTTTCTTACCCTCGATTCATTTCTGGCGCATCCCTCGCCTGCTCTGGAACATTTGTTTGGATTTATTTTCCATTTGACATCTTCACTTGGCGTGACTTTCTCTCTCTCTCTCTCTCTCTCTCTCCTCCCTCGCCCTGTCGGTTCCCCGCAGCGTCATGTTCCTCCAGTTTGTCCCCAAGACTCATCTGTTCTTCACGTCCGGGAAGGACAGAAAGATCAAACAGTGGGACGCCGACAAGTTTGAACACATCCAGACGCTCGAGGTGACACTTTGCTCCATGCTCTTCACATCTGGGGTCCAGTGGCTTAGTGACAGGGTCTCTGCACACCACACCTCATTGATCAGCTGTAAAGCAGATTTGTGAAACAGAGTCAGATTTGTTTGGGATTACTTGTGTTGTTAGGTTACTAGGTGGTTGCTGCGTGATTATTTGCTTTTGATGGGATGTAATGATCATAACTCAACAGGATCCATCCTCACCACTAGATGGGACTTTTTTTTACTTTTAAGTAGCATCAGAGGAAATGTCGTGTTATTAAAATCACTAGAGTTGACAGAAGAGCTAATGGACCGACGAATATGCATCATCATACCTCCAAAATGAGAACCATGACTGGTGACATCGGGTGGTTCCAGTGTGACTGCTGATTGTTTAGAAGTTACCCGGCAGTTGGCAGGTGATACAGATACTTGAAGCGCCTTCTCTCTGCCTCGCAGGGCCACCATCGGGAGGTTTGGTGTCTGGCCATCAGCCCAAACGGTGACCACCTCGTATCATCTTCCCATGACAAATCCCTGCGTCTGTGGGAGAGGACCAGGGAACCTATCATCCTAGAGGAGGAGCGGGAGATGGTGAGGCGGAGGTCCAGGTCGACTCATGTGATTCGTATGATTCGCGTCTCTAAACGAACCCATGTTTTTTGTACGGACAGGAGCGAGAGGCGGAGTTTGAGGAGAGCCTGGCCCAAGGAGACGCGCCTGTGGTGAGCGCTCAGTTTTCAGCTTCATCAGCGTGTTTAAATATTTGAATGATACAGCTTCACACTGGCCTATTTCAAGCGAGATTTTGGTGGTTGGGTCTGTTAAGAAGTCAAAAGCTATTGCATTAGTTGAAGGTAAGTGATGATTGTTTCATCTGCAGGTACCCGGAGAGACTCAAGGCGAGGCAGCACCAGCCGGCAAGAAGACCGTCGAGACAGTCAAAGCTGTGAGTTGACTTCACCTCCTGTGATTATCATTTGTTTTTAGCAGCACTTGTTGGATCTTGCTTCGGACGATGTATAGTATAGATGGATAGTTGAAGGTAAAATGTTGCATATGCATTTAAAATACATTTGTGATTGGCCAATAGTGGCGTGGAGGCTGCACCCATCGGGCGGACACTCCGTCTTTGCTGACGCTCTCGCTGTCGTGTGATTTCTCTGCAGGCAGAGCGAATCATGGAGGCTCTGGAACTTTACAGAGAGGAAACCAGGAAGATGGAAGAGCACAAATACGCCTGTGAGCATGCAGGCAAAGAGGTAGAGGCACGATCCGCTAATCCTCTCCGTTGGCGTGGAGCATAAAAATCCTGTTTGAACAGTTGCGAGTCAGAGATGAGCGTGTTTATGTTTTATCCGACAAAATCATCTGATGTTGTTTTGCAGCTTCCTCCACCAAAGCCTAACCCTATCCTCGTGGCCTTTGGAAATGTCTCAGTAAGTGAACGATGATGAAGAATACGCTTCTCATCAGGCTGTTTTCAGCTGTAGGTAACGAAGTCTGTCCCTCTTGTCCCTCTCTCAGCCGTCCCGCCACGTTTTAGATGTCATAAAGAAGGTCAGGTCGAGGTGAGAATCGAGCCCAACGCGACGGGACCAAACCCACACAGTATTTCAGTCTTGACTTCACCCATAAAGTTAATCACCATCTGCAGCGTATAAACACTCTGCGGCTTTTTTCTTTTCCTTCTGTTTGTGTTGTGATCAGTGAGCTGGAGGTTTCTCTGCTGGTGTTACCGTTCCCTTACATCCCCGAGCTGCTGAAACTGTTCAACAGCTACATCCAGCAGGGCCTGGAGGTCGAGCTGGTCTGCCGCTGCCTTTTCTTCCTCCTCAAGTAGGTGCTCTGTGCGCATGCATGTCTAAAGGAAAAACTTAAAGTTGATCTAAGAATGGCCCTGTGACAGTTGAGTGACACTCTGTGATTGCGTGATCCCACCGGAAACACCACGGCCTTTCAGAAGCGTCTCTCGGCTCCAGAGAATACACGGCTCATTTCAGCATCAAGTGGACGTTTGAGGAACTGCAGTTTTTTTGAACTTCACAGCCACAGAGGTTGCTATATGGACATAAAGAATATCACAATGTAATAGAGCCGTGGCTGGTGGGGTCCAGAAGGAGTCCTTTATATCTACAGATGGCGAAGAGTTTCATGTTTCCACAGCTGAGAAATCATGAGAAACAAACAAGTAAATAGAGTCAAATAAAGTTTGCTATGTGCTGTTTCTTGTGCTTGAGTACCTTGACTCTAAAACACAGCTAACATATTTCATCGTTGTCCAAAAACTAAAAAGTTGAAGAAAATAAAATTCCCTCATATATTTGAAACTTGAAACAGATAATTTCATAAATTCAGTAAAGAATTTGAAGCTATCCTATTAAAAATGTCTTGTTTTTCTTTAGGTAATGATAATAAAGAAGCAAACTTGCAAACATGTATTTAGTATTTCAGAGCAGATATTGTAATACTTAGGGTCATTGGACAGAAATATGATTCTTTAGCTTATTTGTTGCCTTTCCAGAACTGGAAGAGTAAATGTGAAATAAACATATAGATCTGGACAAGATGCTGTCGGTTGCAGTGTAACATACGAAGCTGAGCTAACGTTGTTCGTTTGTTTGTAGGATCCATTTTGGTCAGATCTCCAGTAACCAGATGCTACTGTCTGTAATAGATGAACTACGGACCAACACTCTCTCGAAAGTGTGCGAAATCAGAGTAAGTAACATCTGGAAAAGTGTGACTTAGGTCACACAGAAACGTCGTTCCAGCAAGATTTTTGCCTTCATCACACCTTTTTCCGTTTCCTCACCACCTCGTCTTTCTTCGTTACCTCAGGACGTGATGGGCTTCAACAGCGCAGCGCTACAATTCCTCCAGCGGGAGATCGAGAGCAAGGAGGACGTGACGTTCTTCGCAGAGGCTACAGGCCAGCTGAAGGAGAAGAAGAAGAGGAGGAGGAAGAGGGAGCGAGCTGTCCTGACCATCGCTTAAATCATAATGTATCATAATATCTTTTTTTTATTTTTTTTTTTATGTAGAAGCATCTCCCAGCTGTGTTCTAAAGGCTTACACTGTGGTTTTGTGGATGTTATGATATGTTATGATTCTGACACTGTTATTTAGTGACACGCTTCACTTCCCAAATAAACCACGTCTTGACTTTTTCTCAGAGTACTTCAGGTTTTATGGGAGGCTTTGAAAACAAATAAATCCTCCACTGCAGAGAGAAATGTAGTGTGTATACACAGCAGTTCCCTCTGCAGCGTCACAGCTCTATAAAATACATTCATATATGGCTGAGCTCTAAATACACGTCATGTTTAAAGCAGTATTAGTACTCCCTCCATGATCACCACACGCAGAGGACGGGTATGATTTAAACTGGCTTCTGTCCTACAGGCCTAAAGGGAGCGATTCGGGCCTGGAGCCAAACCAGGCTAAAGATGGTTTGGACATGGAAACCTGTCAGGCCACCTGAGCTCCGGACCACCTGGACACTGTCCCACAGAGCAAGTCTCTAGTTAGACCCTGAGAAAAAACCTCCCCTGATCCCCGTTGGTCTCGCCACAGCCGTCCACCGCTGAAATCAGGGAGATGTAGCTCGACTTTACAGCCCTTGTAACTTCACCTGAATTTATGGTCCCAAGTCCTGGTAGATGTGGTAAACATATTTCATAGCGGGGGGGAAGAAAATCTCGGTTCTCAGTTTTCAGCGTCCTCAAATGTGAGCGGTGTTCGTCTTCCGAGTGCCCCGCGCTCTAATCCCGCGACCTTTAGAAAAGCTTCGCACCCACATCACACACTTCATTTTCCACAAGTGTGTTTATTTCCTGACCGCAGGGCACCGTGGAATAATGAAATGAACCCTTTAAAACACCTCTCGTTCACTGTTCGTGTTTTAATCTCACGGCGGACAAAAAACAAATTAACTCTGTATTTACAGGCCTGTTAAAAAGGACGGGAGGGGCAGCAGCTCTTTATGGGGCTGGATTTGGTCTGGAGGTTGTAAATGTCACACCTACCAAAATTAAAAAATTCTTCAGGAAAATACCAGAGCGCGTCCGCACAGCACTTGTGCTGTATTAGCGCCTAACACTCCGTTCAGATTAATCACCACGAACCGTGTCCAAAAGAGGGAAAAACGCAACGTGCAAGCGGACGGTCTCGTTTCACCTTCGTTTGTGCCAAGCCTAAATAATTGTTTGGCATTTCACTGAACTTATAGTGAGCTCACGGTCCAAGATATAGCTCAGAATCTTTCACATGGCTCATGCAAAATCTGAATCTGAAATCCCACAGCAATAATCTGTGGGCGTGCTCGTGCAGTGGAAGTGACCGTTCACTCCTTTCCTGCAGCCAGCCCGGACTTTATCGTCCATCTGAGATTTCTCCTCAGACGCCAGTGTACCTGGAGTTATTGCATAGCTTTGATTTGATGCCTGTTGTAAGGTGAGCTGCAGAGTAGCGAGCTACGACAAGAGGAGGAGAAAACGCCACGGTGGTCAAGAGGTGTGCTGAAAAATAGAGCAATGATAATAATTAAGGTGCTGCTGTGGTTCGTGTTGGCTCTCTGGAGATTTAATTGGTCTCACTGGTAACACCAGTGACAGATCTGTTGAGATAAACGCTGCGTTATGTACATATTCAGTGTACAACATTAAAGAAAAGTGAGTGAGAAAATAGTCATCATAAGAAAAGTCTCTCAGCGCACAATGAGCGAGTTGGTGCTTCCTCACTGTCATTTTCAGCCTCTCGGCCACAATCTGAGTGTAAAGAAAGTGCTAATGTCAGGCTTCAGCTCTGACCCTGTTATAAAGACTGTCCAGTCGTGGAGTAAAACAACCGCAGATCACTTGAAGCCTTTTGTACAGCATCTTGATTTATGCCGGATCAAATCTGAAATGCCGCAAACACAAACACAGGCTAACCCGATGGTTTTGGAATTGTGTATACATGTAAACACCGTGTGATCATCTTATGACCTGTCCAGTGACCCTGGCCTTCTGTGACCATTTTTATTCATCATCACAGTGAACTGGAGACAAATGGGACAGAATTCTTTGCTGTCATGCACAAGGATGAAGAATTTGTTGTGTTTGGTCGATTCTGTGTAGATTTTTCCTCTTATGCTTGTAGGTTATTAACAAAAACCCGAAACTGACTCAAAGTCTTACAAGATTTAAAAATATTTTATAGTATATCTATATACACTCACCGGCCACTTTATTAGGTACAACTTGCTAATACTGGGTTGGACCCCCCTTCCCGCCCTCAGAACTGCCTTAATCCTTTGTTGCATAGATTCAACAAGTTATTGGAAAAATGCCTCCATATTGACATGATAGCATCATGCCGGTGCTGCAGATTTATCGGCTGCACATGCATGATGCCAATCTCCTGTTCCACCATATCCCAAAGGTGCTCTATTGGATTGAGATCTGGTGACTGTGGAGGCCATTTGAGTACAGTGAACTCATTGTCATGTTCAAGAAACCAGTCTGAGATGATTCGAGCTCTATGACATGGAGTGTTATCTTGCTGGAAGTAGCCATCAGAAGATGGGTACACTGTGGTCATAAAGGGATGGACATGGTCAGCAACAATACTCAGGTAGGCTGTGGCGTTGTAACAATCCTCAATTGGTACTAAGGGGCCCAAAATGTGCCAAGAAAATATCACCCACACCATTACAGCACCACCACCAGCCTGAACTGTTGATTCAAGGCAGGATGGATCCATGCTTTCATGTTGCAGACGCCAAATTCTGACCCTACCATCTGAATGTCGCAGCAGAAATCGAGAATCATCAGACCAGGCAACGTTTTTTCCAATCTTCTGTCTTGGTGAGCCTGTGCAAATTGTGGCCTCAGTTTCCTGTTCTTAGCTGACAGGAGTGGCACCCGGTGTGGTCTTCGGCTGCTGTAGCCCATCTGCCTCAAGGTTTGACGTGTTGTGCGTTCAGAGGTGCTCTTCTGCATACCTCGGTTGTAACGAGTGGTTATTTGAGTTTCTGTTTCCTTTCTATCAGCTCGGCCATTCTCCTTTGATGTCTGGCATCAACAAGACTTTTTCGCCCACAGAACTGCCGCTCACTGGATATTTTCTCTTTTTCGGACCATTCTCTGTAAACCCTAGAGATGGTTGTGCGTGAAAATCCCAGTAGATCAGCAGTTTATGAAATACCCAGCCCGTCTGGCACCAACAACCATGCCACGTTCAAAGTCACTTAAATCACCTTTCTTCCCCGTTCTGATGCTCGGTTTGAACTGCAGCAGATCGTCTTGACCATGTCTACATGCCTAAATGCATTGAGTTGCTGCCATGTGATTGGATGAGTAGAAATTTGCGTCAACGAGCAGTTGGACAGGTGTGCCTAATAAAGTGGCCGGTGAGTGTATATTTTATGAGTTCAGATGAGAGATCAGTCCAGTCACACACATCTATAATACGTTGTCTTATATCTCAGCTGGGTCACTAGATGGCAGTCTTGCCTTCTCTTAAACTGGTTCCACATTGTCCCTCTTTGGTATCTGGGCTCATGTCCTGCTCCATGTCCGGCGCTCACACACCACCTGCTGCAGTCCTTGGCCCTATAACTGTCCAAGAGTCAGACCAAGGCCAGCACTGGCTCCTGGCCACAAGTCAGAGATAATTGGGGCATGGGTAGAAATCTCTGCACCGATACCTGATCTACTGCTGATCGGCTTTGGGCCAACAGCCACCATGTGTGGTGGTCAAAGTAGCACTCCTACAAGACAATCTTTTTTTTTTTTTTTACTAACTTGGATTTATTTGTCACTGAAGTTGAATTTTTTTGTAAGTGGTTCTCAGTGATTATTATCAAGTTATTTTAAAACAAATGGGAAAGAGTTGCCAGGCATTTCCAGGAGGGCTCCGTGAATGTGCGGTGCCTCTGCCACATGGTGTAATGTGTAATTTTACAGCCAGTATTTGCATTACATTTTGATGGACAGGAGATAGTGTTACTTTATGTGGTCTACACTGCTATAGTCTGTCATCATATGGTCTGCACGATATTATATACGTTTGGCTCATAGCTGCTGACTTGATTTGGCGGTGTCTATAGCCGGTGAATGTGATACGAGCTATAAATGTGTACAAACCCATGCTTGAGATAGATGTTGGCTGTGACAGGCCTCCTGTTTCAGCAGCACTTTGCGCAGCAATTCTTAAATAGTCTGACCGAGGTGGAGCAATATAACTACCTAGAGTTGTTGTAGAGTTGCTGTTCTATATTAAGAAAATGACTTTTATTCTTTATGGAACGTACCCAGCACAGTAGGCCTTCTCTGTTTTTAAAATTAGAGCTACTAATTCTAAAATAGATTATAATCCAGTAAAAATGTATCGCAGCACAACATGAACTGATATTAAAAATCTTAAGAGGGTGGATGATTGAAAGGAGAAACTCGATTTTTGATTCTTACTTGATTCTGACTCAATAGAGCAGCACATAGGTATTAATCCACAGTTGAAAATAGTCCCTAACAAAAGAACTTGTTTTAGGAAGTTACTAAGCTTTTAATAAAAAATAAAAGTATTTTTGATTTACATATCTGGAAGAAATGAGAGCCACATTCATTCATTCATTCACACTTTTCCTTTAGGTGCTATTGAAATCTTGAAGTCTGAGCCGGTCTTCTAATTAATATAAACCTGGACATCTTCACCAAACAAAAGCGATATTTTTAAGTTTTTCCACAAAATATCAGACGATTTTGCAACTTTATGAGCAGTCTCAGTTTGGTCAAATTATGTATGTATCGTCTGAAAACTTCCTTGGACCTCCTATTTTTATGTAAGTTTGAAATTACACTAGTTTAAATACTAGTTTTAAATACATTTCCAGGAATTATTCCCCCATTAACCTTGGTGCTCAAAATGTGATTTACTTTCATATTTTGATCTCAAGTAATACATCTTCCTATGTGGCAGCAACAATGCATTTCTTTTAACCCTTAAAAAAAAAAAAAAGCTTTAGCCAACTAGCTCATAAGAATAGCATCTAAGGTCAGAAATATTTCCCAGGAGCACTCTCCGGTTCATCTGTCTGCAATGACCTCAGCACCGTCACAACGGCGTCCTGTCAGTCGGCAGAACAGCTTCAACCGACAAGCAGGCCATCCATCAACCTGCCGGGCCACCAGTCATGCCACCGACGGACCTCGTGTTAAATCTGTGTCCAGCACTCATGAATGAGCCCATACCAGCGCTGAGATATGAGGTGGTGGCTCACTCTGATGAGACGCAGTTGTAATGTGGCTGCTTCGGCAGCAGCAGCAGCGGCGGCGGCGGCGGAGGGGAGGCGAGGAGAGGGGTGGGCGGTGGCTGCTGGGCGTCCAGGCAGGCCGGTGAGTGATGAGGTGATGGTGCATGCAGTGGAGGCCAACAGAACTGACTGGCCACTAACTGAACTGCTTAGCTGCACACATACGGCCATGAATGTTTCTTTTCTCTGCTCCGTTCCCTCTGCTTTTTTTTTTTTTTTTTCCACCCCTCAGCTGTCCTCAGACTTTTCACACTTCATTCCATGATGGTTGTTTGTCTTCTCTTGCAGCTGATTTCTCCACACGCAGGTAGTTTCATAAAGACGAGTGCACACGCAGGAGATTTGCACCAAAATGCTCAACAAATACCCCGACGTTTGGGGACTTAAACAAAGATGTGGGGATTTTTGTTAGTTCAATTTTGGCGATAGAGTCGATAGTCATTACCCAAAAATGTTCAGTCAAATCCAAGATTTCCAAGTGAAAAAAATTCCCTCAATCCAATCCCTTATGTGCAATAAATCCAACAATAAACGCATCAAGTTAATCAGTAAAAATAATTTAATCTATTCCTATATAAGTGTTCCTGTCCGTGTCAGGGTTTTAATGGTACCGTTAGCTGAAAAAGGCGTCACTGCACGTGTCGAGGGGGTCGGCAGCAGCTCACCTCTTCTCATCTCAGCGGAAGAGCGAAACATGTTTTAATAACCAGAGTCTGCAGAGATCAGGGGAGAGGAAACCATGTTTTTTCCTCCTGTGCTGCACCGAGGTCAGCCCTCTGTGGGCTGAACCACACACACACGCGCAGACAGACATACGTGCACATATGCACAACACACGTAGGCTTGTAGTACCGCAGCGCACACACACACACACACACACGTGCATGAAGTTTAAAACAAGCAAATGGACTTTTAGAAAAGCGTAAAATAGACCAAAATATTCGCTTAGGCACGAGACAGCCAAAAGGGCACAAACACATTAGACATATTAGCTTATACAAACCTACACACACACACACACACACGCACACTTGAAGCCACCAATACCCCTTTTAAGAGCTCTCCCCAGAAATCCACATAGCTGATGTAATTAGTGATTTTAGAGCTCTGCACTTCATATTACAAGTCATAAACAGACATTCAATACTGGGCTTTGAGAGAGCTGTTTATTCTGGAGTTTTATAGTCCACGCAGGACCCTTCTGTGTTTATTCTCCGAGAACAATAATGCCACTATGCTCCCAGGCTGGAATGCTATTCATTTGTCCAATTAAACACAGAAAATAAATACAAAATCGAGCCGACTTATTCTGCCCCCCAATTTTGCTCCAAAAACACTTTAACAACGGCACTCTGCTCGGGGATTTACAGGGTGGTGTTGGCTGAACGGTGAAATGACAGGGGAACCGAATGTTTGCTGAGGCCGTATTCTGTGCTGTTATTATTACTAACAGCACAATAATAATCATGGATTAGCTAAAGTAGCACACAGATAGTTAAACTTGAAAATCTTGGAATTGTAGTTTGCTGTTCAACTTTAGTTTTTTGTTTTGTTTTGTTTTTTTAAAGCATGGGATGTAAGGCCAATAAATGTCCAGTCTTAAATGCCTAATTCATAGGAGATCATTACAAGGAAAAAGGGAGTCAATTTACAGAAGTAAACCTCGGTCAGACTCGGGTAATGTGAATGTTGCTGGAAATGAGTTCAGGGACTTTTTAAATCAAATGTGGCACAATTTGCTGAAAAATAATAGTTTGTATAACAACATATTGAGGGGAGCAACACCATTTTATGTAACATGAAGTTACTGCGTGGTCACCGTTAGAATCGTGATTTATGAGCAGGACGCTGACCCACAATCCTCCTGACAGACTCGCAATTTCCTGTGTGAGAAAACACTAACTTAATCCATACAGCAAAGAAAGCCACGGACAGAAACTATTTGTTCATGAGTAATAGTCAAACCACTGGCAGAGAACGCCAGACGAGACGGTTAGACTGTCACTGCTTGGGAGTTTCAACTCATATTTTCCTATGAAAACCTCTCAACTATTTACTTTTATGGTATTTCCTGTGAAAATCCATAAACACCGACAGCACAATTGGCCTGCAAAGTTTACTTATTTTATGTAATTCCACAAATCTGGAGGCACACATCATAAATATTCCGCACACACATCAAAACACACCAGACACTTTTTACGTCTCGAACCGAGTCGAATATTTCATCCAAGCACTGACATTGTCATAAATCTTGGAGGAAATAATTTTTAAAAATACTCCAGAGTTTTTGAGTAGTGCGGTTTAAAATGCATGAGTCAAGATGGAAGCGATCACAATGGTGCCTTTCTATAAAAACAAATATGGGAACTAGTGTTGTGTTCACTGGGACAAACTGGCAATAATTTTTATTTAGATTTCAGTAGTGTGATGCGTTTTTCAGCATAAATCTGTCACGTCTAATTTCTGTAATTTAAATAGCAAATTATTAAGAACCACATGATGCCACAGTACTAAAAAATAAAATTCATGGCAGGTAGAAATCCTGCGTTGTTGCCATTGTATGCAAAAAGGCTGTTTTCAAAAGCCCACCTGTCTACAAAAATCAGATGACTTCACTCCGTGCTCCTCTGGAGTGTTGTAGTTCCTTGGTAGTACAGCACAAACCCAAACAAACAGCCAATTACTGCCTTCAGTGTGACGCTCCATTCACTGTTGACCCAAACATCCTCCAGGGCATTAAGATATAATCAACATGATCAGTAGTTCATCCCCTCAGCCGTGTCCAAGGCTCCGTGTTTGGTCTAGCGTTGGATCAAGGTGTCAAAACTACCGTGAACTGAGTGAGAGGAAACAAGGAATAATCAGACCAAATGAGAAGCAATCCGAAGAATGCCTGTGAAGTCTGGTTGGTGGTGAAGCCCTACATCTGGATGAGGTATGACACGTAAAGGGTAGGAGGTCAATGAGTGTTTTAAGCCTTTAGCAAGGATATGGTTATTAGCCCGGAGCAAGAAACAAGCTTGTGAGGGACGGTTGACCATTAAAACTCCATGATGGAGAACATGTTAGGAGAAAGTTCAACTCTCTCCTCTCTCAGCAGCTACAGCCAAGGTGAATGTGTTCTGATTCACAAACACAAACTGAGGCAAAGATTCATTGCATATAATTTCAAATGAGCAACATAAACGTGATGATTCTGATCACAGAGACTTTGGGGTGCAGATGGACTTGCATGACACAGGCATTTAAATGAACCACAGCCACGTCAGTTTGCAGCTACATGGCTAATCAGCTACTCAGCTGCAACACTTTAAACAGCACGTACCTGCTGGCGTCGACGTTGTTCGGTTAGACACGTGTGTTTCTTAAGGCGCTTTCCCACTGTGACGCCAGCTGCTGTCAATCAAACACAGACAGGAGCACGCCCCTCCAGTCGGCTGACATAAAATGAGTTCTGATTTTATTTCCTCAAAGAGCTTTTATTCTTTTCAGTAAAAACAAACTATTAATGATACATTAAAAAAAAAAAGAACATAATGTTATTTTTGACTTTCTTTGACAAGTGGAATGGATAAATAATTTTATTTGGACAAAAAAAAAAAGTTTACTGTGTCTGTAGTTCAAAATATGCTTTGACAGCGGATGGTCAGTGCAAACCAAAAAGGAGCAAGACAGGCAAAGGGTCCAAAGATGCTCGTAAATGTTGATAACAAGCAGGCAGAAAAAGGTCAAATGAAGCGTGGACACTGAGGCAAAGAACACAACTGACAGCCTGGAGGCTGGAGAACTTATATAGGTGTGGGAGGAGGCTGAAGAAACACTGTATGACAGGGACAGGATTTCAAAAAACATTACCTTCACTAGGTAATGTTTTTTAGAACTAAAGCCCATTTAAACAGAGAAGTGGTAAGAGAGAAAGAAGCTCAGACTCACTGAGAACTCACTGAAAAAATATGTCTAGCCCAAGCATCAACCTGGCTGTGAAATGAAGCCAATGCGGAAATGCAAAAAACTGCAGTTCCTCAAACGTCCACTTGAGGCTGGTTACAGCCATGTCACAGCAGAAACAAACATGTTTACAGCCTGGTACAAAAAACTGTTTTGGTCTCTATAGCTAATTTCCCCGTTCATGACAACTGTACTGAGGGTGAATTTATATACAACTCACCAGTTCACATTATATTGATGCTTAAAGTGATGCAGAATTAACAGCGTGGCTGCTTTGACTGACAGGTAGATACCGTTACATATGGCTTGTTTGAGCACCCAGGGATCACTAGGCCCGCCTCAGGTCTGTCGATGATCAAATCTTTGCTGATTTTTAGATTAACCAGGAGGTGAAAAAAGCAGGACTGCCAACATGGCGGCTGCAGGCACAACATAGTTTGAGCTTCAAAATGAACCTGTGGGTGACATCAAACATGCGCTGTCCATACTGTCATTGCTTTAAATAACATCTCTCCCTAGTTCCCTTATTTTCCCTTTCCTACATGATAAACGCTAAACGGTTTTCACTAGTGAGTAATAAATAGAGAAATATGAGTTATTATTACTTCATGCCATCCCAGACATGTGTATTAAGTATTCATCGATCATTTATGACCACTATAGTTATTAGGGTCTCAGACTGGAACTGATCCCAGCTGACATTGGGCGTACACCGTGGACAGTTCACAGTTCATTCACACCTACAGGCAATTCAGAGTCACCAATTAACCTATTAACCTGCATGTCTTTGGGAACCCATGCAGACATGGCCGGCAGGGGGGTGTGGACCTGGGCAGCTGTGCTAACCGCTGCACCACCATCATGTGCATTGAGTAATAAAGTCATTTTCAAGTAAAATGACATAAAAGTTGTATCATGCACTGTCAGACTAGGACCTACTTCAGGTCTTCACCCACATTTTCACAATCACCACAACAATGATGAATCCTAAATAATCTGGGAACTGAAGTTGAATACAGAATTACCGCCATAAATCTTAAACTTACATTAGAGCCTTCAACGAATTTAGTGGCTGAATGATTCAAATATTCTTCAATAATGGACTCAAAGCCACGAAAGGACGTCTGTGACTCCAGGGTGAACCATGTTAAAAATCTGTCATAATATCCCCCATAGGGAAAGAGTGAAATCTTTAAAGGGGCCAGAGTGTCTCTTAAAGGGAGTTCGATTCTGTGTTGAACATGTCAGAATGGCCTCTGGGGCTGCGGAACAGACACATGACATCAGTAATGTGGCTATTCTCTTTAAAGTTTTTTTTCTTGTGGGGAAAAAGGAGGGATGAAAAATAGCACAGAGGGTAACATAGAGCCTCTCAACCCACCACCACTACCGCCGCCACCACCCGGAGACCACCCAGAAAGAATAGTGAGCTGTCAATCATCTCATTTAGGGGGATAAACACTGAAGTATTTTGTTTCTTGGTGAAGTATTGCTCTATATTGCCCTTTAACTCATATAGGGAGTACTGATTTATTGACATGGTTTAAAAAAATATGTCAGTGAGCGCAGGCTTCACTTTTTGTGGTTGTCAATTTTTTTTTTTTATAAAGATCTTTTTATGGGATGTATTTTCAACTCAAATTCATACAGACAGTTTGAATGCCACAGTTTTTTATACAACTTTTCTATGTGTAGAGATTAAATTTAAAGCCTTTAGAAAGTAATACCTCCAGAAATGTTGATTTCCATCTTGAATACAGACTAGCCTGACCTGATGCTGATAGACACTCCTCTGTGCAAGTCCATATCTTTATTGCCAAATTAAACTCATAGACACGGTGTGTATCTCCAGTGTTCCATGATTGCTGTTGATTTATAGCCATGGTCATCAAATTACAAAGAAATTAGAATAAATAAATAACAGAATAAAGAGGGATTGATAAACTTAATAAAGACAGCGCTGAAGTGTTGCCCAGCCATCGCTGTGATAAAAACACACACATCAGTGTCAGGCGCGGACTGAGTGTGTCTCCAGAGTGTGTGTTGACTCTTGGGGCAAGTTGTCTGTCAGCACAGAGGCTTGAACTCTGAGTCCGCCATAATCCCTCTGTCAATAACTGGACCTCCTGCCAGTTACACACACACACACACACCCACACACCCACGGGCGCACGCACACACACCAGCCATTGACTAACCAATCAACCGACCAATCCAGTCTTTTAACATCAGTCCAAACATAACCTGCTGCCTCAGTCCAAACCGCCACACAGCCTTCTGGCATCTGGCTAATCTAGGGAGATTTAGGAGAAGTTGATGTAAACGGCGTTCCTTTCTTGTAATGACAGACAAAGTGATATACGATTACATATTGAAAAGCACTGAGGACCACTCGTGATTGAGTTGTGAGACAGGCATTATGTGAACCTGACAGGAGCTATTGTCAAAATGGCAGCAGATGCCCAAACCTCTACATGATGCACGGATGGATGAAGAAAGGAGCAGCACTGTGCAGCAGCACAGAGACGTGCTTTCATGTAAATGGTAATGGTAAGTGACAGAGAGGCTTTACAGAAAACCACAGACAGTCCAATTAGTGAGAGCAGTAAGAAATGGGATCACCATGTCTTGTCCCTTCTAGTGCACAACACAACGCATCTGAGACCACTTTGTACCACCGTACCATTGTTCAGGGGTGGAAGGAAGACATGAAAACGTCTCACTTTAATACTGTTGTCCCTATATGCCCTACATAAACAAACAAGGCCATCGGCGAGAAGATTGGCTGTTTCTATACAGTCATTCTCAGCGGCGTCACGCCTGCCACAGAGTTGGATTTGGTGGGATTCTGAATCAGACGAAACATGGCAGTGGAAACAATGCCACCTTTGTCCACAGAGCCCACCAGAATCAACTGAATGTTCCTTGAATCTTTTACTTACTTAGAATAAATAAATACTAAAAAAGTAACATAAAAAATACTGAATTATAAGACAATATCCTACTTTTAAAATCACAAAACTACAGTGATGTCAGCTAGTGCTAACCCTAAGTACTGAAAGTTGTTTTGCTGAAAATCAGCCCCTGTGACTGTATATTATGCATGTCACACTGATAGATTGTTAATATTGATGCATTACTGTAGCCGGTTTAATCCAGAGGTTACCAACAGGGCCAGGCCCAGAGTCGCAAGGTAAATCTGAGGGATCCTGAGATGATTAATGTGGAAAGAAAGGAAAGAAGAAAAAACAGCTCTGACACAAATTTGGATTCATTTTTTCAGACCTTTCTCTAATATTGGAGAGTTTTACCTCTGTGGGCCTCCAGTCGTTATTTAAATGAAACCATCTGAGAAGTTCAGAGGGGAAATGTCTCTGGGGTGGACCTGCTAACAGCTCATAGACATCTGAAACATGACAAGGAGCCCCAACTAGACACCAAACCAAGAAGATTGAGAACTGGTGGTGTCATTTTTAACAATGCATTATAATTTCTAAGCCCATTATGCTGTATATTCTTATGAAGATTTTTAATCTGGAAAGTAACAATCAACTGAAGCTGTCAGTGGAGTAAAAAGTGCACTATTTTCCTCTGATATTTAGTGGAGGAGAACAAATAAAATGGAAATTCTCAACTGTACAGCACTTAGTTCCTTTTCACCACCACCAGTGGTTTTTTTTAAATGTGTGAGCCCATTAACTGCAAATCACGTACACTTTACAGCTTCCATTTATCTACAGTATATCAACGTTAATTCTGCACTGACATGGACTAAAACCAACGGCTCCTTAAAAAGTGGGAAAATGTATCAAAGTGCGAAACATTGAGTCTGCACAGTTTGTAGCTAATGGGCTAAAACATTTGAAAAAAAACCCTCTGGTATGGTACTTGAAAGGGCGTTTGCAGATCTCGATTGCAGTTACAGTAGCTGTGACCTTATAACTCAACTTCTAGTGGTTATAAATCGTGAAACTATATATTCCTGCTGAAAAATTGCTGAAATTCTGCAATTGGAGACTGAAAAATGCACACCAAAGGGAAAAACAGAGCTAAGACACGCCAAGGGCACGCTAATACTATGTGTGAGGTGTAAGCCGCGGTGCACTCAGCAGGGTACATTACATATTACAAAACACAAACAATCACAGAGATAGATTTTGTTCTGCATTTTGACTCAGTTTGTGCCTGTTCTAAATCAATTTCAGGCAGTGTGACTATATAATATACAACAGCGTGCCGCGCTATTTCGCCAAAAGTATGTGGACACGTGAAGATCTTATTCCAAAGTCATGAGCGTTAATCTGCTCTGAATAGCCTTCACTCTTCTGGTTTCAGGCTTTCCACATGATTTTGGCTGTAGGTATTTGTTCCTCATTCAGCCACAAGCGCACGAGTGAGGTCTAAAACTGATGTTGGGCGACGAGGTCTGGCTCTCAATTCAGAGTTTTATTTCATCAAAAGGTTGGGCTGGATAGGGTGCACATACTTTTGGATTTATATTATATGTCTGATGAGAAAGTGTTTAGTGAAAGTAAAAGCATCACAAATATGTTATTTGAAATGTTTTTCCCCCTCATTAAACAATATTTTCTTGACTTGAAACTTGTGCACACATGCACACACACAACCCTGTGGCCTCCGACTAATCCTATCAGACTAATATTATCAAAACACACACTCTCACACGGTGCCACAAGCACACACCACACACCACACACACACACACACACACACTAATCTTTCTATCCTCATCTAATAACACCTCGGACTTGGCCAGTGTTGGACACTCCAGGGGGGTCCTAGCTCGCAAACTTCTTTGTCAAAGACTTCACCTCCAGCCAGACACACACAATTCACACATGAAAGCCCCCTTCAAAAAAAAAGAAAAAAAAAGGGGGGAGAGGCACTGACTGCTTCATATTAGTGTTTAATTAAGTTAAAACCGCTCTCGCTCCACGGTCCAATAACTCAATTGAAGTTGTCTATTCTTTCATGGCTCTGAGCTGGCGTTCCTGCAGCCTGGGATCACAGGCCATAAAAAGCAGATCGTGGCATCCCTGCTGCAGCCCTGACAGACGCCTCTGGCCATAGTTGATGTCTCACTCATGTGATTAACTCAATAAAACTATTACACAGACCTCCCTCTGTCCACAAACGTTCTCTCTCGTTTTGTCTTTGGTGCCCCCTCTTTTGTTTTCTTTTCTTACTACCTGCTCTCTCTCTCATCTCCGATCAGCCCTCTCTTTCCTGACAGTGTCCAACCTTTACTTTCTCAGGTTTTACCCTCTGGCCAAAAGTTCAGCCTCACTGCTGCCAAGACAAGCAGGTGGGACTCTTTTATCTTGACTGCCTTCCTAAATATTGAAGGAGAAAGCCGGCAGCCAGAAAATATGATTTGTTTTTCAAATATAAGGCTGACTGTCCAAATTTTAATATATGAACAATATACAATGGAATATCGCAGAGCAGACCAAAGTAACGAAAAGCTGTGACTATAACTTAACTTCTAAAGTGGGACAAAGATGACAGCTGGTAAAACCATGGAGGCTAATGGGGTGGCTGCATAACATCCTAGCCACAACATTAATAAGATATTAATAATAAACTGACTAGTGTTTCTGGTTTCAACTAGCAAAGGTAATAATGGTTAATCAACTAGTTGACTAATCAAGCACAAAAATGGGAAGCAGAGCCGGTGTCATGCCAGAACCAGAGCTAAGCAACTGAGCAATGTAACCAGGCTCAGCAGCCTCTATGGATATAATGCCAGAGGCGAAAAGACAGATAGAAGGCATTGCTGGAGGAAACTGTGACCAAGCAAGAGGCCATCGGGTGAATAAATCCGGGACTGACTTTTAGTCGTTGGCGAGAGCTTGGAGAAATAAAAGGCTGAAAGACAGACGCTGAGCTGGGCTGACTGCTGTTGGACTAGTCAGTAATATTAGCTGGCTGCTATGTATTGTGTTGTTGACCTCTGTTGACCTTCTGTGTGGGCAGGGCAGTATTGTATTCCCTTATTGGCCTTCATTTCTGTTTTATAGATAAACTATACATTGTCATAACACAATTGTCATTTGACTGAAAAAACCCACAAAACATATTAAAAGAAATATAGATATAAAGAAAATATCTACCCAAAATTTCTGTCCATATTTAGGAGCCGTTTTCTTACAACTTAAGTCATTTGAATTCTTAATGTGTGCAGGGGCTTGAAAAGCTAATACGCAGCACAAATAAAGGAATGGACACTAAAGCTAATTAGCATGCTAATTAATAAAAAGCCTGGTGCACTAGGTTTGTAGCCAGTATCTCTAGTATAGTAATCATATCATTAGATTGGTTACACAAATTGTTGACTTGCAAACATTGTTTCACAACATTACAAGACATTACGCTAACATGCTACATGTCACGTTAGCTCCTTTGATTACACAGACGCTTTCCTCTGCTATATATTTCACCAAGAGCCACTTACGTCAGGGAACTGGCCATAAGCAAATGGTTGTTAGATTGGCGGGAAAGGCTCTGCAATTTTAGGAGCTCTTTATTAAAGGTACATACAGCAGGTTATCTATTATGTCTAAGAGGGCAACAATAGGTCTCTTCGAGCATCCCACATTGTTCCCATTGAAATGAAAAGGAGGACTGTGTTTTCATTACAACACCTGTTTTGGTATGAATACAGCCTAACCCCTACACCAAAAACTGTCCTTGTTTAATGAAGAGAAACAGCATAACAGTGCTGTTGTAGCATATCAGTGCCTTCACTCCTCTCCTCCTTACTTCAGTGTTTGTCCACCTCCTCTTCCTGTCTTTTTCACCCCCTTTCTGCTCCTTTTTCTGCACGATAACTCCTTCCCTCGTCCTCCTACTCATCAGCTCTTTCCTCCCCATCCTCCTCCCTCACCACAATAACAGATATCTGCTTAGCACCTTGACACATTGCAGATAACCTTTTCTGGTGACGAATAAACACGGCCCGTCTCTAGAGGCTGCGGCTGAGGTTATGATCGGTTGTCAGGGAGGGGGGGATAGCAAAACAGATTAAATCTCTTTGAAAAATCCTTTCCCTTCCATGCTTGTTTCATCAGCTTGGGGAGAGGAGAGGAAAGGACTTTTCAGCTGCTGCAGAGATAAGATAATCTGTATGTGTGTGAGAGATCATCAGATAGGAAGGCTCAGGATTTCTTTTGGTTCCACTTTCTCTCCTCAACTCAAGTTTTCCATCTCTCTGTCATTTTATACCTCGTCGTCCATCAACATCTTTCAGTCTCTCTATCTCACTCCCAGCCGCTGAGTCCTGTGTTCATTTTTAAACACCTAACACTTTAACTTCTCTCAAGTAACATTTTATCTGGCTAACGTGCTGCTTTACGGGCGATAAATCTTCCCCCGCACTCACAGCGACTCCCACGGTTCGATTACACCGCCTTGGCAGCACGTTTTATTTCGTATCCCCAAATTACTGTGTCAAAAAAAATCTATGAAGCTGTATAAATCCTTCATTCATCACACTACTGTTAAAGTCCAGTGAAAGTCCATGTTGATTCAAGCCCTCAGTATTTCATCCCTGGCCTTAGCTGAAAAAGCAAAAAGAGTCGACAATATAACTGCTGTGTTGAGGGTTATGTTTAGCCTCAGATAAATCAAAGCCCTGGAAATGAAGCGATTTGAGATGAGGCTGCTCCTGAATTCTGGCAGCATGGGGTGTTGAGAGGGTTAAGGACCACTATCCGCTGGTGGTAGAGGTGGTGGGGGTCTCCCGGGCAGAGTGCCATCAACCGACGGGGGGCCTCGTACTGACGCTGCCTTATTCCCTGCTTGAATAGAATATAAATTTACACCCGCGGAGATTAACCACCCATATCGTATGAGAGCGTCGTGTGTCCGAATAGTAAAAATAAAGTGCGTGTGACACCACCACTGCTTTCACTTCCTCTCACTGCACACTTGTGGCACATTTTTGGTTGGTTGGGTAAGAGTATCTTGTTCAGCGCCCCAGAGATACTGGCAATGGATACATCTACTTGTTGCACAAATGGGAAAGGAGGGGGAGGTGGAAGAAGGAGGGAAGGAAAGCGAGAGGGAGGGGCAGGAGGTGAGAGACGTGGATGTCCAGTCCTAACGAGAGGCAGTAACTCATGTCGGGGGAAGAGAGTCGTGAGTTATGACCTTTTAAGCCATAGTGGGGTTAAGTGTTTTCATTCCCAAACCAGCTGACACTCAACCTAAGGAGTGCGTAGACAGCTTGATGTGTCTGCAGTACAATTTACAGCCATGATCATTGTCTTTGTTATTTTTGCCCTCGGAACTCCTCGTTATTGTGTGCCCAAGACCCAACTCATCTCCAAACTGTGCATTTCTAGCTTGCTGATCCGTAGCTCGAGAGTCTCAGGTTTTCCTTGACCTATTCTGGTGTCAGATACGACTTTAGGTGGCAGAATGAGAGAAGATGGTCAGAGATGTCAGGGAACTGCAGTGTCCCAAGGCCTTGGCTGACATTTGGGAATTCAATTAGCCTAATAGTGACCCTTGACACTTGAACACTCCTCTGCAGGAGTGGGTTTCGCATTGAGGCCATGAACCGAGGAGTTAGGTTGTTTTTGATTTGATTGATAACACGCTCGTGTTGCTCAGGAAGCTATTTTTTCTCTTCCCTCATCCATCTCCAGCACAAAACTCAGTCAGTCGCACGTCCTGGCTGAGCTTCAGCCGCTTGCGACACTTTTTCCATGAGCTGTCAATGTGGCTCGACACTCAGTCGGGACATCCAACTTTCCACCAGGCTCTCTTACAAAAAATTGATCTCATCACCAAGTAAATAAACTTGGTGATGGATGGTAGAGGTAATTTTTTCTGTTGCTTGGACCCTCTACTTTGCGTGAATCCATCTGTGAATCCATCCGTCTTTGAAGATATTATGTGGCGGCTGTCTGACAGACTTGGGCAACTTCAAGCTTTTCAAAGACAAAAAAACATAAGGTTCAGATGATTTGCGCCTCTGTGACAAGAAGTGCTTCAAAGCTGTCATAAATCTCGTACTTTACAGTACCAATTACAAACCTGAAGCATGTTAAGCATATTTACTCACTCCATTTCAATGAGTCCATATGTATACTTTCTTTATGTATATTTTTCTTTTGTATCTTTTTTAGAGGTAGAACCGTGTGTTCTTCTTCCAGTTTATTCTATCTGTAAAACTGAGATAAAATCGATATGATAAACTATGATAAAGATCTGACAGTCATACAATAGTTTACCTATCAAGAGTGACAAGCATTACATGTGTAGTTACAACAACCCCGGGGTCAACAGTAGAAATAAGGTGTTCACGTTACAAAGTTAACTGGCCACCCAGGCGTCTCTGCAAATGATGTCACGTTGCACCCCTGCTGCATCGACAGACTGTCCTCATTGAAATGAATGAGGAGACTTGAGATGTTTAAACAAGCAAATGACATAATATTATTCTCTATATTTTAAGTTTCTGGTCTGTTATACACTGTCATAATACTAAAAAAACTTTAGTTAATTAGTTAACTTAACAGCTAGTCTAGAAAGTCTAGTCTAGTCTAGAAAATTCGCACACTTTTGCTATTTACCTAAATATTCAATGCAATGTGATCAGTCCAGGAAAATGTTGAATGGCTGACCTCAATCGTGTGCTAGTTTTGTATTGTATATTATTTTGCCTAATAAGCCAAAGCAGACCAACCAGCGCCGCGGTTCATTAGACAAATGAACTCAGTTTGGAAACAAGAAAGTCTGATGTGGCCAGCTTGTCTTGGATAACGGACCTGTTTAGTTTCCCAGGTTGCTCAGATCTACAGGAAATAAATGGACCACCAGTTCTTCAGTGGTGTTTTTTTTACAGTGTGGTTGCATTGGCAACGCAACGCATTTTCATTTTTGCCAAACTATCTTCTGCATATTCACTTCATGTCTTTCTACTAATCACTGCTTCTTTACGTCTTTATATACATTCCTTTCTTTCTCTTTGTGCGCATCTTTCTCCCAAACTCTCTTCATATCAGCAGGAGCGCAGAGATGCTGAGTGCTGAGCTCATAAATTTTGCCTGGTGTGAAACAGAAGATGGATTCCCAGAACGGCTGGAAGGTTTTTCATCACTGGAGCCTTTTTAGTACCATCCACTGCCACCACCACATGTCACCAAACCCATGCCGGGCTATGTGTTTATGTGTATGTATTTGGGACTTGGAGGTCTAAGTGCATGGCAGCAGCTAAGAAGATTTTTTTTTCTCCAGGAAGAAAGGATGGGGTGATGAGGAGTGGAGGGCTGAAGTTTATTAATTGTCAAGTGGTTGAGGTGGTGGTTTGAAAATGAAACAACAACAACAACAACAACAAAAAATCATAGGGTCATTTACTGACAAGATTAACATGCAGTTGATGGGAAGGTTTTCGCGACAGGGTGCCAACAAATAAACACAATTCAGAGATGACACTTCCCCCCTGGGGTGTGCACAGTGGAGGGACAGCGCCATTCCCCAAATTCCACACTGGTGATCTGGTGTCAGATGGTCCCAGCCATTCTGTCTTGGCCCCCAAGGGATGGAAAGGTTATCCCAGCCCGCTAGAAACACGAATATGGAGGCATGATAAGGTTCACTGGGACAGCTGTGGCCTAATTTCAAATCCACGCCAGCCGTTACGCGGCACTGGCAGATCACGGTCAGTCATCTGATAGCAGTGTGAAAATGAGACAATTAATTTGAAGATGCATACAAATCGATTTGTTTGCAGCAGCGGTGCCTGATTACGTCAATTAAGCTGGACAATCTGATCAAACGAAAGAGAAAGAAGCTTCAGATGGAAATTAAATGTCTCAGATTCATTCTCCATTGCTGTAAATGTATGTAAACATATGTTTCATTGTCATTTTCATTGTCAACTTTTGTGATCTGAAACTTTATGTTGCGGGTCTGTCAACACAGAGCTGATAGTGAGGTGTCACTGGATTGAGATGAAGATGGTCACAGTTAAGACATTTGCATGCCTCGGCCTGGTTATGGGAAAAAAATAAAGAGGGGGACAAAAGGACAAAATAATCTGTCTTGATAAAATGTTAGACTGAAAAAAAACAACAACAAAAAAACAAACAAGCAAGATAACACAAGATAAAAGGATTGGTTTGTGATATGTCATTTTCAATTTATTTCAAATAGTCTTAAAACTATACAAGACTATTATTTGTTGGCTACTGTGATTGTTCATATTGCCCATTCTGACCCTGACCCTGACTCAACCTTAAAATCCATCATCCTTGTTCTGAGCAAAATTAGGCTTCAGCAGCCAAACAAAACTCATCTCATCATCTTTTTTTTAAGAGTATAATTCCCTCTTTGTGTTGCAGTTCCTCCATCGCAGCTGAGTAAGGACACAAATTGGGAATATGACATATGAGAATTAAACATGTGAGAAGATACTGAACTGAGTTTATCTAACAAACTGTACAGGGTTCACGTCAACGTTTGCTGTACTTTGGGAAAGAGGGGTGTGAATTTTGTCCTAGATGAATTAAAATTGCTTTAGGAAGAGGGTGAAGATGGACACGGGGAATGATGGGCATATAAATATTCTTTGATGATATACTTGAAAAAATGTGAACCACAAAAGCAGCAACACAACCAAAAGCAGTAAGTGGAAATAGCACAAATAGAGGTTGGAATGATGAATGTGTAGAAACTATATGCTGCCTAATTTGAAGTTTAGCCAGAGACTGTTTGATATACAACTGCTGTGTTGTGCTTAGCTGCTTAAGTCTTAATCATAAATATTCTAGTTACTAGCTTTCCCTGAGCTCTGAACAGTGGTTTTTAGCCAGCTCTAGTAGATTTAGTTAAAAGCTGCAAAATCTGACAAATCTGGAAAGTGGACTATCAAACTACAGTTTCCAAGGTCAATAAGAAGTTTCACCCCATGGTGAAATGGTGTGTCCACATATGGCGTATGAGATATTTAAAGCGTGGCCTCCAAAAGCAACTGAAGGCACTAATTTGAGAAACAAGAGGAAGCAGAACTTGATGCGGATGAAGTTATGATCTCTCCCCAGGGACAGAAAGTGTCCTGCTTCACCAGCTTGTCCTGTTGTGCGCCAAGCTAAATCTTTACCCTCTCTCTTCTCGTCTGTTACCGTCTCAGCATGCTCTAGGCTTACTAGGTGACTGTGATGGAAATAACGTGCAAGAACAGATGGCGTTAGCACTAGACACATGCATAACAAATGCTTAAGAACCAGCTAAGCAAATGTTGAAATCTCTCCCTGTATGTTTTTTTTCATCGGGACTGAACTTTGGGAGTGGCAGACAGGTGCGCAGTCATTAGCATGACATGTCCTCAAAAGACGCTCAACACTAATTCTTAAACCACTCAAACACCCACTTAGCATTTGTGTACACGTGAGTAGGAGTAAAAGGCAGAGACAGAGTGACAGTGAGAGGAGACACAGAGGGAGAAATGCAAACAGAACTACCGTCTGTAACAGACAGAAGGGCTGATAGACGGAAACTAATGCCTGTCTGACACCCCGGGGTGTCTGTGTGTCTGTATACACCATGTTATTTATGCGCGACTTGAGATGTGGACAGCAGTGGGTGAAGGCCATGTGAACATGATGAAGTCCATGAGAGTGGCTTTCTCATCAGCTACACAGAGACGCAATTCTGAGACGTCACATCCAGTTAGCTCTCAGAGCAACTCGATTCAAGCTAATTTTTGGTATTTTCAGTGTCTCTAAAAGGTGTGGACTAATAAAGGACAGAGCCAACTTGATTGGGCCGTGATGGATGGACCCATCAAAAGGTTAAAAAATGTGCACAACACCGCTGACTGCCCATGTACTAGAAAAGCAAATGGAAGTACTGTCTGTGTACACTGTACCCCATGTCCTTGGTCCCATCCTTGTTAAGCTTTCACACACAACATTTTCTTTGTTAAAAACCTTACACCAAAAGGTCACCATGTTAGTTTTTCATTTTCTTTTAGGGAGAGTGTCCTCTGTCCGTGTGTCTGCAGACAGCCTGCATCTGTACTGAGGTATGAAACAAAGCTTATGTTTCCAGGTGAATGTGTCAAACATTCCAGGTGGTTATAATTCCTTGGTCTGTTGCTGTGGTCTGTGCAGGTTTCCTCCAGGTGTGTGCTTAGGAGTTTAGGAAACGGGCGGCTGGATGGATTGCCAGCCTTCATTAAAATCCGGGTCTGCAAGTATAGTTCTCTATGCTTCACTTCTAAACAGGATTGTCGCTTCAGGGTGCCATTAAAAGGTTCGCGATTTAAGACAATGTGGACCGGGCGCACAGTAAGCTGGTTACGCCAAGAAACAACTCATAAAACACAATCGAGTTAAGCTCAAGGTCAAGAAGACGTGTTGGAGTCCCTACCCTTGACTCATTTCCAGAACGGTAAACAAGTTTTTGCTGCTCACATTTCAGAACTCGCAGGTCCTGACTGGGAAAGGATAGTCATAATACACAGACACACAAAAATGCAGGGTATAGTAGTGACAGGTCCAGGACTGCGCTCCCAATCATCAGACTTAAATTTATCCCAGAGTTTGAGGGTGGACGTGGCCTGAAGCTGTCAGAGTTGTCACCGTCCTCCTTGCCCTTTTCTCCGTCTCTTCTTCTTTCCCCTCCTTACTCCTTCCACTTGTCCGATCATTCATCATCGTCTGAGTGCCTCCACCATCTCCTCTTCATCTCCTCACATAGCGATGTCGCTTCTTCTCTCATGTGGCATTTGGTGGATACATTTATCCCATGTTCCTTACGGTCTCATGGCTGTGTACATTTTTAGAATGGTTTTCCTCAATAGGGAACAGTCGGGACATGAGTCCCGGTGCAAACGTCCTCAAGATTCCAAGTCGACCTCTAAATCTGAGGATAGCCTCGCTCTCTACTTTAGCCTACTGAGAATTACATTAGCACAGACAGTATACCATCAACATGGCTGCCCTGCCTCCTCTCTGGACAACGTTCACAAAGAAGAACTATTATATTCTTTCAAAATAAAATCAGTTTCAACCACAGTGGTGCGGTGGTTATCACTGACACCTTAGAGCAAGAAGGTTCCTGGTTCCAGTTTGCATGTTCTCCCCATGTCCCCAAGGTTATATCTGGGTACGCCTGCTTTCCCCTACAGTCCAAGAGTTAATAGGTTAATTGGTGACTCTAAATTGCGGTGCGAATGGTTGTTTGTGTCTATGTGTCAGCCCTGTGATGAAGGGTTTGGGTTAGGAAAAATGGATGTTCCTTACAAGCCAAGGAAAGAAATGTTTGAGCGTGTTGTAGGACCTGACTTTAAGTCATTTCTAATATTACCAATGTGATTTTGAATGAGGTCTTCTGGTAACACTTTGGACAGTCTGTCTACAGTATATTTATAACATTTCATCTGTTTCACTTTCTGAAAATGGTTGTTGAATCTCAACCAGTAATCTGTTGAAATATCTGCAGGCGGACTATCCAAATAAAGTCTTCTCAGTTTTCCTTGTTTTGGAACAGTAGCCGGACGTTCTGCTTTCACTGCGACTCCCTATTTCCAACAATGTTTGGTTGCAGTGGGTGTCCCGTTTGACAGGTCGATGCTGACAGCTCATCATCATCAAGGCTTTCGCCGTGAGAAGTCAGCAACTGTGGCACTTCCTGCACCGAGAACACACCGAGCACACTGGGAGATGTAAATGATCTGTCGCTCAACCCGTCCACTCCGTGACCTGTACTCAATAACCCCCAGCAGGCCGCCGCCGACCCCAAAAGCTCAGCAATCACTTATATGCACAGGAACACACGCACTGTCATGGAGTGCTGAATACAAGTTAATTGAAACTCACATTTTAACACACGTGCATGTAAGTGTAATAATATGTCCTGAATCCACATTTGCCAATTTTGAGCTGGCGCATAATGTTTCAGTAAGAGTGTTTAAGTCTCCCTGTCTCTCTTGCACACACACCAACACACACACACACCTGCTAGTGCAGCAAACTGCTAACAGCCAAGCATAACAGAGTCCTTTTGTCAAACAGGGAAATTAGCGCTGGCTCTCACTCGTTAGAGACCCATTGTAGCATTAGCACATTGTCATAGCCACTGAGCCTCTTCACTTTAGCACCGTGGCAGCTCAAACAGTTCTCCCTTGAGGGGAAACACATTTGCATATAAAATATCTATCGGCAAAATATGACAGCTGTATGAATTTTTCCTGGCTGAATTTCAATGGTTTGGGGAGTAAGGTTAGCCAAAGCTAGCCTCGAAACATTTTGTGTATTTCTGTCCATGTTTACAAAGACAAATATTAAATATATTACTCTATAGTTACAAATGCTGTTTCTCCAGAACATACTGTTATGTTACATGACCAAACCAGTTGCAGACCAACAAAAGTGATGTGATCCCAGAAGAAACAAGTGTATCCAGCTTGTGCTCACGTCTGGCAGGTTCGTCATGGTCTGTCCGCGCTCTCTCAAGACAACACTTCATAATGCATCATAACAGTTAGAACACACCTGAAGTGCCGTACCAGGTGAAGTCAAAAGAGCAGTACCGATGCAGACCAGTGACAAAAGGATTTTTCTGCCTAGCCTATAATATTTAGTTTGAGTTACCCTTCAGTAAGAGAGGAACTTTAATCTTCCCGGGCACTCCTTTGACATGTTGGAAAACAGGTGGAACCTTCTAATGTGAACTGCATCTCTAAAACATGACCTGCCAGCTGAGCTGAACTGAGCTTTAGTCAAGTTTTGCTGAGATACAACTCCAAAAGCTGCATATGTACACGCTGAACACAATGACTTGAATATGTGTTAGCAACGTAAAACCAGTTAAAGGGTCAGTAGCCTCTGGCTGAGAATATGAGTTAGCTAACTTTTGTGTATGTGTATGTGTGCATGTGGCAAGGTGTTGAGTATAATGTTGAGTATTAGTTTCAAGGTCACAGGCCTGGATACCTCCCACCCACCCATCAGCACACATAAACACACACACGCACACACACACACACACACACACAGGATGGTAATAGCGGTGCTGACAGACATGTGCGACCAGCTGAGCTGGAAGCCTCGGCGGTGGTTGAAAGCTCTGAAAAGGCCGTCCGGACACTTTTAAACATCAGCGACTTAAAGCAGCAAAGAGAGAGACATCTGTAAACAAGAGCCGGGAACAGACGAGGGATTACTGGAAATGTCGAGGACTAGCTGTCTATCTATCTATCTATCTATCTCTCTGCCTGACAAATGACCTGTTTATTAACTTCAGTGCAAATATGAAATGTTAATTATTTCACAAAAAGAAATTACCTCATAGGAATAGTTAAAAATCCGAGTATAGTACATTTGAGAGTTAAATATAATAATCGTTCATGTCTCAGTTTATTATTCACTTGTATCATTGTATGTAACAGATCGCTGCTGACTTCTAGCTGTAGCTAATTTGCTGTCATTACTCTGGTAATTATCTTTGTTTATAGAATAATTATAATGAATATGTTAGTGAATGTTAAATATAATAATCTTCCTATATATGTTTATAGAGATAAATTCACATGAAATGTATATAACATATAAAATACATATTAATATGTTAATTATAATTAAGAAATTAGTGGTAAGAAAATCTGTACTGTCCTTTCTGTACTCCTTGTTTTTAATTTAACATGTTATTAAACCATTTGAAAAATGTTATGCTGTGAGTTTGTTTCATTTGGAGGAAAAAAATGACATTTTTGATAAACGTATAGTATCCATGTTAAATAAGTAAATATAAATAAAGATAAGATAAATAGATAAATAAAGATAAATAAATAAATAAATAAATAGCACATTTGACAATAATAAAGTTTTTGTTTGAATATTGTAGATTTTGAACTTGTGTTTAATGTGACTGATCACACAAAGAACACAAAGAACATATTCAACATATGTCACTAAATAAGTAGGCATTTATATAACCTGTCATCATGTAAATACACAATTCAAATGAAATATAGATAAACATTTTTTATTTGACGATATTTAATAAATACATACTATAATATACATTTTTTGAAAATGTGTGCGTGTGTGTGTCTGTTGACCCTCAGGAGACCTTTCTGCTTCTTTTCAGCACAAACTGGAGTGTTTGGTGGAATCTGCTGGCTCGCTGTCTCGTACCTTGTAAGACGAGCGTCCGGCTCTGTCACGGTCATGCGCCAAATTCCACCTAACATCCAGCACCTGGCTGTTGACAGTCATGGGTCTCCTGTCATTTTAATTGGTGCACACACACACACCTACACACACACACACACACACACACTCACACAGATCAAAGTCTTTTCTAGTGGTGAACAACACTATAAATACCTACTGGGAATAGCGTGAGTTGATGTATGATAATGTTCTCATTACAACAGGCTTTGTGTGTGCATGTGTGTACAAGAATGTGTGTGTTTATATGCGGTGTGGGAATGTGTGTACACCCTGCCAGTGATTTGTGTGTGGCTGTGTACGTACAGTATGACTGCAGGCTTTTGAGTGTATCCGTGTGTGTGTGTGTGTGTGTGTGTGTGTGTGTGTGAGTGTGAAGCTGACAGGTTTCACCACCTCGCTGATCCGCGGGGTCGGCTTGATTCTCTCCTCCTGCAGAATCCCATTTCTGGTCTTCAGTTCCTGTGACTCTGTCGCCTCGAAGACGATGGTCAACAACATTTAGGATGTTTATCACACTGCAAGTATTACTTTGCCTGTGAAACTGTGCTGAATTTACACTGCATCAGTTTAACCGTCGTTGCTCATCAAGAGAAGCTTAGACCAGTTCAGGCAGACGTGCTTTTTTAAAGTATTTTACCACAAATCAAGACAAACAAGCAAGTTTGCAGCACAGCCGCCGCCTGAAGTTATATGAAGTGAACCTGGAATTCTATTGGAGCCCTGCCAATAACTTTGTATAATAAGCTATACTTTTAATACGAGTATTGCTTTTGATATTTTAGTTTGATTTAGTGGGAATACCACATGTTTTTCCTACTGACTCTCGTCACACTAACTCTTTACATTTACTTTGCAACAGAAATTGATGGAAAGACTGCAGCACCATGTGGAAGTTCTCCATATTTTTTGAAAAAGGGGCCGTTAGCAAATGCAAAAATGTTTGAGAATTTGAAGCCAAAACAAACATTTTCTACATTTGTGGTGAAGTAATTTGCGCTCATCTGTTTCTAGAATCACAGAGACTCGGAGAGAGTCGGGAATAAATCAGAACATCTCCATTCGCACCACTATTAAAATAACGGTTATGAGACACAGCTATTTACAATAAAGTAAATGATTCTCTTTTCCTTTTTAAATCTATTTTATTTCATTTATTTGACTGAATCTACTTTACTGAATGATGAATTCAAAGCCGAGTTTCATACTTTATGAGGCCGTGTAAAAATACTGGATTGTATAACTGCTAAAGCTTGTAGAGGATGCTTCTGTCAAACCACTGGAGTGTTTCTATTTGATCCCCATCACTGATCGACTCAGTTATGTCACTTCTGCGGGGTTAGCTGGCTAGTAGCAAGACAAATCAGGAACAGATTTCCATGAAATGCAATGGTCAGATAGGAGGACTGTTTGGTCACCATAAGGCAGCATTTACTAATTACAGAGGATTTGAGTTTACTCGGGTCACGCTCTGCGTTCCCACGTTTTTCTCCAGAAGGGTTCATTCTTTGTAGCGGCCCTGCTACTACTGTTACCAACAATAATAATCCTAAAAAAGAAAACCAGAAAAAGCAGGGTAAACAGGGTTCTGGGCCCATCCTGCGGGTCTCCTGGCAGAGAGAGCTGGTTGTTCTGATCCGAGAGCAGCTGGAGAAACACAAGGTCACATGGGATCAGGCTTTCCCTCCAAACAGCTGGCCAAACAAACCCAGCCTGGCTAGACACACACACACACACACACACACAGACTCAGGCATACACAACGCACATGAACACACATATTGTACCCTCGTGAAAGTGTACAAAGGGTGCGAACATACTGTACACGCACGTCCTCGCACACCAAATCATGTCACATCTCACCATCACACACACCGTGTGAAAAAGTTTCCAGAGGGTAGAACATGATAAATGGGCATTCATCACTCTTGCATCTCCCACATGTTAACATTTCAGGTGCAGAAAGAAACGCAACCGCCGTGCATTTCTTCAGATTTATATTCCAAATGTTTCATCATGGGAGCACATGTAGTCCAAATAAGAACACGAAAATGACAAGAATCATAATTCTGAGGGTTTTTATTATTATTATTATTATTTTTAATGTACTTCATCTGAGCACTATCTCTTTATTCATCTGTGTGTGTGACTCCGTGACCCCGCATGCTGTACTGTATTTCCGCGTAGAACACATGCACAGATACGCTCGTCCTTCTTGGCTTCTTTCAGCTTCGCCCTCATTTGTCTTTGTCGCCTGCAGTCTGAATTACAGCCCAGGCCAACCGTGAAAGCCCCCACAGAAAACCTGTGTGTGAATAACACTGATAATTGATGACTCTGAACTCTGAATCATATCCAGCAGTTTTTTTTTTGTCTACAAATATGGACACGAATGACCACGACGACATTTTATCAGACACCTTTTTATTACCCCTGTTTATAGTAGTTATCACAAAATCACTGAATCATCACAATAAGACATTTTTCCTTTCGTATACCTTGAAATTATTTTTTCACGATGATGGGAAAACATAAAAATAAAGACACTCATGAGCTCTCACCTTCAATACCTCAGACAGTTTTTTTTAAATTTTAAGTATTTACTGCATGTTACCGTGTTACTGTTCAGCATATGACATCACTCCACACTGAGTACGCTAAAGCCGGTTAAAAACGATGGACACATTTGTTATTGACCGAGCAACAGGCCAATCTGCCATTAAATAAAGATTTATTAATGAGCTGCAGTTAATCTGCTAAGTCCTGTTTCACGATGAAAACGTGCGAGCGGAATATCTTTAATAGTTTACCAAACAGTTGACGAGGGGTGTGGCTGCGGCAGCATTTGTTGCATGTGTGTGTGTGTGTGTGTGTGTGTTTGTTGGGGACATATTTGCCAGGTTTATACATCATGTTTCCAGGCGGGATCATTAACGTGTAACGACATTGTTCACAGCTTATCAGAACATTTACGTCTCACCATGAGATGTCTGCGCCCAGACGGATCACCCTACCGTCCCTGACAAAGATGAATTGAGTTGAGATGCCAGCAGAGAGGGAGGCCGCGCTGCAGAGCGGTTAGGAGCGGTCGCCTCAAATACACAAACTAAATTTAGGAGGACGCGGGGGTGCAGGGGAGATGAGTTTAGGGGACAAAGGGTGAGGGGGGGTTAGCGGGTCATTGGACATTTTTTTTTTTTTTGTTCACGTAAGCTCTCAGAGCCCTCGGCTTTATTCCTCTCAAATCTTTCTCTCCGCCTGATCTCTCACTGGCAGCACCAACAAAGAGCAAAGGTTTTGGAGATGAATGCTGTCTATGCGCGATGTGAAAGTGTCTCCTTTTACAGATTACAGGAGATAAAGCGGCTTTGCAGCTGCACAAATGTCTCCTAAAAGCAGGTCAGTCCAGTCGATGGAGTGCTGCAGGGGGACGCAAAGAGTTTATTCTGCTAGGAAGCCCAGGGAAGGCTCCAATGCTATGAAGACCATAGCAAAATGTAGCCATACGACACTGCGTGTACCTCATAAAAAGCATAGTCATACTCAAAAGTATCTCTATGAAATCATAATGCAAGAAAACGCCTGAATGTTACTAACCTACTGAGTAAAAGTGCAAAACACAGCACATGTAATGGTCCACAGTATCTTTTTCTGTGCTACCACTAGGAGCCGCCAAAGACAAATTATTTCCTGCACACTGAGGCTTTAAAAAAAAAAAAAAAGGGAGCACAGAGGATCGCTATCAAGAGAATGTCTCAGATTTATCAAGTAACATCTAATATCTGAAACCCTATAAAGCCTGTATTCCCTGCACCTTGACCGCCTGCTTCTGAGACATCTGCAGCGAGGCAGTCAAGTGTTCAGTCAGCGCACACATGAGCAACTTCCTCAACCTTGTACCGCAGGGATCAGTGGCATTTTCTTGTCCACAGGATGTGATGTAAGCGGCGACGCGCCTGGGGAGAGATTAAAAGCGGCCTCTGCTCCATGTACGGTGAACTGTCTGTGCTGACTGATAGAGCATTTATGCTGTAAAAAAGGGAGAGCTCAAAGAGAGCAGCATGTCAGCATGGCAAGTCAATTTATAGCAATCCGTCCACCAGCTCCTCAGTCACAGATTCACTGTGTAACCTTATCTGTTCAGTCTAGACCCCCTCGCACACACACACACACACACACACACAACGCATACACCACACTCACCACACACACAGCGCACACACGTTACTCTCTATGGAGGATTTAATGGCCACTGGACTCTATTTGACACAATGGACACATTTCAAGTAACTGGAACCCAGACATTATACGCTTTGCAATAAATAAATAGCAAATCATGTGATCCACAAATGTTTGAAAGTGCTCTCAGGTAACTGAAGCACAAACATAAATCAGGGGGCTTTTGAAATAACTCATTATGCACTTTGCAAATCACTAGAAAGCAATCAAATGATGCCATGCAGCTGATTTCGCAGTGAGTAACGGGGGCTGGCATGCCGTTGCATGGTAATGTTTGTATGTGGTGTGCACCTGTCGTCCACAGTGAGTTAGACAGTCAGGTTTGAAGCCCTTTCAGTCTTTTCAGTCCTCGAGATTAACGGACGTTGACAGTGTCATACAGCTGAGCAAACCTTATCTGCTGATGAAGACTGTGCGTGATGTGGTCAACAACTACACAACGAGCAAGTAAACCTTGACTGGAGATTCTTTTGAAAGCTTTGAAAGGCCAAGACTGAATTGTCAGTTTGAAAAAATGTGTAACGTCTTCATGACAGATGAAAAAATATTAATAAAAAAAATCACAATTTATGCATGCATGCTAAATTAAAGCTTAGTGATGGTTCGCCAGCTAATTATGCAAGATGAACATATCTAATCAAACACACTTTTCATCATAAAAAGGAAACGCTGATGGACCAATACTTGATTTTTAATTAGATTTTAGCACCATCTCAGTATAATTAAGCATGTATAGAGCCAGTATTAAAGTGGGCTGCCTCGTTGCAGCTGATCATTGACAGTGCAGTGATTAGCTGTCAGTGTTTGGAAGTGATTGCAGGGTTTCCGTTGAAAAATGGTCATGAATGGCAGCTTTCTCTCCGCCCCCCCACCTCCTGCTCCCAGGGGCACGGCCAGCTTTCACCAAGTTGAAATGATTTACATTTTCATTGACACTAACGTTTGTTTTCTGTCAGTCTGCACTTTTAAACGTCCAGTGACACCAAGACATGCTTCCAGGGGCAAAGGTCAAAGAGTTTGAAACCCATTACAACCCGAAGCTCTGGGTCTCATTTTCTAACACGAGCGAGAGAGAGTGAGAAAAAAAAAAAAAACATGTTGATGGGAAAACACATCTGACAGTTTTTACACTGTGACAAGAAACAAAAAACGCACAAGTGAATGATTTCTACCTTTTTGTGAGAAAAACGCTTTGGAGGGGGAAAAAAAAACCCTGACATTGTTTGCTTCTCTGCTCATGAAAACATTTAGATTGGCCGTTTTGACACCGTGTCATGTTGCTCAACCTCAGAGACACAGGAAGTGATGTAATCAGAGAGCAGTGTGGCACAGAGCAGAAACACCAGATTTGATTGGGTTGCTCCTTTAACAATTTGTGTTGAGTGTCAAAACAATAGTGCCTTAAAATACCATTGATGAATGAATTAAATTTGGCCCCTAATTTGAAGTTGAGAAGTGAAGCAGTTTCGAGGCACAGCTACACTGTGATGGAGCTGTGGCTGACCTGATGGAGCTGAATGTTTGATGATGTGAGTTGAGGAGCAGCAAAGAGGTGGTCCGCTTGACCTAGGGTCGCTGCTGGACTCCAGATGTGCTGCCGAGGGAAGGTTTCAGCTCTGGAGCTTCCATCTGAGGACTGACACAGACCCTGACCAGAACCTGGCTCATCCCACACACACATACCTGCAATTTAAACCAACGTATTCATCCATTCACAGCTTTTACAGTTCATCTTTCTTATTTTCCGTGCGTTATTTTGGTGCTGGTGATGCATTTAGCGTTGTTCATTTGTGACATTACTTACCTGACCTACCAGCACATTACTTACTGCCTTTGTGTCTGTCAAAACAAACTATTCAAGATGTGAATTTTTGACCCCAGACACACTATTTTTATGTACATGTTGTATGAACATTTAACCAAAGCTATGTGAGAAAAGTTTTCTTAATTATACCAATTAATGAAAAAGAACCGACTGTTCAGCGGTGAGCAGGACAGACCTTTTACATGTCATTTTTCTACGCTCACACAGACGTTCAGTTCACCTCGGTACGAAGCTGGAGGAAACCAAAACTCATTAGCCTGGATGGATACCACTAAAGGTAAGTTAGAGAATATGTTTTTGTGATTTAGGGGAACCAACTCTTGAATCAACTTGTACATCCGGCGCCAGGTTAAATATAAATATATATGAATCATTAAACTGATGGAATATTGTTGATTTAGGTACGATGTTAACCTACAAGCCATTTATTGAAGTTGCATGAAAAACATTTCACTTGTACCGCGGGCCAAAGAGAAGCGCAAAAAGCTGTCAGCTGAAAGTCATAAATTTCTGTGAACACAGAAGTGATGAGAGCCATTACCAGAATTTAATTTTGGAAAATATTGTGAATTTCACTAACGTGGAAGGGACCTTGCCGCCCCGCTGGGTGATTCATGCTAAGATGACTACGTTTTTTTTTTCTTTCTTTGAGACAAAAAATGTTTCCCAGCTAAACTCCTCTCTTTCCACCTCTGTCTCTCACGCTCTCCTCTCCCAGGTTCTCCCTCTGGAAGTCAGAGTGCTCAGGGCTCATCCACAAAAGCGAGGGGGTTATATTTACTGCATGTAGACACGTGAAGGTCAGACACGTAAAGTGCTCCTGATGGCTTTGCCAAATGGCAGCTCTCGCCGTCCCCGCCAGACTTCTGCGAGGAGCAAATGTCATTTCCACCATGCGGGGCTTGTATACGCCTCCACAGAAAACAGCCATGGTGAGAATTCAGAGCGACTTTGGGAGGTGACAAAGAGTGGTCTGTGCTGACATCTCAGGAGTGATAATAAAACAAGTAAGGCGACGGGATCGAACGGCATTGCGCTAGTTAGAAAAAAGTAACGGGGAGGGAGACGCATTCTCAAACTGGGAGCCGGGCTGTAAAGGGACGTCTGAGGCCCCTGAGTCGTGTCCAGTGAATAATTCACGTTGAAAAGTTTTTTCCTCCTTAATTTTCAGTCTGGCAGCCCTTTTCCCCTTCAAATAATTTAGGGCTTGTTCCTTGGGAGCAGTGGGCACTGGGTATGAATCACCCGCCGTCCACCGAAGCCTTGCTCAAGAGCATAAATGTCCAACTATCAGCGACGTCTTGCTGTGTGTGTAAATAGCACCTTCATAACCACTGTGTTCTCATGGAAACACTGTTAACTTGATAGCTCCTTAGAATCCATTTTCACATGGCCTCGAAATGGGCGGAAAGTTCCAGGGACACGGAATGTGTTGGCCTGTGTGCGAGACCTTTACTCTAGGTTCTAATATCTATCTAAGTGTTTGCCATCATCATCATCATCATTACTATCTCCTACTGTAATGGACAGGTGCCGAAAATAATGGTTGAAATAGCCGGGTGATGACTATTGGTTTCTTTAGCGCCACCTGCCTCCTGACTTGTAAAAAGTTATGAGATTCCACAGTTCACACTCACCTGCCGCAAGCGGTGTGTGGTCCGCCTGACCTCAGAGACAGAGGGGTCAAAGGTGAACAACATAAAGTGTGGATATCAGAGAGGAGATGTCTGACTTTGACCCTGGGTCAACAACTCTGAAGGACAAAGTGACCTGACCCGCTGCATGTGCGGAGAGCCTGATTGAGCCACGTTTAACTCGCGAAGGATGAAATCAGTATTAAAGGAACAATGTGTAGGATTTAGTGTAGTGTAGTTGCTGATTGCAACTCCCTTGCATCACCCTCTCCTTCATAATGTGAAGGAGAATGTACAGTGCCCCTAAAAATGCAAAAAAAAACAATGGTTGTGACGTCTGTGTTGGATTTAAGGTTTTTAAGGATTTAAAGATTTTTTGGGCTGCTTTTCAGGCTTTGCTGTATTTGACAGAGATAGCTGAGGAGTGACAGGAAAATGGGGAATGAGAGAAGGAGATGACAGGTCGGATTTGAGCCCTGGGTCACTGCAGCACGGACTGAGCCGTCATACACGGAGCACATAGCTAACGGAGCTAACCCGTGCCCTAAGATTTGCATTTTATTACACTTGCAAATTAATTTTGTATAAATGCATAGCAAGTTTTTCCTGATTGGTAAATAACCACACCTGTTAACTATACACCTCCAGGCTTTCAGGTAATAAAGCCTTTAAGCCTGAGCTGAAATAACCTAGATGACATATGACAGCGCTCAATTTGACTAACCTGACTGGAGTGTATTAAAGGGAAAGACTTCAATGAATACACTTTAAATTTTTAAAGGGGAGTTGACCAGTCACCGTCCCAAAGCCTGCTCCTTTAGCTTCATTCACAGCACTCAGAAATCTCCTTCATATCAAATCACTTTTGAAAATGAGCATTAACCAGTACGGTGAAGCAATCACCTCAATTGTACTGGAGTGGCAGAAAAAAATCTCACAGACAGATACCTGGACAAATAATCTACCTGGCTAGATACCAGTGGAGGTAATTGAGAAAATATGTGTTTAAAGGTGGTCCAGCACAGATCCCAGGTTTCTCAGTAACTCTGTTAGAGTAGAGGAGTGTGATCGCATCCCGGGCCACAGTGAGCAGAGAGGATCATCACATCTTTTTCCATCTCCCACCCCTGTCTCTGACCCCGGCTAGGGATTTTATCACACGGGTGAATAAAGATGATGGAATGGTGAAGCTCCGTGGTTTAGCCATGGACTGCGAGTACTGCAGGCGTCTGATACAAGCAGGCACGTAAGCTCAGCCACTGTATGTATACACGCACATACCCACGCACACGCAGCTGATGGCTTTACCATCTGAAGTCCAGCTTTGGATTTTACAGTCTTGGCTTGACCTGCAGGATTCCTGAAATAGATATCGCAGAGCAAAAAAAAAAGTGGGTGAGACTTCAATGTCAAAGGCAATCTTTCAGCTTCTCTGTTTTGCTTCAATTATTGAATCAGATTTTATTACTGGAGACTACAAATGGAGACCATAAGATGCTGAGCCATGACTGCAAATATTTCCTTTGTAACCCAGAGAGTCGTTTTGTAACAGATCGTGGTCTTGCTCGCTGTGATTCTCCCTCCTCTGTCCTCTGACTGCTGCTTGGTGACCTGTAAATCTATTATTGGGGTGTATTTATAGAAGAAGTTGAGAGCGTAGGACTCTCACATCAACAACAAGCAGGCGGGCTCGGTTTGCTGCACAACAACTGTTTTCATCTGCCTCACGGGGTGACGCTAAGTGGTGTCACTCACAGACACTCAGTCCATTTAACAATGTCACAGCATCCGCCGCAGCATCACACTTTAGTTATTTAACACAGCTGCTGGGGGTGACACCGTGTCACCTCTTTGTGAGTTTGGCATTGTGGCAGCGATGTCTGCCCAGTGTTGTCTCCTCCTCCTTCCTCTTCTGACAGCATCACACCCAACAGCTGAAGATCCTGTCAGATCACTGACAGATCGGGGGGGAGTGCCTGGCACTGTCAGGTTATGAGGCAGCAGTGTGTTTAAGTGTGTATCATGGCTGCATTCAGGGTTCATACCAGCTCAGGGCATTTATCTTCTGCGGTTAATCTTCTGCTTCCACGTGACAAAAGGTAGAAGTTGCTTAGAAGGTAGCTGAAAAAGTCTATGAACGTTCTCAGAGAAAAGTTCAATCCGGGGCAACTGGTTGGAGACTGGTGGGGACACCCAAGTATTTAGCATTGGTGGGACATCTTCATGGATAAACGGCCAAGTCCAGATGCCCCAGATTTAACTCAAAGAAATATTAGAAATAGTTCACATTCCACTTTGTTGGTTAAGGCTCGTTCCCGCTGTTTCTTCTTGTCAGTGCAATTCTTTTGACGTATGAGGTCATGATTATCCAGACTGTTCCAACTGACATGTTGAATAACTTTACAGTTCTGTTTGGTTTCCACGGTGCTGATCACCACACTTCTTTTATAGATGACAAAATGTTGCTGCGTTGCGGGGGGAAGCTTCAGTTGGGAATCCGCTGTAGCACCCTCTTAACCCCTGAGAGCACCACTGAGAATGGGAAAGGAGAAGGATAGGAGAAAGAAAGGGTTAGGAGGGTAATTATAGGAATGTTCAAAAGCTGAAAGGCTTAAACAAATGAATAAAAAATGACAAACTGCAGGCGCATGAATGCGAGACAAGCGCTTCATTAATTACTTGCATGATATGCCCTACAGGACCAGTGTGTAAGATTTGGTGGCATCTTGTGGTGAAGTTGCAGATTGCAACCAACTGAATATTACAGTCCTCACCCTCCACGACCAAGCATGTTGGAGAAAACCGACTGAAAAGCTGCATCTAGAGCCAGGGTACCCAAGAAACATGGCGGTTCGACATGGTGGAACATTCTTATTTTCAGGTAATCATGCACTAATGAAAACATGTCCAATCAGCTTGGCTGACACTCAAGTGAACGTGTGTTTGAACTTTCTGTGCTGGCTCCATTAATCTGCGACCTATGATGACCAGTAACACCCCCGCAGAGATATTCACGTGTGTCTTCAGGGAAACCACGATTCCAGTCTTAGGTGACCCTTCCAGACTGGCGCACCTGCTTGATAAATAACACACACGTCTCTGGGCGCAGAATGTGTCTAAAGCAAAGTGTAAAAGCTTAGTTAATCTGTTCCTGTGTATCCACTGGCTCAGCAGGCGTGATACAAGCTTCACAATAGACTCACAATAGAGCCACTGTATCATCTGCCAACACAGAGACACACAGCACAGCTGCACCCACTGTTCTGTACGGAGCGGGCCTTAATGGGGCTGACTCATACAAAACACACTCTGCCCCCCCCCCCCCCCCGCCGCCCCATGTAAGCATAAAAACACACACATGCAAGCATATACACACACATGTTCAAACCTCATCTGTAACGTTTCACTCCGAGCAAACACTTCCTTCACCCTGACAAGTATTGATCGCATTAACATGTAGGTGTGAAGACAAACATGCTTGAGCAAACATCAAAAAGTGACTACTCTCTCTCTGTTACACACACACACACACACACACATATATATACATATATATACACACTTTCATTGGTGCAAGTGGTTGTGCAAGCAAACAGACACATTCACATACACCATGCAACATTGATTACCCCCGCTGCATTAAAGCCAGACATTAAGCCCTGAGCTCCACAGCATCCAGAAGCGACACCTTAGCCCGGGATTTAATTTTGTGTGGCGGCGGGCGTTAGAAAAACACATGATGTAGCCAGTTGTTTTGGAGGGCAAATGGAGCAGCCATCATAAAGGCCGGTTTTATTAGCTGTTGCTTGATTTGTTCCTGCAGCCTGCGGAGTGAGCCGCTAAATCAATGCGTCCAGCTGTTCCCCGAGCTTGCCGGGGCTCTCTGGACGCGCAGCAGGTGTATGGCCCCCTCGGCCCAGTCACACACACCCGCTCACATAACAAATAATAACGGCCTCCACACACGGCCCATCCATCACTGTTATGGCCCGGCCCGGGAGACCGACGCTCACACACTCACGCACACTCAGAGACTACAAGTGTGTGTAACTCAGAGCACATGCACATGCTCATACACAGTTGTGGAAACACACTTTGACAGAAACTCCTGCACATAGGCTGCAGTGCATATATGTACACACATATAAGCTGGTGTTTGTATACTTGTGAGGACCCTTTCGGTACTAACTATGACCTTAACCATCACAACTACACACCTGACCTGAAGTTTGAAAGAGACAAAATGTCCTCGCTTCGGCGAAATAGTGATCATAAAGATTAAAGGCATGCACACACACACACACACACACACGGTTATTTAAAGGTAACACACCAACAGGCAGGCACACTAACACTTTCCCATATGTGCACACACACACATACCAACACACAAGGACATGAACTGGCACACATTGTGCTCACACACACACACACACATGCACAGAGACATTGTACTCACAGTGATGGAGATAAATAGTGACGGGCACACCTGCAGTAATGCACTCACCGCTACTCACCTGACACAAACCGAAGAGCACAGGTATGTGACCGAAAGTTATGTACAGACACATAAACACACAGTGAAATATTCAGGCTGGGATAAACTGACACACGGCATTGTGGGAACACATGTTTAGTTGACAGAGCGAGAGAGACACAGAGTGTTCTGACATACTGTACACAGGAGTTACACATATACTTCCATAGTGGTAGACAAGACACAAACACTCCGGCTACACACACAGACAAACACACACGCACAGAGAGACAGACAGACAGACAGACAGAGACACGCACACGGGGGTGGGGTGATTTATCATAGTTATGGCTCAGCTCCACTCAGAACCCCCTTATTTAAAAAAAAAGAAAAAAAACAAGTGAGTGAAGGGCTCGAGTCGATGAAGAAAAATGTTCCACGTGTTTCTGTCACCAAACCGTCCTCTGCCACTGCTTCTTACACAATATGTTGAGTTTTAAGGGTCGGGTCACACAAGTTGCAAGGAATATGTTTTCCTCACCTTGCATGACATTTACACTCACCGTGCTGTGAGCACCACCCATGAAATTCCAGTCACCTTCATTGTATTCGGGTGAGTCCAGAAGTCTCAGAACCCCGTGCAAACAAAATCAAACCTATATGTTCGTACATTGCTAGATGCTACAAGGGGTAAGTAAGAGAGCCTCGTTTGTCGGCCGCTCACAAATACAACAGCTGGATTGCGGTGAGGCCTAAAAATCAATCAGTCTTCCGAACAGCAAGGGTCCACATCTGGTGTAACTCAAAACTAGAGGGGGAGGAGGAGGAGAGGCGATTCAGCAGGTGATGGCAGCAAACTTCACTAAAGAGTGAAACTGAGAGGAGGGGGGAAAGAAAGGGAAGGAAAAGAATGGAAAGGAAAGGAGAGGAGAAATGAGGAAAGGGGAGAGGAGGGGAGAGGTGAGCTGAGGGAAATAGGGAAGGAAAGGAGTGCAAATGACAGGACAAGAGAAGGTACGAAAGCAAAGTATAGGGATAAGTAAAGGGAACAAGGGAAGACTGGAAGGAGAGGGGAGAAATGTAGTGAAAGGGAAAATTTAAAAAAATGAGAGAAAAGGTACAGAAAGCAGAGGAAAGGAGAGCGAGGGAAGAAAGAGGGAAAAGGAGATGCAATGAGCAAAGAAAAGAGGACACATATGGAAAGCAGAGGAGCAGTTAATTAGACCCAACCCATTACTAATATCCTAGAAGGAGGGCAGCGGAAGGAAGGGAGAGAAGAGGAAGGAATGGGAATGCAGGAGAAAAGAGGAAATGTGAGGAAAGAAAAGCAGAGGAAATGAAAGAACAGGTGAGGAGGACAAAAAAAATGAAGAAATAGGAAAGAAAAGAAAGAGAAAAATGTGAAACGGTTAGACTAGGATGGAAGAAAGAAGAGGAGGCACAGCAGGAGACAGAGTGATCTCGTGATTTGAGTTCTTTTCTGATTCATTTCCAGACATCATGAAACCGAGACTCCTTCCCACCCATCCAGAAGCTCTCGAGGGTAAATGGCAGTCAGCACAATGTCAAGTCGAATGACATTTTATAACCTGCACAGGAATGTGTGTGTCTGTGTGTGTGCACGCGCCCCTGTGTATACATTTATATGTGTGTCTATACATGAATGTGTGTGTGTGACCTAGCTGCAGAAAGGCAACTGCTCCGGGGAGAGGGGGCATATCTGCTCCAGTTCTTAACAGCTGGTCCCTGCAGTTGCCCTTTTCTACACATGAAAGGGCAGCAGTCACAGTGTGTGTGTACATGCGTGTGTGTGTGTGTGTGTGTGAGACATGAAAGACAAAGGCAGCAACAGGCATCACTAAGAAACATTCAGTGCCTCGTAAATCAGTGCTGCACTGATGCATGAACTATTTGAGTGTGTGTTGAGAGTGAGTGTGTGGGAAAGTGTGATTCATAATGTACATGCCTGAGCTGACTGCATACACGCTTATTTTGGTTCATTTTGTAAATTTTCAGATGCATTATTATTATTATTAGTAGTAGTAGTAGTATTGTTATTATTACTCGTGTTTCTGATTATCTGTCATTGTAGGACTGACACTGACATGTACTATATTAATATTATCATGTTAGGATAATATTTTCAACAAACCCCAGGTTATTTGGTGAGGTTATCTCTTTATTTGAACCTTACTGGTTTGTGTGCATTCAGACTGCAGATGTTAATACATCTTAATAAATAAGAAATAAGAACATTTAAACATGAGCACATTAAATATGAAATTGGAGTAATGACATGAGTCTCATGTTTGTAATTTTCTCCACATGCTCATGAAATTAACAAGTTATTCTACTATTTAAGTGCCTATCCAGGACAGGGTGTTAGTTAATCCAGGCCTTCTCTCATATTCTCTCCTAGGATGTTTGAAATTGTGCCTAATCAATATCACAAATAAAAAACAAATTAAAAAATCAAGAATTTTACTCAATTTATGTCATAATAGTCGTTTTAAGGCAATAATCTTTATTATACTGTGTGATTACATGGTGAAACTTTAAAACTCAAACTCAATCTGAACTACCTCGACATAGGAAGCATGCGTGTACATGAATGAGAGGCTCGTGCTCATGACAGTGCCAGATGTAAACGATGGCATCCTCCTTGGCTTTGAGTTCTAACATTAGCTCAGCAGGAGACACTCACCCCTGAGTGCATGCGCGCTTCCTTCTGAGCTGTGATCCAGTTGGTGGGTGTAGTTCGGTAGAAATAAAACAGTTCCTGGACGAAACTGCTCACAACAAAGTCTGCGGGTTATTTTTGGTAACTGGGTCATGTGGACAGATACACTGGAAAGGACATTGCTGTTGACCTTTTCAAGTGTTGAGCGGCATCTAGTTCTGTTATATTCAAGAGAAGGCAGGCATCTCTACTGCTGAAACCTCCAAAACTGGGCAACACACACCAAAACAAATGTATTTTTGATTTTGGAATTAACTGTCCCTTTAAGCCTCTCCTTCGTTCCTTCTTTTGTTTATTTTGCTTGGCGTTTAATACCACAAGTCATGTTTTTCATGTGCAAATCTTTGGCATCATCAATTCTTGACCCTGGCAGAAGTACTCTGTCAAAACAGCAACACTCGACTCAACAAGAACCGACTCTCATAATCAAAAGTATTGGTTTTGTGATTATAAATCATCATCATTAAGAATCCGGAATTACAAACATAAACACCTAACAGGAAACACAAAGTGTCATCCAGCAGCTGATGGTGTATCATCATGTCCTTCACAGATTTGAAATTCACCGTCTTGTAATGCTCCTCATTTCTTTCAGTAATGGTGCTTAGCACATTCACACCTTTGCAAAAAAAAAACAAAAAAAAAAAAACAAAGTGAAAGGAGTTCTGGTTTCAGCACAGAGGTCGGTGAAGTCTCAAATGACCTCTGTATTGTCAGTGCCGTCTTGACCTGATTTAGTTTATGGTGTAAAGCTCCATTTCAGTGCTCAGGAGATGGTGTCAATTACGACCTCATAGAACAACTTTATTAACACAGACACACCCAAGCTCAGAAAAGAAATTGAATTTGGCTGGAAGGGATATTACTGATGTAGTCTACATTTCAGAATTGTGTTCACGGCAAGGGAAATCCTTAGTGAGCGTAACAACAAGCTCCGCACGGGACACGACAACTTGTTTCTTTTTATGCTTCTATGTAACCTTTCCCAATAACTGTATTTTTCAGAGTATTGTGCTCGTAAACATTCAGCATGTTGTACCTCTGAGCATTAACACATTTCAAACGTGACATTTCATTTCCTTAGCATAACAATTGGGTGCTCGGTCGACTTCTATGGCGGCTAGCTTTACAGGGTGATATATTATCTGGTGTGAACCAGGTCAGCGCTATAATGGCAAAACAGCAGCCGGCCAGCAGAGGAGGAAATGACCAAGAAAAGTATGAAACAGACGAGCTTTCAATTAGCAGAGGGCACATGGGAGAAGAGACACAGAATGTGTGTGTGTGTGTGTGTGTACCGGGTAGGGCATCATGTATGTGTGTTTGTCCTGTACAGCGTAGGTCTAGACTAAAATTCAAACTCATGTTTTGTAGTTCCTGTTTGTCTTCAGTTTCAGTTCTGCCAAGTTGAAGACAAAGTATCGTGTGTTGTACTCTACCCTGGTCCACTGTGAAGCTCTATTCAAATAAGACTAGTATTATCTGGAGATGTTTAAGAATTTGTAATAGATGCGATGATCACATGCGATATTAATACTGTACGCATCTGCCATGTCCGTAATTGTAATGTAAAAATTCTACCCATGATAATACCTATATTATTTTGCCAAACAGAGATCATGTGATTATAGTAGTCCTGAGCAAATTTGTACCAGTGTGGCACATCATTTAATAAAATAATAATAAAATTTGTAACATAGATCATCCCAAACAGTCTGTGTTTCAAATCTGTATTTACAATATATAATTACGGGACAGAGCTACCGGCTCTGTGAAGTGAAGTCAGTGTGGACATGTCTTACCTGACTGGCTGTATAAAGAAGTCTGATTGCAATCTTATGGAGAAATGTTGCTACTTCTCAGTTAGTACTCAACAGTAAACGGTTTCCCTGTGAGTTTATGGTCTTAATCACTCATTTCAAGTCTGCTTCCATCATGCTCATGAAACTCAGATCAAACTGCTGTCGGTAGCTCAGTCGGTAGAGCATCCGCCCCATGTACAAAGGCTCAGTCCTTGTTGCAGCGGCCCAGGGTTGGAATCCGACCTGTGGCTCTTTGCCGCATGTCATTCCCCATCTCTCTCTCCCTACATTTCCTGTCACTCTTCAAGCTCTTTCTGTCAAATAAAGCTTAAAAAAGGCCCAAAAATATCTAGCTCCAAAGAACCAAGATGGCAATGTTTGCAATGTGAAACTCAACTGATTCAAAACAAAACGAGTTCTGGACAGAGTGACAGATTAACACTCAGCAACTTCACTTCCTCTGTCTCAGAAGCTATCATCACCTCACTGCTGCAAGCGGTTAGGCAAAACAATCCATAAGGCCCAAGCATAACAGAGAGCCGCTTGGTCACGACCCATGCAGTAAAAGAGCGACACTGGGTTGTATTTTTTCCCGAAACAGAAATCCCACCTCGTTTTTCTCCTTTTTGTGTGTTTCCGCCTCTGTGACTCCTCAACACGGCAGACCCTCCGGCTGATTTGGAGGCTCTCGCCATTAATCACACAGCCAGAGCGGAGGTGAGCGAGCAGGAGAGCAGGTGACCCACCCTCACCACCCTCGTGACCCCATCATTCCCCAAACACCAGCCGTACCCCAATAAATTCACAGCAGGGCTTTGACAGAGTCTGTTTGTCGTCCTTCCTCTCACTTCCTGTCTGATGTCATCGCCGCAGACAAGAGAGCGTCATTAATAAAGGACAACAATGGGATGTAGTGGGACTGACAGGAGATGTGTGTGTGTGTATCACTGATGCAAGCCATGTTTCAAACCTCCATAATAAACACAGACACCGCAGCTCATATTTAAAACATTGCAGAGCAGTCACCCCCCTCACTCAAAAACAAAACTAAAAGAACTGTTAGTGTGTTTATGCACGTGGCTGCTTTCACAGCTGAAGAGCTCAGAAGGAGAATAACCCGAAGAGGAACAGAAATGAAGAGACGCTTCAGTCAAACGTAAGTTTTAGAAATGATCATGCAACCATCTTCTAGCGACTCAAGACACAAGCTTGGAGGGGGAGTCTCTATCGCATGTCGAGACGTTGCCCTACATACAGGTACCCACCGGCATGATGCCAGGGCCCACAAGGTATGCCATAGCAAGGATTCATGATGTGGCATCCTTGACATGATCAAGCTCATTGCCCAAATGACAAATCTGCACGGGAGGCATACACTGACAGGATGGACAGATGTGGATGTCGGGCCTACATGGGACTTACCGCTCTAGAGGGGAATCAACCCTCAGCCTGTGGGATGCCCAGAGTGGGAGACCTGTGTTCAGGGCCACAATGTCCCACAAAAGATTCCAGGCGATTAGCACTAGCCTGAGATTTGACGACAAACTCACCCGTCCCTCTCGACACAAGGAGGACAAGCTTTCTCCCTTTCGAAATATGTGGGACAGGTGGACACAGAGCCTCCCACTCCTGTTTAACCCAGGGGATGACATCTGCATGGATGAGCAGCTGGTACCTTTCAAAAGCTGCTGCAAATTTCGGCAGTGCATGCCCAGCAAGCCAGCAAAATATGGGCTGAAAATCTGGATCACAGCAGGCGTCGCCGCTTCATACTGTACGCCTGGAGGTGCTAGGTATACACTGGAAAAGGGGCTGGGGGAGCTATGGAGAAAGGCCAGGGAAGGAGAGTCGTCCTGGACATGACTGAGGGGCTCAAGGGTGTCGCTTTCACCTGCGACATTTTTTTTTACCTCGCACTCCCTTGCCCAGGAGCTTCTGAGGCACAAAGTGGCCCTAGGCCCACCTCAGTGAGCTGCATTCCACGGCGGGAAAGACATGTGCTGCTTCTCAGCAGCAAACACTGGGAGCCAGCTGTCTGTGAGGACGGGAAGCAAAAACCTCAAATCATCATCGACTACAACCGATGCAAGGCTGGTGTGGACAACCTTGACAAGGTATGTGATTGTATTACTATATGAATTGATTCCAGACTTGAGATAAACATATATTTATTAAGAATGATTATCATTCATTATCCTATTTCTTGCATTTATTTAAAGAATGAATTATTTAAAATACTTGTGAATGGTAAGGAATGACATTTATAATTTTTTTTTCTTCTTGGTTGTTTGTAGGTGATCAGTACCTACAGCTGTAGGAGGCGGACCCTTCGGTGACCTGTTGTCCTGTTCTTCAACTATACCGATGTCTCCGCCTTCAATGCATTTGTACTGTTTACTGCCGTGGATCCTTCCTGGAACCAGCAAAAAGCATTCAGGAGAGACGGCTGTTCTTAGAGGAGCTGGGGAAAGCCATGGTGTCACCTGAAATCATGCAGAGAAAGCGCCTCCCATACACAGAAGCTGCTGCTGCCATGGTGGTGGACTTGCAGACCACCACTGGCCTCACAGAAGCCTCCAACACCACCACCGCCACTGCTACCACCAGCTCCACCAGAAAGAGAAGCAGGTGCTGGTTGTGCGCAGGACCCAAAAAGAGGTCAGCTTCTACCTGCACCAAGTGCAACAAGTGTATTTGTAGAGACCTCCTGGTCACATGCTGCAGAACCTGCTGGTCTGCTGCTGGAAACTAAACACACATGCGCGCACCACACACACACACACACACTTTGTTTCAATTTCATTCTGTGTCAAATGTGTTCATATTTTATGTGTTCTGTTGTTCTCTTTTGTACAATAAATGTTAACTGAGATGTTGATTGTTTGTTAATTGACAGATGTTTAAAGACCCGCATGGTGGTCACATGGCTCCATAATATAACTGGCAAATATACAGGAATTTCATGCATCGGCCTACAGTGTGACAATGATTGAATCTGGTAGAATACAGTGAAAATGTCAGATATGACTACTTTTCTTCAAAATGAAACGCTGACATCTCAGAATGCATGGTTTCATGCAGCAGTGACAGCGAGATTAAAAAATGTGGTTTGAATGGAAGTCAGTGGGCCATTTTTGGCCCCAATGATGTTGAAAGGGTATATTTGATACTACATGAAAAATACTGATGCAATCAAATCAATTTTGTTGCTGATCTTTGACATATCCAAGACTCTGTTCACCACCAAAACCCCATCCCCCTACTATTAGTTATATGGAGAAAAAAAAAAAAAAAATATATATATATATATATATATATATATATATATATATATATATATTTGTAAAAAATATCGAGTCCTGACCTGTGGCCCTTTCCCGCATGTCATTCCCCATCTCTCTCCCCACATTTCCTGTCACTCTTCAGCTGTCTCTGTCAAATTTTGGAAAAAGCCAAAAATATAATCTTTAAAATAATAATAATGATAATAATGAATTCTTTAACCCTTTAACACCTAGGCAACTGAACATGGACAACAGACAGTAAGTGATTTGAGTCTCTGTCTATCAATGGGAAAAAACAGGACAAAATGAAAACTATCCACAGGCGTTCTTTTCCCTCCAACTCTCTCCTCTCTGCCTGCCTTCACATGCCGCTGTTTTGGTGGTACTGCCAGTGACCGTTTCTGCCTGGTTGCAGACACAGGCCCACATCACATGTCTCACACGTCCAGGCAGTGCTCCTCTTGCACAGCTTGCAGCGCCGTCGCCCCATGCTGGCTTTCTGAGATTTTGTCTGTCCGCTGCCTGTGGGGACAGGTAGGTGTATGTCATGACTAGGGGTGTGCAAAAGAATTGTCATGACGATGCATCGCAATACTAACTTTCACAATGTACCGCATCGATTCTTGATGCCAAATATCGATTATTAATAAAAATAAATAAAATAGTTTAAATGGTTAGGGAACATCGGCCAAAAACAAGCACAATACAACTTCCAGTCCTACAGATGTCAGAGTTGTTGGCGACCGCTGCCTTCACGCCAGCGGCATTTCCGGCAGGCTATGCGACTTCTATGTGCTATGCTATGTGACAGTCACTAGATTGCACAGTATTGCAATGCATCGCAATAATTCAAGTATCGTGATGCATCATGATAGTAATGCATCGTGGCATATGAATCGTGATTCGAATTGAATTGTGACTTCTTTGCCAATACCCACCCTTAGTCATGACCTGGGGGCTTCTGGGGCTCAGTTTTCAGAGAAGCTCCCAGGAGATGTACAGCAAGCTCCTCCTGGAAACCCTGACGTGTCAATGACTTCTGCTGTATGCTGGCAGACTGGCCTTTGTGGATGACAAAGGAGTTTGTCACCGCAATGTCTACCAGATGTTGGAAAATCGTGGCCACCTCTTGGTTTTCCGGTGAACTGAATTGGTTCCAGTCATCTGGTCAGACGTGTCAACTCATGTACTTGTACTGTCTTGTACATGTACAAACATGTACTTGTTGTACTCGGTGACTGTGGTGGGCCTGGGGACAGAGATGTTGTGTTGTGCCCCATCTGTCTTGTGCCAGAGCTGCACTGTCTCCCCACTATACACAGGGTGGAAAAGAAGTTCCCCATCCCTGATCCAACGGATGCTGCCTCGCGGAGATCTTTTGGTGAGGACATTTTCATGTGTGGTGGGGACTCCAACTGTACCCTGCCTGTAGGTCCGACAGGCTCCAAATCCCTGCTGGCTCAGGTGCCTGAAGAGGAGGGGACTGGTATAGAAATTGTCTGTGGAGACAATGTAGCCAGACCCCAGGTAGTCTTTATTGACCAGTTCAGTCACGTTGGACTGAACGTGTCACAGACACAAAAGCACAAAAAAAAAAACACAAAAGCACAACTTCTCAGCTTTCAGAAGCAATTTGAATTTGTCCGATGGGACAAATGATCGTGTAATTACAAATTACAAATATGTGCGACACGTTCAGTGTAAAAGGTTTAAATAGTTAAACTGGCATTTAAAGGGTTAAAATCCTGAAAATGATGAATCGTTTGAGCAAGTCTGAAGTTGTTTGAGATTTATAATTTAATAAAAAGTAGAAAAAAATATTGATGTATGAGGATTTTAGAGGGGTTTTTTTTGGACATGGACACTTTTGTCCCAAGCACGGTCTCTTCGTGCTGTGATGTTATCAACCCCCACTGGGCCCGTCCTCAGCGCATCACGTGAGCACCACGTATTGGGTCTATCCCTACCGGGAGCGTTTCAGAAGCAAGTGTTTTAGCTCGCCAGACTTTGTTTACTTGCTCAGATTTGTCCATTTTCTCAGTGTATGTTCTTTCAAACATGCTTCTACATGAGTAAATATGCTACGTAGTTAATTGGTTTCAGTTTTGTCTGTTTTTATGATCAACAATATTTTGAAAATCCACCAGATGCACTTTGCTTTTTCTGTGCCTGGATTCTGCCCACTTGAGGTGGTATGTGTAGACTGAGGTGTGCTGCTTGCGTCAGATGTCAAAAATATAACATAGCATAGCATATAGCATAATTCACACATAGCCGCGTGTAGAGACGCTTCTGGGACGTGTCTGAAACGGACCACGGCCGAGCCAGCGTGGTTTGATTCACTGACTAGGATGGCCGTATATTATTCACGATGACGCAACGCTCAGGCAATGTGCCGTGGACAGGAGCGGTGAGGTTTGGGCATTCATTTTTGATATTCATTTAGATAAAGTTTTGTCAACATGTGAGAAAGTGATCTGAATCAGTAAAAAATACTTTTTGGGCTCTAAACGTCTTTTATCTTTTAAATTATCTCTAATATTTAGTGTGTTTTACCATGTGTCTGCTCATGGAGTCTCTTAGGTCGGACAGAATCTATCATTCACTGCTGAGCCACTTTGTTTGCTTCCATGACTGTCATACGTTTCATATCTGGCATGAGCTTCAGCATGAGCCGTGTAGTTATCAAGCTGGAGTAAAACACACAGAAGAAAAAACAGAAACAAACACATGCATTTTATGATTTAATACAGTAAATATATTACATTTATATTGTACCTTTAAAGCTACAATGTATAAGATACACTATGTAGATACAATTTGTAACAATATGTAATAAGTTAACATGCTCTATTGAAATACAACCTTTTTTGAAATTTGCCTTGACGGACCAGGCTGCCTGTTTGAGTTGTGAACATATACTCGGCTCTTACTGCCCAAAAGGAGGGTCCTTTCCCAGGGGAAGCAAGCCCCACAAGGGTTACGGAGATCACTAGAGGAGTTTATGCTGATAATTTATGCTGAACTTAACTGTAAAATAATTAGAAAGAAGCATCGTATTTCTCTCTCTCTCTCCCTGTGATTGAGTGTGTGTTAAACTTCTTGTCATTCTTTTGCAGCACTGACTGAAAGCAGGCTGACTGGAGATTCACACCGGGGACGCAAGCACTGTTGAATGGCTGTGCCGTGGTTTAGCTCTGTTTTGTATTAATAAAGACATTCATTGGGTTACAGATGGGAATAGCGCTTCCTTTTCGTTTTCATTAATTTTTTAAAATGAAAAATACGACAGCTTTATATTCTTTATGTTCTTCTCCAATATAGTTAAAGCTAGCAACAGGGATGCTTGAATGACCTGCTAAGCTATAATTTTAATGAGAATATGAGAACGCAACTTTATTCAACTTTTGAATAAAATTTATGGAACATGGAAAAGTTCATGCTACAATGATATTATATCATGAAAGTAGGGCATTTAACTAGAAGCATGCAGTAATAATTTCGTCATCTCAAATACCACCAAAAGTTGGATATCCCTAACTTTTTGTGAATGGTGTAATTGTTAGTTGATATAACGTACGTAACATAATTTAAGATATGACCTATACATTGTTGTGGTTGCCACATGAAATATTCTAGCTGTTGCCATGGCACTGTGTGGATGGTATACTGTAGCTCTGAACTATCAGTACGTTTACATGCAGCAAAAAAATTGAATTTCTGATCATGTCAGACATACTTTGGACTTTTAAAATGCTAGAAAACACCTTAGTCCGACCTACTTCGGACTATAACGGACATCTCAAAATCTCTAAATTTTAACGCCATGTATACTCAACAATCAGATCAAAATTGGATTTTGCATTCTGTGCATGCTGGAGAATTTCCGCAGGGGCTTTCACCTGGAAGTGAAAGGAGACATCGTATTAAATAGTGGTGTTGTTGCTGGAAGATTTCAATCAACGGGAGAGAAATAATGCGCAAAATGTACGCTACCGTAGCATCGTCCATCTCCTCGTACGCCATCTTTGTTTGAATGCCTTCAGATAGTTTGTTGTTGCTGATAAGTAGAGGTCAACCGGAAGTGGCTCTTTGTTGAGAGGGCTATGGTGCCACGTAGTGTAACGGAGTCAGCCATGCTCCGGCCGTTTATCCGATTCTCTGAACGGCATCAGACAAGTGATCCGGTCTTATGCATGTCTTTATCCCATACGATCAGAAATTTGAATTTTTTGCTGCATGTAAACACACTGCCTACGAATATGTAGGCCAGCCTTGTTTTGTTACAGCTATTAAAATAATGTTAAATAAAACATAACTAACTTCAGCAATACACAGCCACACATCACACAAAACTTATTTTTGTTGCCTTTTATAATAAAAAACTGCCACAACGGCTTTGAAACCGAGTTCTCTCATTGTTATTGGTCTACGTAACATATCTTAATAACAATAATGAAATTTAAGTTAATTTAATTGTTTGTTTGAAATACCTGGTACCACAGGTGATTTGGACCACTGGGAAGAGGAGGTCTCGTGAAATAAAATACTGAAAGACAGACACGGGCTGTGTCTGAAATCACTCACTCATTCACTACTCCCTACATAGGGAAATAAATGTAGTGGACTATATAGTGAGCTCAACAGAAAACAATTTCGGACACTTCTCTTGGTGCCGGTAATTACGTCATCGCTGTCGCACAATTAAAATGCACCGCATTAACGTCGTCTCACATAATACTTGTCCATTTACTACTGCATTTTTATTAAATTAGAGTCTTTTAATTTACTGTCCTGTACTTTTTATTTTCGTATTTTGTTTTCTATTTAAGCATATTTTCATATTTTATTCTCTTGGCTTTTTAGTAGCAGAAATTATTAACAACCTATCAACAACCTGTTTTAAACCTCGGAATCAAACGTTAAACGGAAAAATACATTCGGACACCACTACAAAATGGCGTGGTCACTATATAGTGGTTAGGGAGTGATTTTGGACACAGCCACAGAGTTGGGCTTGTTCTTTGTTTTACTTTACCTGATTTTTGTTGTTGAATTTTTTTTTTTATAGTCTTTTGTGGTTAAGGTTTGACTGTGAGAGAGACAAGAGCTGGTGATGTGAGGCATCACTTTAAAGGGAGTGCGCAGTTGCACCTTCCTCTTACTCTTGAACTTCTGAATGGTCGGCCTCTGCTTCTCTTAAACTGATAAACTGTGTATAAAACAAACAACAACAACAAACAGCTAACTTTGCTTCTCCGACGTGGGAGAGATTATAAAAAGGATCTGTTGTGTCATAAACATGGTTTTGTTTCAATACATTTTTGGTCTATCACATAATGCCATGTTTTACATCATAGCGTTGATGTTTTCATTGTTAATCTACAAATTAGCAAATATAAAAATAAGGATTTAATACATTTTTGACTGTTACATGTGTATTTTATTCTCAAAATGTTTTTCTTTTGAAATGTGATGTAAAGGTAAGTGGTGAGTGAATGCGGTGTGTTCCATATAAACCCATGTCTCATCAGTCTTTTTGACTTTCAATGAGAGTGTATCATATCTGCATCTCATCAGCTTCTTCAAATTAAAATAGATAAACTAAATATATAAAACCCAAAAATAAAGTTACTTTTATATCAAAGTAACAAAATGTGACTGCATCTTCACAAAATAAGGGGATGGCCAAGGGACAAATATAGCTGATCGGAAACACCTTTTACTGAAAAGTATCTGGAGTATTGTTGTATTTTTAACTCTGCTGCTCCACCTTAAGTGCATTGTTGTTTTGCTATCCTCATAACCTTCAACAGCTCAAAATAACTACATATTTAAAGGAGCAGTACAGGTTATGTCATAGTGAGCAATTTTTACATTTGACAAAACCGAATCATTCTAAAAGTGAAATATTGAAATGACAGGTTGCTTTATGTCTATCCTTTATTGTCTTGGATGCAATGTTTGGGCTTTATTTCTATCTGTCTCTCTGTCTTGCTCCAGTCTGGTTTGTTTGTTTATGTAAGTTTATCATTTATCATATTCGACTGTTATAGATTGATAGATATAGTTTATGGTTCACTCGAGTGGTATTGAATCTCTGCCTGGTCTCTGTCATGATTCATTACTTAACTGTCACTGCTTAGATTCAGTTACCTTAACAATACACTACAGGATTAGTTTATCCTTTCACTACCAGCCTTTGAATATATGCTTTCAACAATATCTGATAAATATATGCTGTATGGAAACCTAATAGGCTGCAAAGCCTCCCATATGTGACACCAATATGAGGCCAAAATCAGCCTCAGCGGATATGATTTCAACTATATACTGCATTTTGCAATCATTGTGGTATTTTTTTACCAGAAAACAACAACAAAATACAGTGCAAACCAAAATAATGGTTAATAAGTACTGTATAAATGTAAAAGAAGAAAAAGAAGGAGGAAGATGGACTTTCTCTTCTCAGATTGTTTTTTGTATTTATATGTTTATTTTTTGGTTCACTGAAGAAACAAAAAATTAACACAGTTGTGTTTTGGCTTTACTATTCCTCAATTTATTTTAGAATCCCCTCATCGGGATCTCTTTGAATCTTTTGAAGACCATTAGGTATCAATAGATTTAATTTAGGTTTATGAAATTCTCTTTACAATAAATGTTACTCATGGCCATCATTATCAAAGAAATATCAAGATAAATAAGAAACGCCATCACTGAATCATCCAGTGACTCCCTGCCTCCTCCACTGGATCCTAAATAGGTCATTATTGAAGCTGCCAGGGCTCAAACCGGATAGAAGACCCTTTAGAGCATTGTATGTATTTTGTAGCACCGAAATTAATATCCTGCAGTGTTATGTTCACTAACTTAATGAAGGCTTGGTTAAAGGGGACATGGGAATTTATATTTTAAAGCATATTCAACAAAGAAACAAGGTCATTGTCCCTGTATTTTAAGACCACAAGATGCTTCAGGTTTCAGTTGTTGCCCTTAGGATATGGTCCAGGTTGGAGCTTTCCTTCGTAATACAATAGAGTTGTTCATAAATAGCAAGGTGCTTGACCTTCTTTTGGACCAATCCCAGAAGACACACTTATCTATAAAGACCCCTGAACACAGCCCAAAGACTTCAAACGAACTGAGAAGATCTACCAGCCTTCAGCATCAGTCAAGATTTCTGCAGAGAGCTCAACAAATCCAAGGCAAAGCTGAAGAATGAAGATTATTTTACTTTTACTCTCCATGATAGTCAGAAGTAGTCAGTTAACAGTGAACGAATGTGGAACGGAAGCAAGACGGCCGGAGCTCACTGACATTGCAGTGCACTGCGGGACTTCATCCATTGGTCTGGCGATTCAAATCTGCCCCGTCATCTACACTGGCTACAATGACTCTCTACTGATCCTGAACCATATGATGAACCCAGCCTGTAAAGCAACCCTTGATGAATCTGTGACTCCGCCTGTTGCTCGCTTTAATTTCCCGCTAAATATGACCCACGCTTGTGGAAGCGTATTCAGGACCACCAGTGCTGCTGGGACAGGTATATTCTCAGACTTTTCCAACATCCAGACGGTCAACATCAGCGGTGTTGTTCGCTCCCTCGATCTCACAACAGGCACAATCACTTACAATGCTGAGCTGAAGTACTACTACTCCTGCGCCTATCCCTTAGAGTATCTGATCAACAACACCCAAATCGACGTGTCTTCCTCCTCCATTGCAATCAAGGATAACAATGGGAGTTTCATCAGCACCTTAACATTGGAACTGTTCAGTGATGTCAACTTCACCAAACCGCTGATCATGCCACAGCTGGGGATTGAACTGAGGACCAGTGTGTATGTCGAGGTCAAGGCCACCAACTTGACAGGGCAGTACCATGTCCTGCTGGACCGATGCTACGCCTCTATCTCCCGACTGCCTACTAACTCCACCTACTTTAACCTGCTTGTCCCCTGTTCAAAGGATCAGCTCACCACCATGATTGAGAATGGAGACAGCCAAAGTGCCCGCTTCCGCTTCCCGGCCTTTCGCTTCGTCGAGCAGGAGAACGAGACTGTGTCCACATACTACCTCCACTGTATTACCCGGCTGTGTGAGAAAAGCACATGTAGCACCTTCAAGCAATGCAACAACCGAAGGAAGAGGAGCGCTCTGGACACATCTGAAGATGGAATAACCAAGACTTACACCATCTCCTCCCCGGAGATCATCACCAACTCCGAGGGCAGCAAGTCAAAGGACAAGCCCTATGATGCCCAAGAAGGAGACAACAACTCATCTGCTGGACTTGGTGTGGCTGTCGGCGTCCTTGCCTTTGTTTGCCTCATTGCCCTTTGTGTTGCAGCTGTGTTTTACAAAAGGCTCAGGAACTAAGGAGGCGTTAAATTACAGAATACAGGCCTCAGGTCTACAGGCCAAACACTTTTCTAAGTGTATCTACTCGCTCATTTAACTTTTCTGGTGGAGGACAGCATCTTCAGAGGATTCAGTAGATTTTGTTAGTGTTAAAAATTACTTATTTCGCAAATGGACAAAGACGAGCTTAAAGTTGTAATGCATGTCTGCACTTTATAAGCTTTGGACATTATAGAGGAAAGAATGGTAACTGGAGGGTAAATCATCATCAAAAAAAAAAAAAAAAAACATAACAGAAACACCTGAGTGTGAGGTGTGTGGGGCGTTTTGAAAGTAAAGTCAAAGAACCTATCAAAGTATTATAATCTAATTTATTAAATTTCTCTCAATGCTTTCAAGCAAAGTTATTCAACTGAAAAGATTACTTTGCCTGCATCCAGAATCTGTTTGTATTTTTCAGACAGTTAACTTCAGCTTCTAAACAAATCAAGTCCACAAAGCACCTTAAGCCCCACCACCCTTGTGTTCTGCAAGCACGCTCAAGAAATGTGTTGCCAGATAAAATACTGAAGTGTGGAACAGTGTGTTGTCTCCATTTTAAGAAAGTGTCCATTTTTTCTTAACCACCACTGATTTGCCTTGATTTTTCTGCGTTGACATACTGATGTATGAAAATAATCTAGTAAAAATAAAAATGAATGGTTCAAATTCAAGAGAGTCTGTGTTCTTTATTAAAGTGTGTAACTTTCAGCAGAGGAGAGAGGTATTACATACAGATCATGCTTTCAAAAAAAAAAATCAGAAAGTAAAATGAAAATAGAAATTTGATTGAAAGTTAAAAAATGGATAGTGAAATATGTATGATGAAAGAGTGCTTTGACTGTTGCTACATTGCACTAGCACATCACGTTACAATCACTCATTCAACACAATCACTAACTCACTAAACGAGGAAGAAGATATTAAGCTAAAAAGCTATATGTACATACATAGCTATATAAGAGCTTCTCCTAATATGTCAAACTCCAGACAGTGTTCCCTCCTCGTCCTCCTGTGTGAACAGAGTTTTCCCAGCAGGCCTTAGGCCCCAAAAGACCAGTGTACATGTCAGAGGAGGAAGCTGCCTGCCTATCTGGATGCACAGGGCAGTATATCTCTGACCCCACTGGGCCACAACTGCCCCATCTCCCTGTGATGTGCCCCAGAGGTGAAGGTTGATGAATGGAAAGAAGATGCTGAGACCCCTCATGAGGGTTATTGGACCAGAGGTTTTGTAGTATGACATAGACACGTAGTTTCCTCTCAGAAAAGTATAAAAACTAAACACTTAGGTCAGTGGTTTCAAATCTTTTAATAGAATAACTACTAATACTAATAACAGCTAACAAGTTACTGCTTCCTGAAGTTAAATTACTTCACTCACAGTCTTCACTGTAAAAAGAAAAGCTGTTTTTACTGTAAAAAAAAATGTGGTAGAACTTTTTTTACTATTAAGGTAACAGGATTTTAGTACTGTCGATTTTACGCTTAATGTTGGAATTTTATTTCATATTTTACTGAATAATTCCAGAAACAGTTTTGCATATAATTGACATGAAAATACCATATGAATGCCGTAAAATAAAGGTCTCTAATATGAAATATTACCTTAAATATTACCTTATTCCCTTACAATGGTTTTCCATGAAATATGACTGTGTTTTACTGAAGTCAAATTTGGCATGACTGTATAATTAGAAGTTGGGAGCATTTAAAAAAAAAAAAATTCTTTGGTGATGTGTCCAAAGTAGATCGTACTTCTAAGAGTTCGGTTCCTGCCAAAAAAAACAACACATTTGCAAACATCGTATCATATCCAGGTAATAGATTATAAGCATACATAGAAATGATGAGGAGGAGAATGGGAATTGTATTGAATTATAATTCCTTGCATTGGAAAAGTTGCTACTATTACATATGGCGGTCTGAAGTGCAAAACATTTATCAAAATAAAAGAATAAAACAACAAAACACAAGAACAATGATAATTATACAAAATTTGTCAGACAGTGTGGACATCTAATCAAAAACAAGAAAAAGAACGAGAAAAAGGAACCTCCCCGTTTGTGAAATTCTCTTAAATTTGTATTGGAGAACAGTCAAGAATAAAATATAAATAATGAGACATCCAGTTAATAAAAAAGGCCACTCGTTAAACATTCAGTAAATAATTGATTTTTCTATGAACTTAAATGAACTGTCTCGCGTCGAAATCCATCCATCTTTTTCTCCGAGCAGGTTGAAACATGCTTCAAGAATCATTCTATACAGACCCAGGTATACATAACCCAGGTCTTCACATTCCTCACGCTTTAAAAGAGTTGTAAATGACAGGCTAGTCACTACTGTGTACGTCTGCTGCAGGAAAAGACATACAGGATGAAGTGCGATGGAAAATACAGAGTTTCAGAAGAAACATTTGGCATTGTTGAGCAGCCCTTACTGTAAGCCTACCCACACATATGGGTTACTGCACATACACACACCACATGGAGCAAGTTATGCACGGGTTTCATTCTAAACCCAAAACCTGATCAGATCATTATTTGCTGTAGAGACGAGCGAATCTGGAATTGAACCGTTTCCCAGAGTCATGCGGGATTTGATCTATGGCAGTTGAGCATCCAGCGAGGTTTGGCGAGGAAATGATAAGAGCTGAATAAGAGAGTGAGACGAAGAAAGAGGGAGATGGAGAGAGAGAGAGGCAGTAGGAAGGAGGCCCATTTTTTGATTGCTCTCCTGTGTGTAAGCATTATATATTCTATGAGATTTATTCTCTAAGGCTTTCTTTGGGGGAGTTTAGTTTACTGGGAAGTCTATTTGTCTGCCCGACTGTCCCTGACTCCAGCTGGCATGTGCATGTATGTATGCAGCAGATTGAATTTCATTTATGCACAGATTTGAAGTGTAGTCCAATCTCACAGGCAGAGCTGCTCTGGAGGCAGAAAATCTCATTGGCTGAGTTAAAGCTCAAAGAAGCAGAGATTTTCTGAGAAGTTATCCTTCGGTGTATTGAAGGAATCTAACAAAGTGAAGAACTTACAGTGGAAAACATGCAGTCCATCCACAGAGGTCCAGTTTCAAAGCACGATAGCTGTTAACTTTCTAGTCTGCTCACCGTGCAAATGAAAAATGATAGGCATTAATGTATTATCCAATCAGTTATGTTATTACGTATTGTTATTGTATTCTGTATTTCAGTAATGGGGAGGGCAATTTACATTGCTATGTTACTCTGGCATCTTGTGAGGTGGCCTTATTTTCCCTCTCTCAAGAAGTTGGATGATCAACGTGACTTTCACGGAAAGACTAGCAGGAGACACGTTAGCTCATGGCCTGGCCTGAGGTTAGCTGATATGGCTAACTTCCACCAAAAGAGCAGGAGGAGGAACGGTGTCTCGGTTCTGTTCAAGTGAAAGCAGCAAAAGGTAATTCAGCAGTCATTCACTAGCACTGACCACACTGTCAACAAGACGTTTAAATGATTGAGAGTGAAGCAAGATCTCGTGTACTTCTTCGGTCTGATGCAGCAAAGTGGGGAAGCTTCGGTAGGGAATTTTATTACTTACACCTATTCCTAGAGGGACGTGCATAAATGTCTTCCTAAAAAGGTTCATACATTTCAGAATAAATCCAAAAGGCTCTTATTTACATGGGCTTCTTAGCTGGCCAACACATCACCATCTGGGGTCCGGCATGTGGTCGTCAAAGCTAGCTGGTCAGTGAACTCCAATGTGTTGGCATGTTGCTTGTTTAACACAAAAGGTCAGGAGATGGTAACTTTGGAGTTGTTGTATTATTTCATTTGTCCATTATAAAAAATAAAAAATAAACACATTCTAAAACACAAAGATTGCGAAATGAACTAAAATGTAAAAGAAAATCTAAAAGAAATTGCCAATGAAAAGCTTTTATAGAAAAGTGGGTCTTTAAAAGTGATTTAAAAGACGCACTACTACGCACTTTTTTTTTTTGCAGCCCTGATCTCTCAGGCAGCTCATCCCACAGCCTCGGAGCCCAAACTGCAAACACTATCACCTTTATTTATAAATGTGCACCGTGGAACAACCAGGCATGACACATCAGAGGATCTCATCGAGCTGGGCCTCTCAGGAAGTATTCAATTCTCAAGTCAATTCTGCAGCAGATAGTCAGTGTAAGGATGCCAGGATCGGTGAAATGTGAGCATGTTTCTTAGACTGACTGTGACTAAGTCAGCCGGTATGATTAATACCACCTAATGAACAACAATTAAATATATGTCGTATATTTCTATAAATGAATGTGCGTACGGTAAAAGGTCACTGGAAATTTGAGAGAGAATAAACAACATCTGATATAATATAAAATGCTATAATAAAAGCCGGTAATGAAATCAGAAACCACTTGATTTTCCTGACATTTCCGCACAGATACTTTATATCAGTGTTACATTTCCTGTGATGGCCTCGGTGTGCTGATATGATAGCAGCGAGTGGCCTTGAGCAGTGGTCATGAGATGATCGCGAAGCATGCTAAACATATTACGTGAGTTTACGACTAAGCCGCAGGAGGCAGGCCGGCTGGAAGACGGAGGAAACAGGAGGAGGAAGACCTGCTGTCCATAAACAGAGGAGTGTGTGCATGTGTGAGAGACTTTGCATCTATACACTGCATGAGAATTAAGATGGACACTCACAAGATCTGCATTTCATAACAAACAGAAAGAGGAGGGAAAGAAAAAAATCATACTGTTACTGTATCCTTATCTCTCAGTCTGTGTGATATTAAAGAGATTTTCTTCATGTTGCTCGAGTTCTTTGATTATTAACCTTCGTCACTGGGTGCCGATTGGTGAGAGTTGGAAAAGCACATATACAGGCGTACAGTTTCAGCTCCATAAATCTGGTCTTCCCTGCAGAGAGAGATGAAACTGCCTCCTATTGAGCTGGCATGGGCAGACACAGGGAGCCTCATATATCATATCAACAGTACACGGACTCCTGCAGTTCAAGTTAGAGATGGAGAACCTAACAAATCTATGTCTATTTCTGTACACAGAGAGTGCAAACCTCTTGTACTGTATCTTTGGTCTGATTCTCATCCTCTAATTGAATTTGTTTCTGTTTGTTTCCAAATGTACTCCCAGTCAATCTGCCTTTGGTCCAAGGAAATGGTATTTTCAAATGTGTGAGCAACCTCAGTAGTGATTACATTATGTATGCATGCATTTTTGATGCAATATCTGTTGTGTGATTTTAATGTTTGAGCTTTTATCTATGTTTGCTTGCTTTGAATAGTGTTGTCAGTATTTGCTGCATTGTTGTTGAGACGTTCATGGTCCCCAGAGGATTAAACTTTGCGACTTTGGTTACACCTTGACTTTTTATTCTAACACTTGCCACCAAGTTCAAATTTTCATTTGTCGTGTGAAATATCTTGACAACTATTGGACGGGTTTCTATGAAATTTTGTAAAGATATTCATGACCAGACGATGTACTCTAATTACTATGGTGATGTACTGGCTTTCCCCCTCGATCACATTTGTGGTTCTAAGAGAATTCTTTCAGTAACTATTAGATAGATGGCTATGAAATTTGTTAGAGACATTCATATCCTTCTCAGAATGAATTTTAATAACTTTGGTAATCCCTGAACTTTTCATTTATTGCCATCATCTTAATTTCACTTTGTCCAGTACTTGACTAAATTCCTGCAAAACTAGTGTCATGGTCAGGTGCACTTCACTGTATTTTCTGCTAATTAGCAAAAACACTACACTAAGATGGTAACATGAGCATGTTAGCATACTAAACTTTAGCAGCTCAGAGCACTGCTGCTTAAGTACAGCCTCACAGAGCCGCTATAGCTGCAGACTTTTTAATCTAGTTTAAATATGGGCTTTGAGTCAGCATTAAAATGAATTGATTGAACTGAACATGTGCACACCTAGTATGTATATATGTACAGTATATATGTGTACATATAAACTGTATGTAAGACACACATGCTGTAGTAGTCGGAGTATATAAAAGCCAATACAGAATATATACATGCATCAAACCCACATGGCATTGATTGAGCCAAGCTGTCTGCCAAGATGCCAAGTCATCAAGTGTCTCAGTTAGACTGTGGACTCCAGGAACGTGACCCTCCAAACGGGAGAGAGATTTACGGTTCGGTTAGAAGCTTAGATCTGGGATCATGTGTTTTGGATTCTGAAAGAGGTTTTCATTATTTTGATCATTAAAAGTAAAAGGGAAACATTTCAGCATTAAATGCTGCTGACCCCAACCTTGATCGTGTACCAAACAGAGAGTGTCTGAAATTTCACCCACTGGTGTATGTGTGTGTTTGTGTGTGTGTGTGTGTGTGTGGGTGGGTGTGTGGGTGGGTGAGTGGGTGTGTCAAAGATCTCCTTCATTTCTGAACAGCTGTGCAAATGTGTTTCAAGATGTTTGAGACACAAAATAAATTAACTACAGAATAATTAGTCGCTCATCCCTCACCTGCCCTCTCTCAAATTCTCTCCTGGTACTGATTTGACTCAATGTTTGGCTGCAATATTACCTATGTATCAAAGCATTCCCTGTTTAGTTGTACTGTATGCCGTGAATTCTGACAGATCATTATATGTTACAGACTTATGTGTACAAAACTAAACTGTAGGGTTGCCTAAATAATCCAAAACATATGTAACCATCGGCGGGAATTTCCTAATTTGTATCCAGACACAATAAGTCTGGGACATTTGAATCAATACTAGGCCAATATTTTTATTAAATATAGTGTCCCGTCTTACTCTGGAGCAATGTGTCCTACTGCCACATGCATCTTGCCACAACAACAGTTTTGTACGATTGTTTATAAAATGCAGATGTTCCTGAAATCCTGAAGTTCCTACTCATCACTCTGAATACATGGCAAAAACAACAACACCAAGGTCATGGTGGCATACGTCGGGTGGGATTTGTTTTGGAATGTCACTTGATGTCAGGAAAGTCCCAACATGTCTCGCATGTTAATCTAATACCAACAGGGAGTACATAGCAGCTGTCTCGAAAGAGTGCGGCAACACGGAGGTCAATCTAAGGATAAAAGCAAGCGGACAAGGCAAAAAGGAAAAACAATGACAATGTTAGCATTAGCCTGTGAACACCAGCCAACGTTTGACCTCCTGTTGTACAAAATGGTACTGTATTCTTGTTTAAACAGATGTAACACATTAAGGACATTTCCATTGACACCATTGGCCACGGTGAGTCAAACCATGGCATGACAGCCTCCACGTGGGTTGCATTGACATCATATGGGCTTTGTCATACACTGACATATACAGCAAATCCTTCTCTACATTCACTCTGAGCTCGCTCCACTGCTCTACATCTCTCACGACACCTCTTAAGTCCTGTTTGGAGACGATGACGCGCCGAGTCAAACTGAGTCTAGAAGGGTTCTGGTTTCCATTTGTAGTCCATGTAGTATGGACCAATCAAGGCCGAGCGGGCTTTTGGTTACAACAGTCTGTGTGAAGGGCAAAAGAGCCAACCCATCAGCTATTGTTTGATGATGATTTAGCTTTTAATTAGTCGCTCATCCCTCACCTGAAAGACTTGGCAGTTAACATGTGAGTCAACACTCCAGCGCAGCACGGACTGAAGTAGGACTTGGAGTAGAACTGATATTGCTGCAGTAATGTTTGTAAGGAGCTGGCTTTATGTTTCAACATCTGCCCATCTACAGTATAACCTACTGTATTACACAAGAGCAGTACACAGTATGTCATGAAGGGCTGCCTGGCAGGCTCACTTCAGGGCAAAACAGTCCTTTCCCTTTGGATTACCCAACAAGTCCTCATACTGTTGGAGACGGGAAACGCACAATCTCCGCTGCAGGTGTTTCTTTCCTATGTTTGAGGTGAATAAACACGGTTATATGAATGTGTCTTGAAAAGATATTAAATAGTTGACGTGAGACAACAGAGGTGATTTGGGTCTGTGCAGGGATTTTCATTTCATTTGTTTGTGAAGATCGATTTATGGGGGTCTAAAATCTTTCCCAGCTCCAAAAGGAAAATAAGAATCCGTGTGAAATTTCAAGTCAACCAAAATCAAAACATCCAACATGAAGTAAAGGACAGACGACGCAGTTTGACCCCAAAACTGCCAATTCAGCTTCCTGAACCGTATTTACGCTAAACACACCTACCCCTGTCAGCACACACCTTGAGCGGCGCTGATATCTGTATGTTGACGAGGGCAGATGTGTCAGAGCTGAGGGTGAAGAAGTGTGAGCGGAGAGAGACGTGGTGAGTGAGGACTCCATGTTTATTCCTCCATGGGGAGAGGGCTGTCATTGCTGAATTCCTGTGAATGAAGTATGGCGCCCAATTCCTGTGAGCCAGATAATTCACAGTTATAGGTCTGATCTATCCAACGTGGACGTGACACTTCCACAATAGTGTTGAGAATTCACACAAGGCCCGGCCGCACAGGTTCCCGTGGAGCCACTAATACTGGCAGTTTTAAGAGGGACAATCACCAGTCGATGTGACATGCGGGCTGCGAAGGTGTCGAGTTATTTAGATGCCCAATCTGAGCTGTAACAATAGCAGTGAAGGTGAGGGATGAATCGCCTCACTGGGGAGCTTTCAATAACAAATTAACAGGATGGATAATGAAAATAGCACCTGAGTTGATATGAGTGCTCAACTGCCATAAAACAAAATGAAAGGTTGAAGATATACAAGTCCATAAGGGTTAGGTAATCTTAATTAGGTATAATGTTATAACAAACTCCCATTTCTTGCGTTTCCTGGAGAACAGGTGGCGCGCCATGTGTTGGAAATAGTCTACAACTCAGATTCATGCATGGAAATGCACTGTGCCTGCACACTCATTCCTATGATCGAGTAAGTATAAATGAAAGTTAGATTATGTTTTGTAGTCTGAACTGCTCTCCATATCCTGAAACACCCCAAAAGACATTATAGTATTAGATTAATGGACTGTTGAATAAGTGATGACTCCAAATTTCCGAAACGGAACCAGGTACTTGTTGGGATGGTGCCTGTTCAGGAAAGGCAAACAAAACAGGAAGTAAACTAGAAGTGAATCATAGTTCTGAAACATGTTGCCAGTAGAAAGGTTGATTTACATCTGAATCGGTTATCATAAAGTCATGAGTCATGGAGGTAAACTGATTTCCGGACATGATGACAGCCTGCTTGACACATGCAACTTCCTCCTTATTTACTGTCTGCTGACAGCCAAGGTCGTCTCAAAGTCACTCTCAAAGGCCTTTGTGAGCCCAAGGCAAACACCTTTTCCCATTAAAGAGCTGTTTTTGTTTTTGTAACACAGGGTCAGGCTCTCTGTCTTTGCTGTATGTGGAAAAAATATACTTTAAACTGAAAGAAAATGTTTGTTTGTGCTGAGTTTTCTAAAAAAAAAAAAAATTACTGCAGGGATGAATTACTACTTTAAATATTGCACCATAAACAAAATGTAAGATTAGACTTTGGGTGGGTTCATTCAAAAACTTTCACAGAACATAAAAAAACTTTTGAAACATATGCTTTGTGAATTCTGTGTTGCTGGAGCCTCTGTGGGGAATCCCCCACTGTGCCTCACTGACATTATCCACTACTTTCATTTCATACGTGTAGTTATCATGTCCCAAGGAACCACCTGAGGCTTAGGTGGGTATCCTGCCTTCATTGGGGTTGTTTTACATCCAGAAAAACAGCTTCCCTCAGCACTCTCAGATATTCCATATCAGATATCACATTCAGTTATCTCTGCTGGGTTTCCTGGAGTTTCCTTGGCTCTGAGGTTGAGCAGAGACTAAATTCCTCTGTGCTCCAGCCCCTTCCTGAAGGCTAACTCTGGGGTTTCAGCTGCCCTGCTCTCCCACTTTCAGTTCTCCTAAGTGATTGTAAACCTGTTCTGGTTTTCACCTGCTGTGGCCATGAAACCCAAACTGGCTGTAAAAGTAGAAAAAAAAAAGACAAAGAGAAAGAAAAATAATTTTGCCTTCGTGTTCCTCCCTACTAGAGACGATTAGAGGTTGGTTCAGAATGATATACCGTACACACACTCTGAAATACACACCGAAATCCACTGTGCCCATGTGTGGGAGGCCGTTTGGCCCGGAGGTGAAGTCAGAGTACCGGACTTCACTGCTGCGAGGGAGAAATGAACATGTTTCCAGTAATCTTCCTCTGCCTCACTCTACCTCTGGATATCTATCAGTGTTATTCTGTTTTACGAGGAGAGAGCAGGATGGAGCTGTACTCTATGAAAGTTATTTGAAAGATCTACACCCCCTGCTCCCACAAACACACCATCACCCCTTCATCCCTGGCATGTCGGACCTGCAGTGGAGCGTGTAATCGTAACACCATGTCCAATGCTGGAGAGAACTCACAGGCCAAATTGTCCATGTCATCGCCCGCTTCTGGCTGTGAAATACTGGATCTGACATCATCGCCCCTCATGGAGGGGCACGATGGAGGGACTGGAAGAGGGGTGGGTCGTATAGGACACAACAAGATGGGGGGTGAAGCTGCTTGGAATGTTGTATCTGTGGAAGTCGTTACGTTGAATCCCCCAGGTAGACATCTAAAATTATTACCTGGTTCCTTTTTCCCTTTAAATGTTGCTTCCGCTCTCTTTTTCTTTTGCTGTCTTCCCACTACTCAGCTTCCCTTCATCATCTCATACCCCTCGTTTTTCATTTGTCACTTCCTGACTCTTTGGTTTTTTAACACGGCAGGAGGACACATCTGGACTATTTTGTCAAGCACTGGGGTGAACAAAGTCATTTACACTTCACTAGGTAGCTTTAACTTCTTAATCATGAGGAATTGGGAGTTCAAGTTTTTCAGAGCATTGAACATTTATACAGCATTTTACAAACAATCAATCACTAAAACTGGATTAAAGACTCTCCCTGTCACCTAGGTGCCAACATTCATCACCTTCTGCCTTCAACACGAGTTGAAACTTCATAGACTTCAAGTTGTAAATCTTGCAAACACACTTGACTTGTCGATGTGCTCACCATCATGGTTGAAAATCAAATATAGAGAAGTGGCGACCTCACTCACAATGTATGATAAACCATATTCTACATTTCATATCAGTTCAGTTGAAAATGAGTTCAGTTATTGAGTTAATTTGGCAATATGAAGTAAGATGTACACTTTAATATTATAATAACAGACCGGCTGTGTTTGAGTGTGCTCTGTTGCACCTGTAACCACATCTAACAGTGATGTCATCAGGAGTACACCTGTTCACCGCTATGGGAAGGTGAGAAGTTAATCCAGTGTAGGTCAGCAAAAACAAAAGTTCCTGGGGTGTTCAGTTACTCTTAAAGCTTAGAAGAACCTCCAGTGAAGTCAGGCAGCTTTTTACTCAAGAACTTGACTACTTGCGACGCACTGATGGCACAGCTGAAAAAATTCTTGCTCTTTGCATATACCGGGGGTTCAATTCCACATATTCGACCTGAACTAAGGCTGGGTTTGCGGGCGTTAATGAAAGAGAAGCCAGCAAGGGCAGGATGCCTACACTGTGGACGCACAGTCAAATAAATTAATGAAATGTTATACGAATATCAGATGTCAGATGGATAGCAGACTGCAGGCTCGCTCTAAAGGTCAGCCTGCATCATATCGGCATATATCGTGTTTTAAAAGATAGTCACGGTGTACCTCGCTACCCCGCCATGCCCTTCCTCTGAGGGTGGGCAGCTGTGACCTCGGGAGACCCACGGGCTCACAAGCATTTCTGACCGGCACTCACCGGTCCTTTTTAAGTATTTGACAGGTGAAATACGACAAGCTAATCTCTCTGCCCTCCTCAGGGACACGGCCAGAGAGAAAAACATTAGTCCTGACCTTGGAGTTTCAGATGCAAATACATTCTAGAGGAGACAACCGGTCAACCCCCCGGTGACCCCCATAGTTTACTACAGACACGCACATACACACACGTACATGCTATGTATGCTCACACAGAGGCAATTTCTCACAAGCAAACAATCAGTCATTTCTGCTGAGAAAAACACGCACAAGCACGATGATACTTGTTCATGTCCGTTAAGAAGAAGAAGCATGTTCACAAACTGTACCGAAAAAAAAAATCCACCCGGCCTCTCTTTAATCCCACAAAAGATCGGATAAATGACACACAACATGAAAAAATGTCATCTAAATTTAGGTCACGCTGTGTATTTCGAAAAGAAGCACACATACAGTAGACACCTGAAACATGAAACCTCGGCCCCCGTTATCCACCGCCAAGAACGTGTTGATGAATGCGTACTCATCTTTCTATTTATATGAGCTTTGCTTTATTTTAATGTGATAGAGTATGACTCACAAAGGAGCTTCTCGGCTTGCAGGTTTACATTCTGCCACTGTGGGAGCGCTCACACCAGAGAAGTGAATCAGAAGACATGGCAGTGAAAACAGACCATGTTACATTTTGGCCGGTTCCCTTGGAAACTCATGAGGAGGCCGACCCGTATTTCTGTCCCGAAGTTCTCATGAAATTATATCTGCTCTCCGTTTAAGTGAGGCGAAAACACAAATCGTTAATCATTTTCTCATAGGCACTGTGTAGCCGAGGTGAAAGTATTCTTTCCTTTAGAAGAAATATTAGAGCATTATCACTACTCAAAGTACTAACCCAGGCAGATTGCCCGCTCTCACACTGTCAATTTTATTGATACATTAAAATGTTAGCATTTTTTATTCATTCATTATATATAAAAGTTGAGATGATGTTATTTTACGTCCTCTTTTGTTGTCAGGCGTACCATACACTAGAAATCATTGAAAAGATTTTTAAAAGACTAACACCCTCTGACAGCTAAAGCTGGCCTCACACCAAATTACTTTTTTAAAAATGATTTTACTGTTGTAGAAGAATTTCCAGTTTCAGTAGAAAATTCTGAAAGTTCTGCCTGAGTTGCTGCGTGTTCTTCTAGATTGTTTACGGCATGGTTGTAAAAGTCAGTCTGGAGTCCATCTCTGTGTCGATAAAATCAAACATGTTTAATATTTTCAGAGGTTTTTAGTCTAATCAAATAGCAGCATTCAATCATGTGAAGAGTGTGAACAACCTATAGGTGCTCACTAGTACACAGGAAGCAGGTAACTGGCTACACAGTAGAAAACATAGAGAGAACTGCGGGAACCCGGGCATCAGTTTTCCTTGATTGTACAAAAAGTGGAGAAATTGCTAGAGCTGTGGAGTCAGTGAGAGTGCCTCTTTGACGTGTCCTCCCATTTGAACCATGATCAAGTGGAGAAGGGGGAAAAAATGCCCTCAAAATGCACAGCTGTGGCCAAAAGCTGCTTTTGTTTCTGCTTCATTGCTCAACACTTTGTATTCTTGTAAATTTCCACCAGGTGGATGATAGGAAATAATCTCAAAATGAATCTAGTTGTAATCTTCTAAATATTGTTCTTGCAAGATCTCTAGTCTTTGTAAAATCTTAAAAACCTTTGACTGTATGCTAGGCATGAAGATAGAAGCAATTAGCAATTTGTCTGCTGCTGTGAAATTATTGTTCGTAAGACCAGGACGAGGCTGGTTTTCACTGAACTTACAAAGCGAGTTACAGAAATGTAGAAATAAATTGTGTATAATAATGAATTATGACTGTGACTTATAGCTGCCAGATGAGTTGGCTGACACAGCTGGAGCTCTTGTCTAATCAGACTGTCCCCTTCATTGCAGTCGTGAAGCGGACCTGGACAGACACACAGAAATCATGCAGAAAAACAGTTATCTGATCATGCTGTCGTGTGTGTGACTGTGCTGTGAACTCATGGTGTCAGTGAGACCTGCTGCAATACTATATTGTTGTGCTTGTGTCTCTTTTATTAAAAGGAAAAGATTACAGTGAACTGAAAAGATGCAAAACCACCAACCATGTGCAATCTTAGACTTATTCTTATATAGACATGTAAAAAGGTTCAGTGCATAGAGTTTTTAAAATATGTTTTTATTAACGTACAATCACCTGAAAAGAAGTGTAATTTCTTTACCTTAGAATGAACCTTTTACAGAGGGAGCTGGCTGACTTACACAGAGTCCGCCATGTTGCATCAATTAGGATGAAATGTGACCCTATTAATCAGGGAGTGTAAATGTCATATGCTGGACAGTGGGAAAGTCTGCAAACTGAAAAATGCTCCTACTGTAAGGGGTTTACATTTTTTATGTAAATGTTATCAGTTCATATTAAGTTTTGTTTCTTAGCTAACACTGTTTTGTTTTGCACGTTTCCTCTGGGGTCTGAGCTAGAAACCTGAAAAGAATTTTTTTTTTTTTTTTTTACATCATTAAATTCACAAAGAAAGTCACACATCATTTCACTTGCAGTGTTGATAGTTGTAAAATATGTTAAGCATAGTCATCTTGTATGTGTTATTTTAACTGTAGGTAAGACATATTTCACAGATTATTTTAGCCACCAAACCATACACCTACTGCTTCAAGTATGATGTGTGATTTGAATATAAGGCCTGCTTCTACCCATTAAACCCCCCAATGACTACATCTGCCCCGCCACGCTCCCACACAGATTACTTTTTGTGGGTCTGTAAAGTCCGTTGACAAGAGCTTAGGGATAGAAGGCCGGTTGACTAAGGAAGCTCGGGGCTTGTTAACACAATTTGCCTTTAACCCACAACATGAAATCAGGCACAAAAAAAAAAAAAGTCCAGATATATGACCTCTAAATGACATTGAAGGAATTTAACTGATGCTGTAAAAAAAAAAAAAAAAAGTCTACTAAAAAAGGAGAAAGGACTATTGTCTGATTTAGTCTTAGTACATCTACACCATTCTTTTAAGTGAAGAGAGTAAGAGAGCATTCAGCACCCATCAGGTGCAGAAAGGAGATATTAAGTTTAAAACCAAAGCTAAAAATAGTTTGTTACACTTATTGTCTTTATTAATGAAAGTATTTATTGTTATACATGCAAACAAGGTGACCAAGGTGTATATAAAAAAGTGACCATCAGAGAAATTGATGGGAAGACATTTACATTTAAGGCAGGTGAATTCTTCAGTAAAACAAATTATGCTCCTCCCTTGTGGAGAAAGACAGACAATCTGTGCATAACTCAAACACAGAAAATGAAATACACACGAGAACTGGTGTGTGAATAGACAAAATGTCTGAGCAGCTGCAGAAGTTGACTGTCAGTTTTCTCATTACCAAAGGAAGCAGACGTTACAGTAACACTGTCAGCCATTAGCCAAAAAGGAGGCTTTGTGTCATGTTGCCTTTGTTTCCTCCATTGGTGCACACTCTCGGCGCCAATTACATATGTTATACATTATAGGTTGAACAAATACAGATCTAATGTATTTGACAGTGCAGGGCGTGATTGTGTTACACTGGGTCCGCTGCTCTATCTGCCCGGTCTGACACAGAGGAGCCTTTTAGGAAAGAGAATGTGACTTCAGGTTGGGTCTTTTACAGAGAACAGGTGGTGGACACGTGCAGCAGCGAGCCTCAGATGCTCACATTCCTTATTATAAGTACATCTCTGTCATCAAAGGATTTTTTATAAATCAGGGAGTTTCCTTCATTTTCTGTGACGGGGGGGTGGAGGGCAAAGGAGCCAAAGGAAGTTCTGCTATCAAATTTCTACTTCTCATCCTCTTTGAAAAAGTACAATCTGTCAAGATGAATATTGGCAACATGTCTGTTTTGTCTGGATAAAGCAGAACAAGAGAGAGGGAGGTGCGACGAGAGAGAGAGAGAGAGAGAATCACATGTAAAAGGAAGAACAGGAGATGATGGGACTGTGCTGTGAGAGATAGACAAAAAGAACAAAGCATATCCAGCGACACGTGAATATGATGATGAATATGTTATCTGAGAGGAGAGAAAGAGAGAAATAACAGTAAAAGGTTAAGACCACACAAAACCTGCGCACAACTCATGCTTGCTCTGAATCTCAGGGGAACCCTAAGCCATACAGTGAGGTAATTCAGACCATCTGCAGGGAGACCAGGCTGAAGAGGGGGCCCTCCATTTTAGCAGGGCTCTATAAAACAGGTTTGGTGGTTGGATTGGGTCCATATAGTCAAACATACAGTGACTCTTGGCTGTAATATTTACATGCTGGCTTCACGCAGAATGAGACCTCTGAAACGCCCTGCTCCTTTGTGTTCCTAAAGTAACGCCAGAGAAGATTTGATTACTGTGAATCGCAAATTAGACCTTCGAGAAGGAGACAACCTCATCTTCAGTGACTGACACGCTACTGACGTGTCCTTTCTGCTCAGGTTGCATATCTTGAGTTCGGTTTGGTCACCGGAGAGAAATGCTGACATGTAGGTCTTAAAAAATGCTGGAGAAAAAGACAACAGTGGACAGACACTCAGAACTGATGTCACCACTTGCTTTCTTCAGCTCCATCTGGACTTTTGAAAGACACTGAAAGACGCAGAAAAAAATGCTCCTATGTGGAGTTAGAGAGAGTGGTATCAGATGCCATGTTTTGCTGTTTAATGTTGACCTGTTGGGGAGGGGGCAGACTTAAAAAATTAGGAAGTTGTCCAGATTTATAAGTTACAAACTGTGAAAAAGGTATTGTTGAGTAATGTGTGCTTTGGTGTAAGGCCTCATCATGTTTTTAGTTGTATGAATCAGAATTTTCTCACCTGTTATTATTATTATATTATATTAGTTATGCAGAAGTAACAATGTAGCCGCTTTGATTGACAGGTAGATGCCGTTACAGGTGGCGTGTTTGAGCACTCCGGCTTCATTCAGTCTGTCTCGGGTCCACCAATGGTCCACGTCTTTGCCCAGTTAGACTTGGAGCCACCACACACGGGTGACATCCATTCCTCCTATCCATTCTTTTTGCTGTCAGTGATCGCCATTAGCTTCTAAAAAGTGGTTGCTAGTGCTTCTACGGTTCACACTAAGGATCTTTTTTGGACGATTGATCTTGTCCCTTGGAAATTTTTCATTGAGAACATTTTGATTCTCCTGTGATTGTATGCGTCATTTGCCTGTTATCATTGTCGCTCTCCAATGCCCACACCATCTCCAAAGTTAGTTTTTCCTCTTTTGACAAACTCAAAACTTAAGTTGGTCCCTTTCATAGGTTGCAGGAATTTTCACACATCCTAAAACAAAAAGCAATCCATTCATTTTCAGGCTGCTGAAAACATTTTTTTCTTAATAATGAGAAGTTTTGCTGAAACTAATTTGTTTCCTACAGGAAGACCTCACTGACCTTCATTTACTTGGATGCTGTGGGATGTTTCTGACGTCCTCTCTGACTGATGAAGTCTTGATTAATATACAGAGTACTGTTTTGACAAATATAGTATAGTATATAGACCAAGACACCACCATTAAATCAAGTGAGGACAAATCACTTAGAATGTAAAGGACGTCCTGCCTGACCTGAATCAGCAGCAAAACTAAAATGAAACATCATTCAATATTAAAAAATGAAAAAGTCATGACCTGTGTGTTATGTCTTACTGTATTCTGTTAATTTCTAGATATTTTTGAGATTGAACATCATTCTGTTATATCGGCATGGACACCCACCCACACCCACATGTAGCTGTACAGGGGAGCACAGAGACACACATGCAGTCACGCTCCCTCGATCTCGGTGTACCTCATATAGAATGTCCCTCACCACAGCCAGAAGTCACATTCAATTTGCCAGTGATCTGCTGGTGGATATTCTTGGAAAAGAACATATAGTGAATATGTGCATACCAAGTGAAATGCTAGAGGAAGCCTTAATCTCATTTTCAGGGGGGATTAGTGGGAAGGTCAGCTATGTTAAATTATCAGTCAGCCTTTCAGAGCATCACCTCAGTAATGACGTCTGTGAGGATGCTGTAACAGGACAGAAAGCACATCTTCTCCTCATGACTCAGCAGGAAGTGAAAGACTGCGTCTGTCTGAGCCAAACAAGCAGTCACAGACAAGTATAAATACTCAGTCTGGATTATTGATATGTTGAGAAAACCAGCTGGTGGGATGGAGGAACAGGGTGCAGTGCAGGAGACAGACAAGTACAAACATAGATCAAAACAACTTTGCAGCTTTTATATTTCACATTTCCTGCACCTGTTGGACAAATCCTCAACTCATGATTCTCTGAAAATGACCTGGTCAGATCGTTCTGTCATGATTACACAGGAACCGACCCAAAATGCATGCTCAGACAATAGTTGGCGAGAGAAGGGGGTTTATTTGTGATGTGGGAAGAAAGGGGAAGGAGAGGGTCCGATGATGAGGTGGAGAGGATGGCTGAGGTGAAGCAGTGGGTGGAATAGACGGTGGAGGCACGGAATGTGGGTTGTCCAGGGATGTTGGTGGAGAGTAGGCAAGCAGGAGGTGATGATGGTGGACCCGAGCACAAGAAGATCAGAGGTTAGAAATGGGCTAAGAAACCAACGGGAAGCTCAAAGAACAATAGTTAAGGAAGTGTGAACATAGACTACCACAGTAGCTGAGCAAACGATCTGACAAGGTGTGGAAGGAAGGCCAGGGTTTATGTGCTGTTGAAGTGATGAACTGATGGAAGGCAGGTGCGCTGAAGAATGCCAGGTGTGCTTCATTTGTGAATATCCAGGAGGGACCAGGGAAATGTGCCACGTCCACAATGCACAAACACAGAGACTAACAAGGAGAGACTGACAAGTAAACACAAGGAACCAAGAGTCACGTGACTCGTGACAGCCTGACTCAGTTACTCTTACGGTCTCTGTCTTTGTTGATTGTTATATTAGCCAGGAAGCAGCAGAGACAGGACTGTCAAGCTGGAGGTCACCAAAGCCACCACGCTTTAAACGTCAAAACAACGCAGGACAGAGCTGCACACATACATCACTAATGACAAGACATTAGATTTAATTGGATTTAGACTCCCTACCCCAAACCATAAACATTGTTGCTTCTGAGGAAGCACAGGTCTCTTTTAGGGGAGACCCCCCCCTGACTCCCCCATAATTTGAAGACTGCACTGAAGTTTCTTTTCGCTCTGTGTTCCCACACCGGTTCACAAAATCTCACCAAACCACCGTGGAAGTGACTGAACTCTTTGACAACAACAATGAATAAAGACAAAAGGATCAAGTGAGATCCAAGTAGTTTAGCACCTGAACCCTAGTGAGTACAATAAACGTCACAGGCATATTTATAGCGCAGTATATGGAGAATGTCCAATTCCCCTCTCCGCAATAACGCACATGCATCTGCTAACGGCATCAGAGCAAAAACCCTTTTGCTCCATCCGAGAGGTCGGAGGAGGAGGAGGAGGAGGGGGTGGGGTTGGGAAGTGAAAATAGAAAAGTGCATCGCATCAGCTCATATCTGTGCCACTGTATACTTTCTATTAACTTACACTTTAAGCCCCTCGTAACCCAAACCCCAGCCTATTGCGGGCCATGCCGCCCTGTAGGGCCCGGGACGGAGGGCTATATATATCTAACACTCACCTTTACAACTGCCAAGAGAGCACACCCCACAGCAAGCTGTAACTCCATCATACCGTACATGAGGTGGCCTTTACCCTCAGCAAAACAACGGCGGCAAACTGCACAGGATACGCAAACACTGACTTTGATATGTTTAATATGACGTATGTATATGGTTTGCTTTATAAGTTCAGAATGTGATACCATGAGATCGCAATCCTCCATCTTGGCTCAAATGAAAGCACAATTATGTACCAATATCAGTAGAAAGAAAGCAGCAAATGGTACATGTAGGGAGATAAAGAAGACATTAACTTAAAATGTTATGCCTTATATGTAATGCCTAGAACTCACCAAAGAAACTATGCAACAAGTAGGGGGGGGCAATATAATATTGGAATCATGTGATAAGAACACTAAAACATAAATATCCAACAGCATTAATGTGGTGGATGTTCAGATTTCAGCATCCCTTGAAAACTGTATCACAATTCTTTTGGGAGTTGCAGTGTTTCTGTATTTGCTCATGGTTTGCTCTTTGTTGTGTACTTTTACAGAGAATAGTAGGGGACTGCAGTAACACCAGTAGACTGAATCTCTTTTTTAAAAAGTGTATTTACAACACCAGGGGAATGTGCAGTGCAGGAGTGGAATCTTGACATGGCAGGAGAATGGGAGATGGGGGCTTTCCTGAAGCACGAGGAAAATCCCAATTAGTCCAAAAAGGTCAAAAATCAGAATAACAAAAAACACAGCGCAGGCCGTAGAACTGTTAGCACGAGTTAGACTGAACGATCTGGACGGTTGAGCCGGGGTTTCATGCAGCATGGGTTGATTAGTTGATGAGGTACAGGTGCAGACAGAAACACAGGGGAGGAAAAACAAGGGAGAACATTAGGAAAGAAGTAGGCGGAGAGCCTCCACCTAACAGTGTGTGCGTGTTTAAATCATTTCTCTCTCAAACTGGCGTGTGTTTTATTTATCCACTGACTTTAAGATTTTTCTTACAGTTACAGTTATCAGGAGTCATTCACCAACATTAAAATATGCTAAAAGTAAGCCTCAAATGGACCTTGTGCTCCACCTTGCAGTAGCAACAGCAACTAACAATAGCAACTACTTTATGAAGAAGGTCTTCATAACCACCACAAATGTATGGTTTGTTACTAAGATAATAAGCAAGATAATGTAATGTATGTTATTTATATATTTTTTTCCACATATTAAGGGCCAGTGGACGGGTGTTCACATCCTGATTCACTGACCTATGATGCCAGCAGTTGCTTGAATTTATAAACCCAAATTCAGAGGTAAAGGTGAACAAAAGGAAGCGGTAATAACTGAAGAGGATGGTAAACACAAGATAACAAAAGGCGGCTGAGTCCAGGCAAAAACAAGATAAGGTAAATCACAAAAAATTCCCAATTGAACAAAACTTTTATTCACATTTATTCACTGTTGGAGTTTTAGAAGAAATGTTATCAGTTATTGTCGTAATGAAGTTACTGTAGGCTGTCCTTGAAATGTCCATTTCCCCCATCTAGGAAAAGTTAATAGTACATTCTGAACAATATTTAAACTCAGGCTTTGGGTAATGGAAATAGACCTTTTTCTCCTTTAGGTACATATGTTTAGAAAATGGGTTTAGTATAGATATTGTACGGGTCATACAAATGTCATTGATACCTGATTTGCATTGTTTTGGTCTATTTGGCTTTAGCAAGCTGACCTGCATGCTAATACAAGATGCACAAGGTTGAGGAGCTAATCTATCGCAACGTCATGTCATCACTTCTTTGATGCAAAGATTGCTGTTGTAGGGCTTATGTTAACCATCCCCCATTTTAAGTCACATTGTTCTCTATTGGTCTCTTTTTGTGACTGGTATTAAGCCACAGGACTTCAGGAGATCTAAACCTAAGAGATTTTACATAAAGACAGTCAGCAGTGTGTTCTTCCAGACATTCAGCCTGGTGAAGCAGACCGCTGGGAGTGTCTGTTAGTGAGCATGCTGATGAAAGGCCTCTCACAAAATGACATCTGGGTATCTGAGAAAGTGTGGATGTGGTGTGAAAGTGTTGTGAACGTGACAGATCTCAGTGTGCTGACAGCATCACCGCAGAGATCCATCTGTGGCTTCACTCTAGTCTCCTCTGCCAGGAGGACATCAGCCCTGACAGGCCAACTGCTGTTCAGACCCTGTATCCGGATACCGTGTGTCCGAATTGTGTTTAGATCCAGTTAACACAGATTAAACTTCACACCTGGCATCAGAATGCTTCTCAAGAACATCTCCAATGGCCACTTGTGAATGTGATCTCATTTTCTCACTCTTGAGCACATACTAGTTGGGAAAAAAAGGAATAACTTTACCTTAACCTCCCTTTTGACATAAATATTACAACTGCCTACTGTATATCCTCATGCTTCACGTTGTCACATCATTTGCTCTCTCTCTCCTTGTGTCCGTGCGTGCTTTGACCTGGCTTTAGTCTCTTTACCTCTGTTTGTGCAGAAAGGGCACCACAAATTTTACACCTGTTTTTTCTCTAGTTCTGCTGACAATGATTAATCTGATTTGGCAGCTATTTTACATGATTTTACAATGCCTCTGGGTGATTGCTGAACATCTCATTCCAAAACCGTGGGCATTAATCTGCTGCTGCTACAGCCTCCTGTACTTCTGGTTTCAGGCTTTCCACCAGATGTTGAGCCTGGCTTGTTGGAATTTGCTCCCAGTCAGCCACAAGAGCATTAATAAGGTCCAACACTGATGTTTGGTGATCGGATATGGCTCACAACCAGTATTCCAGTTCTTTGCAAAGGTGTTGATTGGCTCTGTACACGATACTCAAGTTCTTTATGGATCTGGTTTTGCGCACTATCATGTTGAAACTGGAAAGAGCATGGTCTGGTCTGGATCTGCTCTATATGAAAAGTGTCCTGAGATAACTTCTGTTATAATGTGGCGTTATGGATAAACTTGAATTGGGAGGGTATCTTGCGGACGTTGTGCCAGGCCATCTATGTTCTAGTTCTCACCTACAGATAGATAGATAGATAGATACAGATACAAGTGGCCAAAATGGGTTACATCCATCGGGGCCAGACTCAGCCTTAGAGATTGAGTTAGGAGCTCAGACATCTGTAGGGAGCTCACAGCAGAGCCACTGCTCCTTTCGCTTTGGAAGGAGCCATCTGAGGTGGTTCAGGCATATGATCAGGGTGCTCCCTGGGCACCTTCCTTTGAAGGTGTTCGAGCAGGTCCAACTGATAGGAGACCCAAAACCCACTGGAGGGACTACATAGCCCACCTAGCCTGGGAACGTCTCGGGGTGCTCCAGAAGGAGCTAAAATGCATTGCTGGGCAGAGACACACCCTGCTGAACCGGCTGCCACACCCCACGCCAAATAAGTAGAGGGAAATGGATGGATGGATGAAAGTGTCTTCACCAAAACATGTTCCTTAACTGTAAGTAGGGGGCTCAAAAATACAAGAAAGAGTGAATCATTTGCAGTATTGCTATTGCTTGTTTTGTTTGAGTTGAGTTTAAGTCAACTCAAACTAAATGTTGAGCAGTGAACATCTGCGGATAAAGCGGAGCGCATACAAACGCTTCTTGTCCACACTGTGGTGAAACCAAGGTGTAATAATCTACTCACATCATTCAGGTTCCGTCACAGACAAATGTGCAAATTGATTTTACAGTTAAATATTCGTGTCATGTGCAATTCCACTGCAATAACATGCGCTTGTGTTTCACACACATGCGCCCGTCAGTGGGTAACGGGCTTCAAAAACTGTGTGTTTCTGCTCACATAAATCATTTCAGCGCAGCTGCAGTCTGCCGCTCTATCCTCAGATAAGCCTTCTCAAACCTCCCTCCCAGCCATCATGCAGCCTCGCAGCGCTCACGGCCTGGCCGCCTCTCAAACCTCTCACGTTTGTGCTTGAGTGTGACAGCATGTGTTTGCCCTTGTGTTTAAGAGAATGTGCAAGTGTACAGAATGCTTGGGAGCAAATGTGGGTCTGAGAGAACGTGTTAGTGTGAGTGACTGTGTGATTATGGGCGTAACTAGTACCTACTAATCCCCCCGCGAGCTGATAAAGAATCTCCTGCTCAGTATTAGCAGCTGATGTAGCTGACCAGTGCAACATTTAAAATCTCTGCCAGGATATTTATATAACAATAAAAAAATTGTTAAAAGCCTAAATTACAATATTATGACTTAAATCTCCACAGTGTTTGCCCCCATTTCTGTCAGTCATACTAACTCTAGTCTAAAATAATGACTATGATCTGCAAATATCACTACAAAGTGTAAGCAGAGCAAGAAAGACAAGCAGCCAGACAATCAGACATGCAAACAGTTTAGTAAGATGACTGTATAGATATACTTCATCTGGAGGCGAGAATAAAACAGATGACCAGACTGAGGAAAGTGTGGAAATAGAGAGGAAGGATGGTAGAGAAATGGGAGTGGTGAGGGAAAACCTGTGTGTACGTGTGTGTATGTGTGTGTGTGTGTTGGAGGGGGTGCAAAGAGGCCACAGACACAGATGGAGTTTGGATTTAGGCTCCTGTGGATGGACCCGTCACATTTCATTCTTCACTCTTGTTGAGTGGCTCTTTGGTGCAGTCCAGTGAACGCTGTTCTCAAATCCATACACGCTCTCAAACAGGTCTGTGATGAACACTCATGAGAAATGGCAAACGTATGCATTTCTTTTATTTTTTGCGATTGCGCGTTGAGAAATATTCACACAGAAAAACTCACAGTTTTTCACAAAGTGGTGAAACTCTCTCCATCCTCGCTCATGAACGACTGAGCCTTTCAAGGATTTCCCTTTTCATGCTGATCATGATACATGAGCCTGTTCACCTGCAGAATGTTCCAAACAGGTGTTTTTTGAGCCTCACACAACTTTCTCATTCCTTTGTTGCCTGCAGGCATCAAATTCAGATAAGTGTATACTTACAAAAAAGATAATGTATGTAAAAATAACATTAAATAGGTGATGTACTGCATTTATGTGTGTATGTTGGAAATGATTGACAAATTGTTGCTTTTTTTTCCATTTTATCTTTGGGAATGTAGAAGACAAGGTGACAAGATGGTCAATTCAGTGTTACACACACAAGACAATGTGCTTCTGTAAATACAAAAACAAAACAAGATTATCATGTTGTTGTCAAAACTCTCATGGTTACTTGCAGATCGTCATTTTAAAAAAAACTTTGAAAAGAAACATTTTGGTGAAACTGTTTTTTTTTTTTTTAACTTTTCTCCTCCAGCTCCAACCACTATGTAGGAATCAGTCACCGCTGTCGGGTGTGCAAAACACAGAAACGCACACACACACACACACACACACTCATAAACACGTACACAGCAAGCTGCCATATGCTTCTAGTTGAAGCAGCCTGGGTGAGAGCGAGTGGTTTTTGGATGAAGGCCTTTTGCACACACAATATAGCTCAATGAGGATACATTAGCCGTTACCTTCCCAGCAGAGAGTCCCTAATGAGCTGAGGAGAGCTCAGCACCTCTCGCTCTCTCGCACACACACGCACACGTACACACACAAATATGCACCGAAACAAACACAATGTGAACATGCATAGTAACACTGAAGAATTACAACACGCACGTGTATCCGCACACATTTTAAGAATGCTCGTGCCCCAACACACATGCAAAAACACACTCACCGCTGCTTTACTGTGGGATTACGCGAGGCAGAAAGTGGAAACATGCTCGAGGCAAGAAAACAGATTCCACCCTCTTTCTTTTGGTCAAATATATTGATGTAATTCTCTGTAATCTAATAAACTTATTGACAGCAAGGGGTCCAGTATATCCAGGCTCTAATAACTTCAGAAACGCGGTGAAGGACAAAAAAGAAATAGAGGATATAGTGCACTGTAAAGAACAACCTATAGAACCTACTCAACAAATGTACAGTACACAGTACCTACTCTTAAAGGCTATGGCGCGCTAAAAGGAAAAGTAACTTACATTTATTAATACAACCGACCACTAAAAATATTAACTGTCTACTTAATTATTAATAACAATATGACTAAGTTACCATTACTTATTCAAGGAAAGGTGTCAGACACAAGATGTTAAAGAGAATGTCTTTTATTTTTTATTGACCAAATGTTCCAAAAATAAAGACCTTCTTCAAAAAGGACCTTCTTCTCTCCACTCTGCATATTTAATTAAATCAAGTTTCTTGACCACTTCAAATGTGGATGAGTTCAAACATTTCATGCCAAACAACTTGTGAAATGTGAGTTTGTGTCTGAGAAACCGTGTTCCAATAGCAGCACGCATTGTTTGAATGTAGAAATGCCAACAGGATGCTGCCCTTTGGTTCAGTTGTCCAATATCTCTGTCGTCTATCGACTGTTAAAGCCGGCCAGTGAGCATTAGTCAGCACCAAAGCAGGCAAATATCACTCACATCATGTTCTTGAAATTGGACCAAAAACAAGGAAACAGGCTGTGCCTGGACCGGTACGAACAGCTCTTCTTGGAATACCCAAACCGAACAGCACATGCCTGTTTGGTTTCCACACCAGTTCAGCACTTGGATGCCCTCTATCAAAGGCACGTATGCTGGATCCTCCTCAGCTCAAGGATTATGGATCACAAGCCCATTCATGGTTTAGTCTGCGTGTCCCTCATGTTTGTCCTTCACGTTAAAAAGAAAAATGAAACTAATGCTGTTCCAGTGCTCCTTAACCCATTTGATGTGTAGCAGTATGAATACTTTGATCTGATCAGTCATTTAATAACATACCTGTTAAGGTCTCATGAAGAAGTGTGGTGGTTTGGAAGTTAAGGCATTTTAAAGTGTGAACCTGCAGTTTCATTTGCAAAAGGATGGATAAGATAAAGAATCGTTAAAATCCATATATCCAGATGTTCTAACATTCAGTCCCTAGTAAGGGCCAACCTCCAAACACACAGTATTTCTTAGAATGTCATGTTTTATTGCATATTTAATTTCTAACTGTTAAGCATTTGTAGTTTTCTCAGCCAGTCCTAATCAGGCTTATTTTAAGATGCTCCTCCAGAGCCACAGAACACATGCTGACACTCCTGTAGTTATTGTTGCAGGTGCAGCCTCATTTAAGTTCACCACTGGCCTTCTGGTACATTAAACATGCAGATGTGAAAGTTGACAATCTCTGCATTTATTCGAAAAGAGACCTTGAAGACACGTATTACTGTAACGACACATGTCAGACTACATGACCAATCACGCTCAATAAATATCACAGTCTCTGGAAACACTGTTCTCGGCTTTAACTAAAGTCATTTTTCATTGCACTGAGCAGCATAAACTAAATCACCTTGTATCACGGTTAGGAGAGATATTAGGGGGCTAGATACCTGAGAATATAGGTTTTATTGTTATTTGGGTAAAGTAACGCTTTGATGTGCCTAATGGTGCATTCTCTACAGAGCTCTGCCATTAACGCGTTAGAGCTCGACTGCCCTATTGCTCTGTCTCATTTCACCGCAGCTGTGAATTGGCAAAGAGGCATGTCAAGACTACTGTGGCCGCTCACAGTTTGTGGTCTTTCACAGGCTGCGTGATGTACATCAAAAGCATCACATCACAGACAATGTCAAATTGGCACAGCGAGGCAATTCAGACGTGTTGGTCTTTCATCTGGCATTTGTCTGAGGACCCGGAATGCAGACTCAGATGTCTCCAGCGTACGACATGGGACTAAACACCAAATGATCCTGCTCATTTTCGTTTCCGACACCTCAAATCTGTCACGGTGTGACATCAGACTCATAAGCATACAGTCTGCTCCCAGAAAAACACTGAACTCAGAGGACTATGGTTATATTTCTGGGAGAATATCCCTCATTTTCTTTAACCTGCGTTGAGCTCGACTCAAAAGATGCCAACCCTGAACGAGTCACTATGAACGATTTGAATCATTTTTCGGTTCTCATAATACAAAATCACACAACACAAAACATATGTAAGAGGCAGGGAATGCTACTGATCAGCACAAAGTCACAAGACTTATCGCCCCTCATATTTAACCACTGTGAGCTGAGAGGCTATTTTGTTCCTTCCCACAGGTGTTAGGAGTTAATGCCGCCGGTCATGTGACGGTCGCTCAGCTTTGGTCCCTCAGGATGCCGCGGAGGTTTCAGGGCTGTGAACAACCAGCCTTCCGGCCTTCATCTGGGTTAGGAATAACGGTGTTAACAACTTCTCACACAGCACAGCCATACAGCAGCACTGGCTGCACACAACAAGGGAGACGGTGGAGCTGGAGGTATTTAAGAAAGAAATCTGAGACATACCGTAGTGTTTCAAATAAGGCTGAAGACATGTAACGTGTCAAGAGTTTTGTGGTGTGTCACTCAGCAGATAAGTGAAACGTAAGAAGTGCATCCAGTTATTTTTACCTCACATAACAAAGATTTCGTTTTTTAGCCTGAAATGAAACATGAATGCTCTTTGCTCTTTTTGCTCTTTCAAACTACAAACAGTATGTCCATGAAAATCAATGTGTTGGTTTAAGCTGTGGTAACAACCTCACGGAGCTGCAGAGCGCAACGCCGCGCAAAGACGAGACAAAGCTGCAAGGCAAGCGACATGCAGAAGTCAATTATCTCTCCCCTGAAATCTTTTTAGACCTGTGAATCTGGCCTGACTGCAGTATTAAAGGGTCAGTTCACCCAAAACTTTCCCAGACTGATCTGTAGTGATCTGTTTGTGTTAAACTTTATTAAAAATGTAGGAAACTCATTTTTAACCCAAACTCAAGGCTGGATGAAGAAAAGTGGTTATATATAAAGTAAAGTAAACTAAAATACAGCGCACTGAACATATCAATACAGAACAGTGTTCCTTATATAGCTTTACACAGCAATAATTAGTGCATTTACATTATTTAACACAGACTGAATCGAAATGAAACAATTCCACTAGTGAGAATAACAGGTTGAGAGTCCAGAGCATGCTACAGCATTGGGTATGTGTGAATTTGGATATACACCAATCAGCCTTAATATTATGACCACTGACAGGTGAAGTGAACAACACTGATTATCTTATTATCATGACATTGTGTCAGTGGGTGGGATATATTAAGCAGCAGGTGAACATCTTGTCCTCAAAAGTTGATGTTAGAAACAGGAAAAATGCTGGTTCTGATAGAAAGGTGTCAGAACACATAATGTTATGGCTGATCGGTGCATAGTTAGAAGCTAAGTTATAAGCAAGCAGGATCAGCATCTGAATGGCATATCCAAGATGTCACAATCTGCGGTGCTGGCTGCTGCCATGTTGGTAGTCCTGCCTCTTCTGCCTCCCAGCTAACCTAATAAGCTAAAAATTAAAAGCAAAAAAATGGATCATCGGCTGACCTCAGCCAGGCCAAATAACACCTAAGTTCTCAAAAGCCATCTGTAACCACACAAATCTCTTACTCAAACCTGATAAATATGTATAACTTTAACTCTTAATATCATTTGAACAGGTACGTTCTATATAAATTCACCCTCAGTACAGTTGTCATGAACGGGGAAATTAGCTATAGAGACCAAAACAGTTTTTGTACCAGGTTGTAAACATGTTTATTTCTGCTGTGAAGTTGGACATTTTAACATGGGGACCTATGGAGACTGACACATTCTGCAGCCAGCCTCAAGTGGACAATTGAAAAATTGCAGTTTTTGGCATTTTCTGCACTGGCTGTCATTTCACAGCCATGGAGGTTCCTGCTTGATCAAAATTCAAAATGATGGGAATAGATGGGATACATACACCAGCTCATGCTGAAGTTCACGAGAAAGTTGTTAACAATGTTAAGAAATCTCTTCATAGTTTTCTGGATCTGCATTTAAAAACGAATTTCTTGTCGTTTGGCTCGTACCACAACTCTGCCTCAGTTTTCATTTTCATCCTGTTAACAGACAGACAAATGAAAACATTTGACTCGTGTCAGCGCCTCGTGTCAAACGTGACAAACATTAGTATTGGTACTGCATGCATACACACAGCAGAGTTTGACCTTCTGTCAAGCTGTCCAGTTCATCTCATTGGTGAACCTCCTCTCTGTTGGGGGTTATAATGGTGTTTCCAGGATAAATCAAATAACATGTTCTCAGCACCAGACACAAAAAAGTCAAAAAAGACATAGACAACAATATAAGAGACAAATTCATAAGAGCATCCCGGAAGGACAAAGATGTTGAACAAATCCCAACTTTCCAGGAGGACGATGGATTTTAGGTTAAACAGCTGGAAGACATGGAGGTGTCTCCGCAGACAGACCTGGGCCTGTAAAGGAGCTCTGAGGCCAGGCAGGATCCACAGACCCCGGCCAGGACACACAAACACACACACACACACACATACACACACACACACACACACACACACACACACACACACATGCACACTTAAAAAAGGACATCTGGATTCATGTACACTTCACAGCAGTGATCATCATTATAAATTGACATCCTGAGCCAGTAGTACATACAGGAATAAATAATTTAGACAGTAAAATGGATGAATGACATAGATATAAAAACAATGTGACATTCTGTGCAAAAACATAACGGCACTTTTGTGTATTCAGTCAGGTTTCTTTACACTGATTTGAGAGGCGAGAGCTGCTCCACCCTTCAGCTGAACTCTTGTTGTGAATCCTCTAATCGTGTATCACAGCGGTATGAATGAAGGGGGGTCAAGTCCTGAGTGGATTTCATTTTAAGAATTGTGTAAGAGTGAGACAAAGTTCCCAGTGGAACCCTGGTGTGATGAGGCCTTGAGATGAGGCCAAGCATTACAGAGCATTGTAGAAGAGAAATATTGTACATCACATGGTGTGTTTAGTGATAAACACGAGCCTGGCTTTGTAACCAAGGAGCCAAACTGTGAGACAAACATCCCCCAAATTTGAACAGAAATCACGCCCTCTATAAACATCAGGTTTGTTTGATTAAAACATCGTTATTCACTGGAGGTTTCTTCTTCCTAGTAAACCGGGGAATAAACGTCATCACTATTATATTTCTGTGGTTCATTGGCTTTAATCAGCTTTTAGAAACACACTGGTCAAACCCTAATTTGGACTAATTGTGTTCACGATTAATGATAATTAGAGACAGAGCTGCACTGGGAATTACTTGGTCTTTTAAAATGATTTTATAGTATGGTTAAAAAGTGCCCTGAGATAACTTCTCGTGGTTTATCACAATATAAATAAAATTAAATGGAATTGCCTTTGAAAGCAAGCCATGGCATTTTTGAGTTGCTGCCTTCTGCCTTCAGAGAAGTCTTAAATGTCAGTATAACTAGAGCTGGAGTACGGGCTACAGCTCAAGTGGTGACATTTTCAATATTTTTCTAAACAAACTATTTAGAGACAAATTCTGGCACATGTGTGAGGAGGGGGAAAAAAGAGAGAAGCAGAAGATGTAAGTAGTAGATGATGAAAGTAGTCATGGTAACAGTGGAGGAATGAAAATGCTGAATTTATATATTTCATAATAAAAGCACAAACTGCATTCTTTATTATTTAATATAATTTAACAACAAACCTCAATGAATATTGATAAATATTATGTACACATCATTATACAAAAAATATTTTAGGTGCTACTTTTTTGTCATTAAAAAGCAAATTGAACAAATGTGCTTCATGAAAGTATGTTAGGAGTACACACATCAAGCCTCTTTATACTGTCTTTGGAGAGATGGACATGGTGGTGTCGGAGGGATGCAGGTACAGTAGCAGCCACTAGGGGGGAGGTGTGAGTCTGCTGCTGCGTCTCTGCTGCCTTCAGGAGTGAATCTGACTCAGGATGCATGCCAGCATGTCTTGTTGAAGGTTTGAGGCCAGACTAAGAAAACTACAAATTCTGTCTTGTTTCAGAGGGGAGGCCACACAGCTCCCAGTGTTCCCAGGCCTGGTTGCACTGGTAAGGGTTTCCACCTCTCCTGGTAACAGCAACCTCAGCTAATTAACCACAGGCATTTAATTTGAGCCAGAGGAGACCTGAGCCTCGCTCCTAAATGTCTCTGGAGGAAACAGGGATGAGGGGAAAGGCAGAGGGACCAATAAAACGGGCAGGATTTAGGTTCGAGGGGCCAGGGCAGAGGTTTGGGCCTGAGCACCTGTTGCACACAGCCTGGGAGCAATGAATGCTATTGATGAGCCGGGCAAGGTCAACCCTGACTGCACCGGGGGCCTCCACTCAGCCTCTTCAGGATCTCCGGTGAAAAGCCAGGGGGATTGTTGGACACCTGTCAATCAGACCGGGGAGGGAAACAATCTGGACTTGGCTACTGTGCCTTAGCTGTAAGACGGTTAAGCCGGTCCAAGGCAAGCTCATGACATTCTCACGGAAACCCCTGTAACAAGATAATGATCTTACAATATTACACCGACATTGGGAAACATTTTGCACACTAGCACATTATGGAGGGTGAGATGAGTAACATAGTCCACAGTCCGAAGCAGACTTCTGAATGTCTGTGTGCCTTTTTCGATGAGGAAGGTTGAGCCATCCTACCACTGCACGCGCGTGTGACAGAGGGATACACACACACTTCTATTATTTGATTTATTTATGAATCTTTAAAACATATTGAATCCCAATGCACAACACTGAGAGCACTTTTGTCCAACATGCTCGTAGGTGGTTAGCGTGAAGACTCTTCACATAAGACATAAAATCTAAAATTCAAATTTCGATCTCTACACACCCAAAAATCAATGTGCATGACAGTAAAATACAGCAATAACAAATATCGGATTTACAATATTAAATTATTTAATGCTGAATTTATCACCTGCATGATGTCAAACCACAATATGAAGCAGGCCAGAGACAGGAGAGACAAAGTGGTCTGACACGGACAGTTTGTCCTGTCTGTCTGGATGTGTTCAGGTGTCTGACTGACATCTCTGATTCACACATTAGTTTTGTTGCATAACATTTGGTGACTGTAATTAACTAGACTCAAAAACATCCATAACTCTGCTGGGAAGTATGGTGGACATCTCAGCTCACAAACCGAACTTGTCAGATCTAATTTCTGTCTAAGATACTTGTCACGCTCAGCTGTGCATTGAGCTTAATGCATTTCATCATTCGGCTTAGAGGCTATGCATCCCCTGTCCTCCAGAACCTCCACTGGCTCCCACAGCGCATCCACTTTAAAATCCTCCTCACACACAAAGCCCTTCCAAACAAGGCCCCCTCCTACCTCACCTCCTCCTAACTCCGGATTCCACCACACAGGACCAAGCACCAAATCTCCAAACTAATATTGTCAGCGTTTTTAGTTCGCTTGATGTTTTTTTTTTTTTTTACCCCATAAAGTATATTACTATTTATACCTCCACCCAACTCCTAAATGAGCTGAAGTCTAATGCGTCAGAATCATTCAAACCACCTGTGTGGGTGTGTTTCCTTATGAAAGGGTTATTCTTGCACCTAGTTATAAGACACATCTCTTTGGACTCTTCATATCTAATAAACTCAATTCTTCAATCTTCTCATGATTTAATTTCCCTGTATATCTGTGCATCGTGCATGATGATGAAAAATACAGTATTTTACAGCAGCAAAAAGGAACTTTGGTGTCTTAGTAGTCGTGGGTGGATTTCACCCATAAAACAAAGTTTTGGGCCCCCACTGAGCCCCTGATTATGTTTTTGGTTAAATCCGTTATTTAAGAATATACACTGTACATTTTGACATATGACCCACAAAACAAGATGTTGACAAGTTGACAAGATAAGACCCGCCCAAACTGTGCCTTTGGTCTCCAGCAAGACGACGCTGACGATTCTGGCACAGAAACCCAACAATATTAAAGTTCATGTTGGAGGCTGACGCAAGAAAGAGGTTCATCATTACAGCGTTTTGGTGTGGTCGGCATAAACTGACTGACTCATGGTTGTTTATTCAGAAAATTTGCAATTAATCATATTATTGTACCACAAACCAAGTGACACAGGCCCCCGGGGCTGCTGGCAGTCAGCTTTGCCCCTTCAGTAATTAAACCCTGAAAGTAGTCTCTCTTGGTGATGACTCAGTCGTTGCTGTTGTGGAATGAAATGTATCATGCATGTTATGAAAAAAACAGGCTGACATCGAGTGGGCTGAATATTCACGTGTAAAGAAAATACGCCGATGCTTTCACTTGACTCAAACCTGTAAGAACCATCAGAGACTTTTATTCGACTCAATTGTTCTTTTGTGGAACTTTTTATAGACCTGTGATGAAGACAATATGCTATTCTGTTTTCTGAGAGTGCGTCTGCACATGTGATAGTGTGTGATATGATAGCAGTTGATGATGAAACCACATTCACACAGGGGAGGTCTCAGCGTTCTTCTGTAGCTGCTGGCTAAGCTCCCCTTAGGAAATGGCATTAGTTCAGGGAAAAGATGGGACGTCCTGTGAAACCCGGGGTGATCCCATCTGGGACTGACCCCTGACCTCCTGTCTGAGAGGGACGAGGGAGTCGGGGGGGGTTGTGTTGAGAGGGATAAGAGAGCGAGAAGGACACCAAGATGATTGAATTTTGTTTTTAGGTTCAAGGAGGGGGGTTTGAGGATTTAGCGAGAAATCAAAAACCCCTCCCCTCCCTTCTCTTCTTCCCTCCGTCGTCCACAGGGCCTTGCAGCTGTCCCTTTTCCCTCTAATTTTTCTCTGTCAGATTTCAGCCTATAATTAGCAGAAAGACCTCAGTGACTCTCCGCACACATGTGAGTGTGTGCCTGAGCAGCCCAGAACTAATGGTCTAAATCCACCCCCATACACACACCCCTCCACCCCGCCAAGCCTCCAGATTGCAAGAGTGACAGGTTCACATGTAGAGACTTCAAGCTGAACTTCGTTCTCACTGGCCGTGCAGCCTTAAAGGGCAACCCCACAGAGGTCTCCTCCACGGTGCCAAGGGGGCATCTTTAAGCCCCTTTCAGAGTCTTTCTCCTTGCCCGGCATTCCTGGCGTGGCATGGAGCCCCCACCTGCTGCCCGCGTCGTGTTTAAAGACCGGTTTTATAGAACCAGCTAAGATTCAGGGTCTGTGAAGTTACAAAGGGAAGGCAGAGGCCACAGAGCGTGCTCCAGCCGTGCCTTCGGTGGGAACAGGGTGGCAAGAAACGATGAGAACTTTTCCATGACATAGCGCCTGAGCCAATCCACGTTGAGTCGTGGTTGTATAATTAAAGAGCAAGGTCGTGCGGTTACAGGTCAGCGGTTCCTCCATGAGGAGTTGAGGTACTCGTCCTGCTGGTGTGCTGCTGGACAGTCCCTGGGCCTTCCCAGAAATCCATCCATGCCACTGTGATTTAACCACCTGTTCCTATTCTGCCTCCTTAAGCCAGAGAAGACATCGAGGCAAAAAAGAAACACAGGACATCATCTCTGTTGCCATGCATCCAGCTTAATTATGATTATTAGTCATTATGAACTGTATGAACTTATGTTGTCTAGATGAGGAAGCATTTTTTTGAAGTGTTTTGTGTTTAATATTCTCCTAGAGTCAATGTGCATATGTATTACCAGCAAAGTGTATCAAAAGAAAGTACCAGTATTTTAACAGAATACTACAAATTTTAAAAAAGTACCAATGTATCAAAAGTAAAAACACTGTTGACTGTTGTAACTATTAACTAAGTTAGACTGCATTACATAATGTTGGCTAGTTTAATCCTGTATTTCATAACATTATTATTATATTTGTCTCAAATCTACTTCTGATATTTTATGTAGTGTTAAATTTTTAAAAAGTGCAGAACTTTTTGGTTTGCATTTTGCAGTAGTAAAAAGTAACTCGATTAGTCAAAGCATCTGTTACGTAATAGTTGATTGAATATTTTCTATAATATTTTCTTCGTCTAAAAGAAAAAAAAAAGTGGGGCAATGGGACCGGTTTCAAATAAAACTAGTAACTGCTCCTCTGAAATCCTCCCTCACCAATAAACACATACAATGAGGGTCCAGTATATTTTTAATGGAAGTGGAGGAAGGTCAGTGCAATAGCGCAACAGCTTGAAATCCAAGCATAACTATTTCCAGTGTAATACCAAAGCGTAAGTCAGCGTGCAAAATGAGACAAATGCCGCCCCACATTTCGGACGTGGCAATATTTCCGAGGAAACGCGATACTCATCCTAGAGTAAACCGTGTCGTTAAAGGTATTACAAAGTCATTCTTTTCCCCCTTTTTCTCACACTTCATTTGGGCATTACTCTAGTTTACCGAGGCTTTCTGTGGTTATGGTGGATTTGTGTGGTTTATCAAGTTTTCCTGGCTTTTCCCCTTTAAAGCCACAACACTAAATCACACATTTGTCTAAACAGATGTGGTTTTTACCCACCATGACGTACAACTTGTACAGAGCACCTTTTGAGTTTTTGTTGCAGGCACGTTTCGAACGCCGTGACACTACTCGCCAGCGCCGATGGGAAGTGCACAACTTTAATCTGTCCTCATATTTTAGACCAAAGCTGTTATTCACTCAGAACCTCTGAGAAATGCTGCCGGCTTTCGGCCTTGAGAACATAAAGTTCCTCCTCCTTCGCTTCGATTCAGTCAGCTCTGACTCACGGCAGTGTTTTTTAATGGGAGCAGAGGCCTCTAAAGTTAGCGGAGGAAAGCTGTAAACAGATAAACACCGCTGACCTGATGAGGCAGAGAAACCACAATGTGGGAATGAACAAAAATTCAAATGAGGTTAGCGAGACAAGTGGAGGGAGGGGAGGTGGGCGGGAGGGGGGGTGGACAATAAAAACATTAAGTCACTGCAGCTTGATTGACAAGTTCATGTGGGGAGATCTTTACCATAGCAACATAACTTTGGTTGCTAGGAATAACATAAGCAGATGGATGGAGTGTCTGATTTTCCGCACTGACCGACAGTAAGAGGCGGCATCTGTTGGTGTGTGTGTTTGTGTGCGTTAGCATGTGTGCGCTTACATCTGACTTTGTGTGTGAGTGTATATCTATATGTGTATATGTGAGGATCTTGATTCTCCATGCCCAGAGTTTTGGCACGGGGGGAAAAAGTATTAGATTCAGGGGGACAAATAATTAACTGACATCAGCTGTGAGGTCCGGCAAAAGGTTGCTACTACAAATATAGCCACTTTTTTTTCCCAATAAATCGTTGTCGGCGTAGGCGGAGGCCTCCGGATTGACAGAAAACACTGCCTGGCATTCACTGCAGCCCTGATTAATGTGACAGAGAGGTCTTTCAAGTGTGAGCTGAAATAGAACATCAAACGGTTCGGACAACAGCAAAACAACGTCGACTCGACCAGCCGGCCTGCCTCATATAACAGGACACGCTGGAGGACACGAAGACTCCCACAATCCCTCTGCTTTTTCACTTCACAAATCTGAACGTTTGGATTCATTTTTAAAACATTGTTATTAAATAACAGACTCCGGTTGGCCTAACTGCAATGATCCTGATCAGCTTAAGCTCATTCTAAAAAGCTATATAGCTCATTAATTCATCATTTAAAGATATTTATGTGTCTCAGAGTTACAGCACAGACGGAATTTCACCAGTCTGGGTTCAATCGAGAGTTTTAGTGTCCCATGGTGATTGTAGTGCAAATGCTGTTTTTACAAAGCTTTCTTCCTTTATAACAATATGATTCTTGGGGACCCACTTAATACTTTCAGTTTTTTTTGTACTTTCATTGTTTTTGGCATGAGAATCAATGTTAAACGTGTGCTCCAAAAAATATCTGAAGTCTAAGTCAAAGAAGCTTCTTATTGCGCAGCATAAATATAATAATAGCAGTCATTATTCAGACACACTGAAAAACACACCTCAATAAACCTCAAAACACTGCCAATGGAATTTTTTCAGTTTTAGTGGAAATGAAGTGACATTTCTTTGACTCAGGTGGAGCGGTTTTGTGTTATTACTATCTTTTTTAAGATATCGTGACTTAATATCAACGTTTTTTGGTGTGGTTACGGTTTACATTTATTTTCTTATCATACAAAGTCACTTTTCTTGCAACGTTCCTGCGATGACGGCGAAGCCCTTACATGTTGCTCCGCGCTTCAGCTTCTCTCTGCTATAAAAGGAAGAAACACAGTTGGGTGCGTATGCATCGGAAGATTATCAGTAGTAAAAGTTAGTGCGTGCTCATAGTAAGAGTGCTGCTAGAGTGGGCTGCTACAACAGTGTGACCTACTGTAATACACGTGTGAAGACTGTCAGTAAACACCTCAATGTATTAGGGTGTTGAGAGACAGTACCGAGGTGGTCTGGCTACTCAGTTATCAGTCAGTAACAGGGTGATATGTGCAAAGCTGCTCAGGCACCCATGTCGGGATCTCAGGCACCAGAATCACAGCAAGCTGGGGAAAAGATGAGCAACCGAGTTTTTCCAGTCAGGTGTTTTGGCGCCGAGCTCTTGAGCATATCTGCGTTCTGGTGTCATAAAATTAGCACCTTTCTTTAAGGACTGGCGGTGATGTTTGCAGGGGAGCCGGCCAACATGATGGGGGATATTTTGGCAGCAGGAGCGGCCATTGGTTAATGACGAAGCTGATGATATTTCTGCTTTTATTGACCTGTCAGTTCTTATCAGAGACTTTCTCAGTAAACAGCTGTGGAGGCATGGCAGGGTCAATGAGAAGATGAAATGACGAGCAGGCCTGCCGTGGTGACAGTATCTAACTATAAATGCTGAAAGAGCCAGTTCACCTCCGAAAAGGATAAAACAAACTGTAAATGCTGTAACAGCCAGAATAAATTTAGATCACAGTTGGATGTATGATTGGCTTTTTCTGCTGGCAAAACACACACACACACACACACACACACACACACCCACACACACACACACACACACACACACACACACACACACACACACTACTGAATTACTCTTTGTAAGCATTTTGTAATTGTATCAACTCGAGGCCTTTTCTGTTCTGCTTCAGAAATACATCCATCATTCAGGCAGCGTCTCGCCAGAGTCAGGCTTGTTTTTTCTTAAAACTGAGAAAAAAAATATGCAGCTTTTTTACAATTTATGAAATACAATTTCTACTCACATGTCCAAATGCTGGCACACAAACACAAGCTACACACTCTGCACACACTGACAAGTTCACAAACGGGTTATGGTCTGTAAACAAGGTACAAATCCTGACAACTTTGCACACAAAGTTGAGCTCAATTTTAGCCTCCAAAGTAAACTATCGTTCCTGGGCCAGCACTTGGCCTTCACAAAGGCCCACTGTAGTTATCACCTAAAGTGTGAACGGACTGCTCTCTCGGACTGCTTTTTTATAAACAATGTGGACAGCCAAGAAAAACATCATAATTCCATTTATTTACTTTGAAAAAGATGTAATCTCTGGTGCTGGATATCTCCGAGCGTATCTTTGGCCAAAAACAGGCTGAACTTTGGTGCTGCACATTTTTACACACCTCCTGCACACAGCTCGGTCCTCTCTGATTCCTCGGCACTTTTATTTGACTTTCACATTCCTGCGCTGTGCCTCGCTGAGATTGAAGAGTTGGAGGCAGCGGTGGTAGCCTAAAGGTTAGAGAAGCGGGGCTTGTGACCAAAAGGGCCGACGGCTCGAATCCCCAGAAATACTGATGGATAACAGCGGGATGGGAAAATGAATGCCTCAGTGGCTAACAGGGGAAGATTGTGGCAGATGTGAACGTGAAGAAGGGAGGAGCTTGAGAAATGTAGGTGCTCCAACTTCAAATCTTAAATACCCCCACAGCATCTCAAAACTTTACAAGCCTGCTGGAGCTCTACTGGACAGATGTACACTGTTCTTCCAAAAGATCACTGTGTCATCACGGTGTTTTGACAATGATGGTGGAGAGTGACACACTAGAGGTGGTGTGGAAGTGGTTTCATGTCAGTTACAAAACCCTTTTTTCATCAGTCAGAGCCACGTATCACACACACACTCACGCAGACACTCCTGGTGCTATACACTAGTAGCCTACAGTGGTAGACTCTGGGTTACAGTATGTTATCCTGATGAGAGATCGGTACGTGTGGTGAGTCTTCATGTGATGTGACGATATCTGGAACACGAAGGCGGGCGCCCGCCCGCATGTCGGAGCCCGATCTCTGTCCTGCTTTTAGAATTCCAACCCTTCCTTTCATGTGAAAAGCCCACCCTGCTGTAATTTTCGCTCCCGAAAAAAAAGCGAGAAGTGACTCAGTGATGGGAAAGGTCGCAGTGACCCTGTGAACAGCCATGACGGCACAGTATTAAAACGCAACTGACCAGGAATGTAGTAACATTAACTTTATTGCAACCACAAGCGTTCCCATCCAGGAATATGCCGACTCAGGACAGTTAATCTTTCAGTATTTTACATGGTGCTTCGTGGAAAATTGTAATAGAAATATACAAGGATAATAGTTTATTTTATTATTAAAATGGCTTACATTACCGAACTTCAGTGGATAATAATGTGTATAATCAAGCGTATTAAAGTATTTACAGTCAAATAAAATAGTATGAGACCTTACTGCATTGCAAGGTTTTGTACTATATATTGAATACAAAGAAAAATGTACATGTAAATACATTTTTCGACTGCAAGCTCTATTACTATGCAGGCCTTGTATTTATATATACACTATTTATACATATTGTACATATGCCCTGTACCTTGTGGTCTATCTATATCCCCATCTGGCCGAACAGGTGCAACCTTGCACGCAGCCAAAGCGCTCTGGAAATGTATCCCCATAAATCAATTTAGATATAATTACAGACAACACTATTCATCAGTCAGCATGGGCTCATATCATGTCTTCTGAAATGATTAGCATAGCAAGCTATTTTCATTGATGGAGCGATCAAATCATGAACTGCTTCGTCCTTCTTCTCTTTCATCTGGATTCAAACACTTGTCCATTGAGCCAACTTTTTGTTCATTTAGAATTATGATTAGGTATTATGTGTTAATGCACAGAGCTCATTATGTGCAGCAAAGCACCGACGTTTGTAACATACCGAGGCGGGCGGGATTAGAAATTAGAGCCACTAATGCTGAAATAAATGCTTCGGTTTGCTGCAAGATTCTTACTGTCAACAATTGGTGTTGGTCCAGTTTTATGACCAACATTTTGGATAACATCAGCCACGTCATGATTTACCCCGACGCAGCATCCTGTCCTGCATTGTAAAGAATCATTTAGAAAGGAAACGGGGCTAGTTAGAGCACACATCAGACCAGTGTTTACAGGATAATAAGATATGTGTACAATCATTTCATACTTTTTATAGTTCATAACTAATCATTCAAAACATGAAATAACAAAATCGGACATGTAATAGTTTCCTGTGCTTCATATTTCTTCATGGTGTGGAGCTGATTTACGGGCAGCCTAACTGTTCATCGTATATTAACAATGTTAAACATGTTTTATGTGAAAACTGACCGTACCATAAATGATCCAACCACAGTCTCCCCTCCGAGTATCTTCCAAACTCCTTGTGACTGTATTTTACTGTTTGAATGTGGCTTTGTTTAGGTGTAGACACAGCTGAAGTCCATTGTAGTCAATGTTTGAAACCATGGTTGTAAATTGTGGCACAATCCTTTGATGAGATTTATGAAGGTTTTAAACTCTATTGGTTTGCTCCAAACGTCTAGAGTATTTAGTTATTCTTGTTGCATAAGACAGAGACGGTGATCAAACACATATCCAGAACCTGTAAATACATCAAAAAATAAATACATCAAAAAACTGAACAGTTTCAAAGAATACTACAAATAATGGCGCATGAGACATAAATGCATTCATGTATAACCACTAAACAAGTAGCAAAAAATATATTGCATAATATAAAATAAAACCATAGCTAGAGCAATGATATCTTGTTTACAACAGCAGGAACAGAAAGAGTAGCAATACAGCCAACCCCATTAGGACACCATCCAAATAAGCAAGGATGCATCACATGCTGCTTAGCTGACAATCATTAAACCACTCAGGCTCCTCGGTGCTGATGGACTGAACTTGTGTGACACGTGGAATGAGGGAAAGTGCTGATTAATTAGAAGCCAGCTAATTGGTGGTCGTCTGAAATAAACGTAACGACCTGGTGACACACAGTATGAGCGGTGTAACCGATCAGGCGCATGGCACCATGACAGAGGGGTGAGGGGCAAGGGAGAGAGAGGACTAGTGTATAATATTACATTATATGCACAGACGACTAGTTTAACAGCCCCAACAGGCACACGATCCACTATAGATGGATGAAATCTGTCCACAAAAGTAAAGGGGGGGGGTCTTGTCTTTAGGCTGAGCTGAACATGGAGCTTTGGCTGTGCTAGCTTACATGCTATTCATATCACTGCGCTTCTTCCCTGGAAACAAACTTCAACAAAGCGAGTGACTTTGACACAGGGAACTAAGGTTCACATCACGTCCAATCAGCGTTAATGTTTTTGTTTTTTATAACCATGACCACGATCTTAACCTAGAATCTACAGGTCATTTTATTGTCTTTCAGCACATTGTTTCGGTTTTTATGGCCTCTACTGTTTTACTCTCACAGCTCTTGTCATGGTGGAAAAAATCCCACATGGGTTGATTTGGAAGGCAATGACAAACAACCTGTTTTGTCAGTTGTTTTATGGCATGTATTGTCGTTGGGAACTAAATTTACCAGACAGGACCATAAAATGTCAAAGGAATTTGAAATTCAACATTCGTCGCAGTCAACAGTGCCGGCTGATATGAACATGTTCTGACCCTGTGAAACCTTGCTTGGCACAATGATGGAAAAGTAATTCTGGGGTCCCTCTCTTCATCTCTCGCTCTCCCTTTCCCTGGTACTGTAACACTATATCCACAGTTCAGCCATCGCTGAGGTGATTAAAGCAGATCTGAGCCAACCGAGTGAAATGCAGTCTGCAGGAATGTTCCACTTGACCATCCAGAGCATACCAAGTGAGAACGAGAGGCGGTGTTAGGGAGGAGGTTTAAGTTTCACTAGACCTTCTAATGTTGTAGCAGTCAACCAAACATGTAAGCTAATAAAAAATTAGATGGGCGGCGCATCGGCCAAGATAGTCAGTTGATGTGTGAAATGTCGTAACATTAAAGAAACCTCGCTGGCATTAAAGCATGAACGTACAATATGTTAATATTTGCCTTACTTGTTTCATTCTTAAACTAGTTATGTAAGAAGCCGAATTGCGTAACGATACCAGTTGCTATTGGCATCCTTCAACGAGAGTTTGAAGGTTAAAACAAGAAATTACAGCTTTAACTTTCCCTTAATATGCTGCGGATTACTTTGAGTCTCCAGAGTAACAGAACGGTAACTTAATGCTTTCCAAAACATGTCAAACTACAGCAAAGATGATGGATCGTCTAGTGAAGTGGTTTCACCTCTTTGTGGCAGAATGAATTGACCAATTGAGAAAACATACATCATAGCATTTCAAACCTTGCTGTGTCAGTGTTTGATCTTGTCTTAACACAGGGGCATGCAAAATTGGTAAATTGGCAAAAAATTGGCACCTTTTAGATTTAAATGATGGAATAACTTGAAGTTCGCTCAAAACTCTGTGTATTTCTCATGAATACCTCTAATGATCTCCTGATCTGTTGATCTGTGATCTCCACCTTTAGCATGCTGACTGCAGAGCTAAACTCAGGTCTATGTTATATCAGTGTTAGCCATGCCAGTAAAATATAGCCTAACAAAGATGAAAGCAATTTATTCAAAACAAGACAGAACCATACAAAGTAGATTTTTCTCAAAGAAGAAACTACAAGGCACCAAGTGTTTTGATAATATTTCATGTCATAAAACAGCTAATATTTCTGCTTCTAACAGGTGAGCTTCTTGTGACCATCATTAATTGAAAAAAGAGTTGACAGAATTTTGACTGTTGAGTCATTTCTGGTTCTAAATTCAACCTGACGCAGACGGCTTTTTATTGTCACTAAACTCAAAGAACTTCATATCAAGTTTACTTTCCTGAACATTGGATATTGGCGTTTTCCCCCGTTTACTAAACTAAAAGATATCTATACTTCTACCCAAAACTAGACGTACATATATTTGAGAGAGGTGCCCTCTGTCATTGCTAGACCTCATACCTAATATGGTGCAGTCTCAACGCAACGCTAACGAGCTGCCTCTAAACAGATATGACTTATTGTCTGTCATTATTGTGAACAATAAGTGAGCACCTGCTTCTGAACACAGAAAGCACCAACGCACTCACCTTCATCCGGGGTCACTGTCAAATTCTTTAGACAGAGACAGATTGCATGTCGCACAGGTGCTCAACTCACCCCCTCCCTGCCACACACACGCACACACACACAGTGTCCTTTTGCCCAACTACATGTAAGCATTGTATCATTGTAGCGGAGGAGAGACATACAATAATACGATAAAACTGAAGTAATATTCATGAAAGGTGACGTAGCAACGTTCTATTTGATTTCGTCACAGAGCAGCAACGTAATCAGCTGAGATTTATGTCTGTTACGACTAGTCAGGATGAAAAACGTATAGAAAATACTAAACCACCCCTGCAGCATAATCGTCATCTCTTCTGTCCATCTGTTTTCTCACAATGCTCCAAGTAGTACCTTTTTAATCAAAGTAGAGCGAAATACACCGGTCCCATGTTATGCTACCTGATATCTGCTATCTGACCCTAAAGTGTGAAATGCTGGAATGATTCTTGAGACAGGAGGTGGAGGATACTGATCTACATTTTAGGATTACAAATACTTTTTTCTCTGGAAATATTATAACTATGCTTCCTAATTTAGTGCAGGTATTTTTATTAGCTTTGATGCACTGAGCAGGTCGCAATGATGAGCATTGGTTCATATACTGATTCATTTTCAAAAGGAACTTCCATTAACATTCCAGCAATCCTTAAACTTTCACTCAGCCAAAGTCCACTCTGCTCTCGCCCCACCCGCCTGAACAGTTAATTAGCGAAGAAGACATCTCCAACCAAGACATCATGCTCCAGAGGCACCCCTTGGTGTGAAGAATCAAGGTGTTAAAACGCAGAACTGATTTATTAAGTTCTAATTGTTGGTGTGGATGTCTCTCCGTCAGACAGGGGCTGAAGTTACTGACAGACTCCGCTGAGTGCTATCTTTTGTCAGCTGCCAGATTCATGGCGGACTGAAACCTCCCGCTGGGGAAAGAATATTTTTGAAAAGTCGCAAAGTTGTTGCCACCACTTGAAAATTGCCCCTTGTGTCCTAGAGGGCGTACTGTTTGTTTTTCACCTCCAGCAGGCGGATGATTAATGACGAGAGGGGACGACAGAGGAGAGAGAGAGAGAGAGCATGAAGAGGGAGAAATGGAAGAAAAAGAGGACAGACAGAGGAAGAGCAGGGGGTCGAGAGTCTAAAATATCCTGGTGTTGGGGGGGGGGGGGGTCGGCAAGGGCAGCAACGGGGGTCGCCTTGCTTGCCCGCAGGCCGAGTGTGTTCACAGACCAGCACATACAACGCATGACTTACTGTAGATAGCAGGAGATCGCAGAGGCTCAAAAAAGAGAGGCTTGTCTGGCTGGGCTATTTGTGGAGCAGAAATTCAGCTATGGACACATACTGTCATCCCATGATGGATCAGTGGAAGAGGAGCAGATCAGATTGGGAGGAGGGGAGGACAGGGGCATCCTGTTGCAACACAGGTTTTGAGGAAAACAAATCTCAGCCGCCAAGCCATGTGCCCTGCTGTCAAGCCTTCGGACAACTCCAAACTTCTGCAGGGGTCTGATCAAAGCTACTGTTTGTTTTCTTTGGTCTGAACCATAGATGGGAGGATTCATTTGTGTATTTGGGTCTACACAGACACATAAGCATCGTGATCATTTGACAGAATTATAGTTAGCTGTCATCTTGCCAGGTTAGGGACTCAAAACAAATCTAAATCCAGACCTGTAACTTTATCTCCATGTAATGTCTGCAGACTTTTCCACTGATGACCCTCTCTGGTGTTTACATCATATTAGCATTTAAAACTTTATAAACATGTGCTAACAATATCTGTGATTTATTTCAAATGTCCAACCTCATCAACTCTTTAGTACTTCCACTTAGTTTACTTTGCTTCAGTCTGCTATTTTAGATTTCTTTCAAAATACATTGAATATGTTGGAAAATCATTTTGTGGGCGGTCCTAAAGGGTGGCTCGATGACACACTAAGGCCACCCCGAGCATACCCCTGCACTGCTAGAAGAGAGATGGAGATGAATTCATCTCACTCAGTGCTTCAAAGTTAGTCATGTCATTTTCTGAACTCATCTGTCACGTTTGAGTCGCTTCAAAATTGCTGCTTGGCTGCTCCCATGAGTGGGTGTGGCTTCAACATCTTCAGTGGATACGCCACCACAGTCCTTGGACTGAGAATATTGCTCATTTTTACCTGATTCTGACACCTAATTTCATCAACTTGTCGATATTTTTATTTATTTATTTATTGAAGCGCCAACCTCAGTAGTTGTGAAGTAAAGCCTAAGCAGAAGGACCAAAAATTGCGGTTCCTCAAACAGCCACTTGAGGCTGGCTGCAGAACAAGTCAATCTCCATAAGCTCTAATGTTAAAATGTCCAACTTCACAGCAGAAATAAACATGTTTACAGCCTGGTATAGAGTGTGTATAGAGTTTTGGTCTCTATATCTAATTTCCCCATTCATGACAACTCTACTTATGCTGTGCTAAATTACTAAAGCTTTTTGAACCTGTCTCACTCCACCCTTAAGTGCAGTGACACAATCTTCCTCTCCCCCCACCCTGCGTGTCCTCCCATCAGTTGTTGAACAGCTTGACTTGGTTTGGAATAGCACCACTGACCCCTGGGGCAAAAGTCTGCAGAACCCGTCACGGGCCCCCCCTGAGCTGTGCCCTCTGTGATTTATATATCTGCTCTGAATTTACAGCTTGTGAAATACTCTCCGTTAACAGCAGGATGAGAGAGAATAGAGAACCGGGGTGGTGGGAGGTGGAGGAACAATGGGGCTGTCCACCGGGACACAGACTAGTGCACCTGTGTGTGTGTGTGTGTGTGTGTGTGTGTGTGTGTGTGTGTGTGTGTGAGAGAGAGAGAAAGAGAGAGAGAGAGAATATTTGAATATGCACTGAGAAGGCTTATTTCAGGCAGTACATTTATGTGTTACATAGCATGTACACAAAATGGGTGTGTGCATGAATCTGTGTGTATGATGACAAAGAGGTCTGTACGTGTGTGTGTAATGTGTATAACATAAGCCTGAGGCTGTACATAGAGGATTTAATTTGTGGATTCATGTGAATGACACATGTCTGCACTGTAATTGTATATCTGTGTGTGTGTGCGTGTGTGTGTGTGTATACATTCCCCAGTCGGAGCACCTGGTGGGGAGGAGAGCTTATAAATTCCCACGATAAGGAGAGGGGAAGTGTCACATAGCTTGGTGTCATTTTTTTAAGATGTGAGGAAATGCCGCCCAGCCTGATTCGACTTTTTGGAATACAGAAACACAGCGATAAGTTCCCCACACACCAGGAACTTGTATGGTGTAGCAGAAAAGTTGGAGAAGGTGGCAATGGCAAAGCATATGCAATCTTTACTTCCTTGTTCCCACACTGATGTCTTTCAGACGCTCTAGTTCATTCTCAAAAGGAACAAAACAATTAAGAAGATTTACACTGTAGTATTTACACTAACTTTATTAAATAAACTAATCTTTTGTCATGGAGCCATCTGGTTCTCACATAAGGCAATTGAAGCTTTTTGGTTCTCTTACTTGTGTTTTATGTGCAAGAGAAAAAAAACATGGTCTTAGAAAACTAATGCGGAGTTGACAAACCCTGGCTCTGGATAGGGCCCTCATTATTTTTCACTAGTGTGATGACCACCATAGTTTCTCCTTGCTTGCAAGGGGAGGGTGAGGTGTGGGGTATTCAGTTGGTTGCAATCTACAACCTCTTAACTAGTTGCCACTGAATCCTACATACTGGACCTTTAAGACATTTCGAAAGGAGTTTGATCCAACACTTCAAAAACACCGGAAAGAAAAAACAAAGGGCTCTTTCTCTGGAGTTTATTATCTACACGTATGTGATAAAATTTTGAGCAACCCATATTGCTATAACAAAAAGTACTGTGGTAATAGGTATTGTTTTTGGCAACTTGCTCTGACGTTATGTGGAAAAGTCACAGCGACCCGTTCTTGCCGTACTGTTCTCCGGAAAACAGCCTCCGGGGCTGGCAGTGAGAGTTAAGTCCCGCTGTTTGTCTGCAATGATTCTGATGAAATGTCGAGTAACCCTCATTGTTATAACAAAGCACAGTAATGTGGTAATAATGTGGTCATTTAATGAACAGTGAACTGCTGCGAACTATAGCTGCCGTTACCTCACGTTAGCTCAGTTTATTAGCCAGGCTGCCCTGACTACGAGCACCCGACGAGTGTTTTTTTGGCCACCGAGAGGACGTTTTCAGCACCAGGGCACCAGGGAATGCTGACAGGTAACAGAGCTGGTACAATGTAACCGGGCTCAGCAGCCTCTACGGACATAATGACAGAGGCGAAAGGATCACAGAGGACGTTGATGGACGAAGCTAAGAAGACAAAACGAGAGTTACAGAGTAAGAGGGTGCCAGACGAGTAAATCTGGGACAGACGTTTAGTTGTTGGTGAGACTTTGATGAAATAAAAGTCAGACACCGAGCGGGACTTCTTGCTGTTGGACTAGTAAGTAATATTAGCTGGTTGCTATGTCTTGTGTTGTTGCACTTGGCTGTTGGCAAAGTTGTCAACTCGTCCACTGTTTTTGATCATAAGTAACATAATCAGAACAAATACACATGTACAGTTGTCCTTATTTATGACAGTGGAATTGCACTTTGAAACCAGGGGTGCTAAATCACAAAAATACTGATCTCTATAAGGAAAAAAAAATGGTCTGAGTATAAAAATACTACATCTGGTAAAAGAAAATATAGTTATTGCTTTAAATACTGTAAGTACCTTTGGACTAATAACCACATACATATACAAAAAGAGTCTGTCTTCAGAAACAGGTTATGATGTTAATTGGAATGCAAATCACCCTGATGATTTGAACATCATGTTTGACAGGGAGAAACTCTAGCGTCTCTGATCCCAGAATTGACTTTGTATTGTGAAACCAAGAAATTCACAGTTATTTCCCAAATGCTGCTTCCTAAAATAGCCCCCAACCCTCCCTCCCTCCCCCTGAAGATCTGCCTGGGTGCCTCCTGTAAATGTGCCTCCCTACATAACTGCACTGCCACACAGCCCTCCTGGCATTGATGACACTCTCCTATTAAAAGAGATGTTCAACACATAATCTCCTCATTAATTGGTTGTCAGGCAAGATACTTTGTCATTTCACTCCCTGGTCAACTGAGACATCGCTCTGCATGCAATCTCTGTTTCACTCTGCTCATCAGAGGGGGTTTCTATATAAATGATAGGTTGGGCAGGGGTGGATCAGAGAGATTGTGGGACACAAAAGGAAACCTCGCTCATCCCAAGATCATTCCTCTGAGCTTGTCATGTTGGGCACAGTAATGTGCACGTCTACAAACTCCACATACGTGGGCAATGGTCGCCTCCCTTCTGGTAATGCCCATTGAGGTGGTAACACCTGTGTCGACCCTACTATGTCATGACAGCGTGGCTGCTGTGCAAAAGGTCCGTTGTGTGCAGGTAGAGGTTATGTTGCTCTTTCCACTGCAAAAAATATCTAAAAACTCCTGAAGCTCTACACTGCAACAGCACAACAACCAACATTTCTGAAACGTTGGCACTGGACTTCCAAAGTGATCCGGCTAAGCAGAAAAATGTGCCCGCACAAAAAGAAGGCATCTTTTACTGTAATGACACTTCAGGATGGCTGCTGAACATTTTTTAATGGAGTACGCAGAGTAGGATACAAGCACAGCGGTTTCAGTTTCTGACTTTAAGTTTCAGGTGTCACACCTCAAACAAATTTTTCTTGGCGACCTTGGCATGCTTCTTTTATCCTGAATCTCAATGCTATTGCTATGTTCACATATGCCACAAACAGAGGTGGCTGGTCTGCACACACCATTGACCAAAGCCGATGATAATATATACAACAAATTATTGTAGTTGTAGCCACATGTTATGGTTAATCTAAACTGACCTTAACCAACTAAATCTTTGAGTTGATCTCAACATATTTTTTATACTTTTATTTATAAGAGTTTAAGTCACTGAAAGAAATTGAATTTTCTTTTGTTTTCATACATTTTATTTGCCAGTGTTTCAGTTATATTAATCTTTTTGGGTTTAAATTCTCGACTGTCCAAGATCCACATCTGACTAAAGACCGTTCAGGATTTCAGAGATGTCTCTAGCTGCTTGACTTTACTTTGTGTCAGTGCTGTTTGGCTGTGATTTACCCACCTTGTGTCTATACACCTATTAAAGTGACTGAACCTTTGAATCACTCCATGAAACCTCACAGGAAATAAAATACCTATTGAATATATATCTAATGTCTTCCAGTCACAGCAATGTTTGTAACAGCTGCTGAGGGAAGATTTTGCTGGTTGGTTAAAAAACTAACTTCACATGGTGAGTCTAAAAATAGGTGAGCAAAGTGAGCAACAACAAGGCAAACTCCACCAAAAGGCCCCAAGTAGACTGTCCTAAAAACAGATTCAATCAAAGAGTCACCATCATTTTTCCATGCTTCCCCAACAAAGCAACACACAGGAGTAAGATGTGGTGCATGGGTTGTAGCGTGGTGCATGTTGGTGTGGGTGTTGTAGCGTGGTGCATGTTGGTGTGGGCGTTGTAGCGTGTTGGTGTGGGCGTTGTAGCGTGGTGCATGTTGGTGTGGGTGAGAAATCGATCCTTTGTGGTGAAAGTAAGTGGTAAACAAACAAACAGTTTTGCTGAATGTCATCATCTCCCCGCTGGGCATTTGTCGGTGGGGGTCAAAGGGAAGGAAGGGAGGAGGGAAAACAGGAGTGGAAATGTCATAAATCAGAAGGATTTTAGAATCTGATGACAAACCTAATTCCTGTCTGAAAAGAGCCGAGCCGCCCCCCCGCGACTGTCATCGAAGCTGGCCTATAAACATTGCAGCTGTCACCCAAGCTTGCCTGGACCGCGAAGGACATGCCATCATGCCTCTCACATGCTCTTTCTGTGGGCCAATTCTGGACTGGAGGGGCCGGCGAATTCCACTTTGCATTTTGTCACATTCGGCCACAGTGGGGGCTGGAGCAGCACCCCAACTGTAACCCCCCGCAATATCACCACCTCCACCCGCTATTGCCGTGTCGGACCATCTGTTAAAGGGCATTTACTCCTACAAAATCACTTTATCCTTCTAACACTCCAAAAACAGGCTGTGAGGCTTCAAAAAAAAAGAAATTTGAATTTGGGCGTGGGGGCGGGGCGGGGGTTGTATGGGTAAGAAGCACAGGGTGGTGATGGGTGAGAGAGGGGAGTGGGGGGAGGGGGTCAACACACCGTGCTAAATGTTGTCACTGCGAAAGGTGAGTAGAGGAGCTTTAGAGGCCATTTTCCACTCAACAAACGCTCCGCCTGCCCCTTCCCACAACCCTCCCCCCCACACATAGGCAGTGGTAACTAGATAGCTCCCAGCGTGCCTGCTCTGTAACCTATACAACTAAAGCTGGCAACTCACTCACTAGAGATAAAAAAAAAAAAGAAATATAAAATTACACTGGCACATCCAGGCATCTGAGCAGCATGTCTCACTGTTCCAAAACTGTTGCATTAACTTTACGTAGAGTAAGATGAGACCCCTCACTGCTTTGACGCACTGGGACATGCAGGATGTATTGGCACCTTTGAAGTCTTTGCCAAGTCCTGCTGATATATATACAAATAAAGATTTAGTATCAATTCAGGTTCTCCAGATCGAGTTGGCTGAGACCTAATGTAACATTCTGGGCACAGACAGACAGAACAAAGCCCATACTTAAACATTTATAATGCATTCACTCCATAATCATTTAAGAATTAACACCCAATTCACAATTTCTATCCAGCATATTAGCAGCTGTTGGCTAATATTTTTGGTACTTAACATTCATATGAAACAGTTTGCAGCTGTTTCCGGGAAACAAGTGCTCTGATATGCCAAATGTTCATACAGTACCTGCCCAGAACTACAAGCTGAGTGAATATTGGTCCTGACTGGACAGAAATATGACTGCAGTGGGATGCTAATGCGACTCTGTGCCTGCTTGATACCTGTTAACATCTTAGCAGTAACAGTATGTTTGAAGTATCGTTTAATAGATAGAAAGCAAAGCAAAGCTGTAGTACTCAGATTCAAGGAAAGATTCAAGATTGTCTTAGACTTGTTTTGTTTTGTCTTGTCTTGAACTCAACAAAGGTGGTTTTGACTACAGCCCTGATATAAAGTACCTGGCCTAAAATGTTTTACAAAGCGAATGCCAAACCTGAAAGTATTTAAATCATGCTGTGTTGAGGAAGCTACTTTGCATTGCAAGACCGACACTCTCAGCCCTCCAGTGCTGTGTGTGTTCACTGGGGACAGACCAGCTACCTCTCCACTGTCTCCCTCCCTCTCTCTCTCTCTCTTTCTCTTTCTCCTTCCCTGCTGCAACCTGCTGTCTGATATTCTTCTGAATCAGGAGATGGTGAAATACATGGGTGTAGAATTTGTGGTGGAGACTAAGCAATATTTGAAACTGTTGTTTTCTTTCTTGGGGAAAAGAAAATCTCAATCCTGGAAAAGTTACATAATTTGTATAAATATCTATGACCCAAAAACAACCAACAAGTCCTCCAAAACAAACAAAAAAACAGAACCAAGGGTCTAACAATAGAGTGCTGTACAGATTATGAAACTCCTTGAGGCAAATTTGTGATATTGGATATAAAATGGGAATGTAGTCAGACGGGTCATGCTACTTTCCTCATTTGCGCATTTGCGGTCAGCAACAGATTAAACCCGCAGCAGCCGTTTTTTGGGGTTTTTTTTGGCCACTTGGGGGCAGCAGAAACAAGCCATGAATATAGTGTTGACATATCCACTTTTAAAACATTATGTAACTTTTGTATCATAAAATATGACCACAAAGTGTCCGCCGCAGATGTACAAATATTGCCTGGTAGGGTCCCATTTTCATCATCCTCTCTGTGGAGTCACAGATCTGAAGTCACAGATGTCTTCTTTTACTGCCCTTCGCTCTCTGGGGTAGTAAAATCATAAACTGCGTTTTTTTATTCTTTGATGTGCAAAATAGGAGCAGCAGCTTTTATGCAGTAGCCCAGAAGAGACAAAGCAAACAGTGTCTATAATTATGGCCCTCACGCTCCGCAAACAGCTTCTTTTATGCATGTGGTATAGTAATGCACTCCGATTTTCCTGATAGACAAATGTAAGACATATCCATTATCGGCTATTTAAAAATATATCAATGGCCCCTTAAATAAAAGTCCACTATATGTAAAACCATGACTAAGTTGATCCTCAGTGCATTTGTTTTTATTTTGATAATTAGTCTTTACTGTAAGTCCGTGTGTGTTTTCCCGACACAAGTGGTTTAAATTCCTCACTAACTGCTTCCCTGGCTTTCAGCCTCTCACTTGGTTTATACATAAATGGCCGCAACACATCATAAATAAGAAGGAGAATGTCACAGGGCCTACTTCCTGTGTAATTAAATCAACGTGTTGTTCTGTATGTGAAGCAGCAGAACGCCTTTGTGAGTGCTCACCATATGTATGATGACACACAAACACTCTGTTTCTATCTATCTACTGTACCACATACTGTACATACACACACACGCACGCACTTGAATGTGCTATGCGAGTGAACATAAAGCCATTTCTACATCTCTTAGTAGGTAGAAGGTAGAAGACCACTGAAGGTTGCAGTTGGAGGTGAAGGTCACCACCATCTTCAACTTTGGGAAGAGCCTCTGTGGTTAGCTAGTGTGACAAAGATATATAGATATATTGATATATACAGTAATAGCTAAATATTGTTATTTACTAGATGCTAGATGAGCAGCTTTAAACAAGCAAAGTTCCTTTGACCTCTGCTCCGCGGAGATGTGACCAGCTGCATCGATCAGCACAGAGTAGATCGAGCTGACCAGAAGTCAGCGACAACACAGAGAATGACATGACCGCAATGTAACCCAGTGAGGTCCAGGCATAAAGCACTTGAACAAATAGGCTAAATAAATGCATGCATTCTAATCTCTTTTGCTTTTTAATTCAATACAGGAATCCGTCACATTTTCAAATCATTTCATTTTGATTGTGCTCACACGTCAGATCACTAAAATCTGTAATTGTATTGGATATGTATTGCAATACATTGTATGTATTGTATGACGTGATGAAACAAAATATTCTAAAACACTGAACACTGGCATTTATTACTTGTTTCTCAACAAACCTCACTGGTTGGGCACAGATCCACTGCTCATAGGACGAGCAGGGGTGAACTATAACTTGACTTATGACTTACATAGATTTTTTATTAATCGGAAGCACTGCTTTATGGACTCGGTGTTGTCCTTATCCTCTCACAGCAGTTTAACATGAAGACAACAGTTTCTGCAGTTAAAGCATTAAAGCGGTGTGGCAGGAGTTGATGTGTCTGGCCATCTGCACTTTGACCTTAAGGCGACCCATCAAAACATTTTCTAAATCTCATTTCATTAAAGTAGGAACTCATCCGTCACCACCTTTGACGTTTCTGTAGCCAAAACAGTGATTATATCAATCGCCTCTGCTGCGACTAATTGACATAACAGCAATGCGGGAAAAACAGAATTAGACACAGAGCTGCCTGAGACAGACAAAGAGAGAACCAGAGCTGGGGGCTTGACCTGCTTTCTGGCTGCCTCCACCACAGGTTCCATTGTCATTTTCGGGAAGGCGATCACAGTAATAGTCTTGTAATTGGCTTTAAGTGGATTAAGTACCGGGCAGGGCAGAGCAGCTCTGGCCAGAGATGTGCAGTCCAAACACAACCTGTTGCCCGGGCCGTGGCTGAGTGTGAGGTCTCAATCTGGACGACAGACATGACAGCTCACAGTCACTGTTCATTATAAAAACATATTGCTCTGGTCCTTATTGTTAAAAACCCAATAAGCTCACACCTGTGACCATAAAACTGTGAATGCACTCATACCAGTACGGAGGTGTCACATAGCAACCACTTTGTTTAGCTACTGTTTATGACCTTAATTGTACCAGAAGAAATACAATTCAAAAAGAAAATTCAACATTCTTGTTGTTAGGTAAATAAATTGGCATGCTGTACAGTGACATGAATGCAGCTACATGACTTGACGGCTAAAGGAATCAGGCTCAGCCAGATTTAATATGTACTTTTAGGGCTTTGATCCAATGAGAGCCTTGAGGTGACTAACGATCATCCAGTCATGTTGTCAAGCAAGCCAAGTAATGACGGTGTCAATGACAGTGCCATTCATACTTGTCTGTAGCAAACAACAAATTCTAACAATCGGGCTCATCTCCGTCACGTCACAGCCATGATCCTGTTTTGGTCCATTCTTTATGTGACTACAAAGCCAGCCGGTGTGTTTGAGAAGTATTTTGTTAGCTTGCTCAGTTTTAGTCAGTCAGTTTTTCCTAGTTTATGTGTTTCTAAGACAAGTAAATATGCTACATAGTTAAACAGTTTCGTTTGCACAGACTGTTTTGTTTTGAAAATCGTGCACGCTCTCTATGCCATCCGTGGGTCTGACTTCTGGCCACCTTACTGTGCAGACTGGTGCGGGGAAAAACACGAAAAGCATGGAATTTAGCCGTGATGCTGATGCTTTGCCTTTTGTTTTTTTTACACTTTCGCAGTAGTTGCAAAATGCTGCAGAACGTGTAGCAGAATAATTCCAGTTAAAACAGGTGTTTCTGTTCGATTCTCAAAAAAAAGGAATTTTTTATGGTTTGAGCGCTGCAATACAAAGTATACACGAATGAAACAGTTATGCATGGTATATCTCTGCTATGTTTTGGAAATATTGCCCTCTTAGTCTGGCACACTGGACCCATTTAATAATCTAGCTCCTACAAGTAAGACTTTATTAGAAATGGGCGGACGAATAATTGCAATAAACTTCACATACAACTGTGTGATGCCGTCCAAACGTCGCAGAGCCATCCTCAATTAAAATCTTCTTTCCACTCAGTCTTTACTCGTGGTTGTAAATTTAACTTGGCATTCCTTTATGGAGCAGGTGTGAGGGATTAGGCTCAGATGTCTCACAAACTGTACATGTTGTGAGACATCTGAACATGAACTCTTTCACATACGGGCTCACACACTCGTCGAGCGGCAGAAGAGTCTGCGTGAATTACATTATACACTGTACATGCGGACATTTAGAGAGAAACTGACCACTGGTCAGCACAACAGGAGTTTGTGCCACACATGGACAGTAGTTACAGGGAGACAAAAGAGCTCACTGAGCTCCTTGATCTCCTGACACCTGCTGTCATTACAGAGAAGTGAGCTGCCAGTGAAGACCTTCTGCCTGTTGGAACCTTTACAGTTACCTTTTAAAACTTCCTTTTAAGATCAGTCAGTTCCAGACCATGAAGGGAAAGCTGCAGATGGATGCTGGGTATCCGCCTGTCTGAGCATCCACATTCCAGCTTTAGTTTTTTTCTCTCGAATTCATAGCCATGACATTAGTATTGTTTGTGTATTTTAGCGTTTGAATAAATGATGAAATATTGAATTTTCCAAATAATTGCACGCTGTGAAATATTTGAATGCCTATAATCTCTTTTCACATCCCAAAAACCTGCATCGGCAATATGAGTAGGGCGTGACTTATGAGGATTAAAGAAGAATTGGTGGTTGAAGATGTCAATACTGATTCTGACACAGAAGGCACAACATTTTTGTTCTATTAAGGAGCATCAACAAACACTGACAAGCAACGCATTACGATCGCATACACGAAGAGATCATCCCCGATTTCATCAACGCACCACACTCTGCCTTTGCCTCCGTATTGTGGCTACACAGCCATCCTCGGTCCTCCAGCTGTGCATTTCAGGGACTTAAAACAGGGTTTGGCAGAGTTCAAGCAGTTGGTCAGTGTGTGTTTTTGACACACAGGTTTCGGGAGCTCACTGAACATGTGCAGCCACTCCAAATTCCATCAGGGGAAAGAGAGAGGATCCCAGCTTCCTGTTTTCCCGTCTCAGCGCACGTCGCAATGCGACCCCAGCCAAGCTGCTGGGCAGCCCAATGAGCACGGGTGTGATACAGCTTTCAACAGGCCTGTTACCGGGGATTACCCCAGCGCTGTTTAATAGTGTGATCCGGACAACAATAGAATGTTGTTTTATCAGTGTAATAAGTCAGACACTTAGCTCACTAACGGCTTCAGAAATGTCTCTGTGAAATTTCTGAGAATCTGTCCCTGGCGTCTGCCCAGCCAGTGCAGGTGAGGTCCATGAGAGAGCGCAGCTGCCACTCTAAAACTTGCATTCAGACACGCACCAGAAGGCATGTATGGCCCCCATAGATAGATTGATGGTGGCGGGGGTGGGTGACCGAGGGGTGCGTGGCTGTCCTGAAATCAGGCCAGCTTTAACACAACGGACACGCTCTCAAGCCCACAGTCATAGTAACATTTTATGTGACAAGCATTATAAAGGTGATTTATGGAACGCATGTGTGTTGGGCTGAATATTTTCCAGAATATTTAGCCGGGGGTATTAGGTCTGCATTTTCAAAAATCTGCCTGCTTCTTCGCATCGTCCCGACACTGACCGTTAAACAAACTTCCTGTGGAAATAATGAGCGGAGCGAATGGAAAACTCTGAATGCCCTCTCATAAGGCCTGACAAGGACAAGGCAGGCACATTCTTACAAGCACACACTTATAAGCATTGTTATTTTTATGGGATGGCCTTTCATGTATGGCACTGACCTCTGCCTTGTTCTCCTTTGTACTCTTTCATTCAGAGCAGACCTGGGCCATAGTGCCAATAGTGCCTGTGAGCAGGTTCATGGCTTTGATGTAAAAACGCCTACAGGACCAGCGAGCTGCAGAACATCTGGGCCAAAAGCTCTTTACATACTACATGCTATTATTGCTGTAAGGTGAGAATCTGCATTATTAAGAGAGTCTACATTTCAGCACTTATACTTTGTCTTACTGTGACAGCGTACTGTATCATTTTGGAGGCGTTCATGGTGAATTATAATGCATCCATAATGATTGATGACTACACTCATAAACACATAATGCTTTCTGATGCTCTATATCATCAGTTATAAATCATTATAGAGGTGACCTGTTATGAATTATAACTTCTAGAGACTGATTGGGCTTATAACACCTCGACAATCATCTGCTGTAACAGTCAAAGCAGTGTCATACTGTAAGTTATCAATGTTGGTGTTAAGTGTGATGCATTTTTATGAGTGTAGTGATTATGAATGCATTATAATTCACTATGAATGCCTGCATAGGGCACTGTAAAAGTGTTATCAAGGTGTTACACAACTCTCCACTACTCACCAAGTGTTTTTAATTTAGTCTTTGGATTTCCCTGTAAGATCTAAAGACCAATGTTTAAACCATCGAGTGTCAAAGATCAGGGATGGGAAAATAGTCATGAAACCTCATAGGACCTGAACTCAATGTGTAGATCCAGATGGTTTTGTAGTGCAGTGTCAACGTTGCTTTAACCCGTTTTCATATCCCCCTTTTCAGCAGCTGTACCTGCTCATGCTAACAAGCCATTTCTCCTTCAGAGCATCACAGACACTTGACTTCCTGTCAGCCATTACAGGACCAGTGTGTAAGATTTATGCATGTGTATTTACACAATACGAGCACTATGGAATATAACATGCATAACTGTGTTTTCATTAGTGTAAAATCACCTGAAAATCAGAACCAAAAATGTTTTTGTTACCTTAGAATGAGCCTTTTATATCTACAGTTGTCGCAGGTCCTCTTCCACATAGAGGAAATCCACATTCTCATATTTTATTGCCGCCGTTTGACAGACTCGGATCAAGTGAATTTCCATTTCTCCTGCTTGAGCTCCGAGGACACCTGTTCCACTGTATCCAGGTCTATCTCAGCCAGCTCTCCTTGGCCCTCTCACTCTTACCATCGTCCCACCGCAGACATGTGCATACGCATACAGACACAATCCTTGTGTGAAACATGGCTTACCTTTACTACTGCTCACCCTCCTCACACTCCATCGCTGCGGTTCTCACACTCTAAAATCAACCCTCCGTGGGGGTTTCAATATCCGGGTCACCTGCGCGGTCAGTCACACTATCCGCTGGATCTCCAAGGACCTGACTGCAAATGGTCAAACAGCACCGGACCTCTCTCATTTAGACACGGGGGCTTCCCTGTGGGGCGTCTTTGTACTCAGCAGGCACGGCACCGTGGGACAGCCTGGGCCCGGGGTTTTATCAGAACCACCTGCCTGTGCAGGTCGACCATATCTCAAACATCTCTTTTCCCTCCTGAGGAAGAAGAAAATAATTTAGACTGCTTCCTGTTGACCTGCATGCCATCCCTGAAACGTTTCTCTGAGAGGGTGAGAATGTGTGTGTGCGTGTGTGTGTGTTCTGTTTCTCATCTCCACATGTGTCTATGTGGGTGAGCAAACGTGTCTTTAACACGATGAAAACTGCAGCCCAGTCTTGTGTTCTTGAATCAGCTTTTGTAAGGTTATTTTAGAGATTAGTTTAGATTAAGGGTTGTCTTTAATAGAGGATACAGCCTGGGGTTTGGCATGTGCAGGGTAGAATTATGTTTAAGTGTCAGGGCACAAATGTAGTAAATGGGTTTCTATTTCACCCATTCACACAGACACACACACACACACACACTGATGGCACAGGCTGCCAACTGCTCATCAAGCACTTCCTATCCAGCCATTAGGAGCAATTTGGGGTTCAGTATCTTGCCCAAGGGTGCTCTGACTAAACTGAGGAAGCTGGGAATCCCGCTGTACCACAGCTAACAAGTCAAAACAAGGTCTTTGTGATACACTTAGTTATAGATTGAAAATACCTCTTAATAAGCTTCTTCCAAACACATTAGTGGCAGGTCTTGCCACGCGGGTAACGGTTCCGTTACTTCATCCAGACACACATTTCAATACGGTAAATAATTCTCTCCCCTGTGCTCCGGGCTGCCCAGCTTCTAATGAGCACGTCATCCAGGTACAACAGCTCCACAGCAAAACTTTAACTCGTGCAGGCAGCCGCGTCTGCTCGATTAGACATCGAGCTCCAGCTCAGCTCCCCCCTCCTCAAATACTACTGCATTTAAAATTTCAGTCTAAATATCAAATAACACATCGGCATTTTTTAAATTTCGGAAAAATGTGAAAAAAAATATGACGAACAAAAAAATTTTTCAGCCGTGAGAAACCGTGAGAAGCACTTCATATCGTGTTTTTTTGACATTTTACTAAAAGTCTGAGTTGACTACTGTATGGGAAAAGACTGTGTAGGATATAAAATATGTTTGATATATTCATACTGGAACAGATCTTTTTCACAGCAGCCATTTTGACATGAAGTATCATGGTCAACACAGCTGTTACCAATGATACTGATTAAGGTTCCAGTGAGCCAACATGCAGCACAGCAGCACCCTGACTCTGTCTGACCTGAATGAACCTTAATTAGCATCATTTTTAGCATTTAAGTAAATAACAGATGATAACGACGTCAAGCATTTCATCCGTCCATTCATTTTCTGTAACCACTGGTCCTCATCAGGGTCACGGTGGGACCATCCCAGCTGACTTTGGGCGAGAGGTGAGTACATCCTGGACAAGTCACCAGTTCATTACAGGGACAAACAGCCATTCACCCTCACATTCACACCTACAGACAATTTAGTGTCACCAATTAACCTGTGCCTTTGGACTGCGGGAGGAAGCGTAGGAGGAGTACACGGAGAGAAGTATTTTTCACAAACCATCAAATATCTTATCTTCTTATATACTGGTATACAAGTATATTAGTACTATATACTGGTTTTTACTTCTTACCTCAGAATTGTAGTGTGTAGTATAGTATAGCCTATATAAATTAAATCTTTCTTTTTTTTTTTTAAATGAATGTTGTATGTTTCTACATGTGGCTTGCCCAGTTTGGTGACTGAGAGGTGCATGAGATGTCCTGCCTGCAGGAAGCCGTGAATCTTTTTCCAGATCTGATTTCTGGTATTCCACTCATCTGTCCATTTCAAATCTGTTCTAAATTTACTTTTCCTAGACTGTCCATCTTTCTTCCATCCAGAGGATTTCACTGACTGCATGTAGAGAAGAACAAAAGTTCCACTGCTGGCCATGGTCTGATTTTCTTTCCTTTTTTTCTTTTTTGTTTTGGTCTTAAATGTTTTGTCTGCCATGAGATCCTTTCCTTGTTCCCGTGTGAATAAAGCCTGTGTTGGGGAGGATTTCGTGGTTCACTGATCATGCTTTTTCTTTTGGGTGACAACATCAACAGCAGCTGAATTTTTCAGTCCAAAGTGAAAAAGTCGATATCAGCAGTGACAAGATGATGACAGGGATCACAGCAAAGTTCGGCATGGAAGAAAACGCATTGCATTCTGGTATATGAATTTTGGTAGGTGCCAAATCTCTGCCATGATTGTTAGATGTCAGCACAAAACAGGCCGTGACATCATCAGCTCCTCTGTCTCTGCTGCAGTGGAACTGCAGCTGCAGTTGCACAATGCTAAAGCTAAAACATTATTACAATGATTAGTCAATAGACCTTTTTGACAGCGGCCATTTTGACATGAAGTAGTAGGGTAGACAAGTATTTCATATTCTACTAGTTATGGCTCCATTCCATTTATTGTTTGTGTTGACCCTACTGTAACCAATGGGATTGAAATCAGGATCATCAGGAAAAGATGTGGGTTCACACACAGGTATTAACAAGGTATCAGCACAAAGGAAATACTTCCTTCTTTCAGTCTCAGTCCAAGTTAAAGAGTGCTCTGTGTCCACAGCTCCGTCCACAACCTGTGGAGGCTTCAGTTCAGTTCTCACTTCTCAGTTCGGTAACTCCAAGACGATTCACTTCTTTCACAAAAAAAACCCCTGATCTATACTGTCTGAAGAAATATTTTAGTTGTCGTTTCATTTCTGTGCAGAAGCTAATATAAAAATAAATCAATATCTAAGAACAACAAAGTTATTATAGTCATGTTTCATATCAAAATGGCTTCTGTGAGTATATCATTTTCTTCTTCTCCAGTTGTTGGAGTATATTTATGCCTTGGCAATTATGACTGATAGAAAATTGATTTGCGACACTAAAGAAAATCTTATTTTCTTTCTTAATTTTTTTGATTTTCATTCTTGCTCTTCTTCTTGCGTCTACACTTTGTTTATCTAACGTTGTGATAATTGTGGAATACTGTGCCACAGCCAAGAAATTATTATTTTATTATTATCATTTCATTTTCTCAACAATAAATAGAGATCGATTCTGACTATGTATGTACTATCTAAGTCTTTCATCTGAAATTTACAAGCTGATGATTTCTGTCATATTCAGGCTTCCTCCTCTCTGAGCAGCTTTTATTTTCATAATGACGCGGTCATAATCGGGAGTTACGATATGATGTCATGCACACGCAGCACATAAAACGACCTTTTGTGTGTTTTCTGTCAGATGTACGTCTCTACATTCTGAGTCACCATGCATCAGAAAATACACAACTCGCACTTCTGCGACTGTAAAAACATTGGCCACATCACCAGAGTCTGTATGTTTCTTTTTTTTAAGCTTGACATCTGTATCATGACTTTATCAATCCTGAAATAGTTTCAAGATGTTCCCTGAAGGAGAAAAAAACCCTCTGGCGTAAGGCGACTGAAGGTATGTGAAAGCCCTTTGTGAAAGAGCAGTGATTTAGTGCTTCAATACACATGTCAGGTGCACTGTAACACCTCAGAAAAGTGGGTCTACGTCTGCTGTCAGCAGTAATTTACTGGGAAGATGAGTCAAGCCAAAGAATCTCAAGCATACGAGAGGAATAAACACAAGAGGGCAATAGTTTACCAGAATTTCTGATTGGGGTGTCTGATATAAACTCACACTGTGTCCTATCAAAACCAGACCCTCACATCCAACAACGTTTTCCTTTCTTCTGCATGGTCACTGACCCCCCGCGACCTGACCTGCAACCAGTCAAGTTCCCCAGAGAGTGATTGGGAGTCTGTTAAAATGTCTGATATGTGTTCGGAGGGAAAGATCAATGGCTGCGACAGGGGGATTATGGGATCCCCTCCAGTCAGCAGGCTGTCACTCAAAATGGGCTCAAAGCGGCAGATTAGGCACCAGATCCCTCTCATCTCTGTCAGAGGATCTCGTTAAAATACCCGGTCCTGTATCTCCAATTGTTCCAGTTTCATGTTTTACAGCGAGCTGGCCGCACTCTGCCGTTAATCAATCAACGGGATCGTTTGCATACTTCTCTTTCTAATGAAAGACGCCACGATGAAAGGCGGAGGGTTGCTGTTACTCAGGCTTGGCCATTCTTTTCCACTTAAAGACCTGATGGATAGTTTACGGTATAAAAACAGACCTGCTGCGCATTATGTCATGCCGCCGCTCTGTAAACCCATGTGTGCTGCTCCTCTTTACAAATACATCTCCTAATTTAACAAGCCCTGAGGTAAATTTGCGGTGAAGAGCGGTGGGGGTGGACAACCAGGAGGGACAGGGTGATTTTTGAATGCTGCTGGAACAAGAGGAGGGGGTGTATATCAGACAAATAACGTGAATAATTATTGGAAATAATGTCCAGATAGATGGAGTGGAGCCAAATTATGAAATCATGCGCTTCTCTCCGGTACATCATCCTGCTCATTATTTGAAGTCATGCTTGGAAAAACAGGTGTTTCCAATACTGGGTCGCTGTCTCCACGGTCCCGCGCCCCCTTCATTTTCTGATGATGGTTCAGATATGATATTTCATGGCTGAAGCCGTACACATGATAGGAAGTGATTGGGGAGAGCCGTTCAGAAGACATCCGTGTAATGGACGCTGATTGGCCCTGGCTAAATCCCTGGAGTCTGTGCCTGTGTAACAAGAGGGGGAACCACAAAAACTGGAGTAGTAATGATCCTAAATGCTGCATGTTTTTCGCTCTCTTGGAGGTTCAAATGATTACAAGGGGATTTCTCTGTCTCTTTAAACAGGTGCCATATTTATGTGCATCAAGCACGACGGCAGTGCAGCTGAGTGCAGTTGGCACAAGAGCTTTATTCTTCATTCTCGTAATAAACAGAACCAGCAGGGAGAAAATTTGTCTTTTTTTTTTTTTTGGGTCGTTTTCTTCCAGTTTGGTTTATGATCGATGCATTGCGTCAGCGTTTGAAGCTCATGCCTGTGATGTGGTGCGCAGCAGATGTGTGCGTTTTATAAGTGGAGAATGCTCGCTTGTGTGATTAATAATCATGTCTTTCGTTGTTATTGTAGCCTCGAGGCTCTGACTGACAACAGTCCATCCCTTTTTCAGAAAAATACTTTTTTTACTTCATTTGTAAGAGTTAATTGCTGTGAAATACAGAACATGCGGCGCGTGAAGGCATCACCGATGTGTTGATTACCTACAGTGAAGACTTGTAATTTGTTTTGTTCATGTGTTCCAAATTATTATTTATGAGCAACTCCTGTTTTCTCTTAAGTTTTGCTGAAAAGCGTCTTCATGGCGTATTACCTGGAGTTGGAAAACAGTTCGTAAACCTGCTGCTAATGAAGAGGGGAAAAAAATCCAAACCACGTACATGAATTAAAACGTTTATTGAGCTTTTTACGTGCTTGGCACCTGTATTTACATTTTTTTAAAATGCCTCAAAAAAAGAATTACTTTTGCTATTTCCTTTTTTTTCTCCACACATTTGTTATAACAGATTGGCCTGTAAAATTGTTACATTGCTCAGCACTTAAATACACATCTCTACAACACACCAAAACATACTTTAATTACTCTGTTTTTGCTATTGCTTCTTTTATAACTTTTCACACAACAACTTTTAAGCTTAATGATTGCATTCGCCATCTTATATATATGCTTAAAAACATAATCCACTCCGAAATAGTGAAGCCATTCCAGTCTCCAAGGATAACGGGTTGATGAAGTTGTGTGGTGGAGTCCTAACTCCCTCAAACACGCCTGCTGGGAGCTTTCAGGATGAAGACAGAGTTCCTCAGTTAAACTCTACAGTTCTTTGACTTACTGCGTCCACGTGTTTGCTTTGTTTAGCACATCAACCGGCTGCCACAGCGTCCAGATACTTCATCCCCTGCATGTATGTGGAGCGGTGAGTCATTCAGTTGTCCAATTGTCCAGTTGTCCCTTTCATTCTAGCCAGCACGTCAGACCATGACGGCGGACCACTGGCCACCACCCCATGGCATTTTTAAAACAAGTGCTGGGTGAAGTCAATAACTTCTGGATCACAGTGAAGATTCTTTGGTTACGTGATATCACAACCGGATGGCCTTTAAGTCCCCCAGAAAATCGAGAATGAGTCACTTGAAAAGAGTGTTGCTACTATTGCACCATAACCGATTCACAACTGATAATCCCTTCTGAATCAGAGCGTGTGGGCTCCTACCTCTCACTATTACAATCTGAGTTTGTAGTTTCTTTCCTGTCAGAAACACTAAGAGAGTCAGTTTTCACTTCATTAATACAAAGATAATTAAATAATACTGTAGTTTTGACTCCCTCTATAATGCTTTGTAAGTGGTGGAGTGTCTTTAAAAACAAAAACATGAGATGATATCCTTTTCTAAAAGGATTGTTTTGTAACTCAGTACATTAACACTTCATGTAAAAACACCGGTCAGCCGGGTTCATAGATTAGAAATTTGCTTTTCAGCTGGAAGACTTTAGAAACACGGAGGACTGTGAGGTTCGATCCCAGTTTCTACACCATGTGCATGGACATCTGAGAGGAGGAGCCGTACTGACGTCCATCACAGGAGCTGCTGCCCTGCTGGCCACTGGCGGTGTTGCCGATCATGTGCATAGTGTCCATGCTTCCGTTGGACAGGTACTGGCGCTCAGCGAAGGCCCCGGCAGGAGACGAGGAGCACAGCAAACCTCCCTGGGGCTTCTCAGGGCTGGCGGCCAAGCGAGGAGAGGTGGGGAAATTGTATCCATACAGGTTGTAAGGGTTGTGCAGGGAGAACGCGTTGTAGGAGCCCTGCTGCACGTGGTGGTGGCCCCCGCTGAACATGTGGGCGGAGGAAGGGGAGGATCCTGATGAAGAGGATGAGGCAGAGCTGGAGCTACCTCCGGCCTGCATCACGTACTGAAGCTGCGAGGCTGGGAAGGAGCCGAGCTGACCGCTGTAGGCATCCATCTTGCCTCCAGTGCCGCCACCACCGCCGCCTCCACTCAGGGAGGCGTGAGCGCTGCCCTGCATGCCAGCAGCAATCAAGGAGGAAGTCCTCTGTGGTAAGAAGGATTCGGAGGGCTGAGCAGAGGCCACAGCACCCCCTGCAGCCTGGAGGCGTCCGTAGGAAGTGTCGGCCAAGCCACCATAGCCCTGCAGAGCCGCCATGTTGCTGCGAGCGCAGGCTGGGTACTCGGTCAGGCCCAGGTTGCAGAGTTGACTTTCCCTGCAGCCCACATTAAAGGTGTTGGGGGCAAGGTGGAAGGTCGGCGGGGAGCAGGAGGGAGACAGGAGGTGTGCCGCACCAGAAGGGGAGGGGGTTCCCGTGCTGGAAGTGGTGGGAGAAGTGCCCGTACTTCCACCTGGAAGACACACAAACACAGAGATACTGAAATACAGTGACAGGGACGGGAGAAGCTGCTGAGTTCGAAACAGTAGAATACTCATGAGGATCAGGAGAGACGCAGACATCTGAACTGAAACCTCTAACATCAAACTACTGTTCAGTTATAGATGTATCCTACTTTTAAGAGTTAAAATGCATAATTAGACATGACTTAGAACTTTTCACATTTCCTCATGTTGGATTCTCCCATGCTTAAGTGGTGATGAGCAAGGCGGTGGCAGTGCATTCTGAGTGTTTGTGATGGATGGTCAAACTCAAATTTTCAGAAAAGTTATTTTAAAGTGAACCATAAACAAGGCATGTTGTATCAGAGTAATGATACATTTTGTAGTTATTGCCAATAATTATAACAACAACCATTTTTCTTTTCTTTTTTTTTTGAGAAAATCTGACATGATGGGAAGTGACATGAGTCCCTGCCTGCTTACCTCTGACCTGCTCCCTATGGGGGGCAGCAAGAAACAAACAGGCTTTCCCTGTGGGGAGGTATTAGTGCTAGTCTCTTATTGCCAGACCTCCACATCATGAATCATGAATTCACCCCTGTAATACTTCATGAATTGTCTGGAATGTAGAAGAATGAACAGTATCTCACGCATGGCTTAATGCAGGATTAATACATTAATTAATGCAAGAACTAAGGAGCGTCAGCCATCGCGATTTCTGAGTTACTGATGACGTCTTCTTCATGGATGAGTCTGCAGTTACAGTCACAGCAGTGCACGTGTATTCTCTTTTAATTAAGTCTAATTAATAATTGCTTCATCATGTTTGTGGCCGTTCAGAGAAAAGCTGCACTTCTGTATTTTATTACGTGTTCGGAAAAGCTACGAATGCAAATGAAATCAGAATCACTTTGAACTCCGTTCTAATTATTATTTATTGAGTTAGGAAAAGATTTGCATGTAGAGTTCAGAGTCAATACATGTGAATTCACAATTAGGCCATAATCATATGTTATTCATCAGTGCTAAAGAGGGACCAGTTCAGTATTTTATTTGAAATGCCACAAACACAATGAAGTCATTAAGAAGTAATTGTGATTACAACACTTAAAATTCGACATGAGGGCCGCTGGTGACTGGTCAGTTGTCCCTTTAGCTGCAGACTTCATCAGTGAAGAAGACATCATTAGAAACAGATTTAAATGCCTTAGTTGTTGCATTAATTATCGTATTATTTTTTGCGTTAAGTCATTTGTGAGATGTGGTTAATTTTTGTACATAAATTAAGTACAACATGAAGTTTTTTGGGGGTTTTTTCCTGCATGAAGTTGTGATAATTCATGTACCCTGTCCATAAATGTCTCCCTTTAAGGCATATTATGTTCTAGATGTATTCTTCTCCCGTCTCCTCTAAGTTTGAGCATGTGTCATCGTTGGAAGCAACATGCAGTAGTAATCACCAATGGGAGCATTTCCCAGCGGTCCACGTGCAATGAGTCAGACTAATAAAGGAAGCAGTAAGTTAACATTGTGAATTCACCTGTCGCCAATTTAATACACGACCCCGCTGATCCGCACGGACATTTTCAAACCCCTACCTTCAGACTAATTGGAGGGCCTGACTCTTTGAAACGCGCAGGATACAGGATTATGAACCGTATCGTAAAATATATTGCTGGTATGCAGAGATAAATATGGATTTAGTTTTGACCACGTCTGGTCAACAGAGCCGCCCCACATCCCCGGTCTTTTCCTCAATAAAAAGCCACGGACTCTGAGTTTAGACATCCACTAAGTCAAGCCTTTCAAAGTGAAATGATAGCTGTGGGATATCAATCGCATATTTTTCTATTAATGAGAATTTGGCCGCGGTTCATCTTGCCGTTGGAGAAATTCGGTTTGAACCAAGAATGAGGAGGAGGAGGCATAACTAAATAATCCAGGACTTGCTTGGCTGGGGTTCTGATTTTGCACCATATGCCTTCGATAATATCGCTGCTGTGCTCAGCTCAGCTCTGCTCTGCTCGAGAAGATGGGGAGGGGGGGTTGCGGCGAGGAAGGGAAATAAAGGAAAGGGGAGAGAAAGAGAGAAAGCAAGGTAGACGATAGTTTGGTGATGTCATGTTTTCCTCTGGTTAGAAGGGCTCGAGGTGCTTCAGTGCCGAGGGGGGATACTTGATTACTTGAAGGGAAAAGGGTGTACGTGCAGTAAGGGCAAAGGCGCACACATGCAGTACAGTCACTGCAAACGAACACCAGTGTCCTTTCAGGGTGACACCGGGTTCACGGGCAGTGCAAGGACTTTGATTAAATCCTAATCACTTTGGAGGAGCTTAAGGATAACAAACACATGTCGGCCTGCACAGACAAAACACGGAGCGTCACGTCATGCTGACCTCTGGAGGTAACCCAGATAGGGTCAGTGAGGAAAGTAGCATTAAAGCGCCGTGGCCCTTGATATGAGCCATGACTAAGGCCTTGTGCCGCCGCTGGGGCCGAGACAAAGGGAGGTGGCTCGACTGACGCTGACTCGCGTTGTAGAGGCGTCCAAAAGCCACAGGGTTTGTTTAACGATTTTATTTTCAAGGGCTGCGCGCGATGTGAAAAGTTCAGCAGACGCCGGCCAACCTGCCAGAGGAGCAGCGCATGGCCAAGCTCAAATGAAGGACAACCATAGCTGATGCAGTGTGTGGTGATATATGTAGGGAAAATATGCGGAGGGAGAGTTCAGGTCGGGACAGCACACGCACCAAGGTCATGTCAGTTACCACTGTTTTGGGGGGCGGTTAACTGTGCGGTAATTGACTTTACCTTGTTCTAAACTTGGAAAAACAATAAGAGCAAACTGTACTGCAGTTATCATCATTTGTAATATTTGTTATTGAATGAATCACAAGAATAACCATCAACTGTTTTGTGCCAACCAGTTGACAGATTCACTTCCAAGTGAATGGTATGAAGGGGCATTAATGTGGACGGTGGGGTACGATGGTGGCTCTCAAAGTGGTCGCTAAGTATTCAGATCACATGTAAAATGGGGAAGAGTATAAAATAACTGGAAAAGATCCCAATCAGTGACTACTCTAATCATGGCTTTCAGTTTACGGTCATGTATTCATGCCAGACGGTGCTACAACTCCAGAGTGACGGGCCTTTTCATTGGGTTCCAGTTTGTCTGTTTGAAGAGATAGAGTCAGAACAGTTGCATTCTATCAGGTGTCTGAGAGAAAGCGACGCACTGAAAGCATTTTTATACTAACTAATGTTGTTTGCGATGCTTCTTGCACATCTGCATTGTTTTGGGTTGCTGCCGTGAATCGGCGTCATCTGGTGAAGGTGAAATCATCAGCTCTGGATGTCAGTCCTTCAGAATAAAACAACGCATTCTCTCTGGAGCTGCTAATTTGCAAACAACAGTACAAGCAGAGACCCATTTCTGCTTTACAGTTATAAGTGACTGATTTTCCAAGACTGCAAAAATATTTCTTGCCTTTTACTATTCTGCACAGAATCTCTATATTTGAATCGAGTGAACAACAACGATCCGAGAGGAATATCAAGAAAATGAAATGTTAGAGATAAAAGTAGACAAGGCAGACTGAGGTCGGGGGGGGGGGTTTCATTACATTCTCCTGTACAGAGCATTCACACACCTTGCTGTTTCTGCATATTGGTGAAGTCTTCAAACGTGAGGGTCCTCACGGGAGGTCTCCAAAAAGCATAGGTCTCCATGATGGCCTCCAGGCCAGTCCTGACAAAGAAGACATACAGAGAGATATTTCAGAACACATTTCAGAAAATGGCACATTAATGTCTGAATGTGCGTGTGTGTGTGTGTGTGTTGACCAGATGACATGAACAGAGAGAGAGTTAAGTAGAGTTATATGGAGAGTTTAATAAAAAGTTGTAATAACATTGGTCTTAGAGTGGATTTTGATTTTCAGATTTTATTGCTTGTTTTTATGCCTTACTTGGTCAGCGTCCCGCTTATATCCATGATCTCCATTTTTTATATCAATAGTTATAAAATATATGACCAGTCTGTGCGTGTGTGTGTAAGAAAAGAGATGGATATATGACAGAGACAATATTTGTGAGTAAGAGGAAAAATACTGAAGCGATCACTTGACCACAGAGGGGAAGTGATACTGGTGTGTGTGTGTGTAAGAGAGAGAGAGAGAGAGAGAGAGAGAGAGAGAGAGGTTGGTAGTAAATGAAGCAGACTAAATGGGAGTGTATGAGAAAGTGAGAGGGCGGGAGAAACTGGAGTCCTGCTCAGAGGAAACTGGAGCCATTAAAAAGGAGCAGGTTTTTACAGTGCACATAAATCTGGGTGACGTTTCATCTTGAATCTGTACACGGTTCCCCTTCCTGCTTGATTTACTTCCCCGCGCGCCGCTCTGCCCCGTCCCAAGGAAACCAGCGCCCGTCACTGCTCCCCATGTTATTTTAAGGCCACTAACTCCCTGGCCGTGGCAGCTCGTTAGTGCACCATGCTAATCGGCCGGACCCTCGCCATCACTGCACTTATTCATACAGTCGCACTGCTGCGGGACCAAAACCCAACAAATGAGCTGTATCCCTCCGCTAGCCCATAAAGCCCGGTCACCAGACACAACTGACGACACCGCCATAACTCAGAGCTTGGGAGAGTTCTATATTAAGACGCTATTAAGAAAGAAAAAAAAAAGAAAAACAGGCCGGTGCTTAATTTGAGAATTAGCAGCGCAGGTTTGCCCTTTCGATTTCATTTTAAATTCCAACTTAATGTGGAATTAGTTGGTAATGTTTCACAGCAAAATGGCTGCATTCACAGCACAGCGCTGAAATCCAAAGAAAAATATGTTCGTTTTTTTTTTCTTTTTAAGGCTGTTAATGTCACTAATATCCGATACTAATATAAAGCGAGTAATGTTTAAAAGACGCGTGGCAGAGCAACAAAAACAAAAGATGTCACACCTGTTTCCAACACTTTCAGCTGCAGCTGGTGCCTTCCACATTTGCATATTGGCTGCAGAAAGGGCAACAAACTTATATTGTTTTATTAACGGGCGATGAATCATCTCCTTAAAAAAAGAATCACTCTGTGCTCACTTCTGGTTTACATCTTTTTTTTGTCCTCACTGTTTGTTTTGGCCGCTTGTAGTTTTGAGCCTTGGTTCAGTCAGCATGTCCGTCATCATAAAGTGCATTTTGAGTTTTTTTTAAATTTTCTAACATGTTACAGAGAAATCTATGATATTGTACAGATACAGAATGTGAGCGATGCTGTCAGACGCAGTGGAAAAATGTTCTTTCAATCTATCGCCTTCGTTCATTTTTTTCCCCTTTAGCCACATATTTTGGCTCCTCTCTCTTCACATATCACCATGTTTCACTCAATTATCCCATCATCTTATAATTGGTCAATTTGTAATATCTCCTAGTCCGCACATGACATAAAAAAATGACTTCTTGATCCTGTGTGTCTGGCAGCTGCATCCACTAATGAGAGAAAATAAAGCTAGAGAGACATGACTCTCTCTGTGGCTCACGTTAAAATACTTAACTCAGGTTGTGTGAGGTGCATCAGTTTGATAGAGGTAGCATACGGGACTCCGTGAAATGAGAAAGCAAGTTCACTTCCATGAGCCAATCACAAATGAGATCCCTCCATTAACAAGCAATCTGCACCTGACGCCGCTGCCACATACCATCATCGAGAATCCATCAGTGAAGATGTTTTTTTTATTTTAACAGGCCCTGTATTTCACGTCAAAATGGCCGCCGTCTATTTGATAGAAGTAGCGCACATGACTCGTCAACAATCACTACCTGCACAAAGGAGCCAACCACACATCAGATCCCTTCACTGAATCAAAGAGCTGTGCCTGACGCTGGTGCCAGACTCCACCACCGAGACTCCACCACCGAGACTCCACCAGTGACAAACTTAGTTCAATTGTTTTAAACGTCTTTTTCAAATCCTACTTTCTTTTTAATTATCTCACTTTTTGTGCCAGCTTTTATAAAATATCATATTTCCCCTTTAATAAAATAAAATAAATATGTATTATTATTATTGCTGCCAAGTGCAACTGTCATAAACAACGTTATATATCCATAGAAACAGCTGACTGAACTGAAAATCCATTTTTTAATTAAAAAATCTGATTTGAGCCAAATAGATGGAAAAAAAAGAAAAATCTCAACTTCCAGCTGTAAAATGGAATCTAATATAATAATGAACTAAATTTAAAAATACAGTATCTACAGTTACATTTTATGTTAAGCAGACACCCTTATCCAGAGTGACTAACAGTGAGTGTAGTTATGCAAAAGCAGCAGTGGGGAGGTCAAGGGTCAGCACGTCCGCTCTCTAACAATATTCATGAACAATCAAAGATTAAAAGCAGCTTAGGACACAGAGCGTGAAATCCAGACTGGCTGAGAAAGGCTTTTTAAGGTGACCGGGGCTGACTTCTCACTCCGAGGCTCCGAATCTGAGCAAAACAAATCCAAACAGGGCTGAAAATGACAGAATCCCGAGCAGTACGTGAGGATCAATTCATTTTCTCTCTCACCGGACAAATATCTCATTCTCCGTTATCTTTTCATCTGTAGCTTTTCTGCAATGAAATTCTAATGCCAGTTCATAAATCAAACGCTCTATTGTTTGAAAAACGAAAAAAGATGTCTCAAATATCTGTGTGCCAATAATGCAGACCAGATGAGGGGACTGCTTTCATGTGCGGAGGCGTCTGGTGGTTCACTACACCCCCCTCTCCTTCCTCCTCTCCTCCACAAATGTTATATATGATAATTCAGAGGCTGCGAGAAAGAGAGACGGATCAAGAGAAAGGAGAGACAGAGCGAGAGAGAGAGAGAGGAAGGAAGGAAAGGAAGTGAGCGAGGAGGGAACTCCAGCAACATGAAGACTAAAAAAAGTGCCTCGTCTTTACTGACCAAATCAAAGAAATGTATTATTATTATTATTATCATCATTTATTATTAATGTCATCAGGTGTGTGATAAAAAGGTGTGTGATGATGAGGATCCTGATTTATGATTGAGTGTCAACAGCCAATAGGAGCGCTCTCTGTGGCTGACGTCAGCACAGCGTTAGTGACAACACAGAGGACGTGACGGATGACAGAGCGATGAAAGGGCCGCACAACATTTTGACGGTGACAAAAACAAACAGTGAGATCTGACATATTTATCTGGACCCATGGACAACGCTCTGTAGATGTTGTGGAACGCAGTAAATGTGAAGATTCTATCCTTCATGAAAGGGCGCGTGTCAGCAGTGTGTGAAAAGCTTCACAGCTGAAAGGTGGATGTATACCCGCGTGTTAGCGGGTGATCGAAAAATGTAACGACAAGTTGGAGCTTCTATTTTTTTTTCTTTTTCCTCCTAGAAGACTTTGATGCTGGATAATTTATAGAGAAACCACATCAGGAAGGTTCACTGCAAACGCTCCGCCGGCTGCGATCACTGCGTTATACCACACAGAAATAAACACAGTTACACTGAGCTATATGAACACAACGCGACGTGGCCTGATAGTGTGTAGAAATATATCCGTCTGGTGACATGGCAAAATAATCTGACACCGATCTGACGAATTAATTCCTACTTCTGGTCCGTTTTTATGCACAATCAGTATTTGTTGCATACTTAATGCATATTTCATGAGATGAATATGACAATGACAGAAACAAAGAGAGAGAGATAAGGTGTACAAGTGGCCCCTTCTATCACTGACTGTCTGTCTGTCTTCCTCCTGGCCAACAGACAAAGCAGCTGGTTTTATATGGAGCAGCATATGGTACTAAGTGCTATCTTCAGAGGATTATTTCCATATAAAAAAAAAAAAAACAACAGATTTTTGTGGGCCGGCATGAAAAAACATTGTAACAAGCTGTATTGTGCGTCTGCTGAGTCAGCAAACAGATGTCGTGATAACGTACCTGTTTCTGCCAGAGTCCCGGAACCCTTTAGCGAACGGGTTGCGGTCGATCTTTAGTCTGGTGATCTGCAGACGAGAAGAACATGGACGGGAGATGTTTGTGATTATTGCAGGTTAAAATGAATGTGCTACTTTTCCAAATCACTTAAATATGCCTCAATACGCCTGTGCTGTTTCACAATACGATGCAAGTCATCCTCTTGCTCGTTTCTGGGGTTGTTTTTTTTTTCTTCTTCAAACCATTCAACATTATCGGTTCCTCCGACGGCATGTGGTGGTGCCAATTAGTTCTAGCAATTAAATTAGAAATATTTTAATAATGGGCAATTTGGGAATCCTCCAAAAAGCTGTAAAAAATTCTTTGCTGGGATTGCAGGATTGTTATTTTTTTCTTCTTTTTTTTTTTTTTGCGAGACAAAAGACTGAACATTGACAGGACGACACGAGGAAAACAAAACACAGACTACTAGAACAATTGACAAAAGTCTGGCCGGAGAATAAGAGAACAACATGACATAAGTTGACGGGTGTTGTGTTGATTTGGTGTGTTTTTGTGGCTGAGCAAAGGGGGAGCGCTGGCAAGCAAAAAAAAAAGAAATAATGCAGCACCAAAACAAAGAAATATGCTCATATTAATACCACCTTTGCCAGCCCTTATATTACTTAATAATAATAAAGTGAGGGAGGGTACTAGCGGCACATCTGCCATGTGAGCTAAAACGAGAGCTGCACACCTGTTGGTTCTGGTAGGCGGTGACGGTGGTGAAGACGGTCTCGGGGAAGCTGAAGGTCTTGACCCCCTCGCCGCTGGGCACCGCCTTGTTCGGAGACAGTTCGCTGCTGAAGTCCTTCCTGATGACGTGAACGCGAGGCTGATACTTGTGCATGGAGTGGAGGATGATCTGAAAAAAGAAGGCGAGGTGTGACTGATATCGTTCACATTATTAGCAGCGATGGTGGAGTCCGTGAAGGCTCTCAATCAAGCGGGTGGGACACACTCTGTGTCTCCATGCGTGCATCTGCAAGTGTGTGTGGGAGTGATAGAGCTTCCTAAATATCTTGGTGAGGACATTTGGTGTAGATCAGTAAAACTGTTATGCCAGTCCTCACTACCTTTATCCTTCTGAAGTTACCGGAGGCAAAACCTCCTTCTCAATTTCTGTGGAAATATTTTTGGTTGTAATACAGCAAAAAACACATTTCTTTAATGGCACAGTGACAAAAGTTTGTAACAAAAACTAGGAGGTTAGGAGGTGAATGAATGAAGAGCCTCATAGGTTTAGTAATTCATCACAAATCTGTATGTACGTATGTGATGTCCACCACTAAACTTGAAGTCTTCCTCTGTGCAATCGCCCAAACGTGCGAGTGCTTTCTAACATCAATTAGCTGCACCGATGCTCAATCAGGGCTACGTGACATAAAGCGGAAACCAAGTTCACACTGCGATGACGCTCGCAGGAGGGCCGAGGATTATTTCACAGCAGAGCAGAGGCGTCAGACGGTGTCGGCCCCAGCCTTGCCTCAGGGCCTCGGTCTGCTCTTGATTAATCTGAGAGTGAGAAAACCTATCCAGAGCCAAACGCAGCCCCCTCCTGTACTCTGCTACAACAGAGGGGGTCATTTCAAACTGGGACTGTGGGGGAACATTCAGAGTATCAGAAACATTACATTTAACATTCCAGACCTCAAATCACACACACACACACACACCATACACACACACACCATACACAAATTCTGACTGGACTGCTGTGTAGGAGAGCCTCACTGTAATCTGCAATTCTCATTTTTAAAAATCTCCGTCTGTGTTCGTTTCTTCGGTGCTTTCAGCAGACATCACCTGTCGATCAAACTGCGGGGGCGGTGCTGCGGTGTCTTTTTGCTCGGGGCGCTCGGGTAAATGTTGCGCAAAATTGTGTTTTCCCAAAGAAACAAGTCTCCTGGCTGCATGTCTCGGCATCAGCTTTACACCAGGGAAGAAATATTTTCAGATTTTGTGGCTTTGTGTGCTCCTTCAATCGGTAAAACAGCGTTTTAAAAATGGAAATTGCAGAATTACAACGCAGTATTTAATTTCTTCTGACTGGAGTCTCTCACATCAAGAAAATAATGCCAGACTAAGTTGATGACGTCATGAAGTAGCACGGGATCATGGGATTCATCAGTGTTCAAATGACCACCATTGCTGACGACAATCCATCCGACGTGACTCGGGCAGAAATAGTTCGAGGACGGGGTCGTGCATTAAAGTTTTACTCACGTCACGTTTAGTCACGTTTGCCGACTTCCTTTATGACTCTCTGACAGATCCTGCCTTGAAACTAGAGATGGTAAAGGGGTCTAATCGGCAAGGCCTGTCAGAGGGACATTTTTCATCGTAATGATTGTGATGAGGCTTGTTATTTTTGTCTTTATGCAATTTTCCGCCTTGATAATTTGATTGTGCAAGTGAGGGGATGCAGAATTTTTAGAGGATTCAGGTTCTCGTTGTTTGTTCAGTCACTGTAGCTCTACGTGCTCAAGCAGAATCCACTTTCTCTGCAACAGGGGACACCTCATTTCCAGTGTAGCAGCAGAGAAGCCAGAGAAGAGATTAAATTTTTTTTTTAAAAGACACCGACAATAGGCGTTAAAGGCGCAAATAGAAAAACTTTCATGAAGTGGATACAGGTTGAAACGAATTCATGTTTTAGCAATAGAGATTTTAGGCACACACACACACACACACACACACACAGCTGTCTTATGGCCCAGAGGAGTCATGCTTCCAGTCCCCAGTCAGCCCGAGGTGATGTAAAGTCAAAGCGGCTCACACATCGACACGCTGAACTCAGAAACGAATAACTCAGGGGGCAGCCAGAGGACATCAGCTGACAGTTGTTCACGCTCAGATACAATTAGGCTAAATAAGTGATGTTTTCATTTCCATGGTAGGTAATGACGTCCTTTTAATCCCCTTTGAAAATCATCTGGACATTCACACCCGAGAGACAACAGCACGTCCCACATAACAGATGTCGCGTGTATCTCCGTGAAGTCACATCACATCAAATTTTGTTTAGAAAGCACATTTTACATGACAGCGCGGTCGAAATTGATTTTCAAACATGGTTAAAATCACTTCAGTGACCACAAAAATGTGGCAAACAAAAGAGTAAATCACACAGGCTGCGTTTAAATGACGATGAGTGACTCTCACTTTAGGTCACCAGTGGTGACACTGACTTTAGGCTATATGGCTACAGCACATCACGCACAACACTGCTGTCATGTGAAAAGCTTTCATCTGCGAGAGGCCGGACTGTAGATTGAAGAAAAACAGGCAAATGTTTAAAGCAGACGATGTAGAACGATCTCACACAACAGCATTGATACATTACAATGCAACGGCTCATTAACAACAAAGCAACTATGAAACAAAAGAGCAGAAACGAAACAAAAAAAAAGAAAACTTCTGGCTAGTCCAGCCTGCTCCAGCGTTTTATTAGCTTTTCCCATAGAGCGGACAGACGGGAAATAGACGACAGGCGAGAGCGACAGCATGAAGCGGATCTGAACCCACGAGGAAGAAGCCCGAGGCTAACGAGCCCAGCCAGGCGACGAGGCGTCCTGAAGACAAAGACATTTCTCCTCGCGCTGTTAGCTTACAGCGTGATATCCTGTGTGCGGCGCCGAGCGACGCCAAGCTGCTTGATTTGTTTTTCAGGTCGACGTATGACACAAAGTCAGGATGTAAATGTTGCCTGGAGCCAAAAAAAAAAAAAAAAAAAGTAACATTTTTCAGCTGCGCTTTGACTTTTTGACACCAGTTTGTGGTGTCAGCTACTTGTTGGTAAAAAAGAGACTTCAGATCCAAAAATACTCAGGAAGAAGAAACATCCTGCTTGATGATGATCATTTTATCATTCATTTGGATTTTTATTATTTCGATAACTTTTTATTTTGCGTTTCCCGATGGATTGCAGTAGAAGTACTATAAATAGTACTCTGTTCTATAAATGCTGTGATTCCACATGAACGTACAATTAGATTTCTGTTTTTGTGTCTGTGCTCCCGACACTGGTTTGCCGTTGGCGGGGCTCGCATCGCTTCATCCACCAATCAAGATTTCACCAGAATTTGAATTTGACGACTGCTGTTTGGTCACAATCAAATCTAATGAAACCACGCCCACACAGTGGTGAAGGAGCGGGTTAGCTGAGTTTGGGAGTGTTGATGTTTTTGTCTGACAAATTTGCTTGTTGCTAATATGAATATTTGGTGTTACAGCAGAGGGGAGAGCAAGATTATGTGCTGAAATGTTTTAATTAACTTTTTTAATTAGACAAACTGTCTTTATAAAAAAAAAAATCCAAAGATTTGATGAGGCACAAGTGAAGTCAATAGTTAAACCTGCAACTCTCATCATACAAATACAAAGTGGTGGAGGCCCTGTTTATCAGTCTAGATGACAATGTGCTGTCTGAGACATAATAAATATTGTTTTTTCTCACAGACTCTGCTTCTGTTGTGCGCAGTGACGTCTGATGATTCATGACATGTATGGTGTCTGTTTCTGATGAGGCAGACATTTCACGACACCACAAGTCAGGAGGATGAGCGAGAAGCGGTGAGGTTTCCCACACAGGAAGCTCCAAAATTAATTTCCTTTGGCCTCTAAACCCCCTCCGGGGAAACAAAGCCCTTAAACTGAGCAGCGGGAGAGGAAAGACAACCTCCCCTCACTCTGAGAGAGAGCCCTGCATGTGAATCCTCGCCCACTAACACCCATATGTTATTACATTTGTCACCACTGAGCTGATGTGATCATCTGCAGAACCGTGGCGGGGCAGGAAGCTGCCAGCCCCCACGCAGCTCGTTATGCTAAAGTGGACGCCGCCATTTTGTCACAGCGCTGGATACATCTCTGCGCGTCGCCGCACCGCTTTCCTAATCGTCGCACCACCTGGCGCCTCCGCGCCAACGCCGAGCTCGGAGAAGAAATTGATTTGTCGCGGCTCCTCGTGCTCTTTTCAACAGACCGCAGAAATCAGACCAATCTGCCTTGAAAATAGTTTGACAGTCATGACAGGAGGCGCTCTGCCACCTTCCACTGTTTCAACATTCAGATTATGTGATTAAAAGAAAAGAAAGCAGATCGTCTCTCCATACAGAGCTCAGACACTCTTGGATTTGCTACCAAAAATGCTTAAATTTCCACAAAAGACTGAATGAAAGTAAAATTGAAGCCCTGAGTAGATTTACACATTTTGTGGAAAAGAAAAATCATATAAAGACAGTCTTGAGTTATGAGGTAAGATTTCACTATTTTTTCAGAGTTTTATGACCTTTACATGCTACACTCTGCACAAGTCACGTTTTGTAAAAGGCCATTTGAGATGCAATGTTTAGTGATATTTAAGTAGAGCGGTGTGGTCTCATTATCAACATTACCTCATAGTTTAAATCCGATATAACTGGAGTTAATGAGAAAAATATTGGGCTTTAATGTGTTCTGCTCGTCTTTAAAGCTGCATTCATTAAATCCTGACCAGTAGGGGGCATAAAAACATTTGACATGTCACCATATATTGGGCTTCTAAGGTTATTGTGGTTAACATGTTAACAAAAAAAAAAGAAAGACCTCTGTTCACATCCCATCAGACATGAAGAAACATTAGTGCTCATCTGAAGCTGTGTTTCCCCCCCTAATGAATTTAAATAAGCACTTTCCCTTTTCACTCTGATGTGGTCTCCACACCAGCTCCTGACAAAAATAACTTGACTAACCCTTTAGCTTGCTAACCCGCTGCATTTCTGACCATCTTTACCAGCCACTCACTAACTTTTTTTTTAAACTCAGAGCTTTTATACTGGAAACTGTGAACAGCAAGAGTCCTGCTGCACAAGTGTCTGTTACTGTACTGCTATTTTTATTTTTTATTTTAACATTTCTTTTCATATTGTGTTATAGTACTTTATATGGTATTTTCTTAGCTTTCATTGCAGATTTAAACATACGGGGCCAATCAAAGGTGACACAGGTTTTTTTTCCACCTAATATTGTCCCTTTCCCATGAAAGCCATTTCTAACTATAGAGAAGTATAAAGTGCAAATAAGGGGCTCACTTTAGCTTGCTGCCCACTTGCTGATTATACATAAGGAAGGCAGTAAATCAAACAAATTGTGGTTTAACTTGTTGCATTACAGTTAAATATTTCACCTATAAAACCCACATTACACATTTAGAGCAGCCAAGAGCCAATAAGAGACTTACTTTAGCTCACCACCTCTGTTATTGACTGGCTACAAGGAAGGCAGTAAATCAGGCAGACTGTGGTCAGACTCAAATTTTAGCTCGGTGGTGTGGCTGCTGGAGCGTACTACAAATCAAATTCAATCATTAAGTGCCTTTAACGAAACCGTTTCATTACAAAATGCCTCACAGAGCCATGAAGGAAATGAATATTATATATTAAAACAAGGGCATGGGTTCAAATCCCAGACCTCTAATATCTCTCCACGCTAATCCTCAAACCTAATAATACTCAGCCTGGGTGGACCATCTTCAAAAAGAAACCCGCTGACTGTAGGAGGGCAGTATGTGGCAGCGCCAACTGTCATGTATTGCAGAAAATCAATTCCGAACAAGTCTCATGCTCTGTGACTCATGAAAGCATGAAGTCCATGAAGTGCGGTGTCAACTTTCCTTTCAAGCAAACGCATCAAGAACATTTCGCTCCAAAAACTGCCTCAAGGCTCCAAGAGTGCATTCTCTCCTCCAGCACCACGCAGTGATAGCAAAAAGCACAAGAACTAATGAATTACAGCTTGAACACTTCGAGGCGTTTCTGCTGATCATCTCTGTTAGAGGATTCCACGCATAGCCAGACATTGTTTGAAAAGAAAATACAGACATCTGATGGGTCTGTCGGTCCAGGGACTTTAACGTGTTCAGTTTAAAGGCGGGGCCTGCCATTCTAATCCGATGCGCCTTTTGTCACATTCAGCGCATATCTCCTCACAGTCTGCTAGATGAAAACGTGTTTGTACACACAGCGACACGACACAACTGTTCCAGCCAATCAGCAACAGGTGGCGTTTGCGCTCGTGCACAGGACGAGGGTGGGAAGGAGGAGGGGGGGCGGCGGGAGCGAGAGGGACTGTAAATCTGCTACATGCTAACGTGTCATTGCATCGAGAGGGAGTGATGGGCGAGAAACCGGAGATCAGAAGAACAACAATGATGACACAAGGGGCAACATCGGTGAGGCTTAAAGAGCGGAAACAGGAAATGCCCTAAATGTCATATAAATCTGATGGAAATATTGTGTTTTTATTTAGTTAGCTTTGTTTTTTAAAGTTTTTTTAGTAAAGGTCTCTTACGTGTCCCTGGTCATCCAGCTCGTTGTTGGTGAGTTTGAGCTTGTCAAAACTGACCACCTGCCTCATCCAGGTGTCTCCCGAGGCCAGAGAGTCCGGGTGGATGTAGGCCCGCGGAGGCACGGGGGAGTCAGCGTTTCCTGCCACCATCCACTTGGAGCTGTGGTACACATATCTGGAAGACAAAGACAGGGAAGCTGACATGAGCGCCGACGCTGCAGCTACACCAAGAATTCAGTGATGGAAAAGAAACGTCGGGCTTTAATTCTGGGAAATGTTCAGTGGCCTGCGTGCTGAAAATTCACACGCCGGAGTGTGCCGTTAAATTGTAATTGTGCTTTATGTTGTGACAAAACTTCACTTCTTCTCTGACACAAGAAGAGAAGATCTGAAGCACCATAACTGCAAAAAGATTCGTGCACTAAATGCAAAATGTTCGGTCATGGTCTTCATGTAAAAATCCTGTTCCACCTTCAGTCATTTGCAGGAAGATCAGAGCTGCCGGAGGAGAACTGTCGGTGATTTGAAATGGTAATGCAAAGCGGGAAAGTACGGTGACATCCTACAACAACATTTTCATTTGTCTCCTCTGCATACATCACCCTGACTTCTCATGCCAGCCATGTTTTTTTTATTCCACGCAAGTTCGGAGCAATCTCCAGGACTAATATTCCCTCATCAGCTCACTGTTTTGAAACCTCATTTGAATCGCGGAGGTTACTTCAGGGTTGACTGGCTTATTATAAAGGCTGTTTGAATTTCAAAATGGCTGGAGCGCCTTTGCTTCTTTCGCTCAGCTGGAAAACAAACTCCAAACACTTGGCCACGTTGCCACAACACCGGCTTTTAAAACTCATCTGTTGTTTCTTCATTGTGCTTGAAATTTCGAACAAGAGCAACATAAAATATTCCATATGCAGTCACTCACTGAGCTGCATAGTTTCAATTAAGCCCCGCCATAATATTTGATGATGTTGTGTGTGAGTTTGGGTACTTCGGGGCGTCCCACCCATTAAACAGCAGGGAGAGAGAAGAAAGAGAGAGAGGGAAAGAAAGAAATTGACATTTACCCTCCTTTTTAAAAACAAGCCCACAAACCACCAGCCAACACTGCATGTACTGATTTTAAAAAAAAATCTAAATAAATGAAAGACAAAAGGAAAATGAAAGAAAGGAGTGAAGAAAAAACCAAGGGATGAAAAAGAAAGAACAAAGGAGAAAGGAGAGAGGAGCGCAGACGGAGAAGGTGAAGCGGAGTCAAGGAGGTGAAAACGAGTGAGATAACGTCGACGGGTGGAAGGAGAAAAGAGAGGTGGAGCGGGAGAGGACGAGGAGAGAGCGGGAGAGACGCCGAACGGGAGAGCGAGGTTGAGAGTAAGTGGAGGAGAGCGAGTGTGAAGCACAGCTGTTTGCCTTTAGTTCTGGCCCCGCGCTCTGTTGAAAGTGTTTTATCTGCAGCGTCTCTGCCAAAGTCATCACTCACTCCTGAAACATGGACAAAACTCTCATTTGGTCCTTTTGTTATTGCCTCCAAGGGCTGCACCACCCCATTACACACACACACACACACACACACTATGTATAATTACATTCAAATACAAGCAAAAAAAATACTTATTGAGCCTCTCAGTGCCACAAAAAGCACAGCTCAGACAAATACATGCACACATTTAATAAAGATATTTCCAGGGATATTGGCAAACACACCCTCTGGCGGCCATATTGGAGGCGAAGTCGGCTCTATGGGGCTCTGAACAGCTTAGTGTGATTCTAACATTACATTTCTGAACTGATCAACCTCATGAGACCATTAGAAAATGATCTATCGTGGTCTTTACGCCAGACTGCTTAAAGACCAGGACAGACAGAATCATCGTCCGTTTGCAGGTGTTGAGTCACATGACTTGTAATTTAAGCATAAACGATTGTTCCTATTGACCATATGCGTGTCTTTTTTCCACATTATGCATATACAGTTGTTATGGAGAGGCATTATTCTCCTGGGGAGGTTCTGAACGTTAGAATAGTTCAAACATAAGAAGTGTGAGAGGCACACAGTGGAAACAAATTGCAGCCTGCATCTGCAGATGTTCTGTATTAACAAGCTTATATCTAAATGCAACCACACAACGAAAAGCTTTTATTGGTATTTTTCTCTTTCTCCGTCCTGTTTGTTAGACAACATACAATGCAGGAATCCAAGTTTTTCACCAGACCCTCATGACGGAGCGGTTTCTGCGAGGTTTGCGGCCACCACACGCTGAGACGTCTTAATAAGTCCAATTTGGGTTTTTAATCTCACCAGAACAATCCTTGTTTGTCTGTTAATGTATGATGTCTAACTGTTGTGCAAATGAGGACCGTGTGACGTAGCTCGGCATTCGCTATGGGGATAAATATTCAGTAGTGCGTCTGCATTTTCCCACAAGTCATGAGATAAGTCCGACTGCTTGGATTTTCTGGAGGTGCGCTCTTTTATTTGTCTAGTAAGACACGGTGGCCGTCGGTGCTCATGCTGAGTTTATGTCACATAACCTGGAAATGAGAAACACACACTTTCTGTGTCTCAGGACAGAGCGACCACACAGCGAGTGTTCGTTCATAGGAACCGGCTCGCCGGGACAAAGAAAAGGAAAGTCAGTTTTATTCATCTAGCGAATTATTCAGGAGCTTCACAGTCTGTACAGCGCACGTCACCCTCCAACTTCAGACCCTCCGTTCAGCTGAGGTAAACTGAAAATATGAAGAGGAAGATGAAGATCTGCTCAGTGAGGAGCTAGAAAAAAAACGAACACGTAACTACCTGTTCCACGTGTTTACTGTATGTAACACCGAGCACACACCTCCACACACAGAGGTCTCACTCTGACTTCTGACCTTTATATTCTCACACACACACACACACACACACACACACACACACACACACACACACACACACACACAAATGCGTGTACACCCACAAAGGGTGCCAGGCGTTTCTGTAATTTCCTGTTTGGAGCACTGTTTAGGGTTACGCTCGGTGTAGCAGGGAAAGTGTTAAGGAACGAGGAAACTTTAGCCCCAAACAGGACTGGAAATCTGATTAGTCCCCCCGCTTTCATCTTCCATAAATCTGCCATCTGGCACCGGCACGATCAATAAAGACTGGACTTTATGTGACACTCTTACTGGACAGATGGGGGGAGGTGTGAGGGGGAGAAGGAAGAGGAGGGGGGGGGCGTCCAATTCCCTTCTCAGCCAACACCAAACCGCGCGGCAGACGAATCCGAGCTGCGACGCATGCTCTAATTCTGCCTTTGTTTCTCCCGCATACGCACAATCACAGGCACCGGGACAAACACACACGCATGTTAAGAGCTAAAATACAGACACACACGCAAACAGGTTGTCAGTGTACATGTGAATGTGTGTGTGTGTGTGTGTGTGTGTTCTCAGCTCATCGCACATATACTGTGACACGGGCAGGCATGCACATAAAAACATACACGCGCGCACACACACTTGCCAAACCCTGGCTGTATATTGAGTTACTGTACTGACAGAGTAAATATTGCTATTGAATTACAATACAGGGCTGACTGGTGTGTGTGTGTGTGTGTGTGTGTGTGTGTGTGTGTGTGTGTGTGTGTGTGTGTTCTGGAATACTTATAGAGGACAATAATGTCCTCACAGAGATAAATGAGCGTTTGCCGGCGCTCACCTCGACACAGATCCACTTCCAGACCAGGGTTAGTGTTTATAGGATTAATGTTAGAATAATGTGAGGATAAAGTTGGTTTAGATACAAGATCAGGTTCGGGTCACGATGTCCCCGTGAATGTAGTGACATTAATGTCCATTGGGTGTGTCTTTTATCCCTGTAAGAATGTATTTTTTATGAGAAGTTACTCCTATCTGAGTCTCTTTGGTTGGAATTAGGATGAGGCTGAGGTCAGGATGAATCAGGTTAGGTGACTTTTACTGTGCTGTGTTTTTCGGTTTCTTCATTTAACAACAAATATTTTAAAGTGACAATATTTATCCTGTTTTCATGTCCACATGAGGTTCTGTTTCAAATTATGACTCACGTTCATTGGATCAGGGATCGAACAGAGATTAGCTCTACACTGGGGGACTTGGCACTGTGCCAGCCCTCGTATCTGCACTGGGTTCAAGTTAGATTCAAGTTTAGGATTAGGCTGGGCTTTTCAAATCTGATTTAGGCCAGGGTGACTAGTTGGTTTTGGGACTGACTGTAGCAACATTAATGCTTGTGCGTGTGTTTTATCCCGTTTGAATGTGTGTGGGTACCTGAAAGCGCGTGTGTGTGTGTGTGAGAGAGAGAGAGAGAGAGAGGGAGAGAGAGAGAGAGAGAGAGAGAGAGTGTGTGCGCGTGTGTGTGTGTGTAACTGCAGCATGCTCTGACACACAGTCAGAGGAATGAGGTACGTTTGAGGAGCCAGACAGCTCCACGCTCAGCGGCTTGAGCTCGGAGCAAACCAAACGACTGTCCACATAAAAGAGGCGTAATATATGGAGATTTAATGAGCACGGTACCAATGAGACGTTCCTAAAGAGGGGCAGGGAGCCCAAGTAAAGCAAGTCGATTCCAATAAAGACCGTATTTCCAGACCCCAAACTCCCCAGGACTGTGAGACACACCAGTGACAGCTCCCAGCTCAGTTTGCAAAGGCCTGTGGTAAATTCCCCAGCCAGGAAGAAAATCCTATTTAATTTTACAAGACCTTCTGGCCTCTAAAAATCCTCCATGATGTCTTGGTTCGCTGGTGGGAGAGCAGGGAGAGGTGGCCGGGCAGAACGTCTGCTACGCGCTGGTGGAAAACTTTACATTAATAAACAAGGAAACGAAATGAAGAATGAAGGAGGCTCGACTCAAATCCACAGAAAACAGAAGTCACGCTACATTCTTTGTTTGGGCTGAAGCAGACTTTAATTTCTCCCCGATGAACCTGTTTTTTGTCGTAAATACATCAGACAGGACGTGAGGGGGCAGAGCCTTTTTGTCCGTTTCCCCCTGAGATGACAGGGTTTTGTTTCGCTAAGGCGGCGGGGACGTATCTGTGGCCGTCCGCTCTAATCAGATATACTCTCTCACATAGCAGCGCGCGAAAACAAAAAACTGACTCTGTAAACATGTTTTATGTCACTGAAGCCTCTGCTTTAAAATATGCTCCCCAGCTGCCAAGAAAGGCCTTTAAAACTCTGATGATACACTTGATACACTGCTGAGAACAGACACACACACACACACACACACACATGTGCGCGCGGCAGAACTTGGTTACGCAACTGTGGTCTGCAGTGAACTGTTTTCTGGGCTTTTCGGGGTAAATATGTTTGTTGGGCTAGTTTGAGTTCAGATTTGAGAGAATCTGCAAATGTATTCTCTCTTCAAAGAGTTCATGTGTGTCAGAGTTGGATTGTCCTTTATCGCTTTCGTCACAAATACAATTAGAATTTAGAATTAGCTTCCAAGTTTTGCTGATGCATCCGAGATGCTGAAGCATATCGACAAAAAGCACAGAAGATTTTAGATTAGAAATGAACATTTTGTGTATTAAGATAATGAAATGTAAGTGACGCTTAAGAGTGGCACAGTAACATGAGGTCAAACAGTGAGGTGATGTATCGCGGTCGTTGTCGGTGCTCTGTTGTCCTACTGTTGAAGCGGACCTTAAAGTGGCACAGAGGAAGATGTCTCTGTGCTTTTGCTCAGTAGCAGTCAGGTTTACAGCGAATGACCAAAGTAACCAACCAATAAGATAAGTACCAGTGCATGAGCGCATGAACACGATGGACACGTCTCGTCTTCTTATTGTCAGAAAACAACATATCTTATTCCATTGTTGTCTAAAAACAATTAAAGCACATCAGTGAGCCACACTGCTGCACCGGGTGACGAACATGATCATGGGCACTGAAGTTTATTTTGGATCACACCCACATTCACCGTCCTGGCGCCTTGAACACCCAATAAAGCAGCAACTCTGTATTAATCCGCACCTGAAAATAGTCCCCAACAAAGCCACTACTTATTCCTGTTTGAGTTGTACTGGCTAAAAACTACAATTCCTAGCAGCACTAGGAGATTTCTTTTAAAAGCTTTTTTTAAAAATGAAAGGCTAAATTTATCAGCAGTTTGTAATGACTTAGTCCTTCAGGAGGAACCAATGAGCTCCACAGACAAGCTGCAGGAATACAGCCCAAAGCCTCGATCAGACTCCAGTGGGAACGCAGACCTGCACACGGACAGCAGACATTCATCTACACATGTGACAATCCGGGTTCTGCATGTGACGCAAACAGACCCTGCACATGCTCACTAGGAAAACATGATGGTGACCTCCAGACAGTGAGAAGCTCCTTCATTTGTTGTATTTGGAACTACAGTGCACAAACACAAAATCCTGAACACAGTCAGGACCCCATGGGTCACCCAGACCTAGATGAATTCATGCAAATCACAAGATGTCTGTCACATGGACCCTCGTGGACCTGGGACATGCAGCCACGCGGCAGCAGAGACCGTGAATTGGCCTGAACTGGTTGTTGGTTTCACTGCTTGATTTGTTGACAGTAACAAAAGTACACCATGTTGCCAGACTTCTGCTTCAGAGGCTATTTTTGCTAAATCCGAAAAAATAAAAGAGTAATTGGAATTTTAATCATCAGTTTTAAATATCAGGGCACGGAAAAACTGTCTACTGGCAGCTCTGATACACAAACAGCAGCGTCAGCTTTTCGAGGCCACGACTGGTCAAACTTAGTTTAAATGTAATAAGACAGGCTCGGGGTTATTTGCCACATTATCACTTCATCACACGCACAGTAACAGCCTGTATCTGCATCAGCGTCGATAAAAAAGCAGCCGGAGCCACTGAATACGCAGGTAAACATTTTTTCTCATCATCTCCATCTCACATAGTACCTGCAAAGATTATATTGAGCCATAAAAGGAACCCGTTAAACCTTCCACAGTCAACCGCTACAGCAGCAGGTACATGTGCAGCATCGCAAATTTCCTTTCCATCTCCACCTCGTTCTTTCCCACTTCCATCATTAGACCCGAATGTCGAGAGTTATCCTATTTGCAGGCAGCCTCTGGCTCTGCCGCTCGGCCAGTGGGATGATGAATACATTTCAATCTCCTCTCTCTGGCCCTGACTTCAGGGACCAGCACCGTGAGCCAGGATATCAGTCTTATTGCATATCCAGAGAGATCCATCATATACAAGCCTTCCTCCAGCACACTTTAATCGTATTCACTTCACTTCACCGATGCAAATGACGGGAGTAACTACTTTTTCCTGTATCGCCAAGGCAGCAACACCTCTCACAGCGGTTATGAGAAATCTGAAAAATGAAAGAGGCTTCGATGTTCGGTCCAAACCCCGTTACGTACGGCTCTAACATGAGAAATGGCACCGAGATGAGATTAATCCAACTAGGTCAAAATGTTTATGCTCTCGGCCCGACGTCTGAGAGTCAGCCAGGAAAATCCAACTCCGTGTCCAGCTGCAGCAGCAGCGACACAAGTGTGGGCTCGCTCATGCAGATATGAATGTGCATGTGCATATCATGTACAGCTGTGCTTTTATCAAAAGCCCCTCTGAAGACTTCTATTGTCAGACTGAAGTGGGCCGAAAGCTGTTTCTTTTGCGCTGGTGCGCAGCATCTGTGTATTTGACATTCTTTCGTGACAAAAAAATGCAGTTACTCAGCGCTTTCTCCACAGTTTAATTCTTGTCATGACTGAGATGCATCTGAAACAGCATCTAAGATCCTGGTGGGACATTAAACTCTCCACTGAAACCCAAAAGAATGAAATCATTTTGGTTGAATCTCTTGGGATACATTTACGCATTTGGAAGGGGAGTAAAATGGTGAGGAACATAAATAAATGTGCAAAGACAGTTAAATTTAATGCGAGCGTTTAAAGTGAACCTCTGTTCTGGACGACGCCGACGAGCTGATGTCTGATCCCATTCCTGTGTGTGTGTGTGTGTGTGTGTGTGTGTGAGGAAGGTACCTGTATCTCTTGTTGTCCACGGGGACGATGTCCATGGCGATGTAATACTGCTGATGAGGGTCCAGACCTGCTATCTTTACTCGCATGGCAGGAAACATCCTCCTGAAGGGGGGGGGGGGGACAGCAACACATATGGTAAATCTGATGGAGCCGTTTCTGTCCACTGCTTTTTGTTATGTAAATGGAAAAAAACAGATGAATGACATTTGAGCTAAAAACAGGTGAAACAACAGTGTGAAAATATCCTAGGGGACAGCATTCAGACCCTGAATGTGTGCTGAGGGTGCCATGTGACAGGCGGCGGTTTCAGAGGTAAAGGAACTGATAACATAACTGCACTGAATTAATTTAGGAATTCAGATTTCGTGCAGCTGCAGTCGAGGTGGAACCCATCTACCGGAACTTTTCATTTCATTATTTTATTGAAGCAAGCAGAGTTTTTGATAATAACAAACACAAAAATGCTGAGAGATAACGCGGTGCAGGAAAAGACAATGAAAACAAACAGCTCATGGAGGTAAAAAGAGTTCTTTACCCAACTCCAAAGAAAAAAATATCCGGTAGTGTGCAGTTTGTGTCCACGACCTGAATTAAAAACACCTCGAACATGTCGAAGATTAATACTGATTGAAAACACTTCCACATGGGCCCTTTGAAATCAGGTCAGCCAAAAGAAATTCCTAACTAACAAAGAACATTACAAGTGTTACAACATGATAAAAAGATGCAGATCCTCCGTTTTTTAAATTATTATTATTAAGATTGAATGCTGTTGATTATCGGAAATGCTGCATCCATGCAAATACTTCATTAGGAGAGTCCACCTATAGATAGCTCGTCCCAGCTGTTTCTCTTCATTTGCAGACGTTTAACAGATTACTCACAGAATAATTTGTGGACGTAACATAACCAATCTTTGTGCCTAAAACAAACCTTAACCACAGTGGTGTAACGTCAGAGGACAGTCATCAAATCGGAGCTAATAAGCTGCTGAAACGCTGTTGAAACTGTCTGTAGGCGGACTATCCAAATCAAGTGTTACCCAGTAGGCTGTTACGCAACCAGAACTACTGGATTAAACTGGAAAATGACAAAATTATAGCTGTGTCTCATCACCCAGTAAATACACCCGAGGGGATAAATAAAAGATCAAACTGCTGAGATTTTACACTTGAAGACTTTTTTCAAATATTAGTCAGATTTTTTTTTTTTTTTTTTTCTTTTTCCTGCTTGGACAGAAAAGTGTCTCTGCTCTGTCAGTGTGTACTCGCTGACATGAGGAGGGGTCTGCGTCACCACCACTGATGTAAACACACGGATGTTTGTGCAGCGCTGAGTGAACCCATCAAACAGCTCGCGCACACACACACACACACATTTTTAGACTATTCATTAAATGGGGTGAAATTAAAAAAAATATACAATGTAGAAAAATGTGTGTGTTTTTTTTTTTTTAAACATTTGTTTTGCGGGCACTTTCACACTGACTGCTCCTTTCACTGAAATCCATCCAGTCACGCCAGTTTGCTGCTTCTAAAGGAGAAAGTCTCCTCTCAGCATGTTTGCCACCTTTGAATTAAAGGAGATGCAGCTTTCAGCCAATCAGAGCTCAGCATTGAACAGCAGCCTTTAATACATAACATGGAGGCTTCAGACTGATTTAATAAGATCAAATAAAAGGCTAATAACATTCATTTCATCCCACATAAAGGATGAGTTATGGATAATGAACACTGTGAGCTCTTTCATTTTAATAACTCTTGTACATTTTGTACCGTCTTAAGAATATTTCCATGTTATTGTCTATTTTTTTATGGAGTTTTCTGGACTTGTGGCTCTTTTTTATGATCTCCATTTACATTTTTTCTCACACCATGTTTATGATTTTTATGCATCAAATTCCTTGTGTGTGAAAACCCAATTCTGATTCTGATTGTGGATCAATAATTATTTCTTAATTTGCTCTTTTCCTTCTTCTTGAATGGTTTGATCATTTTCAGTATTTCACTTCGCTCTCTGCTGTCACTGTGGCCCCTGACCTTTGCAGTCCTTAAAAATAAAATACGATCAAACTGTAAATGCTTGTATTTAATCTAGATATAAATAATGTTTTTTTTGTTGTTTTATTATTCATCCATGAAATATTTTTAGCAGCCTCCTCCTCCCATCTGAGAGCTGCAGCCTAAAGCTCTTAAACTCTGCGAATCCCATGAAAATTAAAGTCTAAAAAAGAAAGAGGGAAAGGCATCTATATTAACGGTCTGTATGTGAAGTGGGAGACATTTCAACTTAATTCCTCGTTTTGCACTTCAAACGCCGCATTTTTCCCTTTTCATTTAAAGCTCGTAAATCGGGGCCCGCGTAATGAGAAAAGAGGGCTGTTCTCTTGCTTCCCTTCTCGTCTCTTCTGGATTTATGAGCTTATTATGCGCAGACCGTGAAATACACACGGCGACGGTCGTGTCCGCCTTCACTCTGCTTCAGCGCAAACCGATTGTTGCTCATTGTTTATGAGCTGATTACCAATTTAAAGCCAATTCATAAAAAATAAAAAAAAAAGGCCGAGTGCAGTCTGAAAATAACGAGCACAGGGAGAGAGCGTGAAGTCAACGTGAAGTCAGTGAAACTTTGTCTGCTTTGACACATAAATAAAATCAATATATAAAATCAAAATCATTCCGTCTCATCGTTTTAAACAGTTTGCAAGTAGAAATGTTCCGCAAATTAAAAATGTGCGAGGGGACAAAACTGAAAAATAAGTACATAGTTTTTATTTGTTTGTTTGTTTTTTGCCTCTTATTAATACAAACAGATTATTCTTCCAGGGCTTCCTCACTTTTGTCATGAAATTAGCTCAGTATTAAAAAAAAGAAACTTTTAATCCAATAAACATTTTGACGTGACCTAAATGCCCAAACACGATAATAAACATCTTGTTATTTTTAGATATTTGCCGTAACGTTGAGGTAATGTTAGGGCCTAACGTCAGTCAGGCCGGGGAGAGGGGAATTGTGTGTGGAGAAGTAGCGCGGTGAGCGCAGCAGACTGCGGGGGGAAAGGTCTTTTCCTGCAGGATCCGCAGGTCAACTCGTGTGCTCGCTCTGGATTTGGGCTGCTGGCCCGAGAGAGAGAAACCCGGAACATGTTACAGAGAGATTAATTAGAACCAGCTCTCCTGATTCTCCGACATCAGGGATAACCTGCCGCGTCATGAAGGCCTGAACACAACAGAGCGGCCTGCATGTGCAACACATTAACACCCTCCAAACAGAGCTCAGAAGTGTGTGCGTGCGTGCGTGCGTGTGTGCGTGTGTGTGTGTTTCTTTAAAAAAAAAAATGGCGCATGTGCGTCTTTGTGATAAATCCGTGTGTTTGTGCGTGTGACGTATTGAGTGTGCGTATCATAATCTGACCTCAGAATTATTCTTTTTTCAATAGATAACCCAGGATGATCGTGAACACGTTTCTCCTCCGTAAATAAATAAATCAAACTTTTTTTCCGCGTAAAAAGTTCGCACCTCGCCTTCACGCGCAGTTGGCGCATATCCTGCGCCATGAGCCCGCCGCTGAGCTGCACGCAGATCGCTAATTCCAGCTCTGTGCGTGTGTGCGTGAGTGTGTGCGCGCCCACCTGCCCGCCTTGGTGATGATCATCTCCGTTCCGATGTCGTGGAAGCGCTTCCACAGATCCGCGCACTGCAGCTCCACCTGGATCTCCTCCATGGAGGCCGGGGGCGACGGCTCGCAGGGGCCGGGGGCCAGGTCGTCAGGTGAACCGAAGGAGCACGACGTCCTTTCGGCCAGACCCTCTCCGTCCGAGCCGGGACTCGCCTCCGAGTCTGAGGAGAAAATGAGGAAGATGATGAGAAAGCAGCTCTGAAACAGTGGAATTAATATTCTTAGGCTTTACGCAGGAAACTTGGCACGGTGGGGAAGTACAGCGGTTCTCTCTCTCTGACTCCAAATCACCTGCCGTCTGCAGCTTGGAGAGAAGCGGCTCGAGTCTGGCTCGCTGGCTCAGCTCGTCATGGAGTTCTGGGTTTGTGTCAAAAGGAGAATAAATGCTGCGTAAAACCTTTGAAATGCGATGTAGAAAATATGAACTTTTAAATTGGGCCACACAATGATCAGTTCCGATGGGAGGCGTTGAGCAAATGAAGTTTAGCCTCAAGTGCTCCTCCTGGACCGAGTTTAACAGACTGACCGCTCAGAGTCATCAGCACGGTCACAATGTGAGCAGATAAAAAACGTTCCCGCCATCCTGAACCTCATCCAGACCTACAGGAAAGCTTTCCATCCGCCCGAGCCTCCAACTCCCAGACACCAAGCAGGATGACTTCACCCTCCTTCACGTTTCACTTTATTCCAGTCCAACAGCTCAACTGCGCATGTCACGGCGGGGTGGACAAAATAACAAGAACACCTGATAATCTTATATCCTGCATGACCTTTGTGAAGAATTAAATCCAAGACACGTTTTTTAATAATGTGGCACTTTTAAACATCGGCACCGGCCTTCATTTTTCTTTCTTAGGAAACCTTTCAGGGTCACATATCAAAATGCATCAGAGTTTTCCAGCTGGGATGTAAAATCTTTAATGCTCGACACCTCAAAACTGCACTTTACCCGGTTAAAACTCTCATAAGATCACCGCATGCTATCTCTCCTTTCACTTTTCTTTGAAATACCTTACAGCTGAATATCCTTCACCGTCTCCACCATTACCACCACCACCCAAAAAGTTTAAAAAAAAAAAAAAAAAAAGAATCTAATAATGTATTATTTATTGGGGGCCCTGACACGAGGAGGTCGACTTGGCAGACTAAGGGCACACAAATATGGTTATGCAAATGCGGAGCTGCTGAGAGACTGGACAGCGTCCCAGGCAAAACCGCCGCTGCGAGGGCCGAGCCAACCACGCTGGAAACAAGAGAGAGCGGAGGGGAGAGATGGAGATAGGAAGAGCAGGGGGGGTGGAGGAGGAGGAGGAGGAGGAGGAGGGTGGAGGAGAAGAGAAGGGGATGGAGGGCTGTAATGACCACAGAGAGACAGAGACAGACTTTCCATCATCTCCTTGGGAGATCCTTCCAGTGTCACTGCAGCCAGCGAGGACTGTCACAAACGATTACTCTCCCCTTCTTCTCCTTTTAACCGTTCACACACATGCAGATGCACGCTGGGCCGGTCGGTCAGACAGTCAGCTGCCCCCTCACTCTCTATAAAAACACTTATTACACACACTGCCAGCGTTAACGGGAGAGGGCAGGACGGACGGCTCACTGCACCGTTGTAATGTAATCTTCAGATGAGGGCAATGAGATTAGATCACGCAGACAGAAGGCAATTCATTTGGCTCTCTAATGGAGGGAGGGCAGGGAGATCTGGTTGTTCTGGGGCCGATGCATTCATACACACACTGCGCACAGACAGAGAGGGCCGGGTGTTCAAAAAGAGTTGGGCTGATATTACAGCCCTGTTTTACACACCTCAGGTTTTACAGAATATTTCACATTTTTGGAAACTGTTGGAACTAAATGTTTTCCTGCCTGTGCTGCTGTTAATCTGAAGAACACTGACAAGGCAGCACGGCTCACATTATCTCAGCCTCAAGGCTGCTCAAAGGTTTTGCACAAACTGGTGTGAATATGAACAGGTCCGATTCAACCATCAGATACCATGAAGGCAAAAATGTTTGGATTTTTTTCCCTCATCTAAAGTTCACTAACTGAATCATTTACCACCTCAAAGCATGACATCAGCAAGCCTTCTCTGCCCTATTAAGGAGATAAATCATTAGTCTGCAGATTTTGGCCCTCATAATAATCAGTTGCTTCTCCACTGGGGCACGAGCAAGATTCAACACTTCATATAAAATGTGACGTTTCTGGCATCCAAACTGAAACCCGCCTGAATCTTTGCAACAAACACAGCCTGAAAAGCCGCATTGAGCGACCCCCCCCCATATCTGCTACAGGCATCTAAAGCTGGATGTTGTGTGAAACGGAGGCGTTCAGAGGAAACAGACGCATTCCAGAGAGCAAAAAGCGGCCCCGGCTAAATAAGATAATTTGGCAGGGACACCTCCGAGATGCAGAGAGGCCAAGCAGGATCCCGCGTGACTCCGCCCGGACACCCCCTGTCATCATGGGTGAAGGACCTGTCCTCCGCCACTCACCAACCACACACACACACACACACACACACACACAGATCTAAACCAAAGTGTGTGCATGAGTCTTTGTGTATGATGTCAGCTCATTTTCCAGAGTTGCAAACAAATTGTCACTGCAGCTCGAATTTGGACGACTCTCGGAGTCCAGCGCCACACAGCATCCAGTTTATGTGAAGCTTTTCACTTGGAGCCCAGTGAATAAAAACTGACATTTATTGATGAAGAAAAAATTTGCCCCCTCAGCAGAACGCTGCCCTGACATCTGCTGCGGTTACACACACACACGCACGCACGCACACACACACACGCACACACACACACACTCAGGGCCTGAATCTTGCGGTTAAAGGCTCCCAATCAACTCATGCCAGGCTTCATTAAAACGAGGCTAACATCCACAGTTGGCCACTGACTGGTCTGAATTGAATCAAGTCAGAGCTGTACATCACGTTGTCCTCTGTGTCACCGTTCACGTTTAGAACACAAAGAATACATCAAATCAAAGAACGAGAGAGAGAGGACGGGCCCTAAATGTAGTGAAAAAGAGGACAGCAGATAGAAGTGTTAATTGTTGTGGTGTCACACAACTGACTGAGACTTTTTATGAATTAAATTTGTATTTTATCGAGTTGTAACTATTTTTAATTGGGATGAATTTATATTTTACATCTGTGTTTGAATTGTTCTGTTTGTTTGTTTTTTTTACATTCGGTGCCTCTTGTTAGATGTTTTAATGACGTTGAGTTTTTAGCTGCTGGATAGCTGGACTCATTATAAGAATCATATTTACCATGACGCATGCAGCTGGAACTGCTTTTTCCATGCCAGCAGGTAAAAATTCTACACACAACACAATTTAGAATATTTTCTGGCTGCGTTTCCATCTTTACAAACATTTTGCTCAGACTTGCAGAAGAGTTTTCAAATATGTAGGCCAGAATTTTAAATGATCTGATATTATCTGCACTGTTCCTATTTCATGTTGCAGTGTAATGATTTTTTTTTCTTGGATTTGAATATTTGAAATGCTGCCTGTGTTTAATGAAGTTGCAGCAGATTTCTGAAGCAGACAGTAGCACTGTGTCAACCATGAAATCACAGAGTAACCCAATCCACGCAGTGAGAGCACCTGTTTCCACACTGATGGAGACTCGGGCACGAAGGAGGCAGTAAAAGCTTCAATCGGGCTCATGCACACATCTCTTTTTATCAGCCTGCGTGCTTCAAGTAACCCGAGAAACGACTTCAGACAATCTCTGAATGGAGGCAGCAGCGTTTGGATCATTTTAGCATTAGCAGCAGCATATTATTGGGCCGTCGACTTCATAGGTTTAATTAACAGATGCCAAGCGAGACGTCAGGTGTTTTGCAGTGAGTTAGTTCTGTGCGTAATCTGTGCGTAAAAGCAAAAAAAAAAAAAATGTCACCCTGTAAATCACAGTTTGGCTCAGGCCTTTGACAAATAGCATTAAATATGAAGTTATATTAGATGTAGTTCAAACTGTTAATTTTTGACGTAAAGAATAAATATTATGGAGATGTGGTTGCAGTAGTTTTGTGAGGTCTAACAAAACGACTTTTTCTGTGCTAACTCAACTGTTCAGCTCTTACAGGCAGACCGTTAAATGCGCGCCTGGTTCAGAGCCTGTACGTTTCTCAGTCCTGCCCTTGTCTTTGAGGCTAATAAACGTGTTATACGACCAACCGGCTTCCAGACTCGCCTGGAGTTGAGTAAAAATAAAATCACTCCGTTAAGGATTCCTCTAAACCACATAATCTGACCACAGAGACTGGCTGTTCTCGGTCACCGCCGCCCGACGCGCCAAAGCGGAGGCTTTAGGACCCGAGCAGGACCCGATGAACCTGCCAGGAACCCGCCTGCTAATGAGCGGGACCAAGGGGGGTGGCGCGGAACCGGGAACTGGGTAATTCATTCAGCCACAAATCCTAAAGCTTTTCGGACAAAACGTGGAAGATGATGAACAGAAAGGCCTCTCTGCCCCCGCGGAACCAAGGAACATTAGCGAAATGACTGCAGGGCTGCTCCGTGATGGTTTTCTTTATTGTTATCACTGACCTTTTAAAAACACACACACAAACCGGCTGTTTGTCATTGGCAGCGCTGTAATCAACGCTCAGTCTCAGCGCCCTAACCTAATTTAACGTGACTGCAGACAGTTCCACACTTTCAAATCAGCAACAACAACAATCTTCCCATGAGAGCTCCTCTCCTCAAATCATCCTCCTAATGAGGCAAAAGTTTACTTTACTCTTTTCCCCATTTAAAAAAAAAATACTTTTGCTCTTGAGTCACGTTCAGTTTCAGAGCGGAGAGGAGCCGTGCGTAAAGGTGCTGCGCCCCGGAGGTCAGACTGCAGCCGACAGCGGGACTCAGCGTCGGCCTGAGACTATCTGAGCAACACGCAGAGGTAAGCGTCATTTCTGCCTGTCTCTGCTCTCACACAGAGAATAAACCAGCTGTGAATTAAATATGAGACCACATCATTTGTATATTTAAAGCCAAATTAGTTTTTTTTTATATAATTAAGAACGAGGCGCGTTTGGATCCATAATCATTTCCACAATCTAAAATTCCACAAGAAGGCGGCTTAACTTAACTAAACTAAACTGAATTACTTTTTTAAAAATCGGCAACGAAATGACGTTTTCAGGTTCGGCTGAGGCCGCGCGGCTGTTTTCGAGCATCGAGGTCAAAAGCTACTTTAGCTCAACGTGTGTGTGAGCGGCGCGGCAGGTTTGTCTGTGTGTGTGTGTGTGTGTGTGTGTGTGTGTGATCAGCTCCTCTCTGAATACAGATGAAATGTGAGCGGCTCGGATGACACCTGAGCTCATTCATTTATGCGCTAAAAAACAAATAACGTTTAACGCCAGTATGCCATGAATTTAAAAATAAATAAATAAATAAATGTGTGAATTAATTTCTCACATAAGAAATGTAGTATTTGCTACATATTGTATATTGCTATGCAGTAGTAATTGGAGTTTGTAAAGAAATGAAACAGCATATTGTTTAAACAGTAAAATATGACTTGTTGTTGACGTCGACAGTTGGACTTTTATTTGACTTCACTTCAGTCTGGCTTCCTCTTGACGCCTCGCTCCTCTTATAAATTTCATTTTATCATGTTTTTTATTGAAAGTATTTTTTCTCTCCGTCATCAGACTTCTTTTTGTTTGTTTGAAAACACACAGGAGTGAAGCAGCTCCACGCGCCGTGCGTCACCTCACATTTCACGCGCAGCTCTGCTGGCTGTTTGTTTCTCAGCAAACATTTTTAAACTGATGACACATTTTTATTTATTTATTTATTTTACAAATGATCGAGCTTTATGTTTGTCTGTTTTTGCCTCTGGACGCTCTCACACCTGTAACATATTACTTTGTTTGTCTCTGTGCATTGATAATTAGGTTGATTCAGAATGTTATTTTGCTCTGTGAATAATTGGATTGTTGACTTCGTGCATCAAGCTGCGGCCTGCCGTCAGGCCTGCAGCCAAACTCGGAGTGAAAACAAACAGCAGCTCAGCTTCACGCGTTGACTCACGCAGGACTTCTCTGTCACTAATGTCTCACGGAGGAATCCAGCAGTCTGGGCCTGCCTCGCAAAGACGCGTGTGATTACTTGACCTGATGTCCAGACTGAAAATTTTTATGAACTTGTTTTGGTGGTTTGATTTGTAGCTGATGTAAATTCGCTCCTTTGAGGAAGGAGTAAATTCTTGCTGCATATTTTGTGCCATACTCCTGACAGGCGGAGCGGCGTGACTGACTGTCCCTACAGGCCCGCACGCGTCAGCTTTACAAGCTGCGAGGAGAAATCTGTTTGTGTTTGTGCGCCGCGGCAGAGCAGAGCGGGATCGTGGAGCTCAATCTCTACAGAGGAACACACACTCCACGGTCACGCGGACACCGTGGAGCTCACAGCTACATGCCCTGTCGTGGGTTGGGTCACTGAACGTGGAGCCATGTTTTGGCTCGTCGCTTTGCATTTGCCCTGCAGTGATATAACGCAGATCCGGACATTTGAGCGGTGTGGGTGCATGTCTGCGCACTGACCCGGGTCCATATCCAGACAGTGCGCCGGGTCCTCTCCGTCCGTGGCGAGGCTCTCCATGGACAACTCCAGCTCCTTCTCCTCCCAGCCCCGGAGCTTCCTCTTCTTGTTGGAGCCGATCAGGGCTTCCACGGAAAAAGCGTGGGCTCTAGAGCTCAGAGCTGCGGCAGATCGCCTCCTCTCACTCATTTCTCTCAAATCCACCCGACTTGGGGGGGGAAGGCGCGGCGAAAAACCCACTCCGTCCGTCAGTCCAACGCAGTGAAGCAAAACAGTCAACAACAAAAAAAAAAAAAGAAAAAGGAAAAAAAAAAATGTGCACACGTCAGTGTTTACAGCGGGACGCAAACTCACCGAGTGTCCAAAGTAATCCCAACTGTGACTAGAATCGCTGCGTCAAACTTTTGAAGGCAGACTGTGCCATCCTGGCTGCGCGCGAGAGAGATCGAGTCCGGGAGGATTGATAGTTTTGATGCGGTCTGTCGCTTTGCGCGTCTCTCCGTCCTTCCACTCCGCGTCTTTCTTTTTCTCTTTCTGTCCCCCCTAACTTCTCTCTGATTGATACTCACTTCTGGAGGAGTTTTTTTTCCCCAAGCGGAGCGGGGCGGCCCTCCTGCTCCCTGTCAAACTCGCGCATCCAATGAGAATTAAGGAAAGACAGCGAGACAAAGTGTTTCCTCCAATGACAGAGGAGGGAGACCCGGGTCCTGGAAGAGGAACCGTGATTTGGACTGCAGCAGCCTAATGAACCGACTCCATAATGCAGCCTATGGAAAAATACATCAGCTTATATGAAGTGTGTTCTCACTGCGCCTCTGTGCGTAAAAGGTGAACAGATCTGCGTGTGCACATTCCAAACAAAGTGAACAATAAAATGATAACAACAGCCACTTGGCAGAGTTAAATGATGCTTTTTATTGACTCACCGGGCTCTTTTCTTTGACATCCCGCAGCTTCGGTTCACTTCTCCCCTGAAGGTCGATCATCCAGGTCCTGGGCCGTCAGTGAAGGCCGCAGGGAGGCCTTCAAACGCCTCAAAGTCATTTTAACGCCCGACTTTTCACCAAGTACGTCTGAGCCGATGATTCCATCATTACCAGGGATTGTAGGAAAAGTCACATTACAGCTTCATTGTGTCACGCGACAGCTGAGGAGGCCGAGCAGAGCTGCGGCGGGACAGGTGGACTGATCTCGGAGCAGCGTGGTCGGACACGAAAAGGAACGAAAAGATTAACAAGTGAAATGTTTGGCTCTGCTCGACTTATTGAGGGTTTATTACTGCGGCTTCATAACGGCAGCGAAACACAGCTGATGGACAATAAAGTGGAGTGTTTAGAGGAGATCAGTGAGGGGCGGAATAATGACTTCCATCACCCAGAAACACGCAGCAGTCTAACATTTACTCTGTTAGTCTGCGCATGAATTTATTCCATTCGTATAATTATAGGAATAAATGAGAAATGACACTGATGAAAACAAGAACGGAGCTAAACGAAAATAAAATCAAATAACTATAAATATTTTTTTCGATTTTTCAGAAACGATTGAACTATTTTTAAAACGAGGAAGTAAAATGTTTGCGTTCAATTTTGTGTCGGGGAAATAAAAAGAAAACCATAAAACCAAAAATTATTAATAATCAGATTAGATTTTGGTTTAATTCATTTTTTCTCTAACTGCATTGTGGGTGACAGGCCAGCAGAATATAGAAGAGCACTGTTAAATATTAAAGCAAAATGATAACCTATAAATACATACTAGGCCAATAGAAACACTAATAATACTAATACTACTAGTAATACTAATCTACTAATAATAACACCACTATTCATACTAATACCACTAGTAATACAGATTCTATTAATAATAACACCACTAATAATACTACCAATAATACCATTAATACCTCTAATAAGAGGTCCGCAGCTGTTCCACTGTTCAAACATCAGTTCTTGCTTTTAAGAAATTCAGAGTCTTCCCGATCAGATTTTGTCCTGAGCTGCACGTGATCAGTCCACAGGCCTGATGCTCAGGAAGAGGCGCGCATACACACACACACACGCGCCAGAGAAAAGAGGCGCACGCACACACAGACACACCAGAGAAAGAGAGAGAGAAAAGAAGCTGGTCGCGCTGGGAGAATAATATTTCACACATTTCCCGTCAGCGTCAAAACGAAAAGATGTAAATTAAAAAAAAAAAAAAAAAAAAAAAAAGAGTTGCGGATGTTCAGTGTTGGTGTGAGCAGGCCTGAGGTCAGCCGCAGCTGCTCAAAGTGAAGCTTTTAGAAGGTCGATTTAAAATGGAAGTGCGCACCTGGATCAGAACTGCGAAGAAAACCGTGAAATAAAGTTCAGAACATCAGAACTAATTAAGATACGGCTAATAAAATTAATAATTACGCTTAATACATTTTTTAAAAGAAGAGAGGTTGCAGGGGATTTCACTGACAGGTGACAGGTATAGCCTGCAGACCGAGAAAAAGCGTCACATAAATTCATATTACGTCACTACGGAAATATTATAGGATCATCGCAGAGACTTTCTTCAGGAGCAGCCTCGGTGGGTTAAACTGACGTTATTCTGCACGCAGGAGAGACTGTGGACACTTCAGACGCTCTGATAAAAATGTTGATCGAGTTTAAAAGTAATTATTGAGTATCCAATCAGAGAGCAATGGCGTGAAGCAAACATGAATATCATTTTGATTACAATTTACACCACTGTAAGCCGCGCATATTTCTTTTCAGAAACACCTTTTGGTGATTCCGTGCGTAAATGTTTGTGCGTAAAGTTGTGCCAAAGTAAACAAGCAGGCGAAATCTTCCGCGTGCGCGCGCTCGTGTACAGTAGGGATTGGTTGAAATCCCCGTGGAAAGAAAACTCGTTAAAACACAAGCAGTAAAAACTGAAACCAACTGTTTGCTGTTTACATCCCAATTACAGCCGCGACGGCATCTCATTAAGGCCAAACTAAGGCAGGAGGGCACATCAGGAGGGTTCGATTCCCTTTTTAAATAATCTGAGAAAAAAACAACTGCGGATTATCTGTGCAACACCAAAACATGCAGAGACACTTTCTCTGAATTATTATTATCATCATACTATGACTCATGAAACTTTGTTCTTGGTGGTTTTCTGTTTTCACAAAAGTCACTAAGAGTCACAAAATGCCCCCGAAGACACTGAAGGCAGAGCCGAGGTGGGCAGAACGGGCCAAAAGTGACGTTAATGTTTAATTAGTCAAAGAAAGCTTCTGACCCCGCAAATAACGCGTGCAGCAACCTGACAGGGGCTCTCCGGTTGTTTTAGCAGCTTCCAAACCGGGGCCAAGGACTGCGACTCCTGCACGCGGGACTGAGCGCTCTAAATATAGTGGGGAGAGCAACTGCGGGAGCCTGGAAAAGTCCAAGATGCGAGGATCGAGGCTGCAAAGTGCAAATATCTTTACGCTCACCTGATGCTCATTTTAGAGCAACAAGATGACGGCGCAGAGGGCAAACTGTGCTGTGTTTAATGAGAAAACGGTGTGACGGTCAGTTCGGCATCTGAAGCCTCATGTGTGACTGCTCAAAACACACAGAGGATGCGCTAAGGAGCACAAACAAACATCAAAGCGGGAAATCTGACGCGCAAACAAGAAGAAAATCATATTTGGTTCCGTTTAAATTTTCTCGGAACACAAACTGTATTTGTTTAAATAAATGCAGGTCCAGATTCGAGCTCAGTAAACAAACTAATGAAAGTTAGCTTTATTTGAACAAATACAAAAGTTTAGCTTATTCAACCCAGAACAGCCTGATCCCGGAGAAGTGGATCCATTCTGCGCATTTCTTCTCTTGTCAAATCATATAAAAGGAATCAAACGGATGTTAGGCAGATGTTACCTCATTATTAAATTAGAAATGGTCCGAGCACGCGGCTACAGCAAGATTGTATTCTCCTTATTTCGACGGAAAATTCATTAAATATTTAAATGAAATGATATCGTGACACTCGGAGCGTGGACGTGCGTGTTTTTCTCTCTCTTCCACGGTTCTATAAAAAGCGTCTGCGCGTAACAGCGTGATTTAACGTCTGAACCAATCAGGAGGCTCAAAGAACCGCAGTCACGATTTAATGAAATGACAGAGTTAACGCGGATATTACTATTAATGTCAGTCACCGGCGTTAACATCATACAGAGCGACACAAACACATTGTTATGATATACTATGAATGAGCAGATGGCCATTTTCAATCAGGGCGCGGATAAAACGCGGGATCACTGCGGAGTGCTCTTTAATTATCAGCGAGGAGGGCGAACAAAGAGGTCACGCGTGAAGGTGAAGAGGTTTCAGGTTTACTGCTCCGAGTTCAACGTCAGTCAAATCAAAAATAATAAAGTCTGCTTATTGTTGATTTTGTCCGGACCGGAACTCTTTCCATCCCGCGTGCTTTCTTTAAAAAGTTACATTTATTAGGACTCCATTAAACTTTTTACTCGTGCGCATAAAACGGTTCAGTTACGGTGTCGCTTTCATATTAAAACAGACCCTTTCCTCCAGCAGCGACATCACTGCTCTCACTCTCTCTCTCTCTCACACACACACACACACTCACTCACACACAGGACGCTGCGCTCTGAGCAGGTCGCAGTGATTTACGGCCCGGTGCTGTGTGTACATGTAGTCTATATAGTTTTATTTAGATTCTGTCAGCTGCTTAAGCCAACAGGAAAAAAAAAAAAGGAAGAAAGCAGCGAAGGGAAATAAACCGAGCGAGGACACGCTCTGTTCCCAGGTAAACACCGAGATGGAAAAAACACAGTGGTCCAGCTCCAGCAGACTGTGTGTGTGTGTGTGTGTGTGTGTGTGTGTGTGCATGGTCTGAGTCCCTGCAGGAATATTAGAGCAGAGAGGTGCATTTTCAATTAGAGAAAGTGTGAGAGCAGAGAAAGTTAAAACAGCAGCAGGAGGATGAAGTGTGTGAGCGAGCACGGTGAGGGAGCAAAGAATGAAGGGATGAGAGGAGGGGGAGGGGGGAGGGGAAGAACTAAGAAAGAGGCAGATGAGAAATTAACAAAGGAAAGAAAATGGAAAGAGAAGAAAGGACTGTCTGTGTCCAGATGTAAAAAAAAAAATCATTAGCAATGAAAAAACAGCTGAGCTGCAAATGTACAAAAAAAAAAAAACTCATTTATTTTTTTTGACACAGAGACGAGACACTGCAATAACATGAACTAACTCAGTTTAAACTCTTCACGTTTGGACGGTGAGTCTTTAATCTGCACATGGGACAATTATGCTGTTATTCTGAGGTTGTGATCTGTGTGTGTGTGTGTGTGTGTGTGTGTGTGTGTGTGTGTGTGTGTGTACACACACTGTAAACACGGTTGAAAAATAAAGCAGCAGACCAGTTTTTGAAAGATGTTGAGTCCGACACAAACGGGAGTCACGTAACTTTGTGCTGGAGATCAGACTTTCAGCGCCGTGACTTCACTTATCACACACACTTTCATTATTAAATATCATTAATTAATAATCTCCCGTGATTGACAGAACCTTTTAAATCATCTCTCAGTGTGCGTCTGTCAACACAGCATGTCCTGTAGCCTGATCCGTTTTACTCTCCGGCTTCAAACTGTGAACTTTGTTTGTTTGTTTGGCCTTCAAACATTCTGTTCCATTTTATTTTATTTTGTGTTATTTCTCCTCTCTGTGTGTCTTTCAGCTTTGCAAGCACGTTTGATGAACTGTGTTATGTTTTGACAGAAATCTGATTTGATCCGGTCACACTCGGGGGAACGCGTTCGAAAAATAGTGTTTTGAATCTAAATGCAAAGCTCTGTCTTCATTTCCTCTGCTGTTGCGTTTTCGGGTTCGTTAGTCCAGACTTCACGAATCTGATCTAATCCCGGTCCGGACAGACGAACGTGTGATCGGGCGGACAGTGTGGACGTCAGAGCTAGACACCTGTAATCCAAATGTAACCATCGTTTGAACACTCAAAGTTTAAATGTTAAGTAGATGTTTTTCAGAAGTTTTTGTTTTTCTTGGCAGTCTGGATGAGCTCTGTTAGCATTTGAGGACAAGAAGACAATAAGATGGTCTGTTTGGTATTTGGGGAAATGTAGAAAGTCAAGACTCCAAGACAAGAATTAAATAAGCTAGAAAGTCTCCCGAGCTCGTCCACCAATCAGTCTCGCCTCTCAGCAGAAGCCGACTCTCTGTCGGACCTCTCTGAGGACCGGTGCGGCCAGTTCCCGAGCCCTGCGGGTTCCCTGGGCCAGCACTCCCTCGAGGAGAGCGCGGTCCGACCTCAGCCTCTCAATCTCCTCTCTGATGGGCGTCAACCTCTGGACCACAGCCTCAGTTACGAGTTTTTTATAGTTGCCTGTGTCCAACCCTCTGGCCTGGGACAGCGCCTCCTCCACGCTGATCATCGCCATGGCAGCGTGGATGGTCACCAGGTTGGACACGCCCGGCCGCGTCTCCGGGTCAAAGGTGACCTCGGAGGTGAAGTCAGTGACGGCGCGGCGAATCTTGAGGGCGATGTCATCAGGAGAGTCCGTGATGTTGACCGTCGCCATCGCCTGGGGGTCAGACTTGGACATTTTGGCAGAGGGGTCGCGGAGGGATTTGACTTTTCGCGTCGAGCCTGTGGGAGGAGATCGGATCTGTGAGTATGAGGAGAGAACACAAACATTTCAAAATAAGACGTCCAGCGGATGAAGAATTTGACGCAGTGCAAAATGAGACATCGAAGATGAAAACAAAGAGTTATATTGATAAAACTCAGCTGTGAACATCACTGCTCACAGAGAATGAAAGACACGGTAACCCCAAAATATAAAATAATCATAGAGACCAGACACTTAATGATAAAGCATTTGCATCTCTTCAAAATAAAAGCAGAGCATTCGCCCTCACTGCTTTATCGGAGGTGTTAATTTAAAGTAAATCAAAATAAAATGGAGAAGCAGAGCCCCGAATACTGTCAGCCAATCTCTGGCTGTGTGACTCAAACATCCTCCACCAATCAGAGGCTAGGACAGCCTGTGTTTAGCCTGTCACGCACAACCCAGGGCAAAATAAGAGACCCAAAACCATTTGTCAACTGAACATCAGAAGACATTTTAGCGAGGAAATCTGACCGAGAATGTGCTGCAGACTTTAAAATCTGATAAAAAAAGTGTCCATCCAGGATTCAGAATCAAACACACGTTCGCCGCGTTACCCGCTGATTTCCTGCAAATCGTCTCAAGACAAGACAAAAGTTCAGTTTTTTAAAAAACGGAGCAGACCCATCTCAACGTGAAGCCATGAGCAGTCTGCGTGAGCGGCCATTTCCTCTCCTTTCCTTACTTATCAAACCCACACTTCCGCAATCTTGCGAGTTCTTTTTCTATCCCGCGCTGGTAGTCCACATCCGTCCCATGTGTCACATCCTCTCTATCATTCCTGAGACGTCCTCATTTCAGCCAAATTAAAAAGTCTCTGCTTTGGTTTCAAAGAGAAGGTGGTGACTGGCAATTCTGCTCTGCCAGAGACAAGATATGAGGATGAGATCCACCGCTCTGAGCCAAATACAGCAGTCACACACACACACACACACACACACACTCACACATGCCCTCCCTGAAGTCATCTCGAGGACATCCCCACAAATCTATTATCACTCCATTAGTCAGATACAAGAGGAAGAAAATATTTCTTTAATCAAAGCTGCGCTGCACACATGACTGACTACATCTTGTGCTTTTATGATGCTGATAATCAAGGAGGGTGAAACTGGGAACTCTGGACATGTTAGCCATGTGTGTGTGTGCGTGTGTGTGTAACTGTGATTTTGGAAAACGCACAGCAATCATTTCAAAATAAAAGTCATATTATATGTTACATTTTTGGCCAACATTTCCCAGAATTCTGCTGGGTCACTCTGTCGTCACTATATACTTTATATTTTTTTTATTTAACCGGGCGAGTTCCGCTGAGGTCGGAGACCTCCTTTGCTCACAAAGCTGCAGTACGAAACGGCAAAAAACACCCAACCCAAAGAGAAGGAGCCACGAAAAGAGACGATTAAAAATGATCCGATCGTTTGAATTTGGCCGGGGACAGATTTCATTTCCTTTTACAGATTAATCCCAGTGGCTGAAGCAAAGACATGAAGGCTGTGTTATTCATCACTATGCACCGGTCGACGACAGACAGGAAATACACAGCTTGTCATCTGTGGCAATCGTTGTAAAATGAACTCTGTGAAATAAGTTTATAATCGGACGCTTCAGTGAGATGATGCCAACCGTGAAATGATGCGTCCCCGCTTCAAATCCAGCCGGGGACCTTTGTTTCTCCCTCTTGTTTCCTGCCATCTGTCTGCTACCATCGTTATCTAATAAAAAGGCATGAGATGCCAAAAATCATTTTGAAAAAGAGAAGAAAAGTTCAGAGATAAACCTGAACAACCACCGATTCTAGAGAAGCAAACAGCTATTGACATTTGTTTGTATTTCCCTCGTTCCAGTTGTTTGCTCGGCCACCGCCGAGGAAATGACATCACCATCCAGATATTGTTAGCCCCTCCAAACTCAGACTCCTTTCCGAAGCTACTGTTTTATTAGACAATCCAAAAAAATCAACAGCAATTTACACCCTCACAGGGAATGAAGCAGAGAGGTTACAAGACGTGTAATCCAAACTAGAAAAAAAAGTCTCTCACGTGCTTATTCTTCAAATGGTATTTCCTTAAAACAAACAAGCTGCCAATGCAACTCAGCTTTGTTTGGTCTTACTCCTCTCTGCTTTCCGGACAACGAAAGCAGATTTCTGTTCAAAATGGTTGAAATAATCGTACTGCATTTTTTCACGTTTTAAGAAAATAAAGTTTCAAAGGGCAAAATATGATTTAAGAGAAAAAATTATCTGAGAAATTACCACGGCACTCGTAGCTAAAAGGCAACAAGCTTTTGTCCCTATGAAATATGAAATGACAATTGCAGAACATCAATTCCATTTAGCTTCAAGGCTGATGTCTCATTTAAACAGCTGCTAACATATGGAGTGTGTGTGTGCGTGCGGCGTGTTTCAAAGGAGTCAATGTACCATGATGAGTCACTGTGTAAACTTAAGAGGAAACCGATGAATAAAAAATACATGTTGTACATAAAATTAAAAATTCCGACACCAATCATTAGCGACTATTTAGTTATGTGATTAAACTTAGTGTGTGTGTGTGCGTGTGTGTGCCGGCACGCCTGTACGTGTGTCCTTACTGAGCAGGGCGCTGGGTTCAGAGAACAGGTTTCCGTAGTGGTTGTTGAAGATGCGAGCGAGGTCCTGAGCCAGCTCTAAATGCTGGATCTGATCCTCTCCGACTGGGACATAAGTGGACCTGAGAGATGAAACCATAACACAACATGAGCTTCCTAAACAACTGTACACTCTGACAGCACAGGGGTTCAAAATGCACAGCAAGATGTGAGCACAAATTGGAGACACTTGAATTCGCTGCTGGAGCTCTCTTCAGCATCGGTTTAGCAACTTTGCAACTGTCACCCGGGAGGAAGTAATCCATTCATTTCATCTTTAATAAAACCCAGAGAGCATTAGAGATGAGCTTTCTGCTGCTACCTCGCCTCTTCTTTCCCCACAGGAAATTAGGTTTTGGCCGTTTGATGGTTCAAATAGAAACCCCCGAAGAGATGGCTTCTCACTTTGTTTGGAAATATGTAAGTCATAGTAAGTATTCATTTTCACAGAGGAAACACCAAGCTGCCATAATCCAACCACCGGCTGATCTGGATCACTAATTCGGCTCGCACCGACACACCGACATGCACATCAGGCATGAGAACAGTATGTTGCATCAGCCGGAGAGCGTTAAATTGTCGCCTCACACAAGAATTTTAAAAGTGGAGATTTTTTTTTTTTGTCCACGTTTGAGATACAATGACAGAATCTGATTTTGTTCTCTCGACACTGAAAAGGATCAACATTTCCTTCCAGTCCCTGTCACGCTGATAAACACACTCAACAGTTCACTGGAACTACGTTACACTGAAGAGATGGTGTTGGTATGCAGTGTACTGTGCATGGAGGCAGAACCAGGACAAATAAAACCAGAACTACATTCATGTTCAAACACCACTGGAGGTAAGGCAGTGAATCTAACGCTGCATCGACTTAATTCAGCTGCGGTAGAAAATCACTCAAATCGCGATGCTTCTCTCCTCAGTGTGATTTTCGTTAGTAGTTGACGAACTAAAAGAAATAGTCAGTATAAATTTGCTCCATTGAAATAGCCCCTTCCTTCTTCTCTTATGGTTAATGCTTTATTTCAAGATAAAAACACATACAGCCCCAGGTATGAATTTGAACACATTTGTGGAGAGAATTTGAGAGGAATACACATTGCGAGTGCGCAAAAGAAGTCTTATCTTTCACCGCAACTTGGGAGCAAAAAAACAAGTGCTGCGCTCAGATTTTTCGGGAGTGTATCGTCTGTTCGCGCGAGGCACATCCTCACCAGCAGCGTAAGCTCACAGAAACTGACGCCCCTGCTCGAGCTCCTTACACCCGCTTAGAGTTGTTTGCTTTGGCACTCAGAAAGGAGGATGAATCTGCTTTTTAACAGGATGGTCACACATGTTCCAGCAGTACAAATGGCTGCAAAACACGTTTTCTACCAAGACGTGTTGACTTCAGAAAGCACAGTGTGTGACTCGCTCCCAGAGGAGGAACATATACGAATGATTGGAAACAATGCTAACAAGTCTGGGCTGAAAAACAGTGAAGTCGTCCTTCCACAGGCGTTAGAGCTCAGATTTACCGGGGAATGGAATATAATGATATAATGAAACAGCGGCCAATAAGGACAGAGAAAGGACTTACGAGGTGAGTTGATGAAGTTTAATCTGGCATCCACACACACACACACACACACACACACACATCATACTTGTATGAAGCTCTCACTTGTAGAGGAGAATATCGGCAGCCTGGAGGACAGGATACGTGAAGAGACCAACGCTGCCTTCCTTCTTTGCTTTGCTCTTCATCTGAGTAAAAGATTGAAGATAGAAAGAAGGAAGAAAGAAAGAGGAAAAAGAAAAACGGCATGAATACACGTAAAATGAGAGAGCGGACGGGGGAAAGAGTGACTCAAGTTGACTTTTTCTTTCCCCCGGCAAAAACCATTTTCACTTTTACGAGCCATCGATTCTCAGTCAAACGGGGCACGGATGAGTTCACGTGACATTTTTCCACCATGTTAGAGATCAACTCATCTGTTGGGTAAACAAAAAGGTGTTTTCTATGACGCAACAGAGGCCGAGCACACAGAGCCGCTGGCTCTCTCGCTCAGTCTCTGCATGTCTTACAAATGCATGTCGCCGGGGGAATTATACAATTAGAAGACTTTTGAAAAGTCTGGCAGGTGGAAAAAAAGAAAGAAAGTGATAAAACAGACAACAGATATTTTGGATACGTGCCAGAAATTCAGAAGGAGTGGAACAAAGAAATGAGCTTTATTTGCAACTATTAAACCGAAGTTAAGCGCAGCCGTGGCAATAATTAAACCAGCATGATTCTGAAGCAGTGACGGAGTGAGAGGAGGATCAACCTTTGATAGACATATAGCATCAATAAGAATCACACAGAACATATGTAAGTTACCATACAGAGGGGCCATCTTCATCTTCAGATGGCAGGTTGATAAAAGAGTTGGCTGCACAGAAAACATATCTGGACTCGGCTATGAAATAAATCCCTCTCATGTCCTAATGATGATATGTTTCATCAAAAACTGAGCAGACCGCAACGGGGAACAGGATATTAGGTTTGAACTCAATTTGACGTGACGCGAGTCACTTCAAAATGTTACTTGGCATCGCACCTCCATGATGACAGTCTATACAATTTGGATAGGAGAGTCCATTTTGTCCCCAAAGGTTGCTGTTTTTTTTTTTTTAAACTGTACGACTTTTAAACTTCAGCGATCACCAACTATTCCCAACAATCAATAAGCAAACAGATAAACCTGTAACACCAGGGCAGAGCTACGTGCTGTAATTATAATAGCAGGGACATCATTTATCTTCCATATTTGTTGTTTGAGACATGAGAATCAAACGCCCCAGTATGCTCCCTATAGAAGTGTATTCCTTTTTAAAGGAATGCTTTTCTGATGACTGGGTTTGAACATTTTGGCAGTCTGGCTCTCTCCGTCTCTGTCTTTAAGGACTGATTTTAAGATTTTGCTGATCACTTTTAAAGCCTGTCAAAGGTCAAAGCCTAGCCTTCTGCATCAGAGTTTGATCAGAGATTTTTTTTTTTTTTTTAAATCACCTTTTAATTATAATTTAAAACTTTGATGCTCTTTTTTTTATCCTTTTACCTTTCACACCATACCTTCCCTTTTAAAATCAAATTTTCCTTTTTATTCCCCGATCTTTATATTTAAACCTACTACCTAAACTTATTACAGTTCTACTATTGTTTTTATTTCTAAACTTTTAGAAATCAAAGAATATCCTGTTTCATATGTTTTATTGCTCTGCCTGTTTGTCTGTGACTTTATTGCATTTTACTTATTCTTGATCTGAACTTATTTGGCCTTCTGTTGGCTCCTCTGTAAAGCTTTTTTGTAAACCATGTTTTTTTTTATAGATGCCATATAAATAAATTGATTGTTTTTATTATCATTGTTATTAACTAACATTATTTAGCAAGTGAGGAGTCACTTCAAGCACTTTGATGATTGGAGATTGTGAGTGTGTGTGTGTGTGTGTGCGTGTGCGTGTCGTCTAACCTTCCACTGCGGCAAGTGTCGCAGGCGCGGCATGCTGGTTAGACAGCCGAGGATCCAGGAGAGCTCGGCGTGCTCGGACACCTGCAGGGTCAAGAGGCGGGTGGGGGAGACATCGTACATCACTGCTGGGGTCAAATGATCCGTTGTAATCATCTTAAAACACTAATTCATACTGCATCGCTGCAATTCACACCTCTTATATCTGGCACGGGGACCTCCAACAAGTTAGCCACATTATTCACTGGATTCATTGGGGATGTTTCATATTTGCTCTGTGACTAATCAGTCCTTCCTGACCTTTGACCTGTCATGTTTGATTTTTTTTTTGCCTCCTCGATTAGGACCCCAAAGTCGAGAAACTCCTGAATCTTCAACATTTGGATGCAGTAAGTGAGGTCTTTATTACTGCAGCTCCAGGACGCCAGATGAACGGCACACAGCGCCGTTTGTGACAAGAACTGACTCGAGGAGTGGTTGTTGTTGTCCTCTTCGTTCGCTTTGTTTCTACTTTTTTCTCCTTCCCTCCAACCCCCCTTCCCCCCTCTGTCGGGCTGTGTTTGGAAGCCTGGGTGGGGCTGGACGGCAGAAATGTGTGTGTGTTCAAAAAAAAAAAATCAATACAGAGAGTGATAATAAACTTACACAATGAACAACCAATATGTGCAAATCTCCACGCATACACGTGTTTTCTATATGTGTCTGTGTGTCGTACTTCAGTTAGTGCAGTCATTAGAAAGGCCCATAACCGCAGAGATAAATAGAAGAAATCAATTAAGCGGACAGATTAAACAAACACAGATGAATGGATGAGAGGTCTGGTGTGGGACAGCTGTGGTGGAAGGAGGAGGGTGACTCCCTTGCGCCTCCAAGTGGGAGAGAGGAGTACTGCCGGGAGTCTCCCCGTGTCTCCTCCACCCCTGACACAGACGCGTGCACCTGGCCACACCTGCGCTTTACTGTTAGGACACATTTCAGCTAAAACAGACAGATCCAGATCTGCAATGTGGGTACTGATAATAAATATTGTCTGTGCCGACATTTCTTATTTCTTAAGAAAGAGTAATAAATATTTGAAAAATTCAAAAAACTTGCTTTATAAACAGAAAAGCACCTCTCTTTTACACGGTAGTATGGATTCTGGAGACATGAAAGGTATCAACATAAAACAATCCTGGCTTTTGATCAGCTGTTGCATACATGTTGCATAAATATGGAAATGTGCTCTCAAACTTTGGGGTTTATTTGTGTTTTTGCACATGGTCAAGTCAATCAGTAATCACATCGTGTGAGGAAACAATGAATAGGTGAATGTTATGGTCGTGTGTCTAGTGCATCTGGCAGTGATAAATGAACTCCACCATATCCGCTTTCAGGCCTGTCCTGAATGTGTGCGTGAAAGAGAGAGAGTGAGTGTGTGTGTGTGTGTGTGTGTGTGTGGGGAGGCAGGAAATATCCTTCTGCTTCAGCAAATTAAAGTTTATGGACACTGGCTACACTGCCATCCCCTCTTTATCCTGTTGCTTGAAAAGCATTCTGGGGCGTGACGTCAGCACCAGCAGACAGCGGGGACATAAACCAGGATTTCAGGCTAACGCGTGGGGGGGGGGTATTCATTACACGCTGCAGACAGACAAGAGATGGGACAGATGTCGATGACAGCGCAGAAGGGGATGGATATGGTTTGAAGTGCAATAAAAAAAATCAAAACATATTTAAAGAGCTGGTGGAGAACAAGGCCTCCATTCATGCTACATGGCAAGAATGCGCGGCAATAAGAGATATGCTAACGTTACGGATCACACGGGCATTACGCTGATAGAGCGTTATCGTACAACCATGGCAAAGACTCCTTAGGACTGTGAAGATGGGATTTTAGGGAACAGCTAGCAGTTGTCCCCGCACAGTAAATCCAGTTTTCTCTTCGACGCTTACTATAAAACCCGGAGGATTTGTGGATCTGCTGATTCATTCGCTTCCTTCTTGATACCACTGACCTCGGCTCGCAACAGATCTGCTCTTTCCTTTTTCTTTTTTTTCTTCAATGAAGTCGAGTATTTTCTTTGGGCAGTCGTTGTATTTTTACATATGGAGCAGGCGTGTTCAACAGGAGGGTTGCCTCGCTGCCAAGTTATGTGGCATAAAGCTAAACGGATTAAAAATAGGACCCTGTGTGTGTGTGTGTGTGTGTGTGTGTGTGTGTGTGTGTGTGTGCGTGCACAGAGGGGATGGGGATAGCAGAGAAACACAGATGGACTGAACTTAACTATCTCACACTCCTTCTCACTCACACACACACACACACACACTGTATCTGTACATAGATAAGAATAGTGATAAATTAAGCGTTTTGACGTGGGCAGGTAAACATTACAGGGTCTACATCTGGAAGATAAACATGAGACATGAGCTAAATGTGTGTGTATATGTTGGGCAGGAGCACTTCATATGTGATCATGTAGTTTTCTGTGCCAGAGGATGATGGTTAGTCATTTACCTTTACAGTTATTGCACACCTGTGCAATAAATTGAAGATTTACATTTGACATGTACAGTAAAATAAAAAAAAAGTGCAAAAAATAAAAAAAAAACGGTCCCACTGGACCAGCTGGGAAAACCGGAATTCCAGCTTGTAATGAAACACAGCAGACATCCATCAATCCACCCACCCATCCATCCATACATCTCACTCCTGCCCACCTGAGACTGCTGGAAGAGTATTGCCCTCTCTGGGTCAACACCGCAGGCCAGCAGGCTCGCTGTCATGTCCAGTATGTTGCCCCGGAGTTGGGCCGGGTCCTGGGGCTGGGTGATGGAGTGCAGGTCCACAATGCTGTACAGGACTGACGGATAATGGTTCTGCAGGGCCACCCAGTTCTCCAGGGCGCCCAGGTAGTTACCCAGATGCGGCACCCCAGTCGGCTGGATCCCAGAGAATACACGCCCAACTCCTGGAGGCTCCTGGGAAAGAGGGGGACTATGATTAGGATAGATTATCTCCCGTTCAATATACTGAAGGTGAAAAAAAAAAAAGAGGCCGAAGGTGAAAAGGTGAGAAGGTCCCAACTGAAAGAAGCCCGCAGAGACTGAAGTGTCAGTGTTAAACTATTGACAGGTTGGAGGCCAGCAGCAGTCATGCTTGTTTTACCATGATGCTAACTCCATGGCTAGCACCTCTGTTCTCTCCCAAACACATCCAGCACAAAGAATGCATCACCTCACTGGCCAACAATAATAATTAACATCCATCCAGCCAAACTCGTGGCCTCTGTTACCACATCGGGGAAGGACACTGAAAGAGGAGGTGGAGGCAGAACCACAGAAATGTAAAATATTACCATACAACATGCAGACCACCATATCGCCATCACGATAGCGAGGACATTATTTTATAGAGCTGGAGCCGGGGCAGCACTCAGCTCTTCACCCGCTCTGAAAGAAAGTGAGAGATCACTCGTTGTGTTTGTATCGTTGGGCAAACATTGTGTTTCTCTTTCTGCAGAGCCCGGCCAGGCCAAACCGCCTCATTTCTTCTGGCATCGGCCCACTCCACTGAACCTTGGCTTTCAATTGGCCCTGCTGGAAGAGTATTAACCACTGCTTGTGGCACCGAGCGCCACATGATACAATTAGAGGGCAAGCAGAGCGGCACCTGTCATGAGACATGAAACCGCAATGGCATCCAAAACCTTGGGCTTCTTCACCAAAGCCGTCACACAGTAGATTTGGGCTTTGACAGAGCAGAAAAAACATAAAGGCTCACACTGGAACTCTGTGTTTTTGTTGAGCAGTTAGAAAGACAAAGTGTTTGGCGCCTGAGTGACACACATTTGCCTTCCCACCATGAAGGGCTCAGTTCCCGGCAGAGGCACGGTGCTGCGGTTTGGCCGCGTGCTATAACTCACAGGTGAGAAGGTGGTGAGGGATCGTGTCCTCGTTGGGGTGGGGTGAGGTGGAAGATATAACATGAACCTCCACGTGCACAAGGGATAGAATTACACATGAAGTCTACTAAATCCAGCAATGCCAGAGACTTTTGTGCATAGTAAAAATGTAATCAGACTGAAAACAGAAGTAGAACTAGCATAGCACTGCATTTGACTGAATGAGAGTTGAGCCATGTTTTCGGAGGACGACCCAACAGTTTCTTTTGCCACAGCTGGCTGCATGGAGAAGGGATGAGAAGGTTGCATTTTTGCTGACTAAAATGTCTACGAGGTCCATTTTAAAACCGTTTTTGAGCTTTGAGTTTGGCCAGTTCAGATTTCCATTTTTCGGAGCCATTCTTTCATGTCCTCTATCTCAAATCAATGTTATACAAGAATTAATTTTATTTGAATTTCGTCTTTCATTGTGCCACATGAGAATCCCAATAAAACAGGTTACATGTGTATAATGACACTGATATGGTGATGGTATGGTATGCCTCCTGCACAGCAGCTGGGTAAAAACATGCAGGAAGTTCATCAACTACGAATAACTTCCACAGTTCTGAAGTATGACATACAGCACGTCTTAAAGTGGATGCTGTAATTTCCATTTAATCACTTTCAAAGAAAATGACCCACCAGTCTGATTAGGTTAAGTTTGTTTTAGCTTGACACAAGATGTGTTGATGTGTTGTAAACAGCAACGGCTGGAGAGGAGAGCCGGCTTTGAAACGTTCCCCCCACAAAACCCCACGGGATCTCCGTGTTATCACCTCAAATCTGACTGCCGATCATGTGTTCCCCGGCCGCGCTCTTCAAGGTTATCATAACTAATCATTAAAACCTGAAGCTTTTCGGAGGATATCCTCTTCAGTCAATGCTGAGAAATCAGTTATCTTGACGGCTAGCTGGGCAACATCACATCCAATCTGACTGAGGGACAGGCTCAGCGCAGCCTCGCAGATCAGATAACAGCTGCTCTCTCAACAGCGTGGCCCGGAGCTTCTCCGTCTCTCAGCCCTGAGGGATCAAATAACAACTGTTCTGAGGCCAGCGTGGTTCACAAAGTCTCCATCTATTGGCCCGAGGGAGCTGGTCGTTGCCCGGCAAGAGAGAGGCAGGAAGGAACTGGGTGCTTATGTCATTACCGACGGGGTAATTGCACTGGAGTGCCATTGATGCTGAGAGCCTCTTAAGAGGTGTCAGGATTGATTTGGGTGCGGACGGGGCCCCGCGTCTGGCTCATGTGTGTTCTCACCTCGAGCTGACACGCCAAACGCATGTTCCCCCCTCTGCTCCATCCCCCAGGGGAAGCCATTAGCCATGCAGACATGGTAATGGTGTCATTTGAGCCAATCGGGTGTCAAATGAGAGTCAACGCCGTGGCTAACTAGCCACTGGGCAAGCACGCTATCGCGCATAACGCTGCTTCGGCACACACCTCCATGTTGCTTTTGGTCAGAGCAGAGCGTTTTTAAACATGTGCCTCTATGGCCAGTGGAAGTGAAAGGAGGTTGCACGATGAAGTAAATCAACCGCCGCATGATGACAGAGGAGACAGCAAACGTTGTAAAGCAATTAATGTTTGTAATGAATACTGCACTGCAAAGCCAACAGTAATAAAATATTATCATCTTGCACAATTTGGCCATGGTCTATATTAAACCTGCGCAAGTGAATTTCAATATCAGATAGTTGCAGAGTGCTTCCCGTCATACGCTGGAGGTTAAATGACACCTTGTGGCTTGTTAGAAATTCCAGTAAGATAAATGATCAAATGCACTTCAAGCTGTTATAATGATTGAAAAACAACACTAGTACGAGAGACTAAGGAAGAGCTTGCACGACTTATTATTATTATTACCGTTATTATTTCGCATTTAGTTCCGTTCAGAATATATTGTAGGAGCTCACGGGAATACATGATGATTTTCATGGTGAGACAATAAGGCCGTGTCCAGCAGTTCTGTTATACAGCAGTGCTTTGAGCTACATGCCAACTACACGCAGCATTTAATACTTTTTACTTAACAAAGAAAACACATTATGCTGGAGAGGCATGCCCAGTGTGCCAACTGCCATAAGACAGAAGCAACAGAGAGCAGAGCATTTTCATCGCACACAGTTTGACGTCAAACAGTAAACACAGGTGTTACCAATGATACTAATTCAGGTTCCATTTAACGTGCAGCACAGCAGCACCCCGACTCTGTTACCCACGATTAGTATGATTAGTATCATTGGTAACACCTGTGTTTACCTACAGCCGCCATCGTATTCACATCGTTGTAATTACGTTCAAGATCTTTTAGTTTCATGAGATTCCATCCTGTAATGGTTGAGACGTTACAGTCGGGGGCCAATGTTAGTGCGGCCGACCAACCAGCTGACAGAACAACATTGCCGTCCCTCGACATCGTGGCAACAAATGTCAATACTTCAGATGTGAAGAGACAAAAGACAAAAATTTGAACAACAGCAGACAGGTCTTTTTCCCCAACTAAGAACACCACGCTCAGTACAAGGAAATGATTTTTTTAATTTTTTTTTTTTAATAAAAGCTTAAAGCCGAGCTCCTTCTTCTTTGTGTCTTCCCTCTCTTTCCATCTGCCTCACAGTTGTTGGATGCCTGTTGACGGCACATAGCAGGCGCGGGAAGCGCCGGTTGTTCTTTCCTCATATTTTACACTGACAGACCGTCGTACTACATCGTTGCTAAGGTGACGAAAGCTTTCTTCATCCACGTCTGCCATGTGCTGAATACATTACGCACCACGTGTGCGTGACATTAATGGCAACAGCTACAAGGTTACATATACTAAAAGGCCATGTTTTCACACTCTCACTACCTTTCCGGGAATATGTGTTCATTTGTCTGTGCGTATATATATGTGTGTGGTAATCTCCACAGGGACAGAGGTCATGAGCAAACATAGACGCATGTCCACACGTGTCTTAGCCTCTGCCTACATCAACAGCAGTTAAGCTGTGAAGGTGTCTGTCCATATGAATTTGACAGCTCCCATCAAGTAATAACACCGGTGGAAAGAAAACTATCAGACAGCCCATCAAAAAAGCATTAACATGAGCGGATCCAATGCACGAGCTGCATTATTAAATGGAAAACAATGGCGAACTGAAGCTGATTCACTTCATTTGACAACAAATAGACTGTCCTCTTCCTTTGGAATCATCGCTGGGTTTCCGACAATTCCAGAGAACATTTCGGTCCAGGATTCCATGGAAACAACATCCCCCTTTTCTTTCCAAAGTCTTCCCGAGCCCTGGAACCACTTCATTGTGGGAACCGAATGACAAGTGCTGGATTTATCATTTCGAACAAGATACAATTAAATGACATCTTTACAGAAGAATGTGTAACAGTGACAAATGGTACCAGGACCAGATGCATAAAGCTCGTCGGGTTTGGTCTTGATTATATACAAAAACAGAAATATGCATACAGATTATTTTTGATTTGCCAGAGAACTGTTAAAGCAAATATGGACTTGCAGACATACGCGCCTTTGTAACTTCAAATCACACGCACTCAGTCAAACTGACAGTGTGAAAGAATAACACTGTGTACTAGATTCCATCTCATTGTATTTTTCTATTTCCAACGGACAATATCACACTTGGCTCGCCCTGGAAAACTATGTGTACACCTGGTCCGACCATTCAGTCAAGCAAACTTTTTATACATCTGGGCCCTATCTGACCCGTCTGAATACTCGCAGGTTTTTCTTCAATCTGTAGTGGGTTGTTTTTGCTCATTGGACCTTCTTCAGTTGGTTTCATTGTGAGAAGCATTCAAGGGGTTGCTAAAGTCTGCTGTGTGAGGGGGACATGTGAAACACAGGCCTAAGAGTCGCCATTTTTATTGGCATGTCCAGGCCTAGAGTCTCGCTCCGCTCAGTGTTATTAATCACAGCCGTGGTTTGGTCGAGCTAGCAAAACAGAGGATTTCTCTTCTCAGACCTGTTCTGGGCTGTATTTCGGGGGCTCATACATCATATCAGAGCCTGGGAGTCCTGGAGTGGCCCACTGACATCTCTCTCACCAAGGGGCTGATGAGCGCGGCCGACGGTCACCGCCATTTTATCGCGCCAATTTCAACACATCTCAGAACCACCTCTGGGAGAATCGCTGCTTGCCCCGCTGTGAATTACCATCAGCTCTTTGTGGGCCGGGGGGAAGAGGTCTAGATCCGACCGTGGCAGCACCGAAACGGGCCTACAGATGGAGGATTTTCACGGCTCCCCCGCTGGGCGCCAGACACACAAGATCCAGTGTTCCTCTTCTGTTCTGGGCGCCCCACGCACCCCATTAACACCGGCATCATGCTGAAATGCACCTTGACACACCTTCCCCCCACTCCTCTGTATCTTTCTTCATCTCTGTCTCTTTCTCACTTTGGGACCTGTTAACGCTGGCGACCAACAGAGCTGCACTTCAGTGAGGTATCAAAAAGGAAATGGGCTTTACTGTATTACCTCCCTTTATCCCTAAAAGCATGTGTGCATGTGTGTGTGTTTATCCAATGTGGGAACACACCACAGCTTGAAACAAAGTGCATATGACCACAGAGAAAACATGCACACATATGAATGCACGTGAAAGCACACAAAAGCAGCAAACTCGAGAAATGCAATGTTGGATAAAGCAGGAGAAAGAAAGAAGAAAGTGATGGAGGAGGCAATGTGGTAAAAAAAATAATAAATAAGAATAAAAGTGTGACTATAGCGCAGTCAAGACTTTTGGCAGGTTTTTTTTTCCTCTTTTTCCTCCCAGTGAGTGTGTTGGAGGGGGAGCAGAGGGGAAGGCCCGAAAGGAGCGTTTGATTAAATCTGCGGTTGACGTGTGGGACAGGTGAGATTGATGAGGTTCCTCTGAGTTTCACACTGTGCGGAGAGCGGGGGTACAGGAACAGAACGTTGCAGTGTGGCGGGCCAGGGCTCGGGGCCCGCTCGCGCCGTGGGGTCCCTCGGCTGATTAATGGTACTGGAGGCCCTTCAAAAACAGCACTCCCCGCAGACAGGGCCCGACGGTGCTCCAAAAATAACCAGGCAGGGGAGGCAGCCCCAGCCTCCAGCTCTAACAGGCTGCAGCTTCTGAAGGAACCAGACTTTGAGACTGCCTGGGGGGAGATAACCAAAGAGGAGCAGTGCCTACTCAAGACAGGAAGCTGTAATCTGGCTCATTAGAAACTAAACGTTTAATGACTTTTCTAGTTTATGGGAAGTGACAAACACTGACAACCGATATTGTATCCATTACTACGGTATCATATTACCTGCTGATGTAATTACACACAACAAGGGTAGGAATGCCAAGACGTTCAACACAAAAAAGTACATTTTAGAACCATAATAAAAACAGTGTACTACAACTGATTAAGAAACTACACCACTTTGGCTTAAAAGTTCAAGTTAAACTTCTCTATCTACCTGCTGAGGAAGAGCGTGTGTTATGATCAAAAGCTCCAGAACAGGTACTAAATGGACCTAAGATTGTACGTCATCTACGGTTGGAAAGAAACTGGCTAAATCTGTTGGAAATGTATGCACCGCTGCCCTCTTGCCTCAGCAAAACTTGAGCTAGATCACCTGTTTTGCAGACGACCTTGCGTTTTTTGTGTCTGAGCCCCATGACCCCGCTTTGCCTTGATATAAATCACAAGTTTAATATCTGTGTGTACGCAGCGCAGCACCCAGATATTCTCTGTAGTTCAAAATCATTTCCAACACCCACTCTCATGATTGCTAATTTGCTAATTGAAAAACATCAAAATGATAGAACATAATTAATATTAAACATGCTGAATAAGAATTCAATATAAATGATTATCAACCAATTTCATTATCAGAATAATATATAATAATATAAATAAATCATATATATAATAATTTCCCATCCAACAATATTTAATTGGTCCAGATATATATTGTGCATCCACATTTCTGCAGACTAAAATGCTGTGGTTTCAGGCCTGTTGAAACCAAAGCAGTTTTCCTACAATATGTCAATGATCACATGGAAAGCAGCTGTGGGCAGCTGGAAAAGCCAAGACCAGCCTAATTCATAGGTAACTTTTTTCACCATTAGATAAACACGTCCGTGCCAGGGCTACTAGTTTCCATTCAGTGGGCCCTTCCAAATTGTTTCAGATCATTTCATTATACCACTTCCTTCTTCTGTGTTGACAATGGACATGTTTAATTTTATTTCGCTCGCAGGAAACAAATGACTGACAGGAGAGCTAATGATACCCGAAAAACACATAAAAGTCACAACACGGCAAAAAAAGAACCGGCACACACTTCATAAATTTATCAATATGTAATTATGGTAACACTCACGGCAAACCTCCACCGGCAGCCTCTCTGTGATTTCCCTCGGCAAAGGCAGCATGTGTTGACCTGAGTGCAGCTCAAAAGGCACAGATATTTGGTACACTTTAATTAAAAATGTCAGACGCTCGGCAGAAAGCTCTGGATCAGACACGGACTGGAACATAGGAAAACTAGAGTGGCTCCCCTGGCACTACTGTTAGGCGCTCAGCTGCAGACTGATTCTGTAATTCGACTTAGCTAGATTTGAATTAAGAAAAAAAAAAAAGGAATATGTTGACATATGGCATAGTTTTAGAGGAGGAGAGAAATGGGTAATGTGCAGTGTCTCTGAGTGAGGGCCCTGGCTGCAGAACAACTACGACAGACCTAATTACACAGAGGGGACTGCTGAGAATTAGCGGGCTTTTCTGACAGTTGAAAATAAATAGGGCAGTTAATGAACATCCTCAAAGGGGAGGCCATGTTTCCTCGCTCTCGCCGGCGTCTCCCATGTGGTGTGGGAGCCGCTCTAATGGTTTTAGCTGACACCCGAGTAAGTGAATTTGGAGCAGAGGAGAACAGAGAGGCAAATTAGTGGTCACTTCCTCTTTCCTGGAGCCCGGGGCTGACATGACTGATATCAGTCAATAACAGGACCACAGGCGAGGGACGGCTGGATGGGGAGCCCTGTATTTACAGCTGACATGAGGCTGGAGGTCAGTGGGAAGCAGTGGGGTTGTAGAGAGTACACACCTTTCTATGCTGAGCAACAGGGCTGCAGAAGGATACCAACACTGTGGTCACTTCTCATGCCGTGTACACTGGCATATCTACAGCATTGGATTCTATTGTATTAGTATTCTTACAGAAATATAGGATACAATATTTATTTTAAAGTTATTTTTATGTCTTTGGATCACCGTCACTGATGCTAATAATAATGATAATCATGTGCTACTGCACACCGTGGTACCGTGATGTTTCTTGTGACCATTAAAATATTCATTTGGGAAACTTGATGGTTTGATCAAGGGTGACAATAATGCCTCGGTACAAACCTGTGAAATAGAAATAGTTTCCGATCATCATTATCTGTCCACAGCAGACAAGTGACAAGAAGAAGCAAAGCAAAGCAGCCTCAAGAAACGATTCTCTCAGAATGTGTCTGACGAAAGGTCACACTCCGTCTTTGTGTCAGCCCGTTGAGGTTCAGTGACTTTTTAAAAACACATTTTCCAGCGCAGAGAAGAAAAAAAAAAAAAAAAAGCGTCTTGTTTGACGCACATCACACCTCAGGGCATTGTAAGCGTGGTGGTGTTTGCACTCAGCCCTCCACATTTGGAGAAAATTAAAACAAATGAAAACCAACACTTCATTTCTGATGTTATTGCTGGTAATGAAGCACTGCTGTGATGCTTTCTGAGCCCCCCCGCCCCCGCCCCAACTTCCACCCCCTTCCTCCCCTCTCGTCGCACACCTCTCCAGCCTCTCCAGAGACTCTGCCTTAACAAAATACAGACGGGACGGCGGTGAACGTGCGTACTGTATTGCAGCTCGTACATCAAGCAGCGACACGGCGTTCGGGCAGATGGTTGAGGTTTTTAAACGGCACCGTAATGTAAGAACAGCTCGATAATTAGCATCGTCGCTGTAGCGAAAAGCACTGGTTATTCTTACGCGTGCCGCGGGACTCATTGTTTGCCTTAACACCCCATTTGCTTCTCCAAGGCGACCTGCAACGATAGGGAACCCTAAGTTGAGTTATAGTAGGCGTGTTTCTTGACATCCACTCGAATAAAAAAGGTACAGTGAAGGAGTGCTACTGAGGATATGATGTCACATGCCACACTACATCGAATAAACTCAAGATTGTAGTCACAAGTGAAAGCTGCTACAGTCAAAAATGAACGATTAAGAATGCGACGCGTCTGAAAGGAAAAAGGGCAACGTTATCCAAAAGTAACCCATCAAATCTCATGAGCGATAACATCGTCGTTTCAGGCCGGCTGAAGTCAAATATAATCAATGACATTTCACTTGTGTGATGACACGATTGTTTTTAAATGGAGAGCCGTATTTCGCTTCAACTTGCCTTGGTTAGTTCAACTTCAGTTCATTATTTCCTCCGTTTCCCAGAATGCCTTTCCCCCAGGGATTGGGCCTAACCGTGTTTGCTTTCATCTGTACTCTAGGAACAAACCAAAAGAGACTTCATTCTTTGATTATGAGCCACGGACGACAAAGCTGACGGTCGCAGCTGAGCTTTAAAGTCTCAGAAAAACACTTTCTGCTGTCAAACTGAATGCAGCTGCTCTGAATACTAAAACCTCCTGCTACCATTCCACAAGTTTGCTCTACGTACGGAACAGTTTGAAGAGAGCACAGGACCAAGTCTAAAAATACTTTTTCCACTGCATATTTATACAAATATAGGAAGTACTGTGCTTTGGCTCCATGCCCAGGAGAAACTTTGGACGATTGAATTCTTGCACTCGGCTGCTGCTGGTTTGTCAACACAAAATTAAAAAGCAAAAAAAGGTGACTAGTATGGACATCAGACAAAAAACAGCAACATGGGAAAGAGAAGTTGTCTGTACACTGCCAAGCTCCTGAGCTATTATTCATCAAACGCTCATCTGACTGATAAAGAATCGAAACATTCCTCTCTGACTCTGCCGTGGTATGACCATGTCAGCAGTTAGCCGGTCAAATGTGGCAGCAAATGAATACATCAGTTCATACCGGGGGAGGCTGGGCATTGTTTTGAATGTTTTCAGACTGATGCAAATACAGTGAGGAATATATTATGATATTTTAGTTTGAGGAATGTAAAACAATTCTACAAAACCGTTCTCAAATCACAAAATTTGCCAAACTTTTCAGTGTTGTGTTTTCTCATTACAAGCATCCATATACAAACTTTGTCTATATATACACACCATAGTGTCCTGATTTACATCTGCAAAAGACGTGATCAAAAAAATAAACAAACAAGGCCAACAATCTGAGCCAGCAGATTTTGACATTTTGACAATACAACAGTAGTTCAATGTAGGAACACATTTTAAAGGGCCGCTGTGTAGGACTCAGTGGCATGTAGCAGTTTATCGCAACTGCTTTGCCTAATCGTCTCCTTTCTGTGGTGAAGGAGAAACTTCATCATCATGAAATGAAAGGCTGTTTAATTAATTACATAATTAGGATGAGATTATTACTTGCCTGAGTTGGTGCAAAAACCAGTTGGCTGCCTATATAAACTACGAGCTCCTCATCGGGAATCTGTCTTTTGTCAATACATTTTCACTCCTGGGCTTTACAACAGTACAGTGGGGGTCGGACTACTTCCTGGAGTATTAAACAGGGTTCCATTATATATAGGGGTCTACAGACCTGACAGACTGATTGTTGAAGACCTTGCACGGAAATGTTAGTTCTGAGAGCGAATAGACGCAGCAGCCATTTTGACATGAAATAGTAGGTAAACACAGGTGTTACCAATGATACTCATTCAGGTCACACAGAGTCAGGCTGCTGCTGGAGCCTTAATTAGCATCACTGGTAACACCTGTGCTGACTCCACTGTCATGCAATATTACACTTGAGAGTGAGCTTGAGACCTCGTCACCATAATGAACTTGTTTGTTTTTTTGTGCAGTTATGTATGTGCCTTGTATTGTCTGTCCTAGTAATATCTCTCTATGTTGTTCTTGCCACAGCCATGTCTCAGTGTTTTTTTCCCAGTTTTTCCAGGGCCAGTTCAGGCCCCTGGGCTTCCCAAGTCTGCAGCTGGATTCCTTTTAAACTCAGCCAGCCACGTCTCTTCCACCCCTGCTGGTATCCATAATGAAAGACGCCACCTGAGCGGCCTGTCATGTCCTGCATTTGGGCTAAACCTTATCAACTGTACTAATACTGACTTGGTTACCACCAGTGTATTAATGTTATCTTTGTAAATGTAGTTATTGTAATGACTGTAATGAATGACAACAAAATGTCATGTCAAAGCATATTTATTTACCCGGTGTGTGTGTATGTGTGTGTGTGTGTGTGTGTACCAACAATAACTACAAACTGTCAGCATCAACATGTCTTGTTCACAAGGTCAGACATGTTTACTGTGTGTGTGTGTGTGTGTGTAGAGAGGGATTACTACCTGGCATGTTTGTTCACAAACAGCCTCCCTGTTCTCACACCTGATCCCAAAGCTCCTGATTCAAACACTGATGAGCTGAACTACCTCCGCTCGGTTCACGGAGACAAACAGCAGCAGCACGAGTTTTTAAAAAAAAACACTCACAGGTGAGAAGAAGCACACGCAGCTGAGAGCTGCCTTCCTCTGAGCTGCAGTGGTAAACAGAGGACACGGCGAGCTTTCACACTGACAAGTCTTCTTCGAGCTCAGACACAAAATGGCGCCGTTCGGAAGACACAGTTTCCGCAGCACGTACCTTGCTGTCCGCGCGGGCTGCGGAGCAGAGATGAGATCTTTGCGGAGAATGAAACTTCTGAATGAAGCTCAAGACATGTTTCAAGTTAGTCCGCACAGGGAGCGCCATCTTGGATTGTGACGTGAATCTACGGTGGCTTTGAAAGGACAAAAGGGCTCCTGTGTATGCTGCAACGCTGAAACAAACCGCGTGTTTTCCCAATGAACGCGCTCATGTTCAATTCTGATGCTGAGTTTGTCTTTGATATGTTGTTTAGGACGAAGATAAATATTATCAGAAAAATGATCTGGACAGAAGCCTTGACTCTATACTTTTTGAATCTTTTATATTTTAATGTTTTGTTTTATATCAATAAATGCACATGATTTAAAAGGAAACACACTATTTACCATTTTGAATTTGGAAACATTAAAAGGACATATCAGGACTTTTGCAACGCTATAAAAACCTATTTAATGTAAATGTATACTGTATGTTCTCCTTTTCTTCTTGTGATTCTTTTATTGCTACCAATTGTATATATTTTTTTCCATTTCAGTCCTTTGATCCGGACAATAAATAATCATCGGGGTCCAAACACACCTTAATTATGGATTCTAAATAGAATAGAGTAGATGCTATGTTGATCCCTCGAGTAATTCTTCCTTTTCTTCACTCAAGTTTTACTTATACAGGCCTGAAATACACACACACACACACACACACACACACACACACACACACACACACACATAAAGGACTTGTGGACATGCAAATGTGTAGAGATGGTGGAGTGATGGGCACCTCTGCAATGTCCAGGAGGTGACCGTCCATACTTTGGTCCATGCTGGATTCAAACTGGCCCCCCCTCCTGTTCCTAAGCCAAGCCCCTGAGCTACAGGTGCTGCTTAAATAATCATATGAGTAAATATTCAAATTATTATCAATACATTTAAACCTCCATTACTGTTTATGTTATTAAATACTTTTTGCAAAGTATTTATTTATTTTAATTTCAGTTGTTTTTATTTCAAAGTCATTTTTTTCAACATGTGTCTGAATGTCAGTGTGAATGAGCATACATCCAACACATCATGTCTCATCTATTCTAAACTACAGATTAAGTTTTGAGTTTCAGTGTGTGAGAGCCTTGATCTGCTTTTTTTACTATGTCTTTTAGTACTAATAACATGGAGGTAGAAAGAAAAGCACAGGAAAGGGAAAAAACAGGGATCTGACAAATGATGAATGTCGTGTATAATATCAAGAAAGCTACTAGGCGTTTCATATGAAAACTACACCAGCTGCGTGCGCCACTCTGTGCATATCTCAGCCCTGAGCAGTCTATGGCGGAGGAAGATATGCAAATACACACTCTCCCACCGCCACATGTACAGTAGGCTATAGAAATGTGTCAGACATGTGCGGTTTCCTCATTGTCTGAGGTCTCCGTGTTAATTGGGTGGTGTTGTGTCTAGCCTGGCTGTTTCCTTAACAACTGAACTTTCCCAGGGAGCAGCTGCAGATCTCCTCTATTCCATACCTTCCCTCATTACAAAGTGGCGATATACATATAAGTGATTATACTACACACAGGGTAAGGTTACAATATGTTTGCAGGGCACACTGGCTGCTCACAGTCCCTGAGACCTCTTGTTTCTGTAAGTTACCAACATCTGCTCCTGATTTTTTCCCCCTCCACCTTTTGCATCTGGTTGCATTTGCAGCACAAAATACAGACTATCATTCCATATTCATTATTATTTCCCGAGGCCCTGAGGCTGAGCTCTTTGGTGAGTCCGATTTAGAGACCTGAGCCAGTATGTTCTCTCACGCCTGGGTGATGGGAGATCTGGACGGTGGAACAGAGACTGACTGGTGGGAGATGGGTTTGTATGCTCACTGGTGTGTGTGTGTGTGTGTGTGTGTTTTCAGCTCCTGTTTCCTGGCCACCCAGTAAAGGTTGGTCTTGCCGCTCTCTGTCTAGTTTTTTTCTGCCTCCTCCTCTTCTCTTCTTTGTCTGAGAGAAATTCCTTTTCTTGAGATTTTATGCTTTGCGTGCTTGAGTAATATAGCACCGGAGACACAGAGGTCGCCGATGATAGAGCATTTAAGTGTACAGTATGTGATGGTGCAAGGCACTTTGGATTAAAGTATTGCTCACCAAAATGTAATACTGCAAACAACCTTTTGCAATCTAGGTTGAAGATGTGTTTTCACAGCAGGAGAATCAATACACATGAACTCAATTTAGGAGCCAAAAATAGCCTCAAACCTAAAAAAGTGTGAGTGTTAACATAAATATAAAGCAGGGCAAAAAAGAATGTACCATTAAAGGTGCCCTGTGGAGTTTTCTTGTAAACAAACAAAAGCTATGTTTACACCACACTGCATCCTAGAGCTCTAACAAACATGTTGAATGCATTTCCTTCCTCGTAAAACATTTGCAAAAGACCATTTTTCAAAGCATTTTAAATCCTGCATTGTTGACGCGTTTGTCTTCATCTTCCGTGCTTTTGTTGGCACATTGTCACCACCTGTTGGTCAGTGAAATGATGTGGAACCACTGAGCATCGCGTCACATGTGAATCCTTGTGCCCCGGCAACAAAACAGGGATGCACACGCTAAAAACAGCTGCTCCATAGCATGACTACAGGTCCTTCAGGTAAAGGTAAATAAAAATCTCTGATCATATTTATGATGTTTTTTATTTTTCAAACTACTCTGCATAAGTGTTGTTTGTAGAAGAACGAGAAAAGTATATATATATATATATATATATATATATATATATATATATATATATATATATGGACATTTATGTATAAAATGACTTCAGCATCATTCAGTCTCCTTTTTTCATGCTAACTTCTGCAGCATGATGTAACTGTTGTATACCGATAGGCTTACATGTTTTTTTAGGAAGTAAATGTGGTGAGATATTTTCAGTCTTTGTTTTGCTGGGAATGAAAGTGTTAAAAAGTGTCCATCACTCAGTCTGAGGCAGAGAAGAAGAAACAGAAACTCATCAGTCTGATCTCCAGAGAGGAGTGAGAGGCCGTCCAGGTGACGAGTGAAGACTCTGCGCTTTCATCGCACGCCTGCTCTCCCTTCGTCCATCAGGGTGAGTCATTTTTCACCCTCATCAGGCTTTCTGCACCTCCTGCTGCTCCTCCTCCATATTTGAAATCCCTTTCTCACCTTTTTCTTGATGATCGTCCTCACTGTCCTTCACCTCTCATTTACCTCTTAATCCCTCTCGTCCCTCTTCTTCTTCTGGTTTTTCTCTCCTTCTCCTTCTCGTCCTTAGTCCTGTCATCTCTCCTTCATACTTCTCTGTCTATCATAACACATCTAATACATGTACACACACGCACTTACATTATGTATTCACAGTATATGTAAATATATACACACAACTTTAGTCTAACTTCCAAACACACATTTTAATACTTTCTCACACACTTACAGACACACACACACACACTCTCTGCAGCAGCCCTGCAGAGCTGAGGAGAGATGACGGTGGCGACCGACACTCCACCTGTCATAATACAGCCAGGCAAGGCATGATGGGAGGGTGGGGGGTGCTGAGTGAGGGGCCAAAGGTGTGTGTGTGTGTGTGTGTCCATGTGTGTCTGTGTGTGCGTGTGTCTGTGTTTTCTGGACTCTGGATCCTGATGCTGAAAGACAGGATCTCCCCTCTGACATTGTAGGCATTCGGAGTCCACAGGATGTCCACCACCCAAGTGGACGGATGGATGGATGGATGGATAGGTAGCAGAATGACAGCCACCTCAACAAACTGAAGATGAGCGTGCTGAACAGACAGACGCATGAAGGATGGATGAATGCGATGGACTGAAGATAAACAAAAGAACAAACGTCTGCATGGACGGACACTCGGCCAGATGTACAGACAGATGATTCGATCACTGGAAGGATAGAATTTGGCCAGAGGGATGAAAAATAATAAAGTCTGATACTGTGCAGAGCGGAGAATGTGTCAGTGATTGAATTGTCGGGCTGACCGCACACAGCCTGCAGTGTCACCCCCTCACCGGCCCGCTGTTCTCAGAGTGGGAAGCCTCGGCAAGCATAATAAACATTCAGGACAAAGTATTTTGTGTAAAGCAATGTTTGCTTCCCCAAGGACAATCTGGATTTCATTACTACTCTGTGTTACTGTGCATGTGAGAAACAGTGTGTGTATTTGTCTGCATATATATGCATGTAATTTCTTTGTGCATGTGTGTGTGTGTGTTTGTGTGTGTATGTCTGTACTTAGGATCGGGTGATCTAACAATACAGTAGGTATCACGTTTCTGCTGAGCTAGCCGGCATTAAGGGTAATACTCCAAATTACTCGAAATGACCGCCGTCTTAATAATCGTCATGATGTTCCTTGATTAGTATTTAAATCACTGGAATTAAATCATTGGACTGTTTTCTTAATTCCCAGTATATATTACTGTCGAGGTTTAAAATAACATGCAGCACTGACCATTTAGTAAACGCGGGCTGAAAAGATACATAATGATCATTTGATTAATGGAAAGTGATTCATCAATTTATAACTATTTATATTCTTAATATTCAGTTAAGTCATTTATGAAGCAGAAACAGTCTGGTTCCGGCTTCTCAAATATAGATTTATTTTTATGTTCTGTCATTTAAAATAGAGTTTCGGGCTATTGACTGGACAAAACAAGCAGTTAAAAGACATCACCATCACCTTGGCCTCTGGAAAAAAAAAAAAAATTGTCTGACATTTTAGAGATATTATATAACATATTAAATGATCACAAATCAGACATAATCCAATATGTAAACATGTTAATGCACTAAAATGCACAGTGATAAATTGACCTTTTTTACAGCAGCCATTTTGACATAAAATAGGTAAACACAGTGATACTAATAAAGGTTCATTCAGGTCAAACAGAGTCAGGGTGGGAACTGTAATTAGTATAATGGGAAACACTGTTGATCATTGAGGACTGACAGATTTTTGTGTTTGTGAATTTGTGTCAAAAATGTCAAAAAAGTGTCAAAATTGATTTTATTTTTCCACCAGGTGGACGCTGGCAGTCTCTTAAGGCCGGAGACTCAGTGCACTGTAATCACTCATTATTCGCAGAATTCTCTGGCTTCTTCTCGTCATTATTTCTCACCGTCAGGCCTGAACTCTGCTGTGAAGCGTGAACTTTCCACTCGTCTTTAAGAGGCGTTTCCAACCACAGACGCAGACACTTCTCATGAGGCATCTGCCGGCTGACAGTTTCCCAGCTGAGATGCTGAGCGAGCTGCTGATGTGATGTCACTGACATGTCGGAGGTCACCTGACGGCAGCATGCAGTGAAGACGACAGAGCGTCAACAAACACAGAGGCACGGAGAGCGTCTCTGTTTTCTCCTCCTGCTCCTCTGCTTTGATCAGCCCCCGTTCCAAAAGCATGTGGAGGATTTTTCATTTTTTCTATCATGCACTATCACACTACTAAGAATGATGAGTCCACTGGTCAGGCATGTTTCAGACACCACCGGTCAGATTTTCATAAAAACGTGGAAATAATTATATGCAAACTCTTCCAAAAATATGACTGACAAACCCAAAAAAGAGGTGCTACAAGCACAGGTCGAGTGTCAGAGTAAAGGTAAGCCTGAAAATGATCACAAATAATTATGCAGTCATAATTAATAAGAAACACACATGAGAAACAGCAGCTAAAAGATAAATAACTTTATGAAATGAAAATGCTATATAAATTATGAATCTATGAGTGAAGCATGAGAAGTATTCAAATATACTATACTTATGAACATAAATGGCAACTCTAAAGTGCATTAACACAAAAAAAAAGAAAAATACAAAAATAATAATTTCACTCTTGTGCAAATGAAAACTGGATATCCGCAGATAAAAATGCTAATAGTGCTAAAACACGAATATTTTATATCAATGATTAATTTATTACACACACAATAATTAATCATTAAGACAGACGTGACAGAGCATTATGTTTCATTCTTTCTCTCGATCTGCCTCGTCATCTTTTTCACCACTGTGTCCTGTCAGTCAGTGTGTGTGTAGGTGTGTGTGTGTGTGTGTGTGTGTGTGTGTGTGTAAAAGCAGTGGTCCCTCAGGGAGGCGGCCTGTTTCAGCACCTTGTCTCATTGCCTGTTGTAGTGCTGACAGGACAGCCACACCGGGTGAAACACAGAATTATCACATATCATATGGACGCTTCGTCCATTTTACTATGAATTGTTAATATGATGATGTACACCCAGTTCAATAATTCCCTCTTTTAATTTAATTTTAGAAACTTTATTAATCACGATGAACGTGAAATTACTTGTTGTGCGGTGGCTGATTGAACCCCCTCGTTTCACTCTCTCCTTTCTAGTGTGAAGGAGAAACTACGGGGGTCACTAAAAATTTAATCTCCCTTGGATATAAAAGCGACATCTATGGATATATACACCTCATCCTGAGGTAACAAAACAATTCTTAACGTCAGACGATTAATACGCTGTTGAAAACAAAACACAGAAGCCCTTTAACCTCATGAGTCTCATTTCTTTTTGTTCTAAGCTTAAAATAAACCTTTACGGTAGCGAAACTCACCTTTCACATCGTGGTGGAGCCAACAATCTCTTGGCAGCAGATATCTTTCTGTATATTTCTGTATATTTTTTGTATCTTGGATGAAGGAACACTTTACGTCGCTCGTGTAACTGATGTAAACAAATGAGATAGAAACTACTCATACTTTCTGCCTTGTGCGTTGTAAATGTTTCTCAGAACGAGAGCCACATTTCCCATGTGCCTGCTGCTTCCTGTCATGAGGACGACGTCCCTCCTCCTGGAGAGCTCACAGTTCAGTAACACGGAATAAAAATGCTGTAATGTGAGTATGTTTGGGGGTAAAGCATACACACACACAGACTTTATGCCATTAGACTGCACTTCAAAGTCATTATTAGCCTTTTAGCATGATGAAAAACGAGTAACTGAGAGGTTTGTGTGGAGTTTTCTGGGAAGCAGACACGCTGTGTGTTCCGGGGATTTCCGCCACGCAGCCTCTGACTGAGCTGAGGTCTGAAGAAAGTGTCAAAACTGATGAAGACTGCAGAGCGCGAGCGGGTGCGCGTTTCTGCACGCGCGCGCGTGTGTTTGTGTGCGAATGCATGCTTGTCCGCTGTATGTGTGTTTATTATCCGTTTCCAAAATAACAAAAGGATCGGGGATGAGTGGATGCCAGTGTAGCGTGTAATCAGAGCCAGATCCTACAATCCATCAGCACTGGGATCCATCAGAAAATGACTGACATCGGTAGACGGAGACTTTCTCCTGATTCCACCGCAGCAGAGACCCAGTCATTAGTCAGCCTGACAGCCCTCATTTATTCCCTGTGACGTGAAAAATAATGACTGTCTCTTTGGATATGAACCCCCTCTTTCCCTCATCTCCCACCGTCCTCTCCCTCCAACAGCCCACCAAAGAAACTAGAAGTCACGCAGACAAACTCAATTTGGATGACAGTTTTCCCTTGTTTTCCCTGTAGTGTAATTCCTGGAGACTGTGCTATTCTCAAAGTCAGATGCGTCTCGATTTGCTCATGTTTTCCCTCCTCCATTAACCTAACGTAAAACTAATGTGGGTCACTTTTCAACGTGACATCTGCCTTTACACAGCCATACAAAGAAACTCAGTTCTGATTGAACGTTTTTCTCTCTCTCTCTCTCTCTCTCTTTTTTTTCTGCATCTGTTTCACGGCTTTTATGCAATCTCAGTGTGTTTCTCTGCTTTCAGTTAGGACTTTTATGAAACTTGAGGTTGCTACAGATGTCAAGTCTACACGCACACACATCAACAGTAGGCTAATGAGCAGAGCCACACGTCCAAATCTCACTCACGCAAACATGAACTTGTTAGTTGGTTTATAACATAGCACAATGCATATAAGAGTAAGAATTATTCTAGGTGCGCTCTAATATAAGCCACTAAAGCTAGTGTGGCTGGCTAACTATCACTCAACCTAGTTAACTCCAAACCCAAGAGATACTACTTAATACGAATTCATTTACATTAGAACTTACAGTATCGGCCCACCCAGGTTACACTTGAAAAAGCTGGTGAGAACTACAGCACAAAGTTTGAGTCCCATGCTGTCTCAGTTCAGGAGGTTTAAATGAGATACATTGACAGAACTCATCATTTTGTCCTCATCCATAAAAGATTTTATCTTGCAAAGCTGTTTGAAAACATTCATAATAAATCATGAGTCAGTTTAGAGTGAGGCCTGAAAGAGCAACGCCGCTCCTTTAATACCATGTTCTCTGCATGTTTCATCAATTCAGCGCTGATGATGATTTTTAGCACAGATCTGTCAGATTTAGTCCAGGGTTTGAGCAGAAGTTTGCACGATATGATATATGTGGCCATGTTAAAGCTTCTTCTGCGTGGGTATAGTTACATTTCTTAAATTCTTGAATAAAACCGCTGGGTTTAGGGCCACTGCTTCCCCGTTTTTCGGTTTGTCAAATAAAGGTTAGACAGTGAGGTTTTTTCTTCTCTTTTTGGTTTCTTTCAGGACGTTAGAGCGCTCTTTTGGTTATATTTATTGCTTTGGTTTGAGCAGCATCCATTCGCCTCTTTCCCCTTTGTCGTCCCCCTGACCTCTCACTAGTAATCTGAAATCCTGGAAATAAATAACTTCAATAGTTTTAGTAAGTACATCTGGTTTTATGTTGCTTCCTTTCCCAGGCACAAGCTCAAGGTCATACCAGGCCATCAGATGCATATTTCAGACCCTTTTGTGGACTGCTGATTGTCAAATAAGTAATCTATAGATATGAAGAAGTCAGACACTGAGTTTCTAACCAACTCACACAAAGTGGCTTGCAAGCTACAGATGATGATATGAAGTGATCAGCAAGTATCCTTTCAGTCTTCTGTCTGAAATCAGACACCTAATGAGAAAATCAATCCCATTTTTAATGAATAATAAGTCGCTGTTATCACTGTAAACTCTATGCATTATGCCCATATTGTATCGGCCTATCTGTGGTCAATACACTCTCGCTACTATGTGTTCACCTTGGAAAGCTGCCGTCACCCCCTCACCTTCAGATATGTGCTAACACAGAGGAACGAAAACCTGAACCAATATATGATTTAATCATTAAAGACCGGCAACACGGGCCAAAGAAAATCCTGCATGTGTGTGTGTGTGTGTGTGTGTGTGTGTGTGTGTGTGTTTGCATATACATCACCCGCTTCTCTTTTCGCCTGCTTCCTCTTGAACTTGATGACTGATTAAGAGCTAGAACACTGAATAAACTGTCTGCCCAAATATCAGCAACCCTGCGGGTGTGTACAAATATGCGTGTGTGTGCACGTCTGTGTGTGTGTGTGTGTGTGTGTGTGTGTTCTCAGCAGCCACTAAAAACAACATTATAACACCTAATTTACTCTCATTTAAAAGCGTGAAGGAGAGGGCGATAGTATTTACTCTACATGCAGATGTGAAGCACTCTGTGTTCTGTTTCAGGAAGCTGCTTCAGATGAACACATCGGAGAACATTTCACCTGGGCGGCTTCGTTTGAAAAAAAAAAACAAAAAAAAACAGGCTCCAATATTCAAACTCTTCTTCTTTTTTTTTTTAGCTTATAATTTTGACATTTGTTGTTTTAATCCGGAGCAGCTTTCCGGGAGGCGACACGCAGCAGAGGCTGAAGGACACTCTGACAGGATGGATGGATGGTTACGAGGCTGACTTTCTGTTGTTTCCCCGCAGCAATCACAAAACTTTCATCTGGTTTTACAGCCGCACTGCCAGCACAGTACAATTCATGACTCAAAGCCTAAAACCTCCCAGTATCAGAGGGGACATTTATCAGTATGCGATTCATTATTACTATATTACAGTTATTGATTTATTTTTACTGGAGTGTATTCACTTAAGTAGCCCACGCCATGTGGGCTTCAGGCTTACATCTGCTTCTGCAAAGATACATGTAAGTGCTTTGGTGTAGGGACAGAAGAAAGGGGGTTTGGGGTGAGTGTGATCAAGACTTCAAGGATTGGGCTTTGTATCATTTTGAGCATAACAGAGGGAGAAAATCATGTTGACTATTCTGAAATAAAACGGCCCAAATGTTTGTGACGCGGAACCGAAATCCTTGGAAGTAATGGAAGAAATGAGAGTGTGTAGGTACACGTCGATGTGTTTATGTATGTTTGTATATGCGCGCATGTAATGAGCATATTTTTTTTTGTCTGTGTTTTAATGTGAAAAGCTCATTCGACTTCTCTGTTTTTTTATATTATTGCTTCATTTTGTTGCAGCTGTTTTCTATGTATGTTAAGCGATTGCTCTATTACACCCACCCCAGAAAAAAACAAAAAAAACATGATGAATTGGGTTTTCTGAAAGCAGAAATGATATGATTCATGTAGTAAACCGATACCAATAAAGTAGAACAAAACAAGTCTGACATTAATTTTTGTTTTCCCCCAAAGACAGTAAAACCAACATCGCATTTATCCTGCAAACAAGTCTGTTAAGACACAGCCTGCTCCCTGTCATAGAACTTTATTGTTGTCTAAGACCCCATTTACACTTTGTGAGTTCATGCGTCTCAGTGCGCGTCGAGGAGCTCTCAGATATCAAATAAAGCCGAGCAGAAATGCATACAAGAGGCATTCAAGATGGACTGAACCCGGAGTGATCACCTCCAGAGGTGAATGCATCCATGTGGAGACAATACATCCTTTGTCTCACTTCATAAATGCATTTATGTGTTTGCGGCGTAGATTAATGGAAGTTGTTAGCTGCAGCGACAAAACTGTTTAAGACGAGTTATTCTTCTTCTGGCATTTTTGACAGTAAGCAAGTTTCAGGTGCATTATCACCTCCTCCTGGACTGGAGGCGGGCCGACACCGACTCAGACTCAGACGGATTGTCATCAGATCTGTGATCTGGCCAACATATACAATATGTGGCTGAGTGTAAGTTAATGTCTTAAATGTCATCTGGAGTTTATCCAAATATGAGACACTTAAAGTGTCAGTGTGAAAAATATATTCATGAATGATGTGGTTTGCCTTAGATGAGATTTAAAGTCCTCCTCTGCTCAAAAATATTTTGCTTATTGTGACGTATCGGTATTTTTTCTCACTCTGCAGAAAGATGCGTTTTGATACTGGGAGGCTGTTTTCGTGTTTATCCGCTGAAGGGCTGAAGTTTATGTGCTAACCTTAAATCTCAAAACAGAGAGTCATTTTTCTGTCTTAGATTGAAATCAGTATAATCCAAGTTAGTGGCTATCATAGAAACTCAGAACATTATTTATCCAAAGCTGTCCTCCTTCTGTATATCCCACACATGAAAAATACAAGACAAGAAGTTAAAACGTCAGTTAATAAAATTCTAAATGCTGAATATAGATGGAGGAGAAGAATATTTACAGTACACAGAAAATCATCAAAACTGGAGATGGTGTTTTTTTGGCGATATTCATAAAAGAGTGAATTCTATGAAGTCATTTTTAACTGGATGACTTCAGAGGAAAATCCATATTAGACAGAAATTATTATTCTAAACTGAGTATCTTTATAACTCTTTCCTTACACTGAAATCATATGTCAAACAGTACAGTGTGATGTCATGGAGTACAGTGTGATGTCAGCCAGCACATTGTGATGTCATGCAGCACAGTGTATGACTTCTATTTTGTGGGTGACAAATGAAAATGGCCGGTACTTGTGCATTTCATAACGCATTTCTTGATTCCAGTCGCGGCTGTGTTCTCGGGGGTTTGTTTGTTTCTTCTTTCAGTCGGTGTTAAGTTGTCAGCAAAACACACTCTCCGCAGATGTTTACACTACCTGTCGCGCCACCGTGAGGCTTTTAATGTGAAACATCTGCGCAGGAAGCGTGCGTGTCTTTGTTTGACACAGCAGTTTTTATGCCCGGTGTTAAGCCAAAGTCAAATCGACTGCAATTAATTAGCTCACAAGTGAGTGAGCAGTGTTTTTGCCCAAACTCTGCAGCAGCAGAGCAGTGCGTCTGACATTTATCTTGTGTTGATTGAATACAGCAGATGAAAACGGGAGCATTAGATTAGAAAGGAGGGAGACACCTAACTGATTTACACTGATAAAAACAGGGATGAGGCCTGTCTCTAATATTGTGCATTAGATTCTTCATGCAGTGGAGGTAAATAAATACCACTGTTTGATTATTTACGGTTAGAATTACCCAAGCAAAAAAAAAAAAAAGTGGGTAGCTTCAAAGTTTTCTAATCAGATACATTTACGCAGGCTGTACACACACTAAACCATTTTCCATTTAACCCCAAATCTCCACCGTCCCTGTATATTTCTCCTCTGTGCGTATGTGTGTGTGTGTGTGTTTGCATATGTGAGGAAAAGGCAGTGATAGCACATATGTAAGTGTGTGTTTTAGTGCGTGTGTATGGGTCTGCTCACATGTGTAATAGATGTGTAATATCTGTTTCAAGGCCTCATCACTGCTGTCAGCACGTCAGATCTCCAGCGTGTGTGACGGAGGATTGTTTTACCGAAGTCATACAGCTGGAACAGCCGTCCGTCTCTCCCACCAAACCCGCTCATTTTCATTTACATTTCATCCCAACCGCCCCTCGCAATTCACTGCGGAAAACAGAAAAACTGCAGCCCGTGTGTTCACCCCGTGAGTGTGTTTGGGGATGAGAGCGAGTACACGTCTGATTGTCCGCTCGTGTGTGTGTGTGTGTGCGCGTGTGCGCGTGTGTGTGCATCTGTGAGTGTGAATGGCAAAACTGTGTTTCTAATTGGAAGTCCCGGGGGCCCTGTGGGATTCCTGTGGGATCGGAGGACAATTACATAGCTCTTTCAGAATTTTGGAAGAGCAGACCTGCAGATACAGTCTCATTTCTTATGCTACGGAGCAGATAAAACAGGCTCATCATGTGTGACTAAATGCATCCATTCACAAAATGGAGCCACGCCAGTTGTTTGTAGGTTGAGGAGGTCCTGTGGAGATTCTCTGGAAACGTCATACTAGCAGTACATACAATGTCTCCTGTGTTATTAAATCTGTGTTTTCTGGAGCTTGACTCACTCTAGCAACTAAAAGAGGACATCTCAACCTCTGCTGCTTTGATCTAAATCATTCTTTTCCATTATTATTATGTTATGATTATAATATGGCTTATAATTAAGGAGGAAGTGTCTCATTTGGATGTACTGTATGAGTATGTTTTGGAGAGATCAGTGAATGCCTGCCTGCCATCTTTTCTTAGTCTGTGTGTGTGTGTGTGTGTGTGCCTGTCTCTTTATATGTGTGCTCCCCAGCTGCAGCCCAGGCCGAAGGGATCTGGCCCAGATGGATGTTGGGTCAAGTCCTGCTGGAGCAGCAAACGCACTAACGAGCATGAAGAGCCACAGTCAGGATCAGGTTCACTGAACACAGAGCCAGATGAAGGCAGAGCAGAGCGAGCGCTGTTTACACGCTGTAAAAATATATGGGAGGCCTGAAACGGCGACAATGTGACATGAATGGTTTGTTTACAGTGAAAGGTGTTGAAACTTTAAGGTGCATCTGAAAAAAAAGAACTGTTTTTAGGTTTTTTGGCATCAATAGAAACTGAACTCAACGCAATATTGAAAGAAAAACTGTATATTTAATGTTCTGAAATGTTTTTTATTTATCTACATAGGAAGCAGAAAGATGTGTACCAAGTCTAAGTGCAAGTCTTTTAAGTGTGTAGACCAGGGCCAACTAGCTATCAAAACCATAAAAATATAAAGTTATTTTTGAGTGCAACAATGTGGCATCTTCCCTGTGGTTCCATCTGGAAACAACATCCAAAGACATGAAAAGACCTGAGTAATGCTTCGCTGCCATTAGAGGAGACACAAGAGCTTCCCAGCAGACATGTTTATGAGCAGATACATGATTAAGAAGAGATGGTGCAACACAAAGTTGCTCCTCATTTGTTAAATTATAGGTCATCCACCAGGAACTTCCTCTCATTTGTGTCTCCATTTCAGACCAGAGTTGGTGTCGCACTCTTTCAGAATTCACCCTGAATGACTTTTATCCTAACTATTCAAGGATGTAACCAGAATCCAGTGATTAAATTACAAATGTCTGCAGAGTGACACGAACGAATATGTGTAAAAACACACAGGAAAAATCCCTCATGCTCAGAGTAAATACAGAGTACATGGCATAATGCTAATGTCTGCTGCAATGTCACCTTTTTCAGGCGGTACATAAAAAAATACTGTAAAAGAGGAACTGCTGAGGAAGAAGTGATTTCTTGCAACATGTACACTGCAGTCACATTAACACTGCTCTCATGTGGATTAAGACTTTTTAACCGAAGCTGATATCAAGTGTTGGTAGGGGTCATAATGGGGTCGTAATGAGAATGCGCAGTCCAAAATTTGTTAATCGTTGACAGGGTCAGTAGCCCTAATTCTAACCACTAACCCTACAGTACAAACTATAACTATAGTCACGTCTGCCCTAAACTATGTTGTTAAAGTGATGCTTTAACAGGTAAATCATTTGTAGACCACCTGTACCAAAACCACCTGTCCAGGTGGTGATGTTTCTTTTCTTTGGATGTCAGTGGAATGACCTTCTTTTCTCTGCCTCTAATAATTCGCATGGTGGATAAACAAGGTAAAAAATAAATAAATACATTTTTTTTTAAAAAGATGGAGGAGGATGAAGGACAAGCAAGTAACAGTGATAATGTTTATCAGCCAGCAGCAGCTAATGTCACAGGAGAGGCAACTATCAGCAAGTAACAGCGAGTAACGTGCAGATCAAAAGACACTGCCTCTCCATCATGGATCTGTTATCCAAGCATCAGCACACATAAAGGGAAACGAGTAACGCAGCATATCTTAGGCACAGAAAGCAAAATGAAATCATTAATTTCCTATCTGAAATGATCCGTGTCTCCGGTAATTAGCGAAGTTAGAAAAAGTAAAAGTGAGGCTTTTCAGCATTGCTGTCGACGGGACCTAAGACATTAGCAAGAAGGAAGTCCTGAATGACGTCCTTTGATATTATTACAACGTGTCTATATGTGAAAGTTGCTTCAACTTTGAAGCCGCAGGGCGTCTGGATGCTGCAGCACCACCACAGAAAATTATACAAATACTGCAGAAGTATGATGTTTCTTGAAAAAGAAACCACAGAGTAGGGCGACCATATGATCCGTGCCTCTGTCATGAGTGGAGAGAACACAGTGCAAGCACCATGCGCACTCTGTGTTCACTGCATATTGCTTCCATTTAGAATTAGCTGACGGTGAAATGCATCCCCGAAATTCTTTCTTTTGTAGAAACTGTATGTCTTTGTGTCATGTTCATATGTGCACCAAAGGTGACTAGAGGTACACGGGGAGATGTATTCACGAGTCCCTGAGAGAGTTACAACGGTGATGCAATGGTGAGCCTGTAGATACAATGTTCATTCATTTAGTCATTCCAGTTGTTGATGCGCTTCTCTCTGAGGTGAAGAGACAATAGTGTTATGATGCAAAGGATACAAGTGTCAAACCTCTCGTGAGAAAGATGCCTCACAATCCAACCACAGCACAGAGGATCCACAATATGACTGTCACCCCGTGCTTGTCAGCGGCCCATCTGTCCACCCCCATGAATAATTTCTGTAGGCATCATTTTATTTTAACCTCGCGATGACTTACGGAAACCAACTGATGCCTGAATGTCGTGTGAGTACAGTCCTTTCATTTCATTCATCCATCAGTTACTGTAAATCCAGGACTGTTGAGGACTGAGTCTTCACACTCTCGGACCATAATATTAAATAAGTGGATTCAAAAGAGAAACTCCGGTTTCAGCGTATTAGCAGTTTAATTAGAGCACAGTTAATGTTTTGCTCTGTTCTTTTATGGCCACTTGTTTTACAATTTGAAGTTAAATGCACAGACACAAAGAAACTTACATTTGCTATTATACTATTTTTTTAAAATTACATATAGTTTGTTTTTTGTTTGACCACTTTCACAGCAGCCATTTTGCCATAACAAACAGCAGGTTAGGTGTTACCAGTTATACTAATTAAGGTTCTGTTCCATTTATTTATTTTCCAGTGAGCCAACGTGCAGCAAAGCAGCACTCTGCCTCTGTTTGACCTGAATGGAACTGAACTTAAGCATCATTGGTAACACCTGTGTTTACCTACTATTTCATGTCAAAATGGCTGCTGTGGAAAAGAAGCTCCTTCTATTTTATTTGATATTTTCACTTGATATTTATATTTTATTGTTTATTGATGGTATATTATATTATTTTTAAATGGCTCCATTATCAAATGTGTCACTCTTTATAGAGATTGAATAAAATTAAATGTATTTTTCATTTAATTGCTATATAATATTCTTGTTATTAAAGAATAATACCTATAATACTCATGTTTATTTAATTAGTTCTTTACTTAATATGTTGTTATAATATTATGACATATTCATATGTATAGAATTCATTATTGCTAGTTAAAATGTGACTGATAACACACTGCTTGATATTTTTATATATATAAATGTAGAGAGGCAGGCTGGCAGGTGGTCAATCCCTTCTATCTGTTCAACGGTCCAAAACGTCCGTCCCACATAATCCCACATCCTCAAAATTACAAAACGTTCTCCTAATGACTTTCTCTGCTGCCCGTCTCCAGCCTCCACATTCCTCTGCTGGGTTTATTCAGCTGCCTCAGCAACAAGGGATTCGCACCCGCAACCGTCCGGGTCAGACCGACGAGCCTCTGTTTACTGTCCGAACTCACCGGCCTCCCACCCACATTAATTATAATTACATTTCCAGCTTCCTCCTCTTCTTCTTCTTCAGCTTACATCTGTTCAAAACAGCTCACTGCCACTTCATATATTTGCCTGAATCATGCACCAATCTGTCATTAAACCAAATGATTTATCCCCGTCAGGAAGCTACAGTATGAATAATGTGCAGTAACTGCTCATTGTTTTAGTTTTAATTGAATTTTTCTGGAAGGCAGACGGTGGGCAGCCACTTCTCGGCAATGTTTTATTAGTTTTTATCGCCACAAAGACAGGAACGTGTGGAGTGAGAGAAATATGACAGCACAGGTCGAGCCAGGAATCGAACACATGCAGCCGAACTACATTTTTCCAGGCGGGAATCGGGGGGAACGACACTTGTGCGGTCGGTTTTGGACCGACTGAGTGACCGGGGAGTTTAATACTGGCTCATCATCAGTGTGTTCTTTGTCCAAGGTTGCATAATTCCAGCTGCAAGGTCGCCGGTGATGCACAATTGCTCTCGCACTGGACTGTAAGTTTGTATATCTGAAAACAGCTAACACATGTTCTTTTGTAAATCTGTCAATAGTCAACATAGTGAGCCCACAGGAGCTCTATATTCATGACGAAGACAAATTACGCTGTGAATTTTTTTGTATTATTTTAATTTTTACTATTTCCTCTCAAGGGATCAATAATGTTCAACTCAATGCATGCTGATTGTGCTCATGTTGTAATATGTGCCTTTTGTTAAATGCTGAATGTTATCCAGCCATTGCTTTACTTGTAACACTGAAATATTACCACCCTCGCTGCTGATATGGTGAACAGCTCCCTACTTACGCCCCAGACAGATTCATGTCAACATTAGCATTGATTTGGAGCAGCGTTTCTGTCTGAATGTAAGAACAATATTTATGATTTTCTCCTTTTAGCTCTGTGTTTCCTCACCAACTCCTGAGGGAAATGTCTAGCTCTTTAGCTGCTAAATGCTCCATATGTTCACCAGCTAGTAGCTAACGTTGTCCGTCTGCTGTTTAGCGCTGAGCAGGTAGTGTACAGTGGATTAGAGGGTTTTGACTGAAAGCAGCTGGAACAGCAGATCTCATTTGATCTTCTATCCAAGAATTGCAGAAAATTTGCGTTGCAGGCCAACTCTTTCTGTTGATTAATGGAAACCATCCTAAAAAATAACCTAATAAATCAAAATGCATAATTAGGGTGGCCTATATGGTGCAATCTGGCAGTCTAAAAAAAAATCTTGTTCTGCAATTTTCAATGCGCCAAATGGATATAAATTATATGGGATTCTGCATTTTTTAGAATCATCAAATTCAGTTCTGCTACTCAAAAGTCCAAAAACATTGGAATCTTGGCCTTCATGAACCCGTATCAGTCAAACCCTGCTTCACACACACAATGTTTATGCCCACACACACACACTGGCAGCAAAGCAGCAACAAACCATAGTCGGAAAACACAGATTTTCTGGAGGACGACCAGGTCTTAACATCCTCCGACCTCTCTGTTGTTGTTCTTTTTTTTCCTCCTGTTCTCCACCATCATGTCAGAAACCGTTGCCAGCCTCCTCCGTCTCCCTCGCTGCTAGAAATGGAAAGACGCATGAGGCAAACAGCACGAACTGCTGACTCCCGGCCAGGAAGAAGAAGCAGAGGAAGAAGACAGTGAGTTTTGGCAGAAGCGGAGAGATCTCCGCAACTGTGGCATCGACTACTACGGCACTGTACCTTTTCCAGTTGGGATGGAAGGGAACATACAACCGCTTTGAAGCATCCTCATGAGGCTGAACAACCTTCGTGCTGTTTTTTAAGGTTTTCAGAGATGCTGCGCCCGGACTCCACAGCTGACCAACCTTTGATAAACAAGCTAGAGATGCTTCTGGCAGCTGAAATCCTTGCAGGAATTCCCTCCCTGCTACAATGAAAACTCTGACTTAATGTACTCACTAAGATCTGTCTTGCATGTGTCTTTCTAAGTCACCACAGGTTGGCAGTATGAACCGATTGACTGTTACTGTGATTAAAACGGCAGGCAGAGTGGATATTAGGAAACACCAAGTGGGATACAACCAGCAGATTTGTTTCTCATGTAGACGTCTCCGCCTGCCGGAGAGATTCTGCAGCGTGCATCTTCATCCAGACGGCTGCTCATCTCTGAGCAGAAAAGACAAGGAGAAACAATTAAGGTTCATGAACGAAGCTAACTATCCGTAACCACACTGAGAGCAGAGGGGTAATGAGTCCCAAAGATCGTACCGCAGTTCACGGGTGAATGGAGGGGGGCGAGCTATGCTAATGGAAACGATGCGCGCTGATCAGTGCATAATGCACGGCCAGCTTGAGGATTGAATATCATAAGGAAACCCATATGGGGGGAGGTGGGAGATGGAAGGTTTATCCTCTCGAGAAGGTGCGTTGGAGTGACACCACATCTGTGCATCAGTAGCGTACTCCTTCCACCAACGAGATCCATCTTCTTCGGATTCTGCGCTAATCAAGGCCCGGGTAAGAAAAAAAAACGAAGAGATTCGGGTCATTGAACCAACAATTGTGAAACAGAGCGGCGTTGCCATGGGAACCCGAACACAGCCGATGTAAATAATGTGATCTATCGGTGCCATCTGGAAAAGATTGGGCCGAAGGGTGCCTCATGCTTTGCCTCTTCTCTTTGCTATATGTGAAGGGGATCCATTACCATGTTTATTTGTGCAGCTAAGCCTCAGTCGGCGAATGGGATTATATAGTGGGGGATTGAGAGTAGAGCCTACACAAACAGTGCTATTAAAGCTGGATTTCTGATATATCCTGAACAATAATGGATTTACAAGGCAGGAGTTTTTTCCTCTCTCCTTCTCACAACCTCTTCATTTTCCAGAAATTGAAACCAGACCCACAGTGAGGAGCACGACTCTTCTGCTATGTGTGCAATGAGAGAGAGAGAGAGAGAGAGAGAGAGAGAGAGGAAGCAGGCCAGATCAGTACTTATCATAGCTTTGAAATACTCACACTGGATGGAGAGAGAGAGAGACCTGCATTGTTCACTGTTTGATAGCTCTTATTTTCACGTCACATGAAGAGATGGAGTGAGAACACTTTAACAGATAAGGCATCATTGTGTGTTTCTCTTCTTGTCATCAAATGCTGTTATAGTCTGCTTCCTTAATATTTTACAGCTTCTCCAGGCTCCCCTCCCCAAGTACATTGCCTTCCTACTCAATAACTGTATCATTAACAAATATTTTTAACATAACATTTCATTTTTAAAATGTTTTTAACAAATATTACTCAAAATGTCCCTGGTTTGATTCCAGTTGGGCACCTTTGTTTGACCGAAGCATTTCAGGACAGTATAAAGAATGGTATCGTATCTGTGACATCACCCACAGGTTTGTGAAGAGCTCTGTGGCTCTAGTCGCTGCCATGTTGGGAGTCCCGCCTCCCGGCTAATCTAAAAATCAGCAAAGACGCGGATCATTGGTGGACCTGAGGCGGGCTGAATGAAGCCTGGGTGCTCAAACAAGCCATCTGTAACGGCACCCAGCTGTCAGTCAAAGCAGCTTTTATGAGGGCTGACTCGTTCTGTAGCCAGCCTTGATCGTATAATAAAGCAGGACTAGTTGGTGGTGTATTTTAGCAGTGCAAATTTCTCAAAACTTGCATGTGATGAAATTACCAAACTGTAACTGACGCACAGTGAACATAGGACATTTACAGAATAGGTCAGAAATGGAGTATAATATGCTGTGTTTAATAACCACAGCAAAATAAGAATTGTTTGTGTGTGTGTGTGTGTGTGTGTGTGTGTGTGTTAAAATGAGTCATCTTCCGTAAATCCACTATGTTGAACCACTATGATGTTTTTACAGTAGTACAACAATATTGCAATTAACAACTACACTGCTAGAGGGCACTAAAGCTCCAGACTAACTCTAAAGTTTCTGTTGGCTTCTCGAAATAAAAATTCTCAACAAAAAAATTTAAACTTTATTTCCTTTTTTTTTTCTAGTTGTTCTATTTTCAACGTATTTTCTAAACTATGTAACTATGTATGTACTATATTGTATTCTCATTTTTGGTTTAGTTTTCATTGTTGTCTGTGTTGTTATTTTATTTAATTTCTTACTTCACAAATCTATTTCAGTTTAACTTCAGGCTGGGGGAAAAAGCACATTGGGCATTTAGGTTGAAGCCCTTGTTTTACATAGAAACTGTCTGAGATAGAAACGGCCTCTGTCTGTGCTTGTCCTCTGCTGATTTACCACAGCAGCTTCATTAAAGCAGAACGCATCATTCTGTTGGCTCACCACGCTTTTATTCAATTGTGCCAGCTGCGGTATTGTTAGCTATCTTTAAGGCATCTCTCTCATTTCTGTCTTTGCACAAATGTTTTTGATGGAAATTAAGATGCCATTTTCGGAGCACTCTGTATTACTTTGTATATTTAAGTATGTTCAAAGTGCCACCAAACCACAAATTTGGTGTCTTGAGTCCTTGATCTGAAACATGCACTTCTTCTGCACATTCGCCCTAGCAAACTGTTAAGCATGTGTTAAACGTTTGTGGATTGGCCCTGCGATAGATTGCCATCAATTTCTTCCCCATTGTTGGATAGTGATGTTGACAAGCCATCAAAAAAGAAAAACAAAAGACAATTTTATAAGCTTCAGTATTTAGTAATATTTCAGAATCTGATTATCTGATTTTAAATTCTATTTGAAAAAGTTTAATTTAGCGTAACATAAATTGGATGATGCTTAATAAATAATTTGACAAAAATAAATTTCCATTTGGCCGTGAAATGGCGTGTAGTATTTTATTTTTAACGAGTCCCGCCTTACTTTTACTGCTCGCACTTGCTTAGAAATAATAGATTCAATGTCTCTCATCGCCATGACAGTGCTACGACAAAGACGGTGACATGAACACCGAAAGGACAGTTACTGCTCGGTTTACTTTGGGTTGGCGTGGCTAAAATGGCCTAAAGTATAATGGAACCTGATGGCTTGTGTTGATTTCTGATGAAGACTGCAGACCTCAAAGCCGTCATCCAGATGTGTGTGTCAACACCAGGAAGGCCCGGTCGTCAAGAAGTGGAGACGAGAGAGGCCAACTGTCAGCATAACGCGCGCACGGCAGAGACCGAAGACAGGAGATAAGAGATAAGAGGGAAACGCAGCACTGTGTGAAGCTGCTGTGGATGTGAGAGAGAGAACGCTGACAGACAGCGAAACTTGATGTTGTAATGGATGAAAGTGTAACGTCCCGATCTGACACACTTTCGCCTGATGACTAGTATGCAACTACTGTGGTTCAGACTTCGTGTTCATGAAAACGCTCCACATTAGAACTAATGAAACTTTCTGGTTTAATTAAAAGAAGTGAGTAAGTGACCTACGCAAGCAGAGAAAGATGAAAAAAATAAAATAAATAAAAAATAAATACACAACTTCTAACTTCTTGGAAACATCACCTGAGTCTATTTTTTCTAGCTTGAGGAGGGCAGCTCCAGTTGATGGGAGCAATATGTGACCCGCGTCATGTGTTAGTTTGAAGTCTAGCCAGAGCTAGCCAACTGGAGCCCCAACACAGGAGGACGACTCAGCGTGGTGAGCAGTAAATTATAATAATCAAGACAAGAGGAAACAAAAACTTGGAGGACAAATCTTAATCTTAAGTATATTTTGGATTTTTGTCTGTTAGATGGAGAGAAAAAAAAAACAGGACTGTTAAATGCTGCGCAACTCACTCTATCTGAAACAGGTTATGTATAGTGTATGTACTGTATGTTGAAGGGAGCATGATGTGTACTCTGGCCAAGTGTTTGCTGTGATTTGATGCTGCGACTGTGTGATGACGATGTTACAAACTGTAAGTGAATAACAGTGTAATGAATAAACTGAAATTAGTATGAAGTTGTTCAAAATGGACAAAATCAAACATTCTTTAAAATACTACAAGAAACCATTTTAATTGATCAGGATGTCAAGATGCAGTCTATTTAAGTGCACCACATTTGAATGGGACGACATATGTTGTATTCCTAGGATGGCGACATCATCCAATCAAAACGAACCCTTTAGCACCTTTGACCCTCTTGGGTTTGACGTCAAGAACGTTTGTTCCCTACGACTGGATAAACAACGCAACTTTTCCATCATCATCTCTGGAAAAAGAAAATTGTGAAAGGAACAGAGCCATCATGGATGTTAGTAACAACACCGGTGCTTTTCCTGCTGCACTTCAGCATATAGTAAAAGAAGGAAGAAGTGAGATGGTACGAGCCATTATTAAGCAACTAACAAGGTCAGTAACGTAACACTACAAGCCTAAACCGTACCCGAGACTGACTGCAATCATTAAACATGTACGTTATCTCAATTGGTTAAAATTTAGATAAAGAGAATATATGTTAATGGTTTATGAAATCAAATTTGAACTTTTTAAAATCCCAAATTCAGTATATCCTGGGTCATTTTGACCTGAGGGACACCAGAGGGTGAGGACAGTACAAGGGTTAAGAAATTCAACTGAGCTAACATGGCACAAACAGTAGAAATGGTCAGACGACATTCAAGCGATGAAGTTCGAGGAAAAGTTTTGTCACGTCACATGACGTGTGATTGTACCAAAGGAGAAACGGAAGAATTGGATAGAGACAAAATGTCATCATGAAAACAAAAACTCAGTGCAGAGGTTCAAACTGTCAGCAGCACCGTCAGCTCGAGGAGAGCCGCACACGTCAGAGCTCCTCCATAACCAGCCAGCATAATCAACACACACACACACACACACACACTGATTATCAGGCCTGGTGATTTCTGGTTGTCTCCCTCTGCTCTCCAGTGGTCTGTGGTTAGCCGTCATCTGGATTATATTTCTGCACGGTAATCCAGTCGAGGGACAGCAGGAGGAAGGAGGAGCAGGGGGGGGACACGGGGGATGAAGTGATAGAGAGATAAAGAAGGCAAAAAAGAGTGAGAGATGAGAGGAGTATGACAGATGAGGCGAGGGCTCTGCTCCCTCTTTCTTTACCTCTAATTTGGCTTCCACTGTGGAGCCAAGAGGAAGTGGAACTGCCATGTCTCCTTTCCCCCACAATCCCTCACCCCGGCTGGCAGCAGACCGCCCCGGGGCTGGGCCTCCTCCCCCTGGAGCTCCCTCTTAGAGCGAGGTGCCAGCTTCAATCTCAACGACTTCTCCTCACTTCACTGGAGCGGCCAAACCTCAGGGACACGGGACAAGGGGGAGATTTCTTTTTTCCTACAGGGGGAACCAGGATTCTCACGGTGGTTATCCGTCCTTAGCAGTGTAAATGAGTTGGGATTGACCTCCCTCCTGGTTTGCATTATACGCCGACTTGTTAATTTGACGCCTCTGTGCTGACAGAGGAAGAGATGATGCTAAGAGACAGCGTTTCATACCAGTATGTGCAGAGGCCATGGATATAACTATAATAATACACAAATGTGAAAAACTGATAGTTGGACCCAATCAGTCTTTTTATGACTATAAATCATGACTACATTGGATCATCCCGGAATAATAAAAAAGCAAGGCTGGTTTTAACTATTTGTTTACAACCCGTGCTGATATAAAACCATTTTTATTAACCTACATATGTTTGATTTGGCTTGCAAGTAAAAGAAACATTAGAATACATTTACGTTTAGTCATTTAGCTGGCGCTTTTATCCAAAGCGACTTACAAAAGGTCATTGTCAGAAGTGGGATTTGAACCCACGCCTCCATTTGGAGACCAGAAACCCCTCTATACTGGAAGGTATTACTCTGGTGCCTTAGGCCATCCTGACAACAAGAATAAAAATACAAGGTACAAAGTAGTTCTGTAAAAACAAAACAAAAAAAAAGCCAATGGAAGTTGGAGTGATGCAGATATCAAACATCAAACTGAAGTCCTCTCGGGACCATTGATGGTGTACCTGTGATGTCACCCATTCATTTCCAAAGAGCTGTTTGAAGCTCAAAATCTGTGATTTGGACCATCGCCATGTTGGCTGGCCTACGTCTGCCGCCTTCTGGCTAATCTAAAAAAGACGCATATTGTCAGTCAGGGCACATACCTGTCAATCAAAGCGGTCACGCTGTTAATTTCAAATAACAGCCTTAATATCATTTCAACAGGAGATTCATATAAATAAAAATTATAAAAACTATTGTTTAGCCTCATTTGCATAATCATGTCACATTCGTCCTTTTAAAAAAAAAAATACAATTTGCATCATATTATCATTTACACAGTACCTGTTCTCTGTTTGTCTCTCACACAAACACTCATCTGATATTATTCACACGCACACACACAGATTAACACCACCCGATACATCTCTCACACATGTGGAGCAGAGTTCTAAGACAGATTGATGTTCCACATGTAGCAGAGCACCCTGATACTCAACCTGCTGTACAGATGTATAGCTTGCTGGTGTGTCTGAGCCGCTAAAATACTGGCTGAGTGAGAAGAAGAAGGCGAGAGCAGCAGGATTATTATTTCAGAGCAACAGACTAAAGAAAAGTCAAGATGTGAGGGTGTATTTGGCTGTGCTGCAGTGCCTGACACTTTTGTGAGCTTTGCTATAAAGGCCTCAGTCTAAGATACAAACATGGATAAAGAGAAGATGTGAGAAATGATCTGGGATAACATCAGAAGGCTCGCTCATAAAATCAGCTACAAGTCTGTATGGCTGTATTTTCCCATACAAATGACCTCCATATATTCAACTATTTACCATTATTTTAAAGCCAAGAGGAACACCTGGTTTTCTTTTATTTTCTTTGACGTATCATATAAACATTCTGTAAAGTGTTCAAAGGTTTTAAGTTGGATTTTCCTTCAATATCCAACAATATGTCCTTCAATATTTAACAGGTGGCAGTTAAAGGTTCAACATTTTGGTGTCTTTGCTGTCTTCCTGACAGTGACACCTCATATGTTTACAGTATGCAGTCAGGACATGGTTAGACTAGCCTAGAATTTAAAAAATGAGACAGCTAGCTCTGACCAAAGAGGGAAAAAATGCATACAGACACATTTAAAGCTTGCTAATTTAAAAGGATGAATGAATATTAAAGTGATGTCCTAATAAAAAAATTTAAGTCTGTTTTGGGATTCTGCATGCCGATTTTTACTCTCAAACACTATCAAGCGAACGTGTCACGTTAAGTTGGAAAAAAAAATACTATTATTGTATTATATTGTTAATATGGTGACAGTAAGCATTGGGAAACTAGCAATTGCATTATAAAGTAGCTGTCAGCCTCACTGTACATGCTGACCACAGAATTTCGTTAGCTAACGTAGCATTAGCTTACGTGCTCTCTGAAAGTCGTAACATTACGTTCTGTGATGCGATGTTGTCTATGTTTTGTCGCACAACTAACTGAGAAACTGGAATGTCAGCATGTATTAACAAGTTATCCCAGAACGATCAAGCAGCCATGAAAGTGATCTCTCACTTCATCTAATGACATGAACAGCATCTTCCTTTTCTTCGTAATCCTTCATAGTGTCGTCCGGCAGCAGGATACTGTCCGTATGTTTCCCATTTCAGTCGTATTCCAGCGTGTTTACTGACATTTAAATGCTGATAATGTAACAAACAGCCCCGGCATGAGGGTATATATCAGTTTATCTAACAGAGTAACTTATGAAGTCTGGCTGTGTGTTTGTGGTTTGTGTGTTTACAGGGTCTTTAATTTGTGCTCAAAAGTGTTTTTCCACTTAATCAACGGGAAAATTATTGGAGCAACATCTCTATTTATGACAACACAGTGGCGATGACTAGTATGAATAGCATGATTCTTAGTAGTAGCATAGTTAAAACAATATAACTATATAATATAAATAAGCATAATTCAAAAAAGGCACACTTGCTTGTTTTTTTCAAATGCTTCTCAGGTCAGTGGATTGAGTTTGCTAAGTTGTCAGTGATACTGATGAGTTACCAGAAAACACACACAGGAATATAAAAGCCTTTTTCACAGCAGTCATTTTGGCATGTCATAGCGGGAAAAGCACAGGTGAAATTAATAACGGGTGCATTCCATTTAGGTGATTTCCAGCCTCACTGGCATGGCTTACTGGGACACTTAATGGACCCGAGCCATCTTTAACAAAAGCTGTTTCATCTGTGCTTTTTCCTGCTATGACAAGTCAAAATGTGTGCCATGAAACAGTTCTGCTGAATTCTGATGAGACAGGCAAGTTAAACTATCACAAGCTGCCATGAATTGTATCACAATTAGTCATCTGTTGTCCATATTAGTTCTCCTAATGACTGTCAAGAGAAGAATTTCAAAACATTTCCACTTGGGGGCAGTGCCACGGTTTTGTGGTCATTTCTTTCTGCATGCTGCTGGAGCAGTAAAATGTGGAACTTGTATGACGGCTACATCTGTAGTTAAACAGCATGAAAGCCTCAGTACTTCCCCCCGAAGCCTCTGAGGCTGGACCGGCTCCCAGCGTGGAGGAACCCTGTAGAGTCAGCTCTGTAAGTCAGACAACAACTGGCACACAGGCAGCACCGGCCCTTTGTCTGGCTTCTATGTGGCATACATATGTCAGATGGATATCAGCAGTTACAAGTTTAACAACAACAACAGCAACACATGGTTGAAACCTTTTCAAAGCTTCACATCAAAACTCAGTCCTGCAGAATGTGACAGTAATGTGAAATACAGGAAGCACAGAGAAAATTAAGATAAAACGTTAATGATGTTAGGGTAGTGTGTGCTCTCTGAACTCTTGCCTGATCACTAAGTATCCGCTTTGCGCCTCTTGGATGTCTAATAGTCTGATGAACGAAGTTCAGTGGTATTTCTAACCACTTAACATTTGAACAGAAAGAGAGCTTTTTAACTCTTTCTCTCTCACACACACACACACACACACACACACACGTGCAGACAGCTTCAGAGGTTTTTCCATATTGTTTGATGGGAAATAAAGATAGAGATGAAGAGGGGGAAGAGGCAAGAGGTCGAGGACATGAGTACATCTCATCTTTGGGAACTCTCAAGAGACTCTATCAAAGCTGCTTTCCTTCCGCCCATAAATACCAGCTCAATGAGTATCACCCCCCCGCCACACCGCGAGCATCAAGTCAAAATCAGAGATCTGCTCACCACATGAGAGGCATGATCATCACTTCAAGGAAAACTCAACGGCCCATACAATATGTATCATACAACTGTTGTTACAGAGCTTTGTGTTTTACTGCAACAAGGTGGCCTCGTAGTTAAGATACAGCCTAAAATGTCCATCAAAACCAGCTAAGTCTGTTAGCCGGATAACAGACAGTTAAACATCAGTGCTGGAATGTTATGTTGGTAAGTTTTCAGGATAAATGATGAACTGACATTAAGCTATTTTTAACTTTAAGGCGCTGTATGTAAGAATTGAGATTACTAATTCATATTTCAGAAATATAGAGGGCAGCATAGCTCTGCTCTGCTAACTGCCGTTAGTTAGTTAGCTCAGTTAGCTGTGCAGCTAATTTAGCAGTCCTATTATCTCTGAGTCCGGAATGGACAACAGAACTGGCCATCCCAGTGAAGACAACCAGACCAGGACCGAGCAAAACCAGTGGAGGCCAGTTTGATGAATACAGTGATTAGGTGAGGTGATTTACAGTGACCAGGAGGCCAAAGACACAAACGATTGGGTTCAGGCGGGAACAGGAGAGGTGTGAAACAGGAAAGCAGCGAGAAGCAGACGGGTAAACCACTGCAACCAGAAGATTTCACATCTAACTCTGTGAGATATGACCAGACCACGTTCATGAGTGTTCAAAGAATGAACACACATTATCAACAGAATGCAAACAGGTAACACCCATGATGCTTTGTGTTACAGAGACAGCAGCTGAAATTAGCGTGCTAATTTTCTAGCTTGGCCCGTACTTTCTTCTGATATTGCTTGTGCCTCAAGTGGCGAGAGTGAGTCACTGCAGCATTCAGTCTGCTCTCTGGCCGACATGAGTACGAAGAAGAAGAGAACTGTGCTGTAAATGATGAATGTTGAATTTCCCTGTTCATGACTTCATAATTGTACTGAGGGTGAATTTTTATATAACTCACCTGTTCAAATGATATTAAACGAAAAGTCGATTCTTTATACTGTCATTGTGTAAGACACAGCGAGGCTGATCAGTGCTTCAAACTAAATGTCGATCAAGATGATCAAATCACTCCACAGTTTATCACTCTGTTCAATCTGCATACGTTTCATCACTTCCATCATTAATTCAGTAACATTTTCATCACTCCCACTTCTATTCAGTTATTTCCTCATTTGTCATCATCATCGTCGCTCCCAGTGGCTCTTGCCATGTTACTGTCAGGTCAGGACTTCTGCAGCAGGTTAGAGGTGAAGTCCTGTGTTCAGACATTCTGCATTGATTCCTGACTAAATAAAATGTCAAGTTACGATGATCGGTTTGCTGACAAGTGCACTGATTAGACCTTTTACTGTGGTAAAGTAGTGATGAGTCGTGATTTCTTTGAAGGGAGCACGAGGGGCTTTTGTGGGCAAGCAGTGGCAAGTGGCCAATTTCCATCAACTAACTGTTGATTTCTGAGGAAATAAGTTTGAGATGGACTGTGTAGTGTGGCAGAAAGAACCAAGCGGGCCCAAACATTTCTTCTCTCTGATTGTAGTCTGAAATATAGTGACTCAAACACAATAAACTCTTTATTCTTCAGGATGATCTCTTGAGCTTGAAATCGCAGGTGAGTCCTTTCTGTAAAAGTTAAAGCTCTCCAGCGGAACTGCCTTCAACAGAGCCGCTACATCCACCTTGTTCCTTGGCATCTGTGGTAATTGCTGGCAGGGGATGGTGGATGAGATTTTCTCAGATTCCCCCCTGAAGGCAGGGAGAAGAGGATTCCTAAAGAGATCTTTACCAGGAAGCCACAGGCCTTAAATAGCCTGTCGGAGGATTACTACAGGATCTCTTCAGAGCCGGCCTGACAGAGAAATATGGCTTCCAACCCATCCATGCTTTTTTTATCAGCCGTGGCAAGTAAGATGGGCATATGTGCTTTTTTTTCCCTCATTTTTTTTGTTTCTCTCTCTTATTTTATTTTTTGGAAGAATGGAAGGGAGGTGAGGAGAGGCGGAGGGCAGCGTTCCTTCTTTCCATCAGAGATGCGGAGCTGAGGACTTCTGCCAGCGAGCAGAGCTTTGAAAGTGAAACGTAAGAATGGCAGATCACAGAGGCCAAAGAAAAATGATATTCTCCTCGTTGCGACTCCCCTTGCCAGGGCCTTTGTTGTGGGGGCTTCTGCTTTTAACTGGAAACAGGTCCAGGCGCCTCCTGTGTTTCTGCAGTGTCCCACACACTCACACACACATCCATGCACACATGTGTACACATGCTCGGGTGTGCAGTACATTCGGGTACGCTCACACGTACAGTACACGCACGTCCAAACTCTCCATCATCTCGCCATCCCCTAAAGCCCGGTGACAGCTTGTTAAACCCGATGCCACGTGCGAAGCCCCGCTCTCTGCAGGATCTTTGTCCTCACCTGTCAGGGAAGACACCGGGTTGCCAGGTGGGAGCGTCCTACTGTAGGTGGAAAACAAGGGCCACGTTGGTAGGTAACGATAACGGAATGCACCGCAGAAGGAGAAGAGCCTACAACATCCATCCCGTGCATATAAATCTGTCAACGCCTCTCCTGTTCTCGCTTTCTATCTCCTCCTGAAACGCATTTTACAACCTGAGTGCTGTGTCCATCTGTACCGGTCACCAAACTGTTTCTTTTCCACATTTGTTGTCAGACATTTCCTGACTGAGAATACGCCAACGGGAAAAGACTCACTTGTCTCAATGCCCCATCACCGCCTTAATTTAAATCCTATTTAGAGTAAATTAATATCCAAACACTGTGCGTGTAATGTGTCACGTCTCGAAGCAAAGTCTACTGGGGACGACGTGGCAAAGTGGCCCCTTCTCTCTCTCCTCAGTCTCATTTTCACCCTTGGAGCTGTTAATTCCCACAGAGTTGAAGTGCTGGCACTCGAGCAGAATTTTGTTGCCAAGACTGAGCCTCTGTTCCTGGACGTTTTCCCCACACCACAAAAGATGAAAATCATATTTACAAGAGATTTAGTCCCATGATGAAATTGACATTTTTATTTCATCTCGTTATGTCAGTGACGGGGGACGATTCCACTTTATTACAACCGTTTTACCTGTTAAAGGAATCTTCTGAAAAGAAAACAGTATTCACAATAATCAAAAATATATTCAATAAAGTAGCTGCAGCTCTCTTTACTGGGATAAACGACTTCTTGAAGTGGATTCTTTATGAGACAGCGTGCTCAAATGAAACACCCCAGAGCCAAGGCAAGTACAGCACAACTCACACAGTCTCACTTCATCCTAGGAGGGGTACCAACACACACACACACACACACACACACACACACACACACACACACACACACTTGTGCTTTCCATTTGCTATCTGATACGGCTTATTTTGTGGATTTAATGCTTTGTTGAATCAAACAGTAAATGTGTAAAACTAATGTGGCGCCACTTTTCATTTGGTAAATATGCTTTGTGTGCCCGGCACCCTGGTTCCATATTTTGGGCAAGGGGCAGACCAACAGGCTTTCAGAGGCAGTGCCAAAGCCTGTGGCGGGTTGGATGGAGGGAGGGGGGTGGAGGGGTTGCGGGTGTGCGGCGGTAGGCGTAGCTTTAGCATGTGAGCGCTCATCTTTTTAGAATTAAAAGAGGAGGTGATTGACAACTTTTAGTGATAGCTGCAGGGGCGATTCAGAGATCCTTATTTTGGCTGGTTCACACACACATATGCATGCTTACACACAGAAACACATGCGTGCACATGCATACCCTTCCCATGCCAAGTGGTCCTGAGAAAAGCCCACAATTTGTCCAGATTTCATCAGAGTAGGAAAATAAGAGTTTAGCATACTGTCTGTAATGCATAACAAATCCTTGGTTTCCTCTGCCAGACCATACAATCAAAAGCACCAGATCTGACAAAAACAACTCGAGTCTTTTTGTTGTAAAAACCCTGTTATTTGGAGATGAGGGGTCTTTGGTTTGAGCCCCAGTGAAACATATTTAACCTTTAACCTCTTTAATGCTAACTTGAAAGTCTGCTATTGTCTCTCGCTGGTTTCATATTGGCGGTGACACAGTCAGTCAGTAAAGTGATTCCCATGCCTCTCGCCTCCGCCTCGTTCCACATCTGCTGCATATCATTAAATGGAAAAATCCAGTAAAAATATTTACTTCCCGCTCGGCTCTTTGAGCTAAATATACTTCTCTCGTTGTCTCGGGATTGATTGGGCTCTGAGAAATGGTGATGGTCTTTCTTCATGTGCAGCTGTCACAAATCAGGTGTCTGATTTTCATCAGTCGTGTCCATCCTGTGACAGATTAGTGTTGCACAGCACACTGGTGAAGGCATGGGCCAGTGTGGAGATTGATGCCTTCTGCTGTTTGAATCGGGAAACACAAAAACATATTTGAAGTTTGAACCATTATAACTCATTTTAACATATTCCACGCCACTCCTACCGCTCTCATGTTTGGTAATCGGACTTTCTGCAGAGAGCACGTAATGCAAGATGTTGTGGCTTTTACTATTTTTGACTCATTTAAGACTCCTAAATGAGGCATGTTACTCCTCCATCACTTTGGTAATGGAGAGGATACATTTGGCCCAAATGCTTACGTCTTCCCCCCCAAATTAACTCGGCATAATGTGTTTCGAAAGTAGCCTCATGTTGTGTGTGATTCCATGAGGAACGGATTATACAAAGTGTATTCGCAGCTGCAATATTTATTTGGTTTTTGCTTTTTACATCAACAGATAATTAGTTACAGCGTGAAAGTACTTGAGTGTGGCTTTTTTAATAGATGTGCAGAGCGTTCTGCTGGAACTAATGCTCCCAAAGTAGTACTTGGGAAAGGAAAGTGTATTACTAATAATATAAACACAATTAAAATTCAAATAATACAACTGAAACCAACCTCATGTTGAAACCATATGTCGACCTGTCAAAAGATTCAGCAAACCAAAACACTGGCATCAGAAGTACCAAATTTTGGCGAATGTTGAGTTTCTTCTCCGACTGCCTAATTTACCACTTGTTTGCGTTTCAGAGACTTCAGTGTAGGGTTTTAAAACATGTGTTTCCACCTTGACAAGAACAACAACCAACCTGAAAAAAGTTGTCGAACAATCAGCAAAAATATTCAAATTCAGTTTGGTATCATTGTTGAAAGAACTCCACGTGCTCTAAAAGATTTTTGGTGCTGCTTAGAAAGGTTCCGACTTGTTTGAAAGGACTTCATCGGGCTATTGTAAATCCGATTATATTATTTCTTTACCCATCTGTACTTGGAAAAGATAACTGTAAATCACGGTCCTATTTTCCCATCAAGATAACATTATTCCTGTCACATCCAGTACAGTACTTGGATTTAAAGCACAAAACAAACCTCCGTGTTGTAATACTCAGTGAAACAAACCAGACCTCCAAAGATAGACAGCTCCCTGAAGTTAGCTGTAGATCACCAAATAAAAATGAAAGGAGCTTTTTCGCCTGCTAAATCCCAGACCACTTTGTTCTCTGAGGTATACAGTAAAATTATGAGACTCTTCTATCAGAGCTGAATGTCCAGGCAGCTGCACAGAAAGAGCTCAGCCAGAACAACGCAATCGCATCTGCACGGCTCGTATTTGTATTCACGTTGCCATGGGTGTGTGTACCCACAAATGAGCATACCTGCCTGTGTCTATTCAACGCCATCCAGTTTTTAGCCAGGAAGAGAGGTGGAGATGCCGCACACAACTAGCAGATGTAGACAAGAGCAACCAATTTGAATATTGGCAACGCAGCGTCCAGTTACATCTCCCAGCCGTATACAATGTACTGGCTGTGTCCTCTTCCTCCCCTCAAGATGCAAACCAAAAAAAAAAAAAAAAAAAAAGCAGCAGGAATGACCAAAGAGTTTGGTTTGATTCAAATTGGTCGGGTTATTATGTTGTGATTTGCATAATTTGTACGGAGGGAACAGAGAGGCTCGGAGAGAGCTGATTAGAACAAATGTCACAGCGGATTCGCATTTCAGCAGCGGCTGATTGGACGTGAAGTTTTCCAAATGAGTCTCGAGGACACATGAAAAGTCTTCAGATGATCAGGGGAAAAAAAGAAGAAGAAGGAGAGAGAACGTGGAAGAAAGAAAAGAAGGCAAGACGACAAGCTGGAGAGAATTGTTATCCCATTCTTATTTCATAGAGGTATTAAATCAAAGCTCGCTGGATTTTCAATGGGCAGAAGAAAAAAAAATCATTCCAGCGTATTTATTACATATTATGAAGTAGAAGAGCTGCACACCATGATTTTTATGTGCGTTTTTTATGTGTCTTTTTTATTTTTCATAAAGTCTTTGTGTCCCCAAGGCAAGTTCAAGTATTCACCCCAGTAAAAGGGTTCACACAGCCAGGGATGAGGACACAAAGTTTCAAGCCAGTTACGAGACAACTCGAGCTTTTGCCCCCCGAACTTCAAAGGATTTGGATTTTTATTATGGAACATTATTTCCCCTGGGAGAAAATAAGTGATTATTCTGCAGTGTTTTGCTGAAAGACGGAGAGAAACAGAATGACAACAGCACACACGCTAACAGACTCCGAAGCTGACAGACTCTGGCTGGCAGGCATTTTTCTCATCTGTACCCGCGCTGCAAACACCCCAAAAACCAGAGTTATCAGTCACGTTACTTTCGACAATGATTTAATGCATTATCTGTCACAGACAGTTTGCCCAGCCCAGGCAAGGAAAGTCACAATATAAAAAGAGGAGAAAGAACATTTGTTACATCTCAGAAACCCAAATCTATTCTCACATAAAACACGTCATTTTTTTACTGCTGGCTGCTCTCATTCATGTTAGGTCGACAATTCTCTGAATAAAAGATTTAGTTTGACCTTAGCTATTAACATCTATCCTTCTTATTTTATCATCTAACATGAAGTGCAAACTCCTGCAGTCCAGGAGCAGCTGAAATCTTTTCTGTAACTTCTACTATCCATATCGGGGGGAACCCGGTAGTTCACCTGGTAGAGTGTGGACCCCCTGTATAAAAGTCATTCCCTCTCTGTCTCCCCTGAATTTCCTGTCCGTCTCTCCAGCTGTCACTATCCAGCACAGCAGAAAATACCAGAAAATAGCCTTTAAAGGTCCAGGCTGTAAGATTTATAAAAGGGATTTATTGGCAGCAATGTCCTCCATGTTGAACCATCATGTTTCTACAGTAACCCAGAATGGACCAACTAAACACTTGCTCTAGATAGGGCCTTTCACAGCCACCATGGTTTCCTCTCTATGTTTGGAATGGAAGCAGTATTCAGCTGTTTCTGCCACTGCTAGATGTTACTATATCCTAACTAACACTGGACCTTTAAAAATATATATATATCAATATCCAAAAGTGGAAAAGCAAGGATATCTTGTTGACGGGCGAAATTGTCGTGTCATTCGTCTACTACCAAAGTATTTTTAAAGCCATTATTAAATCGTGTCATCAGTAAATCTGTGATCAACATCGTTCAACCAGATCTGGTCCTCATCAAATCAGTTTTTGGATGCCGATATTGTGCTACCAAGAAATATTTCCTGGCATGCTCTCGTAGCTCTTTGAAAAATCCATATATAATATGACGATCAAAGTCATTTCACTTTTGTTTGTAATAACTTTTTTTATTATTTTTTTTCCCCTTAATGACCTGAAGTTGCATTTTCTTTCTCTTCTCATCTGATTATCCAAACGTGTGTGTGTTTTAGCCCCGCTGGGAGCTTAAAATCAACATCCTTCTACGGGTGCTCTGTGAAAACAGCCTGACGCCGACACTTTGATTAGAGAAGTGTTTGCAGCAGCTGTCAGTCAAACAAGGCGAGGAAGAAGTGTTCCTGCTCAATACAACCATCTGCGGCTGTGGTGGACAGCTACAGTATGAAGTATCACAGACACGCACATTTTCCCTCGGGACATTTCTGTATGTTCTGATGCAGCATTCAGATTAGTAATAGATGACAAACTAGATATCATTCAGCGTTAATAAGAGATGACAGTAAACTGTAACAACACAGAGGGTCGGCTGCAACAGCGCAAAGAACTGCCAACTGTCTCGATGTTTCACTGTCTGTCGTCACTGATTTTCAAAGTAGATGTCGAGCCTGTCAAAACTCTGTTCTTCTTCAAACTAAGACTACAGAAAGAAACCCTCTGATGACATGCAGGAATTGGGGAAGAGTTCCCCGATTTCATTTTGGGATTTCCTAAAGAAAAATAAATAAAGGGCTGATAATTTGTCTGATGCTACACGAAACTACCTTAAAGCTCATCCATCCCGTATCCATCACAATGCATAAAAGGAAACTACCACAAAGCAGCTTTACTCGCAAGGACCACGTCATCAGCAAGACTCAAACTTTTTACGGCACGCGCCGCCTCAAAAGATATTCAGCTCTCCACGTGCCACCAAACGTTAAAATACAGTCGACCCTGTATGTCTACAGACAGTTCACACTGGATGCAGGTTTATACCTGATAATTAATAAGAATCGATTGTTGACTGTCGAATCCTGAACAAAAGCAGCACCGGTGGTACACGAGGCGCAGTTTGAGAACCAGTGGTGTAAATGATTTAATAACCAATAATAACGAAAGCTTAAGTGAGTGAAGTGCGAACTCTTGTACTTCTTCGGTCTGTTGCTGTGTTGTGGGGAAGCGTTGGTGGGGAATCTACCACCAACGCAACCCCCCCGGGGGTACGGAATACAAGTGTGAAAGAGGAGGGTTAGGAGGGTATTCATAGGAATGTCGGAACTGGTGCGGTTGAGGTGTAGCCTGCTCGTGAAACTCTGCTAAAAAGGTAAAAGTTCTCACAAACAGGCAACAGAAAGGTGTGCAGACAGGTTGATCATGTAAGGAAAGTATTTATACACAAAAATAAACGTTCAAACATCACTTCAAAGCATTCAAACTCAAATTCATATGGAGTATTGCATCAATAAACATCTCTTTAAGTCCCGATGACAAATATACCCTCATAAAATGTAGCAAAATCAGCATACTTCAAATATGAAATCAGATGAAGACTTGATTTTTCTTTTTCATCACTTTTCTGTTAAACATTCACATTTTATTCACACTTCAGCAGCTAAAATAATTTGCTGAGTCATGGCTAAAGAGCAAGAACCTGATGTCACGAGATGAGAAATTAAATCAAAGTTGCTTTGAAATAAGTTAAACGTCTCCTCTCATCACATCCACTCCCTCAGTCTTACTTTTCAACAAGCCGTTTTCACTTCCTGTTTCATGTCATGTCCAACTAACCCTTTCCTGGAAAACGCTGATTTTGTTCTCCGACTTGTGCGTGAAGCATTTGAAGACATCAGGTTCCTTTTATATAACTTCACGAGACAGGCCTCCAAACAATCACATGAATAGAGAGTGCACGCTGACATTTACCACAAAAAAAGCTAAACTCCAGCAGACTACAAAAAGGAGCGGTGAAGAGGAAATGGCGTTTATGTGCAGCATGGAAACCCCGAGTGAAAGTTCATGTCTTAATGCGCTCACAGAAGAGCTCACAGTCGTCACAATCGAGCTTCAGGGAGGAATAAATCGCTCACACAAATTGTGACATGCGCCTCCCTCATCCACAGCAAAAAAAAAAAAAAAAACTGAGCACAAATAATACTTTTACACACAACACCACCGCCCCTCGGTAGACGCGAGCAAAATCGCCCGCCGCTTGTGTGTATGGATTGAATCATAAGAGTCTGAAATGGCGTGACTGTGGACTGTGAGTTATGCTCAGATCTCTCCCAGACATCAAATGCTCTGGACATCCATCACTCAGCTGCTACATGACATTTACAGCCACCGATGTGTTCGCTCCTTTGCCTTTGCTTTGGCACTGAGCACTTTTCCACTGACACGCAAAGATACTGCAGCTAAATACTCCAAGACAAAGAAATAAGGCGGACTACAGTTCATTTAGAATTCTAGCTTTAGAAAAAATCTTGAGCAATCTTGAGAAAAAGTTTGAGCAGAGGTTTTTCTCACGTGAAAAAAAAAAAAAAAATCCAAAACCTCTCAGACTGATCGTATGAAGAGAGAGAGAGACTATTATGCAACCATTTAGTGTTCAAGGGGGGGGGGGGAGTTTTGTGGATCGCTCTGAAAACTCTTTACCTTACAAATGTAAAAGTTTAAGCTAACTACAGAGCAGCTTGCAATTTGTTAATATCAATTTAACTTGTATTAAACAAGCAATCTGCCTTATTCTATCGTGTTACATTTCGAGAAAATTGATATAACAGTGAAAAATGTGTTAGTAATTTATACAAATTGTTATGTTCCTCTTCAGGTTTTAAAAGCTTGAAAATCGCAATAAATATTTAAGAGAAATGTTTCTTTTTAACTCTTTTGGAGCAACACACCCACGCAGACATAGTTCAGCCCTGATATAATGGATTTATGTGACTAAAAACATCAGGCTCGACAACTCATATAACTCAAACAGACGTTTAATAAAAGTGTTTTTAGGTCTTCATCAAGTATCAAGTCGAGGGAGGTAAATTTTTATTTCTTTAGCCCGCATAATCACACGGAGCTACAATCCAAATAACATAATCTAATTCAGATAATCAGGGTCTGAAAACAAAAATATACATAAATAAAATCCTGACGTCTTTCTCCGGCCTGTGTGTGAAGAGTTAAACCATGATGGACAGCCATCATGTTAGGCCTCGCTGCAGAAAGGCTGCATGAATTTGCGGCCCGTGTCCGTGGGCTCTGTCGTATTTAGTCTGATAATAAACCTGGGAGAGACAGAGGTGGACGAGCGCAGAGCCTTGCCAGGGCATGATAACACCTTGACAATTCAACACACATGTGCCGCGGCATGCTGGGCCGCAGCCTCGGGGCAGAGCCTCAACCAGCATGTGGAAGAGGTTTTCCACTCAGCTGAACGTCCAGTACCTCCAATACGGCAGCCCTGGAGCCAAGATCTAACTCCGTGGTATTAGGCATTGAGGCCAGCTGTGGATTAACACAATTTGCACCTCCTTTTCGGTGCAGGTAACACCCACACCTCCCCACGGAGGTCCAACTCGTCAGATTTAGCCTTTGGCTCCACCTTCACAGCCTTTCGTGTTAAAGTCAAAATAAAGCACATAAATTCAGAGACACACGCGCGCGCGCAGAAAGACGGACGTCTCTCAAGAAGCCAGGTTTTGTTACCGAAGATATTACATTTACAAAGAGTAAATTCAATTCAAGAGCCGTAATGAAATAAGAGCGAGAGAATCTAATTTAACATCACTGCACCCCACTGCTGTTTTAAAATGCTTGAACAACTTCTCGAGGCGTTTTGTTTCGTCCGCGGTGAGCTGAGACACTGTGGCATTCATACCCCTTTCTCTCACGTCCTGCCATCAATCCATCACTTACGGGTGGGGACCCTAACATAACAAGCTAGTGATATCAAAGGTTGGGACATCTGTGTTTTATATGTAAAGACCCTCAAAACACCTGTCAAAGTCAAGTTTGACATTTCCATAAAGAGCCCCGGCACCTCACAAAGTTCTGTTTTTGTTCCAGTCTTTGTCTCCTTTGTTTGTTCGGAGCTGTGTAAAGAGTCGCCTTCTTTCTGGCGCTGATCTGCGAGGGACGCTAAAACACAAAATCAAAAGCAATCTAAACATCAGAATAAAAGACAACACCGTGGCCCTGAGAGCTCAACACACTGCAGCCATACGAACACATGCAAAGAGACGAAACACAAGCAAAGTCAGAGGAAAATATCTTCACCGGTTTGGCAACACACAGTGAGAGAACGCAACCAAATGCAGAAATGCTGCTTGTAGCACAGTCGACAATAAAAGCGGTTTCAAGGGGGCACTAGAAAGTGACGTGCACACCTTGTTGCCATGGTGACTCATGGAGTTATTGAAGTCATCTATCTCTAGTGATTTTTTTTTTTTAAATTAAGGGTTCAGTTCAGTATTTACTTGTGTTCTTCTGCATTTGTTTTTCTTTTTTTTTGTATTTGGTCATGTCAGACACTGATTGACTCTGCTAGGCGTGTTTACTTTCACTCACTTACACTTTTTAGTGTCTTGGTGCAAACAGTTTCCATTGTCATAGATGCCACTTGTACTGTTGTCTGGATTCGGTTGAGTTTATTGGACTCCGGTCTAATTTGGCAGCTTTTTTTTTCTAAATCCTGCGCATGTGTTGACAAATTGTTGAAGATGTTTTGTTAATTTGCTTGGGTTTTGTCTATTCGCGTGCGTTCTCGCGGTGCTTTGAGCCCTCGGAAACCCGCCATGAGCTGTAGACTGTATTTAGCTGTTTTCATTTTACTGTTAGCTACACTAGGTCATTCATTTAGCTTTGGTACAATCATTTATCAAAGACATGCGCATACCGAAACACAGTCAGACACCGATTGACTAACAGGCAGCACACACGCAAAGACATTCATAAATATTAAAAACACAGAGAGGAAGGGCCAGCGGTTTGGAGGAAGACAAGGAAACAAGTAAGGAGGGAAGGGGAAAGTGAGAGGAAGGAGGACACATAGATAGAAGAAAGAAAGAAAGAAAGAAATGCGGGAAGGAAGGAGGGGAAGCGAGGAGGGGATGAAGGAAGGATAGAGCAAATGACAGAAGGGAGAACGGAAGGAAAGAAGATGGAGGAGAGGACAGAAGGAGAAAGGGAGGTGTTTGTTGCTCCTACAAACAATTGGCCTGGGCGAGCTTTTGGTGTTTTTTGGCACACAGAGAGGCCCAGAGTGCTGACGAGAGGCTTAGCTGGTGTTGAGCTGCTGTGGGCGGAGCGTCACACTGTGAGGGGGGCAGAGGGGAGAGGTGGGAGGCAGGGGAGGTAGGATAGGGTGGGGGGAGGGAGGGAGGGAGGATGGGAAGGGAGGGGGGGGGGGGGGGGGGGTCTGAACTGCCCTTTGACACGACCCTGTCAAATGAGAGAAGGAGCAACACGTACTGCAGGCCTTCCATACAGCTCCATATACGGTAAGATGCTGATTTTATCCACTTGACTGACTGATTTGTTTGTGTGTGTGTGTGTTTGTGTGTGTGTTCTCTCCTTTCTTAGCTGTTTACACCCAGCTCCTTTCCACCGGATGAATTCATACCAAAGTGTCAGGATGTGTTTTCCTGCTGGTGGTGACCTGACCGAAGCGGGGCCCGTATGTGACAAAAACAAATAATCTCTAACGGAAGCTGGTTAAATCGTTATGTTGTTCAGCACGACGCACTAAATACCGTACGCCAGGTATTCTAGAAATTCACCTGGACAATGTGCTCTCAGCAGCCATTCAGTCAGTTGAAATGACAAACTCCTTTCACACGCACGGGCTCACAATCGTCACACACACGCTGCCACACTGGAGAAAAAATAAACCTACAGCAGATAATAAAAATAGTGCAGCCTGGTGGTATAATAAATAGAAAAGTGTGGCATATTTTATATTTTTAGTAATTTAAGTAAGAGTACAAATGTTATTTAGTAGAATATGTAATTCTAGATACATTAAGAGTTTTCTTGTTTTTTTTAAATAATTATATTTTCAAGAACTCATTTGAGCTAAAAAAGTAAAAAGAAAATTCAAATAAAACCCAAAATTCCATACTTCACAATGGAACTGAGGATGCAGGTATGTACAGTGTGTGGTGTGACATTGTGTTTGCGGCAGCAGCAGGTGTGACATCAGGGGTCATTCGTAGCTTTTCTATAGAGACGCGAGAGTGTGTAGTGTGCAGCACTGACACGTGCGTTGCATGAATGTCTGCCTGTGTTTACATGCTGCACAAAGGTTGAATGGAGCTTGAAGAATGGACTTTCATTCAGTATTGCACTGCCCCCAAGTGTTCAGAGCTGAAAGCTTGTACTCTGCTCTTTTCTACTAGAAAGGTTTGACGGCATCAGGCTGTGTGTATGCACTATTGTACTATGAGTGATAAAAGACACTTTGTTCACTAAAAAGAAACAAACATCCAGGTAAATACAGAGATCGTTAATAAAGTACTGTATTAGTGTTAATGTTGTAAATATAATACTACTATTGCTATTTTCAGTGAAAAGGTAGTAGTAATAATTATTATTATTATTGTTATTATTATTATTATTAGTAGTAGTAGTATTAGTATTATTAGTTTATTTAAGACTTAACAAAATTAGTTTTGTGGCATACACTGAAAAAACTGATTTGTGATACAGTAAGTGCCCTTTGCTCTTCTTTTGAGAATTGAATGCAAAAAGTTCTTTAAGTTACAGTTGCAGCTTAATAATATTTTATTTATTATTTATTTGATTATTACTTCTGGATTACTGGATTTACACTAAATTCTTGGAAGAATTTGATCATAAATGTTTTTCGGTAAAAGGTTCCTCCATGACATCACCATGAACAACCACTTCAGGTTTTAACTCAAGCGTTTATTTTTAAGGTTGTATGGTAACATAACACTGGGATTTTTTTAGATCAAATAGGAAGAACAAAGGACAAATACAGCACGAAATATACAGTACGTACTGTATACATGCTCATAGACGTACACATTCACACATAACCTCAGACGCACATGTTTGCAAGATAAAAAAACAATTATAAGAAAGCCCGTCAACAAAAGTTCATAACTTCAAAGAAGAAATATTTTTCGATTGTGAGATTTTTGACAAATGCCTCCGTAGTTGTGGTGCTCTGGCAGAAAAATCTGATTTATGATCATCCAGGAGGTCCAGGTCCTGCCTGATGACCGGGGACACACATATTTATGTTTGCTCTTTAAATCTAAAAATGATGATGATAGGACTAGACTGTCGATTTTAATATTCATGACACTGAAGCAGTATTGATAATAGGTACCAGTAGTAATATAATGTGTATAATATAAGTAATATAGTAAATAAGTAAGCAGTATAATATAAGTAATAAAGTAAATAAGTAAGTAGTATAATATAAGTAATAAAGTAAATAAGTAAGTAGTATAATATAAGTAATAAAGTAAACAAGTAAGCACTATAATATAAGTAATAAAGTAAATAAGTAAGTAGTATAATATAAGTAAGTAGTATAGTATAAGTAATAAAGTAAATAGGTAAGTAGTATAATATAAGTAAGTAGTATAGTATAAGTAATAAAGTAAATAAGTAAGTAGTATAATGTAAGTAATAAAAAAAGTAATAGCAGAAGCTAGTATCAGATGTTGTAGTATTATCAGTATGGACAGCAGCAGTGTTGTAAATGTAGTAATATTGGTCACTATGTGTGGTGTAAGTTTCATGGTGGTAGTAGCTGTGTCAGTAACAGGTTAGTAAGAGTAGCTGTGGTTATAGTACTCTAGAAGTGGCATGAGTATTGTCAGTGGCTGACATGGTACATTGTGTTTTGGTTGTCGGACTGTTTGCAGGTTATGAGTCTGTCAGGAGAGAAGAAGTTCTGCTGAGAGAGAATGAACATTTGTGATCGGTGAGTACTGAAGTGAACAGAGGTAAACTGTCTGCATGTTCAGAAAGAAGAAACTGAAAAACACAACAGGATGTCACTACATAGAAAAAGTATTCAACAGTCATTCAAAAGGATATACTGTACTGTCAGTGTTCTGTTCTTTATCGTTTTATACCTCGTTACAACAAATTATGCTGATTTTATTTTTTTTTTAATGGCGGAGTACTCATTCATTTACCTTTTTTTAAAGTAATTTGTAGATTATTATCAGTTGATTTTTGAGCAGTGGAAATGCCCCGTGGCAGATTTGCTTGAATGATGACGAGTATGACCTCATTTTTAGTCAGTCTCCGTTAGACTCTAGTCAAACAGAGTCATTGTTTGTAATAGTAAACTCGTACTCACAGTTGTTATTGCTTACGGGCATGTTTCATTTTATGTAAACTTAACTATTTATATTAAAGTATTATTTATTTATTCACAAAAAATACATTTATAATGATGGTGTCATGCATAGAAAATCCATACCTACTGACTTAAATTATTAACAAAATTGTTCTTCTTTATGTTCGTCACTGAGGAAATGTTAAGCTGACTCTAAACTAATTTTGGATCATTATAAGGCAGGCCAAGTAACATATTTGATCGTATTTGATCCTAGCATAGATAGTCTGCCTACTCTTTATTATATTTTCCCGAAGATGCAGGTCCACCGAGCTCCCGTTAATAAAGAACAGTAAAGTTAATTTGTATGTCTCCTTCATAATTAAACTGTAACTGAGGTTGTATTATTATAATATTGTATTATAGGTTGTTGCCGTTGCTAGGCAACTGCCATTTGAAGTAGTAACCGATGAGGCTTTGTGTTTCAGCACTGTGCTAAGAACAGAGAGAGGCATGTTTGAAAAGACAGCTGCGAGATGAACGCGACGAGCAACAAGTGGATATAATAAAAATTATAATAAAGGAGTGCCGCCGTGTTATTGGACCGATGTGGCCATCTGATGAGGTCAGCTGATATTGACTAGCCCGGGCGATGACGGCATTAAAGTTCGAGTGAGCATGCGTGAGAGGAGCGACTGACAGGAAGGAAAGAAAACAAAACACACGCAGTCACAGTTAGTTTTCCAGAATGGACTGTTAGTAAGAGCCTCACTTGAACAGCTCGTAACAGGTAGGCTACCTGTTGAGCAGCCGGAGCGAACTCAAGATGGCAGACAAGAAAAGTCCAAACAAACTTTATTTGGACTTTTCAGCTTAATGCCCTCTCTAACTTACTGTCCTGTTTGTTGTATTTCCCACCCGCGACCGTGTCCGGCTGAGAGAAGCAGTCACCTGTAACCTGTAATACATGTCATATCTGTAGGCTGGGTCGAGTTTAACGAGCCAGTTTCACGTCAAATGGACGCCAGCGATTGCTTTGTGTCCTCAACGGGTCAGCTCGTTAGCACCTTAGTAGACAAAAAGGTTCACACAGGTCTGATAAAGTCTTTATATACTCCAAGCCCTGATTAAATGGTCTGCTAATCTGAATGTTTTCCATTAAAAAAGAAGAAACAAAATATTCGTTTAAAAACGATTGGTCTAAAAGCTGAATTAATAATACAAATATTTATATATATATTTATTAATAGACTCTATTAATAGACCTTTTTCCACAGCAGCCATTTTGACATGAAACAGTGTAAACACAGGTGTTTTACCCATGATGCTAATTAAGGCTCTGTTCTCTACTGCACTAAATGAACCTTAATTAGTATAACACCACCTGACTATTTCACGGAAAAAGGCACCAAAATGTATTTGTTCACAATCTGTCCCGTGTCCGCTAACTTAGCTAATAGCAAGTACAGGAACTGAAGTAACATTTAGAATTGTTTGCATTTGTTGCTCATTTATACTTGTGCTGTACTTCACAGCATATCATAAGAAACGTACAGTAAGAAACATTTGACATGATCATTTTTTTTAAAAAAAACAACGGACATCTACATCCACTTCTTGGTGGCCTAAATGCTGAATAAAATGATTCTTTTGGTTGTTTTTAGGATTTAAAGGCCTGAAAATAGTCCATTTGGATAGCAGACCTTTTTCACAGCAGCCATTTTGACATGAAATAGTGTAAACGCAGGTGTTACACATGATGCTAATTAAGGTTCAGTTCAGCTCTGTTAGCTCACTGGAAAGGTTCTGCTGCACTAAATGGAACTCTATACTATCTATACTTGGACAGTGAATCATAAGAAACATACTTTTGTCTCATATAAAATATGATGCTTTATCCTTTCATTTATATATATATATATATATATATATATATATATATATATATATATATATTATATTTTTCTATAAGTATATTTACATTTTTTTTTACGGTAGTACTAGGTAGTACCTGACTAAATGTTCTCCAGGTGTTGTGTGTAGCAGTTTCTCTATCTGCAGGAGAGGACCTGTGGTTAATGATTAACTGTTTATATTTTATTTATATTTATATTTATTCCTCTGTGAGACTGACAGAGATCACATTGAGAGAGGTTACCGGGTTTTCTAATGACAGCAGCAGTGTTGTATGTAGTGTAATGTAATGTATGTGTTAGCATGTAGGCCTGTGCGCACAGAGTGTAAACGTGTATGCCCGTGTGTAAGTTACTACTGTCTGTACCATCTGGACCCCAGAGCACTGTGTCAGACGCCTGTTGTCCTCACTATAGTGGGAGTCACCATCAGCACATTTCCAACGCGTGTAAACACAATAAGAGTAAGGGTCGGCCTCGGGTCACACACACACACACACACACACACAATCCGGACCGACACAAAAGCAACCATGTGGACACGAGGACTGACACAGACACAAGGATACATCACTGTTTTAAACCAAATAGTAAAACAGTCACTTAACTTAACACATGTCGACGTCAGGAAACTTGACTACGTGACTGCTCTACGTCTGCTGATAGGAGGGTAGCTTCAGCTTGTGCAGCGATGTTGCAACTCGAGTCCTTCATGAAGGCTGTGTCATGTGCGAATGAGGGATTTTGTTTATGAAAGATCAGTCGTTTGTGGTAAGTCTCGAAGCTGTGAGATCTTGGATGTAGATTTTTTTTTATTTTTCCCCCATTTTGAGCTTGACGTGTCTCTGCTGTTGGTGCCTGGAGCTATTTCTCACACGCAAAGCTAAAAATCCATTTTCCAGATGACACTGGATTTGTAAAAATGTGAGAATGTGGCTGGTTGTGGTAAAGACTTAAAGACTGGGCATAAATAATTATGTTTTACAAAGTCAGCAGTGTTTAACAGAGATTTTCTGAAAGTCGAAAGCTTTTAAGTAAATTATTATTGATACGGTCTGAGCATGAAATGACTTGAAATTTGTTTTATTGAATATATAATGATGGTTGATTATGTCCTTCCTATTGTGCTTTTGTATTGTTCATGCCTGTCATTAAACGTCAAATTGAAAACCGATGATCTCTGTTCCCAAACAGAGAGCGAGGTCGCTGTGCAGAGATGGCTATGGTATGCCTGACAGACTTTGAGGAGTATGCAAAGGAGCATCTCTCAAAAGCCACCTGGGATTATTATGCAGCTGGAGCAGACGAATGCTGCACCAGGGACGACAATCTACTGGCTTACAAAAGGTACAGCAGGAAAAACACAGGTTTACCCAGACATTCAAGGTCATCTCAAATACATACCTTCACCAAACACGGCGGGCTTCATCTGCAAATAGCACAGAGAGTATTTCTCCTTACATTTCTGCCCACAGACATTGTGTAGTGGTACAGAACAGTGTAAACCAACCTAAACTCAAATCGATATGCTGAATTACATCAAAATCACCATTGGGGGGCTGACAGTTTTAATACTTCAGATCATATGAGGACATGGGCTGTTCAAAGGCTATAATACAAAGCTTTTGTGGACTTGTGGACTTCTGAGTACTCTGACTGATTTGTTTTTCTACAGTACAGTGTGTGTGGTTGTGATTCCTTATAATCATTAACAGGCAGGTTTTTTGTTTTTTTTTGCCCAGATTGTTAACAACAGCTGCACGGTTCCTCCGACCCCCTGTGGTGAAAAAGGAACTGTTTTGAAAGTTGCATTACCAATGGGACAAAAATACACGTCAGGATTTTTTCTTCTTGTGCATTCCTCTCTGCTTCCCTAATGTCTCCATAAAGACTGATAGACTGCTGTGATGGTTCTATACATATATGTTTTTGCTACAACAAGCCTGTTACTAGGAGTTTGTGTGCCGGTGCACTTGGGGTCAGGTTAGAAACATTCCCCTGCAGGAATAAAGTTTGGGCTGTGTCTTGGAAAGATGATCTCAAGTCATAGCTTTGGGAAAATCCCAGTGTTCTGTCTCTTCATATTAAGAGAAATCTGACTTGTCCAGCAAAAACAGCATGGTGTTTCTCTTAAAAGAATGACTTTATTTGACAATACTGGATATTAATGTTAATGCTTTGTCAACAGTTTAGGTTTATGCTTGTGCAGAAATGCCTCAGATACAGTTTAAACTCTTGGATTAGGTATCAGCAACTACGCAAGTCTACTCTTCATACCTAAATCTAACCAACCGAAACCAACAAAGGCAACCATTACTAGCCAGTCATGTTCTTTAAACACTTAAATCTGATATCGGACACGGTAACAGCCTATACACAAAGGTCAGCTATGAGAACAGACCTAATTTGCAGAAGCCATATGGACTAATAATAATAAGGTCAACTCAGGTGTTACCAATGATACTAATTAAGATTCAGGTCAAACAGAGTCAGGGTGCTGCTGTGCTGCATGTTGGCTCACTGGAAAGTCAGTAAAGTAAAGATACATATAGATCAGGCCTGGGCAAACTGTTCCACAAAGGGCCGGTGTGGCTGCAGGTTTTCCTTCCAACCAAGCAGCAGCACTCCAGACTTCACTCATTTAATCAACTCATCTCAGTCTTCAGAGAGTTGATTGGTCAAATTGTGTGCTCTTGTTTGGTTAGAACAAAAACCTGCAGCCACACCGGCCCTTTGTGGAACAGTTTGCCCAGGTCTGATATAGACCATAGAGGATTTTATGAATGCCACCCACTCCTACCTCCTCACTTCTTTAGCTGGTCTTAATGTGGTCATCTGTACTTCACCCTCAGGATCCGCCTGAGGCCTCGTATCCTGCGAGATGTGTCAGTGAGTGACACACGGACCACTGTGCAGGGGACAGAAATCAGCTTTCCAGTTGGTATCGCACCGACTGCCTTTCACTGCCTGGCCTGGCATGAAGGAGAGGTGGCCACAGCTCGAGGTGAGGACTCGTGATCGGGATCATTTATTTATCATAATAGATTAAAGATTAAAAATACATGCACGGCCATATAACAACTAAGTTTTTCTCATTTCTCAACTTCTGCCTCACAGCCACAGAGGCAATTAACACCTGCTACATCACCAGCACTTACTCCACCTGTTCCGTGGAGGAAATTGTGGCAGCAGCGCCAAACGGTTACCGCTGGTTCCAACTGTACGTGTACCGGGACCGGAAGCTGTCGGAGCAGATTGTACACCGAGTAGAGGCACTGGGCTACAAGGCCCTGGTCCTCACCGTGGACGTCCCCTACACCGGAAAGCGCCGCGATGACATCCGCAACCAGTTCAAGCTTCCGCCACACCTCAAGGTCAAGAACTTTGATGGAGTGTTCCAGGTAAATTGTTTTTTCAACATATTTAAAATGAATAAATTGAAGTCATAAGTTTTTCATATGATGACCTATGAAATACCTGCAAATCATATGTTTAAAACATCTAAGCTCCATGTACCAGCAGTATCAAAGTATAGTTATAGTATATATCAGTAAAAGTACAAGCAACAGTAGTAGTCCAGAGAACATTTGTATATCAAGTGAAAGCTTACTGTGGTGTACCACATGCACTGTAAGCAGGAGACGATGGTCTCGGAGGAGTATGGGATACCGGCCAACACCTTGGACCCTTCCATCAGCTGGAAGGACGTGTACTGGCTGCAGTCGATCACCCGTCTGCCTATTATCATCAAGGGGATCCTGACCAAGGAGGACGCTGAGTTGGCCGTGGAACACGGCGTCCAGGGCATCATTGTGTCAAACCATGGGGGGAGACAGCTGGACGGAGGCCCAGCCTCGGTACTTACTGACCATGATACTTCTTAAATCATATTAAACATCATTTTGTTTCCAATGTCATGTTTATAGAAGGGGATTGGAGATAGTAATAGCAGTGACACATAGCCCAGTTTTTTAGTAGTAGTAGTATTAGTAGTATGCTTATTAAAACTACAAGTAGGAACATTACTGCACAGGTAGATGAGACCTCTAAGCAGCCAGAGCCATGCTAGCATTTCCCCTTTTCCAGGCTTTGTGCTAAGCTAATTTAACCAACTCCTGGGTTCAGTTTTATATTTATTTATTTATGACAAAGGCATTGAGCACTATCTGACAATGATAAAGTTGTACATAATATGAACTTGTTCTTGTTTTGAGGTAGCCTCAGTGTTCCTCAAAAGAGTCATGCAGCTGGCTGTTTCATAACACAAGTTTGAAATGTTTTGCTCAGTCTGTGGTAACATGCAGGGTCAAACCCAGGGTGGAGTGCACAGTATGAAAAGCCAGCTGCATGTTGTTATATCTTCATCTCTACTGTTAACAGATTGACGCCCTGTCAGAGATCGTGGACACGGTGCAGGGCAGGATCGAGGTCTACCTGGACGGAGGAATCAGAACAGGAAGTGATGTATTGAAGTCACTGGCCTTGGGCGCCAAGTGTGTTTTCATTGGCCGCCCAGCAGTGTGGGGCCTTGCATACAAGGTAGAAATGACAACACTCATGTACAGATCACACTAACCCGCCATCCTTGAGAGCTTTATCTTTGAAAGCTAGGGCCTTGATGTAAGGTTTATAAGAGTTAGAGCTTCTATGCTACTTAATAAAATCTATAAATAAAGATTTGAATCTACTGTATCTTTAGCTGACAGAACCAAAATGATCAATACCCCTGCTGTATATGTTCGTAGAATCAGTCTTTGTCTGTCACTAATTGAAGGTTTTTCAGTAGCAGAGAACCATCACGTCTCAAAAGCTAAAGCTGATTATAAATTCATACCTATATTAAGTCTTTTATTGTAATTGTGTGTGATCTTTCAGGGTGAGGAAGGAGTGAAGGAAGTACTGCAAATCCTCAATGATGAGTTCCGTCTGTCCATGGCTTTATCAGGTGAGAGATGTAAAGTCAAGGCACTAAAAATCCCCAAATATTCTCTCTAACACAACAATATATATTTATTTGATCTGATCCAGGTTGCAGAAACGTGGCAGAAATCAACAGGAACCTCATTCAGCTCTCTAAACTCTAAGAGACCAGCAGAGGGCAGCACTGACGGCAGCCACTGAACAGAACTCAGTACTGAGTCAAACTAAGTCAAGAGCCTGAGACTCCACCATGACAAAGATACTGAAAGAGCTCAGAGCTCGTGACTCGTGTCATGTCAGGAAACATGAAACATGAGAGCAGCTTCCATGACTTTGAAATAACTGGTATTCAGTATGTATTCACAGGACAGCAGGGGTGAGGTGGAGCGTTTTGGGAGAGGGTTGGCGGCAGATTGAACAAGTGATTAATGAAAGTATTTTTGCTTTTGGTTTTGAGGGGATGGAGGCATTTTTCATGAAACCAACTATCTTCCTTTGGTTTAATTTGAACAAATGTAACTGATGACATGCTTCAGTTTGAGATGGTGCCGGTGCTTGTGGTTAAATAAATGACAGCTGAGGTGACAAAGCAAGTCTGTCTTTTGTTTTTGTTACCTGACTTTACACTCAACGCAGAGAAGATTCAGGTGCGGCATACAACAATGGCTTGACCGAATGTTTTGTTCTGTGTCTGATTTAACGGTACATTGTTGCATCTACAGGTAAGATTCATACAAGCGCCTAAAAACACTGAACTGTAAACACTATATGATTGACAATATGGTCAGATGAACATTTTGTGTATTGTCTTTGCATGGGACTTATGTTGCAAGTTTTCAATTTTCATCCAACAAAAGACATGAAAATAGCATAAAATGTAAGAATAATGTAATGTAAGAATTTTAGACCCTACATTCAATCATTTGGATTATCAAGCCTGTCTATGCATAGATAATCCAGGACGTGTTAGTTCGAATACAAAAACTTTGGAGAAAGCTTGTGAAACCTTTTGCTTACTTCACTCGCAGTATCACAAGTGTGAAACATTGGGGCGGGAGCGTCAAGACGTAGACAGTGAGAAAGAGAAGTAGCACAGGAAGTGACTGAGGTCTCGGTTAAGGCAAAGAAACGGTGATGCTCACCCAGATGCTTCAATTCTCTAACCAGACGGCGCAGTGCAGCAGACATTTTCTGCTCAGTGTTCCAACCAGTTCTGGTTGGTTAGACAAACAGGCTGGAGGGGGGCCTTGGGTCCAGTCTGCTGAAGAGGATTTCTTCCAGGTAGGTTACCCATGGACATGTATATGTTTTAGATCCGGCTCCAGCAGGCACAGTACATGACAATAAAGTACCACAAGTTCATGTGCGCACGTTCATACAGCTCGGTTTCAACCAGCGACGGAAGAAGAGTTCAGATCCTTTTACAGTTGTAAAAGTACTAATACTGCAGTGAAAGTACTTCACTATGAGTAAAAGTCCTGCATTCAAAACCATACTGAAAGTATCAAAAGTAGTCATTGTGCAGTGAAACTATTATATCTGATGTCTTAATGGATGTATTAATACCACTGCTGCATTGATGTGTATGCATTTTACGGCTGTAGATGCTTGTTGGTTAGTTTAATTTACAGCAATGCATCATATGTTTGTAGCATCTCTCTATTGTGAGAACTATAAAGTCAACTTTTCACGAGCTCAGTAAAAACCTGTTTTCAACATTATGACAGTGTATTTTTCAGTAAGTCCAAGAGTTGTAAAGTTAAGAAGGAGGATTTCCTCAACACGTAAAGGAACACATGTAGGGTAAAATAACTAGTTACTGATACATGTGTTACAATGTTACACCACACCCTGGTTTCAACTGTTGGTTCAACTCTACAGAAAGGTAGCACTGTGAAAGATTTCGTTCACATTGTTTCTGTATGTGTGAGAACACACAAGTGATACAAACACCGCTGACACAGCAGAGTTTGTGTTGCTACTAGGTGAAGTTTTAGATTGCAACATAGATGATGATGGGAAACAGTAAACATACTAAATAAAAGCTCAATGTATTGCTACTGTCCATAAAATTTGATCCATGCATATTATAGGCATGAATGATGTTTGGCTGGGAAAAATCTGAGACTTAGAAGATTTGGAAAAGGTCTGAAGTCAAGTCCAGTCAAGTTTAAGTTGTCTCAAGACACACAGAGTATGACTTACAGTAAAAAAAAAAAAAAAAACACACACAAAAAAAACATGAGTAAATAGGAAGAGAAATTGAGAAATCGAGTCAAAGATGAGTCATTTTGCTAAAGAAGAGATGTGAATGGACAAAAGTGAACATCGGACTGTAGCCATACACTCAGAAAACCTTTTTCTGTAAATCCTGTGCAGCTTATAAAATCATCTTCTGTCAACTAAAGCTCTTCTTTTGTCTCCATGTAGGAAGTCTCATCAGCGTAACAGTCCACAGCCCCAAGAGGCCAATGAAATGGGGTAAGGTGTTTGGGGGGGGGTCTTCAGTGTGTAATAAATATACAATATATGTGTATACAGTATATTCCAAGTTTAGTGATGAATGACAAGAACACATGCTATGTTTATGAAAAAGGACTTTTAAGTGCTTAAACCTAATTTTTTAAGCATTTTGTTTCCTGTATATATATATACATATATTATAATTCTAATTGCACATTGAATAAATTAATCAAGAACTGATGGAGATTTAAGAACTTGATTACCCATAAATCAAGACCTATTAATCATTTAAGATCAAGTTCATTATCCAGATAGATTTAACTGATAAAAAGTTATTTGTTTTCCAGACATGTGCACATTTAAAATTGCAATTATTAATAATTCAGTGGGTTTTCTTTATTACTATTTCTTCATCTACCTGGACCCTGTATGTGAGTAGTTTAACATGAATTAGTTTGAAGAGGAGAAGTGGTTTACTTCCCCTACTGGTTCCTCCTTTTTGGGTCACTGAGCAAAAACAGTTGACATTTTTTAGTTTTTAAAGTTTAGCTGCATTGAGGAGGCGGGCTTCTTCCAGGATACAAACCCCATTAATCAAGTGCTTCATCAAAATGGTTAGAGTAAACTGTGTGCAATGTAACGAGTCATCATTCTGCCTGCTCAACCGGAGGATGTGGTATTTGCACATACAGTAAGAGGAAGTGATGAGAGACAAAAGTTAATGTTAATCAAACTTTTGCGTGTGTTACATGGCATACGATTTAGTATTCATGTGATTTAACACCTCCAATTTCAGAGTGCAAAACCACTGTGGTATATATGGACGGCTGGTGTTGTTTATTTCAGTTGGTAGAGCAACTGCCCCATGTGCAAAGGCTCAGTTTTTGTCGCGGCAGCCCAAGGTTCAAATCCTATCTGTGGCTCTTTCCCGCATGTCATTCCCCATCTCTCTGTCTCCACACTCTTCAAGCTGTCTCTGTCAAATAAAGCTCAAAAAGGCAAAAAAAAAATAAAAATCTTTAAATATGGACGGCTGTACGAACGCATGTATTTGTTATAATTACTTATGATCAAAAACTAGCAATCTGACAACCTTTGCTCACAGCCAAACATCAAGCTATGTCAACAATATAAGACATATAGCAGCCAGCTAATATTATTTACCAGTCCAACAGCAAGAAGCCCAGCTCGGCGTCTGTCTTTCAGCCTTTTATTTCACCGACTAAATGTCACTCCCAGATTTGTTCTTGTCTAGTGTGACCTTCGGCCTCTTTACTTCTGTCATTATGTCCATAGAGCTGCTGAGCCGGGTTACATTGCCCGCTTGACTGACCATGGCTCCGCTCCCCTTCAGCATTTTCTCACACCCAGGCCTGAAGTAGAATAGGATCTTTACTATAAAGTGATTGTTCATAACAGGTTTCTAATATTAAAATCAGTGAAGTTGTTGTGGATGCAGGCTCAGCAACATATTGAAAGCCAGTGAACATGGAGGGACAAAGTCAGATTGCAGTGACACTTTGTTGGGGATGTAAAATGCCACAGAAAAGCATGACGTGGTCACATATACCTCTTCCTCTGTAGGGGAAGTGGAGATGACAGCGGGCCAGGGAGGCTGAGCCGCAGATTGTCTCGCCTGGGCAGCAGGCATCAGTCCAGGGATCCTCCGAGACCTCCAGCTCAACCAGAAAGACCTCCTGCTCCGCCCGTTCAACAAGGTGTGTGCTCACTGGCTCTCTGGAGCTTCATATTAAATTGTGATTATTGATTCAATCTGACGGATAGGGGCCATTCTGCATGAGAAGTACTTTTCATTTTGATATTTAAAGTACAGCTTGTAGCTTTATTCATCGTATTTTCTATTTGGATTTGATAGATGACTGGGCACCAGCACCACCACCAGCTCCAGCGCCAGCTCCAGCTCCTCTGCCCCCACCCATGGAAATGCCACCTAAACGCCCAGACAAAGCCACAAAGCCAAAACTTCCCCCTCGGCCCCTGTCTAAGGTGTTCAGTAGTACTGAACATGGAGCAGCTGTGTTGCAGGTTTGTGATTTATCAACTTACTGTGTGGATTAGAGATATGAACTTATTTGGGGGCACACACATGGAAGTAAACCACAACTCTTCTGCAAAAGCTGAGAAAGTCATTATACATTTTTCAACACAGGCCTTCTTGCCTATAGTAAATTAAGGGTGCTTCATGTAGGACCACAGGACAATATTATTATAACAAGATGAGAGATTTACTGATTAAACATGTCAAGTTATTCATGACAAATATTGTTTTTCCACACAGGGCTTTAATACTTTTCGGGCAGATGACACTCTGTGTGACGTCATCTTGGTTCCTGGGGACAGCAAGGAAACTTTCCCGGTCCACAGAGTCATCATGGCTTCATCCAGTGACTATTTCAAGGCAATGTTCACAGGTGAGGGCAGCAGCACTACAGTAAATGTAATACAGATGTATGCATCTGTCAGGCTTTACTGACCTCAGTGTCACCATGGCAACATGCTCATAAACCTATGCACCAAATTTCATGGCAACATAATTGTAGTAGAGACATTTCGGAAGAGTCAAGCTGCTGGAGGAAATGTCAGATCATCACCAAAATCAGTAGGATTCATCCACTGGGGACCATGAATGTTCATAATTTCATGGCCTCTCACATGGTTAATAGCACAGACACAACAACAGGTCAAATATAGTAACAAAACTACAAGTTTGAAGCGATGATAGTCACGAAGAGTTTTGATATTTTTGGATCCTTAAAAGCTTGTCTGAAGTTGGCACTGTAAATGCTTTATCCTCCGTTAATGTAGCTACATTAGGAGTCACTGTGTGTGTGATTGTGCAGACTGATCCGACAGAAATAGCTCTGCTAAGATACCGTGTAGCTTATGTTTGATTTTTTTCAATAACAAAAGTGTCCTCATATTTATTGTTTCAGGGTGCCACCACTCACCCTTTTCACTTTTCTGATAAACAGTCAAAAATAGTGACTCTAAAGAGGGAAGACTTGCATTTTCACTTCTGCATTGCAGCTGTTTGCATTTCATGTTAACTTGCAGCCGGATTTTACAATGTCATCTGCGTCTTTGTATCTTGCTGACTGTGCACAAGGCAAATCCTCTTTATGCAAAATCATTCACTCACCTTGGCTTTGTTTCTTTGTACGTGTCTTTTGCTTCAGGAGGCATGAGGGAGCAGGAGATGAGAGAGATCAAGCTGCATGGGGTCACTAAGTTGGGTTTAAAGAACATTATAGACTTCATTTACACATCCAAAGTCAGCCTTGACTTGAGTAATCTCCAGGATACACTGGAGGCTGCAAACTTCTTGCAGGTCATGCCTGTCCTGAGGTTCTGTAATCAGCTTCTGAGCCATGAGGTAAGAGGCTTTTGTTTCAGTTCACTCAATAATGGAAAATATATTCAGCTATTCAGCTGGAGGTTTAGCTCACTAAGCTGTCAGATCCCTCTGAGTCTCCGTCTTAATGCCCAGTCTCTCAGAGTCAATTATACTGTACAGAATAAAAGACACATATGACCTCTGTGTGTGAAAATAGGGAGTGTGATTCTGAGCAAAGCTTATTTTATTAATTTCCCTTTCTGTGTTGTTCTTCAACGCAGCTCACGATTGATAACTGTGTGGAGGTGGAGCGCATTGCCACAGACTTGCTTCTGGAGGACGTTCAGCAGAATATAGGTGACTTTCTTTAATCTGTACGATAATAAGTCATTTACAGTAACATAACCTGGACGATCATGATTATCAGTGTTGATCCTCTTTGTTGGAATCTAGGTGAGTTTGTGAGCCAGAACCTGTCAGCGTTGGTGGAGTGTGGCCACTACCTCCAGCTCTCTGAAACCACCATGGCCAACGCTCTGGCCAGCAACTCCCTGGTGGGTTTCTCTGAGATGGAGCTTTACCACATTGCTAGGAGATGGCTGGAACATGACTCTCCCAGTCGGCGCTCCTCTGTCTTTGCCTTGATGCGCCATATTCGCTTCCCACTGATGAGCCCCTCTGAGCTGATTCAGATCTCCCAGGATGACGAAGATGGAGAAACCATGATGCGCTCTAACACGGCCTGCGTGAACCTCCTGCTGGAGGCCAGCAACTACCAGATGATGCCTTTCATGCAGCCAGCTCTGCAAACTGAGCGGACGAAAATACGCTCAGACGCCACACACATTCTGGCACTGGGCGGTGTGATGCGACAGCAGCTGGTGGTGAGCCGGGAGCTGAGGCTGTATGATGAAACCACCGGCCATTGGAAGGCCCTGAAGCCCATGGATGTGCCGCGTTATCAGCATGGTGTGGCTCTTCTAGGCGGCTTCCTCTTCATAGTTGGAGGTCAGAGCACGGACAGTTCACACTGCACACTCAAGGCGGTATTCACATCGAGCAGTCAAACACAATGCCAATTCAAGAAACCTATGTCAACCTTGGTGCATGCAACAATAGGAGCTTATTAAAAGAACGTTCTTAGGCCACATAAACATAACCTGCTTTGCTTAGTGAATATAAGATGTGGGCCTAAATAAATCAAAGAAGACATCTTGCACATTTTGAATTTATAAGTTAAACGTTTGGCCGTTGAAGTGATGATACATTGTGCATCATCGAGAATTAGTATGTGACCAAATGATATTCAGAAATAAGAAACAAACGACTGCTGTCCAAAAAACTGCTGATTGATTCACAGGTTATAATTTATCCTGCATTTTATTTCCCACTCTAACACTGATCCTGGTGGACTTTTCAGGCCAAAGTACTTACGACACCAAGGGCAAGACAGCCATAGATAGCGCCTACCGCTATGACCCCCGCTTTGACAAATGGCTTCAGATTGCTTCACTGAATGAGAAGAGGACTTTCTTCCACCTGAGCACTCTGAAGGGGAAACTGTTTGCAGTCGGTGGACGTAATGCCTCAGGAGAGATTGGTGAGTTGCAAATTCTTGTTCTACTACAGCTGTCAGTAGTGCTTTTACTACTAGTCAGCTAGTCAGGATTTTCATCATCATTTAATTAAGTAAAGTAATGCAGAAGCGGAAGACAACACAGAAACCCTTTAAATGAGCTAGCAGAATTTGGAGGTTTAGTTACACAGTTATTGCAATATTTACTCTCTTTTAGCTCTGTTTTTGGTCTCTACCAGCTCCTGGTGGGAATATCTGTTTTATTAGCTGCTTAATGCTCCACTATGCTGACCAGTTAGTCTGTACCTGTATCTGTCTGCTGTCTGCCAGTCGGGTAGTTTACAGTGGAATTTAATGCTACTACGGGAGCTTTTTCAGTCGGCAAAATGTGAATCCAAATTATTCTATTGCCTCTCTACAAATCTTAGCCTCTACTAACTCTTGCTCAAATAAAATTCTAAACTTCAAACATCTCTCCAAATCTCACATTGATCAGACACGGTGGAATGCTACGACCTAAAGAAAAATGAATGGACGTTTGTGACAAATATGGTGGAGCCTCACTACGGACATGCCGGAACGGTTCATGGGGACCTCATGTACATTTCAGGTAAGGTAACACTGTTAAACACACACTACCTTTTTGTTTATCTTTCTAGGCTTAAAGACAGAACACAAAGCCACATTTTTGCCTTGTTTTGTCGTGTGTGTGTGTGTGTGTGTGTGTGTGTGTGTGTGTGTGTGTGTGTGTGTGTGTGTGTGTGTGTGTGTGTGTGTGTGTGTCAGCACCTTCCTATGACCGGTTTAAAAATGAGTCATATAGTGTGACGATTTTCTCATCTGCTATTTCGATGGTGGTCTGGTTAGGTTTAGCAAAAAGGTTATAGGAAGATCAATGTCGCGGTTTAAGTTCCAGCAAACTTGCCTTTGTGGTAAAAAGAAACCAACACTGGGTTCACAAACTTTACACCAAGCATTCAAACTGACTTCCTCCTACGTTTTTCTGTTTTTTTAATGTCCGTTCTGTAGCACGGTCATTGTCCACAAAATCAAGAAACGTAATATTTTTTACTAATAAAATAAAATAAAATAAAATAGTAATTCACATGTCACTCAGGTGTACTGTGGGACTTCTGGGTCCAAATACTTTCATATACAGAATTTGCAGAGAGTTTTTGTGCTGCCCACGCACACTCCCCAAAGTGAAGTGTCATTAAATTTCACATAAAAGAAGGACTTTGACACTCAAAAGCCTGAAAGGGTGCTGTAACGCTGCAGCCCAAAGTGGGATTTAAAACAAAATTAGAAACCAAAACTCTGGACTGACTCGACCACCAAACAGCTGTGTAAAGTCTGCCTTTTGAATCTCTTGCTGTTAACAGGGAACATCATTTCCTCTGAACCAGTGTATAGGATTTAATGGCATCTAGTGGTATAGTTGTTAATTGCTCCAGAAGTAAGTTGCTTGCTTAGCTAACGTGACAACACATTTACCACACAGAAACTTGTAAGCTGTATTCCTGCTACACTGGGCGGTGAGTAGTCACTCTGATCGGCCTTACCTCCCGTTTTTCGAAACTACATCAGGCCACAACACCGTGAGACCACAACACGTACAGAGACAGTTCCCCACTGCATTTTTTTAATTTGCTCAGAGAGAGGGAACAAGCAGAACTTTCCCCTTTAGATTCTTGACAGTGGAATTACTGAAAACCATTCTACAGGGCAACCGTGACTCATTGGACGCATCGGTGCTCTTAAGGCATCCTTGAGTGTAGACTTTTAGTTCAAGAGAATCAGAATTGTCTATCGGCCACAAAATGTGGCTGACCTATTTGAAACCACTTCCTGCTTAGCAGCAAACTCTCGTGGGCCTGATGTCAGGCAGGTTTCTTAGCAACCTTGGACAGGAAACAATCGGTTTCTCACATGAAAAGCAGAAATATATGTTCCACATGTAGGACCTGAGAAGCAGGAAATGCACAGACCTGTGGTTAAAGTGGTGCACAGTACTGTGAAACAAACTCAAGTCTCAAATCTAAAACGTGTTGGTTATTTACCTATTCAGTTTTCAGCTGAATACCGGGTTCAGTGTAAACTAAAGAACAAACATATAAAGTATCAGGAAAGAGATGTAGAGAGTTAGAATGAATCCATTTGTTTTCCTCCATGTAGCACATGAGGTGCATTGTGTGATTTTGGACCACTACTTCAGAGAAAGGTTCAGACTGCAAACCAGTGAGCATTTAGCTTATCAAAGTGTTATGGCTAACATGTTAGCACAAACAGCTGCCTGGTATATTCACGCAGCCAGCAGAAACTCAGCATAACTATTCCTATGGACTGTTTCTGTCCTCATATGTCAGTCTAGTATGCTGTGTTCCTGGGAAATACAGCTGATGGGAAGGCTGTTTCAATTTTGTCTGTATGAATAACCACAACAATGAGCTAAAGGTAGCTAAATTTGACAATGCTTGATAGCTACTGTACCCTTGGAAGCCAAAACATGAAAGCGTACTGTAGGAGTGTAGTGAAATGAAAAAAAAAACTAGACTAAAGAGAGACGAGACACCAAAAATAACAGATTAGATTATCAGGAAAATACAATACACTTAATTGTGTGATGTAATTTCATGAGGTAGAGCAAACTCCCACACAGACACGTTCACTCATACCCATTAATTCAGTTGTTGCTGAATGTTGTTGCTCATCACAACTGGGTACAAGTTCAGTTCCTGTCTTGGTTTTGTGAGTTGTAGTTATCTATGGAAAGTACCTGACCACTACCTCAAACTCCCACGCTCATCCCAATTCTATAGAAGCTCATTTGTGGGGGCACGGTCTCATTATTTTCAATTGATGCATTCAAACTGGCTAAAATCAGCTGCAGATTTGCATGCACATTTTACCACAAGACTGAGACAACCGGCTTTGTCCACGCATTACCAACCTACTAAATACTTTAGTGCTAAAGTGTACTAGTAACTGATCTATAGATTTGTTTATTCATATCTGGATATAAACAAAAAGGTATGACTTCGATGGATTCTGGTAGCTTGTGATCGGAATATGTCTTAATTTTCATGTTTGCCAAATTCTATGAAACAATCTGTAGCTTCAACAACAATATAATGGATAAATAGCTGCAGCCCTAAAACGCAGATTTCGCCAGAAATCCACGTTATGTTTTAGTACCTGTTAGATGTTTTGGGTTTGAACATGCTATAACGGGCTGATTGTCATTTGTCATCCAGGTGGCATCACCCGTGACACCTTCCAGAAAGAGCTTTGGTGTTACGATTCTGTCAGTGACACGTGGAGCCAACGAGCTGACATGACGGAGCTCCGCGGACTGCACTGCATGTGCACAGTGGGAGACAGACTCTACGTCATGGGCGGGAATCACTTCCGAGGCAGCAGCGATTATGACGACGTCCTGGGCTGCGAATACTACAGCCCAGAGACAGACCAATGGACAGTGGTGGCGGCAATGCCTCGGGGCCAGAGCGACGTTGGTGTGACAGTGTTTAACGGTCAGATCTATGTGGTGGGTGGGTATTCCTGGAACAGCAGATGCATGGTTGACATTGTGCAGCGGTACGATCCAGAGCAGGATGTGTGGGACAGGGTGTTCAATGTGCTGGAGCCTCTGGGGGGGATTCGTGCTTGTACAATGACTGTTTATCTGCCTGAGGGGTCAGTGGATGAGGCTCAGATACAAGATTGTCCACTGCCCACAGCTAAGAGCTGAGTATTATGCACCGCAATGGGGAGTTTCCGACTTGTGCCACTGTTTGTCTGTGTCTTGTGGCAAAACAGGAAACAGTGGGGGTTGCAAGCTGCAGGTGCAGGCATGGCTAGCCAGCTGACATTAGCTTTCGACAGTTTGAAACGTGTACATACAGTCAATCTTGTGGCGTTCCCCCCTGCTCTGCTGCTCGTGTTTGCTCAGTCTGTAGTATACGTAAAAGAAAACGCTTAATATGTCCTTACTGAAGGGTCAAACCTACCCTCCCTCTTAAATTGGCTGGACATTGATTTATAGGACATTGTGTATCACAAGTCAAAGATAAGTCAGGCTCAGTCGGACAGAAGTTCATCTTTTCATTGAAATAAGTGAAACTTTTTTTGGTTTAGATATTAGAAAAGGAAATAATGTAATCAAATAATAAAGCTGGCATTATTTTATCTTTTTATTAATCTCTAAGACCAAAAATAACAACTTCAGCATGCCACAGAACTGTGGCCCGCGATGACACACAAGCTGAGGGGAAACAAAAGCCAGGATGTGGCTCTTTTAGGAATATAAATCATTTGTAATGATAAAGGAGTTCTGTGGCACAAAATATGACGTAATGACAACAATCTTGCTCTAATTCCGTAACAGAAAAGTCACTTCCCATAAATCCTGAGCAAAGAGAGAGATCAACATAACCTCAGTGTCCCAGTAGAGTCACGAGGACAGCTCATTTCTCCTGGACCAATGTAAGGGTAAAACTGCGGATTCAGAGTCATTACTGTTTGATACTGATTCATTAAAATTCTCTCTCTACATTGCTGCTTCTATAAATATGCTTTAATACAAGCAAAGTCATTTACTCTCACCATGAGGAAAATATATGTTTAATGTGTTATGTTTTATATATTTCTATTGATATGTAATGTTTTAATATGAAAATAAAATTATTACGATCTTCATTCACTATCAGCTGAGTTCCTTCCCACAGATGTCCAAGCATACACTGTATGAACACACACATGAACACACACACATACTCGTGTGGTGCATCTGATGCAAGTGAATGACAATGAAACTGACCTTGGGACTTCATCCTTCAGTGCTGCATGAGACGGCAGGCAGCTGTGATATCAGCTGCCATGTCAAGGACTAGACATAGTGAAAAGCAGACAGCTACTATACATGAGTATGTGTTGCATCAAATAATAATGAAACCACAAAATCAGTGTTTTAGAGACAGCTATTTTGAATCCGCTTTAGCAGCTCATTTCATTGTACACACTCAATTCAAAAGAAACAAATCGTCTGCATAGAAAAGTATCCTAATGTTTGTGCTAACGTCAGTTTAAAGGCTGCTTTAAACTGACGTGTAGGAAAAACAGAGCCCAAATTTTATTCTGGGTCTTTATAAATGCAAACACCCATAAGGTCACACTACAAGACTTCCATCACACAGCTGACCCAATGTACCATTTACTGTACTGAGCAAACCATGGTCAACTATGAATCTCTATCATCACTGTGTGAGGGAAAACACATCTGGCCACCTGGCAGACAGATGTCACCTTGAAATGTCGATTCTTGTTTTATTTGTCTGATCTAGCCTTGTACCCTCCTCGGGAGTGGAAAACATCCACTTTAATTAATGTACTAGAGTAGAGATCTGATCTCCTCATGTGTCCTTTAAAAAGAACCCTGTAAAACCTCAGAATTTCTAAACAAAGCAGTAATAAACGGTCTGATGAGTCCCATCACTGCACTTCAAAGCCAATATCTCCTTTGTGTTCTGCAGTTGTAGGCAACTGATGAAGACAATACACTTTTAACATAGTGTAGACTGATTGAATCAAATAACACCTATAGGAAACCGGCTGGTTCCTTGATCAAAACGATACACAGTGGGGACAATACAGACCCACTAATCAGGGGATCTATAGAAACACATACCTTTCTGTGCCTTTCTTCATCCCTGCCCTATTGTTTCTATGATGACTTCAGGTCTTAATGCAAATCCCCCCAGTCACTACCCTTTTTCTTTATTCTTTGATCACGGTTGATTTTCTGTATAAGTGCTGTACTCCATTTGCTTTGCTTGTATATTTTTGTAAAAACATACAAGCAAATCTGTAAGAGTTTTCTATAGTTCATATAAAATATCTATAAATAGTGTAAAGTGGAGTAAAAAGTACAACATTTCCCTTCAGTTTAAGTACCTGAGTACTTGGTGACAATTCACAGCTGATGATGGCTGATGTAAATCACTTGCTAACATAAATGATGACAATAATATAGTTTGTGTTATGAGCTGATGATGTAAAAAATCTGTGGTAGAAAAAAAATCATTTACTCAGGTACTGTATTTAAGTACTGAAATACTCACACTTTACAGAGGGAACTACAGTTATCTAATAGCTGTTACTAGCTTGAGATTTTATACATAAAATATACAATAAAATGTTTTTTTATCATAGATATTTTATAAAAATGTGCACTGGTATAGATAAAACTAACTAACTAACTAAAACTAACTAACCAACAGTACAGAGAGTTGTTATAAGAAGCTAATATATTGATAACAATACATTTAGATCTAATTCAATCTGAATGGAGCCATCTTGTGTAATTAGTACTTTTACATTTACTTTTGATACTTTAAGTACACTTTCATACCAATACTTGTGTACTTTTATGTAAGGACACTTTGGTTATTGTGGTATTGTTGCTTTTACTTCAGTCTTCAGATCTCAGTGCTTCGTCCACCACACTTTATGAGGGTATTGTTTTATAGAAGTATATGTTAACATCATAAAGAACCCACTTGTCCACAGCTATTATCACGTTTTTCTCAAGTCTGCCCACCCCCTGTAGGCTCCAGACTGCTACTCCTGTGTCAATAAAATAGGGCAACATCCAAAAAGCAGCTGTCCTTGGAAAACATTCCAGCCCCATTTTGTTTAGCACCAAAAAGCCCTGAAGAAGCTCAGCCCATCCCCTTTTTTCACACTGCCTTGCAGCAAATCATTCGTTTTTTCATGAAAGGTTTCTACAAAAAGTGAAACAGCTGAGACTGGGAGGACAGAAGGTGCCGTCGTTCTCCTACAGACAGAACCCGAAATATCCACCAACAAAAGTTGCATTCTCTTTTCACTTGAGCGTTTTCTTTTGGGAGGCTCTTCAAAAGGTCCTTTGGACGACTAAAGACTGCAGGATTTTTTTTACCACAAGAGGGAATTAGCCAGTGATGTCTCTGAAAGGTGATGTGTGTGTGGTGACGGGAGCCTGTGGATTCCTGGGAAAGAGACTGGTGAGGCTGCTGCTAGAGGAAGAGAACATGGCTGAGATTCGACTGATGGACAAACACATACAGCCTCAACTTTTACACAGTCTGGAGGGTAAAGTCTGTCTACCTACACATTATTCTCCTGTTGCTCCAGATGAAATATGAAATACCCTGAAAGTACAGTACAGAAGGTGGTCTTCATAGTGTGCTGTACTATGCATCCATTTCACATAAAAGACATTGATAGTGTATGTAATGATCTGAATGTAATAATATTTTATAATGTTATTACTGATTACAGATTTTCACGACAGCAGTTACACATTTTTTTAAAGAATAAAAGAGAGTGATATACTGTAGATGTTGCTATTTCACACAGTAATCAAGCCTTATATTGAGTTAATGAATGTGAGTTTATTCTTGATATTCTGTGTGTCAGACTGTAGAGGCGACACAAAGTTGAGTGTATTCGAGGGGGACATCAGAGACGGAGATTTCCTGAGAAAAACCTGTCGAGGTGCATCGATCGTCTTCCATATCGCCTCCATCATTGACGTCAACGATTCGGTGAAATACAGTGAGATGTATGGGGTTAATGTCAAAGGTAAGGCAGTCGACATTCTTTTTCAACTTTTTTCAACTGCAGCTTTAAAAAAAATCATCCTTTTGTGGAAAAGTTACACAGTGTCGCTTTAACCATGTGAACTTCAGATGAATTTCAAACTCTTTTTCATAGTTTATTTTGACTGACACTTTCACACACCCGAATTCACATTAATATGTTAATGTTAAACTGACTAGCACTTGAACTGACAGTGATATCTGTATTTACACTGACATTTCAACCTTTTTCAGTCGTTATGCTTCAAGTTTCAAGTTAAACTGGCTTTTCAATTCATTTCAGTGCTTCCATTTAACCTCTATTTCAACTTTATTTAGAATTTACACTCAAAGTGAAGTCTCAACTCCTATTTGCACATTAAAAAAACATTTCAGATAGTTTTCTGCTGCAGTCCTTGGCCTGAATGTTAAAATAATAAATTTTAATCTGTTAGCTTTCTTGTTGGTGTGACACTAAGAGGAAAGACTTGGCCCTGAAGACTATCTTTGCTTTGCAGGAACACAGCTGCTTCTGGAGGCATGTATTCAAGAGAACGTGGATTCTTTCATCTACACCAGCACCATTGAGGTGATGGGACCAAACCCAAAGGGTGAACCCATAGTTAACGGCAATGAGGACACAGTTTACGACAGTTCACTGAAGTTTAACTACAGCAAGACCAAACAGGAAGCTGAGCAGAGAACCCTGCAGGCCCACAGCGAGGTGCTCCAAAATGGAGGCCGACTTGCCACCTGCACTCTCAGACCAATGTACATCTACGGGGAGGGCTGCCGCTTCCTGCTGGGTCACATGGGTGATGGGATACGAAACAAGGATGTTCTATTCCGTATGTCTCTACCAGAGGCCAGAGTGAATCCTGTCTATGTAGGCAATGTGGCCATGGCCCACCTCCAAGCAGCCCGTAGCCTCAAAGATCCACAAAAAAGAAATGTTGTCGGAGGAAAGTTTTATTTCATTTCTGATGACACACCGCATGTGAGTTATTCCGACTTCAACCATGTCTTGATGTCGCCGCTGGGCTTCATCATTCAAGAGAAACTCATGCTGCCTCTCCGCCTCCTCTACGTGGTCTGCTTTTTATTGGAGGTTCTGTGCATGATGCTCCGACCTTTCGTGCGCATCATCCTGCCGCTGAACCGGCAGCTCCTCACCATGTTGAACACGCCATTCAGCTTCTCCTATCAGAAGGCTAAGAGGGACCTGGGTTACGTCCCCAGATACACCTGGGAGGAAGCACGCAAACGCACCATTGAATGGCTCGCCTCACAGTTGCCGAAGGAAAGGGAAAGAATAAGAGCTAAATAATTCATGAAAAATGACAAAAACTACACTGAAACTGCGAATAATGGCAAAATATACAATAGGTATGTTTATACGTCATCAGTTCATGTCTGTGACCTTGCGTTTCTATGCATGAATAACACCATTTTCATACATTTTCATCACTGCTGATTTTCAAAAATATTGTATGTGTTTAGCATGTTTGCTTGTCAGATATTACCACTAGAAGACAATTTAAGAACTCACAACACATTAAAAGTTTAGATCTTGTAGCTTCACGAGTGTTCAGTATTACCTGTTACTTCTGTACTGTGTGGCAAAATACCAGTGTATATATACACTATTAAAGTTTATAGAGGAAAGACTCCATTGTACTACATTGTACTTTTTATTTGTACCTAGTCCCCAAAAGAAGCTTTGCCTTGCTACAGAAGTATGAAATAAGCAGACTTTTGGAAAGGTAAACGTCCAGTACTTTTGCTAGTAGAGAGTCAAAGTTATCAATAATAGTTCATATAATTAAGATCTGAATCACTGTGTGATTAAAGCAACCAAACCTTTTTTGACTTGTAATTTGGTGTCTCTGTACTACGTAACTTTGTCCTTTGGGTACGATCGGCCATAAGAAGAACGTAACACTTTATTGCCCGGATTTTAGTGAGATCATATTTTATGGAGAAAATGTTTTCTGGCTTTCCCTGTGATGCCCTCCGGCTGCTGCGCATCAGCTCTCTGTCCATATTTACCACAGTAGGATTGCGCTCTGAAACTGGGGGCAACGAATCACAAAAATACTTATTCCTACTTCTACGTAATGTTGCTTTAAAATGGCACATGGGAGAGGTTTGCCCTTTGGTATTTCTGCCAGAAAGACTTATTAGTTGTTGAGGTTTAGGTACAAAAACTACTTGGTTCTGTTAAGGTATAAATGAAAAGCCTTTGTGCAAAAAAGTCCTGAAGTTAAGCTCGTCCAACATGCCACAAACTGACAACTGCAAAAGTGACTCTTGAGCCAGTTTCCATGGGAAGGATAACATTTTCTGTGTAATTACTAACTTAAAACTAGAGGCAGGATCCAGTCAAGCCTACTGTGTATTCGAAACAGTAGCTAACTACACACCCATTAGTGAATCCACAAAGACAATAAGGCGAGTAAACAACTCTGTTTAACTAGTTAAAGCCAGCCTGTTTACAAAGAGCATTCATGACAGAACATTCAATCAGATAACGATTGATTTTTCTTTCTCACATACCGCGGGGTGACCCCTCTTCACTTTCTGTCTCTCAAACACAGCCAGGCCAGAGTCCAGCCTTCAAAACAAATAGCCATTGAATACCAATGAGGTCATGGATTCGCCGCCAGGCAAAGAGTTTCAACCACTTGCCGGCTCAGTACAAACCCAGGCCGAGGAGAAAAATAAATAAATCACCCACTAACAAACGTGATGACTGAATAAAAGGACAGGGTTAGGTTTGATCCGAGCTTTACAAGAAGAGAAATGTAGCATACTCTGCGAGGATCATGAGAAGCGTTTGTTTTTAGAATCTTTCGGACTGTTTTTGTGGATTAATCCTGGCTCCTGCTGGGACTACTGCGAGCCAGTTGAAGGCTGAGTAGTCGTGCCAGAGTGTTACAGCGCTGCACCGAGCTGGGATTTTCTCAAGACAAAAGCTGATCTCCATCCGCCAATCTGGGGCTAAACGGAGTGGCAGCACAGTTAAGCACTAGCTACAGCTCCTAGGCCTCATTCAGGTCTGTTACTACAGAAATGCCTCAGGAACGCACAGCGATTCTCCTCTGTGTTTTGGCAGTCTACATCACATCTCTGGTGGCGGGTAAGTGGCCTGCTCATGAAGGACATGTTTTGTTTTGTTTTGTTTTTTTCTGTGTGACCTTTATCTGTATTTTTCATGCAATACTTACAAACTTATACAGTGAGATGTCATTCTGAATGGCTGAATGTTTTGTACATTTAGAACAAATCTCTGCACATTCTGTGCCTGTTAAATAAGAATATAAAGAATCACCAGTCGTTGCGAAGAGAAACTGAAAGCTTGGCGTCAAAATCTGTGCAGATCCAAAGAGGAAAGCACAATAATGCCTGGCGATTAACATATTTAACAAAGCTACTGGAATTGGATCACTGAATATTAGCTTAACATACTATGGACATGTTCAATCTGACCACTGAGCAGACTGGAGAGGGCTCAAGGAGAAAAAGCTTCCCAAAATATTTGGAGCCAAGTAACAGTCATGATGTTGGGTCGTGTACGCTTTTATGGACTGAAAGACAAATTCAAAATTCAGTATTCTCTCCTGTCATGCAGCACTGTGAGGACATCAATTAAATGAATTTGATTCTTCTTTTGGGGGTCAGAACCATTACAGATAGCATTTAGTGTCTGTTTTCTCTCTGTTCAAATAGTCAGTATTGAAGGAAAGAAGAAAAACATCAATATAACAGGTGACCCAAAAACTTCTGAGCAGTAGTCTTTGTGCAAACATGCTTGAGTGAATCAGGGGGAAAAAAGGATGAACTTTGTTTTGAACTCAGTACACATCTTCAGCACACAATCGATCACTGAACACTGCATGAGTAGTTTCTACGACACAGCATTGTGAAACAATTCAGTTGTCAAAACAAAAACATGTGAATTCACTGATAAAAGAAATAATACATTTGAAAATCTACACAAAGGGAAGACTTTTGTACTTTTATACTCAAATAGACACAAAGACTTTATGATATCTGCAAATCTATACAGATATCTATAGACAAGGTGTTAATTTTCTGGCACCAGCAGTGCTGTAGTGTGGGTTTCATTTCTATTCCAAGTTGTATTGACCGGTTATGTTTAGGTGGACTTTGGTGGTCTGTGTGGAGAGCAAATAAGGTGGATTACACCGAAATGCAATCTCTGAACCATTATCTATTGCCCAACGACAGCTTAGCTTTTTATTAGCTTTTTTAAAATTATATTCATTTATGTGCAGATAATTGTTTATAAGATGTGTCTTTCTCATCTTTCTTATGTATCAAGTTGCTAATGTGACTGCAGAGGAAGTCTTGGAAGTCTTTAATATCCGTTATTTGTTCCTGGGATATGGGCAGGCTACGCCGGAAGGCCGAAAACACTGTCCGTAGCCCCCAGAGGCTACATCATCTCAGATAATAACTGAGGAGTTCAAAGATTGAACACTGATGAAAAACATTGTATTTTTAAGAATAAATAACAGTATCACAATGGAGAATATTTAAATCGCATGATCCCCCCACTGGTGATGCTGGAGATCGACATTCAGTCACATACAACATAATTTCCGTCTAATCAACCAGGTGTAGAGGAAACGCAGAAAGATGAGTGCGCTGACCTGAACAACACCACCTGGCAGGAGTATCGGCAGCAGAGAACTAAGCTGCAGGTCCAGTACCTGCTGATGACCAGAAAAAACATTGACTGTGCACAGGCGTTCAGCCATGAGTCGCTCACTGAAAGCAGCTCTCAGCAGCTCTCCTACTTCAACATGTCGCTGCCAACCAAGGTCATCATCCACGGATACAGGTAAGGAGAAGACCTTTAAAGGCCCTGAAAACTTTGTCTCCATGAACCTGTGAGATAGGGTTCTTCTTGAACTCTCAACCCTCTGATAAAGTTACAGTTTTTTCCCATGCTGTAATGCAGGATTCAGTGACATTTGTATGAAGTTCTGGGACAATTTGTGTTTTGGTCACCAGCAGTCAAATCTGATCAAAAAAAAAAAACCTCACACAGTCCCAAAAAAGTATAAATATTAAATGTTATTGAGAAAAACTGAAGATTTGACTAAAGACTTGACTAAAGTGGACCTAAGCCCTAAAACTAAACTGAGCTGTGAGTCCCAAACTCACCACAAAATGAAAGCAGTGTTCTTCTAATTACAGCTTTAGCTGTGGCTTGAAAGAATGAGAGGTACAGCTCATCTACTGGAGAAAGACAGCGGATCGTATTGTATATGAGAGAGGTTTAAGAAAAATAAATTGCTATTGGTTTCATTATTTCATTTCATCATTTTATTATTTTATTTTATCTTTGAGTTCACAATGTTGAGTTAAGCATTTTACCACCTTTAATTGTTTGATTTTGTTAATTCTACTTAGAACACCAAAGATAACCAAATAAAGGATGAATTCTAGAAATAGATGATAATGCTTGATAATCATAACTGATAACAAATGTTATCCTACATCCCACCACTTATCACTGCTCCCTTTCATTCCTTTCATTTCACCATCCCTGACGATATGAACATACTCAATTCTATCTCTGCAGGGCTCTGGGCAGTAAGCCTTCCTGGGTGAAGCAGCTGGCCCGCGCCTTGCTCATGGTGCAGGATGTGAACGTGCTGGTTGTGGACTGGATCTACAGAGCCTCCTTTGCCTACAACCTGGTGGTAGAGAATTACAAGGAGGTAGCTGTGCAGACCTCTGTCCTCATCAACAAGCTGGAGGTAAGAGAAGCCCTGTTGCAGTCATCTGTACTTTCATTTTCAGGCTGATATTATTCTGTTTTGAAACACTGCTTCTATTTCTGTTGCTAATACTAGTGACATATATGACTATAGCTAATTAATCTGTATTTCTGTGATTTAGCACCCCAGTTTCAGAGTGTACCACTGTGGTAAATATGTGCATTTGTTATGACTGTATTACTTATGATCAAAAAATAGTTAACAAATGTTCAAAACAACAGCCAGCCATCAAGCAAGGTCAACAACACAAGACATAGCAGCCAGCAAATATTACTTACTAGTCCAAAAGCAAGAAGTCCAGCTCATCTGTCTTTTAGCCTTTTATTTCATTTCTCTCACCAACGACTAAAAGTCAGTCCCAGATTTATTCACCTGATGGCCTCTTGTTTGGTCGCACTCACATTTTTCTCTTCTTAGTTTAATCCATCAATGCCTTTTTGCCTCTGTCATTATGTCCACTAGAGGCTGCTGAGCCCAGTTGCTCAGCTCTGGTTCTGGCACGACACCGGCTCTGCTTCCCGTCTGCATTCACCCCCATCTGAAAGCCTCCTCTTCCTGGTGGTCCAAAAGCTTGTGGTGCAAACATTGACATTCCCCTGGTGCTCTGACCTTACAGTCTGTGCAGGCTGGCTAATAAACTGAGCTAACATTAGCTAACAGCAGCTACAGTTTGAAGCAGTTTACTGTCCGACTTGGAACTCTGTAAATCACAGAGCTGATGAGCAGCAGCTGGAGGACATCAGCGGTAAATGTAGGATTCATTCATGGATCTCTGAGCAATAGCAATACACTAGCCTCTTAGAAAATGGTTCCACAGAAACACTTTCAGCTGAAAATAAAAATAACTAAGGTTGTGGCTCTCTTGTCCAACAGAAACACGGATGCAAACTAGAGTCCTTCCACTTCATCGGGGTCAGTCTTGGAGCACATGTTGCTGGTTTCGTGGGGACTCTTTTCGCGGGGAAGATAGGAAGAATCACAGGTGAGTCTGGAAACCCCTCCAGGTGATACACTAGTGCATAACAAGTCTTTTCCATGAGAACCATGAGAACTTCTACATTATTGTTGGAGCATGGGAAAATTAAAAAATGCCAGCTGCTATTGTTCTGCCGCTACGTCTACTGGAAGAGGGAGAACAGTCAGTGAAGGTCTCCACAGCTCAGGACTCTCACAGAGCCTGAATGTGTTTCAGTGTGACCTTGGAAGATTAGCCAGGCTATTCAAAAGACAACAACACTTTGGTAAGAGCCACTCTGAATCTGCCACACTGCTCTCACCCACAATACACCACTGTTCACTTGTTTATATTGAGTCTTTTTGTCTGAATGGGGAGGCCGGTGCAAGTTTGAATCTAAGTGCCATTCAGAGGAGCCACAGCTGCTGCTGGAATCTGCTCATTAACTGGTCAAAGGAAATCTTTCACAGAACAAATAAGCGGTGATAAGAAATGTTTAATGCTGCAAAACATATCAGATAAATCAGTATGATGTAAACTAGTAGGATATAAATCGATGTGAGCAATGGTGATGGTTTGCTCACATCTCTTTGCTTTCCTGTCGCTACCTCATCAGGATCAGCTACATGCAATTATAGAGGAAGTGATAGGAAAAGAGAAACAGGTTCACTTCAGTTTAGCATGCAGCAAGAAGAAGAAGAATGTTGTTTATATAGCGTCAAATCAGAACAAAAGTTATCTTATGCCTTTCCATATAGGGCTACTCTAGTCTAGACCGCACGTCTTTATAATATGTTTTACAGAGACTCAACAGTTCCACCATGAGCAAGCAACAGAGACAAGGGGAAAACTGTTTTTAACAGGCAGACACCTCGAGCGGAGGCAAGCTCATTGGTGGGGGGTTATTGAGCAACAGCTACAACGAGGAAGGTGAAACTTTTGTTTCGTCAGGGATTATTGTGATTTTCGCACTTTGGATTTCTGACTGATTACTCAATTATCAGTTATTGAATCCAACCAAATCCTCCATTTATTCATTTACAGCATCTCCATTTTCTATTACTATCCGCTTTGTCTTGCTGCTGCCACAGAGACTTTGTTTAATGTACAGCATATGACAAAGAAACCAAAAAACAGGTTCCTCAATTAAAGATGCTACTGAAGTTTTCACCATGTTCGATGATTTCACAAAAGCACTGAACTACGACAAACCACCGTCTACTTAAAGGCCACAATACACTGAATACTAAAGGAAAATAATCCTTCTGTGTTGTGTTGTTACTGTGTGTATGTATGTACTGTATGTATCTTTCTGTGACATGACTTCTATTCCATCCTTTTATCCCCAGTGATCTGTTTTGCCTTTCATGCTGAGTTCTTCTTGTCATCCAGGTCTTGACCCAGCTGGACCCATGTTTAAAACGGCTGACACCTTCGACCGGCTGGACCCCTCTGACGCTCAGTTTGTCGATGCCATCCACACAGACTCTGACTGTGAGACAACTCGAACTTGAAACCTTAAAATCATGCTGATTCTCTTCATTTCCAACCAAAACACTAGAGCTAACATGAGGTGACACAAGTCAAAGTCCAGCATTACACACTGAGAGTGGGCTTTGTTTCTGAAAGTGATCACCAGTCATTTCATGCAGGTTCGAGGATGAATGAATACAGATATGTCGTACAAATTAAGACGGCTGACTGAAGTCAACGACGGGCATCAAAGAGAGACTGCATAACTTTTGAAAGAAGGGCTAGCACAAACTTCTTTGAAATGACAAGTCGACTTAGGTGATAAAAACATTCAGCGAATGTGCAGACAAATGTGGTCTGCCATGTCTGTGAACTTACGAGGGCAAAAGATAACACGCTGCAGAGAGAAAACGCTGCCCCACATGTGTTTGCGTGTGGTTGAGCTGTGTTTCAAACGACGCGTACCTCAGCAATATATGTTGTTTCCTGTTTGTGGTCCTCCTCCAACTCACTCAGGTCAGGTCACACAGTGATGATGTCTTTAAGGCAGCTGACTCTAGAAGAATGAAGGAGAGTCTAATGTACAATTAGAGTACAGTCTTCAGCAAAAGTTACGTAGCCCTGCTTTGATCAGTCCATCTTTTCACCAGCCGGTGTGACACAGATATTCTGAAGAGTGTATCACTGTAGTTAAATGGCATGTAAATGCTGGATGAACATACAGCACTGAAAACCAAACTATTCATCTCAGAGTCTGTCATTACTGAGTCTAACTATTAATGAGCTTTTCTCCTGAATCAGATTTTGGCATTTCCATCCCTGTCGGTCATGTGGACTTCTTTCTGAACGGGGGAATGGATCAGACTGGATGTGCCCGCTCCAGGTTTGCCTCAAGTAAGCTCAGCACTCAACCCGAAACAGCAAGAGAGCTGCCTGTGTCTGCTGTTTTTAAAAGACAGTTATGAATCTAATGTGAATTATACGCACATAGTCATCTTCACAGCTGGGCGGGTGCTTAAATAACTATCATTTTTGAAAATGATAGTCTCCAGATGTTTTGTGTGTTGTCAGTTTCTTTCTTGTTTGCAGTGTATGGCTACGTGATATGCGACCACATGAGGGCGCTGCATGTATACATGAGTGCGCTGAACGGCTCGTGCCCTCTGATGGGGATCCCGTGCTCCAGCTATGAGGACTTCCTGAGGGGACACTGCACGAACTGTGACCTCTTCAAGGGGAAATGTCCAACTATAGGTCAGTAAGAGCTTCATCTGCAGCTGATGTGTTGTCCATGAACTGTCTGCACTATGTTGTTCAGTCTGCCTGAAACATGAAGGTTGTTCCTTTATACTTTACACTGAGTATCTCTTTTTCTGCTCCATCATACTCAGAGGAAAATATTGTGCTTTTGACTTCACCACATTGTAACCAAACATATGACCATCCTATAAAATATGATGCACTGTCGCATAAACTTCCAAACAGTATATAGAGCAGTTAAAATTAGCTCCACTCCAGCAGCTACAACATTAAAACAATGTTTACACTGCAATGCATCACTGGGAATGATCCAATTATACAATACTGTAAAGTAACACTAACAGGAGCCGGCCTCTTTGACACTTTTGTGCGTTTTGCTGATAATAAGTCTGTACTTTTATTTTATGCATAACATAACTTGAAACATAACTTCCACCTCTGTCAATTGATTTATCACTTTTATATCCATATCGATATAGGATGAAAGTTAGAAAATAGAATCAACTGGCAATGTGATCCAGAGATTTGTTTTCTGTCTTCAAACATTTGATTAAATTTTGGAAACCACAATTTGATTCAGTAATGATTAGGCAATGTTTCATATCAAATAAAAAAGAAATGTCTTTCTCCAACAAGGTTAAAGTAGACTTGGATAAACAGATTATTCTGTAGAGAAAAGAAGACACAAAAGAGGACAATATATGTTTTAAACAGCTCCTTCAGCAACTGCCACCATGTAAGAAGGAGCTCTACCACAGGTCCTTCATTCCAACAGCTGTCAGACTCTTCAACACCAACACAACTTCATGACTTTCTTCTATGTATTTATGAATAGTTTCTTATTAATTTTGTGTGAGCTGCTGTGACAAGTGAATTTCCTCAAAGTCTATCATATTGCACCGTACCGTATCGTATTGTGTCATATCATATCGTACGGCATTGTACCATACTGTTTCGTATTGTATCATATCATATCGTACGGCACTGTACCGTACCGTACCGTATCGTATTGTATCATATCATATCGTACGGCACTGTACCGTACTGTACCGTACCGTATCGTATTGTATCATATCGTACCGCACTGTACCGTACCGTACCGTTTCGTATCGTATCTGAATATTTTTTATAAACTGACTTTTTTGTAAACGGACTTCCTTCTCACAGTCTTGCCAGTCTGGAGGACTGTTTTTGAACAGCAATCTAAATCAATAATTTCCTACATTTTGACCACCGATGCTACTCTCAGTAGCTACCAGGTTTGATATTAGCTTTTAGCAAACTGATGTACTGAATCAGCATAATATACAAATAACTGATTCAGTTCAGTTCAGCATCCATCATAATCACAAATAAAAGACACATACAGTAATGGATGTCAGACAGGGATGGGGAGGCACACACACCTTCAGTGACAGTAAAAGAAGAAGAATATGAATCGGCCGTCTTGTTTCATTCTCTGTTCAGTCTCAGTGTCACCGGCACTCGTGGCGTCTGGCTGCACTCATGCAGCAGGTCTGCTCTCGTCACACGGCAGCTTCTTATCATTTCAACCCCTGATACGCCAACACATGCTGATACAGCCACACAGTTAATGTACACGAAGCCTTTTTGATCTGTGACCTCTGTGACCCTCACACACCTGGTCCATGTATGTGTGTGTTTTCAGGTTTATCAGAAAACAGTGGGATAACCATATCTCCAATTCCCAGAGAGCAGAAGCTATTCCTCCTCACTACTTCTTCAACACCTTTCTGCGGTGAGTGTGTATGTGTGTGTGTGCGCGTCAGAGGTTGTGTTTTAATCAAAGCAAAGGCAAGAATACTTTCTCACAGTGGTATTTAATAATTAACAAATTAACAGTTTGGCCTGATGCTGGCACCAAATAAAAAGTCACATGTCCTTAGGATTCATCCACTGGGGACCATGAATGTCTGTATCAGGTTTTATGGCAATCCATCCAGTATTTCTGGAGATGTTTAACTCAGAGCCAAAATGGTGGACCCATCAATCAACTAAAAGTGTCAGCACAAGATGTTTCTTTTTCCTGTGGTGTGACACCGGCATTCGGCTTGCCAGGTGCTGATTTTATTTCCTTGAAGACCCTTTTTATCTTTAAAATAAAATATTAAACCATATACTAATAACCATATATAAAAAAAATGAATGGATGCCTGCTACGCACATGAACGTGCATGAAACAAGGAATGCAAAATTCTTTTTAAATGACATTCCAGCGATCTCATAGTCTACTTAAATTCAAATTGCAATAGTATTTTGATTGTATTAGATTATGTTAAATTCTGAGATTAGTACAACCAATGGTACATGTACCATAGTTTTGGAACCAGTGCTCTAAAATGTCAGGATTTTGTCAGTCCAGACAGTTAATTATTTTGTAAATGTTTCATATTGTGATAAAATAAAAAAAATAGAATTTGTATATATGTGCTGTAGATGTAGGTGAGCACGAAATACATGTTTTCTCACTGGGTTGTTGTTCTTCTGCCCAGCTCATCACATCCTGCTGGTGCTGGAGGTTTCTCCCCTGGATAAGAGCGCTGAGGTGGAGGTGACACTGAGGACTGAGCATCTGGTGAAAGAGCGGAGGCTCAGGCTGTACGTACCTCGTCTCTACTGTCACAGTCTTATTCACTTGTCACTTTTCAAAGTGTACTACAGCTCAGGGTAATAAGAAAAGGTCAAAAGGCGATACGCTTTATTTCAGGTATGCATACTGAGGTGTGGTTCTGCTGTTTTCGATGTGTTTATATCGCTAGGGCTAAAAAAGGAAAGAAAGATTTATTCATCCCCAATAGGGAAATTCTTTTTTTACATACAGTACAGACACACACGCACGCATACACAGGGCTCATAGATATGCAAATGCAGAGAAATGGTGAGGTTCACAATCCTCGTTATGTCTTATATATATATTTATTTATTTATAGCTAAATCTAAACTCTCATCAAACAAGATGTTTAAGTAGGGCAAAACTCAGCGTGTCAGAAACTCTCTTTGTTCATCTCTGCTTGACAGACTCCATAGCAGCTCCCTCATCCGAGAACTTGTACTGAAATGTCTTTTTTTTCCCCCAGAAGAGCTGAGCAGGTAGCTTCTATTTTGAGAGGAGAGGTACTGTATGTTTCACTGTAAAAACCCGGCCAGGTGCAGCATAGTGACAGAAATACTCAGGGAGGAATTTTGGCTGTGCACAGGTTCTTTTTACTTTACTGCAAGATTGACTAAATAAGATGCTTACGCTGTATAGGTAGTAGCAATCTTGCAGTATCACGTTGAGTTCATGCTCCACCTTGTTGATTCAAAGAGAGATGTAGCAGTCAGTCTGTTGTACTTTTATGAATTCTAACTAATAAACACAGGAAGCAATAACTGTCCTCTGTGCTTCTGTCTGGTCTTGTGTGGTTACATTATTTACATTCACGCTGTGTGCATGCGTGTGTGTGTGTGTTGCAGTCAGACAGATACGACAGTGTACAGGATGGTGTGGGCCCACCCTGTGGCTCTGTGTGAGATCGACTCCATCCAGCTGAAGAATACCGGAGCTCGCTTCTACAGGCAGGGAGACATTCACGTCAAGTCTGTCTGTCTCTCTGAGTTCCCCTCCCTCAGGTACAGCACCTATAGGACTGTCTGAACACACACACACACACACACACTGTTCTGTTCAAGCTCCCACACCTCCTCCTGGTAGATTTTATACTTCTGTGTACTGTAAAACATTTTACAGGGAAACCAAACAGCTTCCAGGCCTGTTTCTGTCAGAGATGAAGTATACAAGCAGCAGATCAGAAACGGTTTTTAGTTCTTGTCTGCACTGCAAACTGCAAATTTTAAATGGATACTTCAAATAAAATGTTTTGTATATCAAACACTCTGAAAGGTGGCATTCAAAAGTTTGTGGTTTGCTCATTATATGACAGGATTCATCACAGCTCAAGCAGTTACCTATGTGCGAATTATAAACAGTTAATTATGCTAGCCAGGCTGTTGTTATAGGTTTTATTGTGATACTGCAAATATATTAACTTAGAATAGGAATAAGAATAATTATTGCAATCATAACTGAATGAAAATCAGGCATCACTGTTTCCCAGTGGTTCCTTTTCTATCATTGAAAAAACAGAAGTGACAATTAATATTATTATAATATTATATCCAGCATATATCAATAAGAAAACAGAACAACTGACAAACTGTTCAATTAATACAAATAGTGAATCCAGCATGAACTGCTGGAGTGATTTGGATGAATTTTGAGCATTATTTCCTCTGAATATTTGGATCAAAGATGAGTTTTCCTGATATTACTTTGAGAAACTTTTAAAAAACTTTAATTTGAACAACCATAAAAACTAAACAGGCCTCTTCTGTTTTTTGTGAACAAATGCAGCGTTTCTGCTCCCTGACACTTGCCCGTTGCTTGCTTTTTTGTTTAGCAGAGAGTGACAGCTCAGTCCTCACTCTGCTTTTATCCTGTGCTAACAGTTTACTTTAGTTTGAATTCAGCTGAACCACTTTGTTCCACTTCCATCTTTCCATTTTGTCTCATCATTCATCATCATTCTGCCCTTATTTAAAACTTTCTTCTTCTTTCTTTCCACTTTTAAGTTCAGCCTTTAAATTGTAATGTGCTCCTGCATTCAGGCGAGAGGAGCCGCTGTGTGTGAACAACTTCAACGTGCGACGAGGAGCTCCGTGGTCACATGACCTTGTGCAGGTGTGTGACTTCTAAAGAAAGAGATCGACTCAAGGACACTGAAAAAAAAAAATCACGGTGAAGTCACCCAACGTCATCGTCAACGTGAAGTTTCACCACCTTGTTTAATGATTTAAAAAATGATCAGAGCCAATTAACTGTATTTTATTCTGGAATAAGCTGATATTATACAGACTATGACTCTACTACTAATATGTCTAGTCATATTTAATTTAGCTGAGAAATGTGACCGTCCAAAAAGAAACATTTCTATTGTCTGTTGTTGTTCACGTTAACTCATCCCTGCCTCTGAGACCTTTTATAATAATCTGGTTTTATGATGTTCCATGTATCCTCTGACCTGTACTGTTAGTGCTGCCAAATGCCGATGACCAGTTTGTCTTTTAAAACCAAGAAATAAACTGGGAACCGTGCTTTGCTTTTCTCCACTGATGTTTGAAGGATGAATAATTACATGTCTGTTTGCACTGGAAGAATCTTTTGTATATGAATCTGTAAGGTCAAGAGGAGACGTCTTCGCCTGCTAATGCATAAATAATTGAGTATAAACAAAGTGCTAAAAGCTCAGTGTTAAGTCTTGTGTGTGGTCTTGTGACAGCTATGGCAGGAAGTACACAGTCACAGAAAACAAACTACATTTTCACTGCACACAAAGAGATTTATGGAGAAACCTTGGCCCCAGCACTGACTTCTTCATTTTAGTCCCATGTCTCTATTTAGGAAGTCAAAAACAGACAAGCAAAGCAATTCACAGTAGACACGTGTGTATTAAATACTGAATGAGTTACAAAACTTAAAAAACAGGCATCTGATATATCACCAAAGAAGAAGAAAGAGGTTGTCGTCCAGATGAATTTGATATCATGCTCTGTCAAGCTCACCTCTTAGACAGCGTACATTACTGACACTGAACCAAGTCATTGTGAACTCGGATAAATAAGCTGTATAACATAAGCTATAACATGCCAAACAAAACGTGAGAGAAATGGAGAAATGTACAGGGCAGTTGCAGGTTTTTTGTACTTCAGTTGTTCATACACAGGTCTGGAAAGTTCTTAATAAAATAATATCTTACAGATCACTTTTTTTCCATTCCGGGCCAGTAAATGTGTAGTAGCCTGTAGAAAGTATAAGTGAGTTCTGGGGGAGAGGGGCCTAATTTAGCAATAAATCATGTGAAGTCCAAATCAAACAATTGCAATTCTAAAAAAACATCAAATATAAGTGAGATGAAAACCAAATTCATCTGTCTCCGTGTCACAGAATCCATTCTTCTAACATAAAATAACATTTCATGTGCTGGTAAGTAAGGTAAGGTGAAGGCTGCTCCTCTGTCCTCAGCGTTCCAGTGCCTCACACTGTAAGATGTTGGTGTCATTATGATTTAAATCATTTGTTTGATTGATTGTTGACAGTAATCTGTATCGACATTCAGCAAGTTTCTTCATCTGTAATTTGACAGATTGTTTCTCTCCGATAGCAGCTACAGAAACACGTAACATAAATGTTCTTTGAGCGTTTTATTGAGTGATATTACAGATTTTGTAAATGCTAACGTTTTATTCAGACTGAACAGATGTGGTGCAGAGCAGCCAACATGGTGAGAGCCTCATGGTGGCCTTAAATGCTGCTCCAGAGACCAGATTTAACTCTTAATATGGTGCTAGATATCAGCCCGGCATATTGATTGCTAAATTGTAATGTTAGCTGTAATTTTTATAGAGAGGAAGAGCACACGTTCTGCATGCTCGCGTGTGAAGATGTGAACTGAGGTGAGAACAGGGACAGCGAGCGAGGATGAGGACAGAGTCATAACAAGTGACGTGTGACACATTCATACTGCTATACCGTAAATAATATAGTGTTTCCAGGAGAGACTGTTCTCACAGTTTGGGAGTGTCGGTGGGAGCCAGCGGCGCTCTGCCCCTCTGGAATCGAGGTGGTAGGTTCCCGTCACTATCACCTCCTGCGGAGTCAACATGGAGGAATGTCCAGTTAGGAGAGTCAAGATCACACCGCAAAGTGTTTCCCTATTGACATCCTGATAACATGACAGACAGTCAGCTGCGGCTTAGTGCTGCGGAGTCTCATCGAACGACAATATGTGGCAGAGCGACAGGCACATTTCTGTAGCTATTGTTGCACGGCTTCAGCGCCGATTCCTCCACAGAGGTTAGTGAAAACTTAACGAACAAACTTGTAATTTATCCAAACTTCAGACTTGCAAATTCACAGCCAAGCTCACTGGTCAGCTGAAACCATATATGAAACCACACAGTACAAATATCCCTCTTATTGATGCATCAACTCCGTTTCTGCAAACATAAAAACAGCCCCAAAAAGGAGCAATGGGCCCCAGCAATCATTGGTAGCCTAATTAGTTACTGATGATACTAATTAGGCTTCGTAATTAGTATCATTGGTAACACCTGTGCTGACCCTACTATACAGTGAAAGAGGTCTACTGAGACCTCCAATTCACCGTTTAGTTTTGTTCTAATATATTCCAGAATATTCGTAAGCATCATTTCAACTCGGTTTTGACAGAGGTGGGAGTTCATTAATCATTGTCCCCTCACTATCGTCACTCCTGAGTCAGAGTCAGACAGCACACAACAAATATCGACTCTGTACTGTGCTCACATAATAAATTTGTTCCACGTGAGTGTGAGGCTTCGGTGGCTCTGGAGACACACCCTTGCTCTTTAACGCCGAGGGGCCGACGCCAAAACCACACAGCTGTTACGTGTATATTTTTAGATTGTTTTCTGCTAGAAGTCCACCGCAACTCCATCCACACACACAGAATATAGAGTGTATAGAGTGTTTAAGACAGATCTATGATCGCCTGTCCATTAGATCGGAGACACTGGCCTCTGAACTGAAGCTGTGTGCCTACTCTCTGGAATAGATTTGACCTACTACTTCACAGCCGCCCTGCAACCCAAACCCATCGCTGACCCCACTATGCAGCCATGAAATGTGATCCACCACCTGTGATTGGCCGGGGACTGCTTTTGGGATGGCAGGGGGGGCTGGTGGGGCTGAGGGGGGATGGACGGATGACAGAGAGACGTCTAAATGTTGGGCACACTGGATTATTCGCATGGCACTGAATTTTTTGGACATCCTCTTACATTTTTAAGATCTAACCCTGATCAAATAGGAACAAAGCTGCCGCCTGGCCAACCTCACGGCTGTCTGCTCACCTCTTACTATCTATAGGATCAAACTACTGCTCACCATACACACATGCTTAAAATACAGGCGTCTGATCAGCTATCTGAAACCATGATTTGCCATTGAACTGTTTATGTGAGCAAACAAATTTCACTCTGCGACTGTACCAAAGACTGTAAGCTTGTGAGTGGCAGAGCCAAAACAAACAGTAATGCAGAGCAGCTGGCTGGGAAAGAATTTTAATCTTAAGGTGTGGTTTGAAAATAGAATAATAATCCAGATATCCACAATGCTGAGGAGATCAGCAGCAAAGAATTCTGGCCACGTTTAATGCCTGACTAAAGCTACAAATAGTTAACAGAGAACTTGTAGGTGGGAAAAGGTTTTCAATTCCACGGCACAGGCAAATGCTGACAGGGAGTGGAGCTGGGCAAGCAAGCGACGTAACTGAGCTCAGCAGCCTCCACGAAAAGCAAGCAAGAAGTCGCCAGACAAGAGTAAATCTAAGACTGACTTTTAGTCATTGGTGAAATAAAAGTTCTTGATCAATGACAGCGTAAAGAATGGACAGCGTATACGTGACGTCGGCCACAGGTGTCCAGAGCACTGTTATGAAGTTCAAACTTGTGACACTAGCCATCACCATGTTGGCTATACTGCCTCTTCTGCCTCCTGGCTAATGGAAAAACCGGCAATGAAGTGGATCATCGGCTGACCTGAGGCAGGCCGAATGACGCCTGGGTGCTCCAAACAAGTCATCCGTAACGGCACCTACCTGTCAATCAAATGCCAGGTAGGTGCCATGCTCTTAATTATGCATAACTTTAAGCATTCATATAATTTGAACAGGTGAGTGCAGTTGTCATGAATGGGAAAACTAGCTATAGAGACCAAAACTGTTCTTGTACCAGGTTTGTAACATTATTATTTCTGCTGTGAAGTTGGACATTTTAACATGGGGACTTATGGAGACAGCAATGTTCCATAGCCTGTCATAGCTCAAGGACCTACAGTCATTGGCACTTCCACATTGGCTTCATTTGCCAGCCTCAGAGGTTGCTGTTGATGTTTGGTTGTTAGTAAAGTTGTTGATCATTTGTAATGTAATCAGAACTGCACAAATTGGAGCCGCTAATTCACAAAAATAATTTCTACCAATTGAAAAAAAAGGAATTACCTCACAAGTACCGAACATAAAATTAATGTACCCAGTAACTTTCCACCAATGCGTTTGCCATATTGTCATAAATCTGTAAATCATTGTATCAGCAAAACTATTCATTTTAATGTGATTTAATGTGATTTAATGTCTGCTTTCAGCCATATCGCCCATCCCTGTACTGTACCTTACTATGAAGCTGGGTTAGTAAGAATTGTGCACTGCAAGCCACTCATGCACACACACCACCCCCACGCCACTGTCAACCCAGGTGAGGTACTTACATGTAGCTTAAGTGGTGACCCAGTGTGTTAGCTCCAGCACCCTGCCCCTCTACCTCAAATATTCACTGCCATAATCCATTAAGGAGCCCGCCACATCAGCAAAGTCCTCCAGGACCAGGCTGGTGGAGTCCTCACCAGAGGGCAGCTCCGGGTCTGTAGCCCAGGGGATCTGATAGCTGTCATGCTGAGGGGCCTCAGGATCTTCCATGGTAGTCTTCTTTGGTCCCTGCAGGTGGGGCTGGAAGGGCTGAAACTGGGCAGGATTAGACTTCTGGTAGGCCGGTGCCGGGTCTTCTCCCCGCTGTTCAGTTTGTTGCTCCTTGGTGTTGCCGCCATCACTGCCACTGCCGCCCTCGCTGCCCTGCGAGGAGGGGGCCAGCACGTGGTAGAGGCTGGGGAGGCGGATGTCCAGCAGCACACCACTCTTAATGTAGAGCTTGTTGTTGAGGTTGTAGAGCTTCTCGGCGATGTCGTAGCCCAGCATGACGGAGAAGACTCGGGCTATGTAGCGTTCCTTTGATATTAGCGTATAGAGTCGACGGCGACGCCATGAGATGTAGCGAGAGTCTTCCTCTGCTGTCAGAGTCACCTGGAGAATAAGAATGAAACACCTGAATATCAATGGTTCCAACATACTCTGTGGAGTCCACCACTAGCAGTAGCACGGAGCAAAGTTTTTAACAGTGGGTTCCCATTTTCACGCATTGCGCATAAACACAAGGACAGCCATGAGCATAGGGGTCATATGACTTCACAATATTTCTCTGATTGACAGGTGTAGAGTGTAGAGAAGTGGCCAGGAAGAAGACTGCTAGCTGGTAAACATGTATGTAAACAATGCCATATATAACAGTGAATACAAATGTAACTCTTTTTTTTGTTTGAAAGAACTTTAAGAGATGTCGTGGACAAATCTCAACTTTTCTGAACACAAGTCATTTTCACTCTTTGACTTTATGAAAACATATTTTAGTTTAGAAAGACAAAGCTTCTCATTTTTCTTAGCTTATCTTTTGACAGCAGCCATTTTGACATGAACTAACAGGTAAACACAGGTGTTATCAATCATACTAATGGTTCAGAGTCAGGGTGCTGCTGTGGTGCATGTTGGCTGATTGGAAAGTCTACTATTTCACATCAAAATGGCTGCCGAAACCTGTTGTCCAGGCCCTTTAGGTATAACGCGTGTTGTTTCAAAGGTAGCTGTTGCCTTGAATGTGCTGTCTGAGATAACACTGATTGTGGAACCAGACCTGGGTTGGCAAATACCGCATTGCGTGAGGATCGCCAATGCTGTTTAGCCTTTACCGTCCTTGATATTGCATTTTTATTAGACCCAGTGGGGGTGTGGATGGGCTTTTAGAAATGTTGGTGCTAATGCTAATGACGCTAATACTTTTATATTCTTTTTTTTCTAAATCCAACTTCAGTCCACATTTTTGTAGGTTCATATCAGACAGACAGGGTTCTGGTACACTAGGTTCTCCTCTCCTCATCACTACATGTACATATGTATGAGGTTTTATAGTGTTTAGGTGACGACCTGTGTGGTCGTGGCGGTGTTTCAGTACCCTTATAGCCCTCACGTAACCCCACATGATGTCTAGACCAACATAATCTTAGGTGGTTTTTAAATTGCAGATTGGTGTCAGCATTTGGTATTTTTGTATGAATAATTTATACAAAAAACAGTCAATCAAAAAAAATAAATAGTATTCAGCGTCTATATTAATAACCAATTAACTGCTGTTTTTTTTCCAAGCAAAAATATGTAACAGTCCTAATTCAAGCTTCTCAAATGTGAGGATTTGCTGTTTTTCTCTGCAATTTATAAGATTTATGTGGTGTTTGCAGTATTTCAAGACATGACCTGGCTGTGGGAACATTTTATAAACAAAATGATTAATCATTTAATTAAACAAATAAATGGCAGATGAAAATTATCATTACTTGCATCTCTACATCTATTTGTGCACCTTTGTTCACTGTGACCTCTGGGCCTGTTTATACTTGAACTAAATGAATCTAGAGCAACAGGATAATGGAAAGACAAGAGGACAAGTTACAGCTTTCTCCTGTTCAGCTTATCAGTTAGATGCTGACTCCGATAGAAGGCAACAAAAGACAATTTGATATCCACGTCTGGTTTCTTGTTCCAAATCCTTCAATGACGGCGCTTCACGTTAACGTTCACATTTCACTGCCACACTTTGAGCCTCGCATCCACGCATTTAATTTGCTCTGTCAAAACATAGAAACGAACCGCATACCTGGAACTTTCCCTCCTCGTTTGGTCTGAGAGACTCCCACTCTGGAGAGTCGAGGAACTGGTGGCGGTGGATGTAATGCAGGAACTGGCCCTCCAAAGACACGTTAATCCTAAAACAATAAGAGTAAGATTCAGATTAAAAAGAGAGACAAGGTATAAGAAGAGAAAATGAGAGCAGAGAGGGAGCCGGAACTAACTTTGCCAGTCTAAGACCGTCTAACTAAATATTAATACAAATATAGCTATGGATAGACTGAAGAGTAAAGATTTCCTTAAACACTACATAAAGTCTTTATGATAAACTGATAATACCAAGTTTTATCTTCTGCCAGGATTCCCTCTGCACACAGAAATCATAGTTTAAGACATCAGGACATTCCTCCCTCAGAAGGAAGTTTTATTTTAAAAAATAACTTCCGCAGGGTGAGATAACCCAGCACACTGAACCGAAGCCTTCACTGAATTACGTCAAAGGTTTCTGTTTGATCGTTGCTTCAATGTGAGTTGAGTGTTGTCATATCTGCTTCATATCAATCACCTGCCATCTCCAGAAAGAAGATGAAGTCTCCTCCAGGAAATAATTCATTGAAATAATATTCTCCTCCAGACTTTATTCTCACATGTAAGTCTTTTTGTGTCTCCGAGCAGAAATGGAAAAATGCAGACGTAGATCAGTCTGAACGACTCAGGTATTCTGTCAGATAAATGCTTATCTTAAGTGTTGGTCTACTATGTATGGCTCATTTTTGTAGCAGTTTAAAACTACTAGAATAATTATTTATAGACTCTTTAATTCACTAACAGCTTGCTGTGAGTATTAATGCCCTTGTTGGCACTTACACTGTCTGGGTTAGGGACTTCCACTGGAGATTCCCAAAATGTTACTGTAGTGCCAGTGCTGTACTTTGTTGCACATGCACGATATGGCCAGAAGTATGTAAGACATCTGTCTTTTGGTCTGAGGCTGTTTTCAACATTTCACGTTTTAACATGACAATAAACTCATGCTTAACGCTGCATCAATAAAGAAGAAGTAGTTTTCCCAGTTCTGTGAGTCCTAACCTCAAACCCATCCAACACTTTTGGTTGAGCAAGAAGGCTGACTGTGTCGCCCTGCGGCAAGATTCATCTGGTTAAAAGTGTTCTCAGAAGAGTGGAGGCTGTTACAGCAACAAATTACTGCCTGAGATTTTTAAGTGAGATGTCCCAACAATCACAGGTTTGTGTGTCCACATACTTCAGACATTGTAGTGCAGTCATACCCAACAGAAGATGGTTCATTCGTGAAACGTAACACGTTTAGTTGTAAAACACTAAATACAGATGTCTGTTATGTAACAGTCATGCTAACTTTTAATCTCCAAACAACCAAAAAGCAGTCAAAGAAATCATTATTAGCTGTTTGTTTGTTTGTTCTAAATCTGGCTCATATGCTGAGCTGTCATCAATACGGCCAACGTTTAATTCAAGGTAAGAGGAGCGGTCAGCTGTCCCAAGTACAAAGATATCATTTAACCAGCTGGCAGTGTGCAGAGGGACGACACACTGGTGAGTCACAGACAAAAATACTCTTGTTTACAACATTTCTCTTGTGTAGGCTCCAGGACTGTGAAATCTAATGCAGCTCTCTCTTTGAGGATGTTTGGATGAAGAGGATACATTTCCTGTGACCGTTCCACGCTGCCAGCAGCATAAAAGAGACAGAAATAGAGATCCAGTTCTGCAATAAGCTGTTCAATTGGATTTCTTTCAAACAATGGACGCTGGTTCTTCTGTCACTAGAAAGACTTCAACCAATTAAGACTACAGCATATACCTGTACAAATGAGTGAATGCCTCATGTTTTAGTCACACTAAAGCTACACTGAAGCCTGCAACATACTATGGCCGTGTCCAAAAATGAAATCTCAGATTATAAATGGGAAAATAAGAGAGAACTACCTTTCATCTTCTTGGTCAGAAACTCCCATACCTCATAAAAGATGTTGAAGGTACACCCAGGTACAGCACAACAAGTAGACACACTAATGGTAGTACAAAGTACAGCTCTGATGTACTTGTACTCTAACTGTTTCATTTCCTGCTGCTTTACACCTCAACTCCATTACATTTCAGAGGGAAATAATGCACTTTTTGCTGTAGTTTAAGAGAGAGCTTTACCTAGAGCATCTTACTCATTTATAATAGTCTAATAATCTAAATTAACCTCAGCAGGAAAGCCGGGTCACCTTGCTGCTGTGTATGTATAAGTGCACAGGGTGTGTCACTACACTGCTGGTTGCGCTACTTTTCAGGTGTAATCAATTTTTTCATAAAAGTTGATCAAATGACTATGTGTCATGTAAAAGGAGTTGTTCATAGCGCTGAGCACACGGATCATTTCACACAATGCTGCAGTTCCCCCTTTTAGCACCTTTCAGCACCTTTCAGCTTCTTGTTTTGGTTTTACCGCTGCAAAGATAACGACTAGCTGGTGTAGCATCTAGCTGTTTAAAAGCCAGGCGTTTTACTCAGGAGCTGGTAGAGGCTAAGGACAGAGCTAAAATACTGGACTTACGCTCATTGAGTAGCCATACAAACAACTTCAAACGGATGCTAATGTTGCTCTGTGTCTGCAGGATGTGCAAAAAAAAACTTTCTGCTAACATTTTCACTATATCCACTTCAAAAGTGATCATTAGTGAGTTGAGTTATTGCAGTTTTACTTGGAATTAAGTATGTTTATGTGACAGTTTTGCTACTTCTACTCGAGTGTGTTGATTGTAATTCTTTGTAGACAGTTAGTGGTTGTGTTTTGGATTATGTAGTACAGGTGTGTAGATGTACACATGTCCACACCACACACACACACACTTCCCACCTCCCGGACAGCAGAAAGGAGAGCTGGTCGATGGGCGTCTTGCCCTCCACAGCGTACGTCTCTCCTGCCTTCAGCTCCACCACCTTGTTCTCAAAGGCACTTGTGATCTCCTTGAACACATGGACAGGCACGCCCAGCGGCAGGTAGACCGCCTGGTAGAGGGAGGTCAGCTCCTCACTGCGTATTCCTTCCTGGTGCAGCCGGTAAAGGAGGTGGCAGATCTGAGCTAAACAGACCAGCAGCAGAAGCAGGTTCCAGGTGAAGACGTCCAGGCCGCACATCGTCAGCCAGCCCCACAGGGTCAGGCACAGGAAGGCCGGGGTCAGGAAGCCAAAGATGAAGAGGCACCCATAGGCCCCACTGCCTCCCATGTAGCCAAGGAACAGGAAGGTGTTGCCCAAATGGTAGATGGCGCCCTCTGTGTTGTTGGTCCAGCCATCACAGAGAGGGGCAAAGAGCAAGTTGTCCAACAGAGTTGAGTTGTCTGTGCTCATGTTCAAAACGCTTCAAATGACAAGCTGACGACAGGCTTTCGATGCTCAAAAGGACCAAAAAAGACTTCTAATCTAACAAAACTACTTCTGTCCCACAAACACTTACAACTGTTTGTTTGAATATGATCTCGATCAAAAATAAACAGCTGATACTGACCAAAACTGTCACACGCAAATGTTTGTTCCCTTGGCATGCAGTGGAAAATTCTTCAATATGAAAAAGTTCTCACGGCTCTACTTGTTATCGAAACGCAGCTGGAATGAGTTTCTTCTTCTTCTTCTCTCATTATGCGTCCCTTCCTCTCTGCTCTGGCTTCTCACACCCGTCTCTCCCTTCAGAGTCTTCCTGTCGTTCCTCTTGCTGTGCTTTTCTGTCTATTTCTCTCACCCATTGGCCTGCACTGTGGAGCCAACAGCTGGAAGAGAAGGGATAAGGGAGGGGAGGTGGGGTGTTGGGGGGCGTTGATAGAGCCCTAGGAGGATAACCATGTTTGGAATTGAAACCCAAGGAGGAAAGAGGTGGACAGAAAGCAGGCCTGCTACTTAACATAACAGAGAGAGAGAGAGAGGGGGAGAAAGAGAGAGAGAGAGAGAGAGAGAGAGGCAGGAAACGGGAGGGAGGAGAGGGACTATAACAAATATCTCGGAGAGGCCGAGCCCCACAGTGTCAAAAAAAAAAAGTTCATCCAAAGCTACAACACAGTTCTTCCTTCACCTGAACTTTCTGAGTCCAGTTTGCTCTCAGGAGAGCCACTCAGCTGGTGCATATTTAGACACCGAAATAAGTAGGATGACAGCACAGGTCAGATTTCAGGTACAAACTCCCACCACTACTGCCGCCTCACATATCTGACTGTCTTCTCAACCGGGGCGACTCATAGTCCATCTCAGTCCATTTGAAATTTATCTTCTGTGCTTTATGTTTTCTTTTTTTTTAGGAGAGCAAGAAAATAAACATAATACAATATAATAAAAATGTATGCAAATGGACTATAAATGTATATAAAGCGTAATTATGGCCCCATCCAGAGATCAAAGATCTGTATTTTACACAAACATTGGGCAGTATTGACAGATTTAAGAATGTTCAGGAGGAAAGTAGATTATATGAGCTGTGTCTGTTTTGTCATGTTTATGTACAATTTAACATAATTCATTCTGTTAGACAAGATAAGAATATTTCATTTAGTCGTTGGTTTGTTTTTTCTTTAGGGTTACAATCACACATGCTAAGTTAACATGCTATAAAATTCTCTTGTGAAGTAGTTTGGGGATCATTCGTAAACCTCATGGATCTGCAGGTGTCATGTAAACACATGCTGACTGGGCATATGTGTATGCACATTACAAAAACAGTTACTGTAGGATAACATTAAACTAGTAACTCAGATGTTGACAAAGTTCTGTTCACCTGTCATTATAGACAGGTCAATATTGTATAATATGTCACTATATACACGCACACACACATTAGGTCCAACTTGTCACACAAGGTGATGCCTGAGGCCAATCCACTGATTTGCACAGAGCTCTGCAAAACTGTTTAACAGGTGATAGAAAATTAATGAAATTAACTTTAGTAACCAATGCTAAGTGCGACAAAGGGGACTAACAGCTGCATACCAGTTTAATTAGAAACTGGAGTGAAAGACATCCAAGAATCTCATTGATTGCATACAGTTCAGCTGCAGATTTGTGTTTCCTAAAGTAATTGCAAGTTCTTAAATGACTTTGTTATTTAACATTCAGCATATGCTCATCTCTACATTAAGTAGCAAGGAGTGAGTCATGTGATCGAATCGAGAAGGTCACAATGGAGGTGTTAAGGATTTGGACCACCGCGCACACAAAGAACGGCCGCATGAACACAACTTCAAGAAACCAAACCCTCTCAAATACTTTGTCGCATGAACAGGAGGTGAGCTAGTTACAGTTTAACACTGCAGAAGTGCTGTAACGTTTCCAGCGGGTTTTATGAACGTGTCAAAATACATGTCCACTGCCAGGCACACTTCAGAACGACTGGCGTGCGCTACAGGCAAGAATGCAGATATGTCAAGTATTGACTCTGCAGGGCAGGAGTTATTTTTAAGCCTAAGTGCATACCAGGGACAGCAACTGTAGTGAGCAACCGCTCAGAGAGAGAATGGACCTACAGTATGGAACCTTAAGATGAACATTAATAATGCCAACAGTGAGTTATTGCATAGACTTTATTCAATTTCACACATTTTAGATACGTTTTTTCAAAATCTTAGGACTTAAAAAACAATTTCACAGAAAGACCGTCAACCCAGCAGTGCATCACCGCCACCATTTCCCCTTCAGGCTCAGGTATAAATAAGGTGAAAAAAAGGGAATGTCCAGGGTCGTCATCTTCCACAACAGCACACTGCAGAAGAGAAAAAGTTGTGATTACAAAAGGTTTAATATATACAATGTTAAACAAACCTCTTCAGGGTAGTTTGCAATGTTGTAAACTGAAAAATAAACCCACAATCAGAGACACGGTTTAGATTCACTCTGATGATTTAGCTACATGACTAATACAACCCACTATAACTAACTTCAGATTTCTCCTGTAAAGAGCAAGTGAATATAAAAAAGGCAAAGTCAGACAGCCAGGCCATTTGAACCGTTGAAACATGAACTAAGCCACATGGCTTCAGGCATAGTGTGTAGTCCTGCAAGCACAGAGACACTTGCTCCACCCCCCTCACCACACACTCTGCACCTCATTACATGATGTTCTAGTCAGGATACTGCAGAGCAACGGATGAAAGCAACAATAGCCAAGAGACAACTGACCCAGCAAGAGGAAACAAACACCATGAAAACAAAAACCTGGTGAATAACTAATTTTAATCTAACAACTAAATCTGGGATCTACAGTCTTGCAGCACTAGACAGAGATCTCATATGAAACGGGTACTCTAAATACAAAGTAGTTCAGTCTGACAAACTGTGGCAACTAACAAACTAGTGTATGCTGTTAACCTCAGAACATACCTTACCTGAAACAACACTCTCCAAATTGTCCTGTGCATCTATAGTCTGACAGTTTACAAGCACGTGAACTCCGCATGTCAGCACCATGTCACCTAAAGACTTTGGACTACCGCAGCTTTTTAAATTTTCAGCGGTTTCTAGTTTTAGACAAAAGTTAGGAGAAAGTGCTCAGTCTCTACTGAACAGATGAGACCAGCTTGTGATTGTAAGCTTTTTCATGGTTCACGCAGAGGGCAGAGCCTCATTTACACACCAGAGTGACTCAATTCAGGCTGGCCTTAGGTTGTCAGAATACATCTGCCTGTGTCCCGTCACCACTTCGTGCATTCAAATTTCCAGTTGCAATTTTGTAGGCAAATTAAATTGGGGCAAATTCAAGTTAGGTCAACAAGGTCACACTAGAGGCAAAATCTACAACACCAAGTATACAAACCCATGTGCACATAACAGGCCAAACTTTTAGTGAGCATTTGGCATTATCAGACTGTGAGCCAATTAGCCAACACAGTTAAAAAGGTCTGATTGTTTCCAAAGTGCCTCCAGGAACTAACATGTTGCAATATAAGTGAGTGAACTGTAACGATCTTTGCCGGTACTGCTGAACAACACTGTCACTGCCAAAAAAGGTTCACAGATAAAAACTTAATGAAATAACCCAGCAGCAAAACTACAGTTAAGCATTACTCTGATTTCACTTGCCAGTGCACTGTGCTATTCACAGATGTGTGCAGTTATTCACTGGTTGTCTGCCTTCTTATGGAGGGTCAGACAAGCTCAGGTGTAAATAATTTTAAATCAATCCATGCAGTTCTTAAAGTTTATACCTCAGCAACATGGTAATGTGCGTAGTGAACGCTTAGCTAGAATAAAGTGATCTTGGACTACCTTACCTGTGCATATTTACACAGTACAAGGAAGTTAAAAGGTAAATAAAGTTACGTGTGCAGGGTTTCAGTTACATTTTAAAAAAACTAAACATTGAGCCAATTTAAGATGGACTTCAAGACATTTAAGATTCAAGTTAAAATTTTAATTGCATTAACTTCATAATCTAGTTAATGTTAAAAATCAAGACAGTTAAAAAAACCTCACCCTGTGTGCATGTGTGTATACCTGTGATGAATTTGATACTTACCACACGCACACAAAATGGAGTGGTTAAATCTTGAAGCCAAGCGCCCTCATGCAATCTTTATGTGCCTCGATGAGTTGTGTGCACTGTTCCTCTCCCTTTTCAATGATGCTGTAGGAAAGAAGAAGAAAACCCAAAAAAGGGCACATTAATATTTTCACCTGCAACAAGAGCAAGTCTCCCTGGCCAGATACTCACCAAGCATCTCTGACTTTCTTTGTCTCTGGACAAGCACAGCAAGGTTTCAGAGGCTTCTTCTGCTCAGTGCCCTCAGCAGCTGACTCCACACTGGCAGCAGACAAAGTCGACATCTTCTGGCCTAGTTAGAGGGGGGGCAAGAGGCCTTGTTCACAGGTGAACGTTTGACACAAGTGTAGATCATTTTAATTAAGATGTGTAGTTTCTAAGGTTGATTCCTTAGCTACATGGATCATATGTATAACAAAACAAGCCTTAACGTTAATTGACACATTTCCTACATATTTATAGTACAAAATGTCTTCTGTGAAAGTGTTAAGATAGTCTGATGCAACAAACAAGTTAAAACGACACCATTCAAAACAAGCTAGTTCCTCCTGCAGAAGGGGAGGAACGGACCTGTATGAATGTTTTGAGTCTCCTGTTGGCGTCATGTCTGAATGATTAGCCAGTCAGTGTCCAGCTTCATAAATGTATGTACACAGGGTCACATGAAAGGGGCTGAACTGATGTAACATTAGCGAAGATTACAGTACTCATGTGGCGGGCACAGGTCACTGACAGGACGAGTGTGAGGCACGCTACACATCCTGTGCACTGGGCTCAGCTGAGGTCGATTAGCTTTAGCTAACAGTTTGGAGACATTACACAACGCACACGCCGGCTAACACAGTTAGCCAACGATGGCTAAGTCTGATAACTTTACCTACAGGCACACGCTCCCGTTACCGGTGTCACGGCAGATAAACGACACGGTTAAACAACAGCAAACGTGGCGTGGGGAGCCACTTAAAACGGCAGACTAACGCGACGGCTGCGCTGTGTTATGTAACTTACTTGTTTGGAGGCTGACAGCACACGGTAAAGGACGCTTCACCTTCAAAATGAAACCAACATGGGAGGAGGACAGCTTCACGTGTTGGCGACGTTTTTATACAAAGTCACGTGACTACAAAACTCAACTGAGGCTTCTGGGAGGTGTAGTGTTTTATATCAGACGCGGGAAGCGAAGAAACCGAGGAAGCTAACACATTAGCACGGTAGACCAGAGCATCTGTGGATGTACAGTAAGCTTATTAAATGCAATATTATGATTTTATATTGTTTTTTATACATATCTATATTCATAACGACAGATATTTTGACCTTGAAACAAACAAAAAGTCTCTTTAGTTTAAATTAGATAAAGATAGCTAACGGCTGCTGAGTGAATGAACAGACATAATTGGTCTGACATCACTTTATTTGAATTAGTCAACATATTTATTTAAAAAAAGAGAGAAAGAAAACTTAAACATAGTCTTTGTTTGGTTGTGAGTTATATATCAGTGAGAATACAAGGCCATGTAATTATTTGAACAAAGCTTGGCACAGTGACATGTCATAACTCACAGGTGTATTAATTAGAGCTGCGCTGGGCGGTCCTGCTGTTGTCCTGCTGATTCATTGTCACTTACTGGGAAACTGACATGCTCCTCACTATAATTAAGTCCACCTGTGTTTTTCCTGCTGTGATAAATCAAAATGTCTGCTGTGCAAACTGTCCATATGAGGACTGTGGTCTTTTCTAATTGAGAGAAATGACCCAGAAAGTGACAGCCACAAAACCTTCTTTCTACTCTGTACTGGAGCATCCTTTACAAAAGGAAAGGAGATCACGCTGTTCCACAATTCCTTGCGGCAAACTCACATTTATAACATTAGCTGTCGCATAGTTATGGGCATAGTGTAAGTGTGGCACCATGGTTGTTCTTTCTTACTTCAATAATGATGAGGAAATGTGGTTACACTGTAAAAAAAGAAACTTTAAAACGAATTTTACCATAATAAATGATATAACCTTTTCTAATATTACGGTATTAGGATATTATTACTGTTGATTTCAGTTATAAGGTTGTCGAGTTAATCCATGGTTTGACAGTTTTTCACTGTAAAATCTACAGACATTTTTTACAGTGTTAAATTTCAATACTAACTTTATATTAGAACATATAGAACATTACTGATTACTGGTTTTAATTTCATATATATGTAACCTGTGCTTCTTTGCATAATTTTAAACAAGACAGTTGATTTGCAAAAAATATGAGATCAGCTCTGCTGTTTCTGATGCATCTGTTCAACTGCTCACTTCCACTCCTACCCGGCCAATACACACACACACACACACACACACACACACACACACACACACACACAGAGATACACACAGATACAAATTTTCCCTCAGCTATAAAAAATTAATACAATGAAAATTCATCATTCCACTGCTCAAAGATGATAAAGTTACTGTTGCTGCGCCATTACTCATGTATCATAATATAAAGATTCAGATAAACCTTTTTTAAACTGCCAGATGAACTGGCACTGAATGTCCCACTCTCTGCATACGGTGTTACAGTTACGAGTTTACAGGTTAAGATTTTACATAAAAATATCCTATGTGCTATATTTAGAAAAAAAAATACAGAAAATTAATCTTTTCTTCTTTCCTCTTGTATCACATCAATCATTGTCATCATTGCACAGCCCCTTTAGACTTATCCTGCGACCTTTGGGATGCTATAAATATGATGCGTCAGTATTTCATAAACTATGGGAATAACAACAAAAATGCAAAACTACGTCCTTTCTAGCTTCAGCTTATATTATATCTCACCAGTACCACAGTAATATTCCTAAACATTTCCACTGCTATTACCCAGGTCAATATGCTAGCTATGCTATATACAGCTACAACCTAATCAATATTGAATATGTATTATGTTTCAGTATAGATTGATATGTCCGTTAGTTTTTTTGATGAATTATTATGTATTATTTATCTAAGATGATGTAAATAATATTATATAAAATAAAAAGATAATGCTATAAAAGCACCACATGATCACATTTGAGAAGCTTGAAAGAAAACAAAGTGTTGCTCTGTTTTTACTATTTGTTATGTACTATGAAAATTGTTGAATTGTTTCGTTTGCTTCAGCACACACTGTGCTATTGTTAAATATCAAAATATGTACATGTACATGTGCTCATGTTGATAATTCAAAATATATAGAACTGAGTTGAAAATTAAGATCCAGCCACCCTAGAGTTCATGCTGTTTTGTCATCTCCTTTGTCAGATATGATATGATATGATACTGTAAAATATAGTTACTAGTGGGCAGAACACACACTGCAGGGCCTGCAGGGAGTTCTGTAAAATGAAAAATGTTCATTTTCTGTCCTACAATACTGGAGGTACATGTTTGTTTTCATGTGTCTACTGGGTCTACAGTGCGTCAGCGCAGCAAAGCAGTGCGTAAGCAGGAGGACTGAGTCACTTATTCTAGTCTGAGGGCCAGCTGTGTGCTAGATAAATGAGCTAGTAAGCATATTGTTCGTTTCCTCTGTAAAGTGATAGATATGCACCTCCATTTAAAACACACTTTGCTGCAGTTCTTGCTGTGCATTTCGCAGGATTCATCCATATAGGTTTGTACTATAAAAAAATGAATGCAAAACAAGTGGCATTGAAACACGCTGTAATTTCAGTTTCATCTGAAGTCCGTCTTTGTTTGGTGTTCCCTGTAGACAACTGCCCCCTGAAGGAAGAGAGGTGTAGGGCCACAGTCCTGACTGTCTGCCACCTCCTCCTGCTGTGTGCATGAAGCTGACAGCAACGCCTTGGAAAGCACAAGTGTAAGCACTCTTTGTCTCTTGCTTTGATCAGCATTTTATGCAGCGAAGCGATATTCTCCCATGGCCTGTATATTCCAATAAAACTTGTCCTCTGTTGAGACATACAACACAAGAAACAATGGGAGAAAGTAACCAAACTTCTATTGGATAGCACTGTAGCAGCGTCTCGCAATAAATTGCAATAATGAACGTTTTTTGAAATAACAAAGGAAAAGTGCGAGCCACAACAGAGCAGACACTTCTGTTATTTTCCTTTAATTGGCTGAGCTGCAGGGTGGTAATGATGCAAAGACCCTTTAGAGAGGTTCAGTGATTCTGCAGAAGTTACTGAGAAACAATGTTTAGGTCTTTTAGAGACTGTCTTAACGACAGTATCGAGTGGTCCAACACCAGCTCATGCATCCTGCTGTATATGAAAAAAAGTCTCCTTTCTTCAGTGGTACCACTTAAGTGGTAAAATGATTAAATGATTTCGTAAAATGTCTGTCCTCTGTTGGACACATCTCATGCACAAAGCTGCCAGTAATTCACCTTACACTGACCCCTCAGTTAATCCCACCGTGCTGCTACATCCTATAATATCATTTTCATTCTGTTATTCTGGATACTTCAATGCAATCCTACCAAGATAATGCGGCAGCAGCCAGATAAATATAATCCCAATATTCTACCTTGTAAACTCTGAAATGAAGTATTTCAGCATCCATGTTGTTTTGCTACTCACGTGAAATGTACAAACAAACAACTCAGGGGCTGGCTCAGAGCTGCAAGCATATGTACAGCATCAGGTAACACAGTACAGTGTTTAATTACATCCCTGGTAGAGATGGCTCAGACTCAACTTGTCCCTGCACACACTGGCAGATGTCTAGTTCAAACAATAATTGTGATCCTCTCTGCACACACACACACACAGACACACGCACACAGACATACGCACACACATGCCATTGTCTTCTTGTCTTCAGTATTAATGTGAGCTGGACCTTACACTCTTGACGTGGCTTGATTCATGTGGGGATGAGACACAGATACTGAATAGTTGATGAGCTGGGAGAAAAAGAAAAGAAGTGGAGGGGTGGGGTGGGGGCAGAAATAGAGAGAGGGAGACAGAGGGAGGGAACAGAAAGGCGGGTATCCACTCGCCTCACTCCACACAGCTTCTATAAGCCCTGAGGTTGGGAGTCTTGATGGAAAATTACCTTGTGACCACAAGGGGAGGTCAGGACTGGTAGAGTCAGACTCTACTTGTCCTGAGCAGGAGCAGCAGCAGCAGCAGCAGCAGCAGCCGAGAGAGGATGGCAAGTGCGTTTGGCTGATCAGAGTGGAACAAGGACGGGACATGGAGAAACTAAGAGGTCCCACTGTGGGATGCACCAAAGCCACCTGTGGATGGAGAGCCATGCTTCTCCCACAGCTGAATCGGCAGTCCCTGTACGTGTACGGCAGCGAGATGGCCGTGGAGAAGGAATGTATACGACAGCTGCAGAGCGGAGTCTTTGTCATCCACCCGTTCAGCATCATGAGGTATTTAATAAATTTGATAGATTCAGGCCAGTCCTGTGCCTCCACTTATAGTCTGCACGTTGCTTTAAAAGTTGTGTAGTTTCTGGAAGTTTTTGAAGGTGTTTCATTTGGCTTTGGTGATAAGGGAAGTGTCATCTTGTTTATTGTTCTCCATATTATTAACTGACTGATTGATATTTTGATCAAAAAATGCCAAACTTCTTTTCTTTTGTTTTTTCTGCAGTAACATTTTTAGGTCATTTTGGAAACAAACTAGTTGAGGGCATCACTTGGAGTGTTTGTTTTTTTTTATATATATTTTTATATTTTCAATAAGCAATTCATCAAGAAAATGATCTGCTGTTTAATTAATAATAAAATAATAATTAATTAGAATAATTGTTAGTTGCAATGCGATGCTATAATTGATTATGTTTTGTATTGTAACATCTGAGCAAATGTGAAAAATGTAATAGAATTAGTGTAAAATGTAAACATTACAGCAAAATAAGCAACCTCAAGGATTTTTAAGCTGAGACTGAAGGATTAGAAGGAAAAATCAGAGATCATAGATTTTCTTTAAGAAGCATGTCACAGAAGGCTACTTTTGCTTTATTGGTACAGTATTGCTATTATTAGTTGTAAGGTGAGCAGATGGAGTGAAAACAGAGAGGGAATGAAACAAATGAGATCAGCGAACAGAGTTATTTGAGCCTGGCAATCGAACCCTGACTGAGAAGATGTGCAGTTACAGTATCGGAGTCTTTAGGCTGCATAACTCAGCTTGCCTTATCTGCTGCAGCATGACAGTCTAATGAGTTTTTCTGGCCCATAAACTGAGACTTCTAAATGCAGCCCTGTGGGAAACGAGATCTGAGGCTCAGTCATACGTCACACATATGTTTCTGTGATCCTGCAGGAGCTACTACATCATGTGCATGATGGCAATCACATTTCTGAACCTGATTGGGATTCCCATGGAGATAGCGTTTCTGGACGGAAACAGCGGGCTGGTATGGGAGGGATTTAACGTGTTTTCAGACACGCTGTTCCTGATAGATGTGGCTCTGAATTTCCGAATGGGCATCATAACAGAGGACGGCGAGGTGAGAGTGGCTGTACTCTATTTTCAGACACAATCTGGAAGACCATAATCCCTGCACAGACAAGCACATACAATCCATCTCTGCCCCATCTGTAATCTACTCAATACACGAAAGGCTAGATTAACAAACCTCCCTCCCCCAGCTCCTGGATACGGGCAAAATTGGCACCTGCTGTTTGATTTTATAACAGGGATTATGATGTATTGGATGAATAGGAAGTATAACATTTCCATTAAGTATTATGCAAACTATATCCTGTTTGTTTCCATCTGTCCGCACGTTTGACTTCGATCTGCCAATCATAAATGGCCCATCTGTGGTGTTGACTCTGGACCACACAAACATCTGGTTCTGCCAGATTTATTCTCACTCGGTTTCCGTCTGTTTGAAATATTCATGCGTCTGCTTCAGCAACAATTCAACAACGCTGTCAGATCAGTGTTGACTTTTTTAGAGCACACCACTAATCTCATCTGACACAACTGTCTCCCTTAATTTTGGACAAACTAAGTGCAACATTGTGTGTTGAAATGGACATGTGATCGTGGCACGTGCTGCACGGCATCTTCATCCATCTGCTCAATCTGCTGCTCTGTTCTCTTTCACAGGAAGCTATTCTGGATATCAAGCGGATCCGAGTCAGTTACCTGAGGACATGGTTCATTCCGGATGTCATAGCTGCTTTCCCAATTGGCTACATACTTCTGTTTGCGGTAATAACTGCTGTCGAAGCAGGAAACAGCCGCTTAGAATGGTTTAGAATTAGAAACTTGACTGTAGCAGTAACTAGTAAGATTAAACAAGAAACACCAGTGATAACTGAGCATCTGTTTTTTATTATCCCAGGACTTACAGTACCACAACGACGACAATCCCTCCAAGACCAACAAAATGATGAGGATACTGATGTTTGTGCGGATCCTCAGCTTGATCAGACTCGCTCGAGTGTCCAGACTGGTCAGATTCTTCAATGAAGTGGAGAAAGTAAGTTGGCACCAGACGGTCTACAAAGCTTTGAAATCCAATCAACCTTTGGCCTAGGTACAGATACCTTACCTGGATCTGGCTCCAGTGACCAATCTGACTTTGAGCGTTTACAATGTCATTTGTTAAACGAGCAAAGCCCCACCATCAAAAACGCATTTGCATAATTAAAAAAAAAAATGTAAACAGATTTTTTTAACACTTAACGCTCAAACAACAGACGTCTAGAAAAACAAGTGGACAGGACACCTTAAACCCACGTTGATGATGCAAATGGTAATCTCATAATGAAAGACAATATATCTTGAAACAAATCTTGATATTGCATAATGTATGTTGTCTGGTTGTTGTGTGTAACTCCATGCCTGTAATCGGCTACTGGTGTCTGAAATGAATGGTTTCTGGTGTATCTGTTGGTCTGGCGGTGATTACCGGGTGCTCTTGCTTCGGATAATTTAAATAGATGCTTTGTATTCTCACTGATTTATTGATTTCATAGACAAATCTGTCGAGTTAATAATCCTCTTCGAACTTAGTGCAACATAAGGTCACAGTGATTTCCCTGCATCATTCCATTTGGCAACATGTTGAACCTCCCCCTCAAGTCAAGTTAATCTTGGCGAGCTTTTCTGTCACAGTTCAGTGCCAGGTCACTTTTAGTCTTCCAGGTTTTTGAATCCAGCCATCACAGTTGGCTTGGCCTTATTTCTTGCTTTTGTTTTTTCTTTATAATCCCATGGCTGTTAAGATAGAAGACGCCACATTACCTACAGATACATTTATTGCTGTTTATGATAACCTGGAACTGTACGTTAAATCGACTTGACGCTGCTCTGTTCTATACGCTACGTTGTATTACTTGGACTTGCACAGATGTCCTTTTGCGTCCCGCTTTCCTTGCTGAAAAGGCTGTCTAAACAAGTGAAGTACTCCACTTAGTCAGTTTAAGCCATTTAGTAAAACTGCTGTTGAAGGTGTAGTATTAATGTCACCAGAGCTTTGGACATGATGTAGCATTTTTTTTTTTTTTTTGCTTTTGAAATATCTCAAGCTTTTGTCTGTCTGTTTAAGTTGGGTCAAATTTGGAAACACAGAGATGTGGCTGAGAAGGAAGTCAGTGCAATGTGGCAAGAAACACGCGCAGTCATATTTTTAATTATTATTATTAAGCAGTCCTTTGTAAATCTCTATCACACTTTACAGACCGACATGAGTAAAAACCAGGATCATTTTTTAAAGTGCATTCCACATTTTTATAGTAAGTTAAAGTCATAACAAGTAAAGTAACGTAACTCCAAACTAAATATAAACCCAAAGTTGAGCTCTTTTTATGAAGATTTTTCTTTCTTTATTTAAATAATCCTGAGTACTGTAACTTTGCCATTTAAAAAAAACATTTGCTCTCCTAAAAAAGACATTTTGATGTAGTTGATGCACCAGCCTACTGCTGAGCGAGTGATTATATAGAGTACTGTTTCAATACAGTATAGGCTTGGAGGGACATGGCTGATCCTAGACCAGGCTTAAATCCAACTATGCTGCTGTAATATGTCGCACATCTCAGCCAGCAAAGCTATCAGGACGTCAGTCCTGCAGAGAGCACGATTTTCTTATCAGCTGCGATAAAGTCACACGTTTTTCTTGGCGTCTCTTCCTGACAGGTGTCAAACGCAAACCTGGAGGTGGTCCGCCTGTTCTTCCGCATCTTGTCTCTGTTCATGATGATTTTCCTGCTGTGTCACTGGAACGGCTGCATCCAGTACTTTGTCCCCATGCTGGAGGAGTTTCCCAGTGACTGCTGGGTCCGGAAAGAAAACCTGATGGTGGGACTAATTTTACAAAACATTAAACAACTAATGTAACTCTAGATTGAAAAACTCAAGTTGCTTTTCAAGCATAAATACCAAACTGGTAAAGTTCAGACTTCTGCCGCAGGCTCAAAGCATTTTCTAGGGTGAAAAACCTGCAACGTGTTTAAAAATGTAAAATGTTTCAGTAGTATGATGTCTATAAACAGATCAGATATCTGCATGTGAATGCAGATATCTGTAGGCGAGGCGAACACTTTGGCACCACCGGAAGGGTTCTGGTTTCAGTTTGTTGTCGAGTAGTATTGATCAGTCATGTTTAAGTGGGCTTTGGTTGTAACCTTCAGTGTGGAGAACAAAAGAGGTTAACGTATTGGCAGAAATGAAATGTTGGAACCCTTTGGTTATTGTTTGAGAATGATTTAAAAGGTATCTGTATTTATATGCAACTGCTTATAGAGATTAATACAGATGTGCCATTGTTGTTATTGTCATGAATCAAGTTTTGATTTGGACGTCTTGGCCCGGATATCTGTTCTCTGTCTATAAAAAGTGTCACTAATGTTGAAAAACCGTCTTCCAGAACGCCACAGTGATCGTGAAGTACTCCTGGGGAGTTTTCCGAGCTCTGTCCCAGATGATCGCTCTGTCTTATGGCTCAATGGACGCACCAACAAGTAAGAATTATAGATTTTCTTTATCCCCCACTAAAAAAAGCACAGGTGTATCACATTCTCTCTCAGATGTAAGTGCCTGCCGTTTTACAGTAAATGAGCCGGTGTTGTCGGTGTCTTCTTTTCCAGATTATGTTGAAATGTGGATCGTCATGGTCAGCATGGTGTCCGGGTGCCTGATGTACACTGTCCTGGTGGCAAACGCTACAACCATGATCGCTAACATCGACCCAGCGGCCAAGGAGTACAAAAGCAAGGTCCTCATGGATGACACTGTCCTACACCAGAAAATGCAGATCAGTAGGAAATAAGTTGCTTTACTCAGCGCAGCAGAAATAAGTAATGAGTTAACATTCATTTTGCATCAAGTTCTCCGTTATTTTAGAACGTTAAGTGTTTTAATTAAGCAGAGAGGGTGTGCTGACATCATGACTGACTGAACAGTGGTGAGGTAAACATTATACCATTATGTAACTACCTGAGCAGCTTGAGTAGGCCTTAGTACTGGAAAAGGCTGGGTGTGTGTGTCATGTGTTGTGTGTTGGGGGTGGATCCTGAAACCATGGTGACTTTTCTCACAGATGAGCCGTTTGGAGCACTACATGACCTTCATGAAACTCCCACCAGAGCTGCAGCTTCGTATCAACAACTACTACCAGGCTCGCTATGGAGGGAAGTGGTTTCATGAGAAGGACGTCATGGACACAGTGTCCTCAGCGCTCAAAGAGGTACAGCTGTGGTTCATCTGTAGGACAAACAGGCTGACGTAGTGTTTTTGTGTCTTGTTTTTTTTTTTCTTTGAGGCAGCATGTTTTCTAATCATCGTATATTTTCCTCTTTGTAGTCTTGTAATCGTAAAATTATTTTTGTTCATTTTTCAGCAAATCCTCATGGTGATGTGCAGCCGGCTGCTAAGAAATGTGCCGCTGTTTCAGAACAGAGATGAAAACTTCATCAACGCCGTCCTCCTCAAACTGGAATACGAGGTCTTCCTGGAGGGAGACACCATTGTCCGAGAGCACGTCCCCGGTGACCGCATGTTCTTCATCGACCACGGACAGGTCCTCATGGAGACTGACTCCTACGAGAGGGAACTGTGTGATGGAGACTTTTTTGGAGGTGAGTTGGATTTATCGGTTGGAACATCGTGCATTTAAAAAGTAAAATCCAGACAGCCATAGTCATGGAATTTGAAGTGGGGGAGGAGAGGGAAGTGAAAGAACATCAGGGAATTTCACAAATTATTCACTTTAGAGAAAGTAACCAGACAAGAGCTCATTTGTTTATGCCTCCAGAACAACACACCAACACACCAGGACCAAGTCCAATTTTTTGTTTTGTTTTTTGGCTTATAAAAGTTGGAAAAGCCACTTTGTCAGATTCGCTATTACCTAAAGCAAATGCACAGCAATCACCATTATGTTTAGGGTTATGGAATTAATATTCGTACAGTACTAGAGAGTATTAACCTCTAGAACATTTTTATTGGGTCTGTTAAACTAGGAAAATAAACATTTATTGCAGGAACTATTATAGTGGAAAATTATTTCAATCAGAGTTGTCCAAAAGCCCTTCAAAATAAATGTTATAGTAACAGTGCAAAACCATTTTGTCGAAACTATTTTGGAGATGTGTGGAAAAGAAAATTCCCTTCCAGTATGTGAGGAACAGGTGAAGGCAGGAAAACGATGAAGCTTAAGCAGCTGCCATGTGAGGATTTAGTATGATAGTTAGTTCACATCAAATATATTTGATTAACTGATATTCTTATGTCTGTGAAAGGGAAGTGACTGAGCCATTCTGGTGGTTTGGGGTTCAGATGCTAGATACAGTGCGATTTTAGAGGTTTACATTGTGATTTTTCACCACTGATTTTTGTTTTTTCACGTCACATTTCACCACACGTCTGAAAGCTTCTGTGTTTTTCAGCACTGTCTAACCGAGCTGAATGAATCTATCTCTTCCAATTTGGGGGATTTATTTAATTCTCAAGCTTTAAGTGGGAACAGGTCATAAGCTTTTTGGCAGCAAACCACAGCAGCGTTTAGAGCTAAGCAGGCTTCCCGAAGTAACTCAGCTAAGTCTGGTTATTTAATTTAGGATTAATTGTCAGATCTCATCCCTGTCATATGGGTTCACTCACTCATTAACCACACTTTTGTGGTGTCCTCTATGTGCACAACAGAGACATGCATGCTGACCAAAGGCAAACATCTGGCTACAGTGAAGGCACTGACCGACTGCCAGTGTTCTCTGTCCTGGGCCGACTTTCAGGATGCACTGAGAGGCTTCCCAGATGTCAGGAAGGACTTAGAAAAAAATCTTCTGCTCAATTCGGATGGTGGACTTGTGTAAGACCAAGAACAGCATTTGGACCATTTTACTGCACAGGACAGAAGACATGGATATTTCCAGGACATTTTGTGTGGGTTTTTTTGATGGACAGTAAGACTGTGGCTGATTCCTCATGTGGACACGGGTTGGACACTTATCCATTGATGAGATGGACCGTTGTAGCAGTAGGGTATTATCTTCTGATCCATCAATTATCATCAATAATCAAAGACCTTGACAGTAGAGGCAGGTCACACTTTGATCACAACATTCCTGTCGATGTTGTGATTTAGCATTGATGTTTGGAAAGTCGATGCCTATCTCAGTGACCAGATGCAAAAAGCCTTAATTCTGGTTTCATACAACTTGGGCTTTATATTCATTGTTTTAGCCATCATACTCACACATACATCTACAACTTTAATGCTAATTCTCTGATCTGGGAAAACAGCAATATGCTAAAACGAAAAAGAAACACAAGCAGTCAACAACAAACCAAACCTATTAACTTATTAAACAGTTTAGACTGACCTCTGGTTCAACAATGATCTGCTGTACTTAGCACAGGTTTGATTGACTTCTTCTGTCTTTCTTCTTGGATCAGCCTTCACTAATGTTCACCCTGTTCCCAGATCTCAGCAGTTACTTAAAAAAAACAAATATAACTATATATACTGGACAATTCATCCAGTAGTATTCCACTCTGGACCAAAGTGGAGGGCTAGCTGTCCGATCATCTGACCAACATTGCCATCACTGGAGTCACGCCCTCACATCTCTGAGGATGGATTAGATAAGATAAAGAATAAACTGGAATTTTGGGTAACACATCTGGAGTATTTGTAACGTTTTAACAGCATGCTAGCTGAGATTCAGCAACCGTTTTCTGATGTTGCACCACTGTGGTTAAGGTTTGGTTTGGTTTAGGCACAAAAACATATTGGTTTGGGTGTATTCATGAATTATCGCATATACTCCATAGATAATCTGTAAAAAAAAAAAAAAATCTACATACAGATACAGTTGAAATGTTACAAATGCTGCAGGCTACAATCCAAATAAAGTGTTAGAAAGCTTTGCTTTAATGAAAGGTATATATAAAAAAAAACTATGTCATTAATCTTTTTCTCTAAAATGACATTTATTTGGAAGTAATGTTACACAAGACATGTTAATGCCACTGTGAAAGCAACAAAAATAAAGCCGATACTGTAATATGAGTATGAAACATCTGTGTGAGAACAGCAGGTTGTTTCCTCTCCCTTCCTCTTTCATCCAAACACACACACCGTGCCTGTGGCCAGCCGGTGTTTGTACTCGTAGAGGTAGTAGGAGGCTGAAGGGAAGTTGCACTTCATCTCCATCCTGCCTGGCACCACGTGGACAGCCACACCAGATCCCAGCCCCTCTTGCAGCTTCTTCAGCATGCGTGAGGCCAGGTAACGCCGCGCCCTGCCTGGGTCTTCTTCAATGGAAGCATACACCTCGGGTGGCGGGTTGGGGATCTTCCACTCCAGGTCCACGATGAGCTGGTGGATGCGGCTCTTGTCCAGCGAAGTGGGAGTGTCACGGTAGCACGCCACCACGTGGGGAATTGGTGGTTCCGATGCCACAGCGAGGAAATTGTTGAGCGGCTCTTCTGCCGGCACATCTTCCTTTTCCTTTTCCTTTTCCTGTTCCTTTTCCTCCTGCGTCTCCTCGTCCTTCTCATCTTCAATGGGTCCCACAGCAGGGTGGAGCATCACCGCCCAGCGCAGCCAATCATAGTTCTTCTCCAGGGTCTTCAGGATGCTCCCTGCTGCCTCCTCGGGGGGTGCACGGTTCTGCACAGCCTCATGGAGCTGCTGCCGTACATCCTCTTCCGCCTGCTGCAGAAAGTAGCCTAAGCAGCGGCCTCCTGTGTTCTTCATCTTCCTGTAGAGAGCGCCCATGCGGTCAGACCAGGTCTTCATCAGCAGAGCCTGATCTCTACCTGTCAGAGAAGCCTGTGTGAAGAGGCATAGCAGACCTGTGCCCAGGACAAAGTTTACCTGTGGAGAGTAAGAGGAGGAAAAGGAGACGCCATGAGCTTCCAAACTGTGCTCAAAAATAGTTTAGAACATGTGTTTAACCCTGCAGGAGTAGCAGATGGGTTGTTTTATCACATGAATGCTGTTCAAATAGTGTTGGCTAAAATAAAAGATCTACTAATAATGAATCCAGCAAGAGAATATGTGCTGTCTGCTGTCTATGGAAGAGTATTTCAGATTTGAAATACAAGAAACATCCTATCTAGAACCAGTTTTTAGGTGATGCAACCTGTGACATCTGTAGATATTAAAGGCTCATACTAAGCTGACCAAGTAATTTAATTGGACGACAGTCACTCCATGCTCATATAGAGCACGTCATCACTGGAACTTTTACCTACATTCATCCGAAATCTTAAACTATAACAAACTTTGCTCTGCAAAGATGATTTTTTTTTTTGTACAATTAACATTTGACTTAAACTATGAATATATTGTCAGAGGAGGATAAAAGGAAGGAAAGAAGCCTGGATACTTCAGCGTAAACCTCCAGGTGCATCAGCCAACCTAGACAAATTAGAGAAAAACGCCGCCAGACAAACAACGCTGGCTTTGACTTGCTGTCAGACTTGGCCAAGTCGCAAAAATATTGACATCGACTGGGCTACGGTAACGTGGACTGTTGATGTGTTGCCTGGCTATAGTGCAGTCCCAGTCCCGTTGCAGAACTATTTGAATTGGCAGAGCCAAATAAATGATTAAACAAACAAACAAATCATAATCTGTTGTCACTTATTACTGAATGCTAATGAATGGTGCTTGTAGAACTGTTGTATAAAAGCAATGTCACACTCAAGGTCGTGATGCTTAAATAAAGCCCCCAACTCCATATTGTCTTTAGCAGTACACCAGCCTATCTTGGACTGTGTGTGTAGGATTTAGTGCCATCCAGTGGTGTAGTTGTGGATTGCAACCATGTTCTAATAGCCCTCCTTTTCCAAGCATGAAGACCTGTGACACCTGCTAAAAATGACATCTCATTTCAAGCTAACAAAATATAACCCTTCTTATTTTCAGGTAATTATGCACTAATTAAAACATAGTCATACATATTCTGCCATATTCTGTAAATAGAGCCTTGTAAATCTGACATACTGGTCCTTTAAACTGAAGCGAACACTGTGAGACAGTCCAAGCTCCTCTATTTCCTCAAAACAAACCACACAGGTGTCGCGAACTCTTTATGAAAAGAAATATGCAAAGGTATCCAAAGTTAGTATACAGAGCCTGTCATTGCTTTTGTTCTTGTGCCAGCAGGAGAGAAAAACCCAGTGCGACACATAAACGTATCACCTCCGTGGTGTTTATACACGATAAGTTCTACAAGGTTAAAACAATAGAGCTGTGGTTCCTTTACTTAACAAGGTCAGCGTGGACACGTGATTTACAGCGGTCACTTTCGACACAGAGCTGCCCTCCTCTCACAGTAAAATCTGCTGCCCGATTTCTCAGCTCATTACACAGAATAAAGTGGAAAGAACGTTTTCATTGGGTAATGTCACAACGGTTGACTATGACTGCACACTGAGGACAGATTTAGCCATGCTTTGTGCCTCAGTGAAACTTTTATATTGCTCGGTGCATTTATGCAAATCAGGTCATACTGGTAACAAGTCCTTGAACGGAGCGCTATACAAACAAATGACTCGTTCAGCACCAGTTTCAAGCAGAAATGACTTCAGCGCCGGGGCTAATCCGTCGAGGCTGGCTCCCTCACACCCTAAAGCCCCCCTGATAAGTAAACTCTGGTCTGATTTGAGTTTCTGGGATGAAAATCCTGTCTGTCCTTACAACACAGCAACAGCTTTGCAAATTCTTCACGCTGCCCTTAAAACGATCTTGCATGTCACGTGGAATAAGGGGTAAATGCAGGTCCAGTCCCCAAATATGTTTGAGGAAATGGTTACATAATAACTTTTACATAACGGACACACCTGCTACTGCTGTGCTGTGTCTATTTCTTGTCACACTGAATGGTCATGATGTGTGTTTTGCTCAAGAGCACCAAGCTCTGTCTGAACCCTGTCTCAAACGTGCGACATTTTAGTGACATCACAGTTGTGTGATGCAATATTCTCTTGCACGGGTTTTGAAAAATCTTGTTTTGGTTTGAAGTTTAAAGCCCGAGCAGCTCGGCCATCGCAGCACTCTGATGTTGCTCCTTTTCGTGGATTGAAAAAAGAAAATGTTCTCCTACCAACAGTGTGGATAAAAGGGAATTTGCCAACTCAGCTAAGAAGAAAGACAACAGAAGGTCACAGCTCTGCTGAATTAAATATTCAGTTTATTTTCGTAGCGAGAAGATAGATGCTGCATGCTTCATTCCCCACAGGACCTCCATTTTTTCTATCAAATGTATTTTTTTTGGTCTGGAAACTGAATGTTTAATCCTGTACAGCTGTGTTCCTGAGAGCCTCTTTATCTCCTAAACTTGTCCACAGGGAGATGGAGTCTATTTGCTTTAATTTGATTAAGGCCATCCAAAATAACGTCTTAATTCTTGGATCAGTTGTAGCTCCAGTTTAAAAGTTCTTTGTTCAAATCTCCCTTTATTTTGTCCTTTTTATTTATTTCAGGATGTCACATGACTTCCTGCTGCTGCGGTTAGGCCGGGATGCGTGCCTCTGTATAATGACTTGCATAATGAGATGAAATGAAACTTTAATGACCCCTGAAGGGAGATGAGTTGAACACAAAGACCCTCCCGCCACGCGCCCTCCACACCGGGCCCTGCACCGTCACAAACCTTGACGCAGAACTCCCTCAGCTCCCAGCGTTTGGGCTTGCGGCTCAGTATGACCTCTTCCAGCAGCGTGGGCTGGTCGGTCAGCGCAGACACTCCCATCATACGGTTGTAGAGCGCTGTCAGCTGCCTCTCCAGCCGGTAGTCCTGCACATACTGCAGGAACACGTCTGTCTCCTTCTTGGTGAACTCTGACTGAGCTCTCACCTGAAGCAAGCAGAGTGACAGAATAGGAAACACGTCACGGTACAGATTCAAAGAAGAGGATTTTATTTGTAAAATAAGTTAACAAAGAGGGATTTAAGACTCTTAAACTATTCATGAATCATATTATTAATTTAGTGTAATAAATGAATGCCAAATTAACAACTTTAAATTCATATATTTTTTTTAAGTATTTCAAATTATCCTAACAAGAAATAAAAGTGCTATTTGTAACTCCGCAGCCTACAGCAGAACACGGAGGAGCCTCTGCACAGGCTACAAAAAGACAAAACAGAGAGATACAAAAAGCACAGCATGAGTTTTGTGTCTCTCTGTGGTCTTTTCGTGTCTCATTTTGAGCCTCTTTGTAGTTGCTTTGATAGAAGATAAAATTAAAAAATGCAACGCTTGCAATAATTGGTAAGGTTTAAGATTTCAGTTCATTTGATACACGTCTAGAAGATATCACAGTGACCATATGTATAAAGATCACTGTTATGCTAGTAGGTTCAGTTGTATCCTGTTACATATTGTTTGATACAGGATAAAAATGACATAATCGTTTCATCATGTATCAAACAACAAACCTCATGTCCTGTTCAGATGGAGCTCATCTTCAGTGTTTGTCTTTTCAAATGTCTTTTCACAATGAGAAGACCTGAAAGTGTCATGAAAAGAGAGCGCATGCACAAACTTCACTAGACTTTGCACATTTCTTCTGACTGGCATCTTATTCTACAATAGACCTTTTTCACAGCAGCCATTTTGACTTTTAATTTTTTTTCTCTTTTTTTCATATTCTCATTCCAGAAATAACCTACACTGAAAGTGACATTGTTCATTCTTTACTTAAATTCATTTATAACCATATTACAAAACTGCCACGGCTCTTCAAGGTCAGCTCCACCTTAAGTGCCCTTGACAATATTCATATAACTACCAAATCTGGAGTTAAATGAGCTGTTCTCTTGTCCACGGATCAGCCTGCAGCAGGTCACAGAACCCTTCAGCTTTAATTCTACCGCTGCTACCAAATCCTTCACCCTTTGTTTCTTAACCAACTTGATAGGGGAGCAAGAAAGTCGATCTCAAGGCTGTTCAAGGACACTTTCTAAATTTTATCCTAACATCTATGTTTTTTAAGCAAGTGGATTTAAAAACATAAATTCATGTCATTCATATCATATCATGAGGGGGAAACAAGGTCCAACTCCTTAAATTGGTAAGCTTCTGTCCTTTTGAGGTGTCCTTGAGCAAGACATTGAATCCCTTCCAGTCACAAGGGGGAATGCAAGTTGAGAGCGTATCATCTATTTCCTTTCAAATAAGCTGCGGGCTCATATGTTCTTTCACCTTCAAGCGTCAGGATACCAAATTATGGAGATGCGTTTCCGGTTTTAAGTAGCAGCACAAGTATTTCTGAGTCGCCTCGAGTGTCAGCAGGAGAGTTGTCCACTCGCATCTGTCTTTGGGGCAGACGCTCAAAACAAACTATAACAGTATTCATTTTTAGTGCTAACAAACATTGCATGAGGAGGAGTGAATAAAAGATTCAGTTGCTATAATACACATTAGAGCTTAACTTCCAAAATACCCAGACCCAGATGTGATAGATCCAGGGACAGTTTCCTCACCGCTGTGCCCAGCTGGTAGTAGACCACTGCCAGGTCGTCCTCCAGCTGATGGACCTCCTTATCGTCCAGCAGGCCGTGACCCGACGCCCCCAGCTCCTGATCGATGTTGTCCAGGTTCTTCTTGGCCAACTCAGTCTCCTCTGCTGTGGCGCTTCCTCCCAGATAGGAGCATATCCCCTGGACCAGGACCCTGAGAACCATACAATGTATTTGGAAAATGTATTGTTTTATTTCTAGCCGTTCACAAGATATTTAGCAGTTTGTGTCTGGCATATTTAAAGGGAGAACTCACCTCACGGTTTGCATGTAGCCCACGGGCTCCAAAACCTTTCCAAACATCGCCATGGCTCCAGAGCTGCGTTCTGCCAAATGGAGAAGGTGAACAGTTAACCCAACATTTCTAACGTTTTTACATCATTTAGAAATGACTGATATGTATGGAAGTCTATTGTCTGTTCTGATCACGACACATTTAGCAGACCTGTTGATTTTTTTTTTCTTTGCAACTCACCTCAGTTGTTCGGTGTACACGTTTGCGCTGACCTTCACAGTTTGTCCAGTATTTATACACTCCTCAACAACCAGTTCATCTGATAACAGTTCTCCTCCCACATCTCTCTCTGAACTTGGAAGGAGTATGAAAAAACGATGCATGATTTCCCTTCCAAATGTTACACACTAAAATGTCATTTGCAGGGACATTTCATCATCGTCTTCCTGTTTATCCTCATCGGGGTCACGGGGTCCCAGACAATTTCTTACGTGAGGCAGGGTACACCCTGGACCTAGAAGATGCCAGTTTGTCACAGGGCTGACACATAGAGACACTCACATTTACACATACGGGCAATTTAGAGTCACCTATTAAGCGCGTGTCTTTGGATTGTGGGAAGAAGCCGGAGTACCTGGTGAGAAGGTGAGAACTCACACAGACATGCAAACCCAGCTGAGGTTTGAACCAGGAACCTTCTTGCTGCCACCCAATTATAGCATTTAGAAGGACAATTTCCATTTCAGGATTTTGAATTTCACTTTTCATTTTATGGACATTTCTCAACGCCAATACAGCTTTTAATTTTGTTTTTACCATTAAATAGACTTTTTTCACAGCAGCCATTTTGACATGAAATAGTATACAGAGATGTTTCCAATGACGCTGGAAATACTGAAGGTTCCATTTTTTGCAGCAGAGTAGGCAGAGTATTATTTCTCTTCCTTCTCCTCCTTAGGAGCATCGGGAAAAGGGAAGAAAGTAGAAGGTGTTTGACATGAACTTATCAGATGTCTGGTGTGCTAATCATATAGCCAGATATGAGTCTTTAACTCTGTATACAGACATGTAGACTTACACAACAGAAAACTAAGGCAATAGTATTAATACTAGATGGACAACAGAGAGCTGTTTAGCAGAGTTTAGAGTTTTGTTCCTCGTTAAGACCGTCTGGATGTGTCCTCATGTAGAAAATCCATTCACATTCCGATCTAATTAGTTTTCATTTACGTCACTGCCCAGATGTTTTATAATCTGCTGGATGGCACAGAAAGAAATTGTGTGTATTTTTTCTCAAAAAATGGGACTGTTGACATTCTGTGCACCTGACACTATCTTTTGAAAAGCCTGGATTCAAGAGCACAAACCCTTTCACAGTTGTTTGACTTTGTTTCAGCTCTGTCGTGGTGTGCTGTTTCTTGGTAAGAGAGGTATATTTAGATAGTTCTAAGTATAGCATGCGGACTGAGGTCAATTTATCTGACCTCTGTTGTTGCCCCTGACAGTTTGTGGCTGAAAAACAGCTCCATCTTCTGGCAGCAGGACCTGACGTGAAAGGAATATTGAATACAAACTAGGAAAATGACTGAAACTCATTCAACACAATTCCGAGCAGGAGTCTATCTGAATGTAGACACAAACGGCCCAGTGCAAACCCCCTTCACCTCCAAAACAAAATGCATGTTTCCATTCAAACCTGACTCCAAATACTGTAATAATGAACGCTCCTGCACTAATACCCAGTTATAATCATTTACACACTGTAATTCAGCATAAACACCCCCTAAAGGTAAATAAAATCATATAAAGGCCGTAAGGCACACTGTATTGTTTTTTATTCAACTCCAGCTCAACTTTTTTTTCTCAAGTATTTTTATAGCACCACAAACACGCAGACTAAAGTTCTTCACTGAACAAAATTGAAACAAAGATAAAAAATTAAAAAAAGAATGATACGATTTAATATATTTTAAATCTTTCTGGGACTTTAGGGGTTAATAAAATACTGATTAAAACTTAAAAACCGACGAGTGTTTTGTAAAAGTCAACTGTAGATATAGAGGGCGCGAGTGCGGAGCGAACAGCCCAAGAAGCAGAAGAAGAAGGCACTTCCGTTTAAACCCGGAAGAGGCGCCAAAATCAAAACTGTTTTCCCGGCCGCAGCAGAGGCGTAAACAAACGGCCCGCTCGGTGGACTGACTGACTGACTGGCAGGAGTTTGTTTCAAATACTTTGAGTGCTTCTCTGAAAATGGACCCGACCACACGCTTCTTCGCCAAGCTGAGGAAGCTGGCGGTGACTCTCGAGTCAGAAACCGCCAAGCTGCAGCACGCCTTTGAAAGCCGAAACGACGACGGTGACAGCGGTGAGTGACAGCCCGACAGACGAGCCTGTTATCCGGCCTCATGTATGAATAACAGTGTTAATATGACTTCATTCATATTCCAGAAACCACAGCCAGAGCTATGCGTGCATATCACGAGCTCAACTGTGACGTCGCCAACTTAAAGGTATGGACACCAAACTCTGTATTCACCTGATATCATAAGGTCACAATTAAATATTGTACCCTTTTATTTACATTACATATACAACAGAGACTTTAAGTATAACGTTGCCGTTGCCATGGTGTTAGTGAGAGCTGGTCAGTAAACTAAATAACACTATTTACCAGGAGGTCTTGAAGGTAAGTGTGTTTAGTCTTATGAGACAAGACACGATAGACACACACAAATTCAGTTTTGCTCACAATACACACAGTGGATTAGAAGAGACTCGAAAACAAAAGTTATACAGATATACATGTTGGATAATTTCATAGGAATAACTGTGCTATATACGCACGTGATGCGTAGCATTATAGTACACATATTTGTCTGTGTGTAACTGGAAAGTGTAGACGGTAGAGATTTTCCAGAATGCAGCAGGAGGTGATTGTACAGTGTTAATAAATGAATAAATAAATAAAGCTGCACACCAGAGTAAATCTGATTAGAACAGGAAAAAGTCATTTTACAGTGCAGTATAACTTACGTCAGATGTAAATAAGGGTATGTGTGAATAGAGTCTGACAGCTGTTTGAATGAAGGACCTGTGGTTTTGGTGTTGGAGTGCATACAGCTCACTATCACACATCATAGCACTGCATTCAGTTACAAACATTTTAGTTACAGAGTTCAATTCACAAATTTATATTATTATTATTATTCTAATTCTTATTCTTATTATACTTCTAATGATAATAGAAGTAATATCAGCATTGTTATCATCATTATTGTTAGGAAAAGTCATTGTTAACTGCGGTGCTCAGAAGCATGAAATTAAATAATATGCAGTGTTTGTAAAGACTGAAGAGCTTCCTCATTAAGCATCATAAAGAATTTCTATGTTTATTATAAATCTTTTAATATACATGTATTAGTCAACCTGTTTTGTGAACAGTATCATCACATCAATTGTAAATGTGTGTACTGATTGAGTCTGTTCTGTCCTCATACAGGGGCAGATCCAGGAACAGTTGGCTCAGCAGAAAGCACATGAGAGTGAGGTGAGCAGCTTCATTAAGGCCTGCAGAGTGATGGAGGAGAAAGTCACCCAGGACATCAACACACTGAGGGGACACTGGGAAACATACGGTTACCAAGCTCCCAGAGACACCCAGAGACCGAACAGTAAGTGATGACTGTAGCTGTATCGATGGGAGTCGAGCATAGTTTACCTGTTTGGGAAAGTTGAAGGGAAGTGGAAGGTGATATAATGTCTTTTTATTCTTCCACAGAGACCGAAAATCAGGAGTCATATTCTGAAGATGAGGAATGTGATGAGAGTGAAACTAAGTCTGAAAGAGAAGCGGGAAGCGGGGAGGAGGCTGAGGATAATCACTCCTTATCGCCTACAAAAACAGGAGCCCCGCCCTTCGTCGACGTGATGCGTACCCCGCAGCTCTCCGACTTCGGCCTGTCTGAGATACAGCTGAAGAGAACTCTGGCTGGGGCGGAGTGGTGCTCTGAAGTGCCCCCTATGCCCGAGATGAGCCTCCCTCATCCCTCACTCAACACACCCGCACCACCACCCATGGTCTTAACTCCCAAATGTGCCCTGCGGATGGATGACGATGAGCTGCAGACACCCCAGATGCATGATTTTGGCATCACAGAGCACACCATGTGTCTGAACAACGATTTCACTATGGATCTATTTCAGAAGAAAGTTAATAAGCCCGCAAGGTAGAGCATAATATGCATGACATAGTTGGTACAGCATGAGAGATTTATTGACTGGTAACATGCAGCAAGAGTCTAGTCACTGCTTATTGCTGCTTTATAAGTATATTCTTCTTTAACAGACCACAAAAAGACATACCGACACCACCAGTGAACCCACTAATGGAAAGTTTGCAGACTAAAGGTATGAAACGGTGTTTGTTTTGTTTTATTTAAGGCTTTATTGGTTGCATCCCGTCCAGAACAGGCAGACAGCATATACAACATGAAAGAAATAAAGAAATGAATTCATGAATGAAAGAAAGAAGTAAAGAAATATATTTTAAAGTTGAGGGTAACCAGTCATCAGCAGCCTATCATGTGCCTTGTCCTCCACATTATTCAGGTCTGCAGGTATGTAGTCTAGAAAGAGTATTTAAACCTTCGAGAAAAAAAAGAAGCTCATCCCTAACGCTCACAACAGCTTTCGTGTGGATATAAAACATTTCCCTGTACCGGAGGGTAACACTTAATGGAGAAGTTTCGATCCAGTTTTTCAGAACACACTTTGGTGAGACTTGCAAGTTTTTCAAGGAGCTTGTAATGGGATGCAGTGAGCTGGACGTCCCTAAAGGAAAACGCCAGAGTCTTTCTTCATTTTTATTTTAAATGTCCTGCTGACTACCTTTTGAAATAAGTGTCCAAAAATGTGGAAATCCATTCTCATTTCCATTTCTCATTAACATGTTTTTCTGCTCTTCTGGTGTACCTCGTCTTTTATTATTTTTGTCCTATTTCAATTCTATCAGGGCTTCTATAATTGCTCTCAATTAAAAATCATATTAAATGGTGTAAGGTTTAAACAGTCATGATACTGGGGTTTAAATAAACCTTGGTGATGAAATCTATCCAGTTTCTATAACCGCACACCTTTTTATCAGGGTCGTTTTTAGTATCTAAAAGTAAAGATACTAAAAATGTGAATAATTACAGATTACGACATATCTTCTTTAAGAGGCATAAACCTCTCATAAATGTACAAAGTGTCATCGTCCTCGCAAAAAAAGAGAAAGCACCCCCTTGCATCACTTTCTCCGCCTCTGCCTTCAGCTGACAACTTGGAGTCCCCAGAGCCACCCGTGTTTTGCACTCCGGGGTTCAAAATCAGAAAGACAAATGGTCACTGCTCCCCACCTGCACAAGACAATGGTGACCCAGAATCCCCCTGTCGCCCTAGAAACCTGCCTACCACTCCCGAGGTCCCAGCATTTCAAACCCCATATGTGAACCGACTGGTCAGCAACAAAAAGGTATAAAAAATGAGTGTGTGTATGTAGAACATTTCTTTCCTGATATTTTTAAAATGTCTCTTATGTTGAGGTCTCAACACATGAAAGTTTGCATGATCAATAAAGGATTGTCCTTTCATATTTTATCTGGGGGGAAAAAAGAGTTTGCAGGAGCCTGAGCCTGTCAACATGCAGGTTGATGATGACAGCCAAACCTTCAAACTCCAAACATCTCTCGCTGAAGGATCCACCGGCTCCAAACGTGCCTGGGAATACAATGTGTCAGAGCTGTCCATCCTGGGTGGAGAGGAGAAGCACATGCCGGAGATGCCGAACCTGGAGTCCGTTTGGGCAAATAATCTACAAAGTGTAAGAAAGGAACAGCGGGCTGGCGTTTCTAATATTTGCTTTTAATTACTTCACTTACCGTATGCCTGCTTTTATTTTTTAACCTGTCTCGTGTTTACCTCCAGAGAAGTGCCAAAATGCTGAAGACTGGACAACATGAAAAGGTGACTAAAGAGCTCACTGTCAGCAGGCTGGAGCTGGACGGACCAACTCAGGAGTTTAGCCTGGGGACGCCTCGAATCAGGACAGACTTCGAAGAGCCCAGCACCCCAGAGATGCCAGACCTCAGCTCTGTCACTCAGGACATCTGTAAAGTGTGTACCTTTTTATGTTTTCACATTGACTCCTCTGCCACCAGGCTCCCTTTTGGTTTTAACGGTATCTTATGATCCCTTCCTCCCCAACACTGTTTGACAACTTAATAATATGTCAAATTCAGCCGCTCTGCTATACCCTCATAAGCTTTTTCACTTATGATTTCTCTTTTATTCTGTAGCTTGTGTCCCAGGCTCATCTGAAGAAGACTGCCACGATGGTTGTACACCCATATGTCGAGCCAGAAAAGGCTAAAAACAGGTAAAGTAACTCAGAGAAGCACTTTCCTCTGACCAGGGAGTGATCCACTTTGGAGTAATGCTTTCAGAAAGGGTGGCAATACCTTCTAAAACCAGACTAGACTGAATAGAAGACAACCTGAATATTCATATGTAGGATGGAGTAACATTTACATTGTCACTGGATTTGGGAATTTTGAGGTGGTTAGTTTTGTCTCTCCTGTCTGTTTCTTTCTTTTTGTTTGTTTTTTATTTATTGTTTATTGTAAGTTTTACAAATGAGTTCAATGCAACTGCCATTCTAATTATGATTGATGTCTAATTGATTTATTTTTGCTGTGCTGATATCATATCTGTAGTTTTTTAGTGAGATATAATTGTACCACGTCCGCTTTCTAGTGCTCCGAGAGTGTCTGTGGTGTCAGAGAGTCAGTTCCAGAGTTTACCGAGCTACCTGAAGCAGATGACTCTGCACAACCTCAACCAGGCAATCCACAGCATCAACAACTTCACAGCAGAGTGTCCAGGTCAGTGCTACACCTCACTTATGATCAGAGTCAATAAATCAGGATATTGTCTAAATATCTTGTTTAAGTGGCTGAAAGTAGAAAAAAAAACACGTTTGTCTGTGTCAGTTACTGGGTTACAGATTTTTGGACACCTTGCCCAGCTTTGTTTGTTAAGCTGCAAAACATCTGTGTTAAAACTTTCCCTCCAAATGTAATGTTTTGGCAATATGCCCATGATACATTGTTCACATGGACCAGAGACAGATGGACTTGGAGTCTTGGACTGAAATATGCAAGTTGAATTTAGAAACTGTCCACTCAGCAGCTCTTGCAGTCTGCAAAATGGCATCCAGCAGAATTTTTTCAGTCTTTTTCATGTGTTGGTATGACTCATGCTAACAGAGATTTTTATTAGTTTGGACTGTTCGTGTCGGACAGTTAATACGTCACTGTTGGTGATGTTTTTCCTGTTTCTTACTGCATTCATGTAGTCTTTCATACAGGTGCAGTTACAGTGAAATGTTTTTTTTTTCTGTGAGCGCCTCCAATTTGTTTTATTAATTCATTATGTGAAAGAAAAATGTGAAATATGAAAATGGAATCGTATACATAATAATATTATACTATACATTTTAAGGTGCTGTCTTAGGCAGTGTCCTCATTTAGGATCCTAGTGGCCTGAGGGTAGAAGCTCTGCCTGAGCCTCTCAGTGCTGGTCCGGTGTATTCAGAACTTTCATCTGGATACAGACGGATTGCAGCAGAGAGAAAAGACCGTCATCATGGTCGGTGCTCCAACAGCCACAATCCCTCCTAACAAATAATCATTAAAGTCAAACATGCAGTATCTCATGGTTCATTGCATCAAAAGGATCCAACAGAGACACATGACTATTTTATCTAAGGAGTCGATTTATACCAAAGGGCTGTATTACATGGTGTCAGTGATATCACTCTTTTACACGCCGGTGCAAACTCCTAGTAGTCCTATGTGTGATCCAAGGTGCAATAGCAGGCCTTAATCACATCAACTGGATCAATAAACTCAACTAGAACAGCTGATGGGAGCCACCAGTTACGACCTTTAACCGTGTTTTGCTCACTAGCTCTGTCACCACAAAGTCGTTCCTGTGAAGGCCCATGCTAAAATCATTAACTGAGTGACTAACAATGTGTGGCTTAAAGGTGCTGCCTGTAAAAGAAAAGCTGACATTATAAAATGAAATGGAACAAATGGAACAATTTATTGATTACGGGTCAGAAAAGATGAGTAAATCAGAATGACCCCAAAGGTGATGTTATAATCAATTCATACAGAAAGAAAATTCACAAAGCTTGGTTACGCTCTCTCTAATACCAGAGGGAAAAACAATGCGTCACCACTGAAAGAACTTTAGTAGTACAGCAGAATATTTCATCTACTAAAGTCCCAAAACTACAAATGTTTGCTCAACATTAATTTAACAGTCCATCATTGATCAGGTAACCTGGAATATTAGCCTCAGACAGCTAGTATAACTTGGTCTGCACTAAAGTGATTGCAGAAGAATCAGTGTTATCTCAGATTACACACATCACAAAGTGTCCATTATCAGTGGAGTGCCAACAGATGAAGGTCGTACAAGGTCACTTGGTATTTTAGTCCGTTGTTGTTGTTGTTCCTCTTTTAGTTCCATTAATAATGTATAGTGGTAGCTCACAGAAAGGTGTCTCACTGTGATTGCTCTTTTATAATTATATGTGACAAATATTGAATTGAATTGAAAATTTGAATCAGACATTAGGCAAAAGATTCTGTGATACAGCACATGCTACTAGCAACAATATGTCCAGATGAAACGGATGGATTTGAGTGTTTCTTTTCTCACTTTCATCACTTTATATTTGGCTTTGGTAGCTTTGCACTGCATCACTCCAAACCCAGTCAAGACAATAATACAAACACCAAACAAGGTGAAGCCTCCACTTTAGGCACACAATAGGAAACAAATCGTATTTACAAAAACAAAATGACAAATGTGGAGAACAGTTTGGACTTTGAGCTGTTCTGTTCTGTGGTGCCCTCTGCAGGAGAAAAGACAGAGTTTCAGGTGGAGGAGCTGAGGAAGATTACCAACCTTGGAGCCAAGACCCCTGTGTACATCCTCTGTTTAATGGAGCTCAAGAGGCTGATTCACGTGGGAGGAGCACGGAGCACCTCTGTGTACAAACTGAGCACACACGACTGACGGTTGCTTGGATACACTACATCCGATTGGGAGCCCAAACGTAGTCTCATCTGGACTCAAACACTTCTCAGGAGAGTCCTGACTAATTAACTTCAACTTCAACTTCCTAATTAACTTCATCACACTCGCAGCAGGCTTGGTAACTTTTTTTTATTTAGATTGTAAATAGTTCTGATGCATGACTGTTCAGTAATTTGCACTTATGCACTGTATATAATAAAATAAAACACATTTCTGCCATGATATTAAAATGATCTGTCAAAAGACTGTTAATAAACACAGCAGCCATTTTGACATGAAATAGTAGGTAATCACAGGTATTACCAGTGATACTGATCAGTTCATTCAGGTCAGGTGCTGGTAACACCTGTGTTTACCTACTGTTTCAAATGGCTGCTGTTAAAAAGGCCTATGGTGTAGCATATTAAAAACTTAAAGTTTGACTGATGGATTCAAAATCTAAGCATATGACCTGAACTCCAGTCTACAGCATTAAGTATTCAGGCTATATAAAAAAAAGAAAGCCCTCCACGGTGCAGTGTTCCAGGCATTTAAATAAATCTGTCACATCTGATATTTGGAAATGTCAACATCTGAAGTAACAGAACTGGGCAAAGGAGCCATCTGCTGAGGATGTGATACGTTAAAAAGCTCCATAAATGATCGTCTTCTGTTGACAGGGGCCAGTACTTTGAAACACTGTGATGGCGTCAAGACTTCCCTTCACAGATTCATACAACATACCAACATACCAAAAGTGCACAGGACCACTTTTGGCCATATAATGTACACGTTTGGTCTGACACTGATATTGTAAATATACTGTATATCAGCAATCAAAGCGGAGGGTCCTCTCACAGTGTTATAAGCTTTGTTAGAGCTTCACACACACACACACACCTCTGCTTTAAACCATCAGCACCGTGACAGATGTGTGAATGTGGAGCCGTGAGTCCAACTACAGCTAAGCCGCATCACTGACTTTGCTGTCTCCTGAAAACACGTAATTAACACTTTGTGTCATTTCCACGATATTTACATGGAGCATCTCAGGATCCCTCAGCTCGGGCCGTTAGCTGCGGCACAGCGTGAGTTAGGATCGCATTTCAGTGACGTCACGTCGATTTCATCCAATCAGATCCCTGAATGCAAACGACCGTTGATGACTGTACCAGCTTTTTTGTCCCCTCCCCGCCCATCGGTGGGCCGCCATTTTGGGAGTCAAAACAGCCAACAAACAGCAGCGCACACCTCCACGCTTCTCCGTGGCCTTACTATGGTTCACACATGTGTGGTGGCAGGCTGTAGGAACAGAAGGACACCAGGCACCACCTTATCTTTCTACCGTTTCCCCCGGGACCCCGAGAGGAAGCAGCGCTGGATAGCTGCTGTGAACAGAGAGGGCTGGGTGCCGAACGACGGCAGTCGGCTGTGTAGTACTCACTTCATCTCAGGTATGAATGCGTGGACGGCACCGCGCGGACACGAGAAGGGAGCCCACTGTGTGTTTTTGGAGCAGGCTCGTTAACGTGGAGAGAGACTCAACATGCATTTTCTTTAAAAAAATACTACTAGATTAATATTCATATTACTAGATTAATATTTGTTTGATCTGGTGGGCACAGTGTCATTTTAAGTGTAATCACAACAGGTAGTTAGGGAAACCAAAATGACCTCTTAAAAATGACTTATTTCAAAGAAATCAGTTTTAGTCGCAATAATAGAAAGCTACCACTATTTTCAGTGGCGAGGCTTTAAGTTTATTTAAATGTGTTACAAAGGCTGCTTCTGACGTGCACCAGGTGTTCTGTTTACGATGTATTTACTGACGGTAAAGTCTTTGTAGTTCATATTTAAAAGGAAAAACTGCACTATAATGTTATTTTCACACCTCCACCCCTTTTTTATGGTTGACTTGATCTGTTTGCAAGTTTGTAGTCTTACTATTGTCATGCTGTTGTCCATGAAGAGACACGTATGAATGCTGTAGCCTTTCTTAGTAAGTAAGTAATAAAGTAATAAATAAGAGATTAATTAGGGTCAGATAAGTTTACTGTAAAGTTTTGCCCCAGTTATGATTAGCTCAACATCACTGCCAATATGGCATTTTATTGGTGCAAAATCATATTTGTGTATAGTAACTGTTAAAGGCTTCAACACTAGAGCCCGACAGATACTGGATTTTTGAGGCAGATACTGACATACACACATATCTCTCTCTTTCTAAACACCGTCCAGCCTTGACATTAGTTACACTTTTACAATTCAATGTGATCCGATACAACAGCTCCGCCATAAATTCTGCTTTTACAATGTTTCAGTTTTTGCTGACACTGTCAGAGAGGCCACCCCATTTACAACATGAGGTGGCCAAAACTGAAAGATTTTAAGCTTTGTAAAAGTAGGATTGATGTCAGAGTTTTTGTTGTTTTGGGTCAGACTTGATTGTTTGATCAGTATGTGACAAAGAGGTGAGATATCGGTGGACTGAAACTATGAATTAAATACAATTTGAATTTAAAGGTCCGGTGTGTAGGATTTAGTGACACCTACTGGTGAAGTTGCAGATTGCAACCAAATGAATATTTCCCACAGCTCACCCTATCCTTCCAAGCATCGTTGGAAAAACTATTTTCAGGTGGTTATGTGTGAATGAAAGCACACTAATGAATATTGTGCTCCTTTCCTTGCCAGTAGATAAAAATTACACACTGGACCATGAAATTCAAATTGTATTTAATTCAACAAAAAAACACAAATAGTGCATATTTAATAGATCTAAATTAAAGCAGATTTTTCTGCATTATGTTTTGTATGTATATGCATGCCCATACTGATATACCTGTGATTGGGCATACCCCATACATACCCCATACTGATATACCTGTGATTGGTTGTCAGTGGCAACTTTTGTTATTGAGCCCTGCTGAGCTATAATTTTCCATCAAAACAGTCCAGAAATTGTCACACCCACAAGAAACCTCATTAGGACTAAACCTAACCCTGTAAATCTGTTGCTTGGTCAGCTGTTCAAACTGCTCACTTTGCTCTTTTTGGGTGGGACAATGTACCAACTCAGGCGAGGGGAAAACATGGCTGCCTGCCCACTACAATTTGTCCTGAACCTCGACTGACTAAGTGGAAGAGGAAGTTCAATGAACAGAGATTTTTCTTCACCTTCTCCTCATTTACTACATTTTCTTTCCCCACATGCAGGTAAACAGGTGAAGAATCCACGTTCGCCAGATTATGTTCCGTCTGTGTTCACGGCTGCTCCCTTATCCCCCGAGATGAAAGAGCCAGGGGCCTTAGAGATCCTGGACAAGCAGGAAGCGCGCGTGGAGGCGGCCAACGCCTTGTTGTTCCTGCAGGGTCAGGGCAGGTCTGTGGTGGGGGAGCGGGGCCAGGAAGAGCATCCTGAGGAGAGGGAGCAGGAGGCCATCGTGGAGGAAAGTGCTTCCTCTTCCCTCAGCACCGATGAAGATGACGATGAGGATGTTGAACCTATGAGTGACAGTAAGAAAGGGAAGTTCGCTCAGACGTCTGATGTGCCGGTTAACTTTGACGATATCTTGAAAGCCCTGAAGAAGGAGAACCAGACCCTCAGGGAGTCCGTGGAGAAAATGTCCCTGTCTGAGAGCTCCTTGAGGAACGATGCAGAGAAAGTGAAGTTTTACACTGGTTTACCAAACTACTTTGTCCTAGAGACAGTCATGTGGCTGCTGGCACCTCACATGGACGGGATGAAGAACGTGAAGCTCTCCAAGTTCCAGCAGTTGCTGCTCACACTGATGCGACTCCGTCTGGACCTCCGCAACCAAGATCTGGCCTACCGCTTCGGTGTGAAAGTCAGCATGGTAACGAGGACAGTGCACCAGATGGTCAGCATCATGTCCTCCACTCTGGTGCCCACAGCCGTCTTCTGGCCCTCTAGAGCAGAGCTCCGGAAAAACCTGCCAGCAGCTCTGCGCACCTCCCACCCTGACTGCGCTGTCATCATAGACTGTTTCACGGTGCCTTTTGAGGAGCCGGTTTCCCGGGGTAACCAGCAGCAGCAGCAGCAACAGCAGAGGGTGGTGCCAGGCTCTCAGGTTGTGGGGACAAGTCATAATGTGCTAAAGTATCTGATTGGTGTGGCTCCACAAGGCGTCGTCACCTTTGTCTCTAGGGGCGTGCTGGGAAACGTCAGTGACAAAAGCCTGGCTGAGGGCTGCGGCCTTCTGTGCAAGCTTCTCCCAGGCGACGTCGTATTGGCGAGTCGCGATCTCGACATCGCCGATTCTGTGGCCGCCCGCGGAGCCCTGTTCAAAATCGCCAGCAGCTACCAATCAGAGGCGTACGGGAGCTCGGGGGGCTCCGATACTTGCTCTGAGACAGTGAGCGTGCAGAGGCATGTGGACAGGGTGATCTCCATGGTGAAGCAGAGGTACGCCATGCTCACAGGCCCCGTCGAAAGCCCCTTCACCACGGCCTCTGAGCGCACGTCGAACCTCTCGACCTTCGATAAGATCGTACAAGTTGCCTGTGCCTTAAACAACCTGTGCATCTCTGCTGCTCCACTAGAGTGATTCGTACAGAAATGCCTCATGCTCCTTAATGCTGGTCAGGCACTTAAGTTCCCTTTACTGCTTTGGACCCTGTTCCACGTTCTCCCACTACATTCTTATGTCAGCACGACATGATTACTACAGAGAACTGATTTACACTCATCCACTTTCGTTTACACTTGCAGTGCATGTGTCTCCTTGTTATCTGGGGTCAGATGAAAACACTTGCCTCAAATCCAAAAACCACATTGCTAAGATGTGATGTCGTGAAGTTATGCAGCTCAGCTGATAAAGAATGGCAGGCTTGCAAAGGATGCTATTCATTTATTTAGGCTATGAATGACAGCTATGTGAGTAAATTGTACCTTTTAGCCATTTGTAAATACCGAGGTATGCAGACAGTGTTCCCACTAACGCAGTCCTCTGTCTGCAAGTGTTTTTTCCATCCCCAACGAATACTCGAGGAGCTGACTTCACTGGTTTCTCCCTCCCCGTGTTGCGGAGAGGGGGGTTTGTCGGCTAGCTAACAAAACCAGCTGTTTTGTTGCTTCCCCGCTTATAAAATCAAGGACAGTACACACAATGCACAGATATATGAAGCAGGTTAAAATAAGAACAGCATGCATAAGAGTTTCACCACGCAGGGATAGACACACGTCATGGTTAATGAGTGCTTTGAGGCATTATTGGCCGTAAACTTGCATTTTTTTTATTTATTTTTTTGGCATTTCACACGTTTTTGCCTGCCAGCTATATTTTATAAGAATAGAATACAATCACCACGGGATGATTAGCTACCTGTTACCACCCACACAACAATTTACTGCCATATGGCCGGGGTCTGGTGTTAATTTATCTGCTGCTCTCCGGCTTAGTAGGAACGGCTCACTTCCAGGAGTTTTCAACAATGGCTCACTGGTTTACTGCACATTGCCGAGCGGCAGATGTTCTCTTCAACAGGGCTTTACTGGTTTTGACGACTTTTACACAATGAACAGCCCCTCCTGCAGAAACTTAAACTGCTGTGTGGTAAAAAAAAATAACTGAAACGGACCAAAAAGACGAAATGGTTATTCACCACAGGGCACCACGTGGAGTGTGGATGCACTCTGTGGTTCCAACCTGGGCTGTTAAATTAACAATGATGTCAATATTTACCACGCCACTAGTGTTTAAAGGTGGTCCTGCAGTTTTTTTCTGTTAAGTATTCAGTTCAGTGTTTTGCCAGAATGCCTTCTTATTTAATACAAAGCTTTGGTTTTCTAAAAGATGCTGATGAGGAAGGATGATTACTTTTGTTTACAATGTTTCCATTTTCCATAAGCATGCGTCGGCCACCGACACGTCTCCAAGAAAAACTTTATATGCAGGCATCTGTGTGCTGGAATCAAACTCTGTTCCCTTTTAAATGCTTCTGCGATTCTTTACAGTCATGCTGAATCAAAGTATCGTTACAAGTGATTGAAATAAATGAGTTATGAAAGCAGGAATTTCCCAAAGGCAACCAGAGTAGTGTTGTTGCCCCCCCCCCCTCCCACACACTCACACACACACTGAAGTGTTTTTCACAAAGCTGAGCGTGCATTTGGAGAATGTACACTTAATTTGCGACTGTGTCGCTCAGTGTGTGCTGTTCTAATTGATTGTAACTGTTGTGAGCCATGAGGCCATAGCACAGAGGCATGTCTGTTAGTTACAGGACAGACAGGGCTGGAGGCGATTTGTCAAGAAAGGCAAAGCTGGTCACTGATGTGCAAATCTGATGTTTTTAATAGTTTGTCAAATGAAGTTAGGATGTGTGCTCACACTTCAACAAAAATCTGTTTTGATATTGACTTTATATTGACATCTGTTTATGGTTTCAGAGTTATCTGCTTAAAACAGGACCCCCCCTGCTTATCGAAACACGTCTATTGTTGTCCTGCGTTTGCTGGTGCCTTAGTTTGTAAAGCTGGTACTGCTGTTACAAATGAGCCTGCGTTTTTTTTTTTTCTACAAATATTTATTTTTGCATCCTACAATCTGCTCCGGACCCATCTCTGGTTTGTTTAGTGAGTTTAACGTGCGAAAACAGCACTCAAATATTGGATCTAAACATCCCTTCTCATTACTCACAAAGTAAGATATGTTCCAATAATGTTCTGTTTTATATTGATCACTTCTACAATTTAAAGTGTATGAACTCCAAATGATGTTGGGCGATTCTGGCCTCCCCATCACCCATTCATTCCTGATGTGGGACACCCCGCTGGGCATTATCTTTTACATGGATTCTGAGTTCTATCACTCAGAAAGGTTTTGAAGGGTTTAACCTTGCAACAGCTGCTCCTCTGCTTTGGTCCAGAACCTGGAATGAATTGTAAAGTTTTTTACACAATGAGAAGCGTTTTACCACAGCGGAGGGTACACTGGCTCAGGTCAGGCTTTAAAAGGTGTTCAGAGATGTTTTTCATGTACTCCTAGAGTTCCTTAAGCACATCAAACTGTTCTCCCCTCCTGTGATGTATTTGTTTCTCTTAATGCTTTATGTTGGTGAGGTGGCACTTTGTGTTGAACTTGCCATGGTGGACATCACTTCCATTGACAACTATCAGTGTTGTGTTTACACCAAACGAACCAGAAGTGGACACTGCTAGGATTGATGGAGAGCTGTATGAAAAATTCAGAAATAATGATTTCACTTTTCAGCTTTTAACTTTGTGAATGATTTCTTTGATGAACAGACATGCTTCATTGTGTGGTGAGTGCTGGTTGATTAAAGGAGGGAAGACCATGTGATGGGTACTTTTTTAAAAAAACAACTGAATTATTATTTCCTTTTTATTTTTTAAATTTCTGCACTTGAAAGCATAAAACACATCTCTTCCTGCATCCTAGAGCAAGGATCTTCAACCAGCGGTCCATGGCCCCTAGGGGGTCTGCTTAGGTACTGCAGGGGTTCTGCCAGTTTTTGTCATAATAACATTTTTCATCAAAATAATGGTGAATGTGAGGGTGCAGATAATTGAGATCGTACAAACAGTGTTTCTAAGAGACATTAGCACTCCAACTGGATGAATCAGTGGATGAGTCCAAAGACGCGCAGCTCTTGGCGTTTAACAACCAACAGTAATTATGACTTCTAACTTGTTTTACCAATCATAAACACATATAGGCCAATAACCCAGGATATGAATAGGTTGATAAGGTGAAATAAAAGTTGAATAACGTAAATTAACAAAGTTATTATTGACCAGGATTAAAATGTGATACATTTTAAAATATTTATTGCATGTGGGCATCCTTGTTCTGTTTGTCTCTCATCCAAGGGTCATTGGGCTGGAAAAGTTTGAAGACCCCTGCACTAGGGGATTGTTATCAGCATGGTTAATAGCAAAAACCTTGAAATGAATGCCACTTGAGTCTCTGTTATGTTGTAGCAAAAATACCATGTTGTACTTTGTGTTTTATATATGGGAGTGTTGTTGATATTGATGATTCTTCCCCAGCAGCCAGTGGGTGACGGTTCACTTTTCATTAACTCCCTCCCTAAAAACAACAAAGAGCTTTTAGTCTGAATGCCACCCTATCACACCTCGCACCACACTATGTCTTTATTGTTATGGGTGCATGTGCTTCCATGATGTATAACCTCTAAAAGTTTCATTTCAGGTTTTCCTCAGTTTTGCCTCTGTGACTGAAAAAATAAAGTTTGGGAAACGCAACCGCCTTTTGATTCTGTCCATGTGTCTGACATAATGAGGATTGATAATAGAGAATATATAATGGGCCATTGTTTGCATTCACGCTGATTGGTGTCCTTTGGCTCATTTGTATAGTTTCCTTCCAAGGCCAAAGAGAAGTGAGTGAGTAATGTGCTGATATTTTTTGATATATCAAGGAGAGAAATGCATTGGAGGAAGCCCCGCCTAGAATATGTGCGGTCAGAGAGGAGGAAGGAGGAAGACGTCTCACTCTGTTACTTTTTAACGTGACCGTGTAGAGTGGAATCATTTCAAAGATGCTGTGTAGTCACATAAAAACACATGATGGTAACAAGATCTGAAAGGTTTGAGTGATTTAGTCTAAAGATGCACTTTTTTTTTTTATAGCAGACCGCTAACGCTAATCCATTAAAGTTTTAGTATGTTTCAGTTTCCATAGCGGCTGACAGCAGTAACCACACGTTAGTGTTGTAAACTTCAAGCTTTGACATTATAGCCATATATATTTTTGTATTTTTCAGGAAGTTCAATATCAAAACTTTCAGTTTCAAATTTCCCTTTTTTTAAAATGACTTTTTCAAACGACCCAAACTTTTTGCCTCCATAGCTTAGACTCCGTCCTCAGCCTCAAAGCCTCGGAGTGGATCACTGTTTTCATAGACGAGCTCCGGGCCCTTGCTGACGTGCGTCGGTCCGTCACGTGACCTGTGGAATGTTAACAATGCAGCGAGTGTCCAACTTTGTGCTGCATTTCTGCTCCTGCCTGGAGTCTGGGGAGAAAATGGAGGCTCATTTCATCATATTTACTCAGCTCCTCCGTCTTCTCTGAGCTCTTCGCCTCTGTCGACGCGCTCGTTCGCCGACAACGGGACTTTAAAAAAGTTGTCGTGTGACGGGATTTACTCTCCAATCTTGAGTTCTTCTCGCTCACTTCTATCACATGGTAAGTTGAGACTTACTTTTTTTGGGGAGGGGAGTGGTGGTGTGATTTATTTCCACGACTTGTTGCTGAGGAAAAAGTTCCGTCACGGCTGTGTTAAAGTGAGGGGACATGGAGGGGGGAAAAAAGGGGGGGAATGTAGTTTTCCTGTCGTGTTGGACCTCTTCGGGATAGAACAGGACTCACCGCGGTCGCCCCTGCACAGGAATGTTCTGGTGGTGCTCCTCTCAGCCCCCCCAGCCCAGCCTGGGTACAGTGGGGAAGGCCACAGGACGTTCAAACAGGGGTTTCCGTACGGTCTGAGGTCCAGGGGCCCCGGGCTAAACTACACAGACACCATTTTGTTAACGGCATTAAAGCTCGACACAAATATTCAGAGTAAACTTCTGAACAGAAAAGTCTGTTTTTTGACTATTTGTATATATCAAGTCACTGCAGACATGTTGAAATTGTCAAGTCTTTCTGCAGACCCCCCAACTTGAGGGGGCCCGAACTCAACTGACTCATGGTAAAGACATGTAGGTGTGTGCTCTGGAAACACAGAAACACTCTGCACACCTCCATAATAACTGCACAGCTGTGAGATGTGCTCAAGAACAGAGCCCCAAAAGTCTCCCAAGTAAACCTTGAACTATAATTTCTTTTTATTTTTCATAATGGGGCCAGTAGCGATGAGTCTTATATTGAGCGTAGGTTGCGCACGATGTATGCAGATGATTGTTTTAAATGTGCCATTTTCACTCTGTTCCAGGCATAAAGGCCCCGCATAGTTTGGCACTGATGCAACCATGTGTTTCATTCAGGTGTGCTGCTGCTGCTGCTGCTACTACGCTACAAACACACACTGTCTCTCTCTCTCTCCCTCTCTCTCTCTCTCTCTCTCTCTCTCTCTCTCTGTGACACGCTCGTGCTCCCTTTAATTGCCGGCAGTCCTCGGCCTTATCAGTTCAGGTGTTTGGTTTGTAAAGAGCTCACCTGGCAGCGGCGACGTGGTGCCTTCAGTGGCAGGCGTGCTCGTGTGAGTTGCCGAGCAGCAGACGGCCTTGCAAGAAGCAAATCATAACAGCAGAGATTTATTTAGACATGGTACGCTCCTGACACAGTGTGTTTCCTAAGGCGGGAGGTCTGCTTTTTTTTTTTTTTTTTTAAGTAAACAATCAGGCCCATTGTACTTAGGTTGGTGCAACAGTGTGTCGTCAGGTATCGGGCCACAGCTGGATTTCATTCTGTCAGGCAGCGTCGAGGCATCCGTCAGGGAAGAACCACAGGGATGACGGCTGCAGACGGACTACAGACAGATGCTGGCAGATGTTGTCTGCGCTGTGTGTTTTATTGTAGACCAAGCAGGTAACCAGAAAGGTAAACAAACAAACTGGGTGGCAAAATAGCAAAAAGAAAGAAGGAGCTTGGTGATATATTCATAAGTCATGCTTCGAGTTGGATTTATCTTCTGCTGTGTTTAGCTGGGCTTTGATTGCAATATTTCAGGAATCCCAGCACCATCTCTCCACTCAAGAACATTTCAAAATAAATAAACCACATTGTAGCGCACAGAAAGATGTTAAAATCGTATTTTACGGGGGAGTTGCACATCACTGATAGGCTAATCTCTCTTCACTTGCAGTGAGTCTCTCAGACACGTTCTTTTTGTCTGCGTGCATAAGATATGTTTTCCTCCAGAGGCGTTACATCTGTCAGGTCTGTCACGCAGGTTACATATTATCAGGATAAAGTCAGGCAATAAAGTTGGGAATTGTCTGAGATCTGTTATGTTACCAAAGAGCAAAGTGTTTATTCCCGTTTCGTCTCCCAACATATTTGCACAAGGGTCAAATTTGGTCTTTTTTTGGGGGGTGAAAACAAACAAGTGTGATAGATTTTGGGGAAGTGAGTGAGTCGAGCTGAGGTGGTGTGAGCGACATGCACAACACGGTGTGACGAGCTGCGTCCTTTTTTAGGATTTAAAGGACCAGCGTGTAGGATTTAGTGGCATCTAAGTGCGTGCGACCCCTCGCCTCACCCTCTCTTTCCCAGTGTCAAGAGAAAATATGGTGGTGGTGAAAAATCCAAAAGGTCCTGTCCACAGTCAGTTTGACCCTCCTGGGCTACTGTAGAAGTATGGCAGACTCTGTGGAAGGGGACGCCGTTTGTAGATATAAAAGGCTCATTCTTGATCATACACTAATGAAGTTATGATCATTATATTACATACGTGGTACGTTCTTTAAATGGAGCCCTAAATCTGACACATGGGACCTTTTTCTAAGGTGAATTTTCTTTTTAATGTAGATTTTGTTTTTAGCATGAAGTCTGAATATTTTTGCTTTAATTAGTCCTGAAGAGTGAGAGGTTAGGTTTTGAGTTGGGTCTGAGTAGAGATGGGGCTTAGGTATGTACTGATGAAGGTTAGGGTTAAGTATGGAGGTATGCAGTGTATCAGCCTGTCTACGACTGACTGCCGGTGTTGTGCAGTCTCTTTGCACATTTTTTCCTGCTAGGTTTTTACCGTTGGACCTTGCCCAACATCCTCCTAAAGCCTGTTTCCAGACAGCGCTCATCCATAATTCTAGTTTTGTTTGTTTTTTTGGCTTGTTTTGGTTAGCATAGATTGTCCCATGATTCAACGGTGGTATGAGTTTACTTGTAGTTACTTGTGGAATGGAATGCTCGTTGGTCGGACATGGCGCCTAAAGTATCACAGGAATGGAGGCAAGAGATCTCAGAGATGGGACAACATTCATGCAGCTTGGTGCGCTTGGCTCTGCCCTACCCCACCACCCACCATTATATAAAAAAAAAAAAAAAAACAACATGTTTGTGTCTACACAAAGTTTTATCTGTCCAAACAGTGAGGGCTGTGTCCTTCTTAGAAATGGCCCAAAGGGATGAAGTCTGCCAGGTCGGTGGTGGGTGGGGGTGTAGTTCAACAGCTTCTTATGTTTGGCTATGTTGGTGTGATGAGTACTGATAGACATCATTGTCACAGTATTGAGGCTGGCTGCAAAACAAGGTCATCTCCATAAGACCACATGGTAAAATGCCCAACAATGAGGAACAGGAACCCATGGGTGATGTCACGGATACGACGACACTGTGTATTATACTGTTTATAGGTTTAACATGTTTCAGCTTTGCAGTGCAAATTTAAACAAACAGAAAGCTTTGACTAAATATTTCTAGCACTGTTTATGTCTGTGGGCCTCATAATGCTGAAGCATATGCAGGAGGTCTGTGTGGAGCCCTGATATAGAAAACCACAGATCTGCTGGAGGAACTAATCATCATCATTCCTTCAACTCCTCAATCTTAATGTGTCGGGATAATCGTCACTCAAATAACCGAGTGAATTTCTTTGACAAATCGACCTGCCAGTTAGACTTGAAATACGGCCAGATCAATTAAAGGTTGATTGTTGGAGAAGATTTTCAAACCGCAGCCGTGTCGAAACCTGTCAGAATGTGATTCTTTCTGGAGACCTCACGTCACCTGCCAGCCAAACGCAAATTTCTTTTCCTCTTTGGGAGGAAGATATTTGAAGCGAGTGAACTGCTCAGTGAGCTGAAAAGCACCAGTTGGTCATGAAACCAATAAATGGTTAAAAAAAAAAATTATGAATGCAAATCTAAAATATTTCTTTTTATAAAAATATTTCATTTTAAATCATTTGAATGCTGCAGTGACTTGGAATGGGGTGAATGGCGTCGGTTCCGTGGACGCTCTGCAGCGTGTCCATCTGTTTCTGCAGCGTGTAACTTTGTGCTGCAGGTACGATCGCCTCCAGCACGTTACTCTTCACAGCTCCAAGTCACACACCACCAACTATTTCACTGGTTTCAGTGAAACTGGATCACTGTTTTCATGGAGAAAAATTCACTTTCAATTTCGAATACTGAAAAGTGAAAAAAAAATTTACATCATCTCCATTTTGTCACACTACAGAAACTCAAGTCGGCTAAATATAGTCTCTTGTAGTGTCAGATAAGTTCGACACATGGCCCTTTGGAGAAAATCGGATGTCATTGCTCTTTATTACAACAGATGTCAACAAACAAAAACTCAACTCAATAACTTATTTGATGGACTGCTGTGAATGTGTACTTTGATGCTCTCCAGAAGATGAATCCTGATGACTTTGGCGATCCACTGACACCGTTAGCAGGTTAACACTGATTTGGTATTTATTGAAATGTCTCGTCAATAAATTGATGGACAAAATGGATGGATGACATTTGGTCCAGACGTCCCTCAGCTGATCAAGCTCTCAGCTTGTCCAATGCTCTGACAAATTGACCCCCGCACCAGTAAAAACAAATTCTTCGTTCCCGTCAGCCTCAGCTGTACTTTGTGTTGCTTAACACCCTAAAATAAGATGGTGAGCGTTATAAATATCATACCTGCTACACATAGGCATGTTCCCCACAATGTTAGCATGTAGCTCAAAGCAGTAGAGCCCCCCACACAGCCACTTGCATGGCTGTACAGTCTTGATTTCATCCTGTGAGTGACCCCCGAGAGAATTGTGTTATTGGGGACTTTCAGGGTGTCTACATGTTTGACTTCCACGGGGAGTAAATTCACTGAATCCTCATTGATAATGCTCAACATCACACAGCGTGTGCTGCAGCCAATCAGAGTTTGATTAAAATGTCATGTTTTCTACCTTTTAAACACCGCTTCCTGTCTTCTTTTTATTTAATGCAACAAAAGCCTTTCAAAGACTTCATTGTGTGTTTTGATCGTTTTCCGCGGCACTGTGCGTCCTCACGTGAGGCCCCTGACAGGAACACATGCAGTTAGTCCACACGTCATCCCATCTGCCCTGGAGGAGTGGTGCTGTTGTGGTAGACTGTGCGAGGACGTTCCTTCAGATAAGACTGTCTGGCGGTGTTAAATGTCTGATCACAGGGGAGCATCACAGGCGGCGAGTCGGACACAGGCAGGGCCCGCTGACTTGTACTGACCCCACGCTGGAGCTCTGCGCCGCTCTCACATGGGTGTTTACCGATGACCACGTAGCACAAGTATGCAGTGACGGGGGCTGGCTGTTGCAACCGCAGCTATGCATTGATGGGGCGCAGAGGAGGGCAGGTGGTGTCAGACGTCCAGGTCTCAAACTGCCCCCATGTGATTTTTGTTAGATTTTGTAACCAGTATTGATATATGTGTTAATCTATACCCTGCTACAATATCCAAGTCCAAGATTTTTGAAATTCCAGTCCTCTTTCAGCAGAATGTCTGCGTGTGCATTTTCTGACCTCATGTGGCGTCTCTTTCTAATGAGCCGTGAACTTTTCTGTTCTCATCTTTTTTAATTAAAAGCACAACTTTTCCGTGCTCAAGATGGAAACTGCCCACAGTTACTTTGATTTAAGAAAATGAAAGCACAAACGCTATGCATGACCACAGTCTCTCCATGCTCTAACTCCATCCATCCTTCCCTCCCTCCACAGGCGAAAATTGGCAGCATCATGGTTTGGCTCCATGGTGCCCTCGTGACTGGCTGCATTTCCTGGAATAAGCTGGAACCTGAGCCTTGAAAGCCACACCATGGAATGCCTGTAGTACCACACTTCACCTTCACCCACCCCGCCAGCATCTGCAGGAATCAAAAACACAAAGAGACACAAACAAGTAAGGGACACAGAGGAGGACGCCCAAATCCGCGCCTCCGATCCGTGCTCCCGGAGACTCTTATCTATTTAGGTCAGCCAGCTTGAAGGGGATCTTTCGGAGGGCGTAGGGGAGCGAGTGCCAGCTTGTGCCTGTGTTTCCCTTTTAGAGTAGGTGCCTGCCCTGGGCACTGAGGCCATGAGGCCCAAGACTTTCCCAGCTGCCCCGTATGTGGGCAACACGCGCCAGAGGCTTCAGGAGATCAAGGAGGGTCTGAAGCAGCCGGCTAAGCTGGTGAGCCAAGCCCTGCACGGGGGCAGCTCCCGGAGCGAGGGCGGCAGAGGGGCTGACTGCAAGAGCGGGAAAGACACGGCCAGTCGACAGCAGCAGCTCCGACCACCGCAGAAGTTCAACAACTACCAGAATGCCTTGCGGGAAATCCGCAAGTCCCTCATGCCTTTCGCCAATGAGTCGGGCCCATCCTCCGGGTCGGGACACCCCGCAGGTGCCGGGGAGGTTAACCGACAGATGCTTCAGGAGCTGGTCAACGCCGGCTGTGACCAGGTGAGCCAGAGTGAATGTGTGTGTGTGTGTGTGTGTGTGTGTGTGTGTGTGTGTGTGTGTGTATATGGTATATGTCTAGTGAGTGTATGTTCCTGTCCTGGGCGTGATGTGTTTCGGTTGGTTGGATTCTCTTCATAGCAAGCCGAGCATGTTTCTGATGTCAGTAATTGTATGAATTCTGTGCAGGAAGTGTTATAAATCAGTGAGCAAGACTGCTTTATATTAGGTTAACAGGATTTTTAACTGGATTAGCCACTAAAACTGATTCACTTGCGGTTAAAGTTGAGTTAAATTTCAGGAAAGTGTACAACATAGTCAAAATGCGCATAATTAAATATTCCAAGAAATCATAAAGTTGCAAAGAAACCTCCAAACTTCAGTGAAACATACTGTAAATGAAAATGTCCTCAGTCCAGACAAACAGAATAAGTAATATCTAGAAATCTTTTCTTTTTCTCACATTTTTGTACGGCTGTATATTGTGCTACGATGTATTTTTACACCCCCGCTGCGTGAATGTGAGTCATTCACAAGAAGCGGAGAGACAGTGGATGTATTGTATTGTATATTAATACAGTGTGTGAGTGTGTGTATCTTAGCAAGCGCTGCTCTGTTGCTGTAAATCCACTTCAGTCTGTTTGAAGCCTCTCTGCCTCCTTCAGTCAGGAATTTTTTAATGAAAGCTGTCGAGAGTGCCACACGCTCTTAGATGCAATACAATACAAGACGTCCCTGCCAAGTGTACGCTGCGGTTACGTAACGCGGGCCCGAGCGTTGAAATGTTGAAATATCAGGTGGGTTTCCCAACCCGGGCTGTTTGGCATTCGCTCCTGGTCGTGCTCCTGCTCCTCCATGCTCGGGGAATGCGAGAGCGCCATCGAACGAATGAGAGGAGGGAGAGCGTCTCCATGGGAGGTGAGGGCCTCCCCTCCACCCAGCCGTCGGCCTCCGAAATCACTGAGGAGACGCGTCATGTGGATGCTGTTACTCAGGGCTCACTTCACTTCCTTTGAGTTGAACGAGAGCAATCCAGCTTCCAAACCTTTAGGGCAGTTTTCCCTGATCTCCCATATTTACAGCTCAGGAGACATCCGCAAGGGATTAAATTGGTGAAATGGTTTTGACGCACGTCCCAAGAATCACTTTTTTTACGCTGTTAAACACTGCGAGTTTAAGCGGACTACTACAATTCGTCACACCTGTTACATAAGAGGCCAGAAATTCATCATGTGGCACCTGGTTGCTACATTGGGGCCGATAACGGGGCAAGCAGGGCTTGTCTCGGTGGGTTTGCTGCTGCAGTGTACTTTATTGGATGAAAACCAGGAAGTCCAGTTGGGAGGCTTATTCCCTAGAAACTGAATCCTGGTTAAAGGGCCGGAGGACAGGCCGTGTGATGGAGCTCGGCATGTGAAGAATGCTCAGCTCAAGCCTATGCAACAGAGCAACAAAGAAATCCTCCCCGCTCCAGTGAAGCTATGAGGTCTGCCCATGCAGGGAGAAGCTGCGGGGGCCCGGGCCGAATCGATTTCAGCTTATCACAGCCATAAGCCCCCGCTGTTTGCCGATCGCTTGGCCTTTTTGCTCCGCGTCTTAGTAAGTAAGATGGGAAATGAAGTTATGCCTGTAGGTAATGTGCAGGACAGTATGTCACTGTATCATTCAAGCCTCTGAGGATCAACATAGTAAAAAAAAAGTAGGATGTTGTAATAGTAGTTGTAAGTACCCAACATGCTTTTAGGAGGATGGACACTCATGCTTCCCCCGTGCGTTTCAATCGAAGATGATAGAAGAAACTATGCGACAGTGGCCGCCATTTCCTCAACTAGTTGACCTCCATTGCTGCCACCATTGTAAATGGCCCAGAGCAGTGCGGGCCCAGTCAATACAAACAGGAAGTGAACATTCAATGGCAGCAGGGTGGAACAGTTCCTCCTGCTTCAGTCCAGTCACCACCCAAGTCGCCAACCCCTCCCACCCCCTGTCTGTCTGTGTGTCTCTGGTCAGTCAGACGTTCTACTGTCCCTCTGTGTCTCTGTGTGTGTTTGATCTGTCCCCACTAGAAACACATACTGTGAATAATTGTTTTGATTCTTTTTGTAAATAAAGTCAATTTAACAATATGGTACTAATAAAACTATGAGTCATAAAGCATCCAATACTTATTTTAACTCGAGGCCAAGTTTCACTCACTTCAGACACAATGTGAGAGCACAGAGGAGAAGATGTTTACGAAGATGTTCAGCGTCAACCAAAGTGCGACTAAATCAGCATGGATTAAAGATCTGGATGGTTTGTCCTTCAGGCTATTTGACGGACAAAACTCTGTCACTTGCACTCTTCAGCCACTTCTGTAGGTACACATGAACAATCTAATGTGTTGTAATACAACAGACCTGCTATGAAATACTTTCACAAAGCCAATAATGTTTTTGTTGACGCTGTCAGAGAGGTAATAATTCATTCATTTCAGCTCCGGCTGTTTCACTGTGATGGATTTTGGCTCTGACATACTCGAGCCTCCACTTTCAAGGCCACTAAGCTGTTTTTTCATTTTTTATACTACATTTCTGAGCCATCGTGGCTACTGTAGCACAGCTGCCATGACTTGAACACCCCTCACCTAATTTGTCCTTCACCTTCACCTTCCCCCAACACAACTCTGATCAACGTACCTCGTCCTCCTCCTCCTATCCGTCTCTCCAGTCTTTTCCAGCTGCAAATTACAGAGCAATGTGGCTTGTTACATAATCACTTTTTTTTTTTTTTTTTTTTTTTTTAAAGGAGGAAATGTTTTGGAGGGGGAGCGGGGGTGGGTGGGAGGAGGGGTGGGATGCCACGCATTGAGATGACAGGGAAAGAAAGCAAATGAAAGGAAGGAGGGGGCGCGCTGAGCGCTTTCCTTTTAAACTTCCTTTAAACCTCTCGGCCGTACTCGCAGGCCTCCTACTGTACGTACAGGACAAACTGCGGCCAGGCAGGAATCCGGCGCATGCTAAGCATATTAAAGCCTTCGACGTGTGAGCAAGCAAACACTGCGGTGTTTATGTAACGACGAGGCCAACGAGACGTGACTTGGAAGCAGCGCGCGCGTCAGTGTTTATGGTTTGTATGTTGGGGCAGAGGACGTGGCTTTCCTCGGCTCACACTGTAATAATTTTGTAAAGTAAGGCGTAACCTCGCCGAAGCATTGCAGCACAACTTGTGCGCGGAGCCCCTTTTGCGCATCGCTGCCGTGGATGAGGAGGACGCCACGGCTTCCATGGCTCTCTGTGTGGAAACGATGCATGCATGTCCCACTCGGCACATCCATCCATCTGGACTCCGCTCCTGAACGTCCTCCATGTGGCTTTGATTTGCAGGGTCCCGTAAAGGAATGTGTTTCAGAATTGGGTCAAAGAGACAACTAATATATATATATTTTTTTTAAAAACGGTCTTGGCTGTTGCCCACGTGCAAAGAAAGATTGTGTGCGTGTGAGTAACTCGGCTTGTGTTAGTGCTTGGTATGTCCGTATCAGAGCAGTTTGTGTGTGTGTGTTTGTGTGTGTGAAGTTTGCAGGCTGGTGATTATGTGTTTGGGATAATTCGTCGGCTTGCGGCCCGTAACCATTATGACAAGGGTACAAATGCGGCCTGGATATTTTCGACAGACAGAGACACAGAGAGAGGCAGAGATGGGAGAACGACTATCCAGAATGCAAATAGCTTGAATTCCTGCTTCCTGGGCTGAGGAATGCGAGCGAGGAACATCTGTCGCCATGACAGCCGGGGTCACCAGGACACCGCCTTCACACAGCACACGCACGCACACACAAGAACGATCCAAGAGATAAAAATCGGAGAGTGTTTCTGTGTTTTGACACTTGAATATATCGCTCTGCTTTAATTTGACTGTGATATCAGCTTCAGTGTTTTCAGGTGTGTTTTTGAAACCAAATATTTTATATGCACAGTTCCAAATACTAATTTCCTCACCTTCCTTCACCGAAAAACCACAATAATTTATGAGACACAATAGAGTGTAGATATGGCTCACAAAACTCACAAACTTTTCCGACAATGTGCCGTGAAGGTTCAAACACACATATTCGGATAGCCTAAACAAAACACAGTATTCATTATAATTAACCCTGGAAAATCTACACAGACCTGAGTTGCATTTCAAATTAGTATTCATGTTTCAGATGATCTAGTCCACTTCTATGTGGTTTATACTGTGACCCTGTACCCTAAAGATCCCTTAACCATCCTAAAAAGAGACTAATTCAACCTTTTCCACTTCCAAACATATTTTAATTTCCTTTAAGTTCTAATACTGTCTTATAAAGGCAGAAACTCTACTCTGCATATTACACCTTGTAAACCGTTAACAACTTTCCATTGTCCTGCCATTAGAGTAAATTGTAATTTGAAAGAAAGAGGTCTGGATGAGAAGCAGGAGGAGAGCACACGAGGCAGAAAGACTGAGTGAGCGAGAGAAGGACATAATGTGACATTACTGGGCGGCTCTGGCAGCCAGCTCTCTCTGCTGGCTACACAGGAATGCAACAGACACACACATACACGTACACACAGGAAACAAAGTATAAACAGTGGTGTGGTGTGCGTGCGTGTGTGTGTCTGTATGGTCAGTCCTGGGCTCAGAGACTTGGTTATGTATGTGTGTATGAACATGCAGATGCAATGGGAGTGAGCGAGAACAGGCGTGTGCACACTGAATGCAGTAGTTACACCTATATTGACGCATAGTGATGGACACACACACACACACACACACACACACACTCTTTACAGAAGGCATAGAACCTTTGTGGCCTTGGCATTTCCTGGCTTTGAGAGCTGACTGCCCTCGGCTGCTGCGAGGTCCTACTTTTAAACCATTTATGTTTGATTTAGTCTCCACGCCACAAATACAGCTGGCCAGTGTGTCTGAGAAACCGCAGGCAGGAGGGGCACAAAATGGCTGCACAGGGATACAACTTTTCCCCTCAGCTGTGCTTCTACTCTCAGAGTAACTGTGTACAAAATGTCTCATTGACTTATAATGTAACACTAATAGTGGATAGATGTACTGGACCTTTCAAACACAGGTCCAGTTCAAAGTTCTTTACAAAAAGCACATGCACTATGTGCACACATGATGTGTATACACATAAGTGGGGTGGACAGAATAATAGAAACATCTGTCAGTGTTCAATTCACTAGCATCAGAAACTGCAGCCTCCAAAGTGAGCAGATCACAGTTGAATTAACACTTCTCTAAAACAGGTTCAGCAGAAACAAACATTATAACCATCACGGAGGGAGGATTTATAGCAAGCTGAAACTTCCACTGAGTTTACAGTGCAGTGACAGTCCAGTAATAAGTTGCTCCAAAATGTCCCGAAGGAAGAAAGCGCAAATGAACTCAAGTGAGAAGAAGGGACATTTAAATTTGATTTAAAGCTCAAGTTGCTGCACATTAAAGATCCCCACGATGTTCCTTCCATGCATAGGAACAAAAATCGAGTTTTACCATTTTGGTTCTGACTCGACGCACCGCCCTTTTGACTACTATGACCAGGCTGCTGAGTGATTTACAAACTAGCAGCAGCACTTTAAAACTTCTCTAAAACGATCTTGAAGCCATTGTAAAGATTTAAGAGTAGGAATAATGTGCTCAGTTCTCCAGGTTCTTGTAAGGAGTCTGGCAGCAGCAGCCTGTATGTGCTGCAGTTGTTTTTAATGGTCTTTTTGGGAAGAGCCATTGCTATAGTCCATAAAAAGCTCATATGTATGTTACAACAGGGAGAGACCCAGTTTTTATATTCATGCTGTAAAGCTACAACTACATACTTACGATAATGACTATTCAGATACTGATGATCATCATACTGTTGGCATAACGTGAAGGTTTCTCACTGGAAAGTCAATAAATGAACAAGAACGTTAATTAGCATCATTGGTAACATCTGCATTGACCCCACTATTCCATGTCAAAATGGCTGCTGTAAAAACGGACTATTATTGTTGTAAGTTAAAGAACCTGAAGAGTGACTGTCTGTCTGAATAAAGAGCTTCATCTAATTTGTAAAAAGCAGGAAAGCTTCATTTGGGGCTGCTGTTCCTGCATGTGGCCTGCAGGGGCACCTGAATGCAGACGGTTGGAGTCAGAGCAGGCCGGGTTGAAATGTCTTTGCAGTGAGGTCATATGCCATTTGAGGGGATTTCCTCATCTAGGTGTGGGTCGCTCAGGCGGAGAGAGAAAGACAGATTCTTTGTTATGTTTATCTCACAGACTGCAGTCTTCTTTGTTTACATGTTTACTGTAAGAAAACAGGAGGTTCATCAAGGCAGTTGTTCATCATCTTGCAACTAACCCATCGAAAGGAATTTGGATTTGCAGTGGGGGTCAGATCAACTCAGCGTACACATATACATCTTTTCATGAAGCAAGTAAATTATATTATTAGAGAGGAGATGCATATTACGGCACCAGCACCAAATATAGATAAACACAATCTTTTTAAGATGTCCTGATTTAAATGAACATAAACACAACAGAGTAATGCTTGGCATTGTTCAATATAAGGACTTATACGCAACAAAAGGAATGCATGTTTCTTCTTTCACAATTTAGCTCCTGTGCAACAATCATAAATTACACGGCAGCTGATGAATGCAGAGTGGCTAACCAACATTTTTCACATAGGTGACCTACATACCTCTGGACAGGGGCCCACCTGTTGGAGCCGGGGATGAGCACCCCACGTATGATTAAAGAGGGAGGCATACCACATGTCAAATGATTCAGTTCTACATGAAGAAGAGGGAAAATACAAAGATGTTCAAGAGAAGTTGAAAGTGAAACAGAACCCTCTTTTATTGCAGTGTTTTATTTTTATTTTTTTAAACAATCATATGCAAATTAAATCAGCTCATTATTAATAACAGACCTTTTCCATGAAATGGGAGGATCAACACAGGTGTTACCAATGATACTAATTAAGCCAACGTGCACCACAGCAGCACGCTGACTCTGAACCTTAATCAGTATCATTGGTAACACCTGTGTAACCTGCCTACAGTACATACAGTAGTAAAGTAGCTTCGATGAGGCCAAAACAGGTAGGACAGCTTTGCTATTGATAGCTTACCAACCGAGGTGGACATGAACAGTCCTGGCTGTGAACCACTTGCATACCATTAATACATTTATTAAAAAAAATAAAAATAAAAAACACACGTATCCACTTTCGCTCACAATCCATGTAAATCCATTGTTTGAACACAGATTTGCATGTCTGGTGATGAATATCTCATTACAGTTTTTTATTTATTTTTTTATCCTCTTCTTTGGATACACATTGTTTTCATCACACACTGGCAATATGACAGATTTGAGAGTTGGATGGCAAACCCTACAGATTTAAGTATGTTTGTGAATCAACCTCTTTTTCACATATCCGGGTGTTATAGGTCGATTTCACAGCATCCACTTTGACATGAAATAGTATTTAAACACAGGTGTTACCAATGATACTATTTAGGTTCAGTTCCATTCAGGCCAAACAGAGTCAGGGTGCTGCTGCGCTGCATGTTTGACTTAACTGTGGTGTAATTAGAGGTGACAGCAGATAGACTGTTCATCTAAAATGGGTTTTGAGCCTCTGTTCGTACACCATATTGAAACGAACAAAATCCAGGCAAGGAAGAAGGAATGCATGTAAGATACTACAGTGCTTTGGAGAAATATGTAGGTATTGATATAGAGTTTGTGCAAACCCCATTAAAGGGAACTAAAGGGTCATTCCCAGTGAAGCATAGGACCACACCCTGCTGCTCGGCTACAACTATTGAATCATTCACATGGAATAATTGCACGTATTACAAACGATCGTGCAGTGGTATGATAATTGCCTTGGCTTAGATTTGTCTTTGAATGCAGAGTAAGGATATGTTTGCTCATCATTTTCCCCAAGTTTCATTTGTTTGTTTTTCAGGTATGCTTAACAGTGAAACGAAAATTAAACCTGAAATCAAACCTTTCTATCCCACTGAATTTAAAATATTCCCATTTCTACAAGTTGGTATTCTAATAGCCAATAGCCATTTGACCTTGTTTTAGTAATTCTTTTGTGTGTTGATGTGACAGGCACAGGAAGTCACTGGTATGTAACCCCAAGTCGAGAGGATGCAGGTGTTTGAGCACCTACTGTGTCAGTGTTTTTTGTCATGTGTGTTTTTATGTTGGGTGTATGGAGATTATCTGCCTGTTTGTGCCTTTGTTTTTTCTGTGATTAATTGCAGATACCTGCAGCAATGTCTTTTTAAATGGTAGATTTAGATTCCTTGTGAGTATGAAATGCATGCGCTGAATGTCAGATTTGCAATCTTGTTTACTTATTGCTTGACCAAACGGTTCCTGATTTCATTTAAATTTTAATTAGTTTTAAGCCTTTATTTAGGTGAGGTTTTTGTACAGCTAATCGTGTTTGTACAACATTCATTATTTTTAAAACCTTTGCTTCTTTTGTTACATGACAAAATGTGTGTTTATGTGATTCACAGGAGATGGCGGTGCGAGCACTGAAGCAGACGGGAAGTAGGAACATTGAAGCGGCCTTGGAGTACATCAGCAAAATGGGTTACCTTGACCCTCGCAATGAGCTTATTGTCCGTGTCATCAAGCAGACTTCACCAGGTACGTACAGCCTCAATAAGTTGACTTTGACCAGTGGATCTGTCTAGTTGCTTTGCTGTTGTTGCTTAACATGTTGAGTAATCTCATACCTTGTCCTTTCAGGAAAAGCTGGGATGCCAAACTCAATGGATCACCGACCTGCATTAGAGGCTTCAGGTGAGGCAGGTGCCTTACCCCCGTATCACCAGATGGGGGCTCCTATGTATGAGGGACCAGCTGGATACGGCCCTGAGAGTGAGATGCCCAGAACCTACATGAGTGCTCCCCCTGTAATGAACTACATGATGCCCCCATCTGGGGCAGCGCAGGGCCCTGCCATGGGAAACCCAATGGGTCGACCTCCCAGTATGGGCACCTATCCAGCAGTGATGGCCACTCAGAACAACCCAGCCAATACCATGTACCCTCCAGGGGCCCAACAGAAAGGCTACCCTGGCAGTATGGAGCAGCATGGGCCCATGATGAGCTACAATGTCCCTGGCCAGCCTCTGCAGCTTCAGCCTCAGCCACCAGGGGGCCCTGTCCCAGGTCCTCACTATGATTATGGCCATGCCAGGCCACACATGATGGAGCCTGCAAGCTATGGAGTCAAGAGGACCGCCTCCTTCCAGAACAAGATGGCACCACCCCCCATGGCACCTCCAGACAACTACGTCAACATGCAGGGGAAAGGGGCCATGGGTCAGAACGGTCCGGGAGGGGGAGGGGGAGGGTACCCCACTAACCTTTACCTCCCCCCTCATTCCCACCCACGGCAGGCCAGCCCCACCTCCCACCAGGTCCACATGATGTCCCGTTCCCCAGGTGGGGTGGGTGCTATGGGCCCTGACTTCTCTGATATGCCTCAGGGCTTGATGACACCATCCAGGGCCAGCCTCAACCTAGACTTGTATGAGCACCCCTGGGCGGGGCCTCCAGGTCCTGAAGGGGCCCCTACAGCCAGACAACCCCAACCCCAGGGCCCATTCCGGGGGGAAGTGCGCGTCCCCAGCAGAACAAACTCCTTCAACAGTCGTTCTGCAGGGCCCAATGGTGTCCGGCCAGCAATGGCTGCACCCCCCACATCCAGCAAACAGGAACACCCTCCAAACACCATCACGGCTGTAACATCCCCACCCATCCAGCAGCCGGTCAAGAGTATCCGTGTGATGAGGCCGGAACCCAAGACAGCTGTGGGACCGTGTCACCCCAGCTGGATGGCTGCTCAGGCCCAGGACGCAGGCGAGCCTCTGGCCTACATGCCAGAGGAACCCTACTCTCTCGAGTCTACTCAGGAGCCACGCTGTCCACCACCACCATATCCCAAAAACCTACTCATGTCTGGGGCAGCTGGTGAGCCGGGGACTATGGAGGGAGCTGGGGCCATGTGCGGAGCTCAGGACCCTGCCACCAGAAGCACACATGGCGGCAGTGGTGGGAGCGGAAAGGCAGAGGAAAACCAGCAGGTGAAAGAGAAGACAAAGGTGGGCAAGGGAGAAAAAACAGTGAAAGACAAGAAGCAGATCCAGACGTCACCCGTTCCCGTGAGGAAGAACGGACGTGATGAGGAGAAGAGAGAGTCACGCATCAAGACCTACTCACCATTCGCTTTCAAGTTCTACATGGAGCAGCACATAGAGAACGTGATGAAGACCTACCAGCAAAAACTGAACCGCAGGCTTCAGCTGGAACAAGAGATGTCCAAGGTAAGCCATCCTTTTACTGAACTGCCGGCTCCGTCTTTTAAACCCAAGTTAGTTTCAGAATCATCTTCATCGCAAACCTCACTCCATGTTTTAGCTCACTGATATCTATATTTGACATTATTGCAGTCCAATTTCCAAATGATATCAAAAGTGTTCAGAGTGATTCCAGGCAGCAAAGAGAGATTAGTTACTGGAGAAAACATGCCCGGTATGTTTATTTTTGCGTCACACTTAGATTATATAAGTACTTCAAGTACTAGCATTTTTTATTTTGATGCAGACATCATTCATCGAAGCATAATGTGGTGGTATTCCTCAGAGCTTATTAATGGCTTGAGTTGATGCTGTTTTTTTTTCTTGTGACAGTTGTGCGCTGCAAAAGAGTGACATCAAACTAATGCATCCATCTATGCTGCTGGAAACTAGCAACTCGAGGGCAGAGAGAAGAAATAGTCCCAAGCATGGTTTCATTTCACAAAGAAAGATGGAGATGGTGTCAATTGCAATTAGGGCTCCATAAATTATCAAAATATTCAAAAATCACAATATGTCTAAGTATAATATCCAGATCATGAGACTAGACTGGAATGTGAAGTCATGAGTTCAAACTTGTTTGTATGAGTCATACCTTTGGCCTCTGCCCTTTTTGGCATATTTAAAGTGATTCCAAGGCATACTTAGAATAGAAAAAATACCACAGCTAGACTCAGACAATTAGGTAACAGAATTAGTTCACTTTGACAACAAAGGTCCACTCAGGTTAAATTCCCACACCATTAATAATCCTAAATGGAAAAATTAGCTTGTTTAAGTTGATTCTGCAGACTGCTTTTGAAAATGTTGTGTCATTGTCATTGTTTCATTCCTCTCACCATCTTTCTTCAACCTGTATCCTTCCGGTGCAGGCTGGCCTATCGGAAGCAGAGCAAGAACAGATGAGGAAGATGCTGAACCAGAAAGAGTCCAACTACAACAGGCTACGCCGTGCCAAAATGGACAAGTCCATGTTTGTCAAAATTAAGACGCTGGGCATAGGTGCCTTTGGCGAAGTGTGTCTTACTCGCAAAGTGGACACCGGTGCACTTTATGCTATGAAAACACTGCGCAAGAAAGATGTCCTCAATCGCAACCAGGTGATTTAATACACTAAATACACTTTCATATTTATATAAAGGTATTCACAAGCTGTTAAAATGTATAATGACATGTTGTTATGCAAACTAGTCCAAATGAGCACTCTCTCTGGTGCAGGTGGCGCATGTGAAAGCAGAGCGTGACATCCTGGCGGAGGCGGACAACGAGTGGGTGGTGCGTCTCTACTACTCCTTCCAGGACCGCGACAGCCTCTACTTCGTCATGGACTACATCCCTGGAGGAGACATGATGAGCCTGCTCATCCGAATGGGCGTCTTCCCCGAACCCCTGGCACGCTTCTACGTGGCAGAGCTCACGCTGGCCATCGAGAGCGTCCACAAGATGGGTTTCATCCACCGCGACATCAAGCCTGACAACATCCTCATTGACCTGGACGGACACATCAAGCTGACTGACTTTGGTCTGTGCACAGGCTTCCGCTGGACGCACAATTCCAAGTACTACCAGAAAGGTGAGACACAGTGCGCTACTTATGTTGTAATGAATGTCCACTCTTGGTTAAACACAGTCTCACAGTGATTCTGTGAGGATTCATTTTCTGGCCATTAACTGCATTGTGATATCCTCCTCCTCCTGTCTCCAGGAAGTCACGTCAGACAGGACAGCATGGAGCCCAGTGACTTCTGGGACGACGTGTCCAACTGTCGCTGCGGCGACCGGCTGATGACGCTAGAGCAGCACGCTAACCGGCAGCATCAGCGCTGCCTGGCTCATTCGCTGGTGGGAACACCCAACTACATCGCACCAGAGGTGCTGCTGCGCAAAGGTGGGTCAGAATACAAGGTCCATCCATGACCAATCCATCCAAGAGTTTGGACTGAGCTTTAGAAGGTGAGAGCACTGATATCTGATATTTGTGTCTTGTGTGCAGGTTATACCCAGCTGTGCGACTGGTGGAGCGTGGGAGTGATCTTGTTTGAGATGCTGGTGGGACAGCCGCCCTTCCTGGCCTCCACACCTACCGAGACTCAGATCAAGGTCAGTGAAGATGAGAAATATCCCACAGTTTGATGTATGAATTAACCTCAGTTTACAGGTAGGAGTATGATTTCAGACACCATCTTTGGAGCAACACACACTTTTATTTTGATCTGTGACGTAGTGGCGAGTTGTCCAGGGTGTACCCCACCCATTGCCCAATGTCACCTGGGTTTGGTCTCCAGCTACCTGTGACCCTGATATGGTTAAGTGGTTACAGGGGATGGATGGATGGATCTTGTTATTTACCCTATTTTGTCACATTGTTGCCATCTGCTGGACTGGGCAAGTAGAGCTGGGAATGGCTAATACTGCAGTAATTGATAGACGTGTCCTACATACTACTTTTTGATGTAAACAGGACGAAGCTGAATAAAAGAAGAGCTTAAGTTGCCGCAGTATGTCTTACTCTTATTGACGATGCAAATGTTGGATAAAACGAATACGTTTGTACTGGAGCTTTTGATTGTGATTCCTCAAACAAAGTAAAAATCGTCACAAATAATGTAAACTCAAACATTTTTTATGACAACTGCAACCTAGTTTGAGAGGCAGAATTCTTGGATGCTGTGGCCCAGGGTACGATTCCAACCTGTGGGTCTTGTCTGCATGTCACCCCCTTCTCTCCTTCCTCGCTTTCTTGTCACTCTTCAGCTATGCCTGTCAAATAAAGCTTGGAAAGCCCCAAAAATATCTTCTTTTAAAAAAAGGTATGAATCTGTATGAAAAGCATCAATCAACAGACTGATTGCGGTAACCTCGTGTATTGTGTCTCTCCCCGCAGGTCATTAACTGGGAGAGCACCCTGCAGGTGCCCGCCCAGGTCAAACTCAGCCCCGAGGCTGTCGACATCATCGGCCGGCTCTGCTGCTCCGCAGAGGATCGTCTGGGTGCTAACGGCGCCGGCGAGATCAAGGCTCACCCCTTCTTCACCCAGACAGACTTCTCCAGCAATCTGCGGCAGCAACCAGCTCCCTACCGGCCCAAGATCGCCCACCCGATGGACACATCCAACTTTGACCCCGTGGAGGAGGAGGGCGGCCCCGGGGCGTGGAGTGACAGCGGGGACAGCACCCGGGCCTTGGACATGCTCTGCTCCCCGCATGGGAAGCACCCAGAGCACGCTTTCTACGAGTTCACCTTCCGAAGATTCTTCGACGACAACGGTTGCCCTTTCCGCTATCCCAAACCGCTCGAGGCCAGCGAGGTATCGCCTAGCCCCACTGGAGCTGCCTGCCTGGGCCCAGATGAGGAGGATGAGCAAGAGGAGGAGGAGGAAGAGGAAGATGAAGAGGAGGAGGGAGAGCAGGGGGAGGGATGCGAGCCGGTGTATGTGTAGAGCTACAGACCGCCAGGCTTCCTGAGCAGCGCGTCTGTCTACCGACTAATGCTCACCATTCAGCTCAAGAGCTTCCCCTCAAACCTGCCACTGCTCTTCTGCGTATGTGTCTGTGTGTAGAGGTGTGCACGCTACACAGGTGTGTATGTGTATTTATGCATATCTGGCATGTGTGATTGTTGCAGGAGTGATGAACATCGCCCCCTGGCGGAATATATAGTGCGTCCAGAAAGACCTCAAATACAAAACTCCCCTGATCCGGGACCAAGAAACAACATTCTGAATGTGACTGACTGCATCAAGGGTGAAGCATGTGCGGAGTGCGAGACTGAACAGGATGAAAGGAGATCGTTACTATTCTTGGGAATGTAAGGGTGTCTGGCTCACAGACAAGATTTGTAATTTCGAGGACTGCTTCTGGTTCTTCCAGCGGTTCTTCTCGTCCCATTCCTTCCACCCTTTGGTCTTACGGACGACTGAAACACCTCCACGGTGATCTTCTGAACCAGGAGCTACTTCCTGTTCTACCTGAGCTGCTTTACACTCTAGTATTGGACACGACGATGTGAAAGAGTGGAACCAGTTTACTCGTTGGTCGCAGGGGCGGGGCGGGGGGGAGGGGGGTGGGGTTGGCAACACGCTACACGCCTCTTTCACAGCTGCTGCAAAATAAGCTACAAAGACAAATGCATGTACATGCACCACACTCACGCACACTCATCAGTCACAAAGGGTGAGAAAAGGTGTCGGCCTCTGCATCCATGTTGACGTTTTAAGAAGTTGGCTCAGACTAGATGGACGAACAAATTCTCCCAGAATCCTCTGACACGCGTTCACCCACAGAGAAACAGTTGTTTAGCATTCAGCGTGGAATGAGAGAAGCAGTTTGTCACGTGTTTCATATTTTTGTGCCTCCAGTTCAAACCTCTGCATTTGTAGCAGATTTAAAAAAAAAAGAAAATTAGAATCAAATTAACCATAACAATATTTTCGGTCGCTCCATCTGCCTTCTATCCACAGCTGCCTGATTTTATGCCAACTGTAGTTCAGTGACATGATGGAGCCCGGTCCCTCTCCCCTCAGAGGCCGCTGTTATAAATGTCCTCGTGTTTGTGAAGCTCTTCACGTCATTGATTCTCTACTCTGACCATTTCAAAGCTCACCTCCAAAAAAAAAATGAGCACAAGGAGAGTTTGGATTGAGACTTTAAAAATCGAGCCCAGTTCTGTTTTTAGCCTGATCCAAGACTGAACCACTGTAGCGTTTATTGAGCCCAAGCCTTATTAAAACCAGATATTTTCACTGTACGCCTGTGCAGTGAATGTCTGCTCATAAATTACAGGAAGATTTGGATCAGATGAGAAATGTTCCTGCCATGAAATGATACTTTTTGTTTACTGGGGAGGGGTGGGGTGGGGGGGGGGGTGTTAGCACAACACATAGTTTCTCATGCTTTGTTTAGGAACAGAACGGATGAAGAGAATGAAACCCAACCTGAGAAATCAGAGCCAGACCTGGACAGGCCTGAACCCATTGGGTCGGATGGGGCCCCCCGTTGGTTTCTGACTTAGTATCAAACACACACATAGACACACACACACAAACATTCACAAAGATGCACATTTTTACAGCTATTTTGCAAAGATCAATCCCACAGTTGCATTGTAACTTAACCAGCCTCCTCTAACGTCTGGAGGCAGTCATGAAAACACAAAGCAACATGTTCTTACAACAGCAAACATGTGATAGTATGACTATGTGCAATACAAAAAAAAATACATTATATATAGTTTTCTAAACACTTAATATCCTTTTTGAACGTTTAGTACTGAAATGTACAAATATATTGGTTTATATATATTTTCTCTTCAGTTACAAAATGCTGCTTAATATTGTGGTTAATATTATTTACATTATTATTATAATTGTTATTACATGTGTACCTGTTTTTTCTTTTGTTGTGGCTTAAAGAAATGTCGGCTGCATGGCCAGGTGTGCTTGGGTTTTGAAAGTAATGAGCTGCGTGCCTTTTTCTAATTGAATGTCGCGTGGAAGGAGACGACAACGACGACGACGATCAGTGTTTGCAGAACATGGACTGCGAGGCTCTTCGCCTCCTGCGGCCGGGCTGGTCCTGAATGCAGGAGAGAGGAGGGCGTAAAGGAGTCTGGTTCAGGAAGAGATGGAGGTGGAGAGGAGAGGAGTGACGCAGGTTGGATTCAGGAAATGTAATTTTGAAAAAAAAAAAAAAGAAAAAACATGGAAACAAAACAAATAGCTTTCTCTATTTTACAAAACCGCAAATGGTTAACCTTCAACAAAGAGTTAGTGTTTGGTACATTTTCCTTATTTATCCAAAATGACCACAAGTTTAAGTGTTTGTTAACTCTGTACTTTTACTACAGACCTGTGCCATGTTCTGTATTGGAGACAACACTATCATCCAGTGCCTTCTTGCTTATTGACAATCAGTAAACAGTAACTGCTCTGTTTGTGTCAAACTGAACCGTTTGGTCAATTCACGCCAAACTGTTCCGACAGTATTCTGAATTTGACTTAATGACTGGGAGTGCTAAAGGAGTCCTTAACGTTTGAGTGATTCTCTGATGCATAACTGGTAGATGACGATGGAAAATGTGCGGCTCGGATTTGCAACAGAAGAGTTTGTTGTTGTTTTTTTTTAAAACTTTATTTTGCTTGACAATGTATTGAAAGTTGTGTTATTCTGTAAAATGTGCCTTTTCGTTCTAAAGTGAGCAGCACAATCTTAAAAGACTGCCTTCTTATTATCATCTCTTATCCACAGACCTCTTTCAGCTGTTACTATTCTTCTTGATGTGGGGAAGTTTGGCCGAGCACGCTTTCGTTTCACATGCTGGCTTTGTTTACATGCACCAACAAGCTTCTTCTCATCAGCGACTTACAGTAGACGGAGGTAGATAAAGGCCCGTGTGGAGGGAAGAGGAAGCTCCTGACTGATGAGATGTACAATTTGACGCTGACACTTCACACCTTCACAGGAATACAGTGTAGCTGGCTTTTTTTTGTATAACTCATTGTACTTCTGGTTGCAGCATATCGTCTTAGGAAAGGGAAACAGGGTTTTCACCGTTGTGCAATGTTGCAATTCAGGTCATGTTTAAATTTGTTATGCTGCTGGGTTTTTTTTTTTTTAAGATTGTTCGAAGTCTAAATTTCATACCAGATGAACAGATTTGTTGCACGGACACATAAAAAATCTAACAATCACAATGTGAAAGAACCTTTTTCTAAATGTTTGTTTAATGTCTGTTTTAAACTGGACTAAAGCCAGTATTCTGCATGTAAACAAAGCGTGTCTGTGAGCTGCCCAGGGCAGCATCACTGGATCTGCGATTGGATCAAGTGCCTTGATCAAAGTCTCCGTGACTGAGATTGAGGCCAGACGGGTGCTGCTCGTTCACTCTTCCTCATCCACTTTATCTCTGAGCTGGTCCAGACGTCTGACCAGATGGCCTTCCATATCTCCAAACCTCTTGTTGACAGCGTTGCCAATTCACATCACGACCAGGACGGACTGCTTCATGAAAAATAGCTTTATAACGAGAGCCACAGCTCTCCCTTGTAGAGTGTGTGTGTTCCACAAAGTGTGTGAGATGTTTTTTTTTTTTTGTGTGTGTGTGTGTGTTTGTTTTCTGTCTCTAAGATTTGAGAGTGATGACTGACAATCTTTGACTGACTTGATATCCTCCGATCTGATTTCTTCACGAGACTTACTTGTTTATCCTTTATCCTTTTTGTATTTTTACTCTGAGGAGCCTCTTGTTGTCTTTGGCGCTCCTTAATGTATGATGCAATTCTGTTACTCTTGAATTTATATTTATACAGATATACATATTTTTTTGTATCTTCCTCTCCCCACCCTTTTTTTCCCCCAATTTCCCCTGTGCTAATGTTCAAAAATCCATGTCTACGCAGTATTATAGATAATGTAATGTGGACAGCTATCTCTTTTTTTACATTTATGTATGAACTGAGAGTTTGTAAAAATGCTTTCACAGCCCTTTGTGTGTAAAATGTATGTATAAATTAAATTAACCAGCTTGGACTCTGTGCTTTATTTCAGCATATTAATGTTGTGAACCAAACGTGAAAACTCTGATTTTTAGGAGCATCATAGCTTAGGAGTTAGCACACATAGTGTTGATGTATACCACATAAATTGAATGTAAGTATTACATTTCTGTTGACTTCCCCGTACAGTAATTTTTATCTGCCTCTTAAATAAATAGAAATGATAAGAAATCAAGGGCTGATAAAATGGGTATGATAATTAAGATGAGATAAGGCATGATAGACTTTAATGATCCCACACTGGGGAAGTTCACTTGTCACAGCAGCTCATATACACATAAATACATAAATAAGAAAATTGAAAAAGTCATGCTGGTGTTAAAGAGTCTGGCAGCTGTTGGATGGAAGGACCTGTAGCACTCCTTCTTACATGGAGGGAGCAGCATTTATTTACTACAATACTTACCAAGTCTAGAGAAACATTAAATCAAAAGTTATAAAAATGTAATTGATTGGTCAGAATTTTAAAAACTCTAAATAAGCAAAAACTTGAGTGATGCTGTAGCTCATTGTGAATTTATCTTAATTGTATGTTGTTGTTTTTGACATTTAAAACACAAGCTCATATATTGTACAATATTTTATCATAGATTGTCTGACATAACTGCATTCAGTATTCAGAAGTGTATTGCTGCTAAGCCAGACAAAAAAGTAAAATGTAATCATTTGTTACAACGTGAAACGGTTGAAAAGTTTGAGGTTACAATGTGATAATTTATGTATAAAAATCCTTCTTAATATACGCATACTTCATCTACATCAAAATATCATAAACTGTGATCAGTAACAACGGAATCTCACCATGTCTCATCCCCAGCATGAAATACAACTTAATAAAGTCATGTAAATTGGACATATTCCTCAGTTTATCTGCTCTCTGCACACCTTTTCTCATTCAAACAAGCACCTATAGTTTATACCCATGCCTTACATTTCAATCAACTCTTATGGCAGTAAAATAGAACTAAGTTAACTATTTATGGTAGAGTAAAAAGATGCAGAAGCATAATGTAGAAAATATTAAATAGAATATTATTATAAGCTCTGTAACATTTTATTTTCTGTTTTTCCCTGACATTTGTTTCATGCTCAATACAAAAAGTGTTACACATTAAACTCTTGTGTTAGCTCAACTAAACTTATTTATAATGCGTTTATGGTCACATTTCCATGTCGAGCTGAAGCAAACAGACCTTTTTAAAGCCACCACTCTGACTTTGGCAGTCAAACCTCTGCTGCTCTGGGTTACGTAACCCGCGCGCGCTGACTGTTGACGCCGGGTTCAACCCTGCCGGGTACCAGCGCTGTAATCCCACAATGCAGAGCGCATGGCGCGTCATTGGAGAGGGACGATGATGGCGGCGGTCGGTGCACCAGAAGTGATCACACAGCTGGAAAGCGCTGCCAAAGTTTTAATGGTGAGAAACTCTGCGTTGTTTTCTAACCGCGAGGGTGGCGGCACCTACACCTTAACTTTGCCTCGGGTGGAGTTTGGCGGTCGGAGGCTCCCGCCGTTGTTTGTTTCTTCCCGGTTTTGGTTGTTAAATGTGTTCAGCTTTTTTTCCTCTCTCTCTCTCTCTACCGGAGAAACGCCGTGAGAGCGATGCGTGGCGCCTTCCCTTGCCTGGTCTCCATCCCTCAAAAAAAAAAAAAAAACCCGCTTATCGTCGTAACATTACCCCCACTGTCCACGCTCCTCGTTTCTCTCACAAACCAGCACCACCCTAAAATATCCCCCCACGTTTGGACACTTTCCAGCGTGGCTCAGTTGTCCAGAAACTTCAGCGGGTCCGCGTCGCTGTCCGCTCAGCCGTTCACGTTACATCAAGTTTTATGGCACTGGACACAGTTGGAGCATCTCGGTGTTGTTGCTTTCCGCCGTTGTGTGACTCGGTGTGTCGCTTTAGCTCACCCTGAACCCCCTCAAAACACTCCGTTTGCCTCTCTTACCCCGCTCACAACACCCTCGCCCCCCACGCGGAATAAATAAGGCTGAATACAGCAGCTAGGAGCAAGTGGCTAACCATGTGCATGTCATGAGTGTGTGTGTTTGATAACTCAGCTAGCTAGCTTTCTGCCATTTTGCGTCCTCTTGTTATGGTTCACACACCGAGCAGTTTCTCCGTCGGCAGACGGATAAAACTGCCTGTTTTTAACGGGTTAGCCGCCTCACGTGAACGCCACAGTGCTTCAGCCTCCTGCTGTAGTTAGCAGGTGTCTTCTGCTTGGATGGTTAGCAGTGCCTGGACCTGTTTTAGCTGCTGTGAATCACAAGTGCATCTGCATCTGTTTCAGAGGCTGTAACAGCAAGTTGCATCAGATCTTCTCATTCAGTAATGGTGAGATGGAAACGGTGGGTTTAGCTGTTTTTAACCAAAGGGACTTGAACAGAGCGCTGCTGTAGTGCTCACAGTTTTCAGATTGGTTTTATTGCACGATGAAGTGTTTGGCTTGTGCCAGCTCCTGAGACTGAACTGCTCTTGTTCTGAATCTCAGATCAGGTGCTCGTTCACTCTCTTTCCTTAACAAGCAACTGATGAGAAATTGCCAGCACGGGGACAGGTACGGTACAGTGGCAGATACGGTACTGATGCTGAATTTTGATCAGCACGTTAAAAGTAAAAATGTCAGGCACGCATCTTTGATTTCTCTCCTCTAGCTGTGTTCGATAAATCGTTCATCACAATCAGATATGTGAATCCACACATGCCTAATATAATACAGCAACGTCTGTACTACGTCACAACGTCTGACTTTAAGTCCAATATCAGCTTAACCTGTATGTGCTTTCCCATACATGCACAGATATATTATTGTTGCCCTGTTAAATATGATACTAAGTCTGTTTAGTGCAGTGTTTCTCAAACTTTTTCTACCACGTGCCACCTCAGAAAATATTCTCCTCTCCAACTCCAACTCCAACCACTACTCTGACAGATATTACAGACGGTTCACACAGAAGAAGAAGAAGATTATTTTGTTGTTCAATCCTGATCCACATGTCTCTTCTTCGTTTGGATCCATGATTGCAGATTTTTGCTTCTGCTTTCCATCTCAAGTCACATTTGGCCGGATGTATGTGAGCACTACGTGAATGAACGTGATGACATATCATTGACCGTGTGTGTATTATTTCAGATATTATGAACCACAATGTACACATGTTAATGTCCCAGTTAACCATGGGTGTCATGATACATTTTATAATTTCATACCATTCTTTGTAAGTTTCATTCATTCAATTTAATTCAGTTCAGATTTCACTAAGCGTAGTTTCAGTTGTCGGCCTTCTTTTGTTTGTCGTTGTCTTGACATGAGTCATCAGCCAGAGGTTTACCTCATCTTACTCATCATGCTCATTAGCGTAGCCTTTGTACTGGCTTGTCCTGTTGTAAATTCAAAGTGTATATTTAAATGAATACATCTTGGTAGCGTTTTCCTGTATCAGCATCTCATTTTAGAGCAGAGTAGGATTCAGTAGTCTGTCAACGTTTGCAGGATTGGTGTAACATTAGACTAATAAAGTTGCAAAATTACCTTTAGAAGTAATATATTATTATTAATAATAATAATAATAATAATAATAATAATAATACGCAGTAAATACAATTTGTGTGTGTTTATTGCGACCATATTACACCGCAGACACAGAGCAGCTATTTTATTTAACAGTTATTTATATGGGCTCGTGTCACACATGACCAAAATCATATCCTAATATAACTACACATCCAGATAAAGGTACAAGTCATAACAGCACTTTAAAAAAAAAAAAAAACTGAATAGAAAAATAGTATAAAATGAAACATGAGAGGCTCATTTTAAATGATATACTTGACAAAAGGTACTTTCTCCTGTTTGAATATTTCATTGAATAGATTATTAGACAAATTTACAGTTCAACATGTAACAAAATCTAAAATGAAAGTATAAAAACCACAAAAAAAAAGGTGAATGGAAAACTTTTATCTGTAGTTGTCATAAAATAAATACAGTCCTAAAATTTGAATAATTAAGTGTCACATACTCCACTGACTGAACCGAACATGTCTCTCTAGCTGCTAAATGCTCCACTATGTTCCCAGTTAGTCTCTTTGTTTGTCTGCTTTTTGTGGTGTACAATAGGTTTGCCAGAGCATTTGTGTTGCAGACAGCTGCCTGTTGTGGCCCGAAAACGATGCGGATACGATTGCACAAAAATTTGTCAGCTGTGAGAGAGTCAGGTGATAAGTCTTGTCAACAAAGCAACTTACTGACACTGATTATTTTCCATTGTTATTAAAAGAATATTTGTGGGGCAGGGTTCAGCTCAGTTGGTAGGGCATCCGCCTCATGTGTGATGGCTCAGTCCTCGCTGCGGAAGCCCAGGGTTCGAATCCGACCTGTGGCTCTTTCCCGCATGTCATTCCCTGTCTCTCTCTTCAGCTGTCTCTATCAAATAAAGCTTGAAAAAAGAGAATATTCGTTAGTGCAGCTTTTTTGTCACCAAAAGTAAATATTTCATGTTATTGAGTTTTTGTGTGTGTGTGTGTGTGTGTCAGAATCCTTACTTCCCATATGAATCGTGTGTGTGTACTTTTAGATAAAAGCGCCTTTCTTTCCTCCGCTGCCTTCAGCCGCAGAGCTGCTTTCACTGCAATTAGGCCTGGAATGTGACTTTCTTGCTGAGCTGTATCATGGCGACACTCCTCAATAAAAGTGTGTGTGTGTAGGTGCGTATGTGTGTGTTGCAGGCATGTTGTGCGTTCTCACTTGTATTCATAGTGTGTTTGGAGCTGCAGTATTTTTCTTTCTTGTATTGGACGTTTTCTGTTATTGACTGTTAGCAGAATGACTTTAATATTAATACCAGGCTGTGTGACAGTCATCCATATGTCATTAGTTTTATAATGAACTCACTGTATGCTCATGCTACAGTCTCTAGTCTCAGCAAACCACTTACGATGCCTCCTTTTCCGGGACAAATTGTCAGTTAGCCAATCAGGGCTCATACGTCCTTGTTTTTGAGTTAAAACAGCAGCTGAAGGTTTTTTTTATTGACTGCTTGTAGAAAGACATTTCATGGCATGTTATTATTTCACCAAGAGGTATTGTGCTCAGCAGCAAGTCCGTGTCACTGAGCACCTTATACCTATTCACAGCTGCTGCAGTGTAGACAAACCCGTGTCTTTGTGAAACTCATAAATTTGGAGCATATTTCCAGATTTACGAGGAAAACACAAAGCTCATGAAAATGCTTCATGTCCTCTGTAGTCTGCGCTCTGTCTGCATTGTTGTCGAATGTAAAATCTATAAACTTCTGTCACATCACACATGATATGTGACACTGTTTTCACTGTGCACATTGTAAAGCTTTATTCCTTTTTTGTGCAGTTCTCTTGGACAGATTGAACAATAATCAGCTTCCATCGGGGCGTGTTAGCAGTGTGCTAACAAGTTTTGCCACATTACCATTTCGCGTCGTCGAAATAACACATGCCACCAAACGAACACTTTCAAATCCGAAATAAACTTGAATTACATGTTCTGGGAAGTGTGGGAACTGAGTCTCCTGGAGCAGCCTTGTCTATAAATTCTTTGTGTTCTTTCCAGGCACCGCCGTCCATGGTCAGCACAGAACAGAGGCAGCATGCTGAACACATATTCCTCTCCTTCAGGAAATCCAAATCCCCTTTTGCCATCTGCAAGCACATCTTAGGTAACTATTGATTATTTATTTATTGCATGAACCTGCAGGGCTTATTTGAACCTGCGCGGTTTTTAGAAACGGAAATGTTCTTCCCACATCTGAATCATCATCATCATCTCAAATGACATCTGTCATTTCCTATATTGTAATCCGTTTTTCAAACTGTTTCACATCTGGAACTTGATTACATTGTAAAAGCATGTACATATGTGTGCAGGTACATGCACTGACTCACAAAACAGAACATCTGTTTTCCCACGACGTTTAAACAGCTCTTCCTCTTTTCCTACTTCATCTTTCTGCCCGCACATATTTCTTTTCTCTCACCTCTCCCCCTTTCCCCCCCCTCCAGAGACCAGTAAGGTGGACTATGTGCTGTTCCAGGCAGCCACAGCCATCATGGAGGCCGTGGTGCGGGAGTGGATCCTGCTGGAAAAGACCAGCATCGAGTCTCTCCGGGCATTCCTCCTCACCTACGTCTTACAGAGACCCAAGTAAGAAAGAATTAAGTAGAAACTACGTATGACATTTATGGACCTCCACTGGAGAGTCTCCTGCTACATAAACTAAAGCACAGACAGCAAAGTCATTCAAGAGACATTAATATTCACCAACAAGCCTTTTAAATCCAAGACATATTATTATGATTCTTTTTATGAGCTAAATAATAAAAAATTCACCCCAAGCGTAGACTGTAGTAGCTAATGCTAATAAGTAATTTTAATAATATTTGAAATTGTTTTTCTAATAATATAACATGTAGCCTGGGGGTCCTAATGCACAGCAAACCTCCGTGGAGGCTGTTTGTTCATGTGTCCACTGGCATAAACAACAGAGAAGAAGAGCACAGACTCATTCGACTCATGTGCGGTGCAAGTTACAGGAACAGGAATCCACCAAAGTCTCTGACCTGCTGCAGTCACAGGTTACCAAAACTCTGTCCAACAAACAAGACGGAAGGATTCCTGTTTGTTTTTTGTTTGATGAGACGCCGTGAAAAAAAAAAAAAAAAAAAAAAAATCAACAAACACAAAAATGCAATAAAGAGAATTTCTGCATGTGATTACAGGCCAAGGAAAACAAGCTGCAGCTGCGATTGCACCCTCAGACACAACATTTCGATTCGGATGTTTTCTTTCTCAATCCCTGCTGATGGGTTAGGGTTAACCTCTAATCTGTTGTGCTCAGTGTAAGTTTCTGTGGTCCAGAGCGTTGATCCTCTCTGTTTCCTGCAGTCTCCAGAAGTATGTCCGCGAGCAGATCCTGTTGGCTGTGGCGGTCATTGTGAAGAGGGGCTCTCTGGACAAAAGCATCAACTGCAAAAGCATCTTTCACGAGGTCGGACAGCTCATCAGCAGCGGGAACCCCACAGTGGTGAGAAAGACATGCAAATGTATCGGATGCAAGACGCAAGATTGAAATGAGTTTTTAACCACAGGATTTTTTTTTTTTGGTGTATTAGATCATCAACCTATGATCAAATCATTTTGTATCGAGCACAGTTTCGTCTGTTTTGACTGCACAAAGATTCAAAATCGCACAAGCTGATTTTTGCACAAGAAAATATGATTCTATAGATTGACATTTAGCATTGGTAAAACATTTTCTGCTCTATTCTCATGGTTATTCCTTATATTTACATGGTAAATAGGTATGTGTTTAGGCAACTTTCCAAACTGAAAAATATTCCCTCTTTTAACTTCTAACTAACCACAGGAGCAACTGATCTCTATTCAGTTCTGTTCTTTTAGTCCCAGCAGAACAGACTCTGTTTGAGTTTCAGATGAATAGTAGAACTTGAGGGGAATATTTCAGGCACATTTAAATCACGAGATGAAACCGTGTTAAAGCTTTGATATTTATTATATTTGTGACTTGATGGACCACATTTGTGTCCTGGTTATCGACTTCCTCCATGGAAAATCTGGCACAGATCACAGAGAGAGCTCAGTGAAAATAAAAAGGCCGTGCAAGCTTCAGGCTTGTTCCTGTGGTAGAATAAAGTATAACACCGAGTGCCTTTTCTCATTGGTCATGAACTCAAAAATGTAAAATGTTGTCAAAGTGCATGTTTACCGAGACACACTTTTGGTGTGTGGTGCAGTGAACTGTTTAACTGACGTTTTTATAGGGGAAAACTTGAGCGTGCGAGATGTACTGTGTATGACACGGAGGCAGAAATATGAATATGTTGGCACGGCTTTGCCTCAGTGCTGCCGTTATAAAACAAACTGGAGCTCTCCTCTTAATCCAGGAGGTGGCACTGTTTCATTTCACAGTTCATTCCATGAGCCACAGAATGGCCACTATGTGCCATGGACGGCTGAAAGCAGGTGGTCTCACTGAGGAGGAAGCGATCAGTGAAGTCACCTAATGTTAACGTTTGTTTGGGCTGAAATCCCCCCCAACGGTACACCCTCGTGAACTACAGTCATCCTGCCGTCTGCTGAATGTGGACCACAGTTTACAATTTAAAAACTATCTATTTAAAAAAATCAAGTGTTAGCTCCCAAAGTATTACGCATTCGTGTTCCTGATGAAAACTCATCACTTAAAGGGGAAATATACATTTTCCACTTCTCACAGAGATGGTGATTCTTTCCATTACAAAGATGGGTCCGAGTTGAAAAATGCCAAGTTACCCTTAAACATGACTGAGTTTGTTTAGAAATGACGATGCCCCATAATAAATACTGGAGAACAGTACTGTCTTCCGAGAAGGCTAATTTTAGTCTGGTGTTCCCTGCCTCATGTTAAAAGTAAAAGTAACTAGAGCTTCAACAATTAGTAGATTCATCGATCCCTTGATTTGATGGCAAATGTATGCTGGTTCCAGCTTTACAAATGGCTGCTTTTCACAGCTTTATGATAATGTAATTGTAAAATGTCACATCTGAGCTATGAAAAAAAAAACAATACACTCCTCTGTCTTGTACAGGAAATGGTAGGATATGTGCTCTGACAGAAGTCAAATTGACTGTGACTCTGGAACGTCACTACCAAGTAATCTTCACAGGAGAGAAAACAAATGTTGTTCCAGAGATTTCATACTTTCTTTTTGTTTTCTTAAATCTTCGCTGAGCTGTCTCACCACCAAACCACAACTCTTCATAATGTTTTGCAGCTGCGAGCAGCTGCTCCGCTTCCTTTTGTGCATTGCATTGTGGGGGCAATCCTGTACATCAACACTCAAATCAAGCTGCACGCTTCGTTTTTTTTTTGTTTTGTTTTTTTTTTTTGTTTTTTTTTCCCCAGTATGTTTAATGTTGTTGATTTTCCAGTGCGACACATGTATATTCAACACTTGCTTGGAATGATTATGTAGTCTGGAACTGGGGCAGAGTGCCAGCATTTCCACATGAAGCGCACTCAGTGTAACTCTTTGTTTTAACATTTGACCCGTATGATAACACGACCCTCTCTGCTGCTGCAGCAAACACTGGCCTGCTCCATCCTCACCGCTCTGCTCAGCGAGTTCTCCAGCTCCAGTAAGACCAGCAGCATCGGCCTCAGCATGGAGTTTCACGGCAGCTGCAAGCGTCTGTTCCAGGTTTGCTTCCCACCTCACCACACTGTTCTGTGTTTTCATGCGCTGTCCAGCACTGAAAGATGGATCGTCGTTCTCTTATTATTATTATTTTTTTTCCTGATTTAATCACAGATAGCTGCTGCTGTCTTTATTTCTGGATTCATCTTTCTCTTCTTGTTCTGTCTCCTTCCTGTTGCTTCCAGGAGGAGGGCCTGCGTCAGATCTTCATGTTGACAATGGAGGTGCTGCAGGAGTTCAGCCGCAGAGAAAACTTAAACGCCCAGATGTCGTCTGTCTTCCAGCGCTACTTGGCTCTGGCCAACCAGGTGCTCAGCTGGAACTTCCTGCCACCCAATTATATCCTTTCTTTTGTCAGAGGCTGACGGGGATTCTTGCACCTGGAAAGGTCAGGGTAATAAGTTTGACTATTTCTAGATCTTGACTCATGAAGGGATAGATTCTGCAAAAGTACGGGGAGGAAAATGGTTTCACATACATAACTACACAATGAGTGCTGCATCTAGTTAGGCACTAAAAGGCAATAAAATGATGTGTGTTGTTTTAGTTGTTTTAGAATTTATTGAGCAATTTATTTGCTCTCTGACATCATGACATTGTTCTGTAGTTCAGTTGTCAGCAACATAATTAGTTTTCAGGTTAGTTGAACTATTTTATCCCAACATAACATCTAAACGACTTCTTTGGATTTAAAGACAAGCTGACCGTTGAAACGTTCGGTGTGCACGGTGATCTTTTCTTACTGTTCTTTCTTTAAAGTGAGGTCACGGATAAGTGAAGAGACGATGAAGAATTCCTGCAAACGTTTTCTTTACACTGTTACTAACAAAATATTTTAGTCATATGGATTTTTTAGTTATTGGATCGTCTCATCTTGCTTCTCCTAATCGATCTAAGCATGCTGGCTTGTAAAGCATGTCCCAGTGTTGTTGACAGAGTCTCAGACTGTACAAAGGTCGGTGCTGTATCAGAGAAGTCTGCCGTCTTCTACTCGGACAAAGTGGCAGGACAGTCAGTTTACAGAAGAGGTCGTGTTGCGCAGTGGAATGTCCTAATTGTGGCATTTTGTTTGTTTGTCTTCTTAGAATAGAGTTATTTATGTGAATATAGATGAGGATTTTTTTGTGCACATAAGTATGCATTGTCCCTATAATGGGTAAGGCTATGTGTGTGTGCGTGTGTGGCACTACAAATATGTGATGCCAGGAATGCATATCTGTCCGTCAGTTTTGCTTTGTACTTCATCTCTTGTGCACACGTCCATATTATCTTTGCAGTTGGCCGCATTGTTGAGTGAACTTGGGTTTGCGTGCGTGCGTGTGTGTGTTTGCGTGCGCGCACGCCAGGCTCATTACAGCCTAAATCCCTACCAGCCTGGCATCCTCTCTGCCTGTCTGAGGGGATCTGGAGTGGCGCTTGCTGCCAGCCAGGGCCATGTATCACTTTCAAAGAGGTGTCTGTGTGTCCATCTCCGTATCATTCCAGCGGCCCACCACCCCCGCCTTGGCTTGTTGAGGCTCCCCTTGGTATGCCCGGCACGCTCGGTTTGATATGTGTGTGTTCTCAAAGATGCACTTTTAAGTCCTCTGTGTGTGTGTGACCCTGTGTGTGACTGTGTGTGTGTGCTTGTGTTATCTGTTGAAATCAATTTTTATACAACAGTTTAATGTTGTTTTGTTCTGTGTGTGTGTGTGTGTGTGTGTATGAAGCCGCCAAAGCACTTACTGTATACAAAAGGGATCTTTAGGGCTTGGTGTGTGTGTGTCTGTGTGTGTGTGTCTGTGTGTGTATTGCTTAGTCTTATTTTTCAGTTGTTGTTGCACTCGATGAGGTGATACGATTGCATCAACTATGAAATGGTAGAAATCTGTCACCAGAGATTTTGTGGTACTGTTGACACAGTTACCGGGCTGTTTTGTAGAGCGATGGCAGAGGGGGAGGCTGGGGGTGTAAAATAGCGTTGATGAACCCAATGTGCTGTGTGTAGACATGTAGGACAGCCTTGTTATTGATATTTCACCAGCTCAGGTGGACATCAACCATTTATAAACGGAACAGAAATATCCATGTAAATCCATTTAAAATATGGAAGTGTTCACTGATGACTGCGAGTAAACATAGATTTATTTTTTTTTGGACATAGGATCTTTTGGACATAGGTGGTTTTCTTTGGATGGCAACAACAAAGTATGATTACAATATAGTAATATTGCGTCAGTGTCTCCAGACTGCACATCTGATCTTCAGTGTATTTAGAAGGGGTTAGTTTAAACACCCTCGCGCTGCTTTTCTTATCTGGATTTTACACTTGGCTTTACATTTGTCATACCATACACGTCACATTAAATGTAATCTCATTTTTCTTTCCTTTTTTGCACCTTAAGTTTTTTTTGAAGAGCAGGAGACACTCGTACTAAATTATTACATGTCTGAGACAAAGTTCTAAATAAAATGAGTTCTCCCCAAGGTCTATGGTTAGGTGCAGATCGAGCTGTAGTTCTCTGGTTTCATGATGGTGTTGTCATAACTGTTGAATTGACTTTTCTTTATTCTCGGGCCATAGAAATAGCTCACAAATTCTCAAAGCCGGCGGCATTCCCCTTGAAATTGTGTGCTCCAGTGAGTGTGTCTAAAGCCTACAAGTGTCTGTGCTGTTGTTGAAAAGGAGAACAGATTGATGAAGACCACTGGGAGGCCTGAGTGAGCGCGGCCGCCTGTCTGCAAGTGTCACAACACGCCTTTGCCTGTGTGATGCGCTGCAAACGTACAGTATGCCAGCATGGGTGTCATGGGGCCTCTCCTTAATTGCGTGGCTGACAGCCGCCGCCTTTCACACACGAATACACACACTCCTCAGCGAAGCTCAAAGACCCCCTTTTTAAAAAAGCCTCCCTCCCTTAGACGAACCGAGCGGCATGCGTGTCATCTGTCCTCGCCGCCGTTTGAACCCCCGTCCCTCCAGCTCTGGTGTCATCTGGCGGAGGCGCACTCCCCGGGCGTCTGCGCAACACCGTGTCACTCCACACCAGGCTTGACTCTGGACAGGGTCGCGGTCAGGCCTCGAGGCTGCGGCGGCAGTCAGGTGCTGTAAATGGCTGTCCGAGCTGACAGATAGATCACCCCCTCATCCCCGCCGCCTCCTCTCTGCTGGATCAGTGCACATGTCTGAATCCTCTTTATGTTGTTTAGATGTATTTGGAATGTCGGGGAATCTCGAAAGTCCTCTGTGTCACGTGCGTCCCTATAATAGTCAGTGAAGCTTTGTTCTGTAGCACTTTTCCCGCTTCTTATCCTCCCCATCTGTTCCCGTCGTCACTCCAGAGGAATGTGTAGATTTCATGGTGTATCAGTTCACTAAAACCTAAGTTGTTTCGAATTAAAGCATGGCCTTCCCCACCTCTTCCATTTTGGAGCTGTAAGTTCTGTCTCTTGGTCGACTTGTAGTTATTTTTTTCATAAGACAGGTTTTGGATATTTTCTTTCTTATTTCAGTCAGATGTAATAAAAGTGGCATTAACTTCTCTGAGCGACAATCACCCTCCCCCCGTAAGGAGATATTGTTGTGCTGAAGAGATGACCGTCAGCCTAACACTTGCCTCGTATTCTCATTAGCTGCTCAGAGGTCAATTTCTAGGCATTTGTGCTCTCGGGTTAAGGTTAGGATTTGGAGTGTGTAAGCTGATGCTGGATGTTTGCCTTGGCCCTGACCTGTACGGAGAATCTACAACTACTGCTGTCTAAACACAGGTTGGAGGGTATAAAAAGATGGGCAGTATGCTGATGGACATCCAGTTGGTGTGTGCGTCTCTGTGTGTGTGTGTGTGTGTGTGTGTGTGTGTGTGTGTGTGTGTGTGTGTTTTCTGAGTGGTGTGAGATTTAAGGTATACATTCTTTATTACATTTAGAAAGAGTACAACCTTTTGAGCCCAAAGTGGCTATTTAGAAAATACCTACGATTCTTCTGGCCTGTTGCCTGGACTTGAAATATGTGTGTGTTTTCTGCACTGATAGCTGAGATTTAAACTATATTAGATTAAACATGCTCTTGTGCTGCTGCAGTGATTCAAACAGCTCGGTGGTATAATTGATATATCATTGGTTTAATTTAGTCAGAGAATTAATGACAACTGCTGTCTAAGCAGATGGGGGGGGCCAAACAGTGGAAGGAAACGGGGAAAGGAAAGGGAGGGGGGTGCGTCAGTGAGGAGGTATTTCTGGACTGTTATTTCACATGGCGAAGGCTGTAGGGGAGACTTAAGGCAGGATATATCACTTAAACCCTACCACGCGCCTTAGCATAGCGCTGCGCTCTTCGCAGGGCCGCTGGCAGACGCTCAGCCAGTCCTCCGTGCAGCGGCTCCATCCTCAGTCAGGATCAGACATAATGAATAGAGGATACAGGAGAAGCTCGCTAATCCACAGCCATCAGGCACGAAGGTCGTTCAAGCCTGCAAAATGTTCAGATTGCTGAGATTGTCTTCTTTAAGCAGTCATGAAAATACTATCAGACAGATCTGTAAGTGCGTTGTACAGCGTCTGCAAATTGCTGATGAAAGAGGAGCTGGGAAGGAGAAATGTGAAGTCGGATTTAGTTTTTTTTCTGTGGCGTTGCTTAATAAACTATATTAACTTTTTGTAGATTAATACAATTCTATTGGAGACTTCTGAAACTCTCTATTAAGCACATGAAGGAGAAAGGAAACTTAAAAAAAAGGTTATACTCACCGAAATAAAATGCTGTCTCAAAAAACAAGAAATATGAGTCATTTAAAAGTTTCTATTGCATTTGGAAATGGTTTTAAACTGTATAAAATATACGTGTGTGTGTGTGTATATACAATAACAATATTGGAAATGACACAGAACAAGGGCGTCAAAAGGTCTACAATAGCAGAATTGTTAACATCAACAGTCCTCAAACTTTCCATGAAGCACCATCTGTCAAAGTTAAAACTGAGATTTATCCAACGCTAGTTTTGCGGCTACTTAAACTAATGACACTTCTCAGCTGTACTTATTGTTTAGTGCCAATTGGTAGTTAGCATGCTAACACGCTAAATTAAGCTGGTGAACGTGGGAAACCTTACAGCTGCTAAACATCAGCATGTTTGCATTGTCAACTGCGTGCGTGTTGAAATGCTCACGTTAGCATTTAGCTCAAAGCACGGCTGTGCTTGAATATAGCCCCGGTGGTGTTAATTTTAGGCTTGCGACAAAGTGACAAATCAAATCAGTGAAGGCGCTGGCCGCGTTAGAATGTGGTAGCAAAGCGGACAAACCCGCGAAGATGACCAAAGCAGAATGTCGGCGCTGGCCTATTTTGTTTGGTTTTGTCGTCCACATGATTCAGCCTCTCGTGTGCTCATAAGGCTCAGCCCACATTTTCTGTTTCGTAGTCGTGTGGTTGGTTTATGTTTAGCAGTGAATTATAGTCCATGAAAGGAAGAATGATGTTTTTTTTTTTTTTTTCTTTATTGCAACTGTGTTCTCTCATGCTTTGAAGAGGAGCACATGAACTGACTGCACACTACCTGGGCTAAGGTTCACATGCAAAACCATAAATTCTGGACGGCCAGGTGTCTGTCGATGTGGAGCGGAAAAAAAGGTCCGCTCGCTTTGGTCGCGATAAATCAAACAAGGGCTGGAAATGAAACTGGAAATGCTGGTTTCTCTACCAAAGTGGTGAATCAGACAAACCAAGCAGGAGCTGTTTTTATTGGCATGTGACCAGTGTGTGGCGTTAATTAAGATATGACAGTGTGTGTTTATGCGTCTGCTCGGCTGTAAATTTGGCAACTGCATGTGCGAACTAAGGGTGTGCTCTTCTCTTGTGTTTGAATGAAACTGTTGTGGTCACGGGGGTTACATTTGCCGTGTATTAGGTCAGTCGAATGTGTGTGTGTGTGTGTGCGCCTGTGTGTCCTGTCTATCTGTCAGTCCGTCTTATCTTTCCAGTGGAAAATTGACGTGTCACATTAGTTATTCTTGAGCATGCTGGAAGGGTTGCGATAGTAGCAGGTGATGTCTTTTAAAAACCCACCAAACCACAGCCACATGTCGTAGTCACTCTGCGTCCATTACTCATCCTGGTGGCATGTACACTGCGTGCACACACACGCATACACACACACACACACACACACACACACACACAGTCCCCTTTTTTTCCAGCAGTGTGCATAGCATGGTTGAAGTTGTAAATTCACTTGTCAACTCAGCTAGTGGATTTTTCCTCAGAATTCAAGAGCTTGAACTTGAACTAAGTGAACTCTTAAGAATCATAAGAAGTCATTTAAACTGTCATCTGAGTTTGTGTGAAGTCTTTTCAAGACCGTGCATAAATCTGCTCTCACACTTCCACACTCACCTTTTGAGAAACAGGATTTATTTGCCATGTTATGATGTCAAATGTAGTGTGTTTATTTGAAACCCAAGCAACACACGAAAAAAGTGCTTTTTTTTGTTTTAATAACTTGAAGTGAAAGATTTAAGGTGTCTTCCATGCAGACAAAAAGGTTTATTTGTGAGCACTTCTTTACCAAGATAATCCATTCACACGTTTGGCATATCAAGATGGATTAAAGAGCACGACTAGTCATGGACTGATGACAGCTAAAGGAAACTCTAAACTGTGCAGTTTTATCTTGAAAAAATAAGTTTGTTAGACTCTGAACTATGACTGTTTCACACAAGGCCAGTGTCTTTTTCCCAGGAGGGCAAAGTCATGACCAGATCTACTCTGCCTCTGATTGACTAGTACTTGTTGCCTTGTCTCATGATCATTTTTACTTTAAGGTTTGGAAGTCTTTCTTGTACTCCTGGATGGAAAAACAAACATCCAAATTATGTGATGAAACTGGTCTCATGTCGTGCTCTTAATTTGAAATATTCCTGACTTCATGGAGCTGAAACTTGCCCGTTTTCCCCCCCTAATTTAGAGCGCTTTTATCTCTTTGGCATCGCAACCTGTCAGCTCCATTTTACATCTCTGTCCGGCTGTGTAAAACACTAGCTGTGTAGTTATCATTCCTGAGGTTTCTTGTGAGTTTTGTCTCAGTCATATGATCTTTAGGAGGGTTTGTACAACCTCTGTCACCGTGGTGGTCCCTCCCTGCGGGGACAGTCTCCCACTTGTTCCACTTGTTGGAGGACTGAAAATGCTCCTCACTCTTCTTCTGTTGTTTGTGTCTCTCTTTCCCATGTTGCGTTTTTTTCTGTCTTGTGCCAAAGGCATTTGCAGTATAAAAACCAGCTGTGTTAAATTTTCATTTAATTTTGTGAAACAGCATAACGTGGACGCCAAGGATACTAAAAAGCAAGTATAAGAAGGAAACATGAAGCAAATCAGGATATTTCCAAAGAGATGAACTCTGACGTAGAATAAATAAACATGGACTTGGTCATATTGCGGCTCTCTTCCTTATTCCGATCTCTTTCTCATTCCTTCTCGCTTCAGAGAGGTTCAGTTAGAGGTCTTCTGCCTCACCACGACTATTTTTAACAAGGCCTGAAAGCCAAGCACCGGACACACACACACACACACACACACACGCACACGCACACACAATTCCGCAGACTCTTAGACAGGTGCCAACTTTTGTGCCGAAAAGTGTGGTGTGTTGTGGTGGGGTGTGTGCATGGGGAGTGACTGCGGGCTGGTGTCGGAGGAATGCGTGACCTCGCCGGCCTCTGCCGCTGTTTGGCTTTGATCAAACATTCCTCTGAATGTTTCCTCCTCCTGTCGTAGAGCCAGTGATACAGTGTGTGTGTGTGTGTAATGAAACACACATAAGACTAAGAGGCTGTTGTTTCTTTTAATTAATGTTTAATTATTTTTTAAAATCATTATTATCTGTGGCCGAGGTGAGAAGTCGAGTTTATTTTAATTTTATTGGGGATTCCAAAGTTTCCATGAAAAACAAAACAAACCATGGGATGTTGGGTCTTTGAATTAAAGGGAAATAAATGTCTCGATTAGCTGCTCAGCAGAAAATTATTCTGCATATATTGTTAGTAAGCAAGTGATAAATCATCCAATCATCAAAATATAATATGTAACTATTCAGAAAAAAAAAAGACTGACCATATAGTTTGTTGAGTTGTATGTCTACATGTTTCCTGTTCTGTTCAAGCCCAGAGAAATTCTTGATTTTATTCATGGCGTTTCCTTGCTTGCTTCCTGGTACTATAACTTCAGACTAAACACAGATATGGAGCGTGGAAAGGAAGTTGGCGAACATGACTAAACATGAATGAATGACACTTTGATATTTTATCTAATCCGTGAACAGTTTCTGCCCGAGTCCTGTCAGATAAGTGTTAATTCTGACAGATATTAGATTTATTCTTTCGACTAAAATGCGTATTATACTCACATTTTAGTCATTTTAGTTTTAGTCAACGAAAAGTCATCACATTTTTAGTAACTTTTAGTCAATCTCAGTTCAGTTTCTCCTCTTCAGCGGTTGTGTCTGCGGTGCTTCTATGTCTGTGCATGTGTGAGAGGGAGAAAGACGTCTTTAATGAAGGGTTACTTGTTTTGCTGCCGTTCAACAATAAAGAACACATTTGGAACAATTCCTCTGTTAATTTAGCCGTGATCCTCCCATTACTGTGGTACTGTGGGCGGGCCAGAAAATCAAAGGGCGCTTTGGACAGCTTCGAGCTGCTCCCAGCACCAGGATCAGCCCCTGTGAGAGCATCGCAGCGCTCAGTTCTGACAATTGTGACGTGACGTGTGAAGGTCTTTAAAAAAAAGTCTGAGGCATCATTGTGCTTGAGTTTTTTTTGCAATCAGCAACCACATTGTTCAATGCCACTAAACACTGGTCCTTTAAGCCATTTTATTCTAGCCAGATGCCTGATTCCAACTTCATAGCTGTGATGATTTGCTGCTTTAAAGTAAGTAAACTGAATACAAAGTGTATTTGGCTTTTGGACTGTTGGTGCAAGACATTTGAGGATGTCATCTTCTGCCCCTAGAATATTGTGATGGGCATTGTTCCTTATCTTCTGACATTCTGAAGACGAAACAATTCCCTGGAAAAATACTCAGCATGTTGACAGTCTTGGGAAATGAAGAGAAAAGTGTGTTTCAGGTTGTTAAACAGAGTTTGGATGGTTGGAGCTTACGATGCTCAGAATAAAGAAACAAAGAGTTTGTTTGTTGGGTTGTTCTTTGGTGTAGTAAGAATTGAGATGTATTTTCTGTATTTCCCAAATGAAAGTCAGGGAAATATAATATAGGACAAACACGAGGAAGAACAATATCAATCTCTCAGGTCATTTTATTTGGATTCTGTAGCTGATAAATCTGCTGCCTTGTTTCTGCATCAGTCCTTCATCAGGACACTGTGTGTTGTGAGGACAGGAAGTTTTTGGGGAGAAAGGAAGGAGTTTGGAGGGTGGGTAATAGAAGGGTGTTCAAATCTTAATTGGTGTGTGAAGTGAGTGTGTGTGTGTTGGAAGGCGCTTTGATTGAGGAGCGAGTGTGAGTGTATGTTTTTAAGGGTGTGAGAAGTGAGAGAAGTCTGGTTTGGGAGAGTGGAAGGAGCAGTGACCGGGATTGTTCTTGATGAGCGCAGGAAAAAGCATGTTGTGGGTGTGTTCAAGAGACTCGAACGAGAACAGGAAGTGTTGTGGCTGCGTGGGGAGAAAGTGTGTGTGTTGTGGGTTTGTGAAAAAGCTTGTTGTGGGTGTAGAGAAAGTCTCAGAGGAGACAGTGAGTGTGTGTTGTGTTGAACGGCCATGGAAAGAAAGAAAGACTTGTTTGTGAGAGCGGCGAAAAGGCACGTTACGATGAAACGCTTTTATAGTTTTCAGAGAGTTCTGTCGTGTTTTTTAAGTGTTTTGTGTGGCAAGGAGAGACAGAAAAGATATTTAAAAAGTGTTCCAGAGAGGGCATAGAGTTTGAGGTGAAGCATATGTGTTATGGGGCAAAGAGAGAGTCTAGCTTTGGTCTTGGAAAGCAGTCAGGAGCAGAGACAAAGCGATTGGCTGAGGAGGGAGAGGGGGTGTTTCAGAGCAATAAGGAGCCTCAAGGACTTCTTGTAGAGGAGTGGACAAAGAGGCAGAGCAACGCAGAGTCTCGATTGGCTTCAGCGAGAGCATGTCTTGTGTGTTTATGATCTTGAGGAAGCAGAGGAGAGAAATCCGAGTGTGCTGGTAGGAGGGGAGGTGAAGGAGAGGACAAGAAGAGAAGAGAAGGGTGTCAGGCGAGATCGGGAGCCAGGCTGAGAGTTGTGGGGATAAAAAGGCAAAACAGAGGAGGGAGGTGAGGGAGGGGGGAAGAAAGTGGACAAGGGAGTGAGAAAGAAGGGGAGAGTTTCCTCCGTGGGTGAGAACTGTGGCAGGCGAGGGAGAAAAAAGAAGGAAGGGAGGACAAGAAAACAAAGCAGCCACAGAGGGGAGGGAAGTAAAAGAAAAGCTTTTGTGGAATTAAGATTAACAGGGTTAATGACAGGGAGAGTTAGCCTACAAGTGACTAACAAGTCTCTGCTGCCAGCCACACGAACCCAAGGACTCACACACACAGACCAAAATACCCATTGAGAGAGAGCTTAGTGACAGGAGCTGGTGTTTTTGAGTGTGACACTCCTCCTCCTCCTCCTCTCCTCCTCCTTCTCCTCTTCATGCTGTTGTTGGCCTTAACTGTCGGCGGGTCACTGGGGCGCCACTACATCGCCATGTTCGAGGCCACACAGAACGTCACGCTCAAGCCTACGGAGACCTGGAGGGAAGCGCTGCTGGACACCCGCATCATGGACCTCTTTTTCACCGTGAGTAACCCGTCTCACATTATTTAAATGACATCTTCAGACCTGTTTTCTTAATTTTTCCCCCCAGTGTGACAGTGTCACAAATTTCTGTCTTGGTCTCACTGGTTCCATTTCATTTTACCATGAAGGAACAACCGGTGCTTTGCCTCGCGATGTACGTCACGTCTCACTCTGTCAGTTCATCTACATCTGCGTGTCTTCTGTTTTCCATCTGCCCATCTTTCTGTCAGGGAGGTCGCTGCTCAGGTTTTCATCCAGAGTTAAGGTCTCTGTGTCTCGTACATTTCCATCAGACTTCTCTCGTGTCCTGCTTTACCCTCTCTTCTTCTTCGTTCCTTTTTTTCCTGCCCTCCGGATGGTGGTTTATTTATGATAAACAAAGACAGACAGTTGCTTTTTTCATGTCGGGCAGAGAAATTTCACTTGACCTTGTCTTTCTTACTAGTTTCGTGTTTTTTTTGGGACGCACCATTAAGTAGATTTATGGGTGCTTTGCAGTGGGGTCGTGTTATTGTGTTACTGTCCAGGGGACCGCCCGGTGAAGTAAATGTGTATTTTTGTGCAGTAAAAAGAGGCGGCCCACGCTGGCTGAGCAAAACATGTGGAAGAGTAGTGTGGAACAAACGGGTCAGCTCCTCTTCTATTCAGCATCCATTCAAACCCTCCTGCCCGTCGCCAAATACTGCCCCACTACTACGCCTTTCAGCTGCCTGCTGCCATACACTGTGCTGCTCCTTTTTAGTATTTACCTGTTGCACTACTTACCTGCATGGCCTCATCACACTGGAGCCAGGTCATTATCTGCACCCTGTTAGTGCTACACTCCGTTAAGTGTGAAATACTGAGCTGAGTGCAGCCTTACTCCAGCTCACTACAAACTGCATGCACGTTGCCAAATACTGGTCCACTCACTTATCCCTTTGGGGCCTGACACCCACTAAACGTAGGATAGCTAGTTGGATGACTCAGCGGCTGTTCAGCTTAACGAATCAGCGATTTGTGCAGTTTCTTTTAAAATATATAATCATATTAATTTCCGTTCAGAGTGTATAATGATTTTTTTTTTTTTTTCCTGTAATGTCAGCAGTCAGCTCGCTATTAGCTTTAGTCTTTGAGCTGAGTTCAAGTGCCACTATAATCACCACATAAGAGACCACACATCACTTTGTCTTATTTTGTTTGATGGCGCTTGGTGAGTCTCTTTTCTGCCACTGAATCCTGCTCTGATTCCTGCGCCCCTGCTGCTCATGTCATTTCCAAATACGCCGCGTTCATCGTTAATTTTAGAATATTTTTGGGAGAAAAATAGAGAGCTAAAGTTTGAAAATCACTCTGAACACGTGCTAATTTGTGAAGATTTCTGCTCCATTAAAAGTGGCTTGTGTCACAGTGATAAACACTGTGTTGCTAAGAAAGACAGTAATGTCGTAAAATGAAGTTATTTAAAGTTTCCCTCCTCGCAGCCTGTGGAGCTACTCTGTGCTGTTACAGAGGCAGAGACTCACTGTCTGCCTGTGTTTGTCGGGCACTGTCCCGTTTTATAAAGGTAAATGGCAAATATAATAGGTAATATAGTATGGTATAATAGGATTTTTGATGGTTCTGCGATTAGTGCTTGTGTTTTCCATTGCTGCTTTTGAAAAAGGGCCTTGGGAAACCTGGTCCAGTCACTCTATCTTGGAGTATTTTTACTTCACCTCATTGTATCTCTTCTGTTTGGATTATACAGAGACAAAAGAGACAAGCCTTTAGAGCCTTTCCTTTGAATATGGAAACCTTCTGAACAACAACGAAATACTTTGAACAGAATATTCAGTTACAATAGTATATATAGTTATTAAAATGATATTCGAAAATGTCGTTGAACTTTCACTTCATGTTATTGTGCCATTTAATAAGGTGAATATGATTTGATTGCGATTTTCATGTTGTTACTTCCAGCCTATTGTGATATTAATTCTCCCGGTTGAATGTGCGCTGCGTGTTTCGTTCCCACACAAAAGCATCGGTTCATTCGCCGCCTTTGTTTCCATCCTTTTGTTCAGGGGGTTTGCATGTTGTGTCTGCGAGGATTCTCTCCGGCTTCCTTCCACAGTACAAAGACAAGCAGGTTAAACGGTGACTCCGAATCGCCCGTAGGCGTAAATGTGAGTGTGAATAGTGATTCATCAGCCCTGTGATGACTTGGCCACTTGCCTCCCATCTCGCTCGGTGTCAGCCGGGATCAGCTCTAGCCCCCTGCGACCCTGAAGAGGATAAGCAGTTACAGAAAATGGACGACTGTGTTCTAAAGCTTTCAGGTGTCTCTGTTTAGTAAAGGTTTAGTAAAGTCGCACCAACGTGTCAAATCTGCATGAATTTCTGCTCTGATTAAGTCGATTTAGACGACATTAGTAAAACAGCTTAGATAGAACTGGTGAAACTTTAAAGTTTGATTTTGAAGTGTTTTGTTGTGTGCGCTGCAGACACTTATTTGTGCTCACTTTTGTTTCGCTTTTTGTTTTTTTTTTCCCGCCGCTGCTCGATAATCACCGTTCATTTACAGTCCTTTTTCATGCACCTGGAAAAAAAGTTGCCATTTTGATTGTTATGATTTCATCCACAAGGCAATCACAAATAACTGTAATTGTCTCTGAACGGCAGCTGTAATCAGAGGTTTGTTACACAAAGCACACAGGCGTAATCAAGGATTTGATTGGCCGGTCCCAGCAGTTTGACATGAATAAAAATGTTTGTCATTTTTCACTCAGTTCTTTTTGCTGCTGGAATTTGCAGGATGTGTTTTGTGTTGGTTTCAGTTTTCAGGCTTCAGTCTCATCTCTCACTCTGGTATTTCTAGTAGCTCAACTGTTTGTTATTGTAAGGCTGCTGTGGTACTGTCAGCTGTGTGTGTCTGTGTATGTGTGTGTCTGTGTGTGTGTCTGTGTGTGTGGGTTCATATCTGTCTCTGTGGGATTGTGTCACTTTGAGTTTGTACAGTGTATGTTTGTGTGTACGCTCTGCATGGATCTGTGTTGTGCCTGTGTGTTTCCATGTTGTGTGTGTGTTTGTGTCAGTGGGTGGGGATGTATGTTATATGTATGTGTGTGTGTGTGTGTGTGTGTTTATTCAATTTAATGGGCTCCTCTGCTGTCTCAGCTGCTGTGTCTCCTCAGCTGTGAGAGGTAACAGGCTGGCTACGCTGTGTGTGTATGTGTGTGTCTATGTATGTGTGTGTGCTTGTACTCAGAGACACGCGCCATCAGGGTCACAGTTGACAACAGACCGGTGGCAGGATTAGAGCCCGGCCCCAGGATTAGGGGCCCCTGTTAACAACCGCTCTAACCCACCCATCTCACACACACACACACACACCCACACTCATGACTCTGCTGAGGGGCTCTGGGAAGTCTCTGTCCCTCTGTGGGTGGGTGTCTGTCAGTCGCCCATTAACTGGCTCCAGGGCTCCCTCACTGATCGGTGCTGTGAGCTAACAGGAGGCTGCTGTGAGTGTCTGCCATCACAGGTTTGGTTGGTGATCAGAGACTTCTCTCCAGTGATAAGCAGGACACGCAGGCAGGCAGGCAGGTGATCGGACAGGCTCGGAACAAACGTGTTTTGAAACAAAACGTGAAGGTGAATGTGAACTGTCTGTTATCAGTCACATGACCGACTTCCTGCTTAAACTTCAGTTCTTCAGATAATCAGAGAAAACTGTTGGCTTGTTTTCTGTCCTGCTACATTTGGATGCAGCAATGTTTGTTTGATGTTTTATTAAATCTTTATTATTATCATTATTATTATTATTATTATTGTCCATTTCATGCCTTTTTAATAGACAGCCAAAAGTGAGACAGATGACAGGAAAGTGAGATACAGAGACAGGGAATGAAATGCAAAATTCCCATTTGGATGTGAACTGAGAACCCAGATATTATCAGTTGTGATGGTGAATACAATATCATAGATGATGCATTGGTGATGATTAATTACTAATGATTAGTAATAATGAATTTGAATTTTCCAGTAATAAGCAGGATTTAGAAGAAGAAAAAAAACTGCGGTGCTGAACTTTGCAATTGAATTTTGCAGTAGCTAGTGTTCCTGGCTAATCAACGTGTTTTATGTTTTAAATATCAGACGTGATTGATGTGACAAAGATGGCTTAAGTCAGTCTATATAATAAATCTATCAGTGAGAGTACGCCAGATGGCCATTGGTCTAACTGACTGGACAGGCACGTATTTTGGGAACGGGCAATATAAGTGCAGTGTGTAGCAGCCATTTTGCTGCTGAAAAGATGTTTAATCTGCCAAAAATATTATTCTGGCCCTCAAGGTTTTTTTGTGGAAAAGCGTTTATCTCTTTTCCACTTGAGCTGTTGACAGCTCCGGCTCTGAGATTCAAGGATTGATAGGAGATGGATGGACAGACGAGGGGGCCAAATGGAAAATTGGAAGAGAATGACAGAAAAAAAAAAGAATTGCGAGAATAAGAAAAGACTGAAGCTAATGTGAGAGAAAGCAAGGAGAATGAGCAACGAGGTGCAGGAATAGAAGGGGTGAGGAGAAAAAGAAATGGAACAGAGATAGACAATTTAGAGAGAAAGTGAAACGTGGATGCAATTTACAGGAGAGTGAGAGCGGTTTGGGGATAAATGGGCCATGCTAGATTGAAAAGGAAGAAGAACCCGGTGATTGTTGGCCTCCTTCAAAATAAACCCTCTCCACTTTTGTCGATTTTACACCTCGTGACCACGGTGCACACCCCCACTCCCAACAATGAAAGGAGAAGAGTGCGCACACAGACTGGAGCGCCTGTAATTTTGGCCTCGGCAGTTTGTTTTTGTCTTTTTGTTCTCCAGGTTTTGAGTTTCTGTTTGACTCGGAGTGATTAGAGAGCAGCATCAGTTTGTGATCGAGTGTCTGCCCACATGCAAACACACACACACACATCCAAGACTTTTAATAGCATCCGGTTTACTTCATCGCATTGGAACGATGTACTGATACACACTTCGGTATCATATATGCACATCCCACCACACTGTACATGCGTTCTTACACACACTTTCTACGTTGCAGCAACACACATCTACCTGCTTACACACGCGTTTTATACACGCTTTGGTTCCTACAGATACACAACTTCAGACTTACTCACATCAACAGACACTATAGCACCTGCACACACGTTTGTACTTGAGCGTTTCCTCAGCTCAACCGTCACCTTTGCATCAGTTGCATGTCCACAGCTGAAAGAGTTGTGCGTGGTGAGGGGTGTAGACACAGTGCGGCGCGAGTGTTTCAGTTTCCTTCTTTGCATGGGATTGTGTACATCCATAGGGATGCATCCCTGTTGGGGACCTATTGTGGTATAAACACTGACCTTGTTGGGAGCAGTAGACCTTATGGGGACCAAAGAACAGCCCTAATGCAGCAAAGTGTCATTCCTGAGGTCTTCATTAGGGTTATGCTGTCCACAATCATTGAAGTCAGTAGAAAGTCCTAACAAGCTTAGCTGCTCAAACTTCTGCATGTATGTATATATGTAGCATACACACGGAGCGGTATGTGTGCAGGCATATGTATCTGTTGTTGTGTTTTCTCTGCACCACAGGCAGGATAGCTAGAAGTTTTCATCGTGCCGGACGGCACTGCTTTGAATACGTTGAACTTGAAGACTGAAATAAGTCTAATTTCTAATTAGAGATGTCTTAACAGTTATATGAACGGTTACAACCCTTGCATCAAGTTTAAATCCAGCTGAACACTAACTGTACCCCAAACAACAAGTCACCGTCTGTCCTTTAAGAAAGTGAGAACTGGCCAAAATGTATTCACTTTCCAAAGATGGGGTGAATGTGGACCTACGTGTTGACGGTGACGCAGCACACTCTGAATGACGGGCACGCAGAAAGCGATGATAAAGAGACGTACAGGGCCGAACAATAAGTAGAATCTTGGACTTGATGGCCCACTGGGATTTTTCTTGATGGGCCAGATGGCCGGTAGACCACTGCCTACCCCTAGTCCTCACAAATGTAGACGTACAAGAGCACAGCACAGTAAAGCGTTTCATGTTTACCCAGTAAACACAATCAGTGTGGAGTGCAGGGACTGATGAGGCTGCAGCACAGGCTGATTCTCTTCCTACTTGGCCTGCAGGCAGACAGTAACCCAATCTGAGAGAGGGAGTGATGATGGAAAAGAGCGAGCGAAAGACAATAAGTTGGAAGCGCAGCACTGAATTGAAAAAAAAAAAAAAAACGGAGAGATGAGCCTGCGAGCCCCCTGAGGAAACAGACACCAGGCTTTGTCTCCTTCTATAAATATCATCGCTCATTCTCCCTCCCTTTCTCTTTCTCCCACTCCCCTCTTCTCTCATTCCCTCTCCTCCTCTGTCGTTGAGCTTTCGCTCATCTCCTTCTTCATCCTCTTTCCTTCACCCTCTCCCTCACCTCACTGTCTTCTTTCCCCGTCATTTTTTTCTCTCTCTTTCTGTTCACTTGACTCGTGTCCTCGTTTACCTCATTGTCCATTTCATCTTCCTCCTCAAACGTCCAGTGTGTAACATTTAGGAGGATCTATTGACAGAGATGGAATATAGCATTCATTACTGTTTTCATTCATAATCAACTGAAATAGGGTTGGTCACAATATTAGACAATTATCACAGCCAAGAGACTTTGCGTTAAAAAAAACAACCGGTGTGCATAACCATTACATCGGTATTTCATTTCGAAATATTACGATTTTAATCAACATGCCCACGCCAACTTCAAAATGATAATCGCGTTTTTGGCATCTTAGATCGAGCCTTCTATATCTACAGACAATGGACCGTGTTGCACCGCCATGTTTCTCTAGGAGTCCACAACCGACAAGCCAAAGTTGCACACACCAGAGTTTCTCACGACGACACCACTAGATGTCACTAAACCCCACACATGATCGAACCCCAATTCTTCGTTGGCACAGACCAAACGTGTTCAGAAAGGTGTGAGTTCAAAGAATTTGAATGAATGTGAATCCAACGTCACATCTGTTCAGTCTTCAGCATTTCTAAGTAATTAAAGTTAAAGATCATCAATCAGCCACATGGGTACACGGCAGCCTTTGGCTATTGTTTCATTCATGTTCCAACCTCAAGCAAAGTTCATTTAAAAATGTATGACACATCTAACGGGCGTACCCTTCCATCTGCCGCACAGCATATTTCTAATGAGCTGTAACTAACTATAACTTTAATAACGTTAAAGTGACACAGGGAGATTCTAACTCCTGAAATTGAAAAGACGTCAATTACCTAGATTGTTTTTGAAGGGAGGGAACACGCAGTCCGATCGGAGTCATAGGTTGGGGTAACGTTTCTTCCTCTGATTTAATCAGCAGTGCAGACACCAACTTGCAGAAAATGACTTGTGGGATATGTGTTAATCAGCTGCCGTCGAAATAATCTGCTGTCAGTGATGGAACTGAAGCTGCAGCTTCAGACATGGACGGCTGTGGCTCCCGTCGAAGTGTCCTTGGGCAAGATACCGAACCCCCGAAGGTTGCGCTGTCAGTGTGTGAATGTGTGTGAATGATGAGCTCGCAAACTGATGAGCCGTTGGCACCTTGGCAGCGCATGCCATCAGTTTATGAATGTGTATATGCATGAGTGAATGAGATATGTAGTGTATATGTAGTGGACACTGGTAATTATGATGTGTCAGGCCAAATGGCTTCATATGATGGTAAATGAAATCGTTTTTTTTTGTTTTATAAGACAAAACAAGCTCTGGGAAAGTGAGACTTTAATCATCTCTTGACATTCTCAAAGAAGAAAAAGAGAGTTTGATTCATTGAGAAAGTAATCACCAGACTTGAAGTCACCTTTTAATTATCCTCGTGCGGGTCAATGCTGCTTTTATTAAATGCAAAAAGGAGCCCTACTTTTTCTTCGCCCACTCTCAGCCCACAACTGGTTCTCTAGTGATGTGAAGTCCGGTCCACTGCCAAAGCAAACCTTTATAATAAGCAGCGAATTAGCAGGAACAGAAACTAAAGCTTGACCGTTACCAAATTTGTTGATTAATCAAAGATCGCAAAATCGAAAGTCATCTGAGCTGCACGCCCAAAATGTTCCATATTGTTTTATTTTGTTGGCTCTCCTTCCGTGCATCCCGCTATCTACATACTGACACACGCGCACACGCACACACGCACACACACACTCTGGCATACACACACACACACACACCCGTTGTGTATCTCTAACTATAGTCAGACTCAAGGCGACTGACATTACTGGCATCGCATGGATCATTCACTGGTGCAGCTGCTTTTTCAGACCTCGCGCTGTTCAATCCTCTGGCATGGCACTACCTCTCCCACCCCTCTCTCCCTCCCTCTCTCTCTCTCTCTCTCTCTCGCTCACTCACCCGGCACACCTCCTCCCCCTCCTCCTTCCCCTCATCTCACTGAGCTCTTCCAGAGGATGACTTCACGCTCTGGAAGAGGGCAGTAGCAGCAGCAGCGAAGACTATGGTGGCTACGCTACGTTAGCATCTGAGATCTCTTCCCAGCAAGCGTGGCTTACGATCAACCAGGCAACCCAGCTGGAGAGCAGAGAGAGAAGAGAGGGGAGTAGTGGGGAGAGGCAGCGGGAAAGAATTTAAGGGGGGGGAGGAGGAGGAGGAAGTGAGAACGGGAGAGGATTTGAGAAAAGGAGGAGGAGGAGGGAGAAGAAGCAACAAGGAGAGAGGGGAGGTTGAAAGTTTGATTGCTTCTGCCATGGGGCCATGCGCTGGTAGAGCATGTGGAGCCGGTGAAGAAGCACTCACTGTGGATTTAAGAGGATGACGGATCGAGAGACGGGAGAAGAAGAAGAAAGAGGAAAAGAGCTCGAACTGGCTGAGAAGAGAGCCACGGAGGAAGACAGCTGATCTCCAGACGTCCGCACAGTACCGCCGGTGGAAACCCATGTTACTGAGAGGCTGTGATTACTCACAGAGCTGTTACTCCGCTGCTCTGCTGTACGTGTGCACAACTGAAAACAACAATGCCTCTTCTCTTGTGGGAGCGTGACAGCTCGGCACGGACAAACCCCCAAATCCCACAAGTGAACAGAAGCTCAGAGCTGAGATGAGACTGAGTCGAGCAGAGCTTTTCCATCAGAAGCCGGGTCCGTCCACTCTGGGTTCGATTGAGGCTGTCTGCGGGCTCAGACGTGCTCAGTGATTGTTTGTTTGAGACCGGAGGGGTCACGGTGTCTGAAGAAGACAGACGTGTCGAAAATCAATTCGCTATTTCGCCTCGCCTCGCTGGGTAGTGGGTTACACCAGTGAGTATTTATCCTGCCTGGTATCATCGTTTTTTGAAAGTGGTGACAGGAAGACGAGACAGGTTCACCTTTTCATTCTTTGGCGATTTAAGTTTATTTCAATTGAAGTTTCAGCGTCAAAAGCAAAGGATCGCGGCGAGAAGAGGATCAGGGCAAAATTAACGCTTGTAGATCAAATTTTCTTCTGCGTTGCATTTAAGCGACATGATCTGGATCTGTTTCCCCTTTCAGAGACAGAATGTGAACCAATCTTAATCTTAAGAAGCTTTAAATTCACCGTCCTCAAAGGCCTGAACGCATTAAAGTCTTCAATATTTTTCCTACCTGCCACAATTAGATTAGTTCAAGCTTCTTTTTTTTTTGAATGTGGTTGTGGGCTTTGAGAAACATGCACCTAAAAACAACAAGTGAAGACTGGCACAGTAGTGACTGTTTACACAGGAGGCTGTTCAATCCTTTTTCACTCGGCACAATCACTTGCTTCTAATAAGGAAAATCTTACCGTAGATCGTGACTCAAAAGATGAAGGATAATTTCCGTGAATCGCATGCTTGTTTGTTCAGCCATTTGTGGGCCATAACCAAAATGGAAGATTTCTGTCGGCCGTTTGTCTGTTTCAGTTCTAAGTGCATGTTACAAAGTTTAAAAACTTTTTTTCCGTCAACTGAATCTGTAATCGTGAGTTGAGCTTGAAATTTGAAAGTTTAATTCAGGTGAAACTGCGTCTGAAGTTTTGATGAATCTTCAATTCAGATTTAGTCATTAACATACAGACTGAAATTTTAAATTGAAAAGTTCAGCACTGAACTTAAATTCAGAATAAAAAAAAATATATAAACCTAGATATCTAGACTCTGTACGGCACCGCAATTAATTCAGACATTGAGTCTTAAATGGTACAGTTTGAATGTAAATGCACACAGAGGAGTCACAAGACAGTATAATCAGCCTCGCTGCAGAGTGTCCTCAGTGTTGTTGCTGAATAGGTCACTGCTCTGTAGGTGATCTTGACCACTGACCTCCTGTGGAGCCACCATGCATATTTCCTCAGAGTACAGATCACATGAGGCAAAGAAGTCACCATTTTAAAAAGGTTTATCTTTATTCTCTTATCCGTAGACGCACCATCTCTGTTTCACTTGTTTCAGATGATTATTTTTTTTATGTATTAGCCTTTTGGGTCGTTTGTCGTGAGCTTATGTAGGCATAAAAGCCAGTCTGGTTGAGAACGTCCGCTAGATGCTTTGCAGTGGTGCTGATGGTCATGAGAACCAGGCGGGATTTGAGACACTGGCTTGCTCGATTAAAGCTTTCCCTCTTTATTAAAAAAGTGACTAATCAAAGGGGGGGAAAAATGGGAGCGATCCCCGTTTTCACTTCTCATGTTGCAGGTGGGCAAGAAGTCAAGACTGAAAAGATCTGTGCTTCTTCAACAAATTGTTAAAAGTGACAGTGTGCAGAAGTTTTTCCACATATTTTCAGGCCATCTGTCCTTTTCCCAGAGCACTTATTTCCAACAATGTTCAGATATCCAAAGTACCTGCTGGTTCACCGAGGACGGCAGGAACACAGAAGTTCCACTCATTATTTGAGTCCTCTTTCATACCTTGACGCACACATCTCTTCTCTCACCCTGCAGGTACACAGGAAGATTCGGGAGGATTCCGACATGGCTCAGGACTCCCTGCAGTGCCTGGCCCAGCTGGCCTCCATGCACGGGCCTATCTTCCCCGATGAGAGCGCCCAGGTCTCCTACCTGGCTCACCTGGTCGAAGGCCTGCTCAGCATGATCAACGGGTCAGTATGCCGCTGTGCTGGAAAGTTAGCTGTGGCCCGCAACTCACCTGACTTCTTCAAAGCAACGAACGTCTCACGGTCATACTGCATGTTGTTGCTGTGTGGCACAGCTCTGTGGAAGCTAGTGTTGGCGCGTGGTTGGTCAAGATTGAAATATCTCGACAGCTAGTGGATGGATTGACATTCAATTCAGCGCCGTCTTTTAGGTTGAGCTTGGCAATATACTGGAGACCAGATACCATGTGGGGTTCTGGTTGTTGGGATATTATGACATAGATTAAATGTTGCTTTCGGTCTTTTCTGTAGATATTAGATCTTTGTGGTGAAGTACAAAATGTTATTTGGAGGCTTTTTCAAATAATGTGTTGATGGTGTTGGCAGGGCAGCCACTGTTGTTGACTGTTAAATGTTAAGGACTAAAGCTCTCAGCGGTTCAGTGCTGACAGCAACAAGAATTTATACAACAGGTTAAATGTAATGTTCAAACAGTGCCCCTATGCAGTATGTATGTTTTCCATATTAGCTGTGAAAAGATCCCCTCTTAGCGCGACAGGGGACAAAATCCGCAACCAACGCTTCTAAACATCCCGAAAATAAGAACCCGAGGCTCACAGCGGGGGCCTGCTTGATTTCAAGTGTGAATCCCCTCAATAGAGAACGTTATTTTGTTTTTCAAAGTAGCATTTTTCCTCCAGCTGATAGCAGCAGTCAGTGAGCTATTTTCATCAATCACACTGATCTCTCTCGTGCTTTCCTCTCCAGTCTGCATAGTGATTTCCACTACGCTGACAGGTGAGGCTTTAGAAACAACAGATGGAACTAATTCAGACCTGCCCATTCAAAGCCCCCCCCCCCGAGGGATGCAGCCGTTATTACACACCCACCTCACTATAATAAATTAACTTTCCCTTTTGTTAAATGGATCCTATTGTGCAGCAGTGTATTGGGAAATTCGGGGTATGAAAATCACATAAAGTCAGGTGACAAAACGCCTGAGGTATAGTATTGAAGTTAATGCATGTAAAATAATTCCCCTTTGATTCCCACGTATTAAAACCACAGCAGTCATACAGAAGGCTGTGCAGACAAACAAAGCACATCAGTCAAAAGTAATTCTTAATCCGTGAGACGGCTCCGATGTGGATTGTTAAATAAAGGCTGTGCCAGCATTCAAACAGCAGGATCAATGAACACAGTTACTGTTACATTACCTTGGCTACAGCCTCGGTGGCTGCTCATCTCCCTCCAGTATCTCAAGGATTTCATGTTTCTGAAGTTCAGAGACTCAACAAGTGATGGAGGCCAACGTCAGCAGGAGTGTGACTCACACGGTGCCATTTCTGCTTTATTTACAGGAAGTAATTGCTTGTTGAGTCTGTGTTTTTAATGGCCTCTGATTCTAGCATCTGCACACTGGCTGGGAAACTGGCTGCAGAGGGATGAGCTTGTCTCCCAGTTCAGTAACAAATAGAATTAACCAAGAACTGATGTTTCCCAGCTTCGTCTAAAACCAAATTTATGTGAAAAGGGATCAAATTATGCCTTTTATTCCTCTCGCGGAGACACGGTTTATTCAACCAGAGAAGAAAAAAAGTCATCACTAGCAACCACTCAAACACTGGTAAATACAGAGCGTGGACGTGTATCAGTCCTGCGATCGATCAGCAGTCGTCCTCCAATCTAATATAGAGCTGGCTGACCGTTATGATGTGGATGTTTCCCAGTACTAGCTGGAAGCGCTGCAGAGTTTAGTGAACGTGAATTCTGCTGAATCTCATGTGGCATAACTGTCACTGCAATTTCAAAAACAATATTTCTATTTGAATTGCCAGGCCCTTTTTCAGGGGAGTCGAAGCCATGTGGTAACTATGGATCTCCGATTTCTGTATATTGATCACCAAGCAGGAGTCGAGGCGTCAAAAAAAAAAAGATGTAACTTGAGAAGTACTATGTATGAGGAAGGATTTGTGTGCATTAGATTGAACTATTTGTGTTTAATGTTACAAATCAATTAAATAGGTCTGCCCACAGTGCTTTTACAGAAATATTCATGTTGATCAAAATGCATAATGAAAGCAAATAATAGATGTAATGTAACTATAATTAAATATAATTAGAAACACTTTTTTAAATAAACCTTGTAGCTCAGCGCGACATAAGATACAGACAAGTTCACAAGCTTGTAGTCATTTAAAGGTTTATAGCTGTGACGAATGCTGAATGAATTTTTTAACGTTGTGGGTCAGACCCCAAAAACTGCTAAATGAATGTAACATAACTGTAGTTTGAATCTGGAGCTGAAACGCGTCTGAAGGGACCCCCCCCCCCCCCCCCCCCCCTCCAAAAAAATAGCTCTTGTTTCTTCATTACACATAAAGCAGCAGAGGAATCAAAATAGCAGTCGGTTTCCACTTGAATAAATTGTGTGTGTACTCCAGTGTTCAGCTCAATTTAGTTTGCTGGAAATCTCTTTACCAAGCAGTGCTGAACCTGGGTGTTCTAAGCCGAGGAAATGAATGTTTTTCATCCCCAAAAAGCTCCGCTAAAAGCCAATTTCCCTCAATACTTTCCTCAAGCTTTTATGCTATAAAGCTGTTTTCCCCCGTCGCAGCCCCAGAGGTGTCATTTTAGACTTGAAGTCAAGAGTGTGTAATCAGCGCTCCCAATCAGAAGTAATGCAGCGCTTGTCCTGAGCCTCTGTCCAATAGAAATAATCAACCAGCCTGCGCCCAACTGGCTTGTTTCAAGGTATCGTTACCAAAGCGACCTGCAGACTATATTTTACCTCCAGATTAGGGATCACATGAAACAGATACGGGTTCCTCTGCCTCCAAATGAATATGTTAACCAGATTATGTATTACACTGTGGTTTTACTGGCTGCTGTGGGCAGCGATAAAGACACCGAGCTTACAGGACCCCATCATGTCCACGATTCCTGTCCCGCCTGCTTGTTAGCCGAGGTCATGTGGAGAAATAGGACTTGTGATGTTCGCGCTGAGCCGTGCGAGCCTGTGGCTCGCCTCACAGGCGGCTGTTCGGAGCCTATTGATTGGTTCCTGTGTGTGCGGCGCAGGGAATCGTGTTTCGGGGAGTGTGTTTTGGGCTTCAGAAAGATGCCTTAAAAGAGATCGGCGCTCTGTTTTTAGCAGCTGTTACCCAACGGTGAAGAGAGAAGCCGTGTTTTAGACTGATGGCCGCCAGTTTGAGTCCCACACCAGCTTTAAAAAAATGAAGCGCTCCTCTTTCTCGCAGCGATGCCAAAGTTCAGTAGAGCAAAGAACTTCAGCTGTTTTTTTCACTCCTCCGCCCTTCAGAACCCAGTTTGGTATTAAATTAGACAGAAGTTAAGATATCAAATATTATCAAATTAGTTGATTAATGTACTGTTGATTGACTCTTGATAAATAGTGGCGGATTTAAATTGTGCTGACTGTTTTTTTATGATGATTTCTTCCAGTTCGTCTCAATTAGAATTCTATTGACCAAACCTTTCTGGAATGCGATCAGATTATCCTCTCGTTGTTTCACCTACTTTGCAAACATCGTGCCGTTGCTGCCTGTGGATATCTTCTTCTTCTCAGTGAAACTCTGCGCTAACACTGAGCGCCTCTGTATCAAAATCGAGCTGCAGTCAGTTCAGTGTCTCCTGTGACACCAGGTGCACCTTATCGCTTAGCTGGTTCAACCTTGATTTTTTTATTTCTTTTTTTTGACCTCCCATCTGTGTCTTAATCATCTATTCATTCATTTTGAGTCGGTTTGAGAACTGCACAAGAATGCATGAACGTTTTTCACTCCGTCGTGATGATTGGACTTTAATAAGCACATTTCTGTGCCACTGTTGAGTGGAAGAGCAACGTTGAAATACAATTTAGTTGTTAAAGCTGCTTGATAAGATTTCTGTCTTTCACACATCAGACAGAACCCCCGTGTAACAAGATGAAAATATTCAAAATCAAGACTCAAACCACGAGGTGTGCATGACGCAAAAATCAAATTTTAAAAAAAGAAAAGAAAAACAAGCCTGTCAGTCTTAAAGATACTGACAGCCTGATTGCCTTCTAAAATCACTTTAATAAATGAAATGTTAAAAGTCTCATAATTTTCTAAATGATCTGCAGTCTGTTCAAAATGCATCTGCAAGACTTTTAACAATAACTAAGAAGAGAACACATTAGCCTGGTTTTATTATCCCTCCACTGGCTTTAGAATACAATTTAAAGTTGTATTGTTCAGTCATAAAGCCTGAATTGGATTTGACCTATTTTTAACCATTGGCCTGTATAAAGAGTGGAATAACGGAGCATTTAAACAGCTCTGCCAACCCTCTGTCCTCCTTTTTAAACTGTTTCAGTGCGTGCACTACATTGACTTGATTGTGTCTAATAAATAGATTAAAACTAGTGTTTATTGTTTGTATACGTTTTGCCACACAAGTGTGGACACGAGTGACTGAACCAGTGTCAGACACGAGCAGGACGAAAGTCAAAAATAGTTCAATAAAGAGGGCAAATTTCAGATACGTGATACTACTGCCACTGCTTCTTTTATTCTTAATTTACTATATGTCATTGCATATAGTTTTTTAATGATGAAGAAGTGTTTTCTGTCCATTTGCGGGCGTGTCTGTAGTCAAAGTGGTTCTGATCTGAATTAAGGGGCCACACTCGCATGTATAAATAACTGAGACAGACAAACACAAGCTCATTGTTGGACCATGCCATTCAGTGAGTAGGGGTCTCTCTCTCTCTCTCTCTCTCTCTCTCTCTCTCCCTCTCCCTCTCTCGTCGCTCTCACAGGCTCTCGCTCGCTCTCTCTCTCTCTCTTCCCTCCTCTCCTGCTCGGCCTGTAATCACCTATTCTTGGAGCTTTTTTTTCCAATTGCCTCATCGGAAAACCATGCGGAGAGGGATGGCCGATCTACAATGATTGAACAGTTCTGCTCGCAATTTAACTCCATCTGATAGGGGTTAGCTAGGCCTCTCACACAATGCGCCTCTCTCACTGTGGAGAGGTGTGTCCGTTCAGACACGAATTCGGGATTAAGACTTTTGCTATTTTGGTGCAGCAAAGGCAACATTAAAAAAAAAACAAACAAGAAAAACTGCACGGGTGGTCGTTGTGGAGAGGTTAAATGAGGATCTGAGAGGGTCAGTAACATTGGCGACTTGAATATGCCTATATGCATGAGCTTAAGCCTTTTCGGGGCATGCACTTATGAGCAGAGCCTAACTGATAACTGAGCAGACGTTCAACTAATCAAAAGAAATATTTATCAGTACACGTCATCTGATTAATAACTCTCCCGGAGAACTTTACTTTTTTAAGGGATCCTCAGCAAATCTGTGTGTTTATTTTATGCAATTGTGTAGTAAAGGAATAAAACGTGTTCATTTGGGGCAAAGACGACTACAAAGACGCATTACTTGTAAAGTATGTTTTGAATTGGAAAGTTCCACTCACACTTTTTTGGACAAATCCCAAAAGCTTCCAGCCTGGATTCCTTGATTCTGACTTGTTTTGTTCTCAGTTTTATTGTCCATCTGGAGAGTTTTTTTTCCCCCACTTTGTTCCCCTCATGTCTCTCTCATGCCTCAATTTGACATTTGTTTTCGTTTCTGCCCGCTCGCAGCATCTTCTCACAGGAACTCCGATCGCTTAGTGTGTTTCAAGTACAGATGGGAACTGTTTAGAATGAGATTACACAGAGAAGTGGATGGATGTTGAGATTTTAATATAGTTAATCAGGCAGCCACGGCGTTCCCATCAGCCTCAGCAGTGCTTTGTGTTCGTGATGATTGTTAGCATGCTATAGTGACTATTTCCTGCTGAACATCAGCCTGTTGGCGTCCTGATGAGCATGCTAACGTGGCTGTAGAGTCTTAAACAACATTTGAGACCTGATCAGATGCTCTCTGTTGACTTGAGCGTTGTTTTAAAAAAAAAAAACATAGCGTTACTTCTTCTTGTGAACCTTCACACTGATTGTACGTGCACTGCGGTTACCCTTGTCCAGATGTTGTAGGATATGGATTACAAGCCGCTGTCCAAATCTGTCGCTTCACAGTATGTCCTGATGATGAGTGTCCTTAAAATGCGAGTTGTAGATGCAGCCATTCCTTATTTCGTCTTATGCGCACTGTAGTATGAGGCAGAAATACCATAAAAAATAACCTCAGATGCAGCTGTGGAAAACGGCTCAGGGGTCAAGTTGCCGACAAGTTTTGGTTAAGGATCAATTTTCATGCCTGTTTCCAAACCTCAGTCACCAGTGGGTAAACTGGAAAATGACCCCGGCTTAGCCTCAGCCTCACCCTGGAGAGTGGAAACTGTCCTTCCTCAGGCCAAAAACACGAGTTTGAACTGAAAATGGAAAAGAAGCAGTCGGGACTTTCTTAACATTTTCTTTTTCTGTCAAGACGAGGAAATGATTTCTTTCTTTTAACCTCTGAATGTAAATGTCAGTGGCAGATGAATTGTCTGGTTTTCTTAGTATTCGCCGGTGTTCACTCCTCACCATGATTCTCTAAACAACATTAATCATTTCATATAAAGTCTTCTACAGAGGTCTGTGTATTTATATCGCATATATATCAGGAATCAGTCAGATCTTTAGATCACATTTTATTATCTGTCATTCCCAGCATTGAGATCGAGGACTCCGAGGCGGTGGGCATCTCCAATATCATTTCCAATCTGATCACCATGTTCCCCCGAAGTACGTTAACGGCATTGCCCAGCGAGCTCTTCACCTCATTCATCAACTGCCTCACGCTGCTCACCTGCTCGTTTGGACGCAGTGCCGCCCTGGAGGAGGTGGTGAGTAATAACGCCTTCATCTGCCTCCCAAAAATCGGACCCGTGTGTATCAGGGTGTTACATTGAGGTATGTCTGAGTTTGTTAGTGTTCACTCAGATATTGTTTCAGTGAAATACTGTGATATGTGAACATTTCTCATCTGGTCGACTGCCAAGTTCTTGCACTCCAGAAAGTCTCATGAAAGGCTGCAAAGTCTGTCGCTTGTACTCGGCGTCCAAGCGTTGAATAGAAGTGCCCGTTTCTTCCCTTGCTCAGCTGGATAAGGATGACATGGTTTACATGGAGGCCTACGACAAGCTCCTGGAGTCGTGGTTGACGCTCGTCCAGGACGAGGAGCATTTTCCTCGCGGCTGCTTCGTCCAGCCGGCAGTCCAGGTCTTCAACTCATACATCCAGTGTCACTTGGCTGCTCCTGACGGCACCCGGAACCTGGTGAGACTTTTTTTTTCTTCTTCTTCTTCTTTTCCTGTACAGTTTCCCTTCATCAGTGATAAACAGTGTTTTGCCGAGAGCGCGAGCAGACTCCAAAGATTTCACCTTTCACCTTCCCAATCCTCAGTCAGTGAACGGCATATCGTCTCACGATGAGGAAGAGATCAACGAGCTGCAGGAAGACGACAGAGAGCTGTTCTCCGATCAGCTGTCCAGCATTGGCATGCTGGGACGAGTGGCCGCTGACCACTGCATCCCCCTGCTCACAAGGTGAACAGTGTGAACTTAGCAAACGCCTCATGTGTGTCCTTTTGTGACCGCTCCATCAGACACTTTCTGAAAGCTGGCTGTCTTACAGAACGGAACATTTGTTTGAGTTTTGTGACTGAAAGCTTTTCGTAAAGATGCATCCATGGTTTGGCATTATTATAAATTCACTGCAGGTTCAGTCTCATTCTGGCTGTGTGAACCCGTGTTTGTGTTTCCCGTGTTGACTCTGGTCTCCTGACCTCATCCTGCAGCCTGCTGGAGGACCGGGTGACACGGCTCCACGGTCAACTCCAGAGGACCCAGCAGCACCTCATGGCCTCATCTGACCCCGGATCAGTGGACCGCAAAGTGCTGGACGACCTTTATGAGGACATCCACTGGCTCATACTGGTCTCAGGTCAGCAGCAGGACATAAAACTGTTTGTGTTTTTGTATATGTATTTTTTTTTTTTTTAAAGGACAATTTGGGGTTTTAAGGGTTTGGAACTCCTGAAGATTCAGGACTCTGTCAGCACATAAGCCTTTCATTTTTTTCAGGAAGACGTGGTTGTTTGCTCGCTTTTACTGCTTCTTCCACACCTGTCTGTTTACTTAGAACATTTAACTTTGAGATTAAAGATGCTGTGTTACCTCACTAAAGTGGAGTTAGTACACGACTTCAACTAGTTTTCCTGCAAAGCATTGGAAAATCATTGTTGGTCCATGAAGGCTTCACACAGTGTAGAAAAACAAACGCACACACTGAGGCGCTTTGAGAAAGCTAATTAAAAGCCTTACGACGTGCTAATATGCAAGAATATGGCTGTTTTATAGTGTTTATAAATGACCTTTCCACTGCACTGTATTCCACTTAACTGACTTTATTTGTGGACAGAACTCCACCCGGCTCTGTGGGTTTGTTTTAATTAAAATATTGTCTGAATCAGCATCGTTACAGACGTGCAAAGTAGTTTTGCAGATTGCTCCCCGTTTTATTTGCCATTTAGGCTGTGCGTGTCTCTAAAAGAGCTGCCCTCTTAAACAGGAAGTCTTCATTTTTATTGTTTTTAATGTTGGCTTTATTTGTGGGGTGCCGGTTAAAAACAGACTTCAAATGTTCTTGACCTGCACCTGTACACGTTGAGCTGGATACTAGAGCTGCAACTCAATTAATCAGATTCATAGTATTTTTTTTCATTTTGCAGATTTGTCCATAAAATGCTGCAATAAGCTGTGATACAAGAATGACGTTGACGTTCATTTTCTGTGGATCAGTCAGCTAAATATTTGAGCTCTGATGGATCATACCTGCTACGATGGCGGTCTAGTCTTTTTGGGATCAAACTAAAATCAACATCTGCATGTGTGCGTGCGCTCTGCAGGGTATTTACTAGCGGACGACCCTCAGAGTGAAACCCCGCTGATCCCCTCAGAGGTGATGGAGTTCTCCATCAAACACTCGACAGAAGTGGACATCAACACGACCCTGCAGATCCTGGGATCACCGGGGGAGAAGGCCTCGTCCATACCGGGCTGCAACCGCACAGACTCAGTCATCAGGTACCGTTTGTGTTAATATGTTGTATGTTTGATATGAAGGTTTCGTTTCGTTATTATTTTCTGCCGATGTGGCTTGGACGTCTTTTTTTTCAATGCTGCTGAAATCCAGTTTGTCTTGTAGTAATTGGAAACAGAATGTTTTATAGAAACCCTCAAATTTCCTGGAATGTAGGTGAATGCTTTTCTTCTTAAAGACCTACGTGCAGGGACCCTTTGGGAGGAGGAACTCTGAAGTTGTGTATTTTTTTTCTGCAGGATTTGTGTCACTTCAATCTTCCTCTATGGCTTGTAGATGGTTTTTCTCATTGCCAAGGGTTCCTGAGCCCTGTAAGCTATTTTTGTTTTGGTTTGAAGGCTTCCTACGGACTGAGACTCCTGAAAGGTTGTCAGACATAACACTTACCGGCGTGCGGCTTTGACAAGTGGAAGGTCGAGGGCTCGAATCTCCAAACTCATTAAGAAAACATGTGTAGGTAGTGCGAGGACACAGGCATGTGAGCTTCACTTGCTCTGACATACAGTAGCTGTTTTTCCGTCGTCATGAGAGAACTGTGAAGGTCTCTGAATTCCCGTAACAGAAGGAATGTTGAACATTTGTGAATATACGGCATGCAGCGCAGATTAAGGCTGACTCAAGGTCCAGGCAAACTGCTATCAGATGGATGGTCGTATTGTGAGCGCTGACATTTCTCTGTGTCTAGCAGTCCTTGGATGTTGTGACAGCCCGTATCACTTTACCAGTCAGACCCCCATAAAACTGGCCCAGAATAGACTTCCTCACTGTCCGAGGCTAGTTAGATTTCTATGTGTTGTCACGGTTATTGTCCTATAAAGCCAAAGGTGGGTTAGATCCTTCACATTCACACTCAAACACTGTCTGAAGGTGCGGACAGTAAAACACAGTAACAAAGAGCCCTCTCACACTGGTTTGGGTTTAATGGTTTCAGGGCAACTCGCAGTGTGTTTGACTCTGGATGGGCACACTCTTAAATTCCCTCAAGCACACACACACACACACGATAAAACACAGCTTAATAAAAGTGACACTGCTATAACACGGACTCATTTTCACATAAACGGGACGAGACACATGAAGACGTGTCCTTCACTGACGGTCTAACCTCACAGGCACCAAAACTAAAAGCAGATTTGGTCACTCGTGAAAAGTGACAAAAAAACAACAAGCGATCTCAGCTCGGGATCTTGGATGTTCTGACGTTTCATAGACTAAATGATTAATCAGTTAATCAGAAAAGATCAGTCCGTAATGAATATAGTTACGAGTTGTTTCTCTACAGCTGAGCAGCCAACAAACCGCTAGCGTTCCCATCGCCAAACACCGTGTCAGTGATCAGCACTGAATGACATGACATGGGCTGTTGAGAAAATAATTTTCCACAGCGGTGCATCCACAGGGCGGTCGAAGGAGTCGATCAATAAAAAAAAGAAGAAAAAAAAACAGATTTCCCCGAAGGCTGAAATTTCTAACTTTCAAAACTACTCTCCAGCCAGCACTTTGTGTCGAGCGGAGGTGTGTTTATGGCGACTGCACCTTGTTTGAAGCACTTCCTCTCTTGTTGCTCCATCGCGTCCTGCCACCGCGGGACTCGGAATTGTCGTCACATAATGGGTGCCGCACAATGGCTTTCTCCCCGTGCGGCTGCTGAACACGAGCGCACAATGGGAAACACACGGCGAAGCGCACGCCGGATGCAAAGAATATCTATCTGCCATGATCAGACAGGATTTATTTTTCATCAACAATTACGGCCGCAGCCCGACAGTATGTGGACGTGATGTTAGAAATGGTTCACGGCCGTTGGCAGCCGCCCTGGATGCTCTGTGTGTGTGTGTGTGCACGCGTGTACAGATTATCACAGTGACGACAATAGATAGTTACAGCAGCCAGTGACATTGTTTGTTGAAGGTCATCGAGCCCCTGTGTTTTCTTGTTCATTATGTAGAGGAGCGTGTGTGTGTGTGTGCGCGTATAAGAGATGACAGCAATGACAGAGGATTGCAGAGACGAGTGGCTGATGGCATCAGGTTTCCTCACGGCGAGCGGACGACCCCGGCTCCGTAAATGTCAGCGTGGTTTTGTTTTCTGCAAACAATGTGGAACTGTGCGCCGTCCTCGAGTGAGGAGGGGCGGGCCCATAAGCTGCTTTAAGCCCCCTTTGTCTCTCTGTCCTTTTATATACTCTGTGTGTGTGTGGACTTAACTTTGAGAAGCCCACTTTTTCACACACACACACACACACACACAAAGGGCATCGAGATGATATCTGCAGCAGTAAAGTTTGATTGTCGGGAGAGCGATCTGACCTGAAATCAATACCACAGTTAACTGTCGCATTTCCCTCTGTGACAACATATGTAGCTGTTGTTAATCACACGTCTGCAGTCTCGCGCTCGCGTACGATATTCTCTCGTCTAAAACCAACGAGGTGTCGCTGTTTTGACCGAGCATTTCCACATTTACAACGATGACGCCCAGCACAAATTATTTGCTACTTTTTAAAATTTTCAGCCAGGCAGTGATGTGGTTCGTTTACTCTCTAAATGATAGTTTCTTTTTTATGTTATCGCTCCGTTTAGCTCTTCATCTTGACCTTGTTTGTGTCATTGAATCTCTTTCACTCCCTCATCCTTCCTTTTGACCTGCTCTCCTCTTCTCATGTCTCCACATTGTGTGTCCTGCCTTCTATTGTTCTTCTTGTTTTGTCTTTCCCACGTTTCATCTTTAAATCACACTGCTCTCTCGTGGTTTTTTTTTCTGGCACAGATTGCTGTCAGCGGTGTTGCGGACGTCAGAGGTTGAGTCCAGGGCAACGAGAGCGAGCCTGACGGAGCTGCTGAGCCCACAGATGGGAAAGGACATCGTGTGGTTCCTCAGACGCTGGGCCAAGACGTACCTGCTGGTGGACGAGAAGCTCTACGAGCAGGTTTGTGGCTCCCCTCATGTTCCATCCTCTACATAACATCATTCGTATAAAGATCCAGTGTGTCTCTTACCCTCACATCTCATGGCCCATCCTCAGCTGTCTTTATACGACACACTGCAGTAATATCTCTTCCCCTTAAAAGCAATAAACCAGATGTTTTTCCTCCAACTGGCTCATCTTTTCTTTTTTTTTTTCCTGTCTTCCCTCAGATCAGCATGCCCCTGAGCACAGCGTTTGGTGCAGACACAGAGGGGGCCCAGTGGATTGTGGGATATCTTCTGGAGAAGGTGATCAACAATCTGTCTGTGTGGAGCTCGGAGGCTGAGCTGGCGAACGACACGGTGGAGCTGCTGGTGACGCTGGTGGAGAAGAGGGAGAGGTGAGGGCCGCGACGAAGGCCGCGACTGTTATTCTAATCATCATTTTTGAGATTTTTATTTTAGATTTGTTCAGTTAAAAAAAGTGCTCCAGTCAGAATGTTTGAAATGCTCTGCGGCCTTTTGGATATGATCTGGAGTGGCGTCGGATCACCACGCTGCGGACTCTAACGCACACGCTCTGCCTCCCTGCGCGCTCAGGGCGAACATCGTGGTGCAGTGTGAGAGCTGGTGGAACCTGGCGAAGCAGTTTGCCAGCCGCAGCCCACCCCTCCACCTGCTGTCCAGCTCCGTGCAGAGGTCTCTGATGAAGGCTCTGGTGCTGGGAGGCTTCGCACACATGGACTCTGACACCAAACAACAATACTGGGCTGAGGTAATGAGTGCAGGACGGCGCGCTGTTATTAAAATGTTGATAATTGATGATTGTTTATAAGAAGAATTGTATAAAAACTTTCTAAAAATCTGAAACTGACTTGAAGATTTAGATCCTTTTCTTAGAATTATATATTTTTGTTTTGCGCTGTTGGCCAGAGTAAAAATCTCTTTGAGGACGTCAGCCAAGGCTGTGTGAAAATGTGATGGTTAGATTTGCTTCATTTGTCATTTGAGGGGCCGAGCAGTTACAGTGATTAAAGTAAATATTGAAGATTTGAACTTCTTCTTCTCAATCTGAAAATGACAGCAGACATTACAGTATGGAAAACACTGGGCTTAGGGAGGAGCCTGTTGCATTTTATGAGTTCAGGCTGATTAAACTCTGTTAGCGCCCCCCCACACCTACTCGGCAGCTGAAAGATTCTGGCCCGTAAACGACGCATTCAATCTTTTAAAGGGAGCAGACGAAATATCCAGACTACAAACTCACTAAAAACAAGGCTGACATGGCATGGGTTAGTCAAGAAAGTAAATGTAGAGACCCAAGCGTCTGCGGTAAGGCTCATCTTCGATCCGCGGTGCTGATCATAGTGGTGTGCATGCACCGCAGTGCAGTGAGTAATTGTCCGCTTTCAGTTATCTCTGTAAACAAAGTGGTTCAGGTCGTCTGAAATGATGAACCAAACTATGAATATAATCCAGGAATAGTCGTAATGAAGTGCTCTCATCTGATAATAAATGAATGAACTGAATATTTCTGTAGATTATAACTGCTGGAAAATCTCCATTTGAGTCACGAGCTTCGTCCTTGTTTAAAAAAAAACACACACAAAAACATGTCGGCCATGTCTGTTTGGACGTCTAGATCTCTGCAGACTCCGGTCGGATCCAAGGAAGGAGGAGTGATGGATGTAGTCGATAATATTCCCCCGTCGTGTCTTACTCCCGTGTGCATAACATGATCCTTATCGTGATCCTGGAGGCCTTTGTCTTAATAGGCTGACAGCAGTAAATGGGGGTGCAAAGCCACAATGACTCCAGAGTAATTACGGGGGGGGGGGTGCTGGACGAGAGAGACAGCAGCTGTTGGCTCCTGCAGCTGCTTTGTCTGAACTTGGATGGCTCAGTTGGAGGAGGAGGAGGAAGAGGAGACACGAACCCAACAACGGATCAGACACTCCTTTGTTACATCTCCACATTCCTCCTCTTTCCTTGCATGAACCGAGAAATGAGTTTTGTAGCGTTTACTCAAGCAGCTCGGACTCAGTTTCATACATGTCATAACTGAGTTCAGATAAACCAGTTGGAGCCAGTCTGTTTTCCTGTAAGATCGCTGCCAAAAATATATATTTAAATAAACTACTGCTTCTTAAAATGACCATTATGTCTTTTCTGTTCGAGAGCTTCAGAGCTCAAGCGTGCAAAGTAATTAAAGAAACAAAAGTGAATGTGTTGATAAGCTGCAAAGCGAATGAAGTAACCCACCGAAGTGTCTGGAGGAGTTCTGACGGATAACAGGCCGCTTCATCTCAACGCGTCTTACAGCCTGCTTGTCAAGGCAACAGTCCGTTGTGATTCTTAAATCAAGCCTGTTTCTCTCCGTCTGCCTGTCCGTCCAGGTGCTTCACCCTCTCCAGCAGCGTTTCCTCAACCTCATCAACCAGGAGAACTTTGCTCAGATCAGCCAGGAGGAAGCCGTCAAACAGGAAATCGTGGCCACGTTAGAGGCGCTGTGCGGCATCGCCGAGGCGACGCAGATCGACAACGTGGCCTCTCTCTTCTCTTTTCTCATGGACTTCCTGTCCAGCTGCATCGGCCTCATGGAGGTAAGAGCAGGTTGGGAGGCTGAGTTCGATCCACACATGAGGAACGGACTGGTGGATGGTCAGTGCGTATGTGCCAGTGAAAGAATAAAGAAATATCCAGTGTCACATTTCATCTGATGATTGGCGTTACTTGTGTCGCTCAGGTGTACAGCAACACGCCTGAGACCATCAACCTCATCATCGAAGTGTTTGTGGAAGTCGCTCACAAGCAGATCTGTTACCTGGGAGAGGTGAGTGACCTCTTTAATGACCTTCCACTGTTTGACCTGCTGATAATAACCTTTTCAAATATTAACGCGGTCCATGAAAGCCGCCTGTGTTAAAGTCTGAGGAAGGTTTGTCACGTCGTCGCCGTCCTGCTTCCTGCGGAACATTCTGTCAGTGTCTGTGACGCAGTCGTCTTTTTTGTCTCGTCTGTAACTGTTTTTATTTGTGAACACGTGTTCACACATCAGCCAGTCAATTCATCTTTGGCTGAATAAGATTGTAATTATGAACAACTCAACAGAACTGTGATTCGCTTGTACACTGATAAGCAGTCTCCTCTCTGCTCATCCAGACTAAGTCCATGAAGCTGTACGAGGCGTGTCTGACGCTGCTGCAGGTCTACTCCAAAAACAACCAGAGCAGGAAGCGAAGTGACGCCACGGCCGAGGAGGACCAGTACCAGGACCTGCTGCTCATCATGGAGCTGCTCACGAACCTGCTCTCTAAAGAGTTCATCGACTTCAGCGACACGGGTGAGCCGTCTGTTTTTGTCTTTACTCCTCGGTTAAGAGGAAAAATTCAGCCAGTCAGTGGGAAACTTTCATTCTTTTTTTTTTTTTTTTTTCCAAACTGTGTTTTAGACGAGGTGTTTAGGAACCAAGACCAGGGAACGCCGGCGTCCAATCGGACGGTGTCGGCAGCCGATGTGGTTCTCTATGGCGTCAACATTGTTCTTCCGCTCATGTCTCAGGACCTGCTCAAGGTGAGACCACACAGCATGGAGGGTTAGCCTTTTAGATCCAGACTAGACGCCTGCTGTCAGTGTCTCTCATGCTGATCTCGTCCCTCTCGTTTTCCAGTTCCCCTCTCTGTGTAACCAGTACTACAAGCTCATCACCTTCATCTGTGAGATCTTTCCCGAGAAGATCCCACAGCTGCCTGAAGACCTCTTCAAAAGCCTCATGTTCTCCCTGGAGCTGGGAATGACCTCGTATCCTCCCACTGTCTGCCTGTGTGTGTCTCCGTGTTGATCAATTTTTAGATTAGGCCAAATGATGGATCTGTTTAGCAGTTTTTATTTCTTGGCTGTATCTGGAGCTGGCTGTTTGTCTGGCGCAGGCTGTTGTGTTGTTGGTGCTCCTTAACGTCTGTGTTCAGGATGAGTTCAGAGATCAGCCAGCTGTGTTTGGAGGCTTTGTCTCCTCTGGCTGAGCAGTGTGCGAAAAACCAGGAGAAGGACACGCCCCTCTTCATCGCTACCCGTCACTTCCTCAAGGTAGGGCACACAGCTGGCAGGGTTTCATCTCAACCACATTTAAATGTGTGAATGTAATGATACAGTTCGCCAAGGCAATACACACACACACGACACAATACAGATGAAACATCACAGGACAGTTGGGTGTGGATGACTTAAGAAATTAATAAATTAGCTGTTTACTACCTTAAATTTCTGAAAATGGTGAAAAATGGTGACCAGAGTTTCCCAAAGGTGATGAAGTGATTCCGTTTACTCTCATGTAGGACTCAAAAAATGTAAAGTCTTCACAGCTGAAATCAGAACTATTGTCGACTGTTGATGTAGACTTCTGCTTTATGCTAATTTTCCCTCTCACCCCGTCTTCTCCATCGTCCAGTTGGTGTTTGACATGCTGGTCCTGCAAAAACACAACACGGAGATGACGGTGGCAGCAGGCGAAGCTCTCTACACACTCGTGTGCCTGCACCAGGTGAGTAAATGACACAGAACCCCGTCAGCATGAGGATCCTCCGGTGGTTCAGCCTGTTGAAAAATCGAAAGCAAATCGCGTCACCGAAGACGTTTGTGAGGAGGAAAAACCAGCTGATAGACAGCTGGAGCATGTTCACTAAACATCTGGTTTGTTTCCTCGTCCTGTTGATCTTCTTTCTTTGAAAGGATTTAGACAAGCTAATTTTCTTTTCAAGTCTGAAACTTGCTTTGAATATGACTGAACATCATGTTTGGAAGGCAAAAAAAAACCCACTCACTAATAGTTTGATCAGATGTTCATTTGAGATTTAAACTCAACGTGTTTCTCTGATATTTTGCATGCAGTTATATTTAAGCATAACTGAACATTATTTTCATAAGTTACCATCTCGACCTCTTCAGGAGGCAGAGCTTTTTAGAAATGACACAAAACGCCCTCTAGTGGTTGGTGTGTGTCATCGCACCATAAGCAATCTTAGTTTAATTGAAAGTTTCTCAGCAGGCCTCTCTCCTAACCAAGAAGTCTGATTTCTTGATTCTTTATTATCTATTATCATTATTTTGACCCTTGCAGTGTTTCTCCAATCAGTGAGTATTAAATGGAGCTCAACCAATACTTGACTTTTACAGCCGATGTATTTATATCTGATCTGTTTCATTTCATGCTTTTATTTTGAAGTCAACAGCAGAGAGTTAACTTACAGTATATTATGGATAAATAGTGACCGTCCAGAGCAGACGTTTAACAGTCAGAAAAATGAACTTCACTGCCCTCTAGTGGATAAACGGTTGTCATGGAGACTCTTCTGTTAGTCATCAGCGCTGTTAAATCTTGGATTGGTAGGGTGATGGTCTGTCTTCTTTTCTCTGTGTCAGGCGGAGTACTCGGAGCTGGTGGAGACTCTGCTCTCCTCGCAGAGAGACGCTGTCATCTACCAGCGGCTGGCCGACGCCTTCAACAAGCTGACGGCCAGCAGCACGCCGCCCACCATGGACCGCAAGCAGAAGGTCGCCTTCCTCAAGAGCCTGGAGGAGTTCGTGGCCAACGTAGGCGGCCTGCTCTGCGTGAAATAACCACTGGAAACCGACCCCGCCTCGAATCATTGTTTTGAAAAGCAACCAATCAAAGACCCGCCTGCTTCATCCCCGAGAACTATGGGTAGAAGAGACTCGGAAAACCTGCGAGGAACTCTGTCTCTCTACCTGCTGGGGAATCCATCTCATGCCTGAATGTTTACCCTGTTTCACCTCCTCAGATTTCTTCTTTGTTTTTTTGTTGTTGTTGTCCTCCCCACCTGTTACACCCCCGGCCCCGCCCCTTTTCAGCATGGTTCACAGACTTGATGTTGATGATGCAGTAACCATGGAAACAGAACTGCAGAGCAGACGAACTCAGTCAGAGGATCTTGCCCTGTGGAGTGAAAAGAACGGAGCACTGACCATCACTACGGCGAGAGCTCGGGAGCAGCAGCTGATGTTGACCGCGTTGTCTCTCCCACCTCACGTACCTAGAGGCTGCCAGAGCTCACACACACACACACACACACACACACACACACGCTGAGGGTAAAACGGGTTGCTGTGAGTGAAAATTGAAGACGTTTTTTCCAGTTTTTGTAGTTGACGGTATTAGAGGGGCCATTTTGTTTCAAGATTGCCATGGCGACCACCTCCTCCCCAATGCACACACCACACACACACATTCAATTTTAACAGTTTCCTTTCTTACCAATGCACACACATACGCACACATGCCGCCCCAATCCTTCCCAGAGTGCCTTTGTTTTGTTGATTGTTCTGTGTGTCTGTGTGTGCGCGCGTGTGAATTGACTGACAACAAATAATGACTGTAATGACTCTTTGCCAAGAATACACATGCACACACAGACACACGCACACACAGAGACACACACACACACGTGTGAAATGTTGCCATGACAACAAAGGTATGGCCGGCCTGGCTGTCTTTGGGGTTGCTGAACCACAGCACAGGAGGGCGTTTGTTTGTTGGCGATGACAGAAAACCAAAATCAGATTGTTTCACTAAAGGGTGTAAATATATATATATATATAATGTTTTCAGATGAGAAATGTATGTTCAAAGACAAAAAAAAAAACATGACTGAAATGTTTTTATATGCCAGCAGTTGGCAGAAAGAGTTGAATGAGTTAAACATTGTTTGAATTCAGATTATGAGGGAGCAACTTTCTCTGTGTTGACCTTTGCAGTTTGGTATTTTTTTCTCTATTTGGATTGTAGTATTATGTTGCGGCCCCCTCCCTCCCTCCCTCCCTCCGTCTGGACAGATGAAGGCCCCAGAAGGATCGGGCCTCTGAAGTTTAGCAGATAAATTTCAGTAGTATTTTTCTACAGCAGCACATCCACCGTATCACTCTCTTCAACACACACTGGATCGAAGCAAAGACTGTTTGAGTTGAAGGACAGCAATAACAAACCAAATAATAAGGAACAGAGCCACTTGTTGACATGACATTTTGTTGGAGACAGAATCCTCCTCGTTCAGAGCACTATCCTGGTTATTGTAGAATGGCTGTTTTGTTAATGAAGTGTAAAAGTGTACATAAACTTATTGTATAAAATGTTCTGGTCTCTGCATTTTCCTTTACACGACGTGTGTTGCAATGTCTTTTTTTTCTACTTTAGTAATAAAGTTATTGATTAGACTTTTTTTATATTACTGTTATTCACACAATCATCAATTCATCCTGCAAAGACGGAAGCAGTATTTTGGAGGTAAGCATCAACTGTCTAATGAAATGGAAATGCTGAGGTGCTATTATTTTTATTATTATTTTGTACTGCCCATTTAGATCAATGAGAGTGGGCTAAATAAGAAACACCTGTGTAATGCAATACAGTTATATACAGTTCAAGCTGTTTCTTATTGGTACAAAACAGACAACACTTCCACTCATGTTTGTGAGGTTTTAATAAGAGTAATTAATAGTCTGAGGGTGGAAATGAGATTAAATTTAACACTGTGTGGATGGATGGTCGGCTGCTGTGATGAATGTGTGGCAGAGAGAAAGGAAAGGATAATGTGTTGTTATGATAATTGATATATGAAGTAATGACATTAGACCCTTTTAACAGCAGAAAAGGTCTATTGTTAGAACAGTGTAGTAAAGTAAGTAAAATAGTCATTACAACACAATATAATAATATTTACATATACAATATAAAAAGTATTTGAAGTATCTGTTTAAATAAAATTAATTGCAGGTCTGTTGCTTCAGTTCAGGAATGTGTGCCTGTTCACACATAATTCACTACACGGTATCTTGGATTTAGTTATCACATTTCTTCTGTATTTTCAGGTTCATCTTTACTAAACACTTCTGCCAAACTCTGAACTGTATTCATTCATTTAAGGACAAATTATGATTATTATTGATTATTTTTCAGTTCAGGTTCAAAACAAATTCTCCAAAAAAGGAGGTGGAGCTATAGTGTCCCTCCTCGAGAGCCGTACTTTCTGGAACTACGTCATCAAGTTGCGACAATTCACGTGTTCACAACACCAGAGGTGGTTTATTCGTCGTGTCTGTAGTGTGTGTGTTCATCAGGAGCCGTGTGTGAGTTTGTTTCCTCTCGTCTTTATTCAGCAGGTTTGTCCTCACGCACGCACACACACACACACACACACACGATGCTGTCACTGAAAGAAAGCGATAAAAATGCAAAAGTCATGTAAGAGCCAAGAAGGGGGGCAAATTTAAAAAGTAATTTGCCTCAGGATCCTTCATATTATTATTTTATTAAATAATATTTGCGAAAATAATAATTTAATATAAGTGAGAGACATACACATCAAGTGCGACCGTCCTGCTGTCACTGAGACAGCGTAACCACAACTAAAATATCAGAATACTGATCTACAGTCTATTGTTGCCATGCAGACACGTGACATGTCAGACGTTATAACCAATGACAGTATACAGAATGGACAGCGTCTGCGTGACGTCACCCACAGGTTTACGTAGAGAAGCTGAAGCTCAGATTATGTGGCTCTAGCCACCGCCATGTTGGCTGTCCTGACTCTCACGCCTCCCAGCTGATCTAAAAATCTGCAAAAACATGGATCATCTGTGAATTTCTACCTCCGTGGCCGTGAAGTGAAGCCAATGCTGAAGTGCCAAAAACTGCAGGGTGGCCACTTGAGGCTGGCTACAGAACCAGTCAGTCTCCATAAGTCCCCATGTTGAAACATCCAACTTCACAGCAGAAATAAACATGCTTACAGCCTGGTACAAAAAACAGTTTTGGTCTCTATAGCTAATTTCTCTGTTCATGACAACTGTACTGAGGGTGACTTTATATACAACTCACCTGTTCAAATGATTGTGATTGATGATAACTTACATCAAGATATATTTTTATTTTTATGGTGTGGCAGCCATACCCCTCCATACCGTAAAATATTTTGTCTTGTGGCAAATATTCTGTATGTAAAACGTCAAATTTTTGTTCATTGCAGTGAACTGTGAGCGTTCTTATTAAACCTGTACTCACCATTTGTTTGGAATCTTTAATTTGGACATCAGATGTTCAGTAAAACTGTAACAGATCGTGTCATTACTATATGAATAGAGACAGTATCATTGTTGAGTCACTGTCCAGCTCTCAGACACATCGCTGTGCTCACTCCCAGTATGAGGTGGACTTTATCCACGTGATACTGTTTTTCTGTTTCACGTGTTCTCCACGTTCATTCATAAAAACAGCTGTTCACCGCCTCCACCAGCCATGAGTGACAGCGACGACGACGTCCCAACGCTGTCGGCTCATACTCTGGCTGCACTGCAGGAGTTTTACAATGAGACCAGGACCGATGCGGCTCCCAGCACCGAACCGTCAGACCAGTTCACTGTGGGAGCAGTGTCGGAGGACTGGGTGAGACAGAAAAGCTGACACTGCATCTTACTGCTGGTGTCAACCAAGTTATTGGAGGATGATCAATGTATCAACAGGTTTATTGTTGAGTTACTGTGCAACTAACAATTTGTGATTATCAATTCTGTGTGTGTGTGTGTGTGTGTGTGTCCACCAGCGGATGAGTCAGTTCTGGTACAGTGATGAGACAGCAACTCGGTTAGCTGAGGAGGCCATACGTGAAGCCGGAGAGGGAGGCAGGTAAAATTACACACACACACACACACACACTCTGAGGGCTCACTAGGTAAAGTGAGGCCAGAGAGGTCATGTAATCTCTGCTTAGTTTGAAGAGGTCTTGTGACCTGTGCAGTAAAAATGCAGATATGATGTCAAAGTTGAGCGTCTCTTTCCGAAGGGCCGGACTCCTCTTTCAAAAACAGTCATTTTGCCAGAATAGCTCCACGTCTCTGTGAAGTGACGATTTATACCAACCAAACCAGAGTGAGTGATTGTTGGAACAGACTAACCAATTCTCCAACTTAGTGAGTTTTGTTTTGTCTCTGTCGTTTGAACAAAGTGTGTTTTATGATGAGTTAACATGGTAATAGTGAGACTGTGAGGCTGACACTTCCATGACATGATTTTGCATTCATTTGCTGGGTTTCCTTGATTAATCTCTCAACGTGGTGTTCTTGTTTTAATGTTTATTAAACAGGGCGTACAGTTGCAGTTCTATACAGTATACAGTCATATATGCACAGTCGTATCTTCGGTAGCCAGTTAACAGTTTCACCGAGAAAATATCAGAAAAGTTACTGAAGATCAACAGTTAGTGTTACCAAGGCAACAATTCAATTAGAATCAATTATTATTTTTATGCCTACTAAACCAATATGAACTAATTAAATGTCTTGTAATCTTTTGGATCCATTAATGTTTCTCTTTTGATTAGATTTTATAGAATTGTAAATCAGTTTTGTCATATATTCTACAATTCATGATCATTCAACAGCGGCTGTACATAGAAGTCCTCGGTCTCTGATGGGCTGAATCTGTTTGATCACTTCCACACAGGAACACAGAGCCACAGAGCCACAGCCAGACGTTTAAGCTTAAAGTGTCCGAATGTTTCATTTTCCTTACAGGATAGCGTGCGTGAGCGCGCCCAGCGTGTACCAGAAGCTGAAGCAGGGTGTGGTGGACGGCTCGGATCGGGTGTCTGCCTCCGTGTTGGAGTACGACCGCCGCTTTGCCGCATACGGCGACGACTTCATCTTCTACGACTACAATGAGCCGCTGTCTCTGCCGGCCAGCGTGGCTCCTCAGAGCTTCGACATCGTCCTCGCCGACCCGCCGTACCTGTCCGAGGAGTGTCTGAGCAAAGTGGCCAAAACCATCAAGTACCTGAGCAAAGGCAAAGTGCTGCTGTGCACAGGTGACACATTATTATATTACAAGTCCCAGACAGCATGGTAAAACAGGGGGAAACAAAAACCCATAAACCTGAATCAGGTGTAGAAATCTGTATCTAGGTACCACAGCCCTGCTTCTTGTCCGATCTGAGGCGTCCACAGTCTTCTTTTCAGGTGAATCGTCGAGATTGAGGCGTTTAATGTGCTCGTACTTCTTTTTCGGTTTCACAAAATTTTACTGTAAAATTGTGCAGCAGCAACGTTTTGAGCGTCTCTTGATGTCGGACTTTTGTGTCCCCACAGGAGCCATCATGGAGAATCACGCCAAAGACCTCCTGGATGTAAAAATGAGCAGCTTCCTGCCGAAACACAACAGACAATTGTCCAACGAGTTCCGCTGCTTTGTCAACTATCCGTCTCGCCTGTCGTCCTGCTGAGGAGCCGGACAACCGCCAGATCAACGGACAGCCTGTTAGAGGGAGGGCGTCACGTTCACCAGCACAGCGCCTCACTGCTTGTGCTGGTGAGGAGCGAAAGAAAGTCGACGAATGAACGTACATTACATTACATGCATTTGAATTACTGGTCTGTAATCATGTGTTCTGGTCATCTTTTGGTCTTGGACTCTTTGCCGTCACTTTGACGACGTCACCTTTGGCTCCATTTTCTGGACTTATTGGTTATTTAAAGGAGAACTCCGCCAGTTCTACACATCATCATCCGTTTACTCCAAATAGCCCAGAGATGAGGTCATCGTGATGTCATCAGAGTAATCTCCGCTTTGGTTTGGAGACTGCAGTTTTTAACTTGAAAGATGTGGGCTTTTACCAGACAGAAGGATCTAACCAAAAAAGATGCTGTCAGGTTGCATAACCCATGTAAGGAATTATCTTGGTCTTGTCTACTCTGATTTGGACTGTTCTTATTAAAATATATCTCTTTGAAGTTCCCCAACTTTAGAAAAATACTCAACTTCTGGAGTATAAGTTAAAAAATTCACTCAATCTGCTGTTCAGCAGCAGAGTTTCAGTTGGGCTGAACGCACAAGATACAAGATGGAGTTTGTAGCATCACCCATCACTCACTGAGTTGAACAAACGAGCAGCAGAGAGCTAACGAGAGTGTGCAGCAGACGCAGCGAACGAAGCTGAAACTTTAACGGAGCAAACAAATGCTCACCCAGAGAACGAACACCTGTCGACATGTTCCATTTGATTCCTCATCAGAGGAGGCAGAGAAGCGCCGACCATGCTTTGTTTACCAAGAAGACAGACACGGGAAGAATAAATAAAAAAGGAAATATATATTTATTGTAGTTGGTGTGTTTGCTCTCTAATGATCTGATGATGACATCGGCTGACGTGATGTCTGGGAACCGGGAGTTCCTGCATCCTGAAAATGTGCTTCAAGTCCAGAAATGTGACTAAAACAGCACGGTCATGTTTGGATGAGGATATTCATCATCGATCATCGATATTTCTTGTTTTGGTAATAAGTTGTTACTGAAGTGTCAGAATAGCACGATGAATGTACTCAAGTTTTCCTCTGGTGATCAGGGTACACCACGCAACTTGCAGTTGTGTCTTCTGTCGGTAGGTGGCAGCATTGATCAGGTCATTGATGATAATAAACAAGCATTTTATTCTATGATTTGCTTTGATAATAGTTGGTCCACCCAAGTTACAAATCAACATGTTAATGTCTCAGTCCATGCAGATACATGTTTTTTTGTTATTGGATCCATGCTCAAATCTCAGATGAATTTCTCAAGACTTGAGCAAATGAAACTCAAATTATCTGCATGAGTAGAAATATGTGATATGTTTTCTGTACTTTGGCTGAACCGACCCTTCAAATGACAGCTGAGAGTTTCACCTAGTCTCCTCTGAATTTCTCTCAGTCCACACATTAGTCAGCTGGGCTTTGTATCCTTGTAAAAAAAAAAAAAATCTTCTTCGTCAAGTCCAAAGGACATCACAACCGAGCCCGGATGAAAGTGAACCAAATCCCAAATTATTTAAGACTGAATAAAAAAACAGTCCTCGTCTTTCTGGATGTGGATGAGTCTACAGGAGCTGTGTAAACCCTCCATCACCTCAGTGTTCAATGTGTGCTTGCTCAGGGACAGTTACAGGAGAGAGGTGTCAGTGCGCCAAACAACAAAAACCCACAAACGTGGATCAAGGTGGAGAAAACCGGATTCATACTTTCTTGCCCGCAGAGATGAGCCGTCCGGCTTTGGGCTCCGCTCTCTCCAGGCTCTGGTTGCCTCTCTGGCCGCTCCGCTCCTTCTCCAGCAGCGGCACACAGGTGCACCCCACCGCGATGGAGACGTAGATCTCGGTGTACGAGTGACGGCCGCCGACGCAGGAGCCGGTTCTCTTCAGGATGACGGACGGAGCGTAGACCGGAGTGCTGCGGTGCTGGTCGCTCTCCTCGCGGTGCGGTCCGACCAGGCAGCCCTTACACAGGCAGTAAGCCTCGGGGATGTTGCGGGGATACCTGGTCGGGTCGTAGGAGATCCTGGCAAACAAACAAACATGAACTTAGAGAAGTGTGCAGAGATTTGAAGCTGTTTGTTGTCTCTGTGTTCCACCTGCTCTCACCTGTAGGCCCAGGGCGAGATGCTGAGCAGGTTGACCGGGAGGCGGGTCTTACGGTCGATCGGGGACCGTGCGGTGCTCGGGCAGGTCAGGTTGAGTTTGTCCTGCGGCTCCAGCTGCAGGGCATGGTGGAAAGCGCTCATTACTCCCACCGAGAGACGCCCGAACATCTGCTCCAGGATCTCCTCCGGTAGGTCCATGCAAGTCCGGGTTCTGGTGGCCTTTTTCCGTACCCGGACCGCTTCAGCTGGCCAGCCCAGCAGGAGTCCAGCCAGGTGCAGCAGCAGCAGGAGGAGGACGCGGGTCCGCCGCGACATCACTGCGCGCTCCTCGGTACGCTCTGTGCCAAAACGCGCGAAAAGCGTTTCTCTCTAATCACCTCGGCTGCTTCTCGCAAAAGATGACAGGTAGATTATGAGAAGATAAAATGAGACAGCTCCTCCGGCTGACAGATCACTCTGCTCTGTTATAATCCAGTGAAATTCTGCGAGCGCTGCGGCAGGGAAACAGTCTCAATCCTGGCTTGGAAAGCGAGGGGCAGGCGCGCCGCCAGGGAAACTGCGGAAACATTTTGGCACAACGCGTCCACGGTGTCGCCAGGAGCAATAATTACTTTAGAAATAGATTTTTTTTAAACCAAGCTGGCACTGTCACACCTGCTGATTTGTGTTTAAGAAGAGAAAAATGCCACCAACAGTCTTTCCCTGACGCTCTGCCTCGCTGGTGTGTGCGTAAAAACTGATGGGAGTTGGAACATCGTGATCCAGCGGTCAGGACGAGTCGAAATCACAGTGACGCACTGACAGATAGAGTCCAGTCTTCAGACCTCTGGCCCCGGTAATAAAAGGAAACCATGCAGCTCTCATGAGAGCTGCAGCACACCCTGACGGGACTTCCCACTCCCATCAGGCTCTGGCTGCTGGATCCTGGCTTCACACCAGAGTCTACTTTAAAGATAAACTGGATCCAGTTCAGTGTCTGCTCTGGTTTCACACAGACACCATGACGTCAAGGTCAAACGACCACAAACACATAAATGATTTTTAAACTCTCACAGGCCTCGCCGCCTGTCACTTAGTGTGATTTGTACTGCGAATGGATGTTATTAAGATTTATGGGAGGTGAAAGCTTTCATTTAAACGATGCCAGTGAAAACATTAAAAGCTTTATTAAAACACCGTTAACCCTCCACAAAGCTTCGGTTTGATTCACTTTAATGGGTCAGGTTGTCAGAGACACACACACACAGCACATCAACTTGTCCAGAATAGATAAAATATCTTCTCTTTTAATAGAATGAACAAACAAACAATAAATATGACTTCACAAAAGGAACATTTCTGTTAGAAGATAACGAAACAGGCCCTGACATGGATGGATTACACGTTTGCTTTATGGTCCTGATGGATTTTCCAGAAGGTTGTCAGGCTCTCACGTAGAGCACACAGTGGAGTTACAAATATTAGAACAGTGATATTCTTTTAGTGTCCCAACACTGAGGCTAAAGTGCAGGCTTTCAGTTTTAAAAGGTGTTTTAGGACATTCGCATCCATATTGGGTAAACACGGAGAACTGGGAGGCTGTCCAAAAAGTACGTCTATAATTTCTGCACACTCCATCGGAGAGGAATGTAAACACGTGTTTTATTTGGGTTCTGAACTAACATGTTAAAACAGCAAAGTGCCAAGTGACAAAAACAAACCAACTGATCAAGGCGGCAACAGCTCATCTGCTCTGCAACGTAAAATGACTTTTCGAAGCCACCAGACTAAACTGGACTCAAACAGAGGGATTTAGCGGCTGCTTCAGGTTAAACAAAAACAATCTTACTCTTTGACAGAAGTTATCTGTGTTGGCTCCTTCTCATAATGTCGCCAGGTAACAATCTGAGCCCGTCACTGGTGAAAAAGAAGCACTTTTGGTGAACGTACAGTATTGCTGACATTGCCTGTTTCTCCACACTAGAAAGGTTCCTGGACACTCCTTGATTCCCAGGAAAATGAATCGTTGGTTTTGTGGCGAAACTTGCCGTGGCATGCAGCTACTCCGGCAGCAGGTCGTCCCCCAGCTCTTCGTCTGCAAAGTTGTCATCCTCCACCCGCCTCTTCGCGCCCGTCTTTGGCCTCTCCATCTGAGGGCCCAGAGGATCCACGTAGGATGCATCTGCGCACGAGAGCAACATAGGAACAGACGATTAGCATGTCATGATCTTATCAATCTTTGAAATTCAAGAACATTTCCAGTCAAGTATTTGAGAAGATGTGGAACCTGAAAATATGCCATCAGGAAAGTGGCATATTGACCAGGAGAGATGAATACATCAGACAAGGGATGGAAAGTTCGGAGACATCATTTCAGATTTCAGGGGCAGGAAGTACTCACTCATCTACAATCATCATTTCTGAGGGCGTCTTGAGTTACGGTGTTTTTGGGAAACACCTCCTAAGCTTAAGAAGGTTCGTGAGTAACCATAACAGCCTGATGTGTCTGAGGAATTTCAGTCATCCAGGTAGAAGGTTATCAAAACGTTTGGCTTGGAGTGCGTTTCTTATAGGTGCTTAATGTAATGAACTGTTTAAAAGAAAAGAGTGCCATAGAGTTCTGTGGGTTTCTGTTATCTTTATATATTAAGCATCATTTCATTGTTTTTAATATGAAATAAATACATCTAAATAGATAAATGTGCAGATTGTGTATTGTACGCCTGTTTTGATCAGTCACCAAATGAAAAAAAGTCTTAGTCCTCTTCTGGGAAATATTGTTGAGACTCTGCGTGAAAAAACTGTTTGAATCATGTGACTATCCAGTGTGTAACTGTGCGAGACTGGTGGTTGTTGTCTTGATGAACCTTCAGGACAAATATAATCAGAAAGTCAAACATTTGATTTCAGGGTAGAAGAGGGGGACAGAGGTAAAAGACGACGTTGTCTCACCTATTTCTTTGGGGCTGCTGGCCTCGTAGGGCTCGTTGGAACCAGGAAGTGACCTCATCTTGGCGCTCAGTCGCTCTCCTTTAGTGCTGTTGCTGCTGTGGCTGCTATCTGCACAAACGCACACAAACACACGCTCAGCATCAGACTGAGGCTTTAAAAAAGGTCACAATTCAACGCATTTCCTGTTTTCTTTGAGTGTCCCTTAAAGCTGGAACTGTTTGTGTTTGGTTGAGTGCGGTGAGCTGACTTTAACTTCATCAGTGTGTCTTCTTGTGAGTGTAAGTGCATCTGACTGCGTGTGTGCAGGATTCTCACACATTTTGAACAGCAACTGGTTTTAAGCAGGCTGCATGGTGAAAGCTAAGCCGTGTGCAACTATTCAACTCTCCTAGAACGAACTCATAACTGATGAAATAACAGATGACCATCACTGTTTGCCGTGCATAGGTCCTTTCCAGATATCGTCAAAAACATTCACAGAGGTCCAACTGAAAGCAAGTTTGATTTTCTCACATTCTGAAGAGTCAACATGGTGGAGATGTGAGATTTTCATCTTGCAGAGACAGTGTGCTATGAAATGTGTGCGTGGCAGCAGTGGCGTGAGATAGCTCATCTCAGCAGCTCCACACAATTTTAAATATAGAAAAGTCGATATTGGTACGAGGATCTTTCCAAACAAAACACAGCGATCCTGAAATGTGCCACTGTTCTATGTTTACTTTCATGCCACCAACACTTGTTTTGGTGTTTCACTCACTTCTCCTTTACTAAAGATATCTACATTTAAACTTCTCAAACTTGTTAACTAGCTAGCCGCTCTGTTTCTCACAAGACATGGTGCTTTTTGAGGCGCGTCCTGCAGTTTGTTTTTTGCAGTTGGTAGTCGGTCGGTAGTCATAGGAAGCAGATCACAGATCAGCCTCGCTAACTATTGCATTGTTTGAATTTCACCCACAAATTAAATTTTTGTTTTTTTTGTCAATTAGTTGAGCTACTTAACAGTGCTTCTGGTTAGGAATCACTTTCCTAACAGTTAAAAGATACCAGCACTGACAGTAGAAAGAATGAATGTCATATCCGTTAAGTCACCCACAGGTTTCCGAAGCCTCTTCCGCTTCACAGCTAATCTAATCTACGGAGACCAAAACCGTTTTTTTAACCAGGCTGGCTGTAAACATGTTTATTTCTACTGAGAAGTAACATGGCGGCTTATAGAGATTGACTTGTTCTGTAGCCAGCCTCAAGTGGCCGTTTGAGGAACTGCAGTTTTTGGCACTTTTACGTTTGGCTTCACTTCACATCCACAGAAGTTTATGCTTGGATACCAACTGAGAACTTCAGCAACAGCACCATCACAGGTCCTAATAATCTTAGACACAGAGCTCAGAGAGTAGCGCATGTGTGTGTGTGTGTGTGGCTCAGATGACAGCCTGACAGAGTGGTCTACAGAGCTGAAGGACAGACTTGATTACAGACAGCAGTGGCCCACATCTGGCTGCCAGGTAGTCTTGGAAACTGACGACAGCAAAGGCAGAAAGCTGGAAAACAGGAAGGAGAAGGAGGCCCGATATTCTACCTTCCTTCACAGCCCCTAACATCTCACACGAGGCCGCACACACTGTTGGCAAACTGAAACCTCTGCTGGAAAACTGACATTTCCTCCATATTTTTCTCTCTCTCTCTTCTCTCTCTTTTTTCTTCTTTTCTTGGCGTTTCTCTTTTATAATTCACAACTGGGAGACACAGAAAACAGGGATGACACAGCAGGTCGGAAGCCAGACTTCAAATTAATTGTAACAGTTTCCACAATGAAAGTTGCAGTGAGTAAGTTTTATGCTCCTCCACAGCACAAATGGCCACAATATTTTGGTGAGGGTTTGATAGAGACAATCCAGCACTGATGAGTCAACTTTCTGGTTTTTGCACTCAGTTTCCTGCTCAAGCTTATTTAGAAAAAACAGTAGAAGATCATGAAGGGGTCCGATATCCAGACAACACATACTGACCAGCAGCTGCTTCATGCTTGGAGCCTAAATCTGTTCATTTATTGCACAGACAAAGTAAGAAATTTAAAGAAAAGAAATTTCAAACGCAAATATTTTAAGAAACATTCCATCACGTTGGAATCTGCACTCTTGCTCTGTGGTTTTTACCAGTTTCACATCAAAGAATGAAGCCGGTTTAGCTCCGTGAGAAAACAAACTCTCCGCCGGCACGCATGCTCGATATACGGCTGAAAATATGCAGACTTTACAGAAACGAGGGAAAACTCTCAGGTGCACTAGAGCTTTTCTCAAATGTCTGAAAGGGGTCCGGGTGATCGCTCCCTCCTCCCTGAGCGAGACAGAGCTCAGTGCAAACACCGACCGCACTCCAACATCACAGCTGCCTGTCAGCCAAGATTTCTGGACCAGTTTCAGGTGTTTTGACCGAAACACTATACTTAGGTTTCTCAACTTGTGTGTTTACCTACGGGAAACAGTTCTAACCGCTCACTCCTGCTGAGTCAGTGCACAGTGCTGAAAACTTCACCCAGATGGTGTCGAGTATTAAAAAACGATTTGCTGAAGTATGAGTGTGGTTAGGGTGAGGATGCCGGTGTGTGTTTTTCTTTTCCATTTTTCTATTGGAATGTGGCGTCATTAAATGGAGCCGTGAATGTGTTACATAAATAAAGTTTTTCTTGCTTGTGTAAAGAGAAATCCCACCAAAATGATAGTGTACTGTATACTGCTGTATACTTCCCACTGTATTATGCACATCTATCAACATTTCTAATGACAAATGATGAGAAATGAGAATCAAGACGTCATGCGGCGTGGCAGGAAATGTAGCATTTTGTTTGTGCCGAACGTAAATGCTGTGAAACAGTCAAAACAATTTAAATGGGATGCAGCCATTGTCATGGTTTTGTAAGCGACAGCGAGTATTGAAGTGGCAGCAACAAAGCAGGAAAAGGAAGATTACACCGTTTACAAATGTCACGCTCAACAACCTGCTCAAGGGCACAACAACTGCACAGGAGATGTTCTCAGTTTACTTCTTTCATTTTTACCAAAGATTTATACTCTTCTGTGTTGTGAAATCAACTACTGCAGAAACCAGAATTTTTCCACAGACTCCAATCGTACCATCAAAATCTAGAATTGTGAAGACAAAACAAAGTTCTGAAAACCGGGTTCGTCCGTGAGCAGCTTGTGAGGATTGATCACAAATGTCTCCACACATTCTGGGAACGAATGAGAAATTACTGAACTGAAACAAACAACCTCTAGTCTTTGTAAAGATCTCGCTCTCTTACAAACCTACGGCTTTCACTTCATTCATTCAGACTGACAAACATACCTCTGCCTGAGTCCAACAGTGGACTGGGCTGCTTAGACTCAGATTGAGATACTGGGCAGCAAAGAGGACGCAGAGTGAGAGGACAGATGACGCCAACGGTCAGAGAAACAGAAGAGCGGGAAGACAAAAAGGAAAGAAAGATTACAGAGTGACTGAAAGTAAGTGCACACAAAACATAGCATAACGGCACAGAGAGAAACAATTACACTAGCGTGAGTAATGAGAGCTGATGAGCGTTGATCATTAGCATTTTATGGCCTCACCTGCTTTAACATCCGCCTCTGATGTGCCGTAAGAAAGCAAGAGGATTTGAGGTTTAGTGAAACAACTTGAAAGTGTCATAACCAATATTTAACAATATACAGGACCGAGCACATTAGATGATGTTGAAAAGCTTCTTCTAAACAGATCCAGTTACAGCTCTGGCAGCACAAAACAAAACGGCAAACTCACACAGACTTGAGGTTTTCTAATCTAATTTATCAGGACACAGTGGAATAATTGGCACGGTGGAGGAGCAGGCACAATAACAGGTGCCTATATATATATATCTTTACTACACTACAGGACGTTCAGTTGCACCAGAGAGCAAAGCTGGGTCTCGTTACAGCTTTTGGCAACTATCTAGTTTGTCTGGATTGCATTTAAAATGTGCTGATGAGCCAGCTTTCCAGTGTCGGAGCCAGTCTAGAGTATGTGTCTGTATTTGTTGTGGATCTGTAGTGAAGGAGTGCTAAAACTGTGGAAGTTTGTCTTCTCTGGACTCCATAGGAACATTTTGTATCCCAAAATGTTACAGACGGAGTGCAGGAACTCAGTCAACCGTTAATCTGACCCGGAAAGATGTTTGACCTGCTGGTGACCCTCCAGCTACACAACCCAAAACCCACAACAGTTCTTTTATGGCCTCATGAATAGTCAGAACTTGCAACAGAACTCGACCCTAGTCAGGACTGTGTGGTGAATCGGGGTGTACCCATGATGCTGGCCTTCTTAGGAGAGGTGAGGACAGGTGTGGAGCCTGCTGCCAGCAGCATGTTTGGACAATACGTAGAGGAGAGAGGGAAGTGATGACATGACACATATTTCTCATAAATCAAAAAAAAAAGAAGAAGAAGAAGAAGAAATCAAAAGGTATGAATAAAATATAGAAGTGATACGGATACATTTTTATTTGTCTGCTGTTGCAGCAATATACTTCTGTCACATAAAGTAGATGTTATAAAATGGAACATTTCTACACACTCTCCACACGTGTCTCTATGAGTCAAACTTGAAAATTTGGGTTTGTAATATTCAATGTCACAGGTCTAAAAACCATAAGAATTGCCGACATACGCACAGTCGGAACTACAGACTCACCAGCACTCCCGGCGCTGCCCTCTCTGCCTTCTCTCCGACCTCTGGCGCTGCCCTCCCGTCCTGACTTCACTCTCTGCAGGGAGAGAGAGACCGGCAGGAGGAATTTCAGATTCAAGTGCAGACAAGGACAAAAATAATTCAACAGAACTCTTAAATATATCTGTGGTAAAAAAAAAAAAAACTAAAACTAAAGTAAAACTAAATAAAATTGTGCACTGCAAATGAAAGAGGAGACATTTGATGCCAGATAGCTGGTGGTTTTACGCTGCCTTTTGCCTCTCTTTATTTGTCCCCTCAAGTTATATAAGTTAGGTCAGTTTTATTGGCATGAAAAAACAAGTTTTGAAACTAATACCACCGATACAAATTCAAGTGAAATTTGGCATTAATGTATGAAAATATGTGTATAAATATGACAAGTAAACTAGTTTTACATTTCCACTTTGTGTGGTGTAAGTAGTGATGTAAACTGATCCTCTCTCATTCATCATGCGGTTTTATTAGAAGGTTCGGTTGTTTTTCGCTGTCATTCACTTTGGAGAATTTTGGGATTAGTGAGTCAGGCCTCTGGCTCTGTCGGAGTCTCTGTCAGTCTCTGTAGGATCGGTTCTCTGCTCCCACAGCATCTCTGGGCTGATTTCAAAGCAGCTGCATGTGATTTAACAAAGTCATCCTCCTCATCTGTTCCTGGCTCTGAGGAGTATCTCCGCAGGACAAAAGGCAAACAGCTCTGTTAACCCTGAATGTCACACTCTTCAAACCACGACTGTCCTCAGGCCAGCGACAGATCGTCTTCATCTATTTGGGGTGTGGCCCTTACAATGGGCCTTTTATAGCTACAGCGGGTCCTCTTGTTACACCTGGCATGGTTGCTGCATTCTGCATCCTCACCTCTAGATGTCACTAAATCCTGTACAGTACACCGACCCTTTAAAGTCGCTTACAGGGCTTGGGCAGTACATGTGCACCTTTGTGCCTCCAGAGGTAGCTGCAGTGGTTTTTCTGAGGGAAATGAGCGAGTTTGGCATAAACACCAGCATACTCAAAAACTTCTAGAGGCGCACCATTGAGAGCTCGCTGACTGGCTGCATCACAGTCTGGTATGAGAGCTGTACCACCCAAAGCCTCAAATAATTACAGAGTGGTGGAAGCAGCACATCAGGTCATGGATCAATTCCCGGCTCCTTGGGCAAGATACTGAACCCAGAATTGCCCATTGGTGTGTGTGTGTGTGTGTGTTTGCACCTTGTATGGCAGCCAATTGTGCCGAGTGTATGAATGTGTGCAGTGTAAAAGCTCCTTGAGTGGTCAGAAGACTAGAAAGCTGCTATACAAGTTCAGTCCGTTTAACATTTACATATTTCAGCAGTGGTGCACGCGGAAGGACAGCCACCCAGCTCACAGACTGTCCTCCTTGTTCCCATCTGGCAGACGTTACAGGAGCAGACTGAAGAACGCTTTTTACCACCACGCCATCAGACTTCTGCACTCATAATCTAACAGGACTGACTGCTGCTGCTACCAGGACCGAGACTTTGTGCAATACCTCTACACACGTCACTTTACTCTCAATCCTCAAGATTCACATATCCAATACTGGCCTGTTTTTCTCATCAAACTGTTTTCATTGTTAACCTGCATATAACAAATACTAACACTAAAAACTAAACTGTCAGTTGGGATTACAAGTTTAATAAATGAAAATATCTGTGGACAGAGAATGAAGCGAGGTTACCAGACCAATGTAGCTCCGCTTGAGCCCTTACTAGTAGAACATAACCAATCTTCATCTGAACGCAAAAGTGATAAGAAAGACAATGAAGAACACAGCAGTCAACTAGAAAGGTTGTTAGTCTGGAGTATAATTCAAGCAGGTCTTGCAGGATCATATTTAGGGTTTACAGATCAACATCACAAGTACAAGTACACCGCCCATCAGATACAAGCAAACACTACTCGCCAATCTAGGAACGTGCATGCAGTTACTCTTGATTAAAAAAAAAACACAGGCTTCATTTCCACCACAGAGCAATAATAATCCTGGCTCACAGACAGACCACAAACTATTTATCTAGTGCAGTCAGATGTGTCAGGTGACACTGAGCAAACCAAACAACTGCATGTAGCATCCCACGTGTGAACAACTCTGCAAACACAACTGTTATAAATTAGCATTTTTGGGCTTTTTATTGCCTTTATTAGATCGCTCCAGCTGAAGGCAGACAGGGAGCGGAGAGACAGAGAGAGAGAGAAAGAGAGGGGGGACGACATGCAGCAAAGGGACACAGGCTGGAATCAACCCTGGACCGCCTGTGGTAAGGACTCTTATGTCTTATGGGGCATGTGCTCTATCAGGTGAGCTAACAGGGTGTCCCCTAAACACAGCGACTGTTTTAAACGCCCGAGCATTAGTGTCAGCCAGGTGTTAAACAGCTGGATAGCATCGCTGTGCGCTGAACAGTTTGATTCATGGAAAGTCAACGGAGGAGAAACGCAGCTGTTTTCCTTTTTTTCATGCACTTTCTGGAGCTGCAGTGACCACTGACCCAATTTATGGGACACGTGGATGTTTTCAATCAGCATGTTCTCGTCCAGGAACAGACGACAGGACGCCAAGACATTGGTGAGGAAATGATGATTAATAAAAGCTCACTGAACGTCTCTAACATATGATATACAACACGCAGGTTGCATAATATTAATATTATTCAGATGTTCAATTATGTGGACATTATATCATTCAACGTTCTGGACATACATGCTACCACTGGGACATCATAAATACACATAAAATCCAGTACGATTCGTGCAGATGACACGCAAAATTATGGCCCATTAAAAAAATCAGTGAAGAAGCCAATATTAATAATCTTTCATCCCGTATGTCACAAATACTTTCCAGAAATATCTTGGATCCCTTCTTCAAACATGTTTCCATTGATTAAGAAACATCTCATAGATCAGCTCTTTTCTCTCTTGGCCTGTTCTCAAGAAGTCTTTAACGTCATCTTAGATTACTGTAATTTATTGTTATTCAAGGCTCAGTCAAAAATCATCTCACACCTTCAGCTGGTACAAAACACAGCTGCCTGGCTTTTGACAAGTATCAGCCGTGTTGACTTACGGGTCACCTTTAAAACACTTCATGGTTCAGCTCTAGCTACATTGTTGAATTGCTGCTCCCCTGTGAGCCTCTGTTGACTGTTTCCAAGTCCCAACTCAGGACCGAGCTTTTGGAGTCCTTGCTGAATTATCTTTGTCTTTTAAATCACTTCAAAATCTAAATCTAATCTAAATCAAAACAGACTTCTATTAATTCTAGCACACAGTTGTTGTTTTTTTTATTGCCAACACGTCTAATCTGTTTTATTATTAGTAGTATTCATCTTTATTCCACTTTACTTAGTCCTGAAATGTTTTAATCCTGCTTCAACAAATAAAGGGGGTTCAGGTTACATATTAAATCATTAGTGAGTCGTAACTTTTGATGAATCTGGACCTTCAAAGTGGTAAATCGGAATATGTTTATGGTTATGGTTTTTCTGCAGCGCAAAACAAACAGATCTCCTATCAGCCACACACTGTGGGCAGTACTGTAACATGTTCTTCATTAGATTTTCTGCTCACAAAGTTTGAGCTTTGTTTCCGCACTTCGTCTAGTTTTCTGTCTATTCAGTGATGTCAGTCCGAATGGGTATCAGACTGGAGCAGAACACAGATTATGTACACAGAAATGCTACAGACTGTCGTTTTAAAAGTAAAATGCAAAGGAGAGACATACCTGTTCTCTGATCTCCTTCATCTTCTCCACCTTCTTCAGCTTGGTGGCGTATTCCTGGACTTCCTTCAAACCCATGTCTGTGCACAGCCTCACCAAGAAACGCAGGCCTGGACAAACACACAGTTATTTATTTTCTCCACACTGATCAGTGGATCATCTGCTGTTGGTTAAGAGTTCTGTTACAAACTGTGTAACAAACAGGACGCATTACATTCAATATTTTCTGGAAACTTGCGGTGGATGTCTTTATAAGTTTCCAGAGCTTTCTGGTAGTTTCCTGTAAAGAAAAAAGAAAAAGATCTATGTTGACAACTTTCAATGGACTCATTGCTAGTTCACTCAGCCAACACAGACTACAGGAGCAACTAAATTTTAGAATAACAGAATAAACCTTTATCAAATAAATTAATAAGCTCCATCCTGTGGATCGATAAATGGAGCTCCAATGGGAGCTCCAATGTGGAGAGCGTGAATCTACTTATCTATGGTCTGGTTTTCAGTAACACATTGGCAGAGAATAGATGATGATGTGCTGTTTTACTATGCCATGAAAGGTTATGAACAGAATCATTCTCACCACTTCTTCTGTAGCAGCTTGCAACCATTAGCTGCCACTTCACCTGTGTTGGTCTGAAAAACACAGCAGTCAGTACTAGCATACGACCCAGATCTAAACTTTAAGAAATCAAATCAAATCATCAGTCCTCTTTGTTCAAGAGAGAAACTGCTTCCAGATGAGAATAAGCCTCATGATTTATGAGTGAAGGCGAACATTGATATGCCAATATGACCTGGGCTGTATCCTCGTCTTTCTTGGAATGTACCTTTGACAAAGGAATACGGGAGAGGATTCTCTCCAACAACAGAGGACACACCCCTGTAAGACTCAATAAAATGGGTCTAATTAAAGACAGTTTATGTTGGAAATGTAAAACAGAACACGATAAATAAATGCACACATTTATTGCATTCCCCATGTGATGTGAAACATGATATTGTGAGTGGATGGAGTGTGAACCTCCCGGATCACCCAGTGTTTGTTGTGTTTCCTCGGGGACTGAACTGTAGTGCTGCAGTTGAGTGAATTTGCATTCAGAGTTTTAATAACTAAATCTCTGTTTTGCTATTTCTAACATGTTGAAAAGAGCCTCAAACTCCTAAGACTGCATTATGGCCAATGCCTTTTGCTCTTCACACGGACTAATGAAACCTAAGCCTACTCAAACATGAAGGGTCAATACTACTCAGACTACAAATGGAAACCAGAACGCCTCTGGGGACAAACTCTTGATCCTCTGCCTACAGATTCTGCATTCATATGCAGACATCTGTAGATAGAGATTAGCACTGCTTTTCTTTTCATCACTGTTTGTTCGGTTACCTGTCTGTTCCTTGTTTCTGTTTCTGAATATTGTTGTTATAAAACTCAATAAAACTTTAAACAATAAAAAAAAGAAGAGGACGAACAGTAAATCATGTCAGAACAATATGTAACATACATGTATTTTTAAACATAACAGAACAACTCTTGGGACTTCACTGAAAGATATACTTATTTTTTTGGCATTACGTTAGGTACAAACAGGCTGAGAGATGCTGAGATTTGTTAGTTATCATGTTATCTGCTAAAGCAGTATAATTTATTGGTTACTTACTGTATGAGTGTGGCTCTTTCAAAGTACTGAATGGCCTTCTCACAGAACTGCGTCTCGATATAATAAGCCCCGAGCCACTCAATCACATCGATGTTGGAGGGGTAGTACCTGAAGGACTGAACAGCAGCAACATAAGAGCACAGCTGTCAAATCGATCAATGACATGTTCAATGGATTCATAAAAACATTCAGTTATGCATCTCATACCTCATAGTAGTGCTGGAAAGCCTGGGACTTGTCCCCCTCTCCATCATGCAGCTCTCCCAGTTTGGCCAGTACCTGGGGGTCGGTGGGAGTTACACTGATGACTTGCATCAGCCACTCGATCGCCTGCTGTGGATCTTCCAAAAGCTCATAGATGAAGCCAATGAGTCAAGGAAACAAGGTTGTCACATGGGAATAGACACAGATGCAGGTTTGAATCCCCGTATGAAGACCTTCACAGCAACATCTACTGAGGTACAACAGTTTGAAGCAGCGACACATATTCACAAACACATATGATATATCTGGTCAGTAGGATACAGGTTGGCCAGCTGGTACATGACTTGGGCACTGTTCCTCAGAATGGCATGGAGCTTCAGGAAGCAGTCCAGAGCCTCCTCCAGACGATTCAGTTTCTTATAGGTCAGACCTGGTGCAAGTGGACAGGAGCCAATAAGTAATAAGAAGCATTATCTTGCGACTGTCCTGCATCCTGATTATCATGAACGGATGAAACACTTGCACTTTGTGTTAAGGTTACTATACTATGAATCAATCCAGTTATCTAACACTGTCCTGTATCATGGAAATGGATGTTACCCAGGTTGTAGAGAGCCTCAGTGCAGGAGGAATCATTCCTCAGCGCTTCTTTGTAAAACTCTGCAGCCTTTTCATAGTCTTGCTTGACGAACACTGTGTTGCCTTTGTTGATAAGTGCTGCCGGGTTGTAGCGATCGGCGTTCATGGCGAGGTCAGCGTATCGATCAGCCTGGTCATAGTCCTTCTCCTGTAACAGGTGAAAGATCAGCGTCTACTGGTAGCTGGTAAAGAGAGCTGTGATTCAGCTATTATAATAAGTATAGCACAGCTGACAGAAAACAGCTGAACACTTAACTTAACTCAGGCATTGAGCTATCAGAAAGCCTTTTGATTAGTCAATAAGAGGATCTTACCAGGAAGTAGAGGAAGGAGAGGTTGGTGGCTGCAGCACTCTTCACTCTGCTGTCTTTCTTCTCAAAAGTCTTCAGAGTTTCCACTGCCTGATAACACAAACACGAGCTGTTAGGGAAAAAGTGTTACAGTGATACTACAAACATAAAGATTATTACAAATTCTTCTGGTGTTTAGTATCCTACACGCAGGGCTGTCATGCCTTCAATAAATATTCTTCACATCAGCAAAAATCAGGATATGTAAAATGTGTGGTAGAGTATATAAAGCTGACCAGTGAAGTAACCACTAGAAACACAAAGTCAATCTAACCATTATAATTTAGAGTTTGTAATAAAGAGTTTAAAGAGTGAGATAATTGCAGGATGCGATTTCCTCGGTGCATAATATACTGGAGAGGCTTGTTAAGAGTATTAGTGTGTAAATGTTAGAACAAAACAGCTAGACTACAGTTGCAATGATCCTACCACCACCACCACCACCGTCTATTAAGAGTATAAAAGTACCACACACATGCGTCAGATGAACATGGAGCTCCAAGTGTCCAATATTAAATAAATGATTCTGAAATAATACTAAAACATCACTGAAACAATAATTTGTGAAATAATCAATAAAACAACTCAACAATTATTATAAAATGTTACTTCATCTTTCTTATTTGCATGAGAACAGTCTTCTTTTATTTCATAATGGCATTTCTTGCAGTGAACACCGGTGTCATGAGAAGTGACATTATGAAAAGAAATGTCCTCCTGAAATGAACTTTAAGTGGCAGTGTTTAGATTTAGAGGCATCTAGCAGGGTAAATGTTGATTGCAACCCCCTCGTTTCACCCTCTCCTAACAAGCGTGAAGGAGAAACTACGATGGCCACACAATGCGTGAAAAACATTAAAGGCCCTGTCCAGAGCCAGTGTTTAGTTTGTCTTTAGTTCTGGGCCGCTGTAGAAACATGGCGGTTCAACATGATGGACTTCATGGTCCAAGAGCACTTGCAGTATCTGTAGATATAAAAAGCTCATTCTAAAATAATAAATAGACTTTTAAAAAATCTTATTTTCAGGTGAATACACAGTAATGGAAATATAGCTATGCATGTTATAATCCATTTCATCCATAGTCTGTAAATAGAGCCCTTTAAGTGATGATACAGTGGACCTTTAACTTGAAATGTGTTATCTGGGAAAATGCCATAAGGATATAAAAACGGACTTCTTTGTATACAATGTAATAAACTAATGATGAAATAGTATCTCATAATAATGAAGTGAGTTTGAATGATTTCTTACATCACAAATTGTTGGTTCATTTATAGATTTTCATGTATGTCTTTTCTCTTTATGTAATATTGCACAACATTTTGGTGTTCCATACAAGTAAAGGCTGTCTGTGCAAGAAAGTTGGCTACTGCAGTTCAACAGGATTAGGATAAGTGTTTTGCTGTTCTGCAGAGCAGCTCCACTGGCAAAGTTGCAGTTCCTTGAGAGCTCAGTGGCACAGTATATTGTCAAGAAAGGTACCATGGTTATAATTTCCTTACTGCCCCCAGATTTCCCTTCCCCACTTTCTGTGGGGTTTAACCCAATAACTGCATGTCCAACTTCTCTTGGCAGTGCCTCTATTTGGAAAAGGCATGCATAAGTAGTAACATGTCAGGGGAAAAAGCAAAAAAAAAAACCAACACAACTTAAATGTGAACATGGAAACAAAAGGCACACATACCTCAACCTTAGGCATGCAGATGGGAAGGAAACAAGACAAAAGCAAGAGAGAGTGGAGGGCAATGAGAAGGGGAAACTTTGAGTCTGATGCTGCACACTCCTGATTTTAGAGAAAACTGACATATATAAACAACGCTGGACAATAACTGTATAGAAACACATTATGAAAAAATATGGGGGGGAAAAATGCAAAGTACAACAAAGACCAGATCCTCCATGTTACACATGTTCAAAGGGAAATACCACTCAGTCGAACCATTTTTTATGTAATTTATACTCTGACAGCTTTAATCATAAGACAAAGATGTACAACAAATATGTTCTGTTTCTGCAGGTCTTTAATGTACCGACTTATGTTATTACATATAAGATTCAAGCAATCACATGAATGTTTTTTTTTTTACTTTTGGCTTTAAAAAACATCTGCCTGTTCTCAATAGACCTTTTTCACAGCAGCCATTTTGACATGAAATAGTAGGTAAACACAGGTGATTGATTGATTTATTGCCGCAGATTCTATTTTATGTCTAATTATTTTATTTCATGTCAAAACGGCTGCTGTGAATTCAAATAAAAGATATTTATCACAAGCAGCATGATGTAGCTCGAGATGTTGAGTTAGTCTACTATTACTGCCATTTTGGCAAGTTGCAAGGCATGATATACATGTCCTATTCAATTTGGAGGCAAAATATTAACAATGGGGTGTCAAGTTTAAAGTTGCCCTTCCTTTGCAACTACCACAGACTAAAGGAGTGAGATGCCTAAACTGAGTGGTATTACCATTTACACTACTACTGAGTTAAACAGTCACCTGGTTGAAGTCCTTCTGCCTAAGGTAGGTGATGGCTTTGTTTATCTCCAGATCATTGGCAAGCTCAACATACTGAGAACTCTTCACCATGTCCACACACCTAAAGAGCAAAACAAAAAACAACCGTACATGTGCACAGTATAACCCTTTACGTATCACATCACACCATGTGATGCTTGTATGATGTATGTTTGTTTTATCTGAGTTTGATCAATAAGTCAGATGCATGAAAGCTGCAGTCCAGGCTGGATTTTAATTCTGTTTATTAATAGGAGGTATCAGTGTAAAGATATCTTGACTGGTCTGATTGATCTGATCTGATCTATTTAATACACTGACAGGTGAGCAACCAGCTTTTGTTTTAAACTGTGATGAAACTTGCTCCACCAAAGACTGAGTGACCAAAGTGGCTGATTTTAAATCATATCAAGTAGAACTGTACCAAGAGGAAAACACTTCAAGCCCTCCAGTCACTTTCTCCTAGTAGGAGACAGTGTGTTAATTATTGTCAATTACTCCAACACAATTTCAGATACTACTTTGAAAGCCATGTGTTTCTGTTTCTGTTCCTACTAAAGTCTGCCATGGAGCTTGTCCACTGTATGCCCTCTGGTGTTAAGAAAAAAGTAATAAAAACAACAACAAACCAGTCAAATCCAGTTGCAAAAGAAGTTTCAATGGCTGGAGCGATGAGCTTGGCTGCAGTCATGATATACTTCTCAGCCAGGACTTTTCTATGTACAGTACACAGGGAGGAAAACAGGACGTGAATTCAAAAATATGATACAAAACCCAAATATTAAAAAAAGAACAGTATGAGATGTGTAAAGTGGAGAAAGTGTCAATCTGATATACTGTAAAGACAAAACAATGATGATGTTTGGCTGGAGGAAAGTGTGTGTTCGTGTTATGAGATTTTCCTTACAGATCTCTCTCCATTTGGTGAAGTTTGTCGTTCTTAATAGCCTCGATGACCATATTTGAGGTGGTATCATCCTGAGAGAGAAAACATTACAGGCAACACATTCAACAAGAACAGATTATTCTTAATTATGTTTCTGTACTACTGTCATGTTTCTGAGTGTCAATGTAAAAATAGAAATAAACATACAGTATATCACTGTGACTCACATTAGATGGGATGTACTTGTCTTCATCATCAATGCCCAGAGGGACAGATATGAGCTTCTGAAAGGCCTTCTTCATCCTCTCCCTATCACCGATGGCATAGTAGCACAGGATCAGGTTGAATCCCGTCTTAATGTTGGGGCTCTCGCTCATGATGTGTTCGAAAGATGTTATGGCGTCTGAGTATTGGCCCATGCGGACAAAGACCACGCCGATATTTTGCATGATCTTGATCCTCATTTCCTTGTGAGCGTTGGAGATCTGATCCAGTGCCATTCGGTAGAACTTGATGGCTTTAGGGTAGTTCTTCTGTTTGACGTAGATGTTGGCCATGTTGACTTTCAGACGGCCTGGAGGAGTAGCACAGACATAGTTTAGGGGTAAATCACAAAAGATCTCAGCCAGAGTTTAAACACATCTGTAAGAAATATGAAGTTGAGTGGCTCACCTGCGTTACTGAACATCTTGTTCTTCACAATGACCTGGTAGCTGTTTAGGGCCTCTGGGTACATTTCATTGTTTGCATACTGATTGGCAAGGTTGAGCAAAACCTGGAAATGACAGAAATGTTCAATATTTCTAAATCGAATAATAGAAAACAGGCAATGACGTCAGGAAGTGATTCACAGACTCCAACTTCAAAATTTAATTTGGCATTGTGGACAATGGACATAATCACTCAGCTATGTGGGCTCAGCCCACAGAAGACAAACAAGTGTCTTGCAGGCTGAGGACACTTCCTTTATTGTGTCTGCCTCTAGCATAAAAACATAAATAGAATTACCACTGTCTTCTAAAAAAAACACCATTGGACTGAAATACAGAACATAATCTGGAGCAGAGATCAGCATGCTATGCCCAGGGGTCACTTTGGTAAAGTGACAGGAAGCCAGTTATCGTTGATGTGACAAAATAAGACAACTTCAAATTCACAAGATATGTAATAAACACTGCACTGAAGGTTATAAAGTAACCAGACCTCTTCTTAAACACACCACTAATTGTATCACAGATAATACCTGAGAGTGTAGGAAGTAAATGCTCCATCATTTTATTTACAGATATTGGAACAACCATTGGTGTACAGGAGTCTTACTTACAGAGTAGGTGAGATCTAAATTGATGTGGTCCGCATTGCCAGACTGTTCCCTCTGTCTCACCAGGGCTCTCTCCTTCCTTCCTGCCTCTTTGGCTTTTTCAAGAGCCTGTAGAAACACATCATATGCAGACACACATTAGGGAGACAAGTACACACTGAAACAAAGACAAAAGCCACTTATCCAAACACAAACCCAGGATGTGTCATTTGCTGGTGAGTGCTGTTCGACACCGACAAGTTACTTTTTGAGAAAGTATTTGAATGCTTCAGTTTTAATGGATTCCTGATGCACTTTAATTACAAACTCAAACTTCTGTCTGATTCAGTAAGTTATCCAATTTAAAAAAAACAGTTTGCTGGAATATAGGACCGAACCAATATAAAATAAATCACTGCCTCATTCAGAGAGCCTTCTCTCCAAACCCAAACAGACATTATTACCAAACAGCATGTTAAAGAATGACAGAGTCTGACCAGTTGTAAGGCTCCCATGCTCTGTGCCATGCAGCTCTCTTCTATCAGGTCATTCACTTTCTTCTCCAGGATCTTGATTTTTTCCTCAGGCCTGCAAGACCACAGACACAGCAATACAATGTGTGATCATGTGTATTGAAAGCACAAGTCATTCTCCACCTCCTTCACCAGACACTCTTGTGTTTAGAGACACTTTAGTATTAACTAAATATTAGATAAGTGACAGTAAAATTGCATACATAATACATTTTATGTTATGTACAGAGTATCAGGGCAGACACTGACAAATATACACAAATACTTTATTAGTTATTAGCAGTTGCATGGTCTTTGCATATAAGAATTATACCTTATTATGATCTCATAATGATTATTCATTTAAATCCTAGTTTCAACAGATGTAATACAGCACATATACTAAAATACTAATCTTGGATGTAGGGACAATCTTGAAACACACACCAGTCTAAAGAGTAACAACTCACGTGTCCTCATTCTTTGCTTCAAGTGGAGGTGCGGGGCCTTTGGACTGACCCAGAGGATCAAATGTGGAGCCTGACAATAAAAATTATACCAATTATCAGTGTAACAGAAATATTTTATTGTTTACATAACTTCACTCTGTCCTTATACATATACGCAGAGGTTCATACAAATTAAAAGAGTAACATTTTCTTGAATTTTAGAACCGGAAAAAACTTCCTCGGTGCACAAGCTAAACACTAATCACATGGTAATTCAGATCAATACGTATGTAGCAAGGGTGAATCACTAAAAGACTCCTTTAAGCTCACCACGGGTCAGTGAGGAGGTGTAACCTGCTGCTCTGACAGCAGTCATTGGCCGGGCTGCTCCATCCTGTCACATTTGAAAACACCAAACAAACAACACATTATATAGCGATAGCTTTTCTTCACAAAAACAGAGATATTATCAGTGTTAGTAGCTTATGATGTACTGTAATTGAGCTTTGATTAAATACTATAGTGATATTGGACAATACTGTGTGTTTAGAGTAAAAGCTATAATAAAATATACTGGCCATATTAAAATCACTGAGTAAGTAAAATTAAGTACTGTGAACTAATGCACAATAAAAACTGCAGAGGATTATAAATGCACACGTGAGTCGGCAATCCTACTCACCTGCACAGCTCCGGTCATGGGTCTGCCCATTGAAGAGGCCAGAGGAACCCGAGACTTCATGAAACAACAAGTATAAAATAGATGAGAGGAGACAAAGACATATTCATTTCTAAGAGTGTATATCTGAAGTGATCCTTCTTATGTGATATATTATCCAATGCATGTCATTTTTCAACAAGGAACTGAAGGTTTGAGGACCTGAGAGTTAGTTTGTACTGATTTAACAACAACAACAAGGCAAATCATGACCTGATTTGATTTGCATGAGCTGCAAATCAATCATCACAATGAGTCAGTTTCATTGTACTTACCCCAAAGGATGATGCTAAAGGCCGAGCTCCAATAGCAGTTCCAGTGCCAGGAAATTTGGCAGTCATCTGGATAATTAAGGACAAAACATATTTCATTAGTCTGAACAAATGGAGTACAGTTAGGAGAACTTAATTTATCCTCTCTCTCTCTCTCTCTCTCTCTCTCTCACACACACACACACACACTTTTCAACAATGAAAAGTACTTGAAAACTCACCGGAGGTCTTCTTCCATGACTTGTCCTCACTGCCTGCTGGAAGCCCACATCATTCTCCAACTCCTTCACATTGGTAATAAAATGGTCAGTAAGTCTTTCGTCATTTGCATACCCATTGTTCAGTATAGAAGTACGCATTGTGGCCACATAATTAATCATTTTTAAATTATTTATGTTGTCGTTTGCCACCTCTCTAGCTCACGTCGTATCAGTACTTGTATCATTACGGGCTGTACACTTAATGCAAACAGCTTTGAGCTAACTGGCTAGTACAGCACGTAACTCACCTCGGAGTCAAATGTTGGGTTATAGTCGTTGTAACCCGAATAAATGTCGTCCTCCTCCATGGCCAGATGCACATTTTCCATCTCTCGTTGTCCAGTGAGCTGGTGTAAGGAAATATATATATGTAAATTAACAGTTATCTGTCCGGACCAACAGCAAAGATAGTTTGTTGTCGCTTCAGGATTCAATCCCACAATTCAAAGCGGCGTGGGTGGGACAGTTTCGTTTTCAAACCTCTGATTGGTTACTTCCGCGTCAATCACAAATTATCATTGACCTAATTGGTCGATTCTGATTCCATCTGTTGCTAAGATACAAGCGTAAGCTACCCGCTCGATTTTTGCCCTTTACACGGAGACTGCTAATAAACGTGACTATTATAGCGGTCGCGTATTCATATATTCCTTTCCCTCCGTTTTCTCGTGATAACGACATAATTATGGCGAGATATCGAGTCCTAAGACGGGACGTCATGCCGTGCTGACCTGACGCTGATTGATGGATGTGAAGCACTGATCTATTTCTGACAGCGCTACACTGAATGAAGTTTTCTGCAATAATTTGATATCCTACTATACTTTTCATTCCTTTCAGGTTAATTATGCTGTTATCCCGGTGTTATGAGAGTAGTTCCCTTCAGGAATAAAGCAGTGTGTACAGTGTGCGTTTAAGTAAGTACGTATTAAAAGGCTACAGGTGTGCACTGCTGTGGGAAGTGAAAGGAGGTTAACCCCGAAGCCGGGCAGGAATCGTTGGTTAGAGGTTAAGATAAGATAAGACCTCAGAAACAAACAAACAAACAAATAAATGAATGAATGTCCTGGTGGCAGAGCTGCTAGAGCTGCTGCGCGTGTTCACGAGTGTAAACAAGAGTGCTGTCCCTATAATTGACACCTGATTCACCTGGTGTGTCATGACGTATGACAGAAAAAAGGCAAATCACTGATCCCCTGCCTTCAAGTCCATGTTTGCACAAAACTAACGAAGTCTGGTGTCAAAAACGCTACACTACACTACACAGTGCCATGGCAACAGTGCAAACACCGGGCAATGTCTCGTTATCCCAAATATCGCGAGAAAAACTATCCCGAGAAATTGCGTGACGTTAACTCGTTATCACGAGAAAACGGAGGAACTACAATATATGTATAATGGCCACTTATGGCTTCCGTATCTCTGGTTTGTTGCACAGTTCACTGTCAGCTTCAGTCTGGAGGAAAATGCAGCGTGATGCACTTTTTTGGTTCTTTGGTCCTTCTAGCTAACCGTACCGGACGTCCAGCAGCGTGATCCTTTAGGGGCGGTGCCACAGCGTACTTATATCTGTTTATTGTATGAGTACCTTCAGCGGACTGTGTGTCTGAGCCGAACTCTTAAAATGAGCTCTTCTGACATGAAGATCATTACTGTGATCGGCAGGTGAGCAAGAAAAGACGCTTTATGCTGCTAAACTTTGCTCCCATTTCTGCTGCTTGTGAATGTATGCATGTTCATTCTGTTCATTTTTCCATGCACTCAGCTAAACTTGGCAGTCCACTGAAATCAATTAACCTCTCGTCGACCTGCAAAGTAAATACAAAACGTCAGTTTTCAGAGTTACTTACACTATGTGCATTAACCTGCAGGTATTTCTATAATGTGCAGGCCATGCCATCCCCGCTGAAACTGGCTTTCCACTGCAGGATTTTGCAAGCTGACAATTGCATAATTTTAACAACAAAGTCCTACAGGGTCTTTGTTGTATAACTACGGCATAATATAACCAGGGTTTATTTAACTATGAAGGAGGTGATGGTGCAAACACAGCAATGAGCACAGAACAACAAAGACCAAACAAAGGCGAGATCAGTTGTGACATTCAGTTTTTTCTGTATAGATTGTTTAATGGGATTAAATTAAACTGATATTAGTTTCATTGTAGTTAAAAGTTGAGCATCCTAAATGTCTATTTTCTGTGTGTGTTTGTTTCAGCGGCTTGATAGGCCGCTCCTGGTCTATGCTGTTTGTCAGTGGAGGCTACACTGTGAAGATCTATGACAACCAACCAGGACTGGCTGCCAAGGCCATCACAGAAATCAGGTCAGCTTGACTACACAAGACTGCAGTCTTTGTCGAGTAAAAACCATCATGATAACTAGTCTTAATTCATGTATTATTCCATCCCACTTTACATAGTCCGACCTAGACTCACTCCCAACTGTTTCTCTGCATTTAGGTTACATTCTCCTGTCACCCTGATTACAGCGAACCATGTTATAGACGGCTGAACAAATAATATATACATCACTCGTCTGGGAGTCCTGGAAAAGACTTAATGTTGTCCAAAATAATGTGTTAACTTGTAATCTATTGGTCTCCTGGGTCCATCTTCTGATAGGTTGAGTGTGTTTGCAGGATCTTCTTTTAGGATATGGTTCATTTTTGTTATTAAAAAGATACCCAGAATTACAGAGAAATGTACAATCTGGTAGCGTTTGTAAATGTCTTGTGCTAACTCAAAGTTTTATGCTGACAAAGGTTTTCAGTGGAAAAAACAGACCCAGACTTGAAACCCATGTGCCCTCTCACCCAGGAAGGACTCATGACTCACAAGGGTCCGAAATATTCAGCGCTTCCAAAAGAGAATACACTTGGACACTGCATGATCAGTGACTTCCTCTCACTGTAGGAACACATGGACAAACACATGCTCAGGCCTAAAAACGCTGATAGCCTTGTCATTGCTAGTTAAACATTAGCGGTGAATGACAAAGGGCTTTTGGTAAAAACTAGTGTGGATTAACAACCTAATGTCAAGAAGATTGATTGATGGAAACTGCGAAACAACCTCTAACACGATCGCTAAATTTGTATGTCTTTAATTTATCCTGTAATCTGTTGCTCCTGCCTCTGCTGTTTACACTGTAACTGTTTGAGATTCATTTGTATGAACAATAGAGGGTGTCATTGTGCTGCTCAGACAAACCCTAAAGTAAAGCTTGAGTTGCTTTGTGCTGGTGCAGGAAACAGATGGAGGAGCTGGAGGAAGCTCACATGCTGAGAGGTGAGCTGAGTGCCACACAGCAGCTCGACCTGCTCAGCAGTTACGATGACCTGGCTCAGGCACTGGAGGGAGCCTTCTTTGTCCAGGTGACCACACTAGACCACTCCCAGCACCGGCACATACCATTCTGTCTGGTTTTTTTTCTGCCATGCTAAAATCAAAGGGAGGGATTGGTCTCTGCTGATTTAGTTTGTTTTTTCACCCATCACACATTCAGCCTGGCACATGTATCCAAGCTGTGGTCAGACATGTCGCCTCTCATCTCTGCTTTGTGGGTATTTTCAAATGTGACCCAATGTCAACACTGCATAAGTGGTTCATCCATGCATTGAAAGCACTTAGTTATGTACTACAAATCAGATTTTGGAGTGATTGTAGTAGTCTCAGTACTGTATGTGCTGGTATTTTCAAAATGACACTGATTTTCCTCATGGGGGCGCAACAGCATTACTTAATTTGCATCACACCTTGTACCATATCTCAGACGAAGTTTAGACTCCCTGAAAGTGCTGACCTTTTTTATGTACTTCATTATTCTCAGCATGATACACATTACCTTGTAGAAGTATGTCTAAATGCTTTAGGGATCACCCATAAATATGGCTGCAGTGCTGTGGATTTTGTACTGCATGTGTTTGCCATTGCCATAAAGTTTGAATTAGGTTGTGCCTGTCATCAGTTCTAAAGCATGACAGCATTAAGTTGATTTGTGTAACCTTGCTTTTATAATCTCGCTTTAAGTTCAGAACTACAAATCACATCACATGAGCTGTCTGTCATATAGACTGACTAAGTAGAACTTACCTTTGGCTCAGGAGGAAGCTGTCATGACAGAAGTCGTCCTGTTGAGACATTTTAACATCGAAACAAACTCAGACTCAGCAATGGACAGTTATTCATCCGTAGTCGGGCTCAACGCTAACAATTAAAAGAACAATGAAAATGTCATGTTATCTGTGATGTGATTTAACGTCCACCCTCAATTCTTGATAGCATTGTCTGGTTCCAGTTCCAAACGTAACAGTAAGGGCCAGATATTATCAACCGATATTGGCCTACCGCAGACAGGTCAGATACGTGCCATTAATAGTTTAAAGTTGAAACTGTTTTTTTGTCGTTTTGTTTTGTTTCTGCAGTCAGAAATGCTTGTGGTAATACATTGATGTCATTGCAAATTTATCCTGCAGAGTGCAAACTGCGATTTACAAGTCTGCGGCTAGCAGCACAGAGTCACGAGGGAATCAGCATTGATGTCGAATTTCAGCTGCTCAACAGTTCGGGGATTTCTTTGTCATATTTTAAGTTTCATAATGCAGCAAATGTTTTCAATAAGTGACAAGTCGGGACTGCAGGCGGGCCAGTTAGCACCCAGACTTTTTCACTATTTCACAGTATTGTGTTGCTGAAATAAGCAAGGCCTTCCTGAAAAAGACATTGTCTCTAATGACCTGTACATATCGTTCAGCATTAATGGTGCCCTCACAAATGTGCAGGTTACCAATTATCCACTCTGCACTAATGCACCCCCATACCATCACGGATGGTCCCTCTCCTTTTCAGCCTGGAGTACTTGGTGTCCATGATTTCCAAACAGAATTTTAAATTTTGCCTCGTCAGACCACAGGGCACTTTTCCACTCGACTCAGTCCATCTTAAATGAGCTGGGGCCCACAGAAGGTGGCGGTGTTTCTAAATATGGTTTCTATAGGGCTTCTTCTATGCATGGTAGAGTTTCAACGATGTTTCTGCAATAAATGGAACAGAACCTTAATTAGTATCATTGGAAACCACTGAGTTGACCCTTCATGACCCCTATTGTCAAAATGGATGCTGTTAAAAAGGTCTATTGTGATATATTCAATCAGGTGTTTCTTTTAGCATTTCTCAGTCTTTTGTTGCTGCTGTCCCAACTTTTTGGGGACATTGGGTTGTATAACAACACTACCTCAAAAAAATAGAAGGTTAACTCTTTAAGCCAAGAAAATGTCTTGTACGGCACCCTGCAGACAATAGTGCTCTTCATTGCTGTGGTGGTGATCAGGGTACAGAGGCAGAGTTAGGGCCAAAATAAATCAATACTCAACTTTACGAGGAAACTTAGTAACAGGGAAATACCACAAAGGTAAATGTGAAAAAGGTTCCTGTTAAAGAGGTTCAGGAGTGTGTCTCAGGCAGATTGGTTACAGAACGAATCAACAACCCATGACTAAAAATGACTGAATTCATGCATGGTCTCATAACTAGTGCATGGGAACAGTACAGGGTATGCCATCAGATCCACTCCCCACATTCCTCCATTCTGTTAATGTTTCCATGCCCTCTTTTCCCCCATATATTCATCTATATCATTGTCTTGTTGTAAGAGGGAGATATGATTTGCTACAAATCAGAATCACACCATATTATACAAATATTAAACAGAGAATATGGACTTCTTGAATAGGATGCACCCGTGTAACATACACCTGCTTACGTACTTACGGAATTGATATGTAGGGCATAACATTATTGTTTATGCATTCGGAAGGTATGCTACTTGCCCAGCCAGTTGTTGCAGTTTTACACACTTGACAAATGCCATTTGAACAGCATATTAACACTAGTCAGACACTCTTTTCCAGACCTCTATCAGGTGGTGGATTGTTGGAAACTTGTTGTATCCATTTTTTATGTGTGGAATGTTGGAACAAATGGAGATAGATATAGACTTTAGTTTGTTGATTTGATGCTTACCAAGAAAGAAAAGAAAACATTTTTCATCTTTGCTTAAATCAAAGAATGATTAATGACAACGTTCATCCATCCATTACCTGTAGCCACTTATCCTCATCAGGTTACAGGCGGCTGGAGCCTATTGCAGCTGGTTTAGGGTGAGAGGTGGAATACACCGTGGAGAACCAACAACCATGCACACTCACAAAACATTAAATTAACCTATTAAGGTATGAGGAAGAGAACCAGGAACCTTCTTACTGTGAGGCGACAGTGCTCTCAGAAGCACAGGAAGTGAAGTGTTTAGATGGAAGGATTGTATGATTCTAGATAAAATATTAGACTGCTATTTTTATGTCCAAAGCAAAGTTTGAAAAGTTTATATGTTATAAAGATATTCACCATGTATAATATTACTTACTGTTTTCCAGGAATGTGTATTTGAGAACCTTGAGGTCAAACAGAGCATTTTCCAGGACATAGAGGGTCATGTGGGAAAAGGTGTCATCCTGAGCAGCTCCACTTCCTGTCTGGTGCCAAGCAACGTCTTCTCTAAAGTACAGAACCGGAGTCGCTGCCTCGTGTCCCATCCGGTTAGTGCCACTACAGTCCTGTACCAGCCGGGAGTGTTAAGGGATTTCAGCCTAATAAACTACAAAATGGGGAAGCCATCTTTGTTAATTCACCAAATTAATGTATTCTTTATTTCTTTATCCTGCTTTATCTAGTGGAAAGCCATTTTAGAAGTTCCCCATCTAAAATAAAATAAAAGTAAATTTTAATTCACCCAATTTAGCAAACCACTTTCAATGATGTAGCGTGAGCATGACTTTTAGCACAACCTAATTTCCATATGATTTTAGTTGTCAGTGTAAGTGGTTGGTTTCTAATCCATCTTAAAATGGGCCAGTCCATTTGACTGGGAAGAGTGCTTCTACAGTTCATTTGGCCTTGTCAACCTTAGACTCAACTCAACCGTGTCCATCTCTGTCCAGCATTAACATCACACCTTCTCTCTTTGTCAGCGATGCCTGATGCCTGTTGACTGTCAAAACCAAATCTACCCTTTTATCTAATTTGGTTTTTGTCATTTTCTCTATGTATATACAGAGAGGTGCTTTATGGAACCCAGTGTGCTAACATTCAACATTACTCATCTCTAGTTAGATTGAATAGGTTTAGTTATGTTTCAGCACAGAGCTTAAAACGGATTAGTTGTCACTCTCAGTGCACTCTTCTGTCACTACTTCTATTCATGGTGACACACACATTTTTAGTTAAGACAGGTAGTGAAAGGTGTAGAGTAAAGGTGTTGATGTAGAAGAGTATAATGCAGTATAATGTATAATGCACTAAAGTTTATGTTTCAAATGTCCCACTGGTCTGCAATGATTGGTGATGTCAACACAACATTAATAACCTTTTGCTAATGAATGCTTCGCACACACTTGGCATCAGTGCCTGGAATGGTTATCAGGGGAGTGGTTTCATAGTAAACCGTTTAGTTCTCACAATAGCAGGACCTCCCCTAAGAGGAAAGAAGCTAACATTAATACACCCGTGAGACTCCTGCTATGATATGTCAAAATATTTGCTGTGTTACCAGTCCATTAACAGGTGTCCCTCGTCAAAAGTTTATTTGTGGAATTTCTTGCCTTCATGTGTTTGAGATCATCAAAAAAAAAGGTGTTAGTAAAGTAGCCGAGCTCACTGTAAAATGTGTGATTTCCTGTGCTCTCCAGGTAAACCCACCCTACTATGTCAAACTGGTGGAGCTGGTACCTCACCCAGAGACATCAGCAGCAGTTATGGACACCACCCATGCCCTAATGACCAAGGTAAAAACTCAGAATTACACAATCCTGGCCTGTCAGTTACTAGTTATGCTAGAACCTGTATTTACCATGCTTTGATAACAAGCCTCTGACAAACAAATTCTTTATTGTAAGGGATTACATACTCCAAAGTCTCAAATCCTTACAAGTCTCTGCAAGCTGAATTCCATAACATGTTGAAATAAATGGAATGGGAAGGGTGAAAATCAGTTTACATCCATGCTTGTACTAAGGATTAGTTGGTTTCCTAAACATACTGAAACCAAGAGAGCTATTCTCTTTCTTGACATGAGTTGATTTCTCTTGACTCAGGTTGGCCAGGCGCCCGTCTGTCTGAAGAAAGAGATCGATGGTTTTGCTCTCAACAGAGTGCAGGCGGCCATTATCGCAGAGTCCTGGAGGCTGGTCCAGGTCAGTTTCTTCATTTAAGTGTGTTCAGTGTTAGTCAATGGTTGTACTTGTTACAAACTTGGCTCAGGCTTGACAGACACGTTTTAAAGATTATGATTGAATTAATAAGAAAACGATATAGGGTGGATACATGGATAAATGAACTCTAAAATGGATTGACTGACTTGCAACATGGCAGCTCTGCAAATCTGTGGTCAGTCCTGATTAGATCAGCTGATTAGATGTCCCTAGATTCACAAACTCATGCGATTTTTACCTGTTAAACTAAAACAGGACAAATAGGACAGACTTTAGCAACTTTTAGAATATCTGGACTCAAAGCATACAAAAAGTTCTGAAAGTATCAAAAACTGGGTTCAGTATTATCCACAAGGGAGATATAGCAGAAACATTTGTGAACAATTACCACAAGAAGTGGATTACAGCATGGAATGCAAACATGGAGACACGATTCTGTCATCAGCAACTAATGTGGAGAGGATGATTCAGGAACCTCAAGTACATCAAAGAAGCACTAGAACAAGCCCAAGCTGATGGCCCCATAGATGAGTTCAAGATAAACCAGTTTCTCAGTCAAAGACAAGCGTTAGAAGTCAAGTGGTACTACAGTAACATGTGATTCAAATTTGTGGCAACAAGATTTAAGGAAAGCAGGAGTGCTTTCTGCTTACAGGTACAGAGTAATTGAAACCGTGGACAATGCTATGTTGAGAAACAAAGACAAATACACGTGAAGAAGCAGTCCTAAAGAAATGTAATGATGAGGAGATGAAAAGAAGACAGACCAGGACAATGCGACTCAACAGGATGGAGATTTTTAGGGACAGGATCAGGAAAAGGCACCAGAGTTAATCACATATTAACTGATGACAGAAATGTACAGTGAAGATTAAGAATCCAAAACCTGGAGACCCACCCTGCATGAAGATAAGGTCCCCCTACATGATTCCTTGCCACACCCTTCATGGAAGAGGAACATGGACAAAGGAACCTAAGAAAATATTAAGAATCTGTGCACACAACAGTTAATGCCACACCTGGAGGGGGTTGTAGTTTGGGATGCAAGATTAAACCTGGACCCAGCAAAGGATTATCAGAATATACATATCCCTCAGATTTCTGAATACCAAAAATTTGTAGATTTGTAAACTGAAGAAATTACTTTGAGATTGGATGATGAAGAGACAAAAGTTCTGGAAATAGGTGTCAATTATGCCAAAAAGTGTTGAAATCAAATCAGAAACACCCCAAATGCCACTCACCTTTTAGTGAATCAAGGGAGAGCTGGAGCTTAGCAGTTCATAGCATATAGAGTTAATCCTAGGATTTATGTTAAACAGTACATTTTCTCTCTTCTCAAGGCAAGTGAATTGTGGAAAACTCAGTTTGGTCACATTTATAATGGATGAATTCAGCATGATCTGAAACAAATCTTTTGAGAACCAGAGAAATGACACAGGATCGTGCTTTACAAAACGATGCACTGGTAGTGATATGCGTCAATGAGGTTTGGGAAGTCGATAAAATAAGTGAGCAAAAGCTTGCAGAGCTGAAGGGAAAAAGAATGTCTTCGACATCACACATGCCATTCTTGGAACACAGTTGCAAGTTGAAAATTGGAACAAAGGTGACAATGACAGCAAAGGCTGACGCAGCAGATTTATTTACAAAAGGTAAAATCAGAGAAGCAGCTAGAAATGTTTCAACCATCCTTGTGGAGTTTCTCAAACAAAAAGTGGACAAGAATTGTGGGGAAAAAAGTATCCTTGAAAAAAAGTTACCCCGTTAAGAAATTTGAACAAGAATATAATTTGTCTGGAAAGTCAACACCTCGATCAGTAACTGCAAGGGCACTTCGGTTTCCTTTGACACTTTCATTCACACAACAGCTACAGAAACAGACAAGCCTAACGAACTGATCATGGATCTCAGATCAAAGTGTCATTTACCTCAAGCATATGCGATGCAAGACCTGAATCGACTACATTTTGGTAAATGGATTACATTTTGAACAGCGCCTTGCTAGTCCTTTGACCACTCAAAGCACTTCACAGTACGTGTCAACATTCACGGCCTCATGGCTGGGGCTGCCAGCCGCTCGTCAGAAAGAGTAACTAATGCTCCAGGAAACATGAGTGAAACCTGAGGAAGGAAGTTTTTACAATGGATGGATTTCACTACATATTAATACACCCAAAAAATCTTCGAGAAGACGTGACAAATGACCAGTACCAAATAACAAAGATCAAGTCTTAAGACTGTAATGTAATCAACCAACAAATTCCCCACCAACTTTTCCTGGATGATCTGAAGATGACGATAAATGTAAAAGAAACAAAACACTTTGGTGTGTCATTACAACATTGTTAGGGTTGTAGGAATGCATGTGTGCATGTTTTTACTTCTGGACAAGAGCTCCTCAGTCTCTCAGTGAGGCTTTGTGTGGCCGAGTTGTGCTGCTGATGGTTTTGTAACCGAGGTAGAAAAGCCCCTTGTCAGCTCACCTCTGGTATAATCCCCACTGTCTCCATCCTAAAAGGAACCCAATGAGAGTAAATGGGCTTTAGCTTCTGATGACAGGCACATTACATTATCTCTGAGGGGGGAAATGATTGGCATGATGATGGAAGGATGATGGGTATGATGACAAACGTTACCTGAACTGAACTCCCATGAAGACTGCTATTTTATTTTATTCAAGCTTCACATACGACCCCAGAATTGTCCCTGTTTATTGTGTTACGTTCGCCGGTATATTGACAACATAACAGCAGGTGTTCTTTAGAAGATTTATAACTTTTGGTCTAAATATTTAAAGATGCCTTCTTTTCTTGTCTCTTTTTATGGCTTTCCTCATTTCTCCTTATGAGTGATGAGATCCTACATCTGCCAACAGTATTGGTTAATTCATAGATTTACGTTCCTTTTTTTTCTGTGTCCTCTTCTCAAGAAGTGGCCAGGGCTTAGCTGGAAAAAAGACGACGTCACACATCACGGTGCACCAATCAGAGCGACAAATCAGATCAGCTGAGCTTTAGAATATGAAAACTGATCTGTGTGATGTTTCCCTTAAAGACAAGTCTGTCGTCAAAAATATGATAAACAACATTGTTGTTTACTGTGTAGGTGAAGATATGAGTTTGGAATGAAACTCTTACTGGTTATGTGGCTCTTGTGCAATGAATTAGCTACACTATAGTTTGTTTGAACAAATCCAGCTCTCATTCCAGAGCAGACACACACACACTGGCCATAATAAACTCTTAAAAGGGACTTAGAGGACTGTCCCTTTCCTCTGTTGGAGATAACAAAGAGCTGCCCTTTCACAACTAAATGAAGACATTGTGTCCTTGATCCTGACATTACTGCACTCCCAAGTAACAGGTTGTAACTGTATCAGATGGACAATGGCTGTGATCTCTCTCTCTCTCTCTCTCTCTCTCTATCTATCTCTCTCTCTCTCTCTCTCTCTCTCTCTCTCACTCACTCACTCACTCACTCACTCACTCACTCACTCACTCACTCACTCACTCACACACACACGGTAAGAGAACTGTAGGTAGCAACAAACATTTGAATAGAACAAAACAAAGACTTGTGAAACTAAATGAATCATGACCTAGCATGGATGGATTACAGACAAAAACAACAATATGGGTGTGATGTTCAACACATGATGTTGTCGGTTATTTCAACAGAGACAACTGTTCCATTGAATTAACCAATGTAGATTTGTCTGATAGATTTGTAGATGTAATTAGATAATGATGATGATGATGATGGAATGCTTTTGAAATGCTTTTAAGTATGAATACAAATGTAAAGAACAAGAACTTTGGCAGACAAAATATCCATAATAATTTAGCTGACAGCTGACTAATACATCTTATGCACTGTTTTTTACTGGTGCATATAATGCAGAAGAAATTCTTTGTGGCAAAAATTAGCTTAACTGCAACATTCAGTGGAATAAACAATGATTTATAATACTGTGACAACAAGCACAGAGAAAGACTTTGGAATATTTAACTTAAATATTCTTGAACACATTGGATCATTTAAGAACATAGAAAAGGTTTATTTTCAGTCCATCTAAAAAAGAAATCGCTACATCGGTCAATTTTCGATTTCAATTTTTTAAAATGTATTTTTCACCTCTGTGTGTGTGCGTGCATGCATGTGTGTGTGTCTTTCCTTCTCTCCACTCTGCTTCCAGGTCCAGCATGCTGCTGTTTTAAAAAGGGACAGTGATTAGCCAGCTGATTATAAGTGTGCTAAGTGTGCCGCTTTCCTGAGCCCTCCCCACACCTCTCTGCTGCAGATGCCCCCGTTGTTCTCATATTTATTAAAATATAATTCATCCACCCAAAAGGTGTGGCACATCAAGCTGGATTAAAGAGCATGACTATGACACAGATGTGTCTGGGAAGGATGACAGTCATAGGCACCTTTAAAACTGTTTTATCTTGAAGTAAGACATTTAATAGGCAGTGAGCTATGACTGTTTCTCATATGGCTACAAATACCTACAAATATTTTTTCCATGACCTGCCCTAGCCTGCCTCTGATTGGCTACTACTTTGTAGGAATGTCAGCGTAAGCCAATACTCAGTGGCGACCAGCAGCAGTACTGAAAGCTCTATACATGAAACCATTAATGGATATTTGCATATATTCAACATATCACCCAGCATTAGTACAAATTCAGTTTATTTTGATACTTTTGAAACAGATTAGAGAGTACTAATATCTTGTGTTTTCTCTTTATAGACTGTGTCCTGCAGGTAAGACTGCAGTCTAGCTACAGCTGAATTCTGTGATTCCTTAGTCCTTGCCTTAACTTAAGACTTGACTTGACATAACCTGTGACGTGATGTGACGTGTCATGACTTGACTTGCCAAAGAAAACATTAATGGAGACTTGATTAAGACTTGTAACAACATACACTGACAGAAGACCTTGTGGGTGTAACAAACATACATATTGAAAGTACATTTTTTTTAAAGTTCAGACAATCACACTTTAATCATATTTTCGAGCAGCTGGACACTACAGTGTTTCTGTAATACCCCAATGACCTAAAAACACCAGAAATCTATCTTAAGTTTCTCATGTGACTTAACACTCAAAGGATGTGTTACACTCTAGAAAGAATTATCTACAGTACTAATGAAGCGTGAATGCATGAAGTGAGTTTTCATCGACTGATTAGCATGGGTTTATGATAGATGGTGGATGGACATGGCTAAGCTTGTTCTTTCTCATGATATTAACCCTCATTTTCCTGTTATTTAAACAAAGAACTCAGGAGGCAGCACTCCACTGATGAGTGCTGTATAAGCAGCTTAATTTCCTTATTTTGGATTTTATACCTGTGACGCCACAGACATTTAAATGGCAACTCAATTTCTACAAGTAATAATTAATGATATTATATAATTAATAAGAAAAAATCATGTCTACTAAATTTGTTGTTATTACAATATAGTAGTTGTTACAATATAATGGCATTTAATTTTGGAATAGCCAAACCATGACGTGAAGAGGAGGCTGTCTGAAGTGAACAGATTTTAAACCAAAGAAGCTGATCATTTGAGAGGAATGCATGCAGCCAGAACAGACTTTGAAACTGGTTTATCTCTGTTCCTCCATCCTCAGGGTACCTTCAGACTGTTTGCAGCGTATGCGTTCTCAACGTACAATCATAAAGTCATTTTCAGCATTCATGGTGTCATGGTAACTCCAACTCGAAAATGACACACACCCTGATGGGATTGTGCAGTAGCCTGAGGAAATGAATGGATACACACTATTCATGTGGTCACCGCATGTTTGTACCGCAGCTATTACACAGGAGTGCACACAGCAAAAGAGAAATTATAATTACCTCTGTCACACACTGCCACAATTGATCAACTCACAACAGTCAGCGGGCTGCTCGGTGAATTTTCCCAGGCTTCTTAAACAGTATATAACTACAACACTGAATTTAACCAGTGCAAAACACTGACCCTGCAATAAGTAATACCATTTGAATACTATACTATACTACACTATACTATACTATACTATACTATACTATATATCAGATCAGTGGATGAAAATTAGGTCAGTCAAGTACCTATCTGGACTGAAAGATCTCAACAACTATTGAATAGATTTCAAAGAAATTTGGCTGATATTATAAAATATTCATGGTCCCCAGAGGATGAATTCTACTGACCTTAAATATCCTCTGACTTTTTAGAGCCACCATGAGGTTGTATTGTTGGTTGTAAGTATTGCGCTGTTGATGAGCCATTGTTACTACCCACTACTTTTGGAAATACATGCTATTACGTCATTATTGCATCTTTATTATCAAACTATTATTGCTGTCATTACCAAGTTGTAATGTAAAGTGTTACCCTGACTTTTAATGAGGATTTTTGCATGGATAATTTACAACAAAGCAAGGCTTGTCACAGTTTGGACAAACATGTTTGGAGATTTAAAGGTTACATTTTTGGAATTTGTTCTGACTGTACTCAATGACTGTATTCTTGGTTTTAAGAGGAGCTTCTTAGTTCACTGATGAGCCAAGTGGGCCTGAAGTTAAGTAAAACCCTTGTAAGTTCAGTCAATGCCAGGCTTCTGGATTCAGAGAATTAAAGCACTCAGCGAACCTCAAGGAAATGAAGCAGAGGTTATTATGTCCCTCTCCCTCCTGACTCTCTACTGGTTGTAACTTAGCATCTATGCATCCACCATGTGATATTTGTGTCTTCACACAGGCCTGTGGAGGCTCAGACTCATATCTGCATGACATTCCATATCGTGCATGGATCACTCACTTGTGAGGCTCCTGCTGAGTAGAATTAACCCTGAGGGCACCCTTAGGTCCTAGCTGACAAAAATGCCACATTGCTGTTAAAGTGTCAGGAGAAGTATCAACTGAAACTCTTCACAGTTAAGTACAAATGAAAATAAAAGGCTAACCAACTGGAAAGAATAATAGAGGCAACACGTTTTGTTCCACAGGTTTTATACTGAAATAACAAAATAAAATAAAATAAAATTATAAATCCCGTAGAAGTTTTCGATTTCAAGAAATATTTTGTACTGACAGCCTACTTGTCTCTTGCTCTTCTCATTAGAACCAGTGGCCCGGTTTTGGTTTCTTCAACTCTTTAACTACGTTCTGAGTCAAAAGACCAGTGTGTAGGATTTACATGCATCTAGTGGTGAGGTTGCAGACTGCAACAAACTAAATACCCCTTGGCTCACTCTCCACTTCCAAGAGTATAAATCAGGAAGGCCTTACGATCCCCTGTGAAGCTTCTGGGACCCGATGGTTGAGATTGGTTGGTGAATGACAGTCTGTAGGTATTAAATGTTCATTGTACGAAAATTCTTCTTCTTAAAGTTTAAATTGCCATATTCTACCAATAGATCCCAGTAATTCTTACACACTGGACCATTTCAAAAAATTCCCAGTTTAGCAGAATTTTTCTCGTTTTATGAACAAATTTTTTAGCATTGCCTACATTTGCCTACATCCTTTCAAAAACAAAGGACAATCCTGTCTAACAGGACTTTTCTGTGTTTTTGACTGGTTCTCTTGTCGAAGTTGATCAACAGGTAAATCCTGAATATTAGTCACTGTGAGTAATTGGTTTGGGCCTGGCTCTTAAGTCATGTCAAGTGATCTGCAGTGTGACTCAACCTGATTGTGTCTCAGAACAGGACAGATTCATTGTTTTAACAAGCAGAGGTTTCTGTTTTCTGTGATTTTGTACTTTTAATTGCCGCTCGAGCCAAAGTCAGATGAACAAGATGAGCTTCGAGCCACTGCACTCCACTGCCGTGCGTAGATTTACGCCTGTCGACGGAGTGGGAGCAGAGCAGCAGGAGCAAGTTAATTCCCTTTAGCAATTGCTACAACTGAAGCAACAATATATTTGAGGTCATTTTCATGTCAAACAGTGTAAAATACAGCTGAGTGTTCTATGTGTGTCAACACGTCATTGCAATAGTCACGAGCATTAGCGCAGGTATTTTCCCTCAACTATAGAATGTACTTCTAGGTTTCCCCTTATGCAAGCCATTTCCTTGAAACCCAATTTTTGAAGTGTATGTGTGTACTTGTAATCAATATAATACACACGTACAAACACACACGTGCGCATACCTGGATCATTAGTCACTGGTGGCTGTGTTATGTGAAGTCAAAGTTTGGTTGGTCTGACTCTTTGATGTGGCTGTAGTGTGTACGTGTAAATAAAGCGGAGCTTTCACTCCTAGACACTACTTATCTTGTCCATCTTCCACTTGTGGCTGTCTCTAAAAATGTGCAGGGAACAGGCAGAACAACTACAGTGCTCTGCTGTTCAGTCATAATGGCCTTCATGACAGCAGAAATTGCCATTTTGACATGAAATAGTAGGGTCAGCACAGGTGTTACCAATGATACTGATTTAAGGTTCCATTTATTGCAGCAGAGACTTTGCAGTGAGCCGACATGCACCACAGCAGCACCCTGACCTATTTCTCAAGGAAGCAAAGTTTCATCTTGTGAATTATTTTGAACAGAGCGCAGCAACACCAGCTGAGCTGGAAAACCCTTCTTTATTTCACCAATGCATTCAGTGCAGGTCACAGCAATTGACAGTATAAAGGATGGACATCCTACCAGAAGCTCAGTGTGGTGGCTCTGTCCATTACCATCTTGTTAGTCCTGTCTGTGCTGGCTCATCCAAAGATGGGTTTAGATGTGGATCATCGTTGGACCTGAGGCAGGCTGAATGAAGCCCGGGGGCTCAAACAAGTTATCTGTAATGGCATCCAGCTGTCAATAAAAGCAGCCAAGCTGTTAGTTATGCCATTTAAGCCTTATATATAATTTGAACAGGTGAAATAAAAAAAATTAAAAAAATTAGTACAGTTATCATGAGCATGGAAATTTGCGACCAAAACTGTTTTTGTACCAGGTTGACATGGTACATGTTTATTTCTGCTGTGAATTTGGACATTTTAATATGGGAACTTATGGATTTGTTTTGGAGTGGGCAATTGACGGACTGCAGTTTTTGGCACTTCTGCATAGACACCAATGTTGCCTCTTGATAACAGTCAGTACATTCAGTGTCAACTGCACTAACATAGCTAATAAGCGTCACTTTCAATGACACGACGTAGAACTAGTATGACCGGTAATACAAAAAAGTTCAAATGTGACCAGCCTGTGGTCTGAGAGTGGCCTTGTAATCCTTCCTTAGTAATGAGGACCCTCCAAACACACACAAACAGAAAATGGTCCTTGAGTCAGGGCCAGCGTTGGAAAGCAGAGCAGCTGAGAAAGCGGCTGGTTGCCCCCAGTGATTACCATGGAGAAAAGACTCCACCCACCATCTCCGCTTTGCTCAGATAACAGGCCCGTTGTTGGACGCAGGACCCAAACAAAGACGACCCTGTCCCTCTCCTTTTACTCACCCTACTCTCTGTATCTGTATCCAAGCTTTGATTTCCTCTGTGGTCGGCCAACAGGTATCTCAAACCCAAAGATACCTGAACCACTCCCTGTGTCTCTCCTTCCATCCATCCCTCCATCCTCAGTCCCGCTCCTCCCTGTACTGCCTACACAGTACCACAGACACAAAACTGGCTGATTAGGGAAACTTTATATGGTGGGAGTAGTCTGATCAAAGAGAAATTGGTTTGTCCAAAAACCCGGGAGGAAAAAAGTCATGACTTTGTTGAACTGCCAGGGAAAATATATTCTTACATCTCAAGCCTTAATTTTGAGTTTGTTTGTTGGTAGCACTAGTGCCATCGAAACCTCCAACCAGGAACACAGGGAACTCTTGATAGATGTTTCAGGGTTGTCCGGTTCACTCTTTAAACTGTGCTGACAGATAAATGAAGTATTTGTCTTCAAGGCCTCTGTAGGCAGATGTAGTCATACAGTTTTACCTTTTTGTGAGCAATGCTTGTGTAAACCAAGCCAGTGAAATGACATTTAGTGGTTTAACTCTTTTCTTTGTCTCCCTCCGTCAGGATGGCATTATCTCTGTAAAGGACATCGACCTGGTGATGTCAGAGGGGCTAGGAATGCGTTACGCCTTCATAGGTCCCATGGAAACAATGCACCTCAATGCGCCAGAAGGTAATGTTTTGCTCTCATAGGCAACCCAACATACCTCTTTTGATTTGGGCAGTTTTTACTTTATTTGAGTGACAGAAAGGTCCAGCGTAAAGCCACATGTAAAGATAGGGTACAATAAAAATCCCACTGATACCTTTGTATAAAAGCGATGAGATTTATATAGTGGACTTACCAAAGTCAAGTCATGCCAAAGTCAGCCTAGAAAATATTGTGATGACAGTATCGGGAGTAATTCACGATGAGTTTTCTCTCACCTTGGATGTATAAAAAAATGTGAGAGCCAACAGTGACATAGCTCACATGTCTCAGCACAGCATGCATGTACTGTACCATACTGTCTGTGTCGGAGAGAGAGTGAGAGTGAAACCTCGGGGAGATGGAGAATATCAGAGGGGAGTGTGAAACCCAGAGAGTAACCCTGACTGTGTACACACACAAAAAGGACGCTTTGGCAGAACAAAGCAGTCTTTTGATGGGTAGCAATGAATGCACTCCCTCACACCAGTAATCCAAAACTCACAGAGCCCACATCATGGCCTTCAAACCAGGTGCCAGCTCTACCTGTAGTTACAGTGCTGCAGCTTTCTACGGATTCTTTTTTTTTTCTGCTCAGGAAACAGTAGTATTATCATGTTCTCAAAAGATTGCTAAGACCTACTCCTGTTGTGACTTCCCCTCCTTAAATCATTCCAATCAGATACCAGAGCACTCAGCCTCACTGTCTGTCTCTGCCTCTCTTCTCTACTCTGTCTGAATGACTTAGCCTTTGTGAAACATGTAGTTGCTCAGGAGTTGTTGTACATGTCTACAGAAACACTGCCACACTATGATTCACGTCTCCGTTCTCCAACTGGATTCCAAACAACTATAATTAGCTCAGTTAGCTGTTTGTGTTTGTCATTCGCAGCCAAGAGAAGCAAAAGTTGTTGCATAAGACAAGTGCTAACAGTGCTAACAACAAGCGTTATAGCAAACATACTGAGCAAGCAGGTGAACAGCAGAGTAGCGGTTTGTGAAATAGAGAGGTTTCCATGGACATTTCTTGTCAATCCTTTCTTTGCAGTCAAACTAGGTGACATTTGGAAACCATTGTAACCACTGTAGCTGATTACAGAAAGAACTCATCTATGAAAACTTTTCCACTTTTAGCCACTTTTCAAGGCTAAAGACTAACTCAAATAATAAGTGGACTCTACCTTTAAAAGCTATTTAAAAACCATTTACCAACAATCATGAGTTAAGTCAAAGTACTTATATGGGTCCGTTTACATTCATTCATTCTATCATTGCCACATTCACATTGAGACATATACAACTTGGGATGTTAATAAACGATTGAGGACTGGAAGGGTGTGAACTTTTTTTGGTTGTGGTGTGACAGAAAAAAAAATGGAGAACCACAGCCATAAACTAATAAGACCATCACCATGCTTTTTGAGTATAAAGGGTTGATTTCTTGTCAAACGTTTAAGTCAGACAATGGCAGCAAAAGACGAATTATAACACTTAGAGCATCTTCCCACACAATGTTTGGTTGAAGGTAGATGGTACTTATCACACTGCTGTGTTATATATACTACAGTAAAAGTGCGTCCCACAAGGTTTTATGTAAACAATTCAAAGTTCATCTTCAGGATGAAATGTGAGGTAGTGAATGAATTTTGATCTTCAGTTTTCCAGCTACATCGTTGTTATGTATTTGGTCCTGATTTCTTGTCTGAATATCAACATTAAAATTAAATTCAATTAAAAATGAAAAGCTTTGTTTGATTGAATTGAAAAGTGTCACACTTTTAAATCTTTGTGTGAAACTTCATTTCAGTGTGATAGAACTATTTAAAACGGACACCTTCTGACCTGCTTTAATTAAAGAGTTGGTGTGAAGTAGTTTGGGGACGTCCACATTGCTCCACACTTGCTTTATATTGCTCCAAAGATCTTGTCCTCACCTGCTGTGTTTCTTATCACAGGAATGTCAACAAACCATGCTGGCCCTCTTTATGATACATTGATCTGATCTGGTCATTGTTATTATAGAGACCTGTGTTGCTTCATTACCAATAACCCAGCCAGTTTTGTTCATTTATTAAAGAAGAGCAGAAGAATGGGTTTTACATTAATTGTTACATTGAGTGAATACAACAAGGCTCCAACAGCAGAATCAAGAGCTTGTTGAGTACACGACCCTCATGGATTAATCTTTAACCGATTTATTTGTTATTTGTGCATAAATCATTCATCAGCAAAAACTTGCCGTTGCCTATACCACAAATGAATCATTAAAGATGAATCAATAAAAGTAATGACAGAAGAACTCAAAGGAATCACACTTCAGAGCTAAACTGAGACAAACTGCCTCACAGAAGGGTCTGAGAGTTATTTATGAGGCACTCGCAGCAAAGAGGAGTTCTCAATACAAAGTGACTTGATGTCATCTTTTTATCATGTACAAGAACCACAAGACTGGAATAATGAATTCATTCACTTATCTTGTGGTTTTCTGTGACTGAGATTAGTCTAAATATTAACCACAGATTCATGGAAAGGTAACTCACACAGCAAAACTGTGAAAAAATAAATAATTGCAGTCACTGCATTTTCAAGTTGTCAGTTTAGAGCAAGGCTGTATTGTGCATGAGTTCTGTGGACGTACACAGAGGCGGGTCCTGTCCTATCGGTAACCATAAGTCACAGAGGCTTGCAGTGGATTTAACGTTCACACCTCCTTAAACAGCCCTGCGTGTCACCTTTTTAACCATTTTCTGTCAGGTGGTGTGTTTGAAGCGGAAAAACGACTTTGCTGTATCCAAACAAGAGACAGTCACACACGAGTGTGTCTGAAACACACCTGACCTGCAAGTGTACAGTATTAACAGTGCATAACTAACACAAAGTTTGAATGCCGTTATTATTTTTGAAGAACTCTTCAGATTTTCAGCGTTCGTCCTGAGCAGCTTGACGATGTTTTCCTGGCTTTCCCTCGCCTGATCAGTTGTTGTCCTCCCACAGGTTTGGGAGACTATATGAAACGGTATGGACAGGGCTTTATGAGGGTCATGCACTCCTTTGGGCCTGTACCAGACTTCTTCAGTGAGGGAGCCAAGAGCATCATTAATGTAAGTGTAATGATAGCAAAAGAGACCATACTTTAAGAGCCACACGTGTCCGCTTATGGTAACTAGCAATGTACTGTATAAATGTAAAATGTGTTTTCATTGATCCATATCAAAGACATTTATTCAGTACAGATGCAGCCTGATTTATGATTTCTTCTCACTGATTCAGTCGGATGCAGAGAATGTTTGTTGATGGTGTCTTTAGTTCTGCATGACTGAAAGTCAAGAGGTCCTTCTCCCCCGGTGCTAAACAGCGCGCTCCTAAGTAGGCATTACTTAGTCACATGCTATCACAGTGTGGTAAAACGTTAGCCACAGAAGGTCATCATTTGAGGACACCCTGAGCCAGTGCAATAAATAGTTTAAGGTAGAAGAGCTTAGAGAGCAGCAGTAGTCAGTCTTGTTTTTTTTTAGTGTTTTTCACTCCACTTCTGAGCAGATAGTTTGGAGTCGTTAAGAAGGAGGATATTTCCTTTCAATATTAAAAAAACTACTAAACCAGTTGTATTTATACAACATCCTGATTCTTATTCAACAGATGTACACATTTTCTACTTGGTACTAAAGGTACCAAGGTAACGATCCAGGTACATTAACTTTAGCCATCCTAAGTTTTAAAACCTCAAACACTGACTCTACCAAAACCCGAGAGGTGGCAGGTTGTTGAAGGTTGCCTGCTCCTTCATAGAGGATGGCAGCTGTAGTCGGCCTGGATTTTACACATGCAGTTCTAACAGATTCAAACGACAAAACCACAGGAAAAAAGTATGAAATCTTTCAATAAACTTCTCAAACCATTACTGTAGCAATTTTGTAGCAATAATTTCTCTACGTCCACGTGCCTTTAGCTCTAACCTCAACTCCAAGGAACAGTTTTGAGCGTCTTTTTCGCCCACTAGCTAGCTGCGACTGTAAATTAAAATAAATGATGCGTCTCACAGTCATGCTGTATCATAGTTTCACATACACATTTATTCAGTTCTATTCAATTTTGCTGATTCGTCCCAGTTAGGCTTATTTCTCTGTGTCACATTGCTCTACTATTTGCATGTAGGGTGCTGCAGACAGAATGGCGCCTTAATAACACACACTACTCTCAGCCATGAAGAGTTTCACCAAGAGAGTGAAACATACTAAGATTCACACTACCCCCCAATCCCATTTCCATTCTCACTCCTACTGTAAAGGCATCCCACCCAACCATTTCTAGGGATAAGAGCCCTCAGCAGCTTTACTCCCCACAACCAACTAACTCTGTTTATCAGACTATGTGACCCATCCAAGAATCAAACTTTTCTGTGCCACATGTGTTCGAGCTCACTCCTACCCAAACACAAAACATGTTGAAAGGATCGGTTTACAATCCAAACTCCAATATGGCCATCAGAGGGTGGTCCCACCACCTGAAAGCCTTCCAATCTTTGCTCTAAACATCTGCTTTCACGTATATTTCCTTCCCTCGTGTCTGCAGGAGATGTGTGAGCTGATTCCCAGCGACCGGGAGCATCTGTCAGCCAGGATGGAGAGGAGGGACCAGCTCCTCAGGGGTCTGGCCAAGCTGAAGAAGGAGCATGCATAAGATCAGCATGCAGAACGCCAAGAAGACTGATTCTGACTGCTGACAGAGAGTGGCAATCTTAAAACATTTCATTAGTAGTATGATCATGATTACATGTCAAATAATAAAGATGATGATGAGGAATGCTGAAAAATTCTGTAATTTTCTCTGTGATCATGAATATATGTGCTCTTAAAGTGCCTTTTTTGGGTAGTTACAGCATATAATATCCAACATTACAAAACATGTTTCCAAACATATTTTTTCAAATCTGCAGTATATTTTGTCTTTTGTCTGTAACTTGATCTCAAGATTGTGTCCACCGCTGTAATTGAAAGATTGAATTCAAAGGTGCTACCTGCCACATAATGGTGTCATGTGAAATATGGCTGTATGGAAATGATCTTTTGATCAATAAAAGTAATGGAATCATACATTTATGTGGTTTTCCCATTCACTCAGTACAACATGTTTGATTCTAGTCACGATAAAGCAAAATAGAAACTATGAAATCAAATATTAGACATGTCCAGATGAGAACTGGAGTGGCCTCAGTTCCATCGGGCAAAACAAACTGATGATGAGCGCAGCACTGAGTGGTGACCGATAAGGTCCAGGATCCCAGGAAACAATGAATGGAAACATGTCACGAGTGCTTCTCCTGTGACATTTCTGCTCTGCTCGTGTTGCAGATTTCATTTCACGGTGATTTCAGGTCCATCACATGTGACAAGCCGCACTGAAAAAAGTTGACTACAGACAAGAATACGATATATTGTTGTGTAATGGTGTAGTTTGTTTCCCGGTGTCTGCGTGGATTCTCCCCGTTTCCTCCCACAGTCCAAAACATGCAGCTTAACTGGTGACTCTAAAGTGTCTATTGTCTGCATGCTCGTTTGTCTCTATGTATCAGCGCTGTGATGAACTGGCAACTTGTCAGGGGTGTAGCTCGCCTCTCTCCCAGTGCCAAGGATAAGCGCTGATGGAAAATGGTTGGTAGGGCAAATATCTTGTAATCAAGACATCAACTTGGTTAAAAACACCTGACACTGAATTTCAGTTAAAAATACAAGCAGTGCAAGAAGGGAGCTAAGTACTTGACCGTTTTCACAGCAGTCATTTTGACATGAAATAGTAGGATCAACACAGGCGTTGCACATGATTAAATTATAACCCTAGTCGTGGTCATTTAAGTGTCCTTTAACTAAATGAAAAAACTGACTCCTCAGCTCCACCACTGAGATGTTGCTTAGAAACATTCATACAACTGAAATGTCTTTCTGCTATGAATTATTGAAATAACTGTGAAATTATAATGATCATGCATCCAAAATAAGAGAGAGAGAGAGAGAGAGGCTAAGTGGGGTAGAGCCAGCTGTTTAGAGTCAGTCTTGTTCCTATTGGCTGGCCCCTCCCTTCCGGTCTCCAGGAGGCGTGATGTAAAACCTGCAGGTGTGTCTCCGCCTCAGAGCGCTTAAAGACGGGACGAGCTCAAGTCTGATGCTGCTGGGGAGCGGGGAACAAGTTTTTTTTTTAGACCACAGAAGAAGACCAAGAAAAAGAAGAAGTAGAAAGGATTATTTTTAATTTTTTTACCTTCATGGAAAATAACTGAAATATTTTGGCTCCGCTCTACAGAGACAGGTGAGTTCTTGGAGTTATAAATCAGCTTTGAACTCAGTGCTCTTTGACCTGATTACTTCTGCGGATGAACGTCTACCACTATTTCTAACAGTGACACTGTAATGTCGGCATCTCCTTTAATAACTATATAGTAGGATTTATGTATTAAATGTTCCATTATTGAATTACATCGAAAAATGTCTTTTAACACGTCAAATGTTTAAAATGTTCACTGCTGTGCGATACGAACAGATGAAATGAGACGTCAGTGTTTGATTAGTTTAATATAAATCAGTGTAAATCTCATTTTGCGATTTAATCCGACCTAACACAGGTTCTCGCCTTCATCATTATTGCTTCAACTTTTTCACTTACTCCGTACATTTAAAAAAAACTCCCTGACATGTACATGTAGTGTTGAAAAGTAATGGACTGATGCTAATAAGTGCTGATAATTAACTCTCATTAGCACTCTTTGGGAACACTTTGCACTTAAAGAAGATGTAATTAAGTTTTCCATGTTGCCTTTCTATCATCATCTATGCGTCATCAATAAGTTTTACAGTTTGTTCCTTTTTGACTTTGTAGTACATAGATCAGGACCTCTGTGTCCAAGGTGACACTATGATAAGACATTCTAGAAAGACTTTAGAAATTAATCACAGGCCAACAATAAACGCAACTCTGTACCTTCAAGCAGTTAAGTGGCCTGAATCAGGCCTTAGATGTTCTTTGAGGAAGCTTCGACAAGCTGTGTTTGGGTTTCCAGGTTTTCCAGGTAACCTTAATACTGAATTTCTGCTTTCTACAGGTTGTCTGAGCTTCCAGAGTCCTCTTTGCCACAATGAGTTGGGGGGCACTCTATGCCCAGCTAGGCGGTGTCAACAAACACTCCACCAGTCTTGGAAAGATCTGGCTTTCTGTCCTTTTCATCTTTCGCATCACCATTCTGGTTTTGGCTGCCGAGAGCGTCTGGGGAGATGAGCAGTCAGACTTCACATGCAACACACAGCAGCCCGGCTGCAAAAATGTCTGCTACGACCACTTCTTTCCTGTTTCACACATTCGCTTGTGGTGCCTGCAGCTAATTTTTGTATCCACGCCAGCCCTGCTGGTGGCCATGCACGTTGCCTACAGGAAACGTGGGGACAAGAGGACCATGCTGGCTTCCAACGGCTCAGAGAAGATGACAGATAGTGAGCTGGAGACACTGAAGAGGAGGCGTCTGCCAATCACAGGCCCACTGTGGTGGACCTACACCTGCAGCTTGTTCTTCCGACTCATCTTTGAGGGTGGTTTCATGTACGCGCTCTATTTCGTCTACGACGGTTTCCAGATGCCCCGGCTAGTGAAGTGCGAGCAGTGGCCTTGCCCCAACAAGGTGGACTGCTTCATCTCCAGGCCAACAGAGAAGACCGTCTTCACCATCTTCATGGTGTCCTCATCGGCCATCTGCATGGTGCTGAACGTGGCCGAGCTGTGCTACCTCATCGTCAAGGCGCTCATGAGGTGCTCGACTAGGTCAAACGTGAGGAAACACAATTACACCAACACAGACAGCGTGGCACGGGATAATGCCCTGCTGCAGAACAAGAAGAACGAGATGCTGCTGTCTTCCTCCACAGATGGGTCCAGCAACAAGACCATGTGTTGAAGGACAGCCATGAGTGGTGGATCAGTACCACAAAAAAAAGAAAAACTGTAAATCCAACCACCCACAACGGTGATAGTGTCTACAGTTTGGTTATCAGGCTCTAAATGTGGGTACCCACCAGAAATGTCTCATGGGATGGTGAAACAGCTTCTGAAGCAGATTTTGAGACTGTGGGAACGTCAAATTAACAGATATTAGTTTAGTTAGACAGCAACATGTTTGGGCTGATCTTCCTCCTACAATAATTTGTAGGAAATCACACTATAATTTGTATATTTGCTCTGTTTTTCCACAAACTGTCGAAATTTGAACCCCAAAGGCAGTCAAATGTTCTTCCCTGTTGCTAAATCAAAAATGATTAGTGTACAGTATGTATTGTAAATTAGTATAATATAATGTTTAAATCATGAATTCCCACCAGTGGGTCTTACTTTGACGGCCTGTTTGTGTGCTCGGAACAAAGACAGGACGTTTTTTTCAAACACAATAATATGGTTATGGATCTTCCACATTATCACAAGTGTCACCTTACTGTTCTTACAGTGGATGTTTGGTAGCGTACGATGGCGCTTTTAATTTATTGTTCACAGTTTGAAGTTGCATGAAGGTGCCGAAAATTCCCGGAGTGAGCGGCCAGATTTTGAACCAGGGACGAATGAGTGTACGCTGACATCTAGTGGTTCACAGTGGAACCTTTAAGAGCACAAACAGCTTCCCTCCAAGCCTGAATGATTTGTTTAGTGTTGAAGAAGAGGAAGGAAGACAAATGAAGTCGTGAAAAGTGAAGCAGCATAAAAAGGCCCAAGTGCCTTTGTGATTATGTTTTAGTGTCTAGTTTACAAGAGTCAACTGATTGATGTTTAAAATAACTGATAAGAGCAGATGAGTTTTTTATGATCCTGTTGTATTGAATCAAGTGACCGTAGCAAGTTTGAAAATGTATAGTTCAGTGACTTCCTTTGAATAATGTTAGTTTTAATTTTTGTGTTGATAATTGCTGAGAGTGTTGCACAGAATAATATTACGCTGATAAAGAATTTCTATAACACGGTGAAGTCTGATCACGCCGCAGTAGTTTTATAGATTTGATGCTCTTTGCTGTTCGATCAAATCAGAATGCCTCTTTTCTTTTACTTGAACTGAAAGTGTTTGCTTCGTTACATGAGTTTAAACACTGTGTTGTATGTTTTCACACGTTCTGTACTGTACAAGATGTTTTATGCTCTTCAGTCAGCGAGTGCTAGAAACCTCCACGACAGATCACACTGCACAAATGCTAATTATTTGCTCCGAAGTGAAGCTCCAGGGTGGATCTGGAGTTCTTCAAAAGATGCAAAAACAAAATACACAGAAATATGAATTCAGAAATTCTCAGCAGTGTTAAAACATGCAGGACGGTGTCAGGCTTGTAGTGATTTCACAGACAAATTTATGAAGAACTGACTCAATATTTTTGCATTTTTGTCACGTTTGTTTTTGCCTCCTGGTGAAGTTGTGAGTTGTGAAGAGTTTATTTCAAAAAGCAGATTTCAAATTAGACTACTTAAAAAAGTTAAGGATTGCTTCTAAAGGCTCTTTATCATCAAGTGTCTTCTTCACTGTTACCGATCTGATCATCCAGAAGTTGTCCTGTCCATCCCAGACCTGTGTGGTGTTGTTGTTGCAGTGTGTACTGACCCCAGCTGGTTGTATCAGCTTTCAGCATGTGCCTTATTTTAGACACCGCACTAATCACCTCTCGCCCTCTTAATGCGAAGAACTACGGCCGATGTCAAAGTGAAAATGTCTTTGTCCTCCCACCATCCAGGAATAGCTGGGAAGGATTAGTCCCATCTCTCTTGTTTTTAAAAAAAAAAAAAAAAAAAAAATCCTGTTATGCGAACAGAGAGTTATTAGAGATGACTGGAACGGAGACGAGTTGGACAATCAGTTAGATGTTCCGGCTGCAGCATCACAAAAAGACAAACTGTCATATATTAATTTTGGACAACTGGTGGAGTTACAGGATGAAGGGTGATGGTTTTTTTTACCCAATATCCAAAAAATGCCATGTCATGCATTGTCAGAGGCAAACAAAGCACTCTGCAGATTAAAAAAAACAAAACATTTATGATTTGTTGTTTTGTAGTCTGCTCTGCGTGACCTTTGACCTCCTGCTTTCTCTAACAGCCAAATGACATTTTAATTCTACATTTGTGATAGCGACGATATGCAATGGACACTGTTTTTAAGGGACGAGCGTGATCATTGAAGTCCCCGGATGTTATTAAACTAATGCTTCTATTCAGATTTCTTCTACAACCTGCTTTTAGCAGCAAACACTGTACTAATGAACAAACAGCTGTGTAAGAAATGAAGAGATCCAATGTTTGTGATCGTGTTTTGTACTTTTACCTTTTTATTACACTCGCACTTTGATCCTTTGATGAAGTTTGTTTTTCATAAATCAGTAAAAACCAAACTTTGTGGTTCATTGTTTTATTCACAGTATGTCTGATAGTGTGTGTCACGCTGCCTCATATAATGCCATGCCTTCCTGCAGCCACACATTGTCTGGGGCATGGAGAGGTTTTGTTATGTTTCTGGGAGATGCTCTGAAATGTTAGTCTGCTCAGACAGCACACTTTCTGTTTTTACTAGAATGTGTCCCTTTTGATCACCACACATCAGGTTTCCATGAATCTCTCAAAGTATTATTTTATTTGGAGGATACAAATATAAGTTTATAATGACCTTATGACAATTTAAAGGTCATTCTTTCTATTCAAATGTAATTATTTTTTTAAACTTTAGATTAACTTTTGTAGAGATTAAAGAGTTTAGGGGAAACTTTTAGGAAAGTTTTAAAATGTTTTTTTTTTTTCCCGTGATGCTTTGGATAGGTCCAGAGCAGGTCCAGGTTTTGGATAAATTGCGCACATTTTCGCCAACTTTTGCGCACATTTTGGACAGGTTTGGGGAGGCAGGCAGGGGCGTGGTGTGACTCCGGACAGGCTGATGACTCTGTGGATTCACTCATGCATGGTCACACAATGTGACAGTCCAGACATGGCTGGAAACGGGAGGCAGCTCCGTCTAACCGAGCCCCATCTCCGACTTGAGGCCGCCTCCAAAAACTAAACGGGGGGGAAAACTTTTCCCTGCGCACGGTAACGGGCCCGGGACAGCCAGCCCAGACTGACCACACGCCTGGAAAAGTGTGTGCATGAATGAATTTTGAGGCATCATATTTAAACAAGAGTTTGTTGAGCTGTCAGGGGGGGCGACAGGTGGCGGGTTTGGGATCAGGGAGCCAGAGGGAGGGTCGCTGCAGCCGCTGGAGGTCTACACGCTTTTTCGGCGCACTCAAACGATGGCACCAGTGATGGCAGATGGATTTGCTTTCCCTATTTAAGTATGACATCTCCGCTCTAAAGGTATGATGGACAAACACTGAATTTTCCCTGTTTTTAAATGGGAGTAAACTAAGAGCAAGTAAACGAAGAACGGCTTATCAGGTAATTAAGAGTTGCTTCACTTTTACTAAACAAGAGTGAGACAAAAGCCTGACAAAGCTTGTGGCGCTTAAAGGGAGTCTGGGCACTCTGGTACACTCTGTATTGTGAGCCTGGCAGGTTTGGCTTTGTATTTGAACCTGACTCTGTCTGTTACATCCAACACCATCCGACAGGAATGCCACAAATACCTCTGAAACGGAGAGAAATGTATTCACCGTTTGACACTAATAATGAAGTCATCATAAGGTCAATTGGTAAACTCTGGGCTGGGTTGTTGCAGTATCCCCACTACTCATATCCCAAGATAGAGTACTGTTTTAGACTACTTACATCCATTTTCTTTAAAAAATAGCTTGAAGTTTTATAGCTGTGAGATGGATACATGTTAGTTTTTGATCAAAACATGCACACTGCCTTTGTTGAGCATTTCATTCACTGCTTTTGCTCTGCTCAATTCAAAGTCTCACACAAAGTAAATGAATTATTATTGTTTGATTTTTCTCTTCCAGGTGTCATACATGTTGTGAACCCTGGTCGATGGATTTATTACCTTTAATAGAAGAATATTTTAGTAAGTTTCTCCTCTGTGTGTGTGTGTGTGTGTTCAGTGTACATAGTGCTGTCTAAAATACGTAACAGAGTAACAACAGATGCCACTTTGCTCAAAACACATTTCACAGCTGTAGCTGTAAATGTACATTTGTTTTAATTGAAATTTAAAATGTCATTTGACAGTGCTGTTTTAACGGCTGGTCTAAACTGTCAAATCTGTGACATCAAATAACAAATGTAGTGCTAAAGAAGATTAGTATAAATTACATTTGATTTGTATAATAGATTAATGAAGTCATTCACCAACAGCTTCACCTTTGTCAGATGTGTGGATATGGTCAGATTTATTGTTGTTTTTGAATGTGTTTGAAGTTAAAAAAAAACTATTATAAAATCATATAAAATCAAATCATATAAAATCAAAATCATAATTATATTTCTGATCATTTATAGACTAATTAATTCATTTAATGAAATGGAAATTTGAAAGATTTAATTGATAATGAAAATAATATTTTCTTTTTGAGCATGTTCAGACTGAGAAACACTTTCAGAGATTTAAAACCTAAAAACAGCTTCACCCCAACATAGTTACTATGTCGTTATCTTCCATAATTACAGTAACTTTTTAATTTAATCCCTGTGGCATTAGTATTACAGTTGACAGAGGAAGGGAGGGTGGTGTGTATGTCATATGTCAGTATTTGTTTCTGTGTGTGTGTGTGTGTGTGTGTGTGTGCATGTGCCACACCAGAGCCCCATCTCGGCCAAACGCTGTTTTCGAACATTATAATGTTGATCTCAGCACATGCCTGCTAGGCAGTGGAGCGAGCAGGTGAGAGAGAGAGACAGGCCTGACATAGAGAGAGAGAGAGAGAGAGAGACAGACAGAGAGAGAGAAAGGGAGAGTGAACCAGGTTCAGTCAAACAGGTGGCCCATACAGTATAGGAGCTGCTAAAAAGCGTCTGTGTTTGAAGCGAATGCTGTGTCTCGATTTGTTATCGATGTCCGACGCGTACGTGACAGTTTTTCTGTAAAGAACTTGTTCTGCCATTTGGTTTTATGGAAAAAGAGAAGTATGCCGGAGTCTAGTCGACACTTGCACTCTCATCTGTGTCCTTGTGTCGTCTTGTTTGTTGGTCTGTTTAGAGTGTTTAACCTCGGGGTAAGGCCTTACACGATACTCTTTGCAATTGTGTGTTCAGGCCAGCTTTGAGCACTTTACTTTAACCTTCTCTCACACTCTGTTTCTGCTCTCTCTGTTTTGCCACTCCTTCCTTCTTTGTCCACTGCAGCCTGTACTTTCTCCATAGGCTAGAAATCTTGAAGCATGGGCGACTGGAGCTTTCTGGGGCGGCTGTTGGAGAACGCTCAGGAGCACTCGACGGTCATTGGCAAAGTCTGGCTGACTGTCCTCTTCATCTTCAGGATCCTGGTGCTGGGGGCCGCAGCTGAAGAGGTCTGGGGCGACGAGCAGTCTGATTTCACCTGTAACACCCAGCAGCCTGGTTGCGAGAACGTCTGCTACGATGAGGCCTTCCCCATTTCGCACATCCGCTTCTGGGTGCTGCAAATCATCTTCGTGTCCACGCCAACTCTCATCTACCTGGGCCATGTGTTGCACATCGTCCGTATGGAGGAGAAGCGGAAAGAGAAGGAGGAGGAGATGCGCAAAGCAAACAAGTTCCAGGAGGAAAAAGAACTCCTTTATAGAAATGGTGGAGATGCTGGAGGAGTAGGTGGTGGCAAGAAGGAGAAGCCGCCAATCAGAGACGAGCATGGCAAAATCCGCATCAGAGGTGCACTGCTGCGTACCTATGTGTTCAACATTATTTTCAAGACCGTGTTTGAAGTGGGATTCATTTTGGGCCAGTATTTCCTCTATGGCTTCCGGCTGAGGCCCTTGTACAAGTGTGCACGTTGGCCCTGCCCCAACACCGTTGACTGCTTCATATCGAGGCCCACTGAAAAGACTATTTTTATTATATTTATGCTTGTAGTGGCTTGCGTGTCTCTTTTGCTGAATTTGTTAGAGATCTATCACCTTGGATGGAAGAAAGTTAAACAGGGCATGAAAAATGAGCTCGCCCCCGACCACGAGTCACTGCACGACATTGCAGAGCCTGAGTGTTTGGCCTCGGCCTCCAGAACTGCCCCATCCAGCCTCAGCTACCCTCCGAACTACACAGACGTGACGGCGGGCAGCGGGGCATTCCTGCCGCCCATGGGGCCGGCAGCTGTGCCCTCGGCGGCAGAGTTCAAGATGGACGATCTCCGGCAGGAGCAGTCCTCCCCCTCTTCCCACTACTACATCAGCAATAACAACAACCACCGGCTGGCCACGCAGCAGAACTGGGCCAACCTGGCCACCGAGCAGCAGACTCGGGAGATGAAAGCCACCTCTCCCTCCCCATCCTCTTTTTCCACCAGCACCAACAATGAGCAGCAGCAGCAGCCTGTCGACGCCGCACTGCTCCTTCCGACCAGCAACACCCCCAGTAACACCAACATCACCAGCAGCAGCCCTGCCACTGCCTCCAACGCAGGCAGCCTGGGTGAGGGGAAGAGCGAGCTGGAGGAAGGCCACGTCACCACTACAGTGGAGATGCACGAGCCTCCAGCAGCGGTCAGCACAGACCCTCGGCGGCTCAGTCGGGCCAGCAAGAGCAGCAGCATCAGGGCTAGGTCAAATGACCTGGCTGTCTAGATCTAAATTTCATGTCCCTAAACCCCACCTGACCAACATCCCACTTTCCCCAACCCCACCCTCAAGCATAGTGATTCTAAAGCAAAAAATACAAAAAACAAAAAAACAAACAAAATAAGGCGAGGCGACGAGACAGGAAAGCAGGAGAGCAGAAAAGGTTGGGCAGACTACCTTCCTACCTTTTGAAAAGGGTTAGACAAATGTGAAATGACATTGTCATTGATTTAGTGCAGTCGGTGAGTTGCAGTGTAGTTGAGGCACGGCTTGTGTTTTTGGACGGTCTTAATTTATGCACACGAAATGTGATCATGCGGTGCTATAAAGTCAGATGGCTCCACTCCCAGCGGCGGATGGACACTGTGATGTCACAACTTTGCTTCAAAATGGACACACCTCTCCAACATGTTTGGTTTGGGGGAAGCTCTCATGCTGTTTCTCTATTTTTTCTTCTTTCTTTTTTTTTTTGTTCAGCCCAAAGGAGTTTTCCTCAATGGACAGGATCATCTTTCAAAAAAGGACTGATTTTTTTTTATTTATTTATTTTTATCTGGAGGAAACACAGTACTGTTCAAATAGCTGATCTGTACGATCAACGATTTGAGTCAGACAATTACTATTACGTCTTGTATATTTTTTAAAGTCTTGTTTCACAGTCAAATTGGCGGTGCAGACGAGCACTACGCGTTGCACATCTTGTTCCAGGCGTTTGTACTTTGACCTGGAAGGTCCTTCACTGCAGCACTTCCTGGATTTTTCTGAACAAACACCTGTTGAAACATGATTCATGACATTATATGTATTGTGTTCCTTGTAGTTGTGCATGCCAGCGTGCGCAGCCCTGCAACTCACCGATTCACTGACAAACTTTTATGGCAAAGTTGGCTAGTTTGGTTTTACCCATCGCACTGCATCCTGCAGAGACGATAAATATTGCAACTGACATGGAACAGATAGGAATGGACAGATGTGATCCGCAGTGTGGATGGGCTGTGGCTCAAAAGTGCTGGTAGAAGTCATCCCTGCGATACCCAGAATGCACCTGGGTCTCCTCGAACACTACTGTCCACCAAATGAAAACGTTCCCACCACGCTGTTCGTTTACAACTGAGGAAAATAGTAGCAGAGTACCTTAAACCTGCCTCTGTCAGCGTTGCCTTCGACAACATGTCTAAAAAGAAAAATTATCAAATTCCACAAAGATGTTGCCTCCCAAATGCAAATACAGCAGCCACATGATATAAAAAATAATCATGTTCTCCTTGTTCCTTCAGATGAACAACCTTGACTTGAAACTGCAAATTTTAGTTGATTATTGGCAGATATTTTTGCCCCCTTTTTAATCATCACACCTAAAGACTGAGACCACCTCTAGGAATGAAATGATTTTTATCATCACACATTTTATGTGGTTTTATTCTGAAAATTTCTATTTAAAAAAAAACGAATTGAATTTTTCTAAATTGCATACTTGTAGTCAGTTTGTGATTGCGAAACAGATTTTTTTTTTAAAAAGACAAAATGGCTGACATCGTGAGCGCCATGCGGCGGTCGACCTCGGTGGCTTCTGTTTTGTTGTGTTCATCTTGATTCTTAGAGATCTTTGAACTGAAGTCATCAGCGGCCGCAGTCCCCTGTCTCTGTTGTTTTACTGTGCTGTTTGGTTCATTCACAACCCAGGCACTCAAAAAAAATTTTTTTTTCCTTAATCCACAGTATTATCCTGTGAGGGCAGAGCTGCGAGTACACAGTAAAGCTGTGTGAAAACTGAATAATCTGCACAGGGCGTACACGCAATACGATTAAGCACTAATATGTTTGTGCAAAGTATTCTACAGGAACAATACTTTTCCTTGCAGTTAATACACTGGAGTAAAGTGGTACCAGCTTTTTCCCCCCAAAGTACTGTATGGTGTTAGAGTATAATGTTTCAAACCGTACCTTACTTTAGTTGCTTAAAAGACATTTAGTGCAAACAGAAGCACAAAGAGGAAAATATACACAACGCATAGGTACGAGCAGCCTTTCCCAATCGTGGATGTTTCTTGTTCAAAATGACAAAAAAAAAAAAAAAAAAAAACTTTGTTATCTGCATTTGTTTTTGATCCCTAAAGTTTACATTTTGGTAGTTGGTAAAGATTTGCACATTTAGGAAAGAAAACCGCTGTTCTACTCTAATAATGGTAGAAATACAGAAAGAAAGAACCAGAGAGAAAGAGTGAGAGCGAGAGAGAGAATGAGAGCGAGCGTGCTGCCACATCTCTATGATCCTCAAAGGAAGAAATGTCTTAAAACTAAAACACAGTGGCTCTTCACAGAAAAAGGCAGTATTAAAAAAAAAAAGCTCAGATCATGACGAGCTTGAAGATTTAAAAGGAAAAAACGACGAGAGAGAGAAAGAACAGTAGGGGTGTTTTTCTGTGTGTTCACTCAGTATGTTCTCACAGACCGGTCACAGACTCACGACTCCGCTGTTGAGAGGATGTTAGTCGGGTAGCTGGCCCTTCCCTAACCCTGCATACAAAGCCCTGACAGGATGTTGTGTTCAAAGCCCGTCGTCCCCCGTGACGCTTCTAAACTCTCTCCTCTTACGCGTCATGCAGAGCATGATTTCTCTGGCTCGTCAGGGAGTAGAAACCATCACACAATGCTCAGAACAGCAACCTGTTTTCAATGCTGTCTTAAACAAGAGAAGTGCCTTGTGTATGAATGATATCTTTTGTAAGAACAAGTTGATGTAAATGTTAATTTACCTCAAATGTTTACAAAACTGTTAACTAAATAAATTTTTTGTACCATATTGAATTTGTACCATTCTTGCTTTCAAGTCTGATCCACAGCCGCCTTGACTCAAAAGTATGGTAAAAGTACTAACTCTTGGTGACATAGAAAGATCTATCCATATTTTATTTTAGATTTATTATAACTGCTTACCCTCATCAGGGTTGCAGGCGTATCCCAACTGTCTTTGGGTGAGAGGTGGGGTACACTTTGGGCATGTTGCAAGTTCATCACAGGGCATGGAGACAAACAGCCGTTCAGACAACACCTAAAGACACTATAGTCACCAATTAACCTGCATGTCTTTGGACTGTGGGAGGAAGCCAGACTACCCGCGCAGACACAGGGAGAACATGCAGACTCTGTTAGGACTAAGTTGGGTCGCCTTGTTCAGTTCCAAAAGACAGATAGAGCCTAGTTATTTATTGATTTATTGGCTTTTAAAACATTTAAAAAAAAAATATATAATTCATGATTGATCAATGATTGACTGACAAATAGACCTTTTTCACAGCGGCCATTTTGTAACACCTGTGTTGACCCTACTATTTCATGTTAAAGTGGCTTTATATGTGAGCCTTACAAAACTTAATGAGTCACAATTTTCAGTGCGTGTGAAGATAAAGAATATTTATTTGCTAACCTGTAGTTTTATCCTCAGTATTGTATTTTTTTTCTTCATATTTTAGTGCCAGTTTGATATTGTGTCCACAAAGCAGCCCTTCGGCAGCATGTAGTTCTTGTTCATTTGAACGTCTGGCATCCTGTTTGCTCTTCAGGTTATGTGCTGCGGACGTCAGCTTCAGCAGAACTCTTCTTCATTACTCTCTTCGTAGCCTCTTTGACCTCCGACCTCCTGACTGTTCTCACTCACTCTGCATTCCAACAGCCCGTGTAAGAATGTGACACCGATCCAGAGACACACACGCAGCCAGACGTTCTTTCATAACCACATCCAGAAATAATTAAAATCAGACAGGCGTGTCAGTGTTGCACCTGAGAGTCAAACATCTATCACAAACTCAGCCTGCGCCATCATAAGAGCTGAGTGACCATTTACAACACTGTGCAATACATGATAGAGGTGGGTGAAATTTACTGCTGCTGGGAAAGATCGTTTTGATCAACAAAGCAATTGTACAGGGTGTCCCAGGGTGTAGTGCTGGCCAGTGGTGGATTCTGGCATCTCTGTGAAAACACATAAATCCAATTAGACAAAATAAGATGACTTTACTCTGCTGGCATATGAAGCCAGTCTAAGCAGCTCCCCACAATAAAAGATTGTGAAGCATCAAGTCTGACAAACAATTTACAAAGGGTTAGACCACCACAAGTCTAGTCTATCAAGGAAAGAAATTCTCAAAACAAGACTTGGGTTGTAGACACTGTTTACCTGAGGCCATCCATCCATCCATCCATCCATCTTCTTCGGCTTATCCGGGGGCGGGTCGCGGGGGCAGCAGCTTCAGCAGGGAGGCCCAGACTTCCCTCTCCCCTGCCACTTCGTCCAGCTCTCCCAGGGGGACCCCAAGGCGTTCCCAGGCCAGCCGAGAGACATAGTCCCTCCAGCGTGTCCTGGGTCTACCACGGGGCCCCCTCCCGGAGTGACGTGCCCAATACACCTCACCAGGGAGGCGTCCAGGAGGCATCCTCACTAGATGCTCGAGCCACCTCAACTGGCTCCTCTCGATGCAGAGGAGTAGAGGTTCTACTCCGTGCTCCCCGCGGATGGCCGAGCTTCTCACCCTATCTCTAAGAGAGAGCCCAGCCACTCTGTGAAGGAAACTCATTTCGGCCACTTGTATCCGCGATCTCATTTGGTCACTACCCAAAGCTCGTGACCACAGGTGAGGGTAGGAACGTAGATTGACTGGTAAATTGTACCAGTCACCACGACGGACCGGCGCAGAGTCCACATCACTGCAGAAGCTGCGCCAATCCGCAGCATCCTGGCACTGGGAGTACAGGGACTGGACAGCCTGTATTAATGGGTCCGGAACCCCATACTCCCCGAGCACTGCCCACAGGGCTCCCCGGGGGACACGGTTGAACGCCTTCTCCATGTCCACAAAGCACATGTAGACTGGTTGGGCAAACTCCCATGCACCCTCCAGGGCCGCACTAAGGGTATAGAGCTGGTCCATAGTTCCATGACCAGGACGAAAACCACACTGCTCCTCCTGAATCCGAGGTTCGACAATCTTGTGGACCCTCCTCTCCAGGACCCCCGAAAAGACCTTCCCGGGGAGGCTGAGAAGTGTGATCCCCCTATAGTTGGAGCACACCCTCCGTTCCCCCTTTTTGAAGAAGGGAACCACCACCCTGGTCTGCCAGTCCAGAGGCACTGCCCCCAATGTCCATGCGATGTTGCAGAGACGTGTCAACCAAGACAGCCCCACATCATCCAGAGCCTTGAGGAACTCCGGGCAGACCTCATCCGCCCCGGGGGCTTGCCACCGAGGAGCTTTTTGACTACCTCGGCGACTTCAGCCAGAGATTGGCGAGCCCACCACGGGGTCCCCAGACTCTGCTTCCTCAGTGGAAGATGTGCTGGTGGGATTGAGGAGGTCTTCGAAGTATTCCCTTCACCGACCCAGGACATCCCCAGTCGAGGTCAGCAGCATCCCGCCCCCACACTGACAGTGCACTGCTTCCCCCGCCTGAACCACCGGATGGTGGTCCAGAACCTCCTCGAAGCCGTTCGAAAGTCATTCTCTATGGCCTCACCGAACTCCTCCCACGCCCACGGTTTTGCCTCCGCAACCGCGGAAGCTGTGTTCCGCTTGGCATGTTGATACCCGTCAGCTGCTTCAGGGGTCCCACAGGCCAAAAAGGTTCTGTAGGCCTCCTTCTTCAGCTTGACGGCATCCTGCCGGAGTCCCCAGAGGGAGCGCCCTCCAGCACCCCCTCCAAGGACTCCAAAAAGGGTGGGTATTCTGAACTCCCGTTCGGTGCATAGGCACAGACAACAGTCAGGACCCGTCCCCCCACCCAAAGGCGAAGGGAGGCTACCCTCTCGCCACCGGGGTGAACCCCAGTGTACAGATGCTCAGCCGGGGGGAAACAAGCATTCCCACCCCCGCTCTGCGCCTCTCACCGTTGGCAACTCCAGAGTGGTAGAGTATCCAACCCCTCTCGAGGAAACTGGTTCCGGAGCCCAAATTGTGCGTCGAGGCGAACCTGAAAAAGGCCCCTCCTGGAGCTGAAGCCTGAAAAAGAAAGGCCCCAGAAAAGGGAACAAATCATGCCACAGCATAGCAATTACAAGTTTAGCACAATAATAAAGTTGACATTTAGCTAGCTGACATTGACCTTGCAAATATATCTTTTTCACCAGCCTTGTCACTCTGAATTAGGCTAATGTTACAATGTAGTTCACACTACTTGAAATTTGCTCACAACAAGACTAAAGTTGATTCTGGAAATATCTAATGTTATCTAATATTGCAAACCTAGCACAAGCTTGTTACCAACAATGACAGTATAAAGATTGGACAGAGCCTGAGTAATGTGAAGCTCTTTTTTTTAAAGATATAAATATGCACCACTGGCCTCTGCCAGGTTGGATGTTCTGCTTCTTCCGCATTCCATTTAATCTAAATATTGGCAAAGACGTGGATCATCGGCGGACCTGAGGCGAGCTGAATGAGGTCATGCTCATTAGCATTAATGTAATTTAAAGTTGGGCATTTTAATACAGCTGCTTATGGAGGTTGGCTCATTTCTGCTGCCTGTCTGAAGCAGGTGCTCAAGGAATCACAGTTTTTAGCACTGGGCTTCATTTCCCAGCACCGAAGTTGCCACTTGATTACCAGCTATGTTAGTTAGCTAACATTAGCCAAAAGAACAGGAAAACAAGGAAGTTGCTCTGTTAGCAAACTTGGTAGGCTCATTTAAACCTGTAATAATACATGTTTGGCAACCAAGTTTTTAATCTTGATATGGCTAACAGTTATCTGCTTACACATTCAGTAGACATGAGCATTACCATTCATCTGAAGGAGTCTAGTGTCAACTTCAGCTTGCTAGACTATGCTATTTGTGATGGCGAGAAGTTTTTAATTTTTGTGAAGGTTGTGTACAGTGGGTTCGTCAAACCTCTGGGCTTAAAGAGAGCAACTCAGAATAAAACATACAGTATATTTCTGGGTGGTGAAACAAAAATGATGAACTAAAAGAGGCTCAAAATCTCAGAGAAGCAGTGTTGGGTGAGTTGGTCTTCATGACTGTGGCACAAAAAGCATTTTATTTCATGTAATGTGTAAACACTTTGATTAAGTCAGGTTTAAATTAGTCTTTTTCACTCAATGCTGAGGTCCTTTGCTGTCAATTAAAGAATAACTGAAGGAATTTATATTTGATATCTTTTATAAATATATGTAATGGAGCTTCAGTCATTTGGGGGGATAATATAAATCACCACAATCTATGCATTATGTTTTTATCTTTCAAACACTTTATTAGTATCAAATTGATGTTTTTGATGCTATTACTGCAAAACACAGAACAAGGATTTGGAAGGATAACTTTGCACAGGATGTTTGTCTAATAACAGAGTACAGTACATGAGTGCTGGGCTCTTGGGTGCAGTGGCTGAAGAGTGATGGGAGATAGTTGATCTGCTGGCACGACTGACTGGAGGCCTCAGCCCGTCACTCAGTCAGGAGCCTTTTTTCCACTCCAGGGCCAAACAGAGCCAAACAGAGCTATGCACTATCCATTATAGCAGCATTTCTTTAATTCGCATTTTTCCTGTTTTTATATCTGTCCGTTTAAACTGGTATACATGAGCATCTTTTTATTTCACAAACCAGTAAAGTAAAAAAACAACAACAAAAAAACATGAGCAGTAGGTTTGGAGGGCGACACACTGGTTCAAAAGCTTACTGATGCGGAGGTCAAGCTCAGAGGTCGCAAAGTGCCATTGCTAGTCATGCATTTCTTTTTTTTTTTTTTTACAGTTATTTACTAAATGCCAGTCGATAAAATATAAATGACAATTGCTTTCATGTCCAGGTGGGAGAGCCTGGCACCAAAGGTTTCAAGTTGAGTTTGAAGTTAAGTTTTTATTTGCTTGACCTTTTTATTCATTTGCTTTCCAGATTTCACAGATTAAACCTAGAATAACATTTTCATTTTTGCCATTTATCTGCATTTACCTTGTGTGAATATTTATGCATTCATCATGCTTATTAAATCAAAATGTAAAAAGCAAGTAAAGACATGAAGTCCTAAGGTCATGATAGTGGTTTCAGTGGTTATTTTGATCCCGTGGCCCCTGTAAAGACCCTCTCTGTCCTGTAGTGGAAAAGCGACTGCTACAGAAAGAGAACGTCTGCCACTGAGTCACCAGTCTTCAGCTCGGAGCAGACAGGAGGCTATATTTAGCTTTTAATCACCTAACAAATTCACACTCAGCCCACAGCACAAATACCTCAGGCCCTCTTTATGTATTTCAGGAGTGTGATGAATTTGTTTCTGGGAGGCCTGACCGCTGGCTCATGGAAAGATGTCAGTTTGTTTGGCAGAAACTTCTCCAGTTTGGTACCAGACTGTTAAAGTTATGACTGCATTATTTAAAGATCAGATCATGCAACCTCAACGTTGTTTAAAAAAAAAAAAAATTAAAACAGTTAGGAAGATCAACAACACTGTATTGGAATCATTTCATTTTCACAATAAACCCAGGAGGAGGTTTAGTTGTTGAAAGCTGAACTCTCAGAAAAGAATGCTTTGACTTTTTATTTTTTGAGGAAAGTTAGAGTTTTCCTTTCTGGCATTGCGAGGATTTCATGTACACTGAGGTCAAACCCAGCCCTCACCTTGTTAGGGTTAGGGTTAGTGTTTGTTTGTGTCTGTGAACTTTTTCACAGCAGCCATTTTACAGGAAATAGTAGGTAAACACAGGTGTTACCAATGATACTAACTGAGGCTCTGTTCCATTTATTTATTTTCCAGTGACCCAACATGCATCATAGCAGGACCCTGACTCTGTTTGAATGCAATGGAACCTTAATTTAGTATCACTGGTAACACCTGTGTTTACCTACTATTTCCTGTAAAAATGGCTGCTGTAAAAAATCTATTTAGAGCTCATCATAAACAAAAACTTCCGGTACACATCATATACGGTAACTACAATGAGAGAAACCATTGTTATGTAAAAAAATTAATAAATCCCATGGCCATGCTATTGTCTAAAAACTTAAGATGAATGGCTGGGAGGGAAGACATGACCTCTGTGTCCATAAAAGTAGCTACTGAAAAAATCTCAGCTGCCAATCAAATGTCTCAGTTATGTTATGATATTTCAGTGTCATGTGACACTCTGAAAGGTTTTTGTTTGACCATGACTTGACAGAAAAATGCCCCAAAGTTCAAAACAAGTCAAAGAAAACTCATCTGCTCGACTAACGCGGATACATGTTGAGTGTAGTTCGCTTAAAGAGAGCCTTCTTACACACACGGTGTAGATGTTGATAGTATAAATGATGTAATGTTGCAGCATTTGTACAGTGTGTGGTCGGTCATGTGACGGATGGCTTATTTTGACTGTCTGCCCATAGAAAGAGGGGAGGGGCTGCACAGGGGGAGAGAGCATTATGAGAAAACTGTGCGAGGACAGGTCAGCTCTGCGGGGACACCTACAGGTCAGGCCAGGGTATGGGCACAGTGCCCACAATGCACCAGGGTACACTCATCATGGCTCCCTTAAGGTGCCCATAAAAATGAACCAGAAGACTCAAACTGAAAATAAATAAAAAATAAAGGTAAGAAGTGTTACCTCCATCCATCTATCCCTGTCAGCTAAAGCACATATAAACAATATGGATACAAATATAAAGAGTGGCAGGATGAGAGCAGCATCTCCGAACTTCACTCTGAGCCACATCGACCTTGGTTTAACGGTGTTTGTGCAATAATCTATGAACGTCATCACAGTCTGTGTTTATAGTGGTTTCTAAAATTGAAAAGAAAAAAGCTATTGCACAACATTTGTAGCGACCAACCAACAACATCCAGTTCTGGGAAATGAAGTCAATGCGGAATTGCTAAAAACTGTAATTCCTTCTTCACCCTGAAAGAGTGTCAGCCCCGATGATACATGTCTTTGTGACATTTAGCTCAGCTGGGAGGCAGGAGAAGCACATGTACATCCAACATGGGGGTGTATTTTTCGGCTTCAAAACATCGAGTCGGAAACCTACAGGTGACATCACTGAGGCTCTGTCTTTATACTGTCATTGGCAGCAACATACTATATTGATTTTTGATTGATTGATTGATTGTTTGTTTGTTTTAACCATATATACCTAATCTATAGTGGAGATATGTTTGTTTATAGCTGGAAGAGGTTACTTACATTAATAGATCATTTTCACAGCAGCCATTTTGACATGAGCAAGTAGGTAACAGGTGTTACCAACGATACTAATTAAAGTTCATTCAGGTCAAACAGAGTCAATTAGTATCATTGTCAACAGCTGTTAGAATGCTGTCCGGTGTTTCTCTTTTGATTGGTGGATTCCTTCCAGGTTAATATAGTGTATGGTGCTAATTTTACAAAGTGAATTCCACTTGATAAAGGTCTACCCGATGACATTTAAGTAGCAACATAAAGTGAGTATAAAGTAAGAACAAGTGAGCTACAGTGTGCAGTTTCTGCCTCCCGCTGATGATGAAAAACTGTCAACTATCCTTTGACTCAGTGCGGCTGCTGCTGGGTGAAGGACTTGCTCCATGCATTGCATTTTCATCTTTTTTCATCTTCATCTCTTAACTGTTTTCATTAGACAGTGACGAAATATTCCGCAACACCCTTTCGTGTTTCACAGGTCAAAGGTCATAGCAACGTCATCAACCAACCTGAAAGAGGTACTACACTGTTAAATACTAATGTGCTATTACGTGCTATTAGGGAAATCCTGGCTTCAAAGGGGACAGTGTGTGTGTGTGTGTGTGTGTGTGTGTGTGTGTGTGTGTGTGTGTGTGTGTGTGTCTCACTGGCTGATGTCAGCAGGGGCGTTTTTGAAAAAGATGAGTTTAGTGACTCTGCGCTCACCAAACAGGGTCAGGTCATCCTATATTTAACCTAATCCAAGCCCCCCACTCTCCCACACCAAGAGTCACAGCCAAGGTTACACTGTGTTGTGTGTGTGTGTGCCCGTGTGTGTGTCCTCAGGGGCTAGACAGCTGGCCATCAAATTAAATCCAAATATTTCCATCCTCATTTTAGAAAAAAACATAACTTCTTTAACATTCACCAAACAAACATCGGTGGACCTTTTTGGTGTATGGTGCAGCAGTATCCATGGCGATAAGAAGAGGGACACTCGGGGAAAATATCTGATATTTGTGTTGCACTTTAACCCACATCTCAGCTGTCCCAGCTAAACCCTTTCCCGTCCTTTAGCCGGTCCTGCGCCATGCGTTGAGGCACACAACCTGAGAAATGCAGTTGTCATCCATTCCTGCCCTCTTGTCCTCTGTGCAGCTGTACAGTGCATCTACACACACACACGCACACACACACACACACACCTCTACACACACACACACTGGCTCTCCCCTCCCAGTCGCTGTTGTTTTATCATTAAATGGCGACATTAGTTCATATCATGTGATTCGAAGAGGATTCATTGCACATTAGAGGCCCTAATCGCCACCTATAGTCTACCCCCCGGGCCTCGCCCACATGACCCTGCTGAGCGCAGCGCTTTCTTTATGCCCCCTGAAAGAGCTGGGGATTGAGCCCAAACAAAAAAAAACCCCACGAGGGTGAAAAAATGTTTTTACACCCCTCGCAGGCCTGGCTGTGTGGGCGCACAGGCTCGTTTTAGCTTTAGATCAATGGGACAAGTTACTGGAGTCTGGCCAACTCTGACAGATAGCACAGAAAGAAAAAAGCTTGCCTCTTCAAAAAATTGGGTTTTGTCACCGTGTTTTGTACGTCCGCCCGTCCACCACCTCCCCGAAAGAAAAAAAAAAGAAAAGAAAAAGTGAGCTGAAACGGGGGTTTGTTTTCCCTTAAAGCCTCTGAAAGATTCGAGTTTTCCTGCGTTGAGGGCGAGAGGGCGAGGCCGGGAGGGGGTGGGGGTTGGTGGGAGGAGGAGGTGGGGTGTGCATGGGCTTATGGGTGGAGAGGGGAGGCCACCTTACGTCAGCCGGCCGCAGATGTGAACCTCTTGTCAGAGGATCACGGAAGCTCAACAAAGCAGCGGCCACACCTGCGGCTAATGATGGATGCTACAGTTTCACAACACGCCTGGTGGTGACGGTGCTGATAAAGCCAGGAGATCGGTGAATACTCAGCCAGTCCTCGGGGGAGGGGTTCACAGCGAGGGCGTAGCGCCCCCCATTGGGAGGGACGGGACAGTGCTCTTTTTTTTGCTCAAAGACAGAACAGAAGCAGAAGTGTCCGGTCATTCCGGTGTTCTGTCTTCTGTGGAATGTCTGCCGTCATGACAGGATGAAGCTGGGGAGATTTTTGATTTACAGCTTCACTGTTGCACTGAGCGACATGTTCTGTTATTACCATAAACGCTCAAACTGTAGTTTATTTTGATTCAGTCCTACACACACTGCCCTGCTGCCAAGAACACTCACTGAAGCACCAAACGTGTATTAATCCACCGCTGAAAATAGTCCCCAACAAATGTACTGTTCACTCCTGTCTGCTCAAAACTACAGGCACCTGCTGTCTTAGGGAAATACTGCAGAGCCTTTATAAAATAAAAAAAGTGAAATATTTATGGGCACTAAGCTGAGAGTCACAGAGGGTTAGAGAAGTTACTGAGTATTGAGCGACGTACTCATGCACTGTATCACAGCAACCCTGTGATATGAGCTCAGTCATCAGTCAGATCAGTCACAAGAGGGATACATTGATACGTTGTTCTCTGGATTCAGGACATTATGTTCCAAAAGCAGGGACATTTGATCTCATTTTGATTTAGATTATTATATTATTATTATATTTAAGTGAGTTAGAAAAGATTTTTGCAATATTTAAACGTTCACCTCGCTGTGTAGATCTTCTGGACTACTTCAAAGTCTCCCTGAACTGTATACTGTATGTTCATGCTCCTGCTTAGTCCCCGCATGGTGACACAACACATTGTTTCCACTTTAACCTTTCCAACACGACTTCCTGCCTCGTCTCCCTGGCTGTCGCACTGACCCCGGGGTGTCGACAGGCCACACCTCCTCCTGCCCTGCTGTCTGTCATCTCCCAGATAACTCTCCCTGCCTCGGTGTCACGATGTCCGCCTGGCACCTTGTGAAAAAAAATGGGACATGATAGCGAGGAAGGTCAGAACGCGGTGAAGAGGCCCCGCATGTCGTGCCAACGTTAACACACTGTTATAATTTCAAGCTGGACATTGAGGATAAAGATGATGGTCTACTTGGGGCTCGCATATTTCTATAATCGTTTACATTCGAATGATAACAAGGTCAATGACCCCCGTTCATAAATGCTTAACACATCCACAGACGCCCACCAGAGAGCCCAGGCACACACGCAGGAACAACTGAAAGTGTGTGAAATATTAAGAATGGCTGCTGGGACAATGTCACAAAACTATTTGGACACCCCTTGCACACACACATTTCTGTGTCTGTTGCTGTTCTCGCACATTTTAGACAACAGTCAGTTTCCAAACTTGTCAGTGCGCTCTATGCACAAAGCAGAGGTCCATAAAGAAAAAGGATTTCCAGGTTTGGTGTGGAAGAACTTGAGTGACCTGCACAGAGTTTTGAGCTCAACCCTATTCAACACCTTTGGAGTGAACTGGAACACCGACTGCAAGCCGGACCTGGTCGAATGGGAGCACTCTGCAGCGGGTTCAACATGTGCTGGAAAGCCCGAAACCAGAAAAGTGGCGTTAAAGCAGCAGATTACCAATCGCCTATGGGTGTAGTGTTTTGGGGGATTTGCACCATCCAACTTCTGCACATAGCACCCCTTTTAAACATTCGTTCACCAAAATCACGGAATGACATTTCTCTTAGTTCTAGTGGTATCATGGGGAAGCTTATTACTGCCACACCAGACAAAGAAAATGTATCAGATAACTTATATTGCTCTAAGGTGCAGCCTTTCACGCTGTAAATCACCGCGTTATAAACAATGACAGTATGAAGAATGGACAGCGTGACGTCACCCGTAGGTTTCTGAAGCGCTATTTTGAAGTGGAAAACATGCGATGCCGTCTGCCACCATTTTGGACGCATTACTAATCTAAATATCAGAAAAGTCAATCATCATTAATACTGGTCAATTTTTATTTGCCTGATTTGGCAGCAGTACGCTTTCAGTTTTTGTGACTTTCTGCCTTAAAATGATGGATGAGAACTAAAGTTTTAACTTTGTAGCAATGCGTCTGAGCAGAAGGTCCTGATCACTGTGGGTGCGGATCTACAGACCTCACCTCAGCTGTCACTGAAACCTCCTTGCTTGAGATGAACACGCTATTTTTTTTTCATGTTTAGAGGAGTGCAGAAAGTTTCTCTTCACCTCCTTTATATTGGCTTACGAGCACGAGCCGATCTTAGATCTTGACATGCTCCAAATGTGGTGAACTGACCCGTTAATGTTCGCGTCAGGCAAATAAAAGCGCACCGTTAAGAAGTCTGGTTAGAAAATGAAACCATTTATTTAACATGACCGTATCAGCAGATCAGCCCACACACATAGCATCAGACTCACAATCACTCACTTTCAGTATATACAGATAGGCACATTCACATTAGGCATTAAAGCCAGCCACAGCGTCTACTGTAGGTCCAAACCTGTGGCAGGTTTGGTCGCTGCCTCTGAGTCCAGCAGGAAAATTAGCCAGGGTAACCAGCGTCCCTCTAGTTTTGTTAAGTCCCACAATCAAGGAGTGCTTCTAGACACGCACGAGTCCTCCCGGCTTTGAGTCTGATCCTGTTTTTGATCAGATTCTGGATATGACGTTTACATGGAACATGAAAAACCTTGGTTATTCATATCCCTGTACACACGATCATAACAGTATCCAGGTTTCTGATCATCTGCCTGCTGGTGCGTCTCGATTGCTCTGTTCTGTACCAACAAAGTATGTTCAGAAACCAGGATAAGGCATGCCACAGTATCCTGGCTTTTTATCAGAGCACTCCAGGTGGCCTCTCCGGGTTTACGAAACCAGGATACGACATTGTGTGCATGTAAATGCAATCAAGTTTAAAGGTTTGGATGGATCTCCTCACTGATCCTGTGTCAGAAAACCAGAGCAACGTTCTCCTCAAATCTACTACCTGTGTTCCTGAAACGTTACACTGCAGTCCCGGACCGTTAGACGCGCAGTCAAGTGTACAAAATGACAGAAACATCTGCTCTTTAGACCAAATAACACTCTCAAAGTGTTTCCCCTGACCTTCCCCAGGTAAATCCACTTCAGTCAGAAAGAGCAGAGACGTGGATCATGCAGAGAAGACGTGTTTCAGACATGGATTGTGTTGATGGTGGGTCAAACTCAACACCTGGAGGATGTTTGCTTGTATTTTGAGCCAGCCTGACACCTCAGAGTGTTCTCCCCATTTTAATCAAAGTCAATAAGCAATTAAGGAAGTAGAAAGAAAATCCTCATTGAGCTTCACTTGGGTTTTTAACTTGATGACACATTCTCCAATTTATTGAAACAATCAAAGCAAATTCAAATAAAACTTAAAGTAAAAAAAGGGGAACCACATCAATAAAAAAAATGAACACAGAGTTCAACTCAAAAGGAAAATGAGTTTAGTCCATAAAAAAGAAAAAAATTCTTGCGTCCAACCAATACTTTATTACAATACAAGCGTCTGCTTTGCAGTGCTAGCACTCTAACTCAGCTGGGAAGAGGAAGAAGAGGGCACAAGTGCTCAGTTTTCAAACTAAACCCACATTAAGTTTAAAAAGGAGGCTAACAACTGAGAAATGTCGGGAAAATACAAACGTGGGAACAAACAGCAGAAAGGAAATGTTCACAAAGAGTCTGTCGAGTTCTGAATGATCAGCGTCCTTCATGTTTCGCAGGTTCCCGCACGATACGCTGTAATGGACAAGAGGGAGGCGAGGGTGAGGGCGAGGGCAAGGGCGCAGGACTGCAGCAGGTTTGCAATGAACGAGAAGGAAATGGCAGCCATAAAAACCCCATCCCAACGTAGAGAAGACACAGTCAAACTAATAAAGAGAAATAAATAATGTTTAAAAAAAACAAAAAAAGGCTTCTTGGGAGGCGGGTTTTCAAGGTGAAGGTTTTTGACTACAGTGTCCCCTCTGTGCTGACTCCATCTCAGAAAACCACCTTGTTTCAGAGATATTTACACTTCAACGCGACCCAATCTGGGCTTAGTACGCACATAAATGCTACATTGCATGAATGAAGGTTCTCCCAATGTCCCTTAGAGAAATGCAGCATGTCGTCAGGTTGCCTTTACCTCAAACCACAGCGAGTCAGGTCGATCTGATGAGACACAATACAAGAAGGTTCAGTCTTTTTTTTTGTTTTTTTCAGATCAGTCCAGACCTGCTCTTCTGAGCTCAAGTCCTCTGTGGTGCAACGGTTTTGCCTGAGAGCAGTACTGACAGAGGAAGAGCGGTGAGCGGGATGATGGGATGGAATGAAAGCAGCACGGTTAATGGAGACGACAGAGAGAGAGAGAGAGAGGGGAAGAGGCTGCTGGTCTCATGCTGCGTTCAAGACAGAAACTTGGACATTTTTACACTCTCAATATTCCCTGCATAAAGATACAGTCCCGTCCTACAGTGCAGTAAACGTGGCGATGACACAGGCTAAAAAAAAGGCGAGCCAGAGAGGACTCCTGACCAGCTGGAGAACACACACACGGTCATACAGAGTGAGAAATGGCGTGACTACTGGTGAGATGAAAAGTGTCATGTGACCATAACTTTATAGTCAGAATGGATTTCTATAAGAAACGTAGCGAGCCTTGTTTGCGGCCTCTTTTTTTTTTTTTTGAACTGTCGAGGCTCGCTAAAGGCCCAGCTAATTTGTGAGAGTGGATTCAGGAAAACACGGTTCGCTCGCAGCGGAGGAGGCGGCAAGCCGTGGACGGTGACGGAGGTTTATGAAAACGTCTGATGAACGGTTGTTAGCGCACTGGCCACGCTAGCTCTTGTGTTTCCTGTCCCCACCTGCTTTTTTTTTTTTTTTTTTGGTCACACCACAGAGTCTGACTGCAGCTGAAACTTTAACCTGAGCAGAAGTCCAACAGACCGACAGATGTGTAGGTGTAAAATTCATTCAATCAAATATCCTGTACTCCGGGTACGTCGTTACATCACTGATGGAGGGAGGGGAGGGGAGGGGCGGGTCAAAAGATGAAAAAGACCTGAAGCTTTTCCACCGGTCACCGTCAGTGCAACATCATTCTCTGCTGTAGAATACTCAGTGTTTAAATCGTCCATTAAAATAACTCATTTTAAATACAAAGTAGCACTTATAGAAGTAGGACTTACTGATAAATTGGGAACAGTACATTTTTATTTCATAAAGGTGGACTACAGATTGCGTCAAAAATGAATTTCGAAGAAATTTCGACCTGCCAGCCTCCGATTCTAAACGCAGCATCAGCCTCTTCCTGCTTGCCTCCTCTGGCCGGTGGTCCTGGTTGCAGCCAGGTCACCGAAATGAAGTTACTCTCTCGACCCCGAGCACTCCACCTCCTGTTTTTCCTGTCCAGTGCGACAGTGAGGAGGCCTCTGTGGCCTCCTACTGGCCGCTTTGTTAACGCGCGATAAAACTGAAGATTTAAGCTGCTCGTCTGAGCGCTATAAATACAGGAGGCCCTCGGTTGCGGCCAGTGCACGTCTGCACCGCCTGCCATTTCAAAATATCATGATAACCGTCAATAGCTTTGTTTTCTACCTGATTTAATTTTGTTTGAGCAAAGATGACAAATTCCAGCTCCACATCTTTCACCCCTTCTCTGTCTCGTTGACCTGAAATAGTTCGTGTGCCACGTTCGTCCACTCCCGCTTTATGACTGGAGGGAAATTCATTCCTCCTCTCGTGGATCTATCTGCAGACGTACATGTTTGAGCTGCTCTTCACCACTTTCACCATCCTCTGCCGTCTCAAGTTCCCTGTCGCGGACGCTCCTCACCGAGAAGAAACAGGGAGTCGGTGAGGAGGGGGAAGGAGGACTAGACGATAAGACAGGGGAGAGAGGAGCACACATAAGTTATCCTCTGCTTCCTCCTCCTCTGCTGACTGTTCAGGATTTACTAAAACAAGTCAAAGCAGCTGCTATTCTCCCCCGGCTGCTTCACCCGCGTCCTCCTCCTCCTCCTCCTCTTCCTCCTCCAGGTGCTGTTTGTCTGTGTAAATGTCCCTGACCAGGAGGACTCTGGTGAGGAGGCTCTCCAGGATCTGTCGCTCCAGCGGCGTGGAGCTGAACCACAGCGGGTCGTCCGGGCTGCAGGCCGGATCCGGCTGAACGTAGAAGACATCCAGGCGCTCCCGCAACAACGCCGGGCTGGAGGGAGAAGAGAGAGGGAGGCAGGAGGGAAAGAGAGAGAAGGAAAGGAAGGGGGGGGGAAAAGCAAAGTTTGAGTAAATAAGATGGAAGTTGATAGCACAGAAAAGTACAAAAATGTTGTAGAAAAAAGAGAGGATGAAATAAACAGATTGAAACAATGTAAACAAAAGAGGAAGAAGGTAGAAATAATTAAAGAGATGGGAGAGTAACAGAGGAGGAGGGGCAGAGAGAGACAAAACAGTGAACCTCTTCTGATTTGACTATTAAATTAAATCGTAACTGATTATTTCTCAGCAAGTCCTCATCTTACAAAAGTCAACACTGTGCTTCAGGATGTGAACAGCAAAGAGTTCTAATCACAGGACTCACAGGAACGGAGAAATCAGACTGTTAACTGAATAAAGGATGCACAACAGACAAACGCACAAAGTGAGCAATTTGAAACGGAACAGAAATCTACCTTAGACCATTTCACACATTCTTTTGTCGAGTATGTTTAACAATAATCGATGGATTAACCGATGAGTAACAACACTCCTGGAAATGCGACTCTCAGGGGAACCTCTGTTTGTCCAATGTGCTCCTTTTGCTTCAGGTATAGTAACAACGAATGAGTGTAGGCGAGACGGGAAATGCTGGACGCACCACTTGGCTCTGTAGAGGTCGTACAAGCGACACTCGTGCTTCTGAACCGGGCAGCGTACGGTGGAGCCTCCCGAGTCTTCGTCTGGTTCGTAGTCCTGGTCGCTGTCCTCCAACTGACGCTTCCTCTTCCCCGACTCTGTTTTCACTGATGGACAAAACAAAACAAAACTTTTTTTTAAACAAGATTAAGTGCCTGATACTGAGTGAGATTCAAATTTCTAACAAGTACGCAATATGTGACTTCAAATTTACCTGCTGACACAAAGACGTTTTCTCTGTGCGCCAACAAATTAGAAATCAAACAGCGGCGTACTGTAATGTTGCACCTCCATATTGAGATGTGTATGTGCTGGTAGTGATGTGTAAAAAGGTCTAAAATCTCTAAACATTACATCAATATGGACCCTCAAATGATCAGCACTTTAAAGTCACAGTAATCAATGTGTACGCCAGAGCAATGCTTGCTTCACTGATGCATTTAGACAAATGCAGATACAACCCTGACTGTACACCAGCAGAGATCAAATTTCAGTGTCCTCATATTTAAAACAATCATCACTGTTGGTCAGAATGTGAACAGCAAAGAGTTCTAATCACCGGACACAAACATCTGCACACTCACACATAAGAGGTTACTTCCTGCTAAAGATCTGAATGCCACAGATGAGAAAGTGATGAAGATGCTCCAGCGTGTGTGCGCTGTGGGCCTCACCATGGTGATCCTGAGAGATGGAAGGCACGCGGATGCAGACGGTGGTCTCCTTGGTGTCAGGATGGACGGTGTCGGGCCCGTAGACGTTGGCGAAGGAGAGGCGGAGGTGCTGCTCCACGGTGCGCAGGCCGAAGTATTTGGTGTTGAGGTAAACCAGGGAGCGCAGCAGAGCGGCCGGACTCTGCTCCCCGAGCTGCCGGCTGCTCCACAGGCTCTGCTCCTCCACTCGACCCCACAGGGAGCCTTGGAGAGAGCAGCGACACCATCACAATGCATTCCAGGGAACGGGTTCATTCTGAGTCTGGAGCTCACTTATTCAGTGTGCAGGTGGAGCGGAGAGTGCAGTCACGTTTATGAGCTATTTAAACTTTTTTTTTTTCTTTTTAGTCTGTTGAACCCGTTAGCGTCGACGCGGTGTCCTCATATGTCTTCAAAGTGCAATCACAGCGTGTCAGGATGTGAACAGCAGAGGAGTTATAATCACTGGACACCCATCGTAACGCAGAGCAACACTACAGATTAACAGCAGCCTGTCGTGGTGCCTCTGCTGTTATTTGCAGGGTCTGAAATTATGCCATTGTTATTTTCCAATTATTAGAATTGCTCATCAAATGTGCCGCCCTGCAAACCTCCCCACAGGTATCTGATGGTGTGTGTGTGTGCTCATTTCAACCTCCCATTTCCCCTTTGTGCGTGTTGTGTTCATCAAAAGAAAAGTTAAAAGTTAAGTGTATGTGTACTGCTATAACAAGTGAATTTCCCCAGAGTGGGATCAATAAAGTCTATGTTTAGACCTCTGTCTGAACCCAAGACCCGTATGCACGAGTACAAAACCCTTAAAGTAAACTCTGCTACCCACTGATGAGATTTGCTTTGGTAAGTCGAATGAATCAAGCCATCGTGTATATGACAAATCCTTAATCCATGATATTAGGGGGTTGTGCAGCCCAGAAGTAATAGCTCAAGTCCCGCTCCCCTTTTTCAGCTTTTTATCTCCAGGTTGTTCTCACGGCACCGACCTGATTTTTATTTCTCTAATTAGCACTGAGGTATTATTGATTGATTGTTTGGTGATTTGGTGAGTGGTCAGTCATTTATCTTGTAAGTGAAAAGAAAAGAAAATCTGACAATTCAACAGAGCGGCCATTTTGTGGCCGACCACATGGTCCTATCAGACCTATCGGACTGCACTCACCATCAGGAAGCACGCTGGGCTGCCAGTCCTTCAGGACCTTGTTAAGCTCCTCTCCAAACTGCTGGTAGCACGGGTCACCAAACAGGTCATCCTTCCGGCCGTTGGCGTGGAGGTGCTTCAAACAAAGGAGGAAAAAAAAAAAAAAAAAAAGGTCAAGCGGTTACAAGCTGCGATCGGCGGCTGCCCGCAGAGATCAAACTAGTACTACTAGTATTAGTGTCCTCATATTTAAAACAATCATCACTGTTTGTCAGAATGTGAACAGCAAAGAGTTCTAATCACCGGACACAAACATCTTCACGCTCAGAAAACATCTGGAACAAAGAGGTGCTAAAACAGATCTGACCAGTCTTCACCTCGGTAAACACACACAGACTGGCTCCGTGGTGTTTTTAAAAAAGGGAGGGAAGCACACGGTAAACTACAGCCGGCCCAGCAAAAGGTCCAGGACATTTCCAAGAGTGTGAAGCCACGTTCAGATCAAAGTTCACAGAAAGCAAACAAACATTTTAAACCCTGACACTTCTCACAAACATTAAGTCAGTCTTACATTTTCCTGTCCGAAAAAACAAAGTCCAGAGGACTCTGGGCCGTCCTGAGCTCCACTCTGCTGCCATGCTGCTGCTTACATGTGAGAGCAGAGGGGGAGGGCTGTGCAACAGTACTATCTGTCCTACTGGAAACACCGCCTCCAACTTTAGTTCCTACCTCCAAAATGACTACAGATGAATTTTAATTGGATAAAAAGGAAAGTCAGCGATGCTAATTGCTATTTCCTATATTATTATTATTTCACGCGAGTTCAATTTTTGTTGTTTTAGATTAGTTGATGTTATTTTAGTTGCTGAAACAATGATGCCACAAAGTACCATTATGTGAATGAACACAGATACCGTTGTTTTTTATGGCATCTATGATTTTATGACAGGAAGAGAGAAATGAAGCTGGGATGTGCAACGAAGCGAGCGCCTCAAACCAGACAACTGTGATCAGATGGTTCACAGCAGGACGCACTGGGCTCCTGTTCTTCAGTGTGTTCGTCCTCTGAGTGCATAAAGGCCAAGTAAAAATAAAATGATCATAATCATAGTCTAATTAGAATGAGACGGTCATTTGTTTTTTATTTGTTAGTGCCTTGTCATGATATGAATGCTTCAAGGAAAACATATCTGCGCACTCTGTTCCAGTGAAGCCAATAAGAACCTTTCATTTCATTCTTAAAAAGCTGCAGGGTTTTCATTTGCAGATGACAGCGAGTGTTGTGAGATTAGTTTGAAATTCCTCACTGTTCAACGTGGAGACGTGCTGCTGTTTGATACCAACCTGCTGGATCCCCAGACAGAGGTAGAGGATGCTGTCTGGAGAGTAGCGCTCCCCACTGGGCCTGCAGACCTCCCTGACGAACTGGGACAGAGCCGCGTTCAGCTCCTCTGAACTCAGTGACAACAGGTTGCTTTTACCCCGGCCTGCAGGAGATGAGAACGCACACCGACTGCTGTTAGATCCTACGAGACAAGCCCACCTTTCATTTTCAGCCATGCACATGTGGTCTCTCACGCAGAGGCAGGGCAGCATGTTACCTGGTTTGGAGCTGCCCTTCACTTTGGTGTCATCTGATTGGTTAGAAAGAGATAGTGCCCAGCGTTTCCAGGCATGGATGCCGTAGCGAGCTTTGAGAGGCAGTGATCGGCCTTCTGAGTGTCTGCCTGTTGGATGGGAAGAAGAGGATGAGGCTAGATCTGGACTCTCCTCTACCGCCTGCCTCTTGTTCCCCTGCAACACAAACACACCAGTTACTAAGTAACCTTAAGTTGGCAGCACAAACTCTTACATGTATGTTTGTGTTTGTCTTGGGTTTCATACTTTTCTCCTGGACTGTGGTCGAGGCGCTGGCTCCACCTGCTCCTCCGTCAGGACTGGAGGTAGAGAGAAGCCCATGTCCTCGTCCATTCCCTCCAGCGCTGGAACAGGATCTGAGGCTGAGACAGGAAATGACATCAGTTCAACCTCTTTATTTCTAATCATATGCTAAACATGTAAATGCAGCCTGTGTGCAAAAACAAGCCACTCTACTTTAGAGTTAGTGTTTTATATACTGTGGCATCTGTGACTCAGTATTCAGAGTTCAGCGACTCAGCGTTTAGTTTAATGACTTATTGTTCAGACATTCGGAGGCTTCAGAGCCTCGGGTGCAGCGGCAGGCTGACAGGCTCAGGTTAGGGTATTCAGACAAACAGGGTTAAGCAGGTAAATCGATCCGATTTCTCCACTGACCCAAACTGACAGCGCAGCGAGAGAACAGAGCACAACTCGAATGTGCCCGAGTTAAACTAATGTCCAAGCGTTCATCAGCAGAAACAGACGACAGTACAGGCTATTCGGCTTCAGTTTGAGTTGAATTAATCAATGTTTCTCAACCTATACCTCTGCTGTCAACGCTTTCCCTGTCCGATGTCTGTGTCATGCACAAGATCACGACAGTGATTGTCTCTGCCTCTCTGACAGGTCTAGATCTCTGTGTACAATCTGTGTTCACCTTGAGGGAAGTCTGCCTCCAGGTCCAGGTCGGGTTCGTACTTGTCCTCCTCGCCGTCTTCTTCTTCTTCTTCTTCTTCCTGCTTCTCTTCCTCAGAGTTGCTGCTGCTGGAGGACTCCTTCACGTCACGCTCCCTCTTCACCTCCACCTTCACATCTGAATCACAGCCAGGTAGGTCCTCATTGTCAGAAACATGACTGAACGTTCAATTCAAAAGCTGGGCCAGTTCTCCTGACTGTACCAGCTGGAACTCCTGCAAGGACTTTCACACGAGCGTACCTGGCTTCTGGTCCTCTGCGATCATCTCAGCCATGGAGAGCAGGTCGGCCTCCAGAGGGTCTGAGGGCATTTTGTTTTGGAGCTCTTGGATGGTTTGGATGATCTGCTCTGCCCCCTGCAGGGTGGTGGGCAGGAACACAGGCACAGGAACCTGGACGGGACAGGATGGGATCAGTAATCACACAACTGTGAGCAGTAGATGTCTCCTTATAAACTCCAACATAATCATTTCTCTAGGCCTCAATTTATATGCTAAATTGTCTTTGAGTGTCCATAAATTGTGTGTGTTCATAAGATCATGTCTTACCGGTACAGGCAGAGAGACTGGAGTGGGAGTGACCTGGGAATACATATTCATAGGCATAGGGATGAAGACGGGCACAGGTATGGGTACAGGAATATACTCCCGCTTCACACCATCGTCTACGTCTGTGGACACATAAGATTTTACATATGCAAATTAGTGTGTGTCATGACTTAAAAAGGACAACTTCACAAAATATAACACTTTCACTGCCCTGTTACGGCTGTGATCACAAGCTGTGCACTGGGACCTTCACATGTCGGGCCCAGTACCTCAGCTGCATCATGTCGTTTCCCTTGAATAAACACATGCATGTTGTCGTGTTTACCTGTCTGTAAAAGTTTGCTCTGCATGTGTGGCTTGCAGTACGTAGCCTTGGTCAGCGTGAGCGGCTTGCAGAGCACCGCCTTGTTCTTGACATCTCTCATCAAACCTCCACCAGAGTATGCTACAGAGCCCTGGTTCACCAGCTGCAACGCGGCAGAGAAAAACACTGAATGCAAACGACGGTTTCTGCTACAACATGTGCATTTATTATACTTCAAATAAATGTTGACCGTGTTTAAAAAAGGACAGCCGGTAAACACAACTCTGACATCATAAACGTGGGTGCACTACCAGTGAAACTAATAGGTGGTGAGTTATAGTATGTTTGTTGTATGCTTCATGATGTCAAAGCAAAGTGTGTCTGACTGACATCTTTTCCAAATTCTTACTCACCCCGAGTTTGGCTCCTTGCATCTCATACCCTGTGAAGAGGAAATACATCAGGTCTTTACCTCAGGAGTGACACAGAGTAACATGAACAGGCACGGCATCTGTTTTCACTACCCTTATCTTTCATTCATTCCATGATACTTAACCCTTGACAAGCAACACGTTGAGGAAACACACATGCACACACACAGACACATTTTGTACCCAGAGTTGTGTTCTCAGGTCCTTTCTGCGTGACCATGATGGGCTCGTTCTGCTGGCAGTAGAACTTCAGCAGACACTCCTGGTCACAGAAATGCTTCATCTCTGCTCTCCACATCACAGACTCAGTCAGGTTACCCTGCACCTTACAGCAGTCACACCTCGCCGCCTAGTGGCCACAAGGGTACACGTCATTTCAGATCATTCACAAAAACTGCCTACGTGTACGATCGTTTTCATTTATTAATGACGCGGCGAGCATGAGCGGACCTTGAAGTACCAGTCGTTAAACTTCTTGGCACAGGCGTCGCCGCAGAAGTCCCGGGTCATGCCGCCGAGCTGCCGGGTCACGCCTCTCTTACAGAGTTGGTTGCAGTGGTTACAGCTGACACACTTCAGACCCAGCCGCTTGATAAAATCCTGCTTAAATAACAGCTTACAGCCTGAAAAACATCAAAGACAAGGAAAATACATAAACCCATCTATAGAAACAAAAACATAAAAAAAACAAACCACCATGGGATATAATCTGTCCATCAGACTACTTCAAAAAAATTGCTGAAGTGTCGAGGAGAGGAGAGGAGAGGAGAGGAGAGGAGAGGAGAGGAGAGGAGAGATTATTACCTTCGCTGCAGAAAGGTCTCTTGACCCCGGAGAACTTGACCGTCTCGTGTAGCGTCTTTTCCTCTTGGCAGTACTCACAGAACGTCACGATGCAGTGCAGCTTCTTGTAGTCCTCACAACAGGCTTTACTACAGAACTGGTAGACCTTATCCTGAAGAATAAATTGCACAACACACTTTTTTTCTTGTCCGTCTCTGCCCAACATAGAGCTGCAACTCTAATTATTTAATGTGCCAATCATTTTATCAATAAACTGATTAATCATTACAATCACAAAATACTACATAACACTTTCTCAGAGAGACCCCGAGCTGACATATTCAAATAATGGATTTTGGAAGACCAACTTACCAGCAAATATTCACACTAGAAGCTAGAACCAGCGGATTTTCTTAAATTATTGATATAAATGAAAAATGCAGATTCATTTTCTATTCTGTCATCTATTGCTCTTCACATTACTATAGAGCACTGGTTCTCAAACTGTGGTACATGTACCACTGACTGTACTGAAAATGTTTTTTTAATGAAATAAATGAATTCATTAAACTTATTATCGTCCTGTAGTCACAATAGTGTCAACGTAGGTGTTTCCAATGATACTGATTAAGGCTCTGTTCCAGTTCGTGCAGCACCCTGACTCTGTTTGAGCTGAATGGAATGGAACCTTAATTAGAAACACCTGTTTTGACCCTGTATTGCATGTCAAAATGGCTGCTGTGATAAAGGTGTTCCAAATCAGAAATATTAGGAAGAGAAGTTCGGATCAGGAGGACTAGTTTTTGACCAAAGGAGTCAACAATAAATAATCTTCTTATCAGGAATAAACCTGCCGCCTGTGTGTCTACACTACGCCTCAACGCGACTGTATCTGAACGTAGAAATCGGCCAGCAAGTCTCACCTCCCAGTCCAGAATCTCAGGCTTCAAGCTGAATGCTCCCCGACAGTAGTTACATTTCAGCTGGACGGTGTTGTTGTTGGTGGTGGTGGAGAGGGGCGTCTGTCCATTGGTGGCCGTTTGGAGAGTAGCATTCTGAAAAAGAAAAACAAACACAAAAAGACATCAGATGGTGAAAATGGAAAATGTTTGATGACTTGCAGCTGCTGTCCCGTTATCATCTTCACACTTGACACATCAAAACGCACCACCTGGTTGTACTACAGAGGGATTTAATGAGGCTAATTAACACACTGACTTGCAAATATCTGTATGCCCACAAACTTGTCTAATTAAATGAACCACTGATAGGCTCACATTCTGAACGTGTACATTTATGCAACGTGGCGCTAAAAGCACCAATTCTCACGAAGAGAAGCTGGCGTTTTACTCTTTAAGGCGCTGTTTCAATGAGGATGTGTCAAATGGACAGATGAGAACAGCTAACCTGGGTTTCATTCAGCAACTCTGACGATCATTCCTACCATCTGCATTTATATTCATTCACTTTGATCCAAACATCTAAACTGCTGCGCGAGGTTGGTGTGTATGCTCGTTTTCAGCCGCTGAGTCACTGCAGTGCTACTAAACAATGTGGTGTCTTCATTCAGCTCTATCAAAGACCTACTGTGCTTAACGACCCAGAACACATCAGAGGGACATGAGGCACTTTATTTCCACTGTAAAAATGTAGCTGTGTGTCACATTCGTGTCTCTGAATGGTGAAAGAGTTCCCACCTGAAACTTGGTGACACACTGTGAGCTGCAGAAGTTCAGGATGTTTCCCTCTGGCAGCGTGGCCTGGTACTGCGGTAATGAATTCCTCTTACAGAAGTGACACGTAGGCTCTGTGTCTGCACACACACACACACAAAAATTAAAAGTCAAATGAGAATGCATTTATTACACATAAAATAAATTAATTACCGTTTATCCTGCGTATGCATTCAGTATCTGGTAACATTGCTTCAAAAGGTCAAATGTACGTACAGGAAAGTTTATGTTTCAAAGTTCCTTGTGCAGTCTGGTTACTCACTGTGGAAGGACGTTGACGCCAGTTTGCCTTTGTTCATGCAGTTGACGGAGCAGTAGGAGCCCATGGTGCCGCCCGCGCCGAGGCTGTGGAGCACCTCGCCCGTCTTGATCAGCGTTTTGCAAGTCAGGCAGCTCGCAAGTTTACTGTGGGCCTGGGACAGAGAGGAGAAAACGTCATGTTAAAAACAAAAGCAGCTTCATGTTCTGCAATGACAATACAATTATGTTAAGTCATTAAATAGAATATAATATATATATGTAATATAAAAATGTTGTGATGCCAAGTCATTTCAATGCCACAGACAGTTTTAAAATGACCTCTTAAGATTTAGTAATGAGGCTTTTATCATTTTTTTCCACAGAGAGTGCTATCATGACAAAATATCCAAGTGTACCATGATGAACACTTTTTGGGACGTAGATTTTCATGAACTGGAATTGATTTCAGGTCTGAAAAAACTGAGGTGCCGTGTTTAGGAGGCGTCTCCTCTCTCCGCTGGCGTGAGTTATGAGTTTTCTATTTAGAGGAGCTGATAAAGTTCGGCAGCCTCGAAGATTTTTGTACTTTTAATAGAAGACAACAGAGCTGGCCAGATATAAAAACAGACTTGTCCATCAGCCATGAATAATCCAGACACGCATGTTTCACTATTTAACCAGCTGAGCGGGTTTGTACAGGATGCATCGTTAGTGGAAACAATAGATGTCGGAGAAACACCAGCTGCAGTCATCCTGGCCTTTGAATTTTTACACTGAAACAAGAGCAACCGCATGGTTTCTTCCACTTATTAGTGTATTGTCCAATAAGTTGCTGTTGCCAAGCAACAAATACAATTCTAACCTTTAATTTCTGGCAAATATTGAATAGCAACCGAATTTATGTTCAGTGGGTAACAGAAATACTTGAAGAGATCCAGAGGAGAGCTGAGCACAGATCTGTGCCGCACACTGCAGGCGCTCTGCGCTCGTGATGTGACAGGTAGAAACAGTTAGTGACCCGTGTCTCATTAAACCGACCTTTCATCTGCAGATTCAGAGTCTATCTACACAAGTTGACAGGACAAACAGTGCCACTGCTGGCTGGTTATTTTTGTAACTCCGTCTGCCAGTGTGATCGAGACAGCACCTTTTGCGGAGAAGAACAAACATCCTGCATAAAACGCTGACCAAACCATTAATCTTCATCATTTCAGCGGCTCTTTTGTTTTCTGTGCAAATGCAGTCAGTAAACAGAGGCCCGCTTCACTCCTCTGTTCATTCAAGAACATTCTTGCTGTATGACTTGGATATTTATTCCTATTATTAGCATGTGTACTTGTGTTACTGCAACTGTAAATATTTTTTGACATTATAGGAGGGTGAGTAACAAGACCTGGCCGTGAGGAGGGGGACGGGTCACGACGGCTGAATTAAAAGCAGAAAGCGCGGCATGAATCAAAGTTCTGGCTGGAAAAGCAGAGCTCTAATTTTGGATGTGAAGGATATGGTTGAATGAAATGAATGAAATCAATCACCTAAGGCCCGGTTTGGCAAATTCTGCACACCTGTGGCCTGCGGTTGGGCCTACAGTACCTGCTTGTAGTCCTTGATGCAGTTCTGGCAGCAGAAGCGTTTCTGTTGGCCGTCGACCAACAGGAAGTGGTTGGCTGACGCTCGGCTGGGCAGATAGTCGCCGCATTGCTCGCAGCAGTTCATGATCAACCCGTTGGCCCTGCGGTAAACGTTGAAACATGTGTCGCTGCAGATCTTATGGGTCACAGTCTTAAAGCTAACCTCGTGCCGGATCTGTAGACAGAAAAATGCAGAATGGGCGGCAGAAGCCGGTCAGCTAAACTTCAGTTTCTTTTCAGTGGAAGTCCAACAGTACATTGCATCTTGTGTGTGTGTGTGTTTAATCTCTACAGGTCCCGGCATAGATTTTTTCCATAGTTTGGCAGGAGCAGCTTTTATATGCAAATGAAATCAAGAAGTAGACATAAATAATGCAAATGATTTTAAGATGCCACATATGCGGTTAGTTGTGGTTGCTAGGTGACAATAATACTGTTTAGCTATGGCACACTGATGCAGGTAACAGAGGAAGCCCACAGACTTCCTGCGTGCGCTAGAAAATACGTTGACATTCATTTATTTTGGGAAATTTGACCTTTTGTGTCACATCCTAAATGAATTCTAATTAACTCAAGCTTCGTTGTCATGTGGGAAGAACTAGTCTAGTCTATCAATTTTACACACAGCTGATCTGATGTGTCGGGAAGAGCCAAACTGAAAAGGAGGGATGGAGAAAGAGAAAGGACAGAACAAGAGAACAGCGAAGGCACGTGAGGAACAAGGCAGAGATAAATATTGAATGAAAGTGACCCGAGGAGGAGGAAAACAATAAAGCGGAGAAAGAGAGACGGAGGTGAAGATGTATATAAAATACAACAGGAGCAAAAACAAATATCAAAGCCCAGGATGTAAATAATGGAGAAGGGTGAAGCCTAACAGGAGGAGTCTCTGTGTAGTCGTCTGTATGACACCGGAGTATTAGAGAAAGACGTGGGGAGCTGCAGACAGCGGACATGCTTCCATACATACTAAAATCACAGGTCTGAATATGCAGACACGTTCCACGCATCTAGAGTAGAAAACATGATGTACGTATGTTGCTCTGGTTAAGAGTGACAGGAGAAGAGTACAGGCTGCTCAGTGTGACAGACAGACTGACCTCTGTGAGCTTGCCGCAGACAGTACATTTGGTTTTGAGGCCTGATTTGGGCGGGTTCTGCTTGTTCTCATACGCTCCAAGGCAGCCCGTGCTGCAGAACTCCTGGAAAGATTCGCTGGAGTCGACCTGGGCCACGATGGTGCCCTTCATGTTTGTGATGTCCCTGAAACACACCACAGAGCACAGGTGAATAAAGTCTACAGAATATGCGCATCGGGGAGAAAAAAGAAGAACAGCTTGTATTCAAAGACTGTGTTCAGGACTGACTGAAACAACTAACTCTATGCCCCCAGAAACTGGAATGCATGTATGATATAGGTTGAGCATCCGCAAAAACCTTTTAGAAAACCTGGTTCAAAAACAGCTCATTTTGTTGTTCAGACCATTTCTCAAGACTATGTAGGCAGATCGCGCTTTGATTGACAGCTCCCTCATGAGTACTTTTAGCCATCTAAAAAAGAACAAAATGAGTGAGCAACAGTTTACCAGAATATTTCCACAGCTCATTCGCAGAAATGAGGATTAATATCGACCAAAGCAGAGCTGGTGATGGTTGGAACAGTTTTTACTGAGTTTCTGTCATTTGAATGAAAAAAGTGTGTTTATGATGAGCCAACAAGGCAGTTAAGCTAATCTTTGTTCTGTAAAAGAAACTTGGATTTAGGTGGTGTATGCTTAAACTGTCTTCAATGACATTTTGAAACCTAGATTTCATAATTAGAAGGCTGTTGCAGACTGCTGCAAAACACTTCTTCATCTCCATTAATGGACTTTTCTTCACAGCAGCCATTTTGACGTGTGTCAGCAGGGTCAACTCAGGTGTGTCCGGTGATAATTAAGGCTCTGTTCCATTTATTGCAGCAGAGACTTTGCGGTGAGCCGACGTGCAGCACAGCTGCACCCTGACTCTGTTTAACCTGAATGGAACTGAACCTTAATTAGTCTCATTACCTGCTATCACATGTCAGAATGACTGCTGTGAAAAAGGTCTATGCATCACACACCTCACACGCTTCATGTACAACTCCAAACAATCAAACCATAAAATGTCTCCCCGTTCAGTCGGCTCCGGCGCCCTCGGGCTGAGACTCACTTTTTGCACATGGTGCAGCTCTTCTTGGGGGCGGGTTTGTGCGAGAAGGCAGACAAACAGGTGGTGGAGCAGAACAGGTGTGTGGAGCCTTTACGCTGGTAGGCTGTTTGGCCTTTCTTCAGGGGCTTTTTGCAGTTAGCGCAGGTCACCTGGGACGAACAAACACAACCATGATTTAACGATTTAGCGGCGCAGTTTTACAACAGCAATAAGTGATCTATGACCTCATTGTATTAGCTGCAAGCAGAACTAGTATAGTAGTATACAACCACAGCATATGTATTCTGGCTTACATGTATGTAAAACCTTAAATCTGCTGCACACTCTATACATTTTGCAGTTTAACAGTTTAAATATGGCTTCATATTATATGAATTCATGTATACTGGCAAACACAGGAAAACTTACTATAAAGCAAAGAAATAAAGGTAGTGCAAACAGAATATTCTGTGTTCAATCCCTTGTCGTTTCAAAGTTTGTCTGACATGTTATATTTGTACTGTATATTTGTGTGCTGGCTGTAGAGGGAATTCTGTGAGAACTGGAGCTGTGGTTGAATTAAGTTTCCCACAGTTTTTTTAACACCATCACTTTTTAATCTGCTCTAGCTCGATTTGATTGCATGACTGTGTTTGAGAGAATATTCCAATGCACATGTTTCCAAGTGGAGCACTTTTAACAAACAGATGTGCCGCAATGTGCCTGATGCGAAAACATAAGATGCAGATACAATAGTTAACGTACAACTCTAAAAAATTATCTATTTTTAAAGGGTTTTTTTTCCCAAGCTTTTATTTTGATAGAGACAGCTGAAGAGTGACAGGAAATGCAGGGAGAGAGAGATGAGGAGAGAGATGCAGGAAAGAGCCACAGGTCAGATTCGAACCCTGGGCTTCCACAGCGAGGACTGAGCCTTCATACATGGGGCGGCTGCTCTATCAACTAAGCCAAACACCGCCCCATATATATCTATTTTTAGTTTGTCAGCCATATTGTCTTCCTGTACATAATGTGACTACACAGGACCTCAATGAACAGAGCGGATCACCTTGACTGTCCTGGGCTGGTTCTGGGAGCCTGAGGAGGAAGTAGATGAGGAAGACTGGCCTGGAGGTTTGGGCAGAGAGGTGGCCGGTGACGGAGAGTCGACCCCTGTCTGCTTTTGGTTGCGAGGGACTGAAGCTGACTGAGAGATCCACGAGTCTGGGGGGGGGGGGGGGAGAAAGCGACATTAATGGTTGTTTGTTTTTGAAGGGAAAAGCCTTGTCTCACCAGTTACAAAAGTTAGTGCTAAAATAATGCAACAGAACTATTAATGCTACCAGTGAGGGTGTGCAGGACCGACGGAAGTTGGAATGTCATTGCTGTAGGATCGGCTGATCGAGTACTAATTAGAGCAGAACTGAAACAAGCAAGTTGGAACATCACCTAATGTCAGTGTCCATTGTGGCTGAATGAAGCAAGTCCCTACAGTCAGGATCCAAACTCTGCAGTCTTACCCAAAGAGTTATTCTACATGAACAAAAAGTTAAAGTCGCAAAAAGTCATCATGTTTTATCATATTTTTAACCTGTTTGCTTATCTTCAGAGGTCTGGGCTACCTTCCCTGCGTTCCGTACATGATAGCATTAGCACTTATTTGTGTTTTTGCCTTTATTGCACAGATGACGACAGACAGGGAACAAAGGGAGAGACCCGAGTATGACATGCATCATATTGTGGTGAAATCGCACTAGGGCACCACACAACAGAGCATCTTCTCAGCATTTCTTCACCTGTTTCACAACCATGACATGACATGACATGACACTGCACTCGCTATTTACAACAAAGATCCATCAGACCTAAAGTAACACAGCTCCACACTTGTTGCAGCCAAATCATCGTTTGTTGTCTTTAGTGGTTGTGAAGCTGGATGAGATGCCATGCGGCGAGAAATGGCTGCACAAAATCTGATCCTGCTGTACTGGCTTAAACTGCAAACATGAAACTATGATGCATCCAAGAAAAAAAATAATCATCCTCCAGAAGCCAGTTTTAGACTTGAACCCTGCAGTCAACAGCACCATCTGTAGTCCGTGTGGAGTTACACAGGAACATAAAACTGTCTCAGACCCTGTCCCAAACGTCCCAGCTTATCAATTCAATTGCAAAACAAGTCTGCGAGGTCTTAGGGCTATTCACTGTGAAATCAGGAAGCGCCTGATGGCCCACTTAGGAACTATTTCATCTCAGTATGCACAGTCTCCATAGATCTGCAATGCTGCAGAGGGATGTACCCAGTTCATAGTGTTCTCCCCTGTCATAGTTTTAAGAGTAGGAGTTTAAAGAAGAAGTTCACTGTGTCTTTGTCTTATGAAGGAATGATTTCCCCAAGAGGCTGTCCCACTCTTCACAAAGCAGGCTGAAGCGTACACGCTGCACTCCAACAGGTGGTGTTTATTAAAGTCTGCGATGGTTCACTGGGTAGGTCTTGGGGTGAACACTGGAATTTCTTGACATGAATTCAAATACTTGGTTACTCCTTACTTTGCACACAACTTGTAAGTAATCCTCTTCCTTTACTTTGCTGCGTTATGTTTGCTCTGGATGTGAACGTCAGCTCCTCGGAGTTTTGCTGCTTTCAGACAGGACCCAGCGCTGCAGTGAAAGCGCAGGTTTTTCCCATTCATTTGAGCGGGGGTAGTGCGTAGTGGCTGCGGTGGTGTGAGCTGCAGGGGTGTCCACCAAAAAACACAGCCACCTGCGCTGGAGAATCTGAGAGTGGGTGAGCGGGACGATCGACTGAGCCTTTCTTAAGACTGTATTCAGGTTAATGCGCCACCTTCCAGTTAGCATGGATAGCTCTGTATGCCAAATGAGGTGGCCAATTAAGAAATGCACTAAACAGCAGTTTGATTGAACAAAGCTCTGACATATGAACAATGTCAGGAGGATCAAAGTGATGCTTGCCAATCCAGTTGAGGGAAGATGCGGGTTCCTCAAAAGCAAAAACAACATGTAGGTAAACAGAAGCATGTGGCCTGATCACTCTCGTGATATTAACTAATCTCAGGTGACAGAGCGGTGCAGAGTAAGCAAACAAAGCTTTTAGGCCAAATGTGGTGCTTCACTTTGGTCACCCTCATGACATTTTACCTGTGAGAACATGCCAAGTTGAATTTCCTCTTGCTGCTTATTAAATTCATTACCTGCTCTGTTGTGCGTCCCCGTGTCTCCATTCTGTACCAGCTGGCCCATGGGGCCTGAGCCCCGCCCAGGGTTGAAGGAGGCTGTTGGTCGACCAGGTGGGGTGTCGGGATTCAGGCTGAATGTGCTGCTGATCTGCAAACCATTTTCCTCTGCCTGGCCTTCACCTTCCTAGACAAACGAGACGTTTAGGTTAGATTTCCTTCTTGGAGACACGAGCGCGTCGCATGCCGCGCCTGCAATGAATCCAACCTCATCTAACCAGGAGCTGCCACCGGATGAATAAATATCTGCTTTCTGCAGTGTCGTTACAAAGATATCATTATCTGTTTTTCAAGAATAAACCTGCCATGCCAACATCTACTTCCACCGACGTCTACCAGCAGACAACATCAGGAGAACCAACTTTTTCTGAAACCAATTACAGGTGAAAAATACTTTTTCCTCCACCCCGATATAAAAAACACAAAAAAAAAAACACAATACAGATGAAGCTTGATGAGACAAGTATAAATAAAAGACAGTTCTGCTGATCCTCACCGCCGTCACAGCTGCCATCCCACCCTGCAGAGATGTCACTGAGGTTATCATCAGGTTCATGTCTTCCTGGACGTCCGCCGAATGTGGTGGAGTATTTGCTGCAGATATGGTGGCGCTTCCTTTCTGGCTACTGGAGCCCAGTGTGGTGACACTGGAGATCCTGATCTCTGAATCTGGCTCAGTGCTGCTGAGTACACCTGGCGATGCAGAGGCGCCTCCAGGGTGCGCTGGTGAGGAGGAGGAATTGTCCTTCTGCTCAGGGTCCTCCTCGTCGTCAATGACGATAGGCTCTGCTGCTGTGGTTGGAGGTTTGAGAGGTTCTACCGCCTGTGATGTGCTGGAAGACGCGGGAGAGCTGAGGGTCTTGGAAGGCATCGTTGCCGTGGACGTGTCTACAGTTTCCACGGCAGCATCTGGCTCTAGGCAGTCTGTGCTGGGCGTGTCTTGGGAAAGAGTTGTGGCAGAAGGCTGGGCTACCGCCTCCTCCTCTACGAGGACCACATCATCGTCATTGTCCTCTGTGCCACCCTCCTTCGTGGCTCCATCTTCTGTTACCATGGAAACTGCCTCCCCAGCCTCCTCGGGTGGAGGCGTGGTCTGTTGCTGGGGGGAGGGAGTGGCATCCATGGGCTCCACCCGCTCCCCTGCCTCTTCTGCTATGACAGGGTTTGGTTCCGACTCCCCGTCCATCGCTAAGGCAACCACCTGGCAACACAAAGGAAAGGCGGTTAGGAGACAATTAGGTGAAGCAGGCGCCGGTGATTGGTTTTTATCATGTGTGACAGCTGTGCAGGTAGCGTAGGTGTCCCCTGAGGCAAGCTTCCCCCACATAACTGCCCTCATGCCTGGTGAAGATTCGTTGTCATTGTTAGCCACCATCTTTCCTGTGTCCACTCTTCACGGGCGGATTTCTCAGTCATACATACCAAAACCTTTACCTCTGGCCCGATATAGCCATGCAGATACCTGTGGTCAGAGTTTCAGATGTTTGTCTGAGGTAGATAGTTTAGAACTGGTTTTTGCTATTTGGTTGAACTGACCCTTTAAAACATCCGTCCAACGAGCCTGTCCCAGATATAGATATGAGCCTTCCATTTCAAACTACGACCTGCTTCCCCCAAGACGCAGCTACAACCCTGACTGCTGGATGTTCTGCTTACAGTTGGAGTCAAAATGGATGCAGTCATGTGACTTCTCTGCTGTGTTACTTCACTTCAAGTCAAGTCACACTTTTTTTTTTAAAGGTGACTTACAATGACTGAACCTTTAATTGTACCAAGAGAGAGAGAAAAAAAAAGGTCTACACAAGGGTCCTTCAACATTTTCACCCTACCTTGGTGAGAACTCCTCAAGCCGCTCCACAAAGAGCAGGACCTTCGTTTCCCTCTGCGCTTATTTTATCAAGATCATGCGAACAAACAGCAGCAGCAGCAGCTCACGGTGTTGCTCGTTATTACGGAGACATAAAAGCCGACAACATCAATAACTTCTTTCAGCATTCTCAGGGTTCTTGTTATTAAATAATGGAATAACTAAAACCGAATTACCTGTTCACGTTCGTGCATTTTATTGCAGCCTTTGCACAGATTTGTCAGACTGTGCAGCTCTGGAGAAGGAATGCACGGTGAGCTCAGAAACCTCGTCTTTCTAGCTTATTCTTTTGTTTTTTGCTGAGTCGATTTTAGAGTCAGACTTCACAGCAGTATTACACAGACGGGCCTGAAGGACAGGTGAGGGCCTTGTGCTCCTGTTGTAGTGCAACAGTAGAGTCGACGTCTTCATGGCTGAATGTAGACTCAAGAACTGCTATGTGCCTGCCCAGCAACCAGGGCAACTTTGCTCCTCCCCCTCCTCCTCCTCCTCCTCCTCCTCTCACCTGCTGTCTTTCACATCCCTTCCTCCCTCCCTCCATGCTCCCAACCCTGTGACGCTCTACACAGCTTCTCTCTTGTTGCCCCCAGCAACTGGTGAAGCTACACCTTGGTTGCCGTGGCGACCGTAAGGCCCACCACCATGGGGACTGGGTTCTCTGTGCTCTACATCTGGGTGCTGTTGAGTTGGCCAACACAGTATTTAAATGATTTAGATGTCACTCTACGTGACGCTGACTCCATAAATGGCTCTTCGGCTTAGCTATGTAGTTTACCGGTGAAGACGGAGACGGTAACGTGTTGGAGGACACGCTCAGGCTCGAACATTATTTAAAGAACTTTCAGGATGTCTGCACCCAAGACGCTGATCTGTTTCTGTCAAAATCTCCTTTTCATGTTACACAGCAGTGAGGGTGGCTGTAAGCCACACATCACTTCACTGCTGACAGCTGCAGCACAGAAACACACGTACACACGCACACACACACACAGATGCAAGCGCACAGACAGACGCACTCTTGTGCAGACAATGATCTTCACCCCAACAGTCACCCTGAACAGGAAGAGCCTAACAGCACCAGACGACAGCCTTTAGAACTACAAATGAGCGCAGCCTAACGTTACAGAGGAAGCCGGGTCACTGCATTGACATCATCCTGGCGGCCATTTTGGCCCCAGCATTGCGAGGTGCAATCAACAGGCCTAATTATCACAGCCCTACAGCTATGAGAGCATGGAGGAAAGACCCAGGCCTTTGAGAGGAGCACTGAGGATTTCTTCCCTCGTGTCAGCTTCATGACCAGGATGAGGTTTTGATTATTTCCAGTACAGTAGATAACAAATGATGTTTTCTGTTCGTTGCAAATGGATGACACGCTGCTTTGACTTTCCTGATTAAAAACAATGGCCTTGATCCAACAGACCTTTTTCACAGCAGTCATTTTGACATGAACTAGTAGGGTCAACACAGGTGTTACCAATGATACTGATTATTAATGGGTGCGTGTTGGCTCACTGGAACTTTAATCAGTATCATTGGTAACACCTGTGTTGACCCTGCTGTTTCATGTCGGCTGCAGTGAGGTGTCTAGTGTGCTGTCTGGCAGGTGACGTTGACCTCCCAACAAGGCTCAAAGAAACCTCGCGCAGCTGAAAACTGGGACATCTTCCTACAACTGGAGATGATTTCTCACAACAAGCGTCTCCAGATGTCTCACAGCTGTCTACAGCCATGAGATCTGCACTATTTATTTCTCCATATCTTCCAGAATGCGGTGTTCCAAGATGGTAAATGGACTGTACTTATATAGCACCTTTCTCAAAGTGCTTTTGCTCATTCACCCATTTACACATACACACACACACACACATACATACACTGATGGCACTGGCTGCCATGCAAGGCATGACACCGGCTGGAAAGCGATAAATTGGATATTTGGACGTCAGCGATAGGATCTAAAACCCTCAAAGACAAATGGTGGGTTGAGTCGGCGCATTTAACTGACTCACCAAAAAATCAAACATTAATCGCTCACATTTACAGAGGGCCTGTTGTGCTGCATTGTCAATGTTTCAATCACAGGATACGCCCACACACTAAAGTTGGACCGCGACCATACGTTCAAAAATCCAAACAAAGGTTCGTGCATATGGTCAGACTGTCACGCTGCATCACTCCTGTTAAATCCCCGTGTACAGAGTCCATGTTACCCTACCCCAACATCGCTATTACATGGCTGCGAGAAACAGCGGCCCTTTAAAAAGACGGACACCCTTAATAGACGCCTTTTTCACAGCAGCCATTTTGACATGAAGTAGTAAACAAACACAGGTGTGTCCAATGATACTAATTAAGGCTCAGTTCCATTCTGGTCAGACACAGTGAGGGAGCTGCGTGCGCAGCGCGTTGGCTCGCTGCAAAGGGAATAACATGGAACGGGGCCTTAATTAGTATAATGGGTAACACCTGTGTTGACCCAAGTTCATGTCAAAATGGCTGCTGTGAAAAAAAAAAAAAAAAAAAAGTCTACTGTGATTTCATTGGTAGGTTGATTTTTTTTCAGTTCAGTTCAAACTAAATGGAAACTGTAACGCTCTGTCCGGGGCTCGCTTCTCTGTGAAGCTTCATCAAAGTGTGTAAAAAAAAAAACACACACACTGCAGAGCTGATGACACCCCGCCGCTGCAGGCGCAGGAAGGACACCGCACCTGAGCTGTCTGCCGTAAGTATGATGGCTGTTACGATACAGTTGAATGTAAAAAGGCTGACGCTGGAAGAGGAAGAGAGCCGCTCACAGTGATCACGTGACAGGAAGCAGGAGCCCAACCAGTGTGACATTCAAGATCAATAAGTTGTTCTTGAGTGTTCACAAACAGGATGGGATTCCAAGCCATCCTCCAAAGGCGGGGACCGTGCTCTGAGATCCAACTCGAGCTTGCGTTTGAGGAGCTATGAGCCAACCTTCGTCTAGAAGGCCACATGTATGAAGGTTATAACACGTCTGTCTATGTGCGCGGGGTTAACCGGTGTCAAAATATTAAGGCAAGACCTGAAGGTACATGTGCAACACCTCTCCAAAGTCAAGCTGAGCTGCAAAAAAATAAAAAAAAAAAAAAATAATCACAGCTTTTTGGCCTGATATTACACCAACAGAGGGAATCTATGTGCAAAGCTACTCAGTGGAGCTCTGAGGGGAAAAAATAGCCTGGTCTAGACTCAGTTCAGACTGCAATGCAGAGCTACGAGCCAGCCTGCATTCACGTGGATGAGAGGGAAACGAGCGTCCTGTATTAATGAGCTCTGACATGCAACCTTGTTCCAAACGTCAACACCAGGTGGTCGGAGAAGGTGAGCCAGGCTGGGCTGGGCTGGGCTGGGCTGGGCTGGGCCGGGCTGTGCCGTGCCGTGCCTCCATGTAACAAAACCCTCAGCAGACAAGCAGTTAAAATCAACAGCTGCGCCAGACCAAACCCAGCCACATCACCACCTTTCATAGGTGCTCCTCTACCTTTCCAACACTATCAGTTTGCGCATGCAGCCAAGCTGACATCATTTCCCCGCGAGTCACGAGGTGGAGGTGTGCAGCCTGTTTGCGCCAGTTGCGCAAACGTCAACCTCCATTAACATATTCAAATCAAACGCCTGTGATCATTATATAAGGCTTATGTCAGTGAGGAGTGATGCGTAATGCGCAGCCACCAGAACCCCCCTCCCCATCCCCCCCGAAAACCAGCTGATGGGCTAAAATGCAGTCCATTCCGGTTTACCTGGCGGCTGTCAGCTCAACTAAACCCGGACTGTTCGGAGCTATTCACAGCTGGTGAGCGCTCCTCTCCAGTATGAGACAATCAACACAGAAGGACAGCCTGTACCAAGCTTCCAGAGGCCGCCTGAGTCCCCCCTGGCTGTGCCCTTGATTATTAACACTGGCTGGAAGCTCAGCTCCATGACAAGAACCACCACAGCACCAAATCCGGTCCGGGCGCACGGTTACCGCGGTGACTATGACTCGACCCGATCCGAGCTTCCCTTCCTCCTTCTCTCCCCCCCTCAGTAATATTTAACAAACTTGGCTACGGAGGTCCAAAAACTTTAACCAGGAACGACGAACAGAACCGGCACTACCTGAGCTGCGCAGGTCTTCCATAAATAACCCAGGTAAATGAGGGGGGGGGGGGGGGGGGGGGGGGTAGGCTGGCTCCCAAGTTGGGATCCAGGAGAAACGTGGTTCAGGGTGTTCCGTTCCCACCCCTGCCCTTCCTGGCGCAAACAGCCATTGGATTAGCGGCGGATCGAGGGGAGGAGAGCAGACACAGACTGCGCCGTTGTTAAAAACACCACTAAACAACACATCAAAAAAAATGATCACAACTTATTCGCATCGCAGAAATGAAAATAGAGCCCAGACGTAGCACAGGACACACAGTGTGACACTCACAAACACAAGAGCCAGCGGCTGGCAACGTGTGCTTGTTACTACACAACCCCGCTTTATCGTCCCCCTTCTCCCGGTCTCGCACATGCCGGCCTCCGGGAAGCAGAGCCGGGGTCCGAATCAAAAGCCCGATTTTTACGATACCTGTGACGCCGGGGGTTTTAATTGGAAAGTTACCCTGCACGTCCACCCTGGCGCAATCAGTGGCAAATATACCTGGCCGCCGCAAGGGGCGCCCTCACTTACGTATCACATGAACTGTTCATTTGTGTCATGCGGTGGTAAACAACGCGGCTCAAATACATCCACGCATCGTGTTTTGCGAGACTCACCCGGGGGAGTTAGCTTGACCCCCAAAGCCGGGTGTAGACCCAATATTCTCACAACCACATACACCCCCCCCCCTCACACACATACACACACACACCTCCCTCCCTCCCTCCCTCCCTCCTCCTTCCCCAGCGGAAAACAGCACTGCCTGCCGTCCGCCATTAGGGAGCCAACTGAACAATACTGGAGACTAGAGGCGGCAGCGGCCACAGCACGCACAGGGCAGGGGAGCAAATCTGTTCAAATTAACTGTTTATTGTTCCCTCAATGTGTCTCCTCGCCCCGGCATGACTCCTGAGAGGGTGCCCGGGAAGCCGCCTGACGGCCCGCACAAGTTCCCCAAACTTTGACTTAATTAGGCGTAAAACTGTAACACGAAAAACGTCTATGAAATTCGCTTACCGGAGTGCAGCTCGGTACGGTGTAGCGCCACTTTTGTGCCTTGACATTAATCCCGGGGAGCGCGTGCGCACAACGTAGAACTTTCCACTTTCTGGCCGGAGATCGTCTAATGAGGAGATGAGTCACTCCGCATCCGGAGGGGTTCCGCTTCATGCGAGCAGCACGCTAATGAGAGCGTCCACCTTTCTGTAGCACTGAGAAGAACACACTGATTGTCCCATCTATATGCATTATATATATATATATATATATATACACAAGCACACACACACACACACACACACACATACACACTCATACATCTGAATAATTAGGAGTAATTATTAGCCAGGTTATTGTCTGGTCCCGTAACTATCACTGTGTGATCTCAAATGACCTTTTATGGACAGCAGCAGCCATTTTGAACATTAGGATGGAAGAGTGAACAATCATACTGATTTTTTAAAATTTTAGCATAGAGGTCTATTATGTATGTTTTTTTAGTCTACTTATTGATTAAGCATTAAACAAGATAACCATTATGGAGTGGTGCATAGTCTAGGACGGGCTAATACAGTTGGAAGAACTACACTGTGTACGTCATTCCACGTAAATATTCTAATGTAGCCTTGTAGGCTTAGGCAGGTTGGTCGCTGCTACTCTGGCACACATTTTGGTTCTGTGCTGAATTATCTGATAACTGTAAATCTATGGAACACGTTCTCTCCATGTCTGCGTAGGTTCTCTCTGGGCACTCCGGCTTCCTCCCACAGTCCAAAGACAAGACCATAACAGGTGAACTTGTGACTCCCCCATTGCCCCAAGGTGTGAATGTGATTGTGAACAGTTGCTTGTATCTATGTGCCCTGTGATGAACTGGCGACCTGTCCAGGGTGTACTGCCCAAAGTCAGCTGGGATAGGCTCCAGCCCCACTGAGACCCTGATGAGGATAAGCAGTTACAGACAACGGAACCGCAGAATAACCAACCCCTCAACTCACCATTCCCTTCCTGTGTAGGAGAAACTGTCTGTGAAACACAAAACCCGACCCACTCTACCTCCTGAGCCACAGCCGTTGTTACGTTCTATGAAGCATGAGCATATTTTTAGGTGAATAATAACGGTAATGAAAGCATAGTTACACAACATGTATGTTCAACATTACATTAGATAGATCACCCTAAAATCCTGTACCCTAAAACTTTAATTTGAAAGTGAACACGTCATTGTGAGTCAGTGCTGTGCAGACTTTCCAAAGCAATGTGCACAACAGCTGCATCACCACAAACGATATGCACAACTTCGATGTTCACTTCTGCCAACCTTTGTTGGCAGACATGTACATCAAAAATTAGAAGAAAAAAAAACATGAAATCTTTGAAATCATATGTTGTGAATTCAGTAATAATCAGTGAACTAGATGAAAGTAGGTGGTATTGCCCTTTAAGCCGGAAGTCCCTCGTGCATATCTGCTCACGTTCGCAGTAACCGGATGTAGAGTCAGAGTGAGACCTCACTCCTTCCCTATCCTCTCTGACGGCATCCATTCGTATTTCTTAATATTTTTTTCGCCACGCATGCGCAGTTGGAGCAATCAGGGGGTTGCATGGTTGGCAATTAAATTCTCCATTAAGCTGATTTAACCGAACCGATTCATATCACAGCTCCCGTGCAAAGTGAGCCCAGTCCCGCTGACAGAAGCCACAGTTTGACCACGAAGGGCTTTTGTCGAAGAGCTAAATGAAGGCTGCATTGAAGTACACGGCTCGGGTCCAATCAGGAGCGGGGATCCGGGTTGAGAGAGTTCATGTTCTCAGATCTGTCGGCGCAACATCGGGTTTCCTCACGTCATTTCATCCAGACATACGCGAGAAACCAAACGACCCAGAACATGACTAATACTAATAATCCCACAAGAGTTCTAAAATGAGGAACACGCCTCAAAAACATGAACTCCCTGTAGGAGACGTGAGATATTAATGTCAAAGAGATCAAACTAAATACCCTGAAGTGCGATAAGATCACTGCAAACTCACTTATGAGCACAACGGCCCAATTATGTGTCACAGGAAACACCTCATAGGGTTAAACTCGTAGGTTTTTTTGCGTCAGGAAGGGGGGAAAAAAAAGAGTCCACTGATCTGACGATTACGTTTTTAATATGGCGGATCAGGTGCGTTCAAAGTAGTGACCTACATCAGAGAAACGTGCAGATCGTGTTCACGTCATGAGGCGGCGGTGCAGAAAAATGACTTCCATCCGTGCGCAGCCACACACACACACACACACACACACACACACACACACACACACACAGACTGTATCTACATCAACACCACGGAGGGAAGCAAGCAAGCACGCAGCGCACGCAGCGCACGCAGTCCATGGAGGATCGGACGGTTTTGTGTCCTAGACTGTCTGATAAAAGTTGCCAGATCTTGCGCGCGTCAGAGCAAAATGTCGGAAATGTCCCTGTTACAACACGTGCAAATTCTACAATGTAATTATGTGACCCTGGATCCAGATCTGAGCAGACATGTAGACTGATCCTTTTTCACCTCACCGCGACACATATAGAGCAAATTACAGTGTGTGTGTGACTGTGTGTGTGTGTGTGTGTGTGTGTGTGACTGTGTGTGTGTGAGGCATTTCATTTTTGATGCTCTGATGTGGTTCAGTCCCTCCATCTGCTTCCTTATTGTACCTTTATATGTTTACTCTACATCTCAATATTAGAGATGTATTCGATAAGATATCTCAGTGTAATTCAGTTTGCAGAATATCTATGATTGGTGGCCAGTTTATCATTAGCACTGTTCAGGGTATGTACCAGCATACATTTACTTAAACTCTATGGGCTACTTAAAGGTCCAGTGTGTGTTTTAAGGGACTTGTTTATTTACAGAATATGGTAGAAATTGAATATAATATGCAAAACTATGTTTAATTAGTGTATAATAACCTGAAAATAATCATTGTTATGTTTTTCTTATCTTAAAATGAGCCTTTTATATCTACCGAAGCCACAATTCCACAGTATAAATATGGAGGTCGCATCTGTGACGTCACCCACAGGTTTCTGAAGAGCTGTTTTGAAGCTCGTAGTGTGGTGTAGAGACCAAAATAGGTTTTTGTACCAGGCTGTAAGCATGTTTACTTCTGCTGTGAAGTTGGACATTTTAATATGAAGACAGGCTCGTAGCCAGTCCCAAGTGGCCATTCAAGGAACTGCAGTTTTTGGCACTTCTACCTTGTCTTCACCTAACAGCCACAAAGATTGCCACTTGGTCCTCTGCAATGGAAGTTGACCTGCTATGTTTCTACTAGACACTGGCTTTTTTTTGCTGCCACAGTCATTTCTCCTTCCACACTAGGAAAGTGAAGGTGACGTGAGCGAGTTGCAATCTAGAACTATGCTGCTAGATCAAATCCTACATACTGGACCTTTAATGGGGTATTCTAACCATTTAGTGTTGCACCTCGATAAAGTTGGGGGACTCACAAGAGACAGAAAGGATGATTGTAATCACAGCAGTAGAAGCCAACTTTTTCTAAATTTTGGGTATGGATAAATTATCCTAGATTTCCCATAATTCAACATTTTGGCAGGTTTTGTTAGAGGTGCCTCGCATGGTAGATGGCCACGTATTTCAAACTTTAGTCTCCAAGTCTAAAATGATCCAGGGTTACCCGGATTGAGGTTACCTTTCAAACTTTTTGAAAACTCCTTCAGACAAACTTCAAAACTTCAGACAAAAAGAGAAGTTATTCTCATGACAAGTCTTGACTTACCTGCATGACATGGAGTGTCGCTTTAAGATCTCACCTACAACAGTTTATTTTTTAAAAAGTGTTTAAACACTTCATATTAGCTCTAATTAAAATGCTGCATATAGATATGTGTGAAAAAGGAATTTCCCCTCGAGGGATGAATAAATTATCTCATCCACTCTAACTTTTAGCTTTAATATAATTTGAACAGGTGAGTCCTATAAAAACTCAGACTCGGTACAGTTACCATAAACGGGGAAATTAGCTACAGAGACCAAAACTGTTTTTTGTACCAGGCTCTAAACATGTTTATTTCTGCTGTGAAGCTGGACATTTTAACAAGGGTTAACCTCAAGTGGCTGTTCAAGGAACTGCAGTTTTTGACGGCACTTATGCATAGGCTTCACTTCACAGCCACCTCAGTAGCCCCTTGACTTGCACCCATAATGTTTCAGGGGAATACGTTTTCTTTTGTAAAACGCAGTGGATGACTGATCAACAGAAGAAAAAGACCGATGTTTAGTGGAGGAACCTTTGAGAGTCTACACATCTGGACACTGCAACATCTCAACAACAACAGCAGTTACCACGTTCTGTCACACACTCTGGATTGGACTGAGGTCTGGACTCTTCAGCTTGTTTGTTTGTTTGAAGCCATTCCCATGTAGCTTTGACTTTTTGTCCTCCCAGCATTCAACTCTACTGAGAGACTCCAGCAGGATTTCCTCCAGGAGTTCTCTGTTTCACACAAACCTTTCAGGGCCCGTTGGAGCGAAGCGTCCCCACAGCAGGATGGCGGAGGCAAACGTGTGTTCGGATTACACCAAACGCATCTTAAGTACGATGGCTAAAAACAGACGGATGTTCTCTTCGACTTTGTTTCAGAGTCTTCCACATGCCCACTGGTAGATTTGTAACTTCCTCCGTACCTGTCTGCTACAAAGCTTCAACTGATGAAGTACCAGCTGAACGTCATGTGTCTCTTGTTGGTCTCTGTCACGCTTGAGGATCTTAACACAGGTTTGGTTTTATTGTTTGAATCTCTTTTTCTTACAAGAAGCACTCCTGTTACTGTCTTCCAACCCTTCCAGATCCAGGTGTATTTAACCAAAAATTACTTCTCACACCTCAAATACACACTGGCAACCTCAAAACATTACGTGACTTCTAAGAAACAATTGCCTCCAATAGACAGCAGCCATTTTGACATGAAATAGTAAACACAGGTGTTACCAGTGATACTAAATAAGGTTCCGTCCCATTTATTGCAGCAGAGACTTTCCAGTGAGCCATCATGCAGCACGGCAGCCCTGACTCTGGTAACACCTGTGTTTACCTACTATTTTATGACAAAATGGCTGCTGTGAAAAAGGTCTGCAGTGATAAAGGTGTATCGCGATAAAGGCAGTGACACTTAGTTATGCAGTGACTTATGTTTTATATTTGTACTAAAGGGATAGTTTGGATTAGCGGGCTTATAAGTGACTTATCCATGGTCAATTTATTAGCTACCGCAGATGGTGGCCAGTTGAGCTATACACTTTTGTGGACGAGGTCAGCAGAAAAATGTGTGAGCCACATAAAAAAACCCTAAAAAAAAATCAATATCCATTTAGGTGTACACTACAGTGAGCATGTTTCACTGCCTTACCTTGCTGTGAAATTTGCAGTGTAATACTCAGTTGGTCATAGGTGTAAGAATACGGAAATTCTACAGCTGAGACAATTTGGCTTGAAGAGAAAGGGTTCTCTTGAACACATACTGATTTAAAAAAAAAAAAAAAGTTTATATGGCTAAAATGTGTTTTTGTGCTGACCCTGTCCACAGCAGCACTTTGCTTTACTTCTGGACTTCTGTCTGATTCTCTCTCTCGACTATAGATACCTCATACAACCCCACATCAAAAAACCTGAACTATGACTTTAATGTGGATCCATTTTAGAGTTTTTTTTTTTTTTCCCACTCTGACACTGAAATATTTCTGCAGGTGGTATCAGCGGTGGTATCTGCTGTTCAACTTGACCTAACATTGACTTGTAAATGTAAGGAGGCATTACATCATTAATATTAAATCTAGTTTTATATACATATATATGCACTGTGACTATTTGATATGCTCATTACTTAAACTGAATATAGATGCATTACTCTTGTGGCATTTCTACCTGAACAGGCAGCAAACAATCTGTCTTACATGTTTGCATTTTATGAAATAACTTGAAGAGTGTCAGGATGAAAAACAAAACTGAAATCACTACTTAATAAGAAAATAAAGAATACAGATAATAACAGTGCACAGATAAGTATCCTTACTTAGGCCATGTCTGTATTTACTTACATTATGTTCATTGTTAGAGTGAAATAATTAGGCTGTAGAGTTGACAGCATTTACTGAGATCACAGGTTTCCTCATGAGAACAAGACTGAAACAAAACTGAGAATAACTCCACATTTTTAAGATCAGCTGAATATATCCTTACTGTAAAGTAGTGACACACACCAAACTGAATTTAAATGCATAGTTAATCGTCCCCTATCCACATGTGATTATGAGCACCCTCCTCTGTTAGAGACACGGTCCTGTGGGGTTAAAGGTGCTCAACAAGGACCTGACATATCTTATCAATTCAGCTTATTTAAAAAAATGTTTTGAACACCCAACCTATCTGGTGACCGACCTCGAAATCGGTTGAAGGAACACAAGCAGAGAAATGGGTGTGGAAATATATGTACACATTTTATTTAGAACAGAGACGCAGCCTCGGGGTTAAACAGTGACTGGCTGCAGCATCTATACAAACATCAAAATCACTCTCTCACACACATACTATCATCTACCTGCAGGAACATTCAGAGCCAAACATTTGGCAACACCCTCAACGTAAAGGTGTGTACATCGAGACGCGGTTGACGGGGATTGGCAAAGTAGTCATCGGTAAGCACAAACATCAAGACAAACTGTTGACTACCACGTGTCATAAAAACGGTTTTATCGGAACTACAGATCCTACATATTGATAATTGATAATTTGTGGACGCATGCTCGAAGGCTTTCAGACTTCATTGCCTTGCTTGTGACCGTTTACGTGAAAAGTAGGAAAGCTACATTGAAAACAATAATAAAAAAAAAAAAACAGGTCAGTGATTTGCAGAGTGGTTAGCTGTAATAGCAAAGTGTGTGATGAAACATGCAGCATCACTTGTAACATCTGCTCTGGAATCATCTTTGGTTTTCCAGGTCATTTATGAATGGGATGGGGCCAGTGATCCTCAGACACCACCCTCTTAATTGTCGTATCTTTGTTGTCCAACGCTGCCATCATTAATTGCCTCAACTTTTCTATCACACTTATTGGTTCTGTTCACAATCCCACTAGTCACTTCACTACAGAGCTGGCCAGAGCTAACATACTGATATCCAGAAATCTACACCAAACCACATGACTGAAGGTGTGGCGAGCAGCTCTATAGTGACGTGACTGAGAAGAATGTGTCCAGAAAGTGACAGAGAAGCAGGACCAACCTTTTAACATTTTGTACGTTAGTAAAAAGTCAGATTTACATGTGTGCAGCTCATAATGTTTAACAGTCAAAAAATAGGAACGCCAAAGCAAAGTGAAAACTGGATCTTAAGGCAGTGTGGAGACGTCTTGTCAAAATGTAGAAACATTTCAGCAGAGCCGCTCAAGGCTTTGAAGACACGAGGCTGCGTTCGTAGGCGATATATCACACAGCTGAAATCGAGTCGCGTTCTCACAACATTTAGGATTTATGTTTTACTTGCTGTTTAATATCGACTATACCGTCTATGAAAAGGATTGTCAGAGTGAAGGGGAGTGTTGAGTGACTTTTGATTGGCGGTCCTGCACTGACAGGCTCTGTAAAGCGTCTGTGTGTGGGGGGGGAGACAAAAACGTTAGCCCTTAAAAGGAAATTTGACTGTACACACTAAATAACTTAACCCACTCCTACAGTGGCAACCAAACATTTTCAGTCCTCAGATGACAACTTTATAACTATATATGTATGTAAATATTTATATATATGTATGTGAATATGTACACAACAGAAAATATAAACAGAAACTCTGTGCATGGAAGGCAAAAGGAACTTTTCTTCATTCACTAAAAACTTCACGTCAGTCCGGTGCAGTAACCTGTGGGAAAGTGTTGTAAACGAGACACTGGGCAAGAAAAAGAAGGGGGGGAAAAAAAGAGGAATGACACCCACATTTAGGGATGCACATACAGTACGTCGTGTCTGTGCCCACGAGAGCGGAATCGGTGTTTCAACTTTGTCTTGATTCGAAAGCGATGTGACCGAGATCGGTAAGTACTCCGCTGATAACGCCCAGGTCTATGAACGTCTGAAACACGACTTTAAAAACCTGATGTACAGGTTAATACACTGAAAGAGATCCTTTACAAAGTAATGCGTTACCGGAAACAGCATCAACTTGGTCCAAGAAAAATGCTAAAAATAGAAAAAAAGTGTGATGGAAAATTCTCCTTATGTTCTTCAATTTCACCCAAACAACTTGAGCAATCTACAAACTTACACACAGGCCAGGGTTGAGTACAAACAACACAGGCATCTATCATACCCCACGCTCACAGAAGGTGGAACTCGGAGAAAGGCACGACTCGGGGGGGGGGGGGGGGGGGGGGGGGGGGGGGGGGGGGGGTTCAGTCTCGGAGGTTACTACGGTGAGAGAGGAGGGAGCGTCTGAGTGCCTCCTTCCACCCAGAAGCTGCGTAGCGATGGTATCGCCGACGAATGGACGGGCTCGCTCGAGGGTTTACTTGTGGTTTGATAGACCTTGTAAGATCCTCGCATTTGTGCTGCATATGTAGGCCAGCGCGGAGCTGGGGTCTGGACACGATTCAGATATCATCAATGAGCTTCAGTCTTTAGAAATTTGCGCTGACGTCAGCACTCCACGGCGCCAGGGATCCAACGAGCTCGTCTTCACTTAGAAGACAATGAGCTCGGCAGAGCAACAGTGCGTGCAGTGGTGGTGGTGTGTTTATTGGTGTGCTGGCCCGGCTTGATGTAACCTTTGACATGATCGGATCACTGTAGCTGGACTCTGTACGCACAGATGAGGAGCTTGACCTGAGGACCGGAGATCAGAGAAAAGAAACTGTTAGCGCCACAAATGTTTCATCTTTCTTATACTGACTGAGGTGACAGTGTTAGTTCTGTTTTTTTAAACTGGTGGAAAATAAGAGTAACATTTATGTTAGAGCTTAAGAGTAGGGTTGATATATTCTGTACACAAAGACCAAGAGCAGCACTGAATCGATCCTTTTAAGTATCGCCTGTGGATCAAATCCTGATTTATCTTAATCCTCTGTGTCACAGCTCCATTGTTGTCCAAAAACACATCATATCATGTTGCTTCATTGCCACGAGCACACACACACACACACACACACACACACACACAGATTTATTTTGAGTCAATCCCCCACACACTTGTCCTACTGCTGCAAATACTCACTTGTGTCTACAAATGCATTATTTACTGTTTGAGTAATATTTAAAAAAAAACAACAGCATCCAGCTGTGTGGGGAACTTTCTGAGCCTTTAAAAAAAAAAAACTACATATTTGTAGCCTGCTTTGAAAGATTCATGTCTTCCAGGAATGGACAGGATTGGGCTTGAGTGTCACTGACAGAGTAGGAAAGTTGGAAAACACAGTGACAGCCTTACGCCCCAAAAAGAAAAGTATAAGCCAGCAACACTTAACAGACGCTCACTTCCTGCATTTCCTTGATGAAATCACTTTGTCTGATCGACTGATTATATCAACTTCCAGCCCAGGGTGAATGAAAATGAAACCACTGATTTATTTTATCAAGGTTTGGAGTGCATTTCAACCCAGACAGGAAGACCTCAGCCGTTTCTCTCGACACCTCTGCACCACTGGAAGTTTTGCTACAAAACTGTACCCCCTGAATAAAGTTTGAGACAGAGCGCGAGCTCAGAGGGCACAGGCGGTCTTGCTTGATTCTGGATGCTCGTCAACTTTGACAGGAAACTGGCAAGCTGTGTTATTTGTGAGAGCTAGCTAGGTAGCTAAAACTTTTGAGACTCTCAGCTCCTCGAGGCTTGAAAGGTCTCTGGGAGAACTCTGTGTCTTATTCCTTATTCACTAAAATACTGTGAGGTGAGGTGGTGTCGGGTTCTGCTGCAAGTACAGGTAAGAACATGAAATGAAAGTGCACTCTATTCCAGGATTGCATTATGTTGCGACCAAAGCTGAAAGGAGTTTAACTCCTTCCCGCAGCAGACTCTCACTGAAATGAATGAGGAGGCTGTCTTTTTCGACGGCGGGGTATCGTCTTCATCGAGCGTGGCAGCTGTGGTCAGCTTGCCAGCTGCACCTTAATGCAAGTCTTAACAGACGAATAAATGTGTCAAAACATCCATGAAACGAGAGCTGAGACATAATTCACTTGTCCGCTGTCCTTCTGTATACTCCACATGATCCAACACTTCTGTTTCCACCACGGTTAGCTACATTCTGTCCTTGCAGTTGCTCCGTAGACGCGCGTCTCCTGCCCCTTCTCTTTGGCCGAGAGGGCTACTCCATCCTAGCTGCTCCTTATGCGGACATGTGCAAGCATTACCTGACTGACAGATCTTTAATCCTTCCTATAAATGGCTGAAAATGTAAACACCAAAAACAGACACCGTGGTGGCCTGATTGGCAGCAGATGCTTTTATGTGTGTGTGTGTGTGTGTTTAAAATGGCGCCTGTGTTGGTGTTACTGTATATATGCGTCACCTTGGCTGTTGGTGCCTCTGCTAGACGAATGAAGAGTCTGTTGATGCCAGGCACCGGGCTGAAGGAGTAGATGAAGTGACTATCCTGGATGTTTGAAAGACAAATATGAATAAATGAGCATAAACATAAGCGTATTGTCACTTAACACAACTGTTTTAATAAATAACTGTGTGTTCACTTGTAAGTAATCTACAATGAAGGAGGTAATTACTCAATGTATGAATGTGTGATTGCAGAAATCAAAATCATCTTTTGATCTGCTGCTATTCTAATTTAATTTATCTGTATTTTAAGTGTAACTAAATTTGACGTAATAGTCTGAACCAACCAGGAAGATGGGCAGCTGGAACTTGTCGTTCAGAACCACGGCGTGGACGCTGCACGGACCGCAGAGCCTGGCCGTGATTTCATTCAGGAAGTTAGCGTGGAAGATGAAGAGGAGGATGCCTGAGCCTGGAGTGGGAGGGAGGGAGGGACAGAGAGTATTTGTGGCAGAGGAACAAAAGAAAGGATGTTGTCGTGGTGCTGATGGACTCTGATGGATCAGCTCAACAACAGAAAAAACTGTGTCTTGATGAACTGCAAATAGGAAGTTTGTTTTTTACCCTCTGGCTGTGGCTGTGTCTTGAATCCAAACTCCATAGAGAAGTCTGGCCCTTCACAAAGCCTGTGGCAGGCAAGAGGGAAGACGGGTTCTAGCAGCACCAGACGAGACTCAAAGTACGCTCGGATTGTGTCTTCTGCCACACTGGAAAGCCTGAGAGACGTGTAGAGGAAAATGACATGAATCCCTTAAATGTAAAATGCAGTATAAAGTTTTAAAAACTGCCGTGTAAACAAGCCTTTATTGCTGTCTTTCCTCAAACACACACACTACTGTAGGAGTCCATCCTTTCCCCATCATCAGTGTGGAGTTGGAAGCTATGCTTATCACTCACATGCTGATGTGGTCCTTGATGAGATCGCACACCATCAGATTGTTGCTGAGCTTGGCAAAGTACATGGCGGTGTTCTTGTGCTTGGACAGGATGTTGCAGTCAGCTCCGTTCTCCACCAGGAGGCGCACTACGTCAGTGTTTCCTCTCTTGCATGCCTGAAGCGAAGGACGGGGAAACATTTAACCAACACAACCTGCATCCTCCTGTAAATCCCTCAGGATAAGAAGACTACATTACATTTAGAAGAATAGCTGAGCTCTCAGCAAGAAAGAAATGTTGAATCACTCCTTTAACAATATGCTTAAACACTTGTATCTGGTGCAAGTGGTCCTTGGCTTCATTGTTCTGTGTCAGACACAGACATCTGTGTGAGACGTGGCATTACCTTCATCAGTGCTGTCTCCCCGCCTAGTGTCTGAGCGTTGACATATGAGCCCGCCTCCAGCAGGATAGCAACAGTTGTCAAGAAATTCTAACAGAGATGGAAATAAAAACAAATGAGTCCGAAAATACAAAGTGACTGTCCGCACACGAGTACTGCGGTACGACAGTGCCGCACATTAAGCGTAAATAAAATGCACACATCAATACTATGCATCAATCAATCATCAATCAGTTTTTGTCAAGCTGACAAGATTTGCTAGCAAACTGTGGCTTATTTAAACATGGAGACAGCCAATATTTGGTCTAATATTTACTCTTCTTTTCGAGTGGCTTGTCGCCACCAATTCCTGAGAGAAACATCTGAGATTTCAATTGCCGTCAGCGTCACAGTAATATACCCTCTAAAGGACCCTCTTCCGATCTTGGGTGTGATGAAGTTACCTTTTCAGCAGCGTGCATCAGGGCCGTGGTGCCATTCTTCTGGCGTCCATTCACTCTCACCCCCTTCTTTATCAGCAACCTGAGGATGTCGTCCTGTCCCCCCGCTGCTGCCAGCATGCTCAGGGACATACCACTGACATCCTGGAGACAAAAAAAAAAAAAACCCTACAATGTCAGACACAAGGGGCTAAAGTGAGCAGCTTCACACCGTCCTGCTGTGGATGTTAAGAAGGGAGAACCCCCCCAAAAACTTAAACCAAACATTTCTACAAGGTTTCCCTCAGAGGGCACAATGCTGCCTTTCTGCAGTCACATCATCTGTCAACACTGTTGACTCCTGTATGATGCTACAATGTTGAGCTATTAAGAATGGTGTTAGTCCTGCACTTGCATTTTGTACATTTACTTGACGTTCATGCTGCAAATAGGATGCATTCTAATGACTTATTAATGATGTGATCCCAAGATTTTGGTCCGAGTCACACTAAATCCCCACATGGACGACCAGAGCAACACAAACAAACGAAAAAACGTAGTGATCTGTGGTGAAGGAGTTAAGCCATATTCAACTTCTGGGGAAATGTTATCCGATGTCACGCTTGCAGTTGCCAAACACTGACATTAAATGCTATCCAGGTGAACTTTATGGACTAAACTAAGATACCGTAGCCTTCTGGCTTGGTTTAATCAAGTATCCAGCTTCTATGTCAGAAGAGTCATGAAGACGTTTCCTGGTTTGTGATGGATACAGGGAGAGAGAGCATTGGTTTAGTGACACTGACACTGAATGGGAGGATAGACCCTTTCCTCCTTCTTTGGTTCATCAACAAAACTAATGGCATTCCCATCGGCCTCTGCTGCACGTTGGGTATACTCATGTTCAGCAAATGTTAGCATGCTAACATGTCAAACTATGATGATGTGTTTAACCCATGGTGACACCAGTGTAACAAGCGCATTGAATGTCCCAGACTCTTCTGTATAAAGCTTTATGTAACAACACAGACAACACTTTGGGAATAAAAAGTGTTATTCTGAAAAAAAACTTTAGAAATGTGGTCCACTTGGTCTGTGGTATAACCCACATCATTTTCCTTTAAGGATAAATGGGTCTGGGTTCTTATGGGTTAACAAAACCGTAAAAAAAACCCCAAAAAATACACATGGCTATTTCATAACAAAATGTTTTTGTAAGCCAAGAATCATTTTATTGTACAAGCAGAAGTCATAGGTTCCTTACAATACTTGATAAGCATTAACTGAAGGCATCATAATTGCACCAGAAAGAAGAGTAACACGCACTGTGTGCTTATACAATAGCAATGAAAGAAAGTCACCTACTACAGAAAACATTTTTTTATTTATTTTTTTTGCTTTGCAACATCTAACAGCAATGGTAGTGCCTGAAAGATAATTTATCATTTGAAACACCACTGTATCTGGGGTGTTACCCCAACTACTGTATATACTGCAAAACAGATATACCCCTTTCACAAGGAGGCAATGACACGGGGAAAACCTATTTGCTGTTGGTGTGAATGAGTTAACAACCCTGCTCACGGTCAGGATTTTAGGTCATGTCTGAACTAATTGCTTTGGTATGAAAGGGTGAACACTTGTTACTCTACACAGGTTCACTACAGATACTACTGAGGATAATACAAAATATGCTGTCCGTCACAAACAGCAACAGTGCTATCTGGAGCTCGTAACCATAACTTCTGCTCCTTTTGACCACAAAGAAAATTGTTAAAACTGCTTTAGACTGCATGTTAAATGCAGTGTAAAAAAATACACTGTGGTGACCAATTTTTAAAAATTCTTTTTTAAATTAAATGTTTAGCCAGGACTAGTCGCAAAGCCCGTGACCAGCCTGCTATTGTCAGTTTTAAACCTTCAGCAAGGTTTGTATGTGAAAGAAAAAAAAGGGCTAAAATAAAATGTATGCAACATAAAATTCAATGAAGTACTATAATTAAATGTGTAATTGTTTTGGATTTACTAATCTGCATTCTAAATTTTCGGTGATAACAGTAACAACAATCTGAATATAGTTAACATCTCGTCAACAGGGAAGGAAACTAAACTTTTAAATAATTGTCTAAACTCTGGTGACATCAAGGTATTATAAATCTTGTCATCTATTAACTTTTGTAAAGACCTTGTGAGATGCAATCAACATGAACTGGGGAAACAAATGTAATACATCAAATAATCAACATAATAAGGCAATCTGACCTTGGCAACTGGATATGAATCCAGATAATAAGAGCTTAAAACGAAGTAATACAAATGAGATGTGGTGGTGTTTTCTTTTTTAACCTCAAATTAGAGTATATCGAATACAATAAAGTACTAAAATGTTCTACACAGTTGCTGTATAGTGATACAAAAATACAACCAAACCTTTTGGCAGCTTATTAAAAACAAACACAAATGAAGATAACATTGATTGACAGGATCCTCAAAGGGGGGAAAAAAAGGAAGAGGTATACACACGTAGCTCCTAATTCTCTAACATCAGCAAGGAAGGTGTGCCATTACTGCTGCAGGCTATCAGGGGCCATCTACAATATAGGCTACTGGCTAAAGCAATAGTATTATACATTTGGGCCAGGCATTTGAGAACTATGTAGAGCAAGTCGCCGCACATCTATCACGTTGGAGGGACTGGTGGCAAAGATTTGCTGGTAAGATTTCTTCTTTGATCATCAAAATTCATAAAAATGCTTCTGCAAACAGTACAGGCAGAAAGATAGACGCCTAAGTTTTGAAGTAAAAGTAAAAATCTCTCTAGAAATGTACAGTCACTAAGACTACCCTTGCCCAGAGTAGGGTGTGAAATGCCCTGGTCACGGTGGCTGGGGAGTCCCAGACAATTGTGAATGCGTTCACCATTTTCACAAATATTGTGTTTGAAATTCTGGAAGCGTGTTTGGGTACCACATCAGCTTATTGCCGTAGCTAATGACTTGTGGCAGACCGAAAATCCTGGAAAAAATAGGTTCACGTTTACTAAATGATTACATATTTAAAACTCAAATATTTCTAGAGATAACTGGAAATGATTTAACAAATTGACAGTGTTACATATTTGACTATGTTACATACATGTATGCAATCTAACCATATTAAACACCAATATTGGGTTTTTCTGAGCCAAAGCTACAGTTCAAAACGGTAGCTTTTTTCCCACCAGTTCTGAATATTCATGCAACAGTACAGTAATAGCTTGGTCCATTGGACATGATTCTGAATATTTCAAGAATTTCTGAAAAAGTGTGATGGGCAGAGCAGTCTGTAAATGTCATGATCTGTACAGCTAGTGAGACCAAGGTTCACTGACGGTACAATTAATTCTGCAGAATGCAGAACCTCCTAATAATTTGTGTTTAAAGCCCTCACACAGCTCTGAAATGTCACTGGTCAGTGATGTTCATTACAAATATTTACAGGGACAGATAAACAGGACCATCCCACTCAATGTTTGGATTATGAATTTCTGGTTCCTGTCCTCCACTTTGTTTGGAAGCAACTGGATGTCCTCTTCTTTTCATTGACTGAATTGAGTTATGCACAAAATATTTGACTTCCCTCCATGTTCTGCTATTCAAGGCAGGTTCAGCAGCTAAACACGCATCACAATCCTTTTTGCCTGGCACTTTCACCAGTTTACAGAAGTCTCCAAGTTGACGCCTCACTGCTGCTTGCTCCTCCTCACTCCATAATCTCTTGTTTCTCTTTTGAGGCTTGGCAGCTGGAGTGGCTGCAGTGGGCATGGATGTACTTTCCTGTCCCATTAGTGTTCTGCCAGGAATACTGGGTCTATGAATTGTTGGGACAACCTGTGCATTTGTAGGGCCTCTGGATGGGTTTGTGGGGTAAGCTGGTGTATTTGAATGATTTAGAGGTGTGAATGAAGAAACGATAGGCCTACTTCTGTCATTTAGTGTTGAGTATGTAGGAATTAATGGTGAACTTGGAGTATTCAATGGTGTGAATGTAGGCACCATTGAGGTACTTGGAGCATTAAGGGTAGTGTAAGTAGGAATCATTGATGAACTTGTAGTGTCCTGTGGTGCATACACAGAAGGGGGTGGCATACTTGTGGCATTCTGTGTATAATGAGGAGACAATGGCATAATTATGTTGTTCTCTGATGTGTATACAGGAGGCATAAGTGCATTGGTAGTGTTGTGTGGAGTAAATGTAGGAACAACTTGTGTATCAGTAGCATTGAGTGGCGTGAACGTTGAAATCAATGGTTGGCTTGTATGGACCATATTTGTACTAGTAGAACATAAGGATGCATAACTTGAAGTAATTTCTTGGGGGAATGGTGTTGAGGATTCTCTTAAGTTGGTTGGCGGCACCATTGTCATACAACAATCTGAACTTTCTGTCAGGTCATCTGGATGCACTCTTGTCATACAAACAATGTTTGTGTCTTCCAAATCTTTCTTTGTGGTTTGGATGGCAGTTTTCGTACTCTCATTTACATTCCCTTCAGAGTGTTGCTGGTTATTTCTCCTCCGTATCGTCTGTAGTGTGTTGTGTACGTAGTTTTTGACATCTGTCCAAGATCTTCCACCAAGATCTGGTTCAGCGGCTATGCAAGCATTGCACTCCTTTTTGCCTGGAACCTTCATCGTTCTGATAAATTCACATAAGTAACGCTTCACTGCAGCCTGCTCCTTCTCAGTCCAAGGTCTTCTCTTTAAAGCAGCCTTCTGTACAGTTCCTAAGAAGAGCATAGAGAATCGTGGTTACAGAAGAGAAATAGAATCTTCATCGAATTTAGAATTCAGTAGTCTCCAGAACAAGCAAATAAATCAACTTGGAGCAGATACTACTAAATTACAAATGTTAACTATACTTTGTAATCAAAAGGATCCAGAGGAGGAAAGGGTGCTTACCATCTCTAGCAGTTCTAGGTGGACTTGATGGCAGTGTTTGATCTATCTTAAGAAGTTGTTTGCTCACTTCCTCCAGCTGTGATGGATTTCTTGAGAGCCTGTAACACTCCTGGCTGCTCCTTCCTACCAGTTTGGCCACTTTTTCCAGTTCATGTTCAGTGAGGCTCATTAGCTGCCAGCAGCTGGCAATTTGCTCTCTTAATGAGGAGGACAGAAGTGCTTCTGGGTTTTTAACACCACATTCCATTGCAGCCCTCCGGAAACAGTCCAATCCTCTGATGAAGGACGGACCTTCAGTCCTCGCAAACAAATATGGGTTAGTTTTGGACACACCTGCTTGTTCTCGATTTTCGATGAGCAAGTCGATTGACAAAACCATCCTTTCTGTTAGCAAAACGAGCATGTTCCTCCCATACTGACCTTCTAGTTCCAACCTGGTAAAACTGGCACCAAGGTCAAGCTCCAATTTTGTGCTTTTTCTTATTTGATCTGCAGAGGGCACAAATGTTCCCCTACTCTTTTTACAAGTATAGGTTTGCAGGAGCATTCTACCAATATTGCCTACTCTTCCTCTGTTAAACAGACACACATCCGCTAGAGTGGCTTCACTGAGCTTTTTCCATGTTGACAAACTAGGACTTTCTTTCAGCTCCTTCCTGGCTTCATCTTCTTCCCCTGTGATAAACCTGTGAAGTTTTATCAAATCTTCTGTCACAGTTGATTTGTCTACTTCCACCTTCTTGACTTCTTGCTTTAAAGATAATGCAAGAGCTTTGCGAGTAAAACACTCATTCCATTTTGTATCAAGAAGGTGTATGAACTTTTTCACTTCACTTTCAGTGTCACTGTCTTCTGTCATGCGACTTTCCCCGAAAGCTATTTCTGCAGCTCGTTTCAAAGAGTATCCAATCTTTGAGACAAGGGAAAAGGTTTTAAACTTACTGGAACTGGGATCAAAACCACTAGCTTTTTTAGCCCCTTCAACGGCTAATTCAAATCTGGATGGTAGACATACTTCATGCAAGTACTTCACACTCTTATCAAGCTCATTTACAGCGAGCACAAATCTACCCAGTTCCCTCATCTTTTGTGCAATATAAGCAAACTGAGACTTGTCATGGTCATACTTAACAGCCAATGCATTGCCATATTTACAAATAAGTGGGTCATTTCTGATATGCCTCGAGATGTCATCTTGATGCATGATGTGGATGATCTCCTCACAGCCTCCGGTTAAGAACTCTGACATTGGAAGCAGCCGGGAAGCAGCACTATCACTCCTTTTTGTCCTTTCAGAGGATTTCTGATCTCCTTTCCTGGCCTTACATGACCGCTCATGTCTCCACAAATCAGTTTTGCGATAAAAAGCAAAGCAGTGCTGACAAGGCAGAAAGTCACGGACAGATACGCTAGGATTTTTTATCTGCTTCTTAGTGACAATTTCCCCCTCGCCACTTTTGAGAACTTGGCAATTATGTTCATAATCTCCTTTATTACGGATTTGGTCAAGCAGATTCTGTCTGACTTTGGAACCTTTGGGAAAGTGTACTGCATGGGCAACTTCCGTTTCATCTGCATGTTTCCTTTCCAAATGCTTTGCGAGTTGTGTAAAAGACATTTTGCAGTACAAACAGAAGTGCTTTTTGCACAAGTCCTTTTTCTCATCATCTGCTGTGCTTTGTTTTGTTTCAAGCACTTTCTTACAGGTCCTTGAACTGGATCGTGTTGGTTGCTTCCTCTCCACAATTTTCCTGCAGCGACGCAATTGTGTTTTAGCAATGTCCTTTGTGTCTGACTCAAACAGAACTTGATCTGTACCAGACTGACTTGTGACCACATCTTCTGCCTCTTCACTTGAGTCATTCACTTCCGTGGTGGAACTTAGTTTGTTAGCTATTCCTTTTTGTTCTGTTTCCTCATCATCCCTTGTCAGCATCCCTTCTGCAGTTCTGGCTGAATTTGAATGATCAAAGTTAGGGTTAGGGGTTAGGGATTGCTTTCCTTGACTTTCCTGCATGGTAGCTGAATCACAAGCAGTGTTTTTGGATTCAGTTATATCCCTCTCATTTTCATGTTCCCTCAGTGTCATTTGCTCTGTGTTTGTACTGGACGGACTGCGTGGAATTTTTTCACCATCTTTTCGACCATCCAAATCTTGTGGGATAATCTCTTTTACTTTTGGAGTACCCTCTTCATTTCGTGCACTGTCAGGGTTAGAAGTCAACCTAAGATCATCACTTGAACTTCTCTCTTCAATCAAGCTCCTCTCTCCTTCATATGACTTCGTCTCACCAATAGTACAAGCCTGCAAAAGAACAAGTATATGTAAGACTCATCGCCAAATCAGACCTCATGAATAATTTGATTGAGTGAACTTAAAGCACAGATCCATTAGGAAGCAAAAAAAGCTCAAATTTGACAGTAATTTTGGCTGTCAAGTGGTGGTGATAAGTCAAGTAACATTATTTTAATTTTGCCTTTTCAAAATCCGTTGCACATTTTTCAGTCTCTTTAACGCATCAGCACCTTGGCATTGCCCCACCAAGATCCGGCTCATTCAAACAGAAGTCAATGTGATGGCCACACATCACTTTTTAGTCCAACATCGGTACCAAAAAAACCCCTGACACCTTTCAAATCTCCAGTACAAAAACCACATGTGACCCATTCAAGAATAGTTAATGGCTTTATTGGATCAAGCAGCGTTTTGACATTGTAATTGTCTAACCAAGTATATGTAGTCATGGGGTGTTGGATGAAATGCTACATGGAGACAACAGAATATGCACTGAGACTAGACCTACATTCATGGCTTGCAATCAAAACAAATGCTATGTACAAAATATTTATCTACAAGAGTGGTGGTGATTTAACACAGGTCTTCAATGTGGCAAAATAAAAAATAAATAAATAAATAAATAAAAACAATCAATGTCCAGGACTAGGCCAGGCACAGATGGCAAAACATGGAAACACTTAAATTGTGTTCAGCCATTCACATAACATTAAGTTTTTCATTTAGATGTGATGTTATGCTTTAAAATTTTTGATGCTAAGGCAAAAAAGGGTACTGAATACATAATGTTGTGCCATGATTATGATGATGATACATGTTCTAAAAACATATACAGTATGTACCTGCTTCAAAGAGTTCATCTTGTCCTGTTACTTCATGTGTTCAGTGGCTTTTTCCTTTGGCTTGTTCACTGCAAGGAAAAATGACACCAAAGTCTCTAATATGCACACATTATGATGAATATATAATGATGAATAGAATAGAATCAATGTACAATTAGACATACATTAAAGTGCAATTCTAAACAGTTTACGGTCGACACAATAATCTAGCTTAATTTAAGACGCTAAGAGCAGTGAGTGATTAGAGCAAAAAGCTTATGTCATCCAGACAACAACAGCAGCAGCAGTAAGATTTTATAAAACAAGGTGATTCCCGTTAGTGTTTTACATATTCTGCCCACAAAGAACAATACAGTTTAGGTTTAAAGTAAGTGGTATGGCCCTTTAATTCACTAATTAATACGCTGAGTATATTTAACTTTAAAACCTACCAATTACCAAACAGTTTTTGCATCATGAAATACAAACATCATCACTTAAAGGTCCAGTGTGTAGAATTTAGTAGCATCTAGCAGTGAGGCTGCAACTTGCAACCAACTTTGCAACAACTATGGTGGCCTCAACATGTAAAAAATAAAAAGTCCCCCTCCAGAGCCAGTGTTTGGTTTTTCCCTTCTGGGCTAATGTAGAAACATTGATATGGCAAACTCCATATAGGGCTAATTCTAACTAAAAATACATTTTCACATTTTTATTTATATTAGATTATTATCTATTCCATTTCTGCTTCTAAATACTACACAATGGACCTTTAATTTTTATATCATAAAAAAATGTAAACATTTGAGGTCACACTCTTACCTTGTTGCAGAAGCAAAGGTCCGTTGAAGGTGTGAAATCAGTTTGAATCAGGTTGAATATCAGTAGGCATAAAACAGTAAAGTCTGTAGATGTAGATCTTGAAGAGACTGATTCCTTTATCTTTCAGCGCTGTATATGTGGATTATTAAGACCCTCTGAATGTGATGGAATAAGAAGTCCTCTCAGCTACATCATGTAGCCACAGTGAGCCATTTCCCCAATGTTAAATTGTTCAGTATTCTCCATACCTGCTGACCTGGCAATTTATTAGAGGGTTTTCTAAGATATTCCAGAAGAGGTTCCAGAAGCTCCAAATTTGATCAAGTCAAATCAGAAACAGAGGATTGAAACTGAGACAGAAAATGTGCCTACTGGCATCTATTATGCGTCATAACAAATACCAGTGACATCTGCGCAAAGGTTAAAGACTGTGCTTAAAAACAGCTCAGATATTTCACATGGCAATAAATAAATAAATTCCTTTTTTTTTTGTTTGGGTTAAATACTTTTCAAATATTTTCAACCATATCCACCATGAAGTATAATTTCAACTCAGTGTCAGTTCATGTTTTTGCAATGTGGAGGACCTGGCTGGGAAAGTATTCAACCTTATTAGTAGCATTTGTGACAGCCTGTGTATAACAGTGTTATACTGGTCAGCCACAAAATTCACATTTTTTTTCATACCGTATTGCACAAACACTCCCACACATACACACTGGGGCAACCAAGGTGCGTGCTGAAAATTTTATAAAATGTGCTTTTGACTTGAAATTGAAGGCTCAAGAGATAAAGGTGTAAATCAAACATAAAATACAATCAGGCACAAGCTAGTCAGCAGATATAAATAAGGCAGAATATGGTTTGGGCAAAGGGTTGATTAAAAATGACAAAAACAAAACATTTCAAGGGGACAGAACATACCTCTTGGTCCAGATTGTAGTCCTCTTTAGAATTAAGTGCCAATTTTACAGCCATGTAATCTCCACTTTTCACAGCATCCCGCAACTCACCTGACAGGAACAAGGTAGAGCCAAATGAAGTTTGGAGATTACATTATAGATTTCTGTCTCTGGCAAAACAGTTGTTAGCTGATTGATGGCAAACTGACAGCCAGAGATTTTCTCGAGACTACATGTATTGTATACTTTCAACATAGCTCGGATACAGCTGTTAGCACCCAAACATTAACAACAATGGCGCCATTCCATTCTGTTTGACAAGCAGACCTCGGCTGCCGTTCAAGGATTTCCCCAACAGCAGGCGCAGCTGTTGGAGTTTTTGATGTCCATGTGATTACATGAACTATCTGGGGTGTTGTGGATTGGCTGCCTACTTGACACAGTAAGTATTAACAGACTGTTCACTACTACTTAATCCTGCACATGATATAAAAAAAACAGACATGCATTTGGATCTCAGATGGCAAAAAAGTGTACATTTGGTTCAAAATGGAGTTCAGGGAGGTGTAGATAGAGGCCAACAGTCCTCTACAGGTACATATTCACTAAATGGCGCCTATGATTGCATTTTAAACCGCTCTCTTAACTATACCCCACCCAAATGTTCAATTCACTAATAAATTAGATTTTTTATTTAAACAAAAAAATGGAAACACTCACTGGGAGATAAAGGTGGACCTGACAGGATCTCATCCTCTCCATTCAGATGTTTCTGGAAGTCATCCAGAGTCATCCAGTCCAGGTTCAGGTCCATCCCGAGACTCAAAGTGGCTTGGCCCTTGTCTGTAGTACAATGCACAGAGATAATTAGCTGACGGGCTGAACCCTACCTCTTATTCTGTCTGTAAATATTAATGACATTTATGTTTGTCTTAACACTGTGCTGTCTAATGTTTAATTTAACATGAACAACAATCAAACATCAGCATGTGCTCAGTGGCCAATCACAAACATACCAGATTTGTCAGCGCCCTCTGGTGTGTCCTGGATGTCCTGATTGTCATCACATGCCATGAAGAGTCTGGGCTCACTGTCCTCCTTCCTCTTCCTCCTGTCGTCTGTTGGGGTTTTCCTCTCCCAGCCGGGCCGCTGTGTATCCTCCGGCTTCTCCCTCCGCTCCCGGGATTCGTCTCCAGACCTCTGCTTCGCTGCAGAGTCCTCTCCTTCCCTCTCATCACTGTCCAGGGTGAAGCCGTAACTCTGGCCAGGCTTGAGGACTAGAGGAGGAACAAATTGTCATATTTTTTGGGAGATAACAAGCCTAGACGGCCTGTCATCCTGAATCACCATCACACACAGTGAAGATTTGTTTGAAGTTATGGAGGGACACATACTGTATCTCATGTGTCTGACATGAGAGAGCTGCACAGATACAAACAAAACAAACATGGAATCTATATTTATATTATGAGCTATTTTATTGCTCATCACCAAATGTTTTATATGTGTGGTGCCTGAGCATACCATCTAATTGCTTGGCCTTCTCCGTCTTCTCGGGTTCTCCTTTCTGAGCTGGAGAGTCTTTGCTCTGCTTGGGGTTTTTCTCAGACTTTCCTGCTACCTATTATCGGGGAAATAAAAACACAGCATTAACACACCTTGTTGTTTTCTTGGCAGACCACTGAGCAGCAGACAGTGTCAACACTGTGATGTGATGTCTTGACTTTTGGTTTTGTTTAGCACATTCGTATCAGATAGGAGAGGATAAGAGTTCTTCAGCCTTCTCCTCTAAAGACCAACATTGTTGTCAATGCCCGTTTCCTTTCTGCAGTGACTTCCTCTGGGCTTGTGATCAGAGAGAGGCTGGTGCGGCTTTCTATACAGCATGTAAACTGTTTTTTTCATTGAAGTGCCGACTAGAGAAGCACACGGACTTTATGAAGTGGAACATGCACATGCATGTGAGGAAGTGAGGACGTGTGTTAGATCTTATTAAGCCACAACTTTTCTGCACTTTTGGGAAGTTCAATGAACATGATACAAAACAGTAGAAAAATATGCATAGCAGTAACACTGTACCTTTGCAGGTTTGCTGGTGGTGGTGGTAGTGGGGGTGGGGGTGGTCTTTTCTGGGGTGGGCTGATGCACTGGCTGTCTGCGGGGAGCGCGGTCCTTAGCCTCGCAGTTTAATAGGAACTTCTCAAACAGGTTAGTGGAGCCTGTGGCATCTTTCGGTCCCAACACCGGCTCCTCTTTGGCCACCACCTCCTCCTCCTTGCCCTTGGTGCTGCCAGTTGCTGTGACAGAGGACGAGGAGGATGATGAGGATGCGGAAGCAGACGGGACTTTAGGCGGTGCTGACGAGCTCTCCTGCCCTTTGCTCTTGGCTTTCTTGTGCAGTGTGGAGCTGTCGCTGGAGTCTGACAGTGGGGCAGCTTCCTCCTTACTTTTCGAGGTGAGGCTCTTCAGTTTTTGGAGGCTACTTTCTTTCTGTGTGGCGTCGGGCTTTCTGTTCTTTTTGTCGTGGATGAGGTCCTTAATGCCCTGCAACTTTACTTCCCACTTCCCCTTCTTTTGTTTCGACTTGTCGTCCGCTCGTGACTTTTCTGCTGACTTTGCTGCAGTATCTGTTGATGCACTATCGTCCATTTGGGACTCTGACGCGCCGTCGCTCAGGTCATCTTCTAGAGGTGCAGCAGCCTCGTCTTCAGAAGTTTCGATTTTCTTTTCCTTCTTCCCTTTCTTTTTCTTCCCCTCCTCTCCCTTTTCTTTCTTATGCTTTCCTCCCTCCTTTCCCTTTTCCTTCTTGTGTTTTTTGGAGGGAACAGGCTCATCGTCGTCCTCTTCAGAGTCAACCACCCGCTTTTTTAATTCAGTTTTTTTCTCCTTGGGAGGAGAGGTTGGAGTCAGCGCTCTCTCTTCTTCTTCCTCATCAGTTTCTGGTGCCGGTAGAGGCCTGAACTCCTCCTTCCGTTTGTCTTTCTTTTTCTTCTTTTTCTCCTTCGGAGGAGGTTCCTCTTCTTCTTCCCGGATCTTTGTCTTCTTCTTCTTCTTTAAGGGAGCATCAGTTGGACGGTCTCTGTCGCTGTCACTTTCTGAGTCTGCATCAAACACGTCGCTCTTTGTTGGCAGCAGTTTCTAATGGGGAGAACCAGACAAGCAACATGACGTTGGATTAAATTTTGTACTTTTGATTTGTTGGTTTAAAGTTTTCTGGAGTTTTAAGATCTATAGTAGCTCTGTAGAGCTTGTAGTGCTTTTCTTTCATTTACATGAGAACGCATGTAGCATGGGTGATGCAATACACCAATAGTGTCACACTACTCCACTGACCTACAGGTGGGAATAACAAGCCAAGAGATGCAGCAACACACCAACAAGGTAAGAACATTGCAAGCTAATAAACAATGCTGCGTTTAAAATACTTTTCATGGTTTATGAGGAAGCAAATGCGCTCAGCATGTTTGTTAGATAGCGGGGACACAGACAAAGCTTTTTGGTGACTACTAACTGAACCTTTCTGTGTTTACAACAAAGATGCACCGGGCCACAGGGTTTGATGGTCAGTTATCTGATTAAAACTTACCACGCTTTTCTTGGTTTCTGCCTCTTTCTTGGCCTTAGCATCAGCCATGGACTTCTTAAACGCTAAGAGGACCTCACGACAGTCCTCTAAATGGGCCTCTGGCTCCCACGTGTCATCATCAGAGCAGTAATTCTTCCAACGGACTCTGTAGAGCACCTCACCCTGAAAAATACAAAGAGAGGAGCTCATCCACAACAACCTGACAGAGTGGCAGGTGGCTGTCAGAGTTTAACTGATGACTATTTCACCAGCAGACAGAGCAACACATTATCCAGATGATAGCTGAGTCTGACATGAATAATTATAGTGTTTGGAATGCAGATGATACGCTGTATAAGACAGGTTTCATGTCTTTTACACACATGTATGGACTTCTCATACAAACATCTGACAGTGTCCAACACTGGGAGACAACAGCACACGGACTGAAATGTTTTTCATGTCTTCACCTACGGAAACTGACTGATCAGCTCTACAAACTGACTGAAAGATCAATTTTTCCAATTTCTTTAGTTGGATACAACGTTGCACAACTTTGAATAGTGCTCTTGCCATGTCTACCAAGTTGCGACCCCACCAATAATTTGCTTATTATTTGCATAATAACAGTGCTTCTGTTATCATTCATTTGTGTTAACTTAGTTTCTCTCGATCCCTTTAATCTCAAACTAACTAGACTGTTTAAAAACAACTGTGGAAGAAAATCTAATTACTTATACTGATGTAAACAAACACAGTGAACATGGAGAAACCTTGTAAAAACACCCTGGTGCTCGCAAACACTTCCCCTTTCAACCCACCTCTACTCATCCACACAAAAGCACTCTCTCCACCTGTGGCACCATCTTGGGACAATATATATATATATATATATATATATATATATATATATATATATAGTTATTACAGGGGCCATTTATTATTTCTATATAAAATATATATATATATATATATTTTTTTTTTTACTTTTATCTAGTTTTCAGTATCTATATCTGTGTATAATAATAATAATAATAATAGTAATACACAAGTAGTTTATTCCTCAAATAAACAGACACTGCATGTGTGTTCAGACTCTTGTTGTGTTCAGCACTACAGTGTAATCAATGTGTCACATTATCATTTGTGTGAGATAAAGAGGTCAAATTGGGGAGTCCTGATGGAAAGAAAAAAAAAATCAAGAATTTAAGTTACTCATTAGTGAGTTCATTCAAGAAAGCAGGACCTGTAGTTGCTCAGCAGGATGTATACAGCTACTAAATATTAGTGCATGTTGTAACATAATTATGGCCGAGGTAGGTTGACAGATAGATATAATGTCAACATAAGTTCACGTGGCACGTTCTTACAAAGGCTTAGTTATTTTGCATATTTACCTGTTCGTGCACAGAAAGGTAAAAACGCGCTAGCCTGTCATTGTCATCCCGGCTACGGCGGTAACGTAACGCTAGCAGGCGTTACTACATTCACATAGGGAATTACGTTAACTGGCATTGTTTACCGACAGGCAATCTCACCATCCGATTTGTTTTATGCACTAGCATTATTCTCTGGATTGGTTTGCTCTGGCTATGCCGCCACCCATCGTGAAAATATGTGCAAGCTTGCAAAGCGTCCGTCCTTGGCCTCAGCGGGGGGAGAGGCGAGCGGACATCACGGGAGAAGTTGCACAGAAAAAAAACGATGCTAACGCTGTTTGTGGGAGAGCAGCGAGCTACGAGCACAAGAGTAATCACATAAGCGACACAAGAGCAAAGCAATGCATCAATATGCGCTTAAAATACACCGCATGTGTGCGTTAAGTTACAGGAGAGTGTCGTTGCACCGTAGTAGGTGGGCTATGCGTCGTGAGAGTGGAGTGAAAGCAATGCCAGCCATGTTTGCCAAGCTAGCCAGGCGGCTACGTAGCATTTAGCTCGCTTTACCTCTTCCACCCGCATGTCAATGATCCTCTCCACTTCGTACACATCTTCTCCCTCGTCTTGCTCGCTGTCCGCGGGCTCTACTTTGTCCGCCTCAGCCGCCATGGCCGCGGGCTGGTGCTGGCTTGCTGAAATGTAGCTATTTTGATTCAGCACTCGTAAAGGCCACGTTCACCGAGGCAGGACGCTGCCGTACCTGGCCGTACTCACTGCACTAGCTCTGCAGCTCGGAGGGTTATCGAGCAGCTACCGCCCGCTCTTACAAACGCTGCGTTCAAATGCTGCTCATAGCCTCCGTCCTGCTACGCTACTACTCAATCACAACCGCGGTGTTCAGCAGTTTGTGTTATTCTTTTAGTCATTTTGGTCGAAGCTTGTGAGCTGAGAAACTAGTGTGTGCTTCGAGATAGACAGGTAAAATTATTTAAATGAAACAATACACAAATGCGCGGTACCAATCATCAATAGACAGCAAACACCGGTAGAACCACATTTATCTGACGTGTTTTACGCCTTTAAAAAACTCCATCAAAGACAGGTATTTGTTACATGGATTACATGACGGCAAATTATAACAATAATAAAAAAAAACGGTTTTCTGACGCGTGGATTGAATTTTCTTTGTAATTTCAGATGCTAAGATTCAAAATTCCGACGTTTATAAAGGCAGCAAGCCACTCTGAATTTTGACAGAGAGCAATGAAAACATGGTGGACCGCTACTCTATACATCTATGCACAAGCCGGGCCGTCAGAGCAAGACGACAAGAGACCAATCTGACAGAAAAAAAGGTAAACATTTACAGCTTAAAGAAGGAGGTAATGTTATCATCGACCACATGCTGTTGTGTTTAAACACACAAAACTCAAAATTAAAGTTTTTAAGGCAGATGAATTTATTTAAACATCACACATGTACATGTACAACAATTAAAATAGTGAGTCGGCCACCAGAAATGCAAAAGAACTGTAAATCCTAAACATAAAAATACACATCTGCAAACAGCTTCACATGCATCAAGTAACCAAAGAAAATTCTAAATAAAAACGTACAAATGGGGGAAATGAACTCTCTAAATGCTTAGACTAACTATCATTTATCACCGCAGTCTTATTATTACTTAGAACTTGAATTTTGAGTATGTGTATGAACAGTTGTCTAGTGTTACAGCAATCACAGTGTAGCACAGCATCCTCAGTCCTCTCATTTCACACACCAAAAATGATTCTGAGATCAGCCAGGGAGAGTTTGGTGAAGGTGCTTCCTGTTCCTGACAGCACATTTTGGGCCAGCTCCTTCTTCTTCGCCTGCAGTGTGGAAATCTTCTCCTCCACTGTGCCTTCACACTCAAACCTGGAAGCGCACGCACACGACAAACAGGCCACCGCAGCCTTCAGTAAAATGAACTAACAATGAAGATGTGTGCAAATGAAGTTCAGTGAAGATTAAATTATTAGATTAGAACAAACCTATCAGTCTGTGGGTTTGTTTTCATTCTCATCTACATAACATGATGATGGTGCTGATTCTTTACCTGTGGATGGTGACATCTTTTGTTTGTCCAACTCTGTAGATTCTGTCACACGCCTGATCTTCCAATGCTGGGTTCCTGTCAGAGTTTACAGGGTTCAGAGGTTTAAAAACTCAACTGCTCTCATACTGTCACAGGTTTTCTCACTTTATGGGTTGCGTTGAGTTTGCCACTGTAAAGCAGCACCAGCACTATCTACAGATGTGCATCTCTGTGAAATGTGAATTTTTCTTTTCTATTATTTTGAGCATTTGGGAACTTTTTGTAATGGAAGAGCAATGCAAATCAAGTGTTTATGTCTTTTAAATAACATATTTGCTTATAAAATGTAAGCCTTTTTCACTGCAGCCAACACAGGTGTTAGCAATGATACTAATTAAAGTTCAGTAACCGTTATTGCAGCAGAGGGGAACCTTAATTAGTATCATTAGTAACACCTGTGTTGACCCGAGTATTTCATATCAAAATTCTGCTGCTGTGAAAAAGATCTATTGAAGCGTATATCATACTACAAATATAATATAATAATACAATAACAAGAGGTAAAGGTACATCAAGCAGTGGAAAAACCAGCTCTTATGCTCTTTATGTGTTGTTCATGTGAGTGTGTCTCTCACCAGTGCATGTCTATGAGAAAGAGGTGATTCCCACCAGTCAGGTTGAGTCCAACGCCTCCAGCACAAAGAGAAACCAGCATCACCTTTGGCAGGAAACCAGAAACACAGACTCATATTTCTATTCACTCACAATATGTTTAATGTTACACCGGCCGAAATCCAGTTATGAAGATTGATTCTTGGCAGTGCTCTGGAAACTGAAAACCCTTACCTGTGGTCCTTTGGGGTTAGTGTTGAATTCTTCCACCAGGTCCATGCGGTGTTTGGGGTTGACAGTCCCGTCTATGACAGCGTATCTCAGGCCCATCCGCTGCAGATGAACTGCCACAATGTGCAGCATGCTGGTCCACTGGGACACGATCACGCTACACATTATCAGAGAGAGAGAGAGAGGACGGCATGTGCATTACACGCAGTGCAGTACAACTGCAGTGACCACTTACAGGTCAACAGATGCTAGCAGTTTACAGGTCAATGAATGTAAAGTCTTTATACAGCGGTGGCTAAGGAAGGTGAATATGTATGACAGACGATCACGTGATCTTCCACTGCAGATGAACGTTTCCATGAAACCTGGGTAACTCCATCTGCAGAGGAAGACTGTGTGACACTGCTGAGGGCTCCAATAAACCTTCCGAGCTTGATTTGACTTTAATGTTTTACCTTTTCTGTCCATCACTCTTCTGCCTGATTGCTTTCAGCTCAGAAACAATAGCAGAGATCTGGAAGATTAAGAGAGAAGAATTAGTTGTTATGTTGTCGTGTTGCTGGGACCCTTGAACCGCTAAAATCCAACCACAAACATTTTTCCTGCCTCTGGTGAACAAAAACAATGATCACTTTCTGAGCAGGGGGCCAGTCTTTTTATCTTACTGCAGCAGATATCAAACAGCCCGCAAGGCACATTCTCACATTCAGGACCCATCTCAACCCTTGTCCCATTCGGCACAGCTGAGTAAGCCTCGGTCAGTTCTCGTCAATCATCGGTTTAAAAAACGGTGAACTGTGAAACCCACCTTGCTGCTCTCACAGGTCTCCTCGAACAGCTGTGAGGGGAAGCGGGTGCCATTAAGGGCCACGGTGTCCTTGGGGTCGGGCCCTGATGGTGACGGGCTGGAGGAGAGTGACAGAGCGTTGAGCTGCTCCTCCAGAGACAAGACGATCCCATCACCCTGCAGCTCCGTCGAGTCGAGAGTCTGAGAAGACAGACAGACCGCAGGAAATCAGTGCTTGTGCATACTATGCAGTTGTGTGTATTTATTTGTGTGAGAATGAAGACGAGTGATGTAGGTGTGCGTGTGTGTATACCTTTTTAAGAAGTGAGAGGTGACAGCAGCACTGTCGGAGGCGCAGCAAGAGGGACAGGATGTGGACGGTGCTGGACGCCTGTTGGGGTTGCTTGGAACTCGACAGAGCAGGGTCAGTCTGGGACATACCAAACTCCTTGGCCACTGAGGACGGAAGACACACACACACAGCACCATTAGTAATAACATCACACGGAGTCTGATTTAAAAGGCCATGTCAGACTTCATTCACCCTAATGAAAATGAATGAATGAATTTCTCAACACAATATCATTTCTGTGCAATGTTTTATTTTGTGCTCAAATATAATTTCATATAATCACAGTCACACCTCTCACAATAACTAGGGCAGTATTAATGACACATGCTGCCCGTTGAGGACTCTAAATCAACCAGCTGATATCTCACCTTTGTCAAAGGGATTGGAGCTGGAAGTGTTTCCCTTGTTCACATCATTTCCTTCGTGTCTCTTCAGGTAGTTCTGCAGAGTAGATCTAAAGGAAAAGAGCAAATCGTCATTCCAGTGTCCTAGCCACTTTTCCACGCATTATGTAACTTTTCTACCATAAAATAACATTTTAAATAATCTTGATCTCACATTGACTTGTAATCAGGTGAAGGCATCTCTGTTACTCTCTACATTTGTTCTTGCTCTATATAACTTTGTGCATGCAATGTAGCATGTAACTACAATTCCTCAGCATTTTCTTATCATGGTTTCTCAGTTTGAAAAAGTCCCAAAATGAAATAAAGAAAAAAATATTACCTGGACTGGGCAAAGACCACATCATACACGGACTGTTCATCCTGGGACAGTTTGAGTCGATGCACTTCACAGGTCCGATCAGGAAGAGACACCTGAAACATTTGACGTTTCACTTTAGTGACAGAGTGACTGTGGGTTGACATCGATTCAATCTCTTTCTTGTAGCTTGCTGCGAAATGAATCAGTTTGTCAGGAAAAACGAACAACTAACAAACTAGTCGTGGCAAGCAGATACTCCGTCATCATTTAAAGACCAGGTGTGTTCCCGTCCCTACCAGTGGTTTTCCTGTGGAGTCCAGCTGGTCTTTGGTCCGTCGGAGCAGAAGAGTCCTCGTCAGGATGTTAAGCCTCTCTCTGCCTCTCTTGGAGCCGTTGTCCACCTGAGCTTTCCACAGTTTGTATTCATCAAATGGAGAACAACGCAGAAACCTGAAAGGCAGCAAAGCAACAGAATCTCACTCCAATGAAACCATCTTGACTGATGATGATGATGATGATTTCACTCCTACGTTTTTTTGTTTGTCTGATATTACAGCCACCTTTTGGCCATTTCTAGAGCCGTAACTCCTGAAAAGTGAGGGAGATTAAGCCATGCTAATTTACCCTCAATAGATTATACTTCAATTATGTTTTATGATTATGATTGTTATTTGCTTCATTTTCTGATCATACAAGCAATCCGTTTTCGCCTTACTTGAGCAGTGAGTACATGTCCAGCAGGTTGTTCTGGATGGGCGTTCCAGTGACGGCCCAGCGCGCACGAGCCCTCAGCTGACACACGGCCATGGAGGTCTGCACTTTAGGGTTTTTGATGTTGTGGGCTTCGTCAAGGACCACCCGGGCCCAGGCCACGCGCATAAGGGGAGCTGAGCGTGGTGACTGAGGAAAACAACATGAGATGAAGTGTACATGTGAGATTTTGAGTACGGATTATACATATTCACATTTCACAGGAAGTGTCTCATGGTACACAGCAATGAAGCTGATGCGCTGCTCTGCGTCATGAATTCCTCACCACGTCATCGCCGTCCTTGCTGGGTTTCTCAGCCTGCTCCTTCTGGACTGGGATCTCTTTAGAGACCAAACTATAGGTTGTCACCACCACATCATAATCTGCGAGCCTGAGAGAGACAGACAGAGACACTTTATCAATCTGCTATGCACTCAGCTTATGTGTACAGCTGGATAAAAGTTAAATATCAGTCTCTGATTTTGATTAAAAGGAGTAAAAACGGTTTGTGTTGTGTGAAAAGTTTTGTCAGAAACACAAACTCTACTCTCTTGTAGATCTGCTTTTGTTTTATAGTTGGCACTTGATACCATCAAATATCGTGTGTGTGTGCGTGGTTCTCTCACACTTTAGCACTTTTCTCGCGGTTGGGCCCGTGGTACAGGTACACGGTCAGCTTGCCCGTCTTGACGTGTCTGTCAACCTCCCTCTTCCAGTGGTGGATCAGGGAGGCAGGACAGATGATCAGAGTGGCGTTAGAAGCCACGAGGCTGGAGTCTGGATGATCAGCAAACAAACAATTAAAAAAAACGTGACACTCAACAGCGATTTCACCTCCGGAATTCAGACAAAGAGGTGTTATCTAATTATTCTTTCACACAAACTCAGAAAGTGAGACAAGGTTCGAGTCACCAGTTTTGGAGAGCCAGCTCTCCTCCTCCTTCTTCTCTTCCTTTTTTTCGTCTTCTTTTTTTGCCTTAATCTTCTTGAACAGTATGAGAGCGATCATGGTCAGGGTTTTCCCCAGACCCATGTCATCCGCTGAATGCAAAAAGACAAAAACACACACACACACACAAAAACCCAAACTGTGACTATCTCACATCTTTCATTTATATTTCTCACCAGTCTTCAGTGTAAGTCTTTTTTTTCCCAGATGCATAGATGCAGCTGAAGAGTGACAGGAATGTGGAGAGAGATGGGGAATGACATGTTGCAAAGGGCCGCAGGTCGGATTCTTACCCTGGGCTGCTGCGGCAAGGACTGAGCCTTTGTACATGGGGCAGCTGCTCTACTCAACTGAGCTAAACAACGCCTCCATTGTAACTCTTTAATAATGATCATCAAGAAAAGAAAGAAAAAAAAAGTGAACATACCTAATATTCCCCCACAGGGATTCTGGGCTTCTCTCCAGAGCAGCCAAGCCAAAGCTCTCTTCTGATGGGCGAGGAGCGACACCTGAACAACCAGTCACAATTATCAGAGTAACATAGTGGACCAATCAAAACATGATACTAATTTGAAACTAATTTCAAGCATTTCTAAGGACTTCTTTCTGAAGAATAACAAAAACACTGTGGCCAGAGATATGTGGACACTCAAAGATGACGATAACCATGCAATTATTCATCACCTCATGGGCATTATTTTGCCGACCATTCAGCCACAAGAGATTTATTGAGGTCTAACACTAATGTTAGGTGATCAGGCCTGGCTCCAAGTCAGTGTTCGTTCAGTTCATTCCACAGGTGGTGGATGGGTCTGAGGTCAGGGCTCTGTCAAGTCGAATTCTTCCACACCAAACTGTGAAAACTGTTTATGGACCCGGCTTTGTGCACAGAGGAGGATCTTCCCCAAACTGTTGCCACAAAGTTGAAAGCACAACTTAGCCCTAAATTAGGGTACATTTTATTTGAATACATCTCGGAATGAACAAAAAAATGGCCTCATTCCTTGAAGTTCGATCAGAATATCATTAGCAGTGTCATAGTCGTGAATGATGGAGTGTCTAACCTTGATGCCCTTGGGGTCCGGAGCTTCTGCTTCTGGGTCAGGGCAGGTCTCCAGGGATTTGTGGAGATGGTCGATGGCCTCACAGGTGGCATTTTTCACTGCCAACAGACGATCATCCGTCATCCTGCCACCATAAAAGGCCTGGAACTGCGAGTCTGCTGGTTTCCATGAATGATAAAGAATAAAAGATAGAAAAGATAAAGAAAGATAAAAATCCAGAGAAAAAAAATAAATAAATCAAGATGAAAATGACACATTGGAGAGGAAGGATAGCCACCTCCTGGCTTCTAGCTAGATTCAAATATGCATGTTCAAAATACAAATGGATATGCACAAACACATTTGGCCTACCTCCATACGTGTGGGAGTATCCCTGACTCAGATGGAGCCCCAGGGAGCTCCCGGAGGCCTGGTGTTGGGAGGGACCAGAGGCAGGGAGGCTGGGAAGCAGGATGGTTCCCCCTGGCCGGCTGAAGGGGTTAACCTGGCTGCTATTTGGACAAGCATCACCGCTGCTATGTGCACCCTGGGACTCTGAAAGTGATTTACTAGTTAACTGACATTAATGAAAACTGAAACGGTGTTTCACCATATTTATGAATTAGAAATCTGCATTCATTTCTACAGCAGCAGCACAACTCAGTGGATTCAAAACAAAACATTATTTATGACCCCTACAGTGCAGTGAGAGAGTTACCTGGCTGAGAGGCTGGAGTGAGGCTCAGCGACTCCAGCGCATCCTCCAGCTCTTTGACCTGAGTCCTCAATCTCTCCCCTTTGTCTGGCAGAGCAGCCACATTCACCACAGACAGAGTGGCCTTGACAGGAGGAGAAACGGGGTAAGAGACAGACGGAGATAAAAATGGTGACATAGAAAAGATAACCGAACCCTCATTTATTTGAAAGTCAAAGCTCACTTGTCATAGACGTTTTAGAAACTCTGCATTATGTTTGACAGTTATGGAGTCACAACAAGCAATAGGCTCTTTATTCGATTCTGATACAGTGATGTACATTTGAAATGTTTCCACCTAGAACTAAGTGACATTAAAACACATGAGCCCACAGTGACACTGAACCTAAACAACGGCAGAAATACTTCATATCTAGTCCTTTTGGACAGTGCAGTTATTTTACTTTCACATACTGCGATCCACTACATGTCCCAGTGTTTTCTGTGTCTGAAACCCAGAAGCTTTAAATCAAATAAAAACAAAGCTCTACAGGGCTTCATCCGCCATCGTTTAAGTCAACATGATGATTGAGTTGAACATACAAGCTGCTGCCTGTCTGCTCAGTGAGCTGAAGACTAAAAGAATAAATATTTTGAGACATGGTCAGTCTTAGCCATCAGAAATGTATTTTGATGTATACTGTATGTGCTGACAGGCTACAAGAAACTGCAATGAAGAAATGCGCATCTTCATTTAGAACAAGTCTTAGTCTGCATCTATAACATGTAAAAATGTGTCCAAACAGCCAATCATGTCTTTTCACGTTTCAGTTACTTACTCACCTTTTTCTGTTGGAGTTGAGCTGTGAGCAGGCCGTGCAGCCCTTTGGGATCTGCCTGTTGACTTTTGACCTTAGAAACAGGCTGGAACCCAGCGAAGGTGGTCAGGGTCTTTTGCACGGCCGAAACAGCAGGAGGAGTTTTCTGAGTAGCGGGTTTCTCCGACACAAACACTACATCGTCATCGTTGTCTTGGTGGTTTTTGGTTTGACTCAGCTCGGCAGATTGTGCTGGCTTGTTAGATGTGGGTTTCCTGGTGTCACCAGAATCTCTTGAAGCCTCGGTGGTACTACTGAGAGCAAATTTTGTGTGTTTTATAGTTGTGTCAGTTGGTTGCACCAGACAGGTTTCACTGTTGGTTGATTTTGGGGGCAAGTCCTTGTGAGGATCCTGTGAGGTATGATTTATTTTCTCACTATGAATAGCCTTGACACTCACGGTAGGCAACGTTTTTTCTGCTTCTCTCGGCTCAGCGTGGTTCTCTTTAGTTTTGTCTTTCACCTTATCTGTCATTTTTTCCACAGCGTTAGCTTTGGGACCGTTTCTGTCCTCATCTGAAACTCTCTTCTTTATCATCATCCCCTGTGGAAGTTGTTTACCTCTGTAAGTATCCGATGAACTCATCTTCCTTTCCTCCTCTTCTTCTGCCACTCCTACATGTGGACTCTTTATGTTTTCTTTTCCTTCAGCCTTGTGCCTTGCCTCACTGTCTTTCTCATCACCATTGCACTGCATCCTTCTACACTCAGAGTCCTTGTCCTTCTTGTCAGGAGCCTTAAATGGGTTTCGCACAGGTGGCAGGCAAGAGTGCTGCAGCTGTGTGGCAGAGACAGTTTTCTGCTTTTCTTTCTCTGGCTGCAATAATGGAAGACAACAGACATTTAAAACACTTTCAGGAAACGGATTTAAAAAATGTTGAAAAACCTGGCTACTGAAGTCAAATTTATTTGTCAGGATTAACGGATTAACTGCTGTCCATAAAAATGGGTGACAGATACAGTTACAGTCATAGGTATTTAAAGTATATGAAAAAGGATGTGTGAGGTCTGTGACAGGGCCTATCTTACTGCAGTCCAAGGCACACTTCCACACCACTTCTGACCAGCCTTTTTCCCAATAACACACCGGAAGTACAACCTGGAAAAGGAGAAGGAATTCAGAGTCAGCAGTCCAGTTCAACCAAACAGGTGTCCGGTCACAGATATCTTGTCTGAGTACATAATATAAATGTTACGCAAGCTGGAACAGGAATGACATTTCACTCCAAGTTGTATTAAAAAAAGAAAATTCTCCCTGTTTTGGACCATAACACAATCCACCTGCACACCCACCTGTAGCCCTGCTGTTTCTGATTGTAGGCCAGAGCTTGGAGTTCCACCATCGAATCTTCATGGTGGAGGCAGTGGGACGGTGAGATGCTGGAGGAGACGATAAAAATGCAGACTCAGACACCCTGCATGTGTGATGTAATGGCTGATATGAGTGGTACCACCAAAGACACATCAGAGAGTGTTTAGATGTTGGCAAACCAATGTGTGTAATTTATTTCATAAGCCATCTAAGTTGCACTTTAGGACACTTCTAGGTTGGACTATAGTGTACCCAATGGTTCTTTATTTTCTACATAGTGAGTGAGTGATTTATAATCCATATCAATGCTGTGGTGGGTACTAGCATCCCCCCTTGCCTATGACATCCTCTCTAAAGTGGTCTCACAGTGTGTCAAACACAGTGAGGACATGTGTGCCCTCGGTGATGTGAATACCTGGCCAGCTGACTGAAATCGCAGCCCTCCTTGTCAACGCATACGTAGAAGCTCTTGCCTTTATTTGGACCATCTTTGACGCCCGTTTTTAACAAACACGGGCTGCCTGTATGGGCGCAGAGAGAACCAGTTATTTAGCAGATTATATATAAACCTTGTTCTCGATTAAATTTAGCAACGGAAATGCGTAGAAAATAAGCTTTAAGGTTTGTCAAAAGTTAAACGCAGCGTGAAATAAAACTGCCTTGTCACGCTCATAACAAACAGGGCTTCAGAGAATTAAACACAACTATGACCTCTGGAAACCAAAAAACAACATTTAACTTTGTATTTTACGACGAAAGTGTTACTTATTGTAACTTACCGTGGACAGTACATAAAACATTCTCCATTGTTCTGACACTGTCAGTTCAGTTTCCATCCACAGGAACGTGTAACGCAGTATTTTCGTATTGACCAATCACAGCTGTCAGAAAATACATCCGGTAAGTTCATATCAGTATAAAGGTTCTTGTACAAATTAGTTAATAAAAACAACTAATGCTTGCTGTAAAAGTACAGTTATAATAAAACATATAGCAGTATAACTCAAACTACATAAAAACTCCAATGTGCAAAATAAAACCTTCACAGTATAGTAGTTTTATTCGCTCGACGACCTTTATTTTGAAATATGTTTTTTGCTATTAAACCGGATATAATTTGAATATAGTTTTTCTAAAAAATATATATCTAAAAACAATATTCGACACAAATGTCACTTTTAATGCATAGTTTATATATACATGTTGACTAATATAGTCGTGTATATAAAACAAACAAAAATACAAATTTAAATTAAATTAGCGAAACCGAAAACAATAAACTACAATACCCATAATGCAACAACACACTTTGTCGGGTTTTTTTTTTACTCTCGCGGGCTTTGTTTTGATATGGCGGCAGGCTTCGAATCTTCTATCTGTTATGTGTCTATAAAGCACGGTTCAGCTCCAGTAACAACACTTTTCCTTCATGTTACAGGTAAATTACGACACTTACTAATGTCGCTAATTTCTCTGCTTTGTTACTACAGTGTAATACCTGTAAAAAAAACTTTTTGTATCTCCTAGAAAGCGCAGCCTGCTAACAACAGACACGTAACTGACACCGAGCCTTTTAAATGCGCTGAAAATGGACCGACGGGCTGAGAGAGCAACCTAATATAGCTGACTTGCGTGATAGCTGTAGTTAGCTCTCTAACATGAATGTTGTCACGCTGTCAATGATTCAGCCGGTCAGTGCGCTGTTGCTAACCAAACAAACGCTCATTTAAAACCGACCCTCCGCTGCCGTGACGTGCTCCGGTGTAACGTTTAACCAGCCGAAGCCAGACACGGTTAATGTGTTTCAATGTAAACCGGTTACCATATATAGTTTTCTTGGATCTGGGCATCATCTAGAGCGTGCTTATTCACGGTGTGATTAACGTCAACCCTTAACCTGTCACCATAATCTGTCGCTCAAATCCCGGATTAGCGAGCCCATCCTGAGAGAGCGCGGTCATCATGTCATCTCCAGCCGGGCTTCAGTACTCGCAGGCGGACTTTTTGGCACGATGGATGCCAAGTAGCGCTAGAGCCGGGGTGATCCTCAACCCCAGTCCAGACTTGGCTGGCTCCTTGCGGCACACCTCTGTCGTGAGATCCTCGTCCCTGCGGCCGGACGACTCCTTTGCCTCCGACTTCGCCCCTCTGCCCGCGTCCGCAGACAGCAGCTGCCTCGGTGTGGATGGATTCACCGGATCACCTGGAGGACAGAGGGCTGGCACGGACAGGCCGGTGAACGGTCTGCCCTCCGGGCCTCCGAGGAACTCGGATGGAGAGTTGGAGAGCTTGGACGAGATGGCAAACAAATCACAGGAGCTGCCTCTGATGATAAAACTAGAACAGGTAAGGACATTCTTGCATTTCACAATCTGTGAACACCACAGAGACCATGCCAGCTGAAACTGACAGGTCTTCCCACTATCATATAATCTGCTGGGATGGATACCAGGTTGACAGCTGATTTTTCATGCCTAGACAGATGTTGTGATATATTCTATTGATAGTAATCACTTCACCGAGGTGCTGTAGACTGTCAAACATGATGGAGAAAAGTATCCACACACTCCAATCTCTGCAAAAATCTCCATTCCTTAGCGAGCTTTCAGTTAGGTAGCTTACCTGTTTTAATCTTGATGGAGGTTTCTGACTGACAGCGGGCTAAATAAACAGGATTTTTGCACATATTTGAGTGGGTGAAGACTTCAAAACATATCAAGTCAGGTTTGAAATAGGTCAGATATATGACATATTCATTACTAATGGTGAATTTATGTGCACTCCAGAGTTAATTATATCACTTGTTCCTGATACTTAATACCCCCACACGCACTCTTTGCCCCTCTCCGCTATTATTAGTGTTTTTCTCCTAAAGCTATTTATGTCGGCAAAGACTCAAACAGTGACAAAGTGTGTCAGACAGTTAGCGCTTCTAATATGCAAACTTCTCAGTGTGTGCAGTGTGCAGTTGAGGCGAGCAGCCAAACGTTCATTTGCATGTCGGGAAACGCTGATGTGGAACTAACAAATGTGTGTGTGTGACTGAAATGTCCTGAAAAACACACTGAGACACTCTGGATAAGAGTGTTAACTTCACGGCTAATTAGAACACACGACTGTGTGTTTGTGCAGTTGAGAAAATGGCAGCAGCACATGCAGGAGCAGCTAAAAGCGCATCAGTTGGAGGAGCTGCTTCGCCTTCAGGAGGAGCAGCAGAGGCTGCTGGGAATGATGAATGGATCTCAGGACTCCACAGGAGGTAAAAAAAAAAAGAGAGAGAGAAATGAAGAGAATAAGATCTAATACACATGTGAACACGTGTGAAGTGATTTTAATGGATCTTACAGATCTGACAGAACACACAGAGAGTTCAGGACCGTCAGGAGCAGAATGGGGGGAAAACTCACACCGGGGAGCTTATCAGACCCCGTCCAGCCCTCCCATGAACTGCCACAGGGTGACACGCGGCGTCCAAGAGGAACAAGAGCTCTCACCAGCAGGGAGACAGGAGCGGCTACCGAGAGGTCAAGATTGTGAGGAGGAGGATGGGGAAGAGGGTGAGAACGTAGTTTTTAAAATCAAAGTGGAAACAAAATGAATACAGTTTTCGTATTTGCATGAAATACAGCTGCCAGCATGAGCATGCCATGACTTTGATCAGATTGTTGACACGAGGTAGAGAAATCGCTTGAGTGTGAAGTTTGAACGGCGTGTGTTTCCTACAGGGGCGTGGAGCTCGAGAGAAGACGATCAGGAACATGACGACGCATCAATGCCAAGTACTGCAGTGGCTTTGACAGAAGACGACAGCAGGAAAAAGGTCCTTCATGACAGGTAAGTCCTATATTCTCATTCAGTGTTGAAATGAGACTCATGAAGGGATAAGGAACATCAGTGTGGCTCTCATGTTTATTGTTTTGTTTTAGTGTATTTCTTGACAAGCTGTACATACATTTGCCGTGTGTGTGTGTGTGTGTGTGTGTGCGGCCCTTTCCAGGCCTATCGAGGGTCAGAAGAAAACGTTTGAGGAGTTGTTGGAGGAGCAGCTGAGGCTAGAGGAGCAGAAGCTTAAGTCTGCCCGGCAACAGCAGGTTAGAAAATAACAGTGTTCATTCAGTAATTCAACAAACCTTCGTTATCTTGGGCTTTACAGTCACTACAATACCAAGTATGTCCATCACTTTGATGTTGTGTCTCCTCACCATAACAGAGACAAGATGCGGCTGAAGCTGTACAAGCCCCTCCCAAGAGAGCCTTCTTGAAGCGAGGCGAAGGCCTCTCGAGGTTTACCAACAATCGCAAAGTCTCGTTACCGAACGTGGAGCTGAAGAAGGACCCAAAACCACAACTCCAGGCCAGAGTAATCTCTCGCAGCAACTCAGAGCCTGCAGCTATCCAGAGAGGTGCCGCCAACAGCGTCCAGCGGCTTCCTGTCCAGCGTAAAACCGCAACAGTCAACAAAGAAAACCGACCACGTGGTCTCAGTTCACCTCCTCAGGGCACCAGAACTGAGAACAAGGCAGCACGGACAAAGGTTTTGGGTAGTTATCAAAGACATAACACAGAAGGATCAGGCTTGACACAAACCGACCCACCAGGCAGACAAAACAAACAATTGGTGCTGGAGCAAAATAACAGGAAAGTGGCTTTGTCAGCTCAAGCTGCCAGGAACCCTGCTCACTACACGCAGCCAAACCCTGTAACCAAACAGGTGGGTGTTGTAAGAGGGCCGGAGAAGGCTGAAAATGATCCAGCTATAGAGAAAAATTGTGGCCCAAGAGTGGAATCAGCAGAAGGAAGAACAGGGTCAGCAGCAGCAGCAGCAGGAGGAGATGAAGATGAAGTTCCACAGGACTCGTTTGAGTTGTCGTTCCAGGAAAAGCTGCAGCACTGGGACTGTGACAGGCAGTTGGAAAGCATGGAGCTGGGAGAGTTTGAGCTCCTGGAGCAAGCGGCCGAGGAGCTGTCCTTCTCGTCCAACTCCTCTTTTGTCATGAAGGTGCTTTATTCAACCTGATTTTATATATGATGATTTTATATATTTATATATATATATATATTTTGAGATTTTTGTGAATTTATTGAAATTCTGTGCTGTAAAGCTGGAGATGCTGAGGGCTGTTCTGTACTTGCAGGTTCTTCAGATGGACCAGCTGCAGGCAGCCAGGAGGCTTCACCCACGTCGGCTTTCCTCCACCCCCATTAAATCCCCTCCCACAGGTGCCCCTCAGAGGCGCAGTTTTGGTGGCTTGCCATGTAAAAGCAATCCTGTGAACGCAGATCCATCTGTGGCGAGGAGAAGAGACGACAGACTCCAGAACAAAGCGCGCGTCGAGGATCAGGACAGCGGGAGAGAGGACGAGCACCACAACTCTGATGTTTCATCCTGTGGCAGCTCTGAATTTGAAGACCAGGAAGTGGAGCTCAAGCCTTTGTTTCCCAGCACCCTTTGCTTTCCAGCACAGACTAACCCACCATACGACAAGCGGTCGTATCAGGACAATGACAGCTGCAGGGATTCAGCTTCAGGCGTCACACTGGGTGATGATGGGGGGAGTGACAGCGTCCTCAGCAACGACGGGTCCACTCTGATAGAGGACAAAGACGGACAGCGGGGTCGAGTCGTGTTTGATGACAACGACACGTGGAACGACCTGGATGACAGCGCAGTAAGCACAGCCAGTGACAGGAGGCAGGTTGCCAAGGCAACAGCCAACAGAATCTCACCACCACGAGAGCAGACTCTGTCGAGGAAGGTGGCAGTGAGCAAAGTTGCGGAGCCGAATAAGGGCTTGATTATTGTTTCGGCCAAGGAGGAGAAAGATCCTCCCCCTGCCTCACAGCTCATGACAAAACTGTTCCCCTCGCTGAAGCCAAAGACCCAGAATGCACCTCTCCCTGCTCCTCCCCCCGTTTCTCTTGCTCCCGAATCCAAAATGCCAGAGGTGGAGTCAGGTGAGACAAAACATCAGCGCCTGCCATCAGTGTCTTTATCCTCACTCGCTGTTCACGCCTGAATTTGACAGTTTGTTGCAACTTATCCGTATTTTCATTCATCCATGATTTATTATTTTTTAATGAATGAAATTATTAAAGACCAACAGTGTATGTGTGTGTACGAACAGAGGCCTGAAACGGCTGTCACTTTATTGTAGCATGTAATGTACTTGGCGTTTTGATCCCTGAGACCACATCATGTTCCTGAATGGCGATTTTGAGGTTGTGTACTGTATATGTGAACGTGTCCTCGTCCACAGGCCAGCAGGTCCAGTCCAGACTGCTGAGGGAGAGACTGGTCGAGCTGGAGATTGAGATCGAGAGATTCAAGAAGGAGAATGCTGCCCTCACCAAACTCAGACAGGAGAACGAGAAAAACCAGGAAACTCTCAGGTGACAATCTGTCTGCACCGAATGTTTACATCTGGAAACAGTCTTTTCATGCTTGATGCTGATTTCATTTCAGTATTTTCCTTCGTGTCGTTTCACTGATGTTGGCTGTAACGTTTTTGTAGGAAAGAGCGTTTGGAGTTTGAGCAGATGAAGGCAGAGGAGCTGGCCAATCTTGAGGAGCACAAGAAAGAGGAGAGCAGGAAGCTGCAGAAGGAGCGCAGACTGTTTGAGAAGCACGCGTCGGCCGCCAGAGCCATACCTGACAAAAAGGAACGAGAGGAAATCCAGGTGACACGGAGACAAAAAGTCGTATTCAGACTACTCAGTCATTTCAGTGATGTGTGATGAAGATACTGCGTGTAGAATCCGATGGCACTCCCCTTTAATCTACCCTCGTCCTCCCTGCCAGGCGCTGAGGCAGCAGCTGAGCTCTCTGCAGGAGGAGCTGAAGGGCAGGGAGAGTCGCTGGGCCTCCACGCACAGCCGGCTGAGACAACAAATCGACTCCCTCAATCAGGAGAACGCCTCTCTACAAGACGAGGTACCCATCTCCCCCCTTTTTTTTTTTCTTGGTTTTGCTATCCTCGAGTTGCAGCCATGTTTTAAAAAAAAAAAAACATAATTCTTCTTTGACTTTAAGATCCGTGTGTTGGAAAAGCTCCGCCTCAGTGCCTGGAAGAAGAACCCTGCTGTTGCAGAGAAGGACAAAGAAATGAAAGACGGTCACAAAATATTTGAAAACAACGTGTCATCTGTGACTAAAGGAGTGAAATTTGCTGTAAGCGTGTTCATGTTTGTTATTGGTTCTTTTCATGTCCTGTCTGTCAGGATAAATCACATTTTCACACCTCCATTTCTTGATTCAATTGAATTAAAGCGGCGTGTCTAGGATGGCATGGAAGGAATTTTGTGTCCATAAGACTAAGATTTATCTTCGTCAGGTCTCTGACAAATCTTGCCTTGACCTATTCTACGTCCACACGTCGTTCTTCCTCTTGGTTTTCAGAGTCCTCTTGACTCCAGAGGAGGAAGCAGCAATGGTAGCAGCAGCCCTCCTCAGAGCAGCACTGCTACAGCCACTAGCAGGGGCTCCAAGGAGAGCGGCCCGACTCTGGGTGCTGCAGGTAAAGGTTTCCATTCACAGACGAACAGACGAAGACTGCCACATGCAGACCTGCAACTTCTTCAGGGTGTTTTGTTTTCAGGATGAAACCAATGCTCAATCTTTTTGTTTTGATGTTGAGCAGGGATTAAGAGCAGCCTGAGGAGGCCTTCTGCATCAGGCGCCTCTTCCTCATCCTCTTCATTGCCCGGCAGGACGACAGAGGAGAAGTCAACACCTGCCAGCGACAGCCAGGACAAACCGCCAGACCACGAAACCTCACACAACTGCTCTGCGGTAAGAGACGTCGTCAGTGCTGTTTTCTCTTCTCTGGTCTAACGAATCTGTTCAGAATGCCACAAGTTCAAAAAATACAAAAAGAGAACGCATCACTGCTTTTAAACCTGCTGTCCATCAAATATCGGACAGATTTCAAAAACTTAAAAGCTTAGCTTTGTTTAACAGGATTCCTTCTTATCCTGTTCAGAGAGACTACGACACGCTGCCGGCTCCGTCACCGCACCCATGTTTTAATAAACTGTCGATGTTTTCTCATTGTAGAGAACGAATTCTCTGCCAAAAGAAGCAGAGTGCACTGAGCCAGAAGAGCCAGCATCAGCTGAGGAGGTTATCACACATCCTGACGGGAAGGTGAGCGAGTGGAAAGAAGTCTTTTAACCAGAATATGAAATCAACCTTTGTAACACTGCAAAGCTGCTGCTGAGTGTGATTGTATTTTCTAGTTTTCTTGTCAACAAAAACAAACTTTACAAATATATATATTATTAATTATATTGATGTTATATGGGAGGTGCTGACGGAGCTCTGGTTGTGATCCTTCCAGATAGAGAAGGTTTTGGCCGGTGGTGATCGCCTTATCACGTTCCCCAACGGGACCAGGAAGGAGGTTTCAGCAGACGGACTGACGGTCAAAGTCACCTTTTTCAACGGAGACACCAAACAGATCACAGCCGACCAGAGAGTGGTGAGACTTCAAGCTTTTTGTCCAAACTGACCTACAATAACAGGACATCGATGAACTTCGGCAACTGTGCCCTTAAGAGCGCGTGCTAAAGGAAGGTTTGCTCACTTCCATCTGTTGGTTTCAACGGCAGTAACTGTTGAAGGACAGTCCGCTGTTCTTGGATAAGATTTGATCGGTCTGCGAGGACTCGAATGAAAGCGGCCGTGACGTGAAGGTGGAGTCAGTTCAGTTTACTTCAAGCTTCTGTCATAACAGAGGGGAAATGTTTTTATCGCCCGAGGAGTCTGCTGTGCAACAAACTAAACACAAGCAGCATGTTTGCCGTGTTAATCATCTGCTTCATCTACCGGTGACTCTCGACTCTTAACACACTTCTGCTCCTTGTGCTCAGATCTACTACTATGCTGAAGCCCAGACCACACACATCACCTACCCGGATGGCATGGAGGTCCTGCACTTCCCCAACAACCAGACTGGTGAGAGCAGAGATCACTGTAGGGAGCTATGAGGAGTTGACTCGCGGTCTGAATGAATCTTTGAATCAAGTCTTCCACCCACCTTTATGAGGGCACTATATAGTGGATCAATTTTGACACTTGAAGGTCTTCCCAGGCTGACTGTGGTTATCCAGTGACTGAGACCAGCCTGGTTCTGATCATACACTGATTTATTATTTATTTCTGCCTCAGAAAAACATTTTCCAGACGGCCGTAAGGAAATCACCTACCCAGACCAGACGGTCAAGAACCTGTTCCCCAACGGCCGGGAGGAGAGCGTGCTGACAGATGGGACCATCATACAAGTGAACCCGTAAGTAAAGAGCACAGCTCCGGCCTCTATGGTTACCACTGCCAATTCAACCCCATCATCACATCACATGATTGCGTGATTAAAGAAAATGCTCGCTGTCTAGCTTAGCTTCCTGCAGGCAGATGAGCAGTGATGTATCAGAGGAGAGACCCCTTGTCACATTTTAGAGTTCACATTTTGAAGGGTCACCAATTAACTGGGTGTGCGGCCTCTCTCAGGGACGGCACCAAGGAGATCCATTTCAACACGGGCCAGAAGGAGATCCACACGGCCGACTACAAGAGGAGGGAGTATCCAGACGGTACTGTGAAGACGGTCTACACTGACGGCAGGCAGGAAACCCGTTACCCCACGGGCCGGCTCAGGATCAAAGACAAAGAGGGAAACATCATCGCGGACAACAAGGCGTAAAAACACGCCGTCTCAAAGGAAACTCAACAAAGCAAACATGTCAGCTCACATCTTCAAACATCAACGTGCTGCCGGACTCGGAGGCAAAACTACAGCCGATTCCACAGTGTGAAGAAGTCAGGAGCCTTTTTATTAGCATTTTAATTTAGTTTTGAAAGAAATTTGTCTTTAAAGTGACAGAAGTGAAGTGAACTTAAAAAGCTGTGTTGGTGTGCAAGAGAGTTCCACAAAACATGGACCTACCTATTAAAATCCGTAGTCGCTGCATGTGGTTAAAAACCCAGAGTAAAGCAGGCGAATGCTGACTGATTCTGCTCGTGAACCAGGACTTTATTTCAGAATGTAGCATGGTGTGAGAAGAGAAGTAAAGATTAGGGTAGAGTTTTTGAATGCTAGTTAGTTAAAGCTGTGGTTTTTAACGTCTGTCCAGCGGACAAGGATGAACACGCGTTACATTATTCCACGTCTACAGGTGGCACACTGAGTTAAAGCATGAACCAACAAAGATGGAGAAGACACTCATGAAAAAACCACAATAACTCACCGTGTTTACACTTTCAGTAGCGGCCTGTGAGTAATCAAACGCTGTACAGAAACAAACTGTCAGCGGATTCAAGCAGAACTGCTTCAGTGTGTGTGAAGTGTTTTAAGTGTTTACAACTATTTTAATTTGTAAAAATGTTAAATACATATTTATTTTCTTAGCGTACTGTATATTTTTTTGTAAAATAAATGTGAACTTATTTTAAACAGAAATCTGAGCCATCAATCTTTGAATTGACAGTTGTCGAGGTGTAACTCTGCAGCAGGGCGTCTTACTGAGGAGAAGTGTTCATAGAAAGGAAACGGAGGTGAGACGGCACTGAAGACTTTAATCTGAACTTACACAAGTCACATGACTGGAAAACAAAGCGCTCAGTCAGCACAGCTCGCTCCAAAACAAAACAGGCAAACTTGAAGTAAATCACCGCTCTACAGGAACACTGTCAACGTAAAGACCACTGCAACATGTCCAAACTAAAAACTGCAATAAAACAGGAAATCGACGTGTCAATCTGGAAAAAGACGAGATGGATAATTAAAAGCAGCTCAAATATCAAACTACCCAGTTAATATCTGATCTACTTTGGCTCTGGAGTTGCATCTTTATTATGAATTACGTCTTAACTGTGTTACTATTAACTTCTGATTAACTGATAAATTGTTGCATGTGTAAAAGGTCAAAACTGTCACACATAGTCTTTGCCATTTGGTCACAATGCATGTCATAGCAGTGATTTGGTTCAATTAGCACTCGACAACACTGATGTCTGTTATTGCTGAATGTGTGTTTTTATGGTATTTGGAATGAAGCTGGACTTGCATGAACTGTACCCTGTGGGTCGAGGTGGTCGTCTCCGCTCCACTTCACTCGAGCTCGGCCAGTCCGCTGCTCACCAGAGGCAGATGGACCAGCTCTCCATCCTCATCATACAGCAGCACTTTGAGCTCTGGTTCCCGGGCCTGAACGCACAAGAAGAAGGCTGCATGAAGGCGATGAGTGACTAAAAACAGGCCGTGTCTCATGCTGTGACAAGCGTCTGTGAGACCAAATGTTACAACTGATGCCATCGCTCTCAAACATTTTGCCGGCTCTTTATTTTTTCAAACAGTCATTGTGCGTCTCCTACCACAACAGTGGCTTCGATTCTGCCGTTTAACAGGTCGATCATGTCCATTGCAGCCTTTATGCTCCACTCAGGGCTGTAGGGCAGCATGTCTTCCTCCCTGTCCCTGACACTCGGAGCCTTAAAGCCGGCGACTTTGACTTTGAGCGCCCGCGATGGATACTGCAGCAGCGAGGCTGGCATCTGACGCAGCCTGGCAGGAAGTGACAGAATACCAGGTGCTAGTAACTACTGCTGACAATTCACTTAACACAAACAGAAGTTCCGGGCTGATGGAGCTGCCAGCATGATGTGGAGTCCTGCAGTGTGTCAATTCATACTTGCTGATGGGCAGAGTGTCGTCAGAGCCAAAGTCGACATGTTGGACCAGGACCGTGATCGGCTCCACACTGATGAACCTTATCAGCTTGGCCCGGTAGTAATTCCCATCACTGTACTCTGCCAGACACGGACTGCCTGCAAACCAAAAGTCACATGATTTGTTGGCTACATGTTCGCATTAACACGACAGGTTGCCTGGAAACGGCAGGGAACTCCGTGAACTGTTACCAGGAGAGAAGCTGTTGATTTGTGGCAGACTGCTGATGTTCCTGTTGATTCTGCTTAGAGCCTCATCCAGAGTCTCTCCATCCACCTCCACTTCAGCTACTCCCTCCCTCCTAGGCCACAGGAACAACTGCAGCATGCACATGAACATTCATCTTGGCAAACAGATTTACGATCAGCTCAAAAGGAATTACAGTTTAAAACAAGACTCTCTTTGTGTATGTTGGACATTTTCATTCATCATAATATCGCAGTGCTCAGTAAGCTACCTCATTGGGGGTCAACAGGTGCTTGACCCTGACTGGAAACTGCTCTCCCTCCTGTGGCAGGTCTGGGTCGATGAAGGGGCCTAGCAACGGCTCTTCGGGGTCCTCCAGACCCTGGAGACAGAGCATCTGCATCAACCTTACTTGAGAACTCATCCTGCAATATCTGGTAAAGGTAAGACTCCACTTTGGCCCCACTTTGTGGGAACAAAACAAGACCACAGCGTAGTCAAGCTTCACGGGTGGTTACTGTGCTAGTGTTAGCTCGTCTGCGTCGGCCTTGATCAGACAGGATTGCGGTGTTTGCAGTGAGAGGTCTTTTTCCACGTTTTCTAGGCGGCGAGTGTGTTTTGAAGCAAACGGCAATCATGGAGGACAAAGCAGAGGTGGTTGTTTTTCGTATATGTGGAGCTGTGTGACTTCACAAACTCTGGATCCTCTGATCTGAACACAAAGAAAACAGGCAGCTCTTTTGTTGCAGCTATAATACCTCGGTGTCGATGTCCCAGTCATCCAGGACGGGTGGCGTCATCAGTCTCTGCAGAGAAATGCAGTGAAATGTGGCAGAACTGCTTCATGAGAAACACACACACACACACACACACACACACACACACACACACACACACAGACCTTTTGTGTTGATACAGTCTGGTCTATGGTGGCGTGTTTGTGGTGACACAGGATCTGGCTGAGGCTCATTCCGTCCAAGAAGAGCTCAACTGTGACGGGTCCCCTTGGGTCAGTCGGCAGCTCCTACAACACACACACACACACACACACACACTTCATTATTCAAGTAGTTGATGACTCAGACCACTATTGGCTGCTGTGGGCAGTAGTAAAACAACAATGCAGTGTGTTTCAGGGAATTCTACCGCGATGTCTACGTCCACACTGCGGTTCAGCAACATCTCCCTCAGCATGGCAACTGCATCCTGTTGCCACCTGCCACCAACCTGAGGAGACAGAAACGGAAAATGAGGGAAGAGATGAGGTGAACACGTGAGGAGGGTTTACTGTGAACAAAGAGGAGAAGAAGATGAATTTCAAAAATAGAATGAATTATAAAACAGAATCATTTATTATATACATTTTTGTAATATTTAAAGAATATCTTTGCTGGAGACAGCTCTGCAAAGGAAGTGGACACTCAGACTCACAGGGGTGACGTCGTGCAGCTGGAAGGGCATGCAGAGCTGAGGAACGTCGTCACACAGCAGTATGGGGTACACATGGACCACTGGGATGTTCTCCACCAGGCCATAGTCCACATACTGTACCTGGTGACACACACACACACACACACACACACACACACACACACACACACACACACACACACACACACACACACACACACACACACACACACACACACACAGATGTGAATTTGCTTCATGCAGATGCAGTTTGTTGGTTAGCAGCATGTCATGTCTGTGCTTTACCCAATGCTTTGGTACAGATGGATGTCAGCGGTTACACTGCGGTCTTACACAGGTTATCAGTTATTTCTAACATTATGTAGACAGAAAACGTGTTGCTGCTGACCACAAGCCAGTTTTGTCAGGTCAATCACTGCACTGGAAGTAGACAAAGGTAACAGAGTGTGTGTGCTGACTGTCAACGAGGTCGGCTGAACTACTTCTGAACCACGAACCACGCTGGGAAAACTTCTACAGCCATTTGTAGCCAGACTAAGTTTGGCTTCAGTAGCTGAAGAACTTCAACAGGAGCCACCCACCGTGCACCCAAACACTTACTGTGCTCTCCTTAACAGTCCACAAGATGACAAATATACATTTGTCTGTGGTGGTCAACTGTTAGTGGTGGCTCAATGTTTATACGGTTCATGAAAAGTCTTCCCAAGGAAAGGTTTTGTGTGTGTGTGTGTGTGTGTGTGTTTTCCTGACCTTAACATGTCCTCCCAGCACCTCCAGCAGCTGTCCTCGATACCACAACATATCAGGTCCAATGACGGCGCAGCCCAGGACAGACTTCCAGGTGTAAGACTTAGGTCTGGGTAATGTCTTTATGCTCTGGTGAATCCTCTCTCTGAGCTGCTCCAGCTGACACTCTGAGACAGACAGACAGACACAGAGACACACAGACACACAGACAGACACACACACACAGACAGTTTAATTGTCACATCTGATCATACAGGTGAGGTCATAGTGTCATTGTTTTTCTGTTACCTCCTACAAATTGTTCAGTTGCATAAAGTGTGACATGATTAAAAACATAATGAATAATGAAACAATGAATATTAGTAAAAAGTCATCTTAATAGAACAAAATAAGTCAAACAGCAATAACACTAAAAAGAAGACATTGTAACTGGTTTAGAGCAGATATAAGACTGATGACTGTCCATCAGTCAACTGTCTGACTGACGGACAGATTATGTTCAATTTCTAGTTCTTCAATGAACATGAAAACGAATGTGCACCTGCATCCTTCGTTCTGCCGTAAATGAGTCCGTCCTCTCCGATGGCAGACACGCTTATCTGGATGTGACCAGGGCACGGCAGCTCGGGGGGCTGGTACAAATTAGTCGCCACCTAACATACGACAAACATACGGCAACGTTCACATACTGTTACTCCATGCTAGACTTTGTGTTGTTAGTTATATTCAGTAGATTCTGAAAGAAATATCTTCAGGGTGTCTTTACATGAGACACGATAAACCCATAGAAACAGTCAGAAAAAAATCAAATCTGGTGAAATGACAGTGGATCGTCCTGAAAGTAAGCTCGCCGGTGCCTGCTCACCGGAGAATCCTAGACAATTCATTAGGTATTACAGCATTTCTGTAGCCACTGCACACACTGAATATTGGTCTGACCTCAGCTGAATGTTGCGGTTTACTTTACGTATTTCTGTGCAGTATTGAAGTGGCTCAAAAGACAGCCTGTGTGTATGTGCTATCACCTTCTCAGCGGACATCATGGTGCGGGGGGCTGGTTTTGGAGGCGTGTGTGAGGATGGAGAAGGTTTAGGTTTAAGAAAAGGAGGCGGGTGAGCGCTGCCATCGTCGGAGCATTCAGTCCGTCTCTCACTCACTGGAGACTGTGCATCACTTTCTTTGGGTTCATGAACGTCAGCATTTCTGCCACAAGACAGAAACACGGTGATCACTAACATTAGACAGACAAAAACTGAGCACGGTGCACTCTCTTGTAAATGACGCGGATAAAAAAATATTACAGAAATAAGTCCCATGTGACTGCAGAAGCGGTTACAAAAACAGTCCAATTGAAATGATGTAAAACGTTTAGATATTTAAAAAAAATGTGGCTTACATTATTCAAGACCTGTAAATAATAAATCACACACACACACACCTTGGTTTTCGTTCCCTGAGGGCGAGGCCCTCACTGGCCAAAAAGTCTGCAATGCTGACAAACTGTCCCATCCTGTTGGAGCAAAACAGTGTGACGGGCACTGGACGCTCATCTGTCAACTCCTAGACACGAGATAGAGAGAGACAGAGAGAGAGAGAGAAACATGCTGAAAACAGATCATTACAGAAACAAAGAAAAGAGGTGCGTAGTGGAGACAAAGACTAAACTAATAATAATATGTATATAGTAAAAGGAAATGTGAACTAAAGGGCATAAAGAAGGAAATGGAGCTTGATGGCATGAGGAAAGGAAAGACCTTGACAGTCATGACAGCCGAGGCGCCGGTCAAGTAGTGGGAGAATAAATCGCAGGCCGTAGCCGTCCAGGTGGATCGGCCTCCTGCTGGCCTGAAATAGACGATGGAGAGTCCGGAGGGTCAAGGTGAGTAGGACATTTCACTTGTATTCTTTTGAGATAATGAGAGTAGATTGGTCTCATGATGTAAAGCACATCATTGATGTCTAATGTTCAAATACACACATTTTTTTTTTTGGATGGATACGTGCTGTATGTGTCTTAGTGTATGACTACATACAGTAGGTGTAACTGCTGGGTAAGACTGGGCACGGCTACGTCATGTTCCTGGTGCGCTGTGCCAGGCGGAGCTGATCAGTCATTCTGGTCAATATTTGTAACCCCACCAGAAGCGCTGCAGCGCATTTCAGAAACGTCCTAAACGCGGTTTGTGCAGCGTGCAGCCGTCTGTTTTATTCACAGAACAGATCAAGCTGGCTGTAAATGGCATGAACAATCCAGTCCATTTAAGGAAAATAAAATCAAACACCCTGTGCAAACTTCTGATCGTAAAAACAGCCAACAGGTAAACTATTTCACACAGTAGAAGCACATATAAACCAGAAGAAATGACCTAATGTGAAACATGACAGGGACGTCCCCGATGGGGTCTAGCCGTAACTGTGTGTGTGTGTGTGTGTGTGTGTGTGTGTGTGTGTGTGAGAGAGAGAGACCTGATGCCAGTAAGAGTGCATTCCAGTGCCAGAGAGCCCATCAACGAGGACGGCAGTGGCCGCAGATTGCAGACATGGAGCTTCACTGTGTTGCCATGGTCACAGCGCATCAACTGGTAGCAGGCGGCAGCGAGACACACCATTATCAATTCATTCAAGATGAAACCACAATAATGACTGAGTAATAATGATTTAGACTAATGACTCTCCAGTACAGTCAGGCAGTGGTACAAACTCTAATTAATCCAGCCACTCTTGTTCTCATTAAACAAGGAAACAAACATCAACTTCCTGTAAAGGGGTGCAACACTACTTTCAGTGTGCTCTTTGGGAATACCTCTGCGATGTTGCTGGATGTAACGTCAGAGCTGATCTGTCCTCTCTCCCAAACTCCGTTCACGTGAGCAGCACAGAACATGTCGGCTTTCCATGCCACATCTTCGGCCTCGGTAAGCGCGCACTCCTTCTTCACCAGGTCACACACCCTGAAAAACAAAGCATGATTTAATCACAGCGCCAACACACTGCGTGTCTGCGACATCATGTGACTGGCAGGACCTGGATTTGATCGTTTCGGGTGGATTTAAGTAGCTGGAGTAAATAGTAGTCGTAGTAATAGTAAATACTACGTATTCTACAGAACAGGACTTTTTAAATTGTGGTTTCTCTGCTGACCTTTTGAGCTGAGAGTTGTACTGAAGGAGCTGGACATAGAAGCTGCTTGGAGAGTTGACGTGGCTGACTTTGACTTTCAGGTCCTTGAGTTGTGTCTGGAGCTTCAGCAGAGGCTGTACATCCAGCAGCTCCTCGCCCTGCTCTCCAGTGATCTTTTGGTCAGGGGCATCGGCATCATCTGTGGTCAAACTATGCTCAAGTGGAGGATCCCATATGGCAGACTCAGACTCATCACCAGGGGGCGTGGCATCCTTGGACTTAAGTCTGCAGAAAGGAAGGAAGGAAGTAAGGAAGGCAGGTAGGTGAGCGAGAGAAGGTAATATGGAGAAAATGTACAAGTTTATGACTGTGAGAGGTGGAGTATGAAATAATAAAGATAATCTCCTCTTTAATAAGATGTAATAATTGGAATACATCTTATTTGTCTCTTTATGTCAGCACTATATATAGAAGACACTCCAAACAAGTCTCACCCCGCTTTGAAGCTGGCCAGTCCCTCTTTGACCAGCAGTTCCGCAATATTGGACAGAGGCCCGTCCAGGCTGCTTTCAAACACTTTGATTGGCAGAGGCTCAGTGTTAGGGACGGTTGCTGGAGAGGAACAAAGATGGCGATAAACACACCGACCACAACTTGGATGATCGGTGACAAGTGATGCCCCATCCTCCTGTGGTCAGTACCTGTAGCCACAATAGTGACAAGTTTCTGGTAAGCCAGGCTGATCAGTCTTTTGGTGCAGGCATCACTCCAGCTCTCTCCATCCAGAGGAATCACGTCGGACAAGCAGCAGTGGATTGCCTAGACAGCAGTAGAGACACTTTCTGTTGACTTGACCCTGCACTCCTCAAGAGTGTAGTATATGAATAGAAGTAAATGAAACGTAAATATTTTAGTGTTATGTAATGTAAACAGACTTCTGTTTTTCATGCTGTATTTTTAAAGTGTAAGCTGAGATTAGACAATATGTGTGAATGTAAAAATAGAATATGTTCTCACCATGGAAGGAAGAGCAAAGAACTCATCCTTGATTATCCTCAAGTCATTGACTGACAAGATGTTCATATTGCCAAAGTCCACATAATACACCTCCACTTCTCTGCCCCCTGGATGACCTACACAAACACACAGTTCAAGATGTGAAATAAATTATGGAATTGCAAATAAATATAAATAAATAAATAAAACCTCATACTAACAGCTAAGCTGGCCGTGCTGACTATGGGCTGTGCAATATTATCATCACAAGAGGTCAAACTTACATCTCATAATCAATGGCCACTGATAAAAGAGAGATTTATTCAAACTGTGCCAAACTGCTCCTCACCTATGACCTGAGCTCTGTACCACTTGTCATCATAGCGGGCAACATAGGCCTGTCCAATCACAGGGCAGTAGACTCTGAGGTGATCACCTCCGGTCTCTGTTGCACTGTAACACTCCTGGAGCTTAGCTGAGAGCAACAGGGACTCCATGTTATCAACCTGGTGGGGCAGACAAAGTAAAATGATGGGAAAAGAAAGACAGAGATTTCTTAAAATACTGACCTTCAAAGCTGCCATTTTTCTTCCTAAGCACACACGTTTTTCCCTGGAATCTGAAAATATCATGTTGTCTAAGTATTTACTTGTTTGAACAGTTAGTACCAGCTGGATGAAGAAGTCAGCAGGGTTATTGATGTGCGACACCACAACATCGACCTCTGTGTTGATCTTGGGATAGACAGGGGGGTAGTACAGCAGGGGCTTTAGGCCCAACGTCACTGGAGAATAAAACCTTTTTGGAAGAGGAAAGATAGACCACCTCAGTAGGGTTAAATATTCAGAGAGTCAGATTTATATATTGAATCTATTCAATCCCATTCAACTCTTCCATCTGTTCAAGATAATTCTAGATTTGTTGATCGTTGTTCCTGGTAGTTTGCAATTGCGTACCTGGCCACTTCAATGAAAACAAGGTACTCTCTGACAGAGATGGGCACGTCACTGGATTGGTTCATGGGGGCTTTCCTCAGGTCCACCAATAAAGAGTCTCCATCCTGACCCAGAAGCCTCATCTCCACTGCTGCTGAGCCAAGTACATTGAGGAATTCAGCCCGAGCCTCTTCACTCCAGCCCTTTATCTGAACACACACACACACACACACACACAATTACTGTGTTTGAAAAAGCAAATTAACAACCATAAAACAACAATACACTGTACAGAACATTACAGTAATGATAATAGTGGCATATTTTAAAATGAGCCTAATTAAGCAACATTACATGACAAGGTGAGCTCTACTGTCATTACTGGCACAAGAATGATGTGGTCAGGACCCTTGGACCCAGTCCTGGAGCCTGTCTCACTTTTTAGCACTTCCACATTGGCTTCATTTCCCAGAACACGTGCATGAAGTGACATGAAGACATGAAGTGCTGTGCCGTGAGAAGCCCTTTCCAATGTGCATAGTGTACAGAGCACCATGTTGTTGGGGTCTCTGTCTAAAACAGCTGCAGCTTGTTCTCAGGGGAATTTGCTTTGCACCATAAACATCCATGGCAAAACTTAATTGTGACACAAACACAAGTTATGCAGGGAAGAGACGGAAAATGTATCTCAGTAGTCTTACCAGGTCATATGGGACAAGGTCTTTGAGGGAACATCTGATGGCCTGAGGAACAAAGTGACCCAGCTCCATGTTCATCGCCTCACTCACCTTCCTCATGTGGTTATTCACAGACTTCAGAGAAGACTCAGTGTTCTCCTTGCCACTGGAAAAGGTGTCAGAGACTTTGTACAATATTCTACTGAATAAATGAGAAGCATGCTTTACAATCAAGACAGTTACAATGCAACAGTTAAGAATATATGCTGCATGTACTGTGAAACAGACAAAGATGAAGCTACATTTAAATACATTGGTGGAATAATGTCTTAAAACTGAGGCCATACTGAGATTATTTGTTGATATATTTCAACAACTTCAGACAGACTTTAATGATCCCACATCAGTGAATGATGTGTCTGGATGATACTGTCATCTAAACAGGTAGACTGTGCAAGGATCTACAGGACTGGCAGACATGAAATTTAAAAAAAAAGAAAGAAAACAAACTTAATTTTGGAATAACAAAATGGCGACACTTGAAAGGCTGCTATTGATTTTGCTGAGTCGGTTGTGATGTAGCGGTAAGAGCAGATACAGTGCTGCGGCTTCCTTTTGTAACGTGGGGAACACGGATGTATACTTTGTCTGTTTGTGCGTGTACCTCTGTATGGTGAGGCTTTTGGTGAGGCCATAGTCAAGACAGTAGACCTGGACACTGGCGAGCTGGTCAACTGGGCAAGCTTTCACGTCCTCCACACATCCGTTCTCCAGGATTTGAAGCACATTGGCCCGGCACCAGAGTCCGTCGGTCCACTTAACAAAGATCACTGAGCCTGCAGTGGAGCGGTAAAGTAAAGGATGAATCACATGCTTAGCTTCTTCCTTCTTCCCCAAATTTTTTGTACTTTCTCGTCTGGCAGGTTCTCATGGATCGTGGCTACATCTAGATCAGCAGATCAGGTCGAGCCTACTTCTGGCATCCTGTTTGACGTCCACTACATAGACTATTATTATGATTGTCAATACTACTACTGTTAGTCATATCTTGATTTAGGTTTATAGTTACAGTTACCATTATTTTATTGCTGCTGTACACCTCTGTCTCTATCATGGAGAAGATAATACTTTTGTATAGAATAGACCAAGTCATACATAAAGCCAGCAACAGCGAACAAACTAATCAATCTGTGTTCAGGTGTAGCACTACCTAAACCATAAACTTAATAAAATGTGTCTACAGTCACACACACACACACACACACCGGTCTCCACAGTGTCACTGGCGGTGAAGTGAGAACCATCTTTATAGCAGAACTGGTTGATCTTCCTAGACAGGGTCTCATTTTCCCTCGTCTCTTTCACATAGCGGATGTAGAAGTGATTTGGATTCACAACGTGGGTTACCACCACCCACTGAGTGACTATGAGAATGAGACGGAGGAAAGGCAGCAAAACGATGAGAAAAGTAGGAAGAGGGGAGGAGAGAGAAGGCAAAAAAGAGGAGTTAGTTATATGTCTGTGGCATCACGTCATGCAACATGAACCAGCAGAAGCCTGTTTGCCTTACCACTTCTCCTCTTGTCAAACATCTGACTTCTCCTCCTCCTGTGGATTCTCCCTCTGCCATTAGCCAGCTCAGGACCAGTGGGTGGAAGAGCTGCAGCGAGACACAAAACATTTAGCCAGGTTGGATTTAACTGGATCTAACAAGAACATGTGACAAAGCCACACACCGCGCTCTTGTCTTTCCTCTAAGTGCTCAACAATAACGTCTGGGGATTGGAGGTCTGAGGTTGCGTTATGCTGAGAGATTCTGGACCTGCGACGAGGTTTTGGGCTTGGAGAGGAGCTCTCCGACGAAAAACTGAGAGTTGCAGGGCTCTTCTGGGCCTGTTTTCGTGCGGTGGCGCACCTCTGTCTGGGTGGGGTACAGTTGCTGTTCTTGCCCTCTGCTCGCCACGGGGAGCATCTGGGGGAGTGGCCATTGGGTAGGAACTCAAACAAGTTAAAAAAGAACAGCAAAGGGACTTGGTTTCAAAACACAAATGCCACATGAACTCAGAGCCATATGAAAAAAAAAAAGTATGTACTTCTCCAAGAGAGAACAATGAGGTTTTCAATTCATGTGCAGAAAAGAAAAAAAAAATCCAAACGAGAAACTAAAGGACTAACTGCTTTGGGTTGCCTTCTTCCATCTTCAGAGACAATGACAGACTCTGCTTCAGGCCTTCTGACTGGAAAACACAGCTACAACACAAACACACACACACACACAATATCCAACTTCAAAATGAATAGGATAGCAGGGACAATGAACAGTGGCAAGTATGTGATTAATTCAAATGTCTATTTTAGCATTGACTTTGATAGGTTACCCACAGTGGTCGGTTACAGTATGATACAGCATTATACAGTATATTGTACTTTTTTGTAGCTTGTGTCTGCAAATATCAAAGTGTGTAAAGTTACAAACCTCATTCCAGAATCCATATTCGTGCATTTCATATCAAAGGACTGGCTATCCACAGGAGCCTGCAACGTCTCCAGAATCTGTCATCGAGCAGCATGTATTTTAAACCATTTTCAAAGACTCTGATTTTTTTTTTTTTTAAATGGGGAAATAGCAGTACTACCTAGTGGTAGTTCTATAGTACCAGGCCATGCATTGTGTGCTCATAACATTTCACACCTTGTCGAGGGTGCAGTGCTGCTCCAGAAAGGGGACACGACAGATTTCTTTGGCCATCTGCATAGAAATCTGCAGGTCCTTAATCCTCTCCCGAACGCAACATACCACCACCTGGGTGGTGGAGAATTGCGCCTCCAGTTTTGTCAGCTGCTTCAACTGCATATCCTTCCTGTTGACAATGAAGTTACAGGCATCAAGACAAATCTTGCTTTACAGACGCGGAATTGCTGTGAAAAGAGAACATAGGATCTCACAATAAAGCTTAAAATATTGAAGTATTTCTTGACGATTTACATCCGTACCACTTTTGAACAGTGTGCACAGCTTTGTCTACAGCTTGCTTTAGCTCCATCTCCAGCCGAGCTCTCTCTCTCTTCACCTGTTCTCCCTGTCCAGTTGTCAGAGTCTGCATAGATGAAACGCAGACATGGAACAGCTCATTCCTACTATAATACACACAATGTTACAATTGTGTTCTCCAAGGTGTGCAGTTCTATGGATCTCGTGCAGCTTTCACCTTGTAGATGTGCTCCAGCTGGGCAAGATTTTCTGCTCCCCGGGATAACGCCTCATCCACAGTCTTTTTGATCTTCTTAAGATCAGCTGGCTGAAAAAAAACAAACAAACATGCCTAAATTTTAACCATTTTCAATCATTCACGTTTGCTGTACGTACACGCTTTGGATTAACACAACACATAACTGCAGAAAAGTTGAAGAGCTATGTTGCCATCTGTCTCCCTGTTGATTGGACTGTTTGTTATCAAACTCTGATGTTGTTCTCAAGTTGTTCACTTCCCACTCCCAACACACAGGACTCAATTTACACTTTTCCACGTCACAGGGAACAGAGTTATTGGCACTGTGTCGTGTGCCAACTATAAGATTTATTCAGACAGGCATTTTAAACATCTACAGGAGTGGCTGATGTGCCAGCTTCCCCGAATTCCCCAATTACAACCCCAGTGATCACCCACACATACCTGCTCCATATCCCCTTCATTGCCATTCATGTGTCTGGAAGGTGAGAACTTTTTCCTTCTGCAGGTCTTTAATCGATCAGACCTTTAGGGGATTACAAGAGCAAAGTAATTATTATTAATGTAAAGACTGATTCTCTTCTAAAAATATGATACAAGATCTAATTACACATGAAGTAGGCATATGTTTAACTGCACATGCACCAGTCTTGTGCTTTCAGAACTACATTTACCTTCTTGTCTTGTTCATTTTAGCAGTGTAGATGAGACCGATGATTCTGCTTTCTTCTTGCAGCCCATACACACCACCTTCAGGAACAGTAAACTCAACCTGCAGAAAGTGACCATTGCTTTGTCATTCACTTCTGACCATTGAGCTTCATGCAAATGAGAAATTCCACAGGAAAGGCAGGATTGGAAAAAAATGGCTTGGTAAACAAGAAATGGTGGCCAGCAAGTACACGGTCTGTATTTTATGAAGAGTCGCACAACAAGGCACGCCCAAAACGCACAGTTAGAAGATCATCAGCCTGGTACAACAGGCAGGTGTGTGATGCATAAGGCTGCTAAAGCATGCTGGTACCACAGCCCTTCACATGCTAATGTTGAATGTTTGGTGAAAGTTATACTTGCACTTTATTAATTCCAACGATCTCTGAGTGGCGCTCAAACCTGAGCGTGTCATTGGTTAAGACAGCCACCTCAGCTTATTTGAATGATTTCCTTGTCGTTTCTAGTTTTTGAGGAAACCAATCAATTAAAATCGTAAATCAGATGTGTTGTGAAAAAATGTGAGATTTTACTTTCAGGCCATATCGCCCAGCCCTAACGAAACCTCAGTGAGGTTGAGGTCTATACTATGACTAAAAGTGACAAAAGACCTGAGGGTTTTATTTTTTATCTCATAATATTATTTGAATTTGCTGTTTGAATATGATTACGTTTATTATTTCTTATTTATTTTATGTTATTTCATTTCACAATTTTATTCTTATTCATTTTAGTGCTTACTCACAAACTACTTTAAATCCGCTCACCTTGCTTTTTCTTCTCTTTTACTCACACACCTCTTCCTGTAACAGCACACACCTGCTTGCCCCGTCTATCTCTGTCTCTCTCTCTCTCTCTCATTTTGGATTTTCCCCTTGATGTTGTTTTCTTGGCAGTAGGTAAGGTGTGTTAGCATGAGGCTTGTTTTTAGACAACACAGATGATTGAAACCATCTCGATGCTGAATGATATCGGCATTCACCAGGTGTGTTGGTGGATGTTTGTTGCTTTGCGTGCTCTGTGTTAAAATAAGCGCCGTGTCTGCGTCTCCAATATAACACCAGGTAATGCCTCTCTGTGTCTGTAGCAGACCTGTGTGCTGTTAGTAAACTGTAGGGGAAGGGGAGAGCGTTATTCAAGGTTTTCTTTATGACTGTGTCATTTTGATAGTATCTAATGCATAACTAACAGAAATCATTGTTTTCAAATTACACTTTACTCTACAACTCTCATAACAATAACCATTTATTAGGGCCAGATTTATAGTATGTCTTTGTGTGACTATTAAAAACAACTCTAAATGAACTAAACCCTGAGGGGGAAACTTAAATTTGCTTTGGTCGATGTTTGAGTTATGTCACTGTCTCTCAGGCTGCAAAGGTTAGATGAGCGGTACATTGTACCTCACACTCTGGACATCGAATGATACCGTCACACTGAATGGACAGCAGGCAGGTTGTGCAGAAGATGTGGCCACATGAAAGCACACGAGGGAGGTTACCATCAACTTCATCCTCTGAAGAAAAAAAAGAAAAAGAGAGTAAGAATCAGAATCAGATAATCAGGAACAATGCAGTGTCAGCGTGAACCATGAAAACAAGAGGATGGCACCAACAGCAAATGATTTCTTAGGATCCAGGTTGACCCCCTCAACCTGACAAAAATACAGGTTACACAAACAAACACAAATTATAATCATATTTATAACTACACATAAATTAATTGACAAAAACAAATACGAAAAATAAGAAATATGGCTTTTGTTGGGCTCACAGAAAACTTCAGTGACAAGAATCACTACTAGTTACAGCAATAACAATTAGGGTAGCAAAATCTTCAAAGTTGGAAACTTTTCATGGGAATTTATGGGAATAATCCGGGAATTTACAAAATTGAAGGTTGGCCCTAAACAGAGAACTTAAATATAGTTGGGGAAAATATATTTTAGGATAATCTTGACTAAAACAAGCAGATTTCATTGAAGTAACACTTGAATATCTGCTATTCGTCAGTCACGTGCACGTAGCACACCTCTGACTGCAGGCCAGTTGAGGCCACGCGGCCTACGTGCACCGTGCATTCCTCCATCACGTGCGCAGATGACGGCCACGCCTTCGAGCCCGGAGCACGAGGCTATTAAAGCCACACATTTGAGCTCGCGGACTACACCATTTTGTTCAATTAAATCATGTTTAATTTTTTTTTTTTATTGAATCATTTTGTACTGCAGCGTATGACAAAACAAAACGTTTAGATTTTGGATATGATAGTTTGTTTAAATTAGCCCCAATTTTCAGATTCCCTTTCTAACCATGATAACATCCCTGTTGGGAATACCACCAGAGGTAACGGAGACATCACTGTTTTTATATAATTAGTCGTATTTAGTTGTATTTTTCTCGAGTTCAGACAATTATACCACTTTTAAGACCCAAGGACCTGCCAAGATACCTGCGTGTTAACGTTAGCTAGCTAGCAGACGAACTTCGTTGAGCTGAGGATAACACGGTAAAAACGCGGTATAACGGAAGCGTGTCTGCATTAAAAGGGACGGAAATGTCCTACCAGCCAGAGTAAATGGCTCCCCGCATAACTTGCACACTACAGCGCTGGAGTTGTCTCCTCTGTCCATCTTTAATGTCTTCACGAAAACGCTCTTTTCGCTCCCTCCGAACAAGTGCGGGCGGTTTTCTTGGTCACGTGACCGCGGTGCGTTCAGGGGTCACGGACAGGCGTGATCCCTGAATGATGCGTTTAAACTACAAAACTCTTTTTTATCCGTTCATAGCATTTACGTTGCCTCTGTCTCCAGTAGTCATTTACTCTGTGCTTTGATATGTCTTACAACTTTTAGTTAACTTTAGAAAAAACGCACTGATAAGACTTGAACAAAAATATTTCAGTATCTTATCACATATCCACCAAATTTCAGAGCTTTCACTAAACCTTATTAATGAATAAAATGAGAGGCCCTACACATGTTTGGACGTGTTGATTGCAGTACAGGTGTGGGCTATCTAGAGAATAATAAATAACTCGCATCAAACTGAACTTAATTCACTTTATACTATTTAAGTGTTAAATGATCTTAAAACTACATAATATGTAGGACGTTCAGTTTGACTATATCATCCCGAGAGTTAAATATGACTGATATGAATAATAATGATGAACTCTTGCTGAAGTGAGAATATAAATGTCTTCTCAGCCATGGCAGCTGTCCCACGTTTTAACACGAAATACAAAATAAAAGCACACATCACGTGTTTCATTTAATCACATCACATATTGATTAAATCATCTGTGATGAAGCTTAATTACGTGGTCCCTTCTGTGGACACGTGGGGGCGCCAAAGACTAAGGCGGAGACTGAGGTGATCTGAGGATGGGTTTACAAAGGCCAGGTAGAGAAATATACCATAGACATAGAAATAGCCACTTTTGTGTTCTTTATTGATAGATACATGGCGATACATTTGCATTTCTGGCATCATTTCAACACTAAAATATATAATATGATTACCAGTGACCAGTGTGTTGGATGTGCCTGTGTGTATAAACAGTTTGAGATCATTTAAATCATGTTTTCACCTTTTGTATATTGTTTTTATTATCTGTCATCGCTTTGATATATCACAGTACACATTCCCCTCGACGCTGTGTGATATATTCTTTTGTTTCCTTTTAAACCAATTGCAGAGCTCCCCGGCAGACCTAACGGCAGCATGTCAGTCCTGTCTTCCGTCTGAGCGCAGCTGCCAGCAGAACTGCCGCCTCAGGACAATGGCCAGGCATCCAGCAAAGCAGCAGTAACCAGGAGTGACAGCCAATAGAGAGCAAGCGAGGCACAGACATCAGATGGTAAAGGTAAATCATCTAGTATGCAACACAGCCAAAACTTTAACCTTCAGAGAGCGTTCATCCAGATCCCTAGAGGGCGGTATGAAGGTGCAGCACATCAAGGGGGGGGGTCTTTCCAGTTAGAGCTGGCAGGAGGAAGCCCCAAAGAACAACTTGAAATACATGTGTTCCAACAGTACGACTCCCACCCCTGCATGTGTCCAAATGATTACAGCTCATGGTGTTGATCTGAAGTGAAAGTAGACCACCTTAGTGTGGGGTGTCAAACAGCCTGCAGGTATACAGTACACCTGTCTGCTAATAGGAGGCAGGAAAACATCCAAGATCAGTAACACATTAGCCCAAGGATGTTCATGACTTGAAAATGTATCTGACACATCCTCCTCTTTTTTTAATGAAGCAAATAAATACATCCAACACAGACCTATTTTATATATATATATATATATATATATATATATATATATATATATATATATATGTGTGTGTGTGTGTGTGTGTGTGTGTGTGTGTGTGTGTGTGTATTAAAAAGGTCTATAGAAAATCCAAACTTAGACTTAGAGACACTAGACTTAACTTGACACTGATATTGTCATTTCTGTATTATATTGTCATTTTATGTTAAAATCTACAAAAAGAACCTCGTGGAGTCAAAGGTCCTGTTAAATTGCGCTCACATCCACAATTTTAATTGGTATTAATCTTATGTAAGTTTGACAACATTTTGAGTTATGTATATTCAGCCATACCATTTCATATAATGGTGTATGTATTTCATGGATGATATTTGCAATAATATTAAGTTTGATGATGATTTTTTGACAGACAGTCCAAAGAAAAACAAATGAAAGGATTCTTTAACCGTTCTTTTTATGTGTAAAACAATATATTCAAGGAAAAAAATCACATTAAAGAATATTCTCTCCATCCTGCACAATGAATTCCTGCAGATGGAAAGTGCGGAGTTATGTGTGATGGAATCTGGCCATTGGTCTTCACCAGGGCAGCATGATCAGACTGGAAGGGGGGCAGGGTGTGTATATATATGTGTGTGTATGTGTGTACCAGGGTAGGGGGTAGTAGATGTGTTTACTATGGGTAATGAACCAATCAGCAGGCCGCCCAGGGGGAGGTGTGGGGGTGTCTCTTCGAATGGGGGGTTGTGCCCCCATCTTTCCTCTTCCCAAATGTGGGTCACTTCCCATCCTCGGGTTATTTCCCTTGTGTTTCCTTATTGAGGGAACAATAACCCTCCTGCGCCCCCCAAAACTCTTATCAAATCACTTCCTCATTAATGATGCTTCTAATTAATCTGTGTGGTCTTGTTAGCTTTTTCCTGATGTCTCACATTGGCATTGTACAACCATCCATCCGCTTCTTTGTTATTAGCCATCTATTTCCTGATTCACTTATTGTGGGTCATCTCTTCTGACAGGAGATGATGTCTATGGGAAGTTGTCTATTTGTGTGTACCTCAAAGGTCTTATTAAAATAAAAAAAACACCCCCCTTTCCCACCCTACCCCTTCGACTCCCCTATAGGTCACAGAGTAAGAATATAGGATGGTAGAATTGAATTTATTGATCAAAGTCAATCGAATTTGATCGTCAATCAAATTTCTTCTAGGAACCCTCAAAAATACCAATGATGCAGTTTAAAAGGAGTTTGTTAATCTTGATGCTACTTCAGCAAATCTCTAAAATCTAGATATTTTTTTCCCCCTGAAGAAAAGATTTTTCTCCATTGGGGAACCTTTTTATCTTCCCTTGAATCCATGAAGAAGCCCCACTGACCCACTAGCTTTGAGAGCATGTTGTAGTAACAACCTCATCCCCCCTTTTCAGGTTGGGTCCTGACCATCTGAAGAAAAAAACAAAACAAGGAAAGGTCAGCAGACATGTTAGGAGATGCCAAGAGACTCATGGATTGACTTTAAGTGGTTACCCCCCGGAGGCCACTCGGTCACAGCATGAAGAGAGCAGGGGCGATGGCAAATGACACAACGCTTTATACCTTCCCTAATCTCTTTGTCTGCTCAAAGAAAGACCTGAAAGACAAAGAAGAATCATCCTCAAAGACTTAAGGAGCACTGCTTCCAGCCCAATGAGAAACAGTGCAAGTCAGTCCAATTTGTTTAATTTGATACACATTTATTTTTCTCTATTGTACATCTCTGTAGTCAATTTTGTTTTTGATTGGCGGCTATCTGCCTGAGTGTAGTGGATATAATTAGATCCAGGTCAGCTGGAAAACACACAGAGGACTGCTCTTTTTTATGTGCAGTGATCACACATGACGCACAATGATGTTCATATTGTGGGAGGGGGGATGTTTCATATTTGTGCTCAAAAAGGACCCATTATATCCATAGGTCACAGATTACCAATTAACATTCTCGAATGATTTTTAAGGCTTGGGGCCTTTTCAGTAACAGCTTTTTGAGTTCTTGGTCTGTCCAATGTACTATACCAAGGTTGGAACCTGTCTCAATACACTTTTGTTTTCCTTTTTCTAAATACTGAAGCAAATTGGGTCAAGAGATAGGCAACGTTCAATGCGCAATCGTACGTAACTATATTCCCCACAGTAACTCTGCTTATGTTTGTTATATGAGCGATGAATGGATGGTTAGCATTGATTTTGCAGTGGAAATGACTTTGTTTGAAATTGAAATTGTGAGTAATTTCTACATTACATTTGGACTACTGACTAAAGAGTCCTGTGTTTCATCCCTCCTTGATTGATAGGGCACTTTCTCTGTAGTCTGACTATGGCTTCAAGATATTTATGGACTTGTACATTTTTACTTGTTGTATTTGACAGTATTCATAGTCAAAATGTTACCTTTTGATATTAAAACTAAAAATACTACTAAAAAAAACAAACACTTGTTTCATGTTGCCTTCACTCTGAGCACTCTCTCCACTGGCATCAGAAACGCAAAGTGACCAATCTCAGTTATTGTAGTTCCCATCTATGACTGCCATAGGCACTGTAGCCCCAATGTAAAGTTACATAGTGTTAGGGTGAGCACATCAACTACAGTGTAAATACTATGTGTGTATATCCATAGAAATGCTGTAATCCTTTAATCAACTCAATGTGGGAGAAGGTTTCAGAGACAGAATTTGCTACTTCCATGAATTGGGTAATATCTGTGATAAGCTTCATCTGGACCAACAAGGTTCTCCTGTCATCTAATATATAAGAATATATATTTGGAACAGTGGTGCTCAGCTCTGTGGTAGTGATCTATAGACTTGGCGAATTATGAAGTATCTTTGCAGTCACATGGGTTTCTTATCCTGTACCCTATTTAAACCCAATAAGGTATGGAACTGTGTTCTCACACAGGTAACAGGGCTAATGTTTAAATTTCTGTTTTAAAGTGTACAGGGGTTTCTATTCACTAAGTGTACATCAAAGTGTGGGGCTTGATTAATCCTACAAAAAACTGGTGCCAGCACAATACATACCATCTGAAAAGAGGGCACCAGGCCACAGCAGCTCCAACAAGCCCTCATTAAAACCAACCCAATGTCAGGGATACTGTGAACCCTTTTGTGTCCTCTGTCACCCTCCCTCCCCTTACATCCATACCTACCCAAACACTCACATGTGCTCGATCACTTGCACTCGTTCACATATACTTGGTCACACTTCCTTGCACCCTCAACCCTTCATCCCTCAAAGGTTCAAAGACATAGAAGGCAAAGGTGGCAGTGGTGCTGGAGGAGCAGGTACCAGTCGTTGGGAGTAATTTGAAAAGCCGGTGCGTTTGTAAGACCAGCCTCGGTGACCTAATACCCGTTGAACATCACACGGATTTACATCAAGGAGAAGGATTGGGAGAGGGTGGGAGAGAGCGGGAGATCAGACCAATCAAACAGCTCGTTAGTCCAGCTCACTAATCTCTCCGTCGCTGAGCATTTCATGACCTGTCCATCCCAAAATGATCAGCTCACTACCACTGCTGCCTTTGGAAAAGCAGGTTATTATGAATGTTGAGTGTGTTAAGAAGGGTTGGGTCTAAACGGGGACAGATACTGGGTGATTTTGGGGGGTGAGGGTGTTTTAATAGTAAGCCAAGAGCAGTCTATGTTGCAATTATCTCACTTTGCTGCACTTACAGAATGCTTGACCTGCTTCTCAGCATTGATATGACACATTTCTCAGGGCGAGGCGGGGGTCGGCACAGAGGGTTCAGATCTACGTGGGAGTGTGTGTGAAAGAGAGAAACTTTTGAGCATGTGTGTGAGAAAGAACATGTATAAGTGTGATAGTGTGTGTGTTTTTTGTTTTTTTTTCAAATGTCATCGGCCCTGTGGTGGGACTGAGGCTGTTAAAGCCTGGGTGGGCGATGGAGGGGTAAAGAGGTTGAAAAGAGTGCAGAATCAGTGTTGACTGATTTACCTTATCACAAGACCCAGATACAAAAAAACAAACAAAAAAAACCCTCTGATTCTTCTAGAAGTTGGACAAAGTGCCCTCTGTAAGAATACATACAGGAGATTGCTAAATTATTGGGAAACATCAACAACAAACAACAACAAATGCTGAACTCACATGATAATACTTAAAAATAGAATGTCCTCAGTGATTAGTTTGATGGCAGAAACAATTTCTGTATTATGTTTTTGATCGCCCCTTATGACAAAAAGAAAAGGTGTGCTTTATATAGTTATTGCTAATGTAAAAAAAACTATTTTGGCCTCGTAAAACAGCAGAGTGGCGCAGCGGAAGTGTGCTGGACCCATAACCCAGAGGTTGATGATCAAAACCTTCCTCTGCTATGGATATTTGACTGTTTGGCTTGAGTCATAGGGCTTTCTTCCACTGATCGCTGTGATGTTCAACAAGCCCCCACTTATGTTAGCAGCAGTTAGTTCAGAACATACGGTATGTGCGTAGATTCAGTCCTTGTTGCATTGGCTCAGGCATCGACTCCGACCTGTGACCTATTGCTGTGTGTCGTCATGCTTTCCCACTCCAGAACTGTCACAGTACTTACTGTTGCACTGCACCTTGATTGTTTCCCCTCTTTTGTAAGTCACTTTGGATAAAAGCATCAGCTAAACGAATAAATGTAAAATAAAACCCAAAATACCTGCATAGTTAGGTACCACTAGGAGTGCATGAAAAAAAATGAATTTTGGTAAACTGACTCTGTAAATACACTCCTATGTTTCCACAGTAGCCCAGCATTGACTATCCAAACTCTAGCTCTAGAAAGGGCCTTCTGTGTTATCACCAAGTGGCAACCTACATAACTATGAAGTAAAGCCAATGCAGGAGTGCCAAAAACTGCTCCACAAAATACCACTTGAAGCTGGCTACAGAACAAGTCAGTCTCCATAAGTCCCCATGTAAAAATGTCCAACTTCACAGCAGAAATAAACATGTTTACAGCCTGGTACAAAAAAAACATATTTTTTAGCTGTAACAGTTTTAGTCTCTGTAGCTGAATTCCCTATTCATGACAACTGTACTGAGGGCGAATTTCTCGTTAACTCACTCATTCAAATTATAGTAAGGCTTAAAGCTATGCACATGTTACAACATTAGTGCGTCAATTGACAGGTGGGTGCTGTCACACCAGGTGTCAGTCAGCCCATCTCAGCTCCACCAACAATCCCCGTCTTTGGCAACTTTTAGATGGCAGAGCGAGGTGGCAGGGGCAGGACTGCCAAGATGGTGGCAGCCAGAGTCGTCACATTCTGAGCTTCACATATGGTTCTTCTCTCTGCTCCGTCGACCAGAATGTTTATTTCCACCCAGGCTTTGCCATCCGACTGACGGTGTTGCTGACAGATTTATGTTTGTCAAGAGGTGACATCTGTCAGGAGGTCTTTGCGTACACTGAGGAACCTGTTTCCCGCCTTCGTTATCCCTGCATGAATCAGATGGAGGAACAGCTGCTCGAGTGACTCAACTGGAATTTATAACAGAAAAACCTTGGCAAGGTTCACGTCTGCTTGCACCATGTGCATCTCTGTGTTGTTTAGCTGAAACATGACTTTGTTTTATGCACATGTCATTTAAGTCTTCCTGGATTCCAGGAAGAAGTGGCCACTTTGAGGAAGCTAATGGGGGTCCAAATGAAGAATAAAGAGTAAATGACCTATGGCTCAGGAATCACATTCTTCATATTCACATTCAAATGTTAACCTAATTAAAGGGTATTTAAATGTCTTATTAGATCATTTAAAGTGAGACTTAAGACTGTATCCAGCAGCTCAACTCAACAGAATATAAAATAAATTAGGCATTTATTGTAATTCAGGGTTTTAATTGATGTGGGTACTCTATAGATTCTCAAGCTTAGCTCTCAACTGTCCAAATATTGTTCAAAATATTCATTAATATATATTTTAATGAGGTGAAAAAAAATTAAGAACCCCAAATATCAAATGAGGAAGCAGCCATGTAAGGTGTGCAGGAGTGGTTGGCTTTTGAACACTGGAATCCAAAAATGAGGACAAAACTACAAGCTACAGAAAAAAAAAGTTGGCTACAAGAAATGAGTGATGAACACTCCCACGCATTACAGTCCTGAATCAACCACAAGTTCACCTGCCTTCCTTGGGAACTGGGGCAGAAGACGCACACCTGGGCTTGTTTGCAGGAATTGGCAGTTATTTCTTCCTCTGTAAAGCGGTGAGCTGTTTCAAAGCACGGCTTGGAAATGTCAAGACCTTGACAGGTGCACTAGAACAGGCTGTTAAAACCACTATTTGTCTCGTAAGACCTGCTTTGCTGTGAACTAAAAGCAGAGAGACCTTGTTAATCATCAAACTGTTGTTTTAAATGGGATTTACAGTAAACACCTATGCATACTGCAGTGACACACACCTGGTCCAAAGGGAGCAATGTGACAGTTTTAGCCAGTCTGAGGAGACAAATGAAAGGAAAGTTGGCGTCGTATATGAGCACCAAGTCCAAACGCTAAAGAGGGATATTAAAGGTGCGTCTTTTCTGGCTCCCATGTAGGCAGCGTGAAATATATTGCATGCAGGGTGAACTGTGAAGGAGGCTTCTCAGTACTGATCCTTCATGTTCATGAATTAATAACTTGTTTTTTCCCTACTGATGTTACATAGTTTCTTTCTTTCGGGTAACTATAAATACTGTTCTGTGGAGACTTCAGAGAAATCCAAAACATTTCACAGTATTGATAGCGTACTTTTGTAGTAGATTTGGGGTTCCTTCTGGTCTAGTATATTAGTAAAGAAATGTATTTTATGTTATATCAGTCATTCAGAATGGGCTACCACTCTGAATGCTGACCAGATACAATGACTCAGCATTTCCACATTATTATTTCAAAGCTGTGTTATTGTGTTCTACACAGGACAGGATAAAACATGGTCGTCATGGGCAAAGAAGTGGATCATCGGTGAGCAAGCCATCTGTATCATGCTGTTAATTATGCAGAACTTTAAGCCTTTATAAAATCTGAAGAGGTGAGTTATACAGAAATTCAGAAACTCTAAAGCTATAAAATATGTTTGTTTTTTTTTTGTACCAGGCTGTAAACATGTTTGTTTCTGCTGTGAAGCTGGGCATTTTAACATGGGGCGTTATGGAGAGAACTTGTTCAGTCTCAATTGGAAGTTTCTTTGCGCTGGCATTGGTTTCCCTTCACATTTGGTTCTTACATAGTGTGAGACAGCCTGCATCACAACAACAGTGTCTATTAAATTCTCACAATGTGATCAATGCTACAACTCTGTCTGTTGCAGCTCTTAAAGATGAGAGTGGTGCATGTGAGTCATCTCTTTTTTCTGTAGATATGATTCAACAGGCATCAGTTGCACAATCTGATAAGGCTGAAAACAGACCTTTTTCACAGCAGCCATTTTGACATGAAACAGTAGGGTCAACCTGTATTGAATCTACTATTTCATTGTCTATTGGCTATCGCACAGATTGACAGAAAAATGTAAAAAGTGTTGTAGTGCAGTACTTCTGGGATCGGGGGTATATCTCCAAGAAAATGATGAAACACACACACACACACACACACACACACACACACACACACACACACACACACACACACACACACACACACACACACACACACGCACGCGCGCGCGCGCATGCCCGCTCACTCAAATACCTGCACCTATGCATGTCTGGAATTCTGTTGTTCTCTGCTGTCATCTCAAACATCCTTTTGTTTGTCAGCTCTCCTCATCTACCCTCTTTTCTTTGGCAGACAGTGAGTATTATCACCTCCTCCTGTCTCTCTCTCTGTCTCTCACTGTGTGTGTCACTGTAGACATACAGTGACAGCAATGCCAGCAGTTGCCAAAACCACATTCATAATTACACCCCTAACAGAGAGCCGGACCGCCCCCCCTGTCAGTCAGAATCACAGTAAACCATGACGGTGACCTTAGGGAAACACCTGGGCGAATGTTTAGGAGGTGACGAAAGGCTAATGTGAAGTGTGGTGCAGCGACACAAGCACACTCATGGCCCTGTAATCTGGGAAGCTTGAGGAAATGTCTGACAGAATGACTTCCTGAAATGTTAGATTTGCAGTTACCCATTTCAAATATGTTGACTCATCTCCAAGGCTGAGGCTGCCCAGACTGTATTAAAGTAATAAAGTAGTAAAGAGAAGACTGGATGCTGAAACATTAAAATATTTGAAAAATAATAATGTAATATATTTACACTGTGGTGGGTAATATTGACGATAATTATATGTAAAGCTTCCAACTTTTTTTTTGATTTTTTAGGAGAAACTTAGAAAATAAGCACACTGAGAATTATAAAACAATTAAGACTGACAGCATATTGTTTCATATCTTGCTCTGATCTTACAGCCTGTCACTCATTCTGCTCTTTTCATGAATGGACTCTTTTCTTAGTTACAAAGGAATGTGCAGCATGTAAAGCATCATGGGGCAATTTGTAGTCTAGTGTAGTCTATGACAGCTTGTTTTCTTTTTCTGTTCTTTATCTTATCAACATTCACTTGTGACACAAAGCTGAACTGGAAGTGTGTCTCTTGTCTTCTAGTTTGACATGACTGACACTATTGTTTCAAGCAAATACTTTTAGTTTTAGATATTAATAGAAACAATCTCTTTTAAGGAATAAACAACAGATAGGTCCAATTTAATTACATTATTTATTTTAGATCATGACACTTTCCATATATGCATGCAGGTCTAGAGTGTACTCTTTATGAAATGACTTACCAATTTCCACCATGAGCAACAGTGCCAAGGAAAAACTTCCTTTAAGAAGCAGAAACCTCAAACAGAACCAAGCTCAGACCAGTCCTCAAGTAATTGTTGAGGTCTGGAAATATGTGGTGACATTCTGGCCAAATAAAACAAGAGACTTGAACAGTGAGGCAACCGGGTAAGTATTCAAACAAGCCAATCTTTTAATTGGATTATTTAAAACACATAATTTGGAAGCTGAAAGAAAGCATGACCAACAATATTGCTGAAAATCAGAACTGATAAAATACTGAGTTCAAGCTATATGAAACCAAAGTTTTCCTTATACTGTGTTCCTTGGGCTGTTGGAGGAAGCTGGAGAACCCAGAGAGAACCCACATAGACAGAACATGTAACTCCACACAGAAAGGCTCGAACCAGGAACCTTCATTGCGGTGAGGTGACAGTGCTAACTGCTGCAGCACTGTGCCACGACACATCTGAATAATGACAGATAAGACTCACAATAAGACTCAAGCTGCACAGCACAAGGAACTAGTCTGCGCCGGTTCAGAACTCGTATGATGAACTGCGTAAGTAAACCTTTGGTATCTGTTATGGGCGTTATTAGCTTTTAAATAAAAATAAAGAGGTTAAATGTCTTGTCAGTTTAGGTGTAGCCCATCTTGTTTTTTTCTTCTTGTAGTGGTGTTGTAAATTAAAAACACAGGAATGTCTTCTAGATATCAGTGATGGTCTTCTGACCTTTTTCTTATAACTCACTTAAGGGTATTTGCAGCAGCTGAGCATACAGGATGTCTCCGTTATCCACCGTCTATAGTGTGCTATTTAATATGGGGATTTAACATACTTAAACTGTAATGGTAAATCGTTTATCATATATATTAGATATTTTTCTGTCTCTGTTTTTCTCTCAGCCTCACCCTCAGCCCTCACATTTTTCTCTGAATTGCCTCTTTTTCTTTCTTTTCCTATGATTTTTCCAGGCTCCCAGTTGACCTTGCTGCCCACTCCGTCTGCCTCTGCCCTCAGAGAGCTGCTGTCTGCCAGTCACGTTTCATATGCTCCCATAAATGGGCCTTCATCACCCACCGGCACTGGCGTAATCGCTAACATGGCTAACATGACGTCCTTTCATGTTAATTTCAGTGTAAAGTTCTTGGGTCGCCAGCTTCAGGCTCTACGTTCTGTTGACATTAGTGCTGAAGAAATGGAGGCGAGGAGGCACGTTGCTTTGCTGCACGACAACAACCACGGTGACACACACTCACATGTGTGCACTTGTATATTTGACTCAGAGGGATGGATGTCACCATAATAAAAAGATCAACGGCAGGATACAAGATAGGGTAAACAGACACATTTGATAAAATGCTTGTCAGGTCACAGTCATTCTTAACTCATTCACATCAAGTTGAGAACTCTGTGTCTGTAAAATTACCACAGTTCTATACTTTCTATACTCTATACTAAGAAACAAACATAAAAAACAGTTTGCTGTGTGTATGATTGAAAAACATATAAGTATAAAACAAGAGAAGCAAATCTAATTGTTTGTGACAAAAAAAAATTACATCCATCCATTTTCTGAAACTGCTTATCAAGGTTGTAGGGTGCTGGATCCCAGCTGGCACTGGGTGAGAGACGGGGCACACCCTCAACAAGTCCCCAGTTCATCACAATCATCGACAACCATATAGATCGCATTCAGACCAATTTCATTCAGAGTCACTAGTTAACCTGTTAAGGTCATGTCTTTGGACTGTTGGAGGAATTCGAAATACCAGAGAGAGCCCACGCCGACATGGAGACAACATGGAAACTCTGCACAAAACCACTGCACCACCACCACCAGCCACATTTCAGTCAAGTGATGCACCAGAAGAGAAGTGGATTATTCTGAAGTGGTGCTTTGAAAAGTTTCAGGCTTTTGTTGATAGTGTTTTTGCTGTGAAACTGGTTCCTTACTGACTAGCAGTCACTAGTTGTCAGTAGCAGTATGTATTTTCATTCAGAGGCACAAATGGAGTTTGATATTCAAAGCTAGTTCTTCTGTAGAGTCATATTTTAACATCCCTTTTTTTCCTGGAAATAAATGAAAGGAAGAATTGCTGGATGTTGAATTTCTAAGAAAAACCCCTATGTGTTTACGCTGCAGACATTCAGATTTGTTATTGACTCAAGACCACAGTTACATGGTGTACAACCAAAGCAATGCAATAATGCAACAATGCAATAATAACAATGTTGCAATGGTAGGAATGAACGGCGACATAGATTCACTTGAAGGGCGCTCAGAGAGTACAGACCTCCGCGAAGGCAAACAGTGCAGTGTTCTATGATATGCAAATTTGAAAAATGAAAGATTTTTCCTTTCTTGGCCGAGGCGACACCCTTTCACCAAGTTTTAGGAGGATCTGCCCTGCTGTGCACATTTATATTTCATTCTGATGTTTGCTTATCAGAAGATGATGGAAGCATTTCCATTCTTTAACCGGACATGCTCATGTCTAATGAGATGGCAGATCAATGACCTTCTGTAAAAAGCTTTCATTGCAGTCGAATGATTTGTGTCACGTTACACATGACTCATGTTGCTTGAAAACCATTTCAAGCAACATGGTATTGTTCCTAAGAATATGACTCATTGAGACATTCAGCACAGTGTTTTGTCATAAAGTTCCAATAAAATGCTGGTTACTTGTAATATCTCTCCTTGATGGATACAGTTGTTGAATACGCACATAATGGAGGAGCCTTGATAGCAGCCTTGTGTTATTTTTGGACTGATGTAATCCAGCGTGCAGACTCAGCTGGAATTCTTGCATTTGTTAATCCATTATGAATTTTCCTTAATGTTCTTCCAGAGCCTTCACTGTCTATTAGTCTGAGAATAAGCATGAGCCAGTCAGATTGGGCCCACACCCTCCCAGTTTACACCGACACTAATGACTTGTCCCTCGCTCCAGCCCTGCCACTGCCATCCACACATGGAACTAATTCTATCTGTCCACAATACCAAGACCGCCTGCCGGATCATCCTGTAAAACAATCTGTTGCTAAGGCAACAGGTGGTGCTGGAGACATCCATATATTAACAAGGAGCAGGAGTTGATTATGGCGGACAATCACCGAAAAGAAAGTGTATGAGCCAAGGAGACTTTAGAGAAACACAGTAAGGATGACATCAGTGTCCACACGTGCACATGATCTAGAAATTGAGTCATGGTGTTTGTCTTGGCCGGATTATCTGTAATTGCTATTATTGGCCTTTTGTTAAAAGCTTGTGTCAAAACGTGAGCTGTTGCAGATATCGACTTGCACATGCCAGGAAAACTGTTTGGAGAAAGGTTTAATAAGTCTCAGGTATTAATGCGTATTAAATCTCTATAGGCTCATTTCTGTCAGATTAACATTGCAACATCACTGCACCGGTTAAGTATATTTACCCAACAAAGACAACAGGGGAAAAAGAACTTTGGAAAAACACTGCGCTCACTATCATAAAATCTCCCCGAGCACTCTGTTAAAGCCGTCGCTGTTTGAATCGTACTGTAAATATTTGAGTAAAGCGTGGGTTCTTCCTGGTGCGCCTTTACTTTGCTTTACTGTGCGGAACGAGGAGCCACATAAGACTCCTTCCCCGTATAATGTAACAACAGATTTTTGCAAAATCCAGGTCAGAGCGGCTTCCGAACGAACAGAGCCCGTTTTGCAGAGTTTAATCCAAACACTTTGCCCCAATCAGTGCCTTGCGCGACCACATTCCTCGATGGCAGAGCCCCCATGTTCCATGAAACCCACATTTCAAGCTCAAGCTGACAACAAAAACCCAGATCATAATTCACCCGTGCATGCCCTACATTTTTAACATGCCTTTTGAAATAAAGGCAAACTGGTACGTGACTTCCTCCCTTTTCGAAGATCGTTGTTGTGGGTGTACAGTAATGATGCAGTCATGACTAGTGCATGCTCCACAGTCAGGGCTTTTACACACAAAAGGAGTTGACTTTGGCTTTAAGCTCTGCTGAAATGCCAAGAATTGGGTCTGACTGTTGATAGTGCGGGATTACAACACACCTGATCAGCAGGAGCACAATAGACATTCCTGAGCTGACCCTCGACTGCGTTTAATGCTTAACCTCGCTGTAAACAGAGAGATAGAGATCGGTTTTGAAAGAGGAGTCATGGCACTGTGTCCGAGCAACAGTAAAGTCTTTTGCTAAGGCGATGTAGCAAGCACCACCTTGAGATGAGATGGAAACAGATTTTTGACACAGACAGCTCGTCCTGGATGTGGTTGGTACGACTGCCCAGACTCTGGGAGGAGAAGATGTGGTGTTGTGTTTGATGGAGCGGCACAGATTGCTTCCGGGCCTTTTTGGGTGCCGGTATCCAGATGGATGATGATTAACTGGGGATGACTGGTGTTGGCTGCAAGTGACCTGAGATCAAATCAAGTCTCGTCCAAAACAGAACCAGACTACCTCCTGCTCACAAGTCTCTTCCCCACCTTCCCACCATGGTTTTCGCACTGCCGTGTGCCTTTCCACCTGCTGTTTTCCTTCCTCTTGTTCCCTTTGTCTACTCTCCTTCTCACACTTCCTTTCCCCTTCTTGTTTTCCTTTTTCGTTTCTTACCCACAAGCCCCTCATTCTCTCTTTTCCTAGAAAGAGGCAGAGCCTCTTAGAAACCACAAAGCTGCTGCAGCTGTGCATATCTTCCAATGTAAAACAAAACCTGACAATTCACAGTGAGTCCCTGCACAGCTACCCTCATGTGGTCAGTTCGGACTGCTGGCATCGGCTCATTCAAAAAACCTTTGAGTGCCCAGCATGCAATGAAGCAAGACAAGGCAACTTTATTTGTGTAGCACATTTTATGCAGAGTGATTCAAAGCGCTTTACATAAGACACTAAGACAACAACAACAGAACCAACAAATAAGCAGAAACTCGTAAATAAAATAAAATAAAATAGAGGAAAAGTTATTCCATTTTTTTAATGGCTGCACGTTCCATCAATTCCAGCCATTGTTCTGGTGCTGGTGTGTATAAAGTATAAAGAAGACGAATGCTAACTCTGCCAGCTCACGTGTTCTTTGTTGTTAGAAAAGAGGAAGCAGCATAAAGCAAACATCCCCTCTGATTACTATAATTGGTTTATAGAGCGAATGACTGCATATGCCTGCCAGCAACCTCTGATGACTGACGATGCATACCTGTCTCCGTCATGCTCCTGAGGTGAAAACAACACTCACTGATTGGACTGAGCAGGCACAGGGCCAAACCCGAGGGTCACGTGCAAAACAGGATGGATGAGCTGCAGAATCCTGAAGTCACGATGCTCATTTACAGATATCATTGAATTAATGTATTGTTAGCTATACTGATGTATGTTAGCTTGACTTCTTATTACTCTAAGTTATTATCTAATTGAGTTTTCAATTCTGTATTTTTAATAGCATCATTTTACTTGTCACAATTGATCTTAAAATCTAATAATAGCCACTGATCATTGGAGACAAACTTTAGGCTAAAATGTTCTGTTTTAAATGAGCTCAGAGCTTTTAAACACTTTTAGACATTTTCTCTGACACAGCAGAGAACTTTCATTTTTAGTTTTTCAAATTGGAACTCAATAATAATAGGTGGTTTAGTGTTTTGTCTCATGATTTGGCCTAAATTCAAGGCTGAAGTTACAATTTTTGTGGACTGATAACAATACGAGAACCTTGCATCGCTGACCCGTGACAACATCATTTTGGTACCATGGCAACGTGAGCAGGTAGCCTGGAGGACATCAGAGTACTGCATCAGAAAGTGAAATATATTTATTTGTGTGTGTGTGTGTGTGTGTGTGTGTGTGTGTGACAGGAGAACAGAAAGTGTTGTTATAGTGTTCACTGTGTCATCTCCTGAAAAAATATGATGAATTTCTTTTCTTCTTTTTATAAAATGGATATAAACACAGTTGGACAGAAGAAGTTATCATTACGTATTTTTGGGCCTTTTTTTGTTTTAATCTTTATTTGATAGAGACAGCTTGAAGAGTGACAGGAAATGTGAGGAGAGAGAGACAGGGAATGACATGCAGGAAAGAGCCACAGGTCAGATTTGAACCCTTGGCCGCCGTGGCAAGGCTTTGTACATGGGGCGAATGTGCTACCGACTGAGCTAACCGACACCTCCATTAAGTTAATTTATAACGAAAGCTTGAACGGCTCATGTGGTTTTGACACATGACGAAGACGACTGAATAGCTGATTAATTCACAAATACAGCACAATTTTTTGTCCTCAAAGATGTGTTTCCTTTGGCAGTGCTTTTTGGTCTCGATTTCACTTTAGGGAAGATGGATTGTTGAAGACTGTTTTCTCATCATAGTAAAAATTGTGTGAAAAAGGAAAGTAACCTTCATCATACTCAACAGGCGGCCAAAGCAAAAATGTTCAAATCAAATCAGACAAACCACGTTCTTAACTCTGCGTAACTTTAAGCCTTAAAATAATCTAAACAGGTGAGTTCTTTAAAAATTCACTCTCAGTACAGCTGAATGAGGAAAATAGCTATAGAGACCAAAACTGGTTTTTGTACCAGGCTGTAAACATGTTTATTTCTGCTGTGAATCTGGAATCTTTTAATACGGGGACTTGACTGGTTCTGTAACCAGCCTCAAGTGGACGTTTTAGGAACTGCAGTTTTTAGCACTTCTGCACTGGCTTCGCTTGGCTGTGAAGTAGAGGTTGCCGATTGGTCATTCCATTACAACCGAAAGCTGCCTAAAATGTGAACGCACTTACAACACCGTGAAAACAAGTGTGTGTTTGTTCTGTGCTGCTTCTGCTGTCAGTATGTGTTTGTGGATCCTGTCAGGAGGACATGCGGCACTAAAATGAATGCAACCTTTACTCACCTCTCTAAGAAAACACCTTTTGTGTGGTCGGGAAAAACCTAGATAAAGATCAGAGAGTCAGAATTAAATAAGGGGACTTTGTCAGGGTTCATACAGAGGCAATCTTTTTAACAAATGGGTAATGTAATATTGCAGTTTTATGAAAGTAATGAGTAATTAGTAATGGAATTCCTTTTCTGAAAGGACAAATGTTGGCACAAATGGTTGTCTCATATCTTATGTCCACCTGGCAGTGTGAGGAGACAATTCCAACACAGGTGAAGGCATCACATCAAAATGTATTATAATGTGTCTGCTTGTCATTTCTCTCCATGACTAATTATGTTGTGGTTGGCTGCTTCGCATACACAACCAAAAATCCCTGCTCACCACCGGAAATCGGCACGGCCAAGAAAACCACACAGGTGCTGAATGTCCAGGCCCTTCTGCCATTCTGCGACCCCCTCTTTCCTCTTCAGTAGATTCTCCAACCCAGTTATCCAAGAACAACAATTCTCTCCGTCCTCCTCCTCTTACACTCTCTCCCTCTCCATCCTCCCCAGCCCCTCTGCGTTTACTGAATGAGTTTCGTCTGCCTTTGGATGAGCTCACTGGAAAAGGAAGTGTCGCAGCTCCACATTGTCTTTCGTCTTCTCAGACAGACACATGGGTAACACGCGCGCTGATACTTCTGAACAGAACAGACTGGATGTACAGCACGTACATGCAGCAGAATTCGAGTGAATCTGTTGCAACTTTATGTTAACCCTAATGTTAAAATCTATCTTCATCCTTGTCCTAGTCCTGCAGACAGCAGCCATAATTAAAGGAATATTATATAGAAAGTCTCCTGAGGATCAAATACACCATAGCCTTGAAAAGTAGCATAGAAAACTGGATAATTGGTGAGGCCAAGGCGGCAACTGCTCCTGTTCCCCACATACCCCAAATTTCAATTTGGTGATTGTGAAATTGCACAACGTGAAAGTCCAGTGTGTACTATTTTCATTAGTGTATAATCACCTGAAAATAGTAATAATTGGTTGGTTGGAAAGGAAACCTGCAGCCACACCGGCCCTTTGTGGAACGGTTTGCCCTGGCCTGATGTAGTATTATTCCAGGCACTGCAGCACTTGCTGTACCTTTAATTTTCAGGTTGGGCTAGTGCAGCGTTATTGCTGGTTGCCAGCACATGACAGGAGTGTATTAGAGATGACAGCCAAAAGTCTCTCCTGGCTGAGCAGTCAACACACTAAAGTCCTTCTGTCACAAGAGCACCGAGCCCCTGGGCCACTGGGCTGCCAACTGCATGCATTTATACACTTGATACGAAATACACACAATGTGGGTCAGGTAGATCGTCTAAAATTCTCACCCGAGAACATTTAGGTAATGCACAGTGTGGTGTTAATCTCTCGCTCTCTCTCATGCTAGTTCTGGAAATGAATCCCCTCAAAACAGTCACTGTCCTCATCTTAATTAGATAAACTGAAATCATATTCTTCCACGAAGAGCTCCCAAGGGTCCCCTGGGAATCCTCATGCCCAGTTTGGAAACAGTAGTCCAAGAGGTTACAGAAAACTGCCCTTTGAGCACTCCAAATCCCCAGACTGGCTGGGAAAATCTATACAGAGAGAGTAAGTTGGGAACTGTAGTGTGGTCGCAGCTCAGTGGTATACTGTCCAGGACAGCTTGGTGAAAACAGAACATACACATGCTTAACGAGAGGTTAAGAAGCTGTTTTGTTTCACTATTGCAAAAAGGGAAAATTCAGAAGACTTAGTATATCTCTTCTCAAACGCCATTTGCATTCAGTTTGACTTGTTTGAAGCTGTAATATATCTTAGTGAGGTATTTGTTCCCCTTTAAGCTCAAGTCAGTGGTTTATAGACATACAATGGAGTCCACTGCACAGATATCAAGAGAAATGACACCTGCTTGAGCTTGAAAAGGGATAATCAGTGATAATTAAATGAATCTGAAATGGTCTGTGTGACAGTGTTGACAATCTATTAGGGTCATAATGTTATCTTTCTTATCTTTCTTCTTTCTATCTTTCAAAATTTCAATCAAGCAACTAATTCTTGCCTCCAGGGCTTTACAGTAAAACAGTTGTGGCATTCTCCTCTAATAGTTGTAACATGTATGCCCAGGAGGACATTTGGGGGCCACTGACTGGATATTCTCCTCGTTAAAGCAAATTATGAAATGCATCCCTGTCATCACCTGCCGTATTTAGGTTCATCTGTGAAATGTATACCCACAATTACCTGCAAACTTTAGGTTAAAACATGAAATGTAGCCTCACACCTTACCGCAGTATTTCGGTCAAAGCCTGAAACATATTCCTGTAATTAACTTCAAGTGTGACAGTTGGATGAAGGGCTAAAAATGATTTATATCCTGTCCACCAGCCTCCGTGTCTAGTCTGACCCAATCAGCCCTTTTGGAGGTGCGTGTTGCAGTTAGAGGAGGCACGTGAAGCTAACCTAATACAGCCCTGTTTGCAGACAGACGTGTGTAATCACCGGCCTAGTCTGTTATTGTACTGTCAACAACAGTAAAGCCTCTGGAAAGGTGCGTAAACACCTGCATCTGAAAGAGAAAATGACATGGGTGAGGCAAGTAAGGCTTGAGACATATTTATTAAATATGGGGATATCTTAAAAACTCCAGAGAGTCATTTATATATAAAGTAGTAATGTGTGTATTTAGTGGTTGTAACAATTTAGACTTTGTTTTGTGTTTCCTGTTTTATTTTGTACGTCTCCCCTTTCTGCGTCTTGCATTTCTTCTTCCAAGTAAGTAAAAAATAATAGTAAAATTACTTACTTATTACTATTTATTGAAATATATGGATCCATATTTATATTACAATAACTGCAGTAAATCATGCATGTGGTGTGTACTTCTTCTCATATAATATCCCAGCGTGCTGCATTTAAAGGACAGAGTGATTAGACAACGAGCTCCAGCTGTGTCAAACAACTCACCTGGCACTGCTCTTCCACACACCTCTCTCTCTCCTGCAGCTAAATGCTAGCCCAGCACACACACATCTTTCATTTACTTATTACTACTTACAGTATTGCAAATGTTGTTTAGTACTTCCATACTCCTACAATACTATGTTGATTCTGATATAGGAGAAGTGTATGTACCAGCTCTGTTACAACTGCCTGCAAACCATATTGCATGTCTGCTATGGAGTAGAATAAAACACCCTTTACAAACTGCTGATTGCTAAAACAGCCAATAAATGAACTAAATGCTCTGACTACGATGTGCCTGGTGCTGTTTTGCTGTTATCTTTACAGAGAGCTCTGTCAAAACAGGTCGCAGTTGATCAGCTGCACAAATTTACTCCAGAGTGAAACAAATGTTGGTTATTTTGGTTTTGCAAGAAAACAGCAATTTACATCGAAATGAATGGACTTAGTTTAGATATTTTAAAGCACCCAAACAAAACAACAGTGAACACATGCCATTCATAAATCTTCATTCATACTACACAATCACAATCTGATTCGGATGAGTCTTTTATTGCAATGCAAGCCCAGAACTGCTCCCAAAGAATCACTGCACCACATACTGTATTGTGTCTATACCAACTTTTACCTGTTTTGTTACTGTATTTATGGTATTATGCGCCATTGTATACTGCTGCACTCTTCTGTACTTGTACTCACGCTTCATGCGATCCTTTACACTGTGTTCCTGTCTGATTTTGTAACGTTGTTGTTGTTGCACCAGTGAATAAACCACGGTAAATTTCATCCCACAGGTTACATACATGTGTATTCTTGACAATAAAAATCGACTTGACCTGTTTAGAGCTGACGTACTGCAGCTTCCAAATGAAGTGCAACGTGTGAAGACAAAAACAACAGGCAGGAGACATTATGACCCGAGGGGAAAGTATCAGGCCGTGTAGATGTTGGTTACTGTGAACTGACGTTTTTTACAAGCCAAACAGACAGAGGGAAGAAAAAAATCCAACGAGAGGGAGGATCTTTGCACTCTGCAGGAAAGAGAAAAGAAAGACTTTGTGGGTCTTCATAATCAGATACGCTGGCGTTTTATAAAAAAATTGCCTTTTCTCCCTCCACAAGGTTTGATCACTGCTTCAAGAACCAAAGGTGAGCTGTTGTATAACAGCTTGCTTCATTAACAACATTCAGTTTTATAACAGTCATGGGAGTGCATCGGAGGTGTCTGAGCATCTGATGACCACGTGTAGAGAGGTCAGAGGTGTCAGGCGAGCTTGCTTGTTTTGGGACGAGACTGTCCTGACCCTCATCCCCTCCAACGTCTCTGCAGGGGAAAGCCAAGGTTGTTAAATAAGGAAACAGCTGCTGTGAGAAGTGCATTTGCAAGTACTTTGTATGGATCTAAACCAACGGGCCTCAACAATGAAACACTTGTATGTAGCGATATACAGGTAGTATTTTTCATGACAAATGTTAATTTGGAAATAAATGCCCCACATATTTTTGGGATTGTTTTGCCCTTTTAACTTTATTGACTTTGATTTGCAGCCTAAAACTGAAAACTTTTTAGACTTTCTCCTTTTTAAAAAGTCTTGGTCAGCTTGGTCTGAATGAAAGGGAGGCGCAGTACCAGTGTTCGACAACGCAGTAGTCGAGCGCAGAGCCACTGAGTGTATCGTCATTGCGTAGTGTTCGATTCATAGTGTGTACCGAACCGAGAACGGTTCAGTACAGATACATGTATTGTTGCACCCCTATTATATACTAATTCAAACACAATTATACACATAATATTCTATATTTTGGAAATACAGCCCACTAAATCTTACACCCTTGACCTTTTTAAGATTATAAAGCTGAAAACTTGATCCATACATCAGATGCTGAAGGTGCACTACAACTATTTCCTTAGAGGGAGGAAGACTTGGTCCAGCACTGTTGTGCACAGTATGTGCATGCCTGTATGTTCATGAGAGTATGCTTGGATAGGTTCAAGCTTCTGACCACCAACCAAGTTGTGTGCAGTGACTCTAGCACGCTGACATCCTTACTACAACATTAGCAATTAAAATAAACTGTGCTGAATTCTCTGTCTAAACAACAATTTTAAAAGCAGCCACTAAGAAGCTGGAGTCAGCAGACTTGAACAGTTCTGCTGCTGCTTTGTACGTAAACCTCTACAGCAGTTACACTGTAAAAAATACAGTATATTATAATTAAGCCTGATGTATACACTTTTTAAGTATACGCTTAAATATTATTCCAAGCCTTTAAACATTTTAAACATCTCAATGTGAGCTCCTCAGAGACGTCTCACTGTATACGCCGTCCTGTGTGTGGTAGAGCTGCGACTCATCGTTTTCACTTTGTTATTAGTTAAACATTATAGCTAATTTTATGTTAATAGCCTGTTTGATTAATCAACTAATTAAAGCACTAATTTTTACTTACCCCCTTTAATAATGTTTCATTATTTCATTCAGATTTCAGTCAATTTTATTTTCCACTGAAATTGAACCAATTTGTGCGTGTGTGTGTCTCAAAGGCATTAGAGGAGCATGTTGCTATAGTATATGTATGTTTCTATCAAGGCAAAAGTACTCCATGTTTACACAAAACACCGCCCAATTAATTGTTACATAATCATTGGCTTTGTTACATTCATTGTTTCATTGTATGGGTACAGTGCGTGTCCTTTGGAACTGGGTGACCACAAACAGCAACAACACAACAGAGAGAACGACAACATTATTTTACTGCGCATCAAAGCTACTCCATCAGACTTAAAGCTTGTTAACACAGAATGCGCAGTGTACAGTCTCATGGGAACGGGGCCAATTAAACTGTATCTCTATTCAGTCTTACTGAAGTACAAGACTACATGTTGGGTTATTGAAGTTATGTAACAAATGATAAGTGGTAGACAAAAGTTGGCTGTTCCAAATCAGCCAGTTTGGGATCAGCCAACTGATACCAGACTATTTAAGGGCAATTTGAACAAGATGTAGGGGGACGGAGTGATGCATCAGATGATCTGGCCTCCAGAGTCACCTGATATAACCCCAATAGACCTTTTTTTACGGCAGCCATTATGACATGACTGCATCATTTATTGTAGCAGAGCCTTTCCAGTGAGCCAACATGCCACAGCAGCACCCTGACTGTTTGACCTCAATGGAACGGGACTTTAATTAGTATCACTGGTGACACTTGCATTTACCTACTATTTCATATCAAAATGGCTGCTGAGAAAAAGGTCTGTTGAGATGATTTGGGATGAGTTGGACCACATAATGAAGAAAAAGCAGCCAACAAGCGATCAACACTTCTGGGAACTCTGTAAAGAATGTTGGAAAATCATTCCTGGTGACGACCTCATGAAGCTGAGTGAAAGAATACCATTTTTCATTATCGTATATTATAGTTTTTGCGACTGCGCTTGAGGTTCTTGGAATTTTCAGGAAGAGGCTATTTAATGTATACCAACAGTACCTCTGAACAACACAACTGATTGACTCAAACACATTAAGAAAGATGAAAGATGATAACTAATTGAAAACTATTTCAGGTAATGGCCACATGCATTTGACTGAGAGAAGCCAAGAGAGCGCAAAGCATCAAGGCAAAGGTGGCTACTTTAAAGAATCTAAAATATACAATACCTTTAATTTTCATTATTTTCAACAATATATTTTTTCTTGCCATCTGACACATCAGAAGAAGACCGGACTGTTTTTAAGGGAGGTTTTAACACGGCTGTGCGTGTTACTGATTAGTAGTTTAGTAGCGCACAGACAAAGTTTGTCAGTTAAAGACAGCAGCAAACATCTGTTTCTGTTAAATTGTTTTTGTATCAAGATGAAATAAACAATGGAACAGATGAAAATGTTCCTAGATAATAAAATAATGATCTGTTTATGATTGTTGCTGATTAAAAAACTTTTTTAGGGCACCAGAAAATCTTGTCATGTCAAATACCTCTCAGTGACATGGCAGGTTCCAGTTAGATCTGTGCAGATATGGTTTTCTTTACTTTTGGATCATAGGTTGCAGAAGCATAAAAAAATCTGTCTCAGCACTCAGTCCAGCTTTACCTCTGCCCAGCAGACCTTTTCTTCTGTTTAAACGTTTAACGTGTTCTGCTGTGGCCTCTGTTAGCTTATTAAAATGTCGGTAACCGCTCAGTAAACATTTCACATTTCTGTGTCATTTCATTCTTCAAGTGGTAATGAAGACCTTTGCTTTGCAGAGTGATTCAATGCAGGGATTTTCACTTTGAGCAGATTTCTCAGTTCTTTGAACTCAAACAAAGTGGTGGCTGAGGTTTCTTCTGTAGGGCACTGAGGAAATGTGAAACATCACTGACCTAAATAGATGCCACATCGACCAACTGGTTATAAACACAACAAACAGGAAGAGCAAGAAGCAGCAAACTCATCTGTCTGATACTCTTTCCGTCCCTTCTTTAAGCTCCTGTTTTGATCATTATATTTATCTGTGGGTGCAACTTACAGCAGTTTTTGTGCACATGCATTATATTACGTGATCTGACTACACAAAGGGTCCATAGACAAACTACAGCTTCCGTCCACTGTCATACAAACCGCTTCAAATAAAGTTTTCAGTGTCAAAGTCGACCGCGATGGAGCAGAGAGAAGAGAAGGAAAACAACTTTGACTGCAGTTTGATCAGAAAATCTGTGTTTTGCCTCACAAACAGTGACAAACCTTCACTTTCACTCTGTTCAAGTTACTTCAGTTTTTAGACAATAGACCCGTTTCATATTAACTTGTCAAAGTGGAAAAAATCACAGATGGAATTAATAACATTAATAATAGCTCCAGTCTATTAGGTGTTCCAGGAAGCCATTCCAGTTAGTGAGCATGCACAATGCCAGAGTGCTGGAACTTCATCATTTTCCTGCTTTGTCAAAATGTCTGCAGTGAACTAGGTCTGTACCATAGACAGTATAAATATGGACAGCGTATCTGCAATGTCACCCACAGGTTTCTGTGTGAAGGTCTGTGTGGTGTCTCCACTGTGTTGGCAGTCCTGCCTCTTCCGCCTCCTGGTTTATCAAAAAATCGACAAAGTGGTAAATCATCAGCAGACCTGAAGCAGAGTCGGTGACACGTGGGTGCTCAATCAAAACTGCCACGCTGTTAATTATGTGTAACTTTAAGCATCAATATAATTTGAACTGGTGAGTTAAATAGAAATTCACCCTCAGTACAGTTGTCATCAAATTAGCTGTAGAGACCAAATCCATTTTTTGTACCAGGCTGTAAATGTGTAACATGTTCTGTAGCCAACCTCAAGTGGCCATTCAAGGAACTGCAGTCATTGGCACTTCCATATATGGTTCAGTTTTCAGCCACAGAGGTTGCTGTCTGGTGAGCACTGGACTTTACTCAACTAAATGGATTTCCACTTACTGTTATTAGTTCAAACTGTCCTTTTCCTGCTCTGTGAAAATGGTCTTTTATCTCCAGTTTTTGACAGGTAGTGAGTGTGTGAGCTGCAAGCAGGTTCTAAATCTAAAAATAAATAAATAAAACCAGAATATAAGGAGTCAAACTGGTACAGGTGGTGATAAGCATTGGCATAACAACCAATACTGTGTCTCCCGTGAAGCGGCCCCTATTTAGTGTCTGTCCCATTTGCCCTGAGGTTTATTTTAGGAGCTAATTTGGCTGTATTTTTGTGTTGCTGTGTTTTCAGGTCAAGTAAGGCAACCTCACCTGCACCTTAGGAATGACTGCAAACACACACTCTCACACACACACTCCTTCATCCAGCTCTGTTGGCGGTGAAGCTTTGTAAACAACTTTTTGTATCTTTCTGTGCGAGCCTTAAGCAGTTTAGTGTGAGAAGTCTGTTTGTGTTGTGTGAGCCCCCCCTTCCTCTGACATTACTTCACCTCCCCATCTCACGTACCATACAACTTACATATAATGCATGCCTTTCTGGGATCCTTTACCAAGAATATTAAAATAACACTGTGTAGAAATGACGCCCAGTGTATCTTATTAAACAGCATTTGTCATCTAACCTGACATAAAGTGTTATTACATTAACTATTCAGCAGTTACTCTTATTTCTAGGAGACGTAAGGAAAGGAAGACAATGACTCCACACATGAGAACCCTGGACAGCATATCAGCCATGGCTGTGGCTTGGAGGTCGAGCGGGTTGTCCACTAATCAGATGATTGGTGGTTCGATCCCCTTCAGTGTGCATGTTGAAGTGTCCTTGGGCAAGATACTGAACCCCAAATTGCTCCCAAAGGTGTGTGAATATGTATGAATGGTTAGCTCCTCAAACTAATGAGCAATTGGCACCTTGCATGGCAGCCAATGCCATCAGTGTATGAATGTGTGTGAATTGGTGAATGTCCTGAAAAGTGCTTTGAGTGGTCAGAAGACTAGAAAGGCGCTATATAAGTACAGTCCATTTACCATTTACCATGTTGGGGGTTCCCTTCACCTGAGTTTGATATGTGGTGTTAGGAGATGATGTTGGACAAAAATGCAGGGAATGAAAGCTCCACTTGGATGGAGGAGGGATGGGGATTTTTAGCTGGGGGGTGCTGGGGCCAGGTGCTTCCAACTACCTCCAGTGACCTGCCACATTATAAAAATAGAACACATAACAGGTAAACAAGCCAGAGGGCCAAAGGATTGTCAGGCTTTGTGCGGTCCAGTCAAGTTCTCTCACACTAAACTGGGACAAATATTTCTTTGTGGACCTTAGCTTTGTGGTCCAGTGTGTTTATTGTGTTTTTATCTGTGTATGACAGGTGCCAGCCTGGATGGGTTACATGCGGAGAAGTAATTTCACGTTCAATATGATTGATTAAAAAAAAAAAAAAAAAAAAAAAAAAAAACTACTTGAAAATAAGAATCGTGATGTTTTTGGTACCGTAGAATGAGCCTTTGGTATCTACAGATACCACAGGTCTTCTTCCACAGATCTGTCGTGTTGCAACGCCATACAATAATCCAGAAAGAACAAACTAAACACTAGATATGAAGCTGAGTGTTTTTTTTACTAGTTTCTTGGCTACCATAGACTCTCCTTCATGTTTGGAATGGGAGGGTGGGAGGCGAATGGTATATGAAACTATACCCTGAGATACCACTAAATCCTTCTCTCAGGTCCTTTATTTTCAGTGGTCTAGTCTAAACCATTAAAAAAACACCCCAAAATCCAGGTATACAAAAGAATATATGTCGACATACTTGTGCCCATTTGCCCATGTTTCTTTTGTTACCAAATGTTCTCTTCTTTTGGTTCCAGTTCACTTACTGTCTCCCTCTCAAACACATACATAAAAAAGGGTTTAACCTGCACCCATCCATAGAAAATCAGTGGAACAGTCAAGTAGATCAATATCACAGGAGTGTGACTCATAGCAGGCCTAACACTGACTCTTTAGCTCTCCTCCAGAGGACTCGTAAACCCAAGGAATGCTTTTTTTTTTGCCGTCCACAAACCTTTCATAACCACATTGCACAACACGAGAAACATATAACATGCTATTTTGTGGAGGCCTTTGTTCTTGGTACTTTACAGTACTGTGAATAGATAGATTTTTTAATATGGGCAGCCCTGGTGGGATTTAAACTTAACACTGACAATGTTATTGCAACAACTGACCCACCGATCTACACTCAAAATAGCACATTAGAGCCACTGGGCTCTACCTGAAATCCATGTTTGATCTAGAATACCTTCTCTGTTGTGAAAACAGGACTCACAACAGTCACTTTACCGGCAAGTGATGCAATCACAAGGTGATCTTTAGTTATGCACTAAGGTCTGCTGACATGAAGCAGTGTGTTGCATCATAGAGCAGTTTAAAGGTTTAAATGGTCTTTCACTATCCTGAACGATAAAGAATGGGAAAGCTAAGGAGGCCAGTTATTGTTGGCAGTTATATTTATATATGAATAAAGCACTGTACACATTGATGCATTAATAGTAATGCATGGTTCATCATTGTTGGTGTGAAGTAGTTATTATAATTCAAAATAATCTATGCAGCATCATAAGTGATCAGTGTGAAAGACGACAAAATGCAGAAAATTAAAAGTAAAATTTGTCTGCTTAGGAATGAAACCTAAAGAAAAATACAAAGCCTAAATGATATATCCAAAGTAAGGCAAAAGACAATATGTTTTGTCAGACTTTATTTTCACTGCTGGATGGATGATAAGTTGTGACTTTCCACCAGACCAGAGTACTTCCGTGTCCTGTAGAGCATAACTCCAGGGGGGGTTGTAGTGAATCAAAAATCAAAATGTGTCATAAGACTGATCAGTCAGCCTCTAGTTTATAACTAGACAAGAGCATCCAAAAGACTCTTGAAGTCACATCTATAATGATTTATGACTACAGGGTATCAGAAAGCATTATGAATGCATTACAGTTCACGATAAATTACCTCATAATGCACTATTAATGTGTTTTTAAGTGTGTAAATATCTAAACAAAAAGGGTCAGAAAAAAATATTTTGATTATTTTCTTGGATGAATATAAAAGTGATTTTAGGTCCCAATCCGGTAGTTGTTATTATCTAAACCAAATAATAGCGAAAACATGAAGCATTACCTGTGACAGTGATCAAATTTCAGTTTTAATTAGTTGTGGCATCTTATTAAAAAGCTCCGGATGCTCCTGATCTCATCTTTCCAGGTCCTGCCTCATGTCGTATCTGTCGGTGCATCAGTTTGAGCTTAGGAGTTGGATGATGCATTTAGATCCTCAGTGAATAGTTTTTGTTGGCAACTTAGAAATTAATATGACAAGGTAAATCAAATGACATAATGTAATCTATAATCTTTGGTGCTGAGGGGATGATGGGAGATGGGTTTAGACTAACCCCTCTCCCCATGGGCCCTAGCTTCAGCCATTGAGCCCCAGCCTTCAGATTTCATTTAGTGAAAGAAGGAAGAGTATCTTGATATGTCTGAGCTTGGCTGAGGCCTTCTCCCAGCTGCCCCTGCCAAGCTGGACAATTGTGTAATGGCAGGATGTACGTCTGAGTGCTGTTCAGCCAACTATGGTAGGATCTCTTTGAGGCACAGGGCTTTACGTAACTGGGATGTGAAAGAGGGCATGGGAGGATACTGTACCCTGCCATCTGTGTCTTATCTTTGGCTGTGGATGCTGAGAGTTCTGGCTGAGACAGCGACACACAGAGAAGGTACATTGAGATATATGGGGAACATCTGCTGGTCGCCATCCAACAAAGCTCAATGGGAGAGAGATAGCAGGGCTGGCTGCCACTGTCACAGTGTTAATGTGCTGCTGCTGCTGCATGTGGCAAACATTCGGTACACTGATGCTGAATTTGTGGCCCATCAGATCTGATGTTCACTGTGATGGAACACACATTTAAGACAAGTTTTGTATCGTTAGCATCAAGTACTGTATTATCATCGGGGGCAGCAGTAGCCTTCAGTCTTTAGGGACTTAACTTGGGAACCAGAGGGTGGTCAGTTCAAGTATGGACGGTTGTCAAATAATACATCAGTGGTTAGTGTGAAATGGCCTTCAGAGACCTTGATTTCTTTGAGCCGTGCCTTGTGCATCATCTTGTCTATTGCTTAACTCCTTGAGTTTCCTGTTTACTGTTTTCCTGTAGAAATTAGTCTAGAAGCTCGGGTCTCAGGTTTGCTTTAAGTGGAAGCAGACCGCTCACTCTAAATGCTCGATCTGTTGATTAGCAGGGTTTGCCATCATATACATTACTTATACTAATGCAGTGAATCTATTTATATAATATCCAGATAACTTGGAATGTTTTTCATACAGTAAGATGTGTCTCACTGACATAAAAACACACTTTACCATATATAATCTAATATAATTTACAGTACCCGCCTTTCACCCTAAATCAGCTGGGATTGGCTCCTGCCCCCTCGTGAGCCCCCCCCCCCCCCAATGAGGATAAGCGGTTACAGATAATGAATGGATGGATAATGTAATTTATGATTATATGTGACAAATAAATTGAATTGACACTTAATCACTTCGAGCTCAGCACAGAACATCTGGTGAGACTCTGCAATGTTATCGGCTCCATCAAATCTGCCTTGTTTGAAGGTGCTGGTTAACTGTGACATGCAACAGACCCGGGCATTTTCATTTATTTATTGTGGTGCAGAGCGCTCGTACGCATGCAGAAATGCATGCTCACTGATGTGACATACATAGGTGACGTGAGGCTACGTTCACACAAACAATCCACGGTTTGAAGGAAGTCTGATGTGTGATAACAGCAGCGACTGACTGAAGAAATTAATCTGATTACAGAGTGAAGTATTTGGACCAGAATGCCCTTAAAGTTGTGGTTTAAACAAAAGCAACAAAACACTGCTTTAACTCCTGCTGTTTGCAATCCATTTCTTTTGGCTGCAACCCGCCCACCCACCCACCCCCGCACACACACGCACGCATGCACACACACTATAAAAAATGCAGGGAGGAATGCTTTGACGTCACGGCTCTGCTAATGTTATGTTTCAGTATATTTGTTAAGGACATAGAAGGAACATCTGTGGCACTGGGGAAAAGTGGACAGTCTTTGTAGCGGCAAAGCTTTCGAGTAACGAACACGCTTCTCCAGTGAATCACTACAGAAACGCAAACCTAACACCAACAACACCAGAGCAGCACATAAGAGTGTTTGTGGCTTCTAATGAGACAGAACGTGCAGTTCTTTTGGCCATTCCTCCGGAAAGTAAAGTTGATGTAGCATTTGAGTAGTTGATAAGATGCAGAACAGCCTGTAAGAGTAAACAAGCTAATAAATTTCACACTTTCACTTTTACATTACATCTCTAGATACAGCTACATTACATACATTGTTATACATGTTGTTTGACTTATATACTCTATACACGACGTGGCTTGTAGTGACCTTTTCCTGTTTTTTAAATCATTCCTTTACTTCTCAACATTTAAGTCTTACTTGACTTGTCTTTCTTGTTGTTTGTCAGGTTGACCACTTGCAGACAGTTTCCCGTTGAACACATAAATTACCGGAGATGATCCTTCTTTGGAGATGAAGACAATTTAAACCCCCGAGATTAGGTCAGTGTGCATAAACAGTTTTTTGTCCTTTTTGTGTCACTTTCAGATTACAGACAAAGGTTTCAATTTCAGTTTTATTTCATGACTAAAATCAAAACTGTAACTTGAATGCGGCAGAAACTGGTACTGGTACTGCTACAGGACTCTCTGACTGAAAACAATGGTTCATGCTGGCACACAGAGATTCTATTGATTATGTGTGGAGGGTCTTGGCTTTCCCAGTCACCAGCACTCAAAGATTTTCTTGTTGTAGTAGTCTCTACTGAGATGTGACTGAATGAGCTCCTAGAGATAAGTGCTTGCATGAAAAATGCAGCTGTGTTAAACAGAAACGCGATGTTACACACTGTGTGGTCATCAAGGTGAATGGAGATGAATCGAACTGATCTCCTGTCCTGCATATTTAAGAAAGTTACTGTAGAAATTCAGCATTGACTTGGTTGCGTATGTGCATGTAAGCACACTGACTGTATTGTGTGTGAGTGGTGTGTTTATCTATCTGCTGCTCTTACTAATGATGAGTGAGTCTGCTCTAAGCCTTGCCTGGTAGCACAGTTGGCCTTGCCTCAACCCTCCCCCTTTCACAGACCCCTTCAATAGTCAAATCCTCTTTTGTTGGATCTGAATGATGTGGCTGTCGAGCACGTCTCTGAGGCTCCAGCCCAACAGTGATTCACACCAAGTGAGTCACACAGTGTCACTCCTTAAATCATCTTACAGTGTTTATTTGCCCTGTGGTCCCATCTCTGTCACTGAAACAGTTCACTGTGGCAAGGCTTTGGAGTGAGATGTTTTTGATGCTGCTGCGGTACATTAACTCATACGGTATACCCTGCTAGGTATTTATTTAGCTAATATTAATACCACACGAAAGCTTATTTCCATCATGTAGGTTTTCTGAAATATTGAAGAATCCTTTCAAGAGTTTTGACTGATGCTAAAGCCATCTTTGTCTTGTTTAAGAGTTTATAATCGTATGATGACACAATAGCTGTCATGTTTTCTAACCCTTCTCCGGGATTGAAACATCTTGTCATAATGTCTGCTTCAGTCCTCGTTTGAACCCTTAATGTTACTCAGGAGATAGCTGTTCCCTCCCTCCTCAAAAAGTACCTTCATTCTACCAATCTGTGGGTTATTTTTGTGTCCTTTTAACCAATCAGAGGTCTCTATAGAGCTACCACATGCTGGCTGTCCTGGAGAAGTCTGGGATTGTGGTTATGTTGATTAGTGGCTTAGGGACGTACGTGGCTATATATATATTCTCTGGAAACACACCCAAAATACAGGCCATTCTGGAAAAGCGGTGGGGCGGGGGTGGAGAGGGAAAAAGAGATAGAAAAACGGAGAGAGAGAGAGAGAGAGAGAGAGAGAGAGAGAGAGAGAGAGAGAAAATGGGGATAAAGTCCCCAACATGCCACAGATGTTTCTACAAACCATTTGATCCACAGGGAACTGAAAGAAAAAGTGACTTCATAATGTGCATGAATGATTCCGTATGCGATTTGTTCAGCAGAACAGTCTCAGACCATAAACATGTTTTTTTTTTTCTATGCCTGAGGAGTGCTGATGCTTTCTTTTTAAAGCTTGTGGCTCATGAAGGTACTGCCTTCGCAGGGCTGCAGGCTGGCAAGCTGAACCTGTCCACTGCTCCCTAACTGGGAGCCGAGTAACACTATGGAGTGACACAATTTTGACTTCACACAGAGTAATGTCAGCGTGTTTGGGCCGTTCATATCAAATCGTGATCAGAAATTCTATTATATTCTGTGACATTGGGCCACAGTGCTGTTTTGCTCTGTTCTCTACATGGCTTCATATCCACCAAGAACTGTTTTTTTAATTCAGGCCTGATTGGCTTAGATTTGATATATTTGGTTACATTGACATTTTAAAAAATGATAATTGTGACAATGAAAACAAAATTGTTACAGAACAATATTTTTTTCATTTTTAAAATGTTAGTATTGGCATCTTCACACTGTCAAATCTGGCCCTCTTCAAAAAAAGTCGCCCCTGATATACATTATGTTTCCACTTTCAGTAGAACACATAACAAACTACCCTACGACGTATGCCTTGATTTTTTAAAATGCAATTTCTTACTTTCTGACTACTCTACCAGTCTACACTGTTTAACCACTCTGAAATTAGTTGTCATATCCCTAGCTTAGCCGTGATGAGACGTAACTTCGAATTGATGCAAAATACTTAAATAGTAATTTGACATTGGAAAACAATGTCTTGGACCGATTGCTCTCTGTAGGTTTCTTTCATCCGTGAGGCTTATGTTGCTTGTATTAGGTCTGACTGGATTTATGTTTTCCAGATGTGTTTTTAGTGGAAGAATTTCACTATTTTAATTCATTCATTGAATTCATTAGTGACTAAAAGTGTCAACAATGAAGCACAGCACGATATGTGTTGAAATGTGAGGTTCTGTATGACCAAAAGAAAACATGTTTGACAAAACTGAAGATTCAGAACTGAGTGTATTAGATATGCTTTTCAGAAAACACTGTTCATATCATATATCACATGTCATTATATTTTCTTTCTCTACTTTCTGTCTGATGCAACATGTCATAAATCTTATACTTCGACTTTCATTCCTGTTTCCAAAATATGATGACATCACGGTACACTAGAAATGTAAATAATCCCCCCTGTGTTCACATCAATCCAGGTGAAAGAGAGTGACGGACTGAGAAAGCTTTCTCAGAGATGGCGATGAACAGTGTTAGTCAGTTTTGTTGTGGGATCAAACCCCTGAGGGGATAATTTCCAAGCATATCTGAAATGTGTTAGTCATCTTAGTTGTAATTTTGTTATTATTTCCTCAGAGCTGAAGACTTCAACAGAAACCACCCTAAAATAAAAACCATATGGGCGTATTTTTCCATCAGTATTTTTGAGGATCAACAACTCTCGTGAGTGAAAGAGAGAGTGAAAGAAAGAGAAAGACTGAACTGACAGAGTACTGATGGATGAACACAGATTATGTTTCTTTGTTTTTATAAAACTACAGTAAACAGTAACACTAGTTTCTACAATTCCGGATAAAGGAGCAGTGTGTAGGATTAAGTGCCACCTCTTAAAGGTCATAAAAGGTCATATCTAGAGCCTGCATTTGTTTTTTGTCTGTTCAGGGCTACTGTAGAAACAAATCATAACCATTCTTATTTTCAGGTGGTTACAGACTATTGAAAACGTATTATTATTATAATATAATATTAATATTGTATTTCATTCCTGCCATACCCTGCCAATATACTAAATTGTCCAACATAAACATGTTTTCTGCCTGCGGAGTGCTGATACTTTTTTTTAAAAGAAGTATTCATTCATTCACCACTGTCATGTTTCAAATGTGTTCTTCTGAACTGATTTGCCTTCTTGCTTACCAACTTATCTCCACACATTGCCAATCACATCATAAAGCATCATGGCTTTACAAAAAAAATAGATTCCTAATCTGTTATTGCCGTGTTGCTGGCCCAAGCAAAGCAGTTCAAGTATCTCGGGGACTTGTTCACGAGTGATGGCACAATGGAATGCGAGATGGACCGGCAGTTTTGCAGACATTGTACCGGACTGTTGTGAGGAAGAGGGAGCTGACCCGAAAGGTAATGGTTTCAATTTTCCAGTTCATCTATCCTTCCAACTTCTCACCTGTGTCCATGAGCTTTGTGTAGTGACTGGAAGAAAGAGATTGCGGATCCAAGACTTGCCTCTGCATGGTGTCTTACCTCAGCATTAGAGATATTGTGAGGAGCTTGGGCATCCGGAGGGAGCTCAGAGTAGAGCCTTGACATCGAAATGAGGCAGTTGCATGGTTCACGCGTCTGATTAGGATGCCTCCTGGCCACCTTGCTTTGGAGGTGTTGCAGGCAAATGCAACTGGCAGGAGACCCTGGGGCAGACCCGGGACCTGATAGAGAGACTAGAAGGAGGTGGGGAGAGGGACCCTTCTAAACCTGCTGCCTCCACAACCTGACTAAGCGCCTAAGCAGAGGGAAATGATTGGATGGATGGCTGAATTTGTTTATTATCTATATTATATATTGCAGTTTCGTACCTGTCAATGTAACGCCGTCCTTCACATTCCTTCTCTCATTCATCACCCCCCATCCTCCTCCTTTTCATTTCACTGAATTCCATCTGCTCTATTTCATGGGATCCATTCCTGGCCCTCACAGTATTCCTGTCTCTCACATCTGTGAGTTCACGGCTGTAGTGTAGTAACATGTGGTAGAAGAAGTAAAAGCAGCCTTCCCCTAACCTAACAAAGTAGTTTGCAATGTAGGCGCTCTGGCAGAAGTCTCTGAGGGCAAACTTCTCTCATGTGCACTGGCTTCATTGACTTGAAGTTGGATAGAGAAATACTGAAGAGCTCCCTCAGCATTCATCCTGTGTTAACAGTGTGGTAAACTGTGTACAATTGAACAATTTCTCACTTTTTTTTTTGCTACTGTTCTTACAGTCTATTGAGGCTGAAAACAGTGCAGTGTCACACCAGATAAATTTAGTATAGCAAGACTAGGTGTGATATTAGCTATGTTTACCTACAGTGTTTTAAGATAGATGCCAAACCTGATGCAGCTGGCTGGCGTGTTTCCCTTCTGAGTCACTTAGTAAATTACATTCATTTTCTCTTTTCTGAACTGCTCATAAATACCATGTTAACCTGGTGACTCTCTTGTGAAGTACAGTGACGACACACTTTAGTGTAACTCAGGTCATAAACAAAGTTCTCGTTAGTTCATCTTCACTGAATTGCATTGATCATACTCTTGATATGGCTTTATGAGTATTTGTGATATTTCAGACAGCACTAACAACAGAGACTCTATTACCACCCAGACTTATCTTTTGTCAGAGATAGCACTCACACTTATATTATATTTGCTCAATGGGCACAGCAGAGCATTTATATAGAAAATGCACAACTTTTATATTTTGGCGACAACTCTGGGTCATCTCTTGATGCATTCAGGGGAAAGCCAAACTTCATAACCTAACAGTAGGTATTGTAATCAAAATGAAGGCGAGGCAAGTGAACCCAGGGAGCCAGCGGAGAAATGGGAACGCGAGTCAGCCTGGCCACCGATGGAGAACCAGGAGTGCTGGCATGCCGAGGCTTGGCTGGGTAGCTGGGTATGTCATTAATGTCCATGGCTTCCTTCTCCAGGTTGAAAACAGACACCCCTGTCCCTCTGTCTAGGACTAACTGGACCCACTCCAATTTGCCTCCAGGCCAAAAAGAGGTGTGGCTGGCGCAAGATGCACCCTTCTTAACTTGATCCACACACACCTTGAGTGTGCAAAGAGTTTTGTGCGGCTGCACTTTTATTGACTTTTCTTCTGCTTTTAACTGCATCCAACCGCATGTTTTAGCAAGTACTTTAAAAAGCACTTTTAACATTGATCCTAGCCTCCTCTGCTGACTGATGTACTTTTTCAACACTCAGATCTCAACGTGTGAGTCCTGCAGTTTTATTTGGTTAGTTTTATTCATTCCAATATAAATGTGTCAAAGTCAATTCTCCATTAAGTTTGCTGACAACTCGGTTATAGTCTTGTTGCTGACGATCAACAATCCCGAACATGGCCCTGTACTGAAAGAATGTACAGAGTGGTGTAAGTTGTCCTTTCTTGATGTTAATGTGTCTAAAACTAAGACGGTTGTGTTGAATCTGGCTCTACTTCTCTGCCACAGATTGCTGTGTTGTTTTTGGCTGGCATGTCATTTATTAAATGCCATACATTTTCTACAACTGCTCATAAATACCATATTAACCTGACTCTCTTGTAAAGAACACTGAAAACACACCTTTGTGTAATTTGGGTCATGAACAAAGTCCTAATTAGTTACTCTTTACTGAACTATGTCCTAACTACTATTATTACTATCTAACTACTTATTTTCTATGACTTTGAGTATTTGTGGTATTTCCTGTTTGTTTACGCTATGCTACCATGCAAAAACGACACTAATAATAAAGACTCTAATGCCACCTTCACTTCACAGAGAAGATACATCCTTATATTGTAGTGTTGCTCAATGGGCACAGTACAGCATTTAGGTAGAACATTATTGCTTAGATATTTTGGTGGACTGGCCCTGGAACAGTGCAGTCATGCTCTTTGCTTGGCACATTCAAAGAGAAGAAAAATCAATGAATGCCTTCATAATCCAACAGCATTGTGACGAAAAATGCCAGCTTTGTTTCCTTTCTACTTCAGATCGCACAAATGGTCTGGTTGGGTGGCATTTTCTCCAAAAGTTGAATCTGGCTCAACTTCTGTCTCGGTTCAACAACTGTTTCACACACTTGGTAATTACAATCTTTCATTACACACTGAAAAACTGCATCAAATCATACCTGAGTGACCGTCACCAGTGTGTACGTGTAAACAATACACTCCCTCCACTTAAAGCCTGCACACTGGGTGTACTGCAAGGATCAATCTTGGGGCCATTACTTTTTAGCACCTATATAAATGACCTGCCTTCCATGTGTGATGGTGTCAGCATAATAATGTAACTCACAAAGCTCTTGACTGTGAGTTGTAAGTATGACTCAGCATTTACATGGTTTATTTCTCATGTGTCTGGGAATTGTTGGATCTCTGTAAATAGTATTATAAAGAGTTTGGTCTAGACCTGGAGATACGTTCTGTTATGATTTGGTGCCATACAAATACTATATGTATAAATAAATAAACATAATTGAATTTAATTTAATTAAATCCCAAATATTTGGATAGATTTGACAGATTCCAGTATGGCTGCCATGTCGTTTCTGTTTTCAGTTTTCCAAAATATGTCCTAAATAAAAAAAGAAAGTTGAAAGTTGGAATGACAGTGTCACCTAATGACATTAAAATGTTCAAACTACCTCTACTTGCTTAAAACAAATTTTAATTCCTTATAGGTCATCATATTGTTCAAGGCATACTAAATACCCTTTTTATTTCATCCTAATTTTTAAAAAGAAACTGGACATTGGGTGACAGAGTGGCTAAGCCCTGGAGAGCTTTGACTGTGTATATGTGAGTGCATTTGTGTTGCTCTGCATTATGTTATGTATTTGCTGTATATTTGTGTTAAGGATCCTCTTGAAAACGAGATGGTTTGACTCAAGTGGGCTTCCAATAAATAAATGTAAGGCTCGGTTGTTTGGATGAAACACGTCCACAAAACTGCAAACATCATCCGGTATGACAACTTGTTTAAAGTAGACAGGTTCACTTTGTTCACCGTGAATGCTTTCAAGGTCAGTCAGAAGTGTAGCAGAGCAAGCGTGACTGATACCGAAGCATTTTTTTGTTTTGGGCGTTTCTTTGAAGTGGACGGGTAGTGGACTGGGGCTCGGTGCCACCACCGGAGCTTTGTGCCAGTCGCTGAGGGATTTCAGCCCAGTGGGATTGTCTGTGGTTCTGCTGCTGCCAGCGAGCTCAGCCCTTCATCCCTCCAAAACCCCATCCAGATCTGAGACTTGCTTGAGACTGCTTTTCATTGCTTGTGTGTGGGGTTTTGCCCTCTGGACACTACAGTAAAGCAATACCGACTTAATCTGGAGTGTGTGAGTCTGTGTGTATGTATGCAGGCGCTTGTGTGAGGCACTACATCCTTGCTTAGATATGTATGTACAAATAAATGTGTTCACTTGTGTATATGTGGGCTTGTAACACTGCAGCCTTTGTGAAATACAGAGCGGGGATCAAACTACTCCAGCTCAGTCTTTTGGGAGTGTTTAAACAAAGAACATATTGGTTATTTCGTCAGGTCAGCAGGTACAGAATAGGGATGAATAACACTAGACACAAGCCCATATACGCTGTCAGCAACAGATGAACAAGGTGATGTGTTTATGACCATATTTGGTTCAAGACAACCCCTTCTCCTCCTTCAATAAAACACATTAAGTACTCAGGCCACAGCTGCATTGTCTTTGTCACTTGGGCGAAGAGTTATTAGACGGCTCTCCCACTGCGTTCTCTGCAGGAATGCAGCTTGTTTATCAGTTTTTACACCCTGTTTTATGATCACCAAAGCTCACCAAAACGACAGGAATGTAAATGTTAGTTTGTAGTTACAGTATCGATCTCCGAAGAGAACTCCACAGCTTCTCGAGGGGGTTCAGAGCACCAAACAATTGCTCTGCCGGCTGGCAGGGATTGATTTTTGCTGAAGGGCACCTGAGCAGAATGGAGGCACATCTTGCTAGAACCTGGCACGCAGCTGCTGACCCAGACATCTTGTTTATATCATTCTCCTCTGATGAAATCTGCAAGAAATCTTCTATGTCCAGCTACGACGCTACAATCATCACCTTACTGTTATTTATGACTGCTGCATCATTTCTTTAGAGATGCTTTCTGAAGAAAATGTTGGCGGAGTTAGATCTGTTTTACAGGCTGATTATGAACTGTAACAAATGCTGCCTGGCCTCGGCCTCATGGGGTTTTGGAGAAGTTTGAAATAAACACATTTAATCAGTTTTTATCACAACACCAGCATAATTACTTTCATCCCAGCGTGTTTGAGTCACGACATTTCAGCCCAGAGCTACATATAAATTAATTACAGTGTACAGTCCCAGTGTATGATACATCATCAAGCCATGTGTTGATTTTGGATATGATGTCTGTTTCTGGATGTACCGCAGAGCTCTCTGCATCATTTCTCTCCTGAAGTGGAAAGAGGTCACGTTTTGGGAGGGCCTTCCAAAAACTATTACCCCTGACTTGCTAAATTTCATCCTGGTGAATGTGTGGGCCTCCTTCCTCGTGTGCTCACCTGTTTTGACTGAGATTAGCTCTGAATCATTTCACACTCAGATAAGATCTCAGGGAAGTATCACTTTACCTCGCCTCTCGGGGAGATATTCTCTGTAGCCATATTTCACTGGCTGTGATATCCTCTGCGCGCTGTCAGCGAGACTCAAGAGCACCAGGACACTTAAATGGGATTACCTTCAATTTGTGAGTACACGGAACACATTAACCTACATATCAGCAGTGCCTGTCCTCGAACACATCCCTCCAATCCACAAGTCATTTGAAGCCTTGAAAGAGCCCAGGCTCGAAGAAGTGAGCTGTGTCTTATTAACGTTGCTGATTTTTGTGTTCCTCTTTGCATGGTTGAGCCTCAACTGGCATTTGTTGATGCAGTGACAAACTTTGTTTACCCATCCAGTAATACTACATACAGTCATGTCTGTTTTGAATGCAGTGCTGCCAGAAGGGTAGAAAGTCATTCAGTGTTGGTTTTCAGCCTTGCCCCTTACATGCGTTTTAACCTTTTGGAATTGGTGTTGCATATTTGTACGAAAAAAATCCCTCCCGTTCTTTATTAACTGACAGGAGGTTGGATGTTGTTTGACACACAGGGCTGCATGATATAGTATCAGGATTTGGTAGCTTGCATGTTGGCTCCTCTGTTAAGCTACTCCAAAAACATTGTTATGTAAAACTGTAAGCCAAAGAGATTTGCAGAGTCAATCGGTATCATTACAGTTCCAGCCCAAAGTGCAACATCCATCAGCCACGTCCAGTAGCAGCGCACGTCTATTGACACGTACACACACTGAACACATCATTCAAGGAAGATGAAGTAGTCATGATGGCACAGTAGCCTAGCATAGTCTTATGAATTGACGCTTGCCAACCTGCAACACTACAGGTGCATGTGATGGTATAAGCTAGACATACTGTGTCATCTTTAACATACTATTCTAAATCGTTGCTCAAGAAAACAATGGACTCACAACTCCCTGCCTTGTGTATATGAGGACACCATGCTTTGTCACAGCTGTTTTGTGTCAGCTGAAAATGACTGGAAATATACTTTAAAAAAATCACATCTTCCCCTCAGGTTCAGCTTAGTGCCCTTACCCTGCTTAGTATAACTGAATTATCATTTTATAATTTTATAAAACAATAGACCTGAGTAGAGAGAGTTGTGTATTCAAAGTGGGAATTTATGATAAACGTGGATTTACAAGCTGGTTTTGGCAGTTTACACATGCACGCGCGTATGCACACACAAACACACGCACACACTCCTGTGCAGCCAGTGAGCGGCCAAGTGGAGGGATGACAGAGGTAGAGCGAAGGGGTTAAAGGAGGAGAAGAAGATAGTTACTGACAGTCAGAGTTCCAGCAGACTTGAGTCATCGACTTCACACCTCCCTGCAACTGTGTGTGCTTCACCACACACGCATATGCATCACCACAAATATGCAAACCTGCACTTTGTCTGCTGAAGGCGATCTCAGATCCAGGTGTGGGAATGTGAGGTCAGTACATACATCAAATTCCATCTCTGAACTCAGCCTTTAATCAACTGCTTCACTTTCACGGCCTCGGGTCGACACTCACAGTGAATCATAAGGAACGTGGTCACGTGCATGTGCTAGATATGAATACACTGGTTTGGTATAAAGGCTGATGCTGACCTCATCAAACAGCGATGTCAACAACATAACTGACATCTGTATGAAAATGATTCACATCAAAATGACTCAAAGAAATTCCAGAAGTTCAGGATTATTTTCCAGTCATGGCAGGAGTTTGACTCTTTGCTCTCTTTATAAATGTTCTTTTATGAATCAGAATTATATCGCTTCAGACTCGTTCCTCAAGAATAGGTAGAAGCAAAAACGGAGCGAGACACATTTTCTGACCCATTTACTGTGGCACTTTACTGGACACAGCTCAATGATAAACCAGCTGTTTATTAATGGCCGATGCGGGTGGATTGCTGCTGCGCTGCCAAAAACAACTGCGGCTCCTCCCAGCTGCTAAACAGAGCTTTACTCTGAAATTATGTTTTGTTATCTTTTACATTCTTTGTTTTTTCATTGTTTTGTTTTCATTCCGTCTTGCCGCTTGTCTTCAGCTTGAAGTTAAGGTCAGTGTAACGGAGCACTTTCTTAGAAATTCCTGATAATAACTGGTGATATGCTCTCGCCGCTATCTTTAGTTAACTTTAATAACTTAGAACTGGCAGGTAAACACAAAATAACAGGCAGCAGCTGGGAATTCCAGGCAAAAACAAACTAAATCTATAATTTCAAGTCCAATAAACAGAATCCAGAACAGAGAACACAAGGAGCAGGACTGGCTAACTAAGGACCTGACAGCCGAAACCAAGAAACAACAGGGTGTGGTTGAATTGTCAAAACTTTCCTTGACCATGGTGAAAAACGTGTGGTCAAGGAAATTTATGAAGGAGAATTCATAAAAAACTTGGAAAGTAACATCTCAGAATCTGACTGCACTTACATTATACTGTCATTATGAGACAAGAGATGTTACTGATGTGTTGAAACTACAAAGTTGAGAAGATGGACTACAAAAACAGCCTTTTAGTTTCCCCTTTGCGTTCTAAGGCAGAAAGATATGACTTATTCACATTATTATGACATTATCAATGCCAAGGAATTGTGAGGCAGCAACACAACCAACAACAAGCAACACACCCATAGACTAAATACAGAGGTGGAAGAAGTAAGGTGTTGAGTAAAGATACAGATATACAGAGAATTACAAAATAAAACAGGAAGCATAAAACAAGACACATGACAAAACACGGCCTAGTTAACATCTCAAAAAAACAAAAAAGCAATTTTAAGATATCACCTCTTTTTTCCCACCTTTCAACTAGTCCTGGATTCAAACTGTCCAGTTTCCAGCACTAACGCTGCCATTCTGACTTTTATTCTGAAATGTTGTCATCCATTTGACAATCTGAGCCAACCTCTGTCCCTCTTCCTTGGCTGATCTTCGGTAGCTTTGCAGCCTGAGCATTTAGCTGTTAGCGCAGAGTGTTATTAAACACAATATTTAGCCAGTCTCCAGTGCAGACAAATGGGCCTCATTAGCACTCTAAGCTAACTGGCTCACTAATACTCTGCTGGCAGCGCACCAGAGAGCTAGCTAATTCTCACACAGTCGGAGCCAGACTTAGGTTGCAGGGTGATGATGGCCATGGTAAATTAAAATAATGAGACTCTCCATCATCTGTCAGCTTTGTAGCGCCTGGTATGAATCTGCTGCTCTTAGAATTAGGTCAGGAACACTCTGTAATACAACGCTGTGTAGACTGATCATAAAACACTGTACGTGGTATGTGTCTTGTACAGAACGGTGTCCATAAAATACAGCATGGCTTTCATATTACGGAAACTGCATCAACATTAGTGGATTATGTCTTGATGTATTTGTCTGAACAGGGAAGTTTTTATGACTGTTGTTCTAAGGAATATTGAGATTTTCCATGAAGTAACTACAAAGCAAACTGTTTAAGAATAGAGCACCCAGAGGTGGCTGGAAAGGGAATGTGATCCTAACAAGGAGAAACAAAGAAAATTCAAATGTACATGTAAGACATGGATGTTACCCAAAAGTAATGTTACAGTAATGACTCATCACATTATCAGTGTTGTTACCTGGGGTCATGGGGTCTCGGGCCTTCCTCGCCCAGTGTTTCATTGCCCCTTCATGTTACTTATTATTTAGCGTAGCGCTGTAAAAAGGTGACCTCTAATAACTTAGCTGCCCTAGCTGCTGTTTACGAGATGAAGCTCCCGGGCCCCAGTTCAGTATACTGGTGTAACTAAGACAGATTTAGAGTTACCAGAAGATGTATTCCTTCTCTTTTGACAGATTAATTGCCTCCAGGTCCCCCATCGCTAACACGTCCCAGTCAGAGGAGGAATTCATGAATCACTTTGCTCATTTAAATCGTGTTTTTCTCTTCCGTTCACACAATATTTATTGCCAATGACGATGTTGGTTCCTTTTTTTCTTTTTTTTTTTCTTTTTTTGCGTTTGGATCCAAAATGTAGGCCAATAAGGTTTTTAAAAAGGAGTCCATTGTGAGAATTAACACACACAAAAAAGTTGGTGGGGGCTGAAGGCTGGCTGGCATGCAGGTGGAGTATGGCATGGCAAGCAGCTCAGAGGATCACTGAGGCAGAGCAGTTGAGAACACTGGATGAATAAAAGTATAAGGCACAGTGGAAAGAACTTGAATGAGTCAACAACGTCAAACACAAGAAAAGTACTGCTAAGCTTGCAGTAAAAAAACATGCTGCAACACACAAGAGTAACACTGGTAAATCACTGGCGTGATCTGATCACGCCGGCGTGACCAGATCACGTGGTGTCTTTAAAGCACCGTAACAAAAAAACTGTCACATGTAGCGATGCCGTCAACTTTACTCGAAAGTGCGGCTTTGAAACTTTCTTCCAGTTTTTAAATTGGAAAACTGGAGATATGATTGATTTAATTTAATAGTAGAAAATATGTTTATCTGAGCGTAAATGCGCACTTATACTCATGGGATGGGACGACTGGCGTTGCATTTCTGTCCATGTATAAGATACCAAGCATGGGCGTGTTAAACATTTTTTAACGTGGTATATAGAGACAAAATCAAAAGTATTAAAAAACGGCCAAAATAGGCTCAGGATTTAAAAGGGTTAAAGAAGTATGGAAAATTATGCCACGGTATGTAACCCCCCCGCAACTGGATAATCTGGCCCAGCAGTCGTCGTGTCTTGATCACGTTTACATAGGAGTAATTACTGGACCAGAGACAGGTGCGTCTTGTTACTAAGATCAGCACAGCAAGGAGATGAACAGTAAGAAGGGAGGGGAGAAAAAACAGGCACAAAACCAAACAGCATAACCATGAGATGCTCTAACATCACTGTTCATATGCATAAGGAAGGGTTCTCGTTTGATGCTGGTTCAACCTGTTAGCTTTGGTACAGTGCTTCTAATAATAGTTTATGATGGATAGATAATAGCTTAGAAGCCAACCAGCAGTTACCCCATTATCCCATCATGACTGTTTCAGCTGCATTCAGAAGGAAGTAATGCATTTTGTGTCATAGCTGAGCAGACAATGAGGCTGCCAATCACCATGAGCTCTATCAGAACTATAATTGCGATTCAGTATAGTCAGTCAGTTCAGTCTGAAGATCTGGTGGTCAAACTGTTTTTTTGCATATGCACTAAATATCTTTTACTGCTATTAATAGCATAACATAATTGGATTTGAAATTGAATTGATGGTATTCCCAGAGTGTAATATGATTATAATTCATGTATTATTATTACTTATGATTATGAAATGACAACAGCAAAACATCAGTCAAGTGCAACAACACATAACGACATAGCAGCCTACTTACTAGTCCAACAGCCAGAAGCCCAGCTCTGCGTCTGTCTATCAGTCTTTTATTTCACCGAGCTCTTGCCAACAAATAAAAACCAGTCCAAGATTTACTCTTGTCTGGAAGCTTCTTGCTTTGTCACTCCTCTTCCTCCATCAACACCAGCTTCGATCTCTTTGTTTCTGTCACTGTGTCCAAGAGGCTGGTGAGCCCGGATACATTGCCTGCTTGCCGAGCTGGCACAGGTTCCACTCCCTGTGCCTGGTGGTCTAAAACCTACCTGTGGTACAAACACTAACACTCCCCCAGTGCTCTGAGCTCACAGTCCACGCAGCCAGTCTAATAAACTGAGCTAATGTTAGCCAAGAAGCTATAATTCATGGCAGTTTGCTGTCAGTCAGGGAACTCTGTAAATAACCAAGAGCTGATGATGAGTAGTCAGAGGACATCAGAGGGCAAACCAAAAAACACTTTCTCCATAAAATATGATCCACCGCAATCAATGAATTAGTTGGTGGTGTGGGACTTTGTGCCATAAAGCGTTACCTATGTCTCATGGGTGAACCACACCCACCCAGACCACAAAGTTAGAGTGGGCATGACAGAGACACAATTCACCCCATCAAAATCATTTGAAATCTGTTATTTTATGGCATTTTAAGTGAAAAATAGTCCCATTATTGTAGCCTGTTGCCGAGTATCTGAGTTACTAAGCATTGCATTAGTGTTGCTACCTTGCAGTGTTCTGCTGCTTTCTTAAACAAATCCAGATGATATTTCCCATTGATTATATTCAGCTGTTGCCGGCTTATAGTAAACAATGGAACAACAGTTTCTGAGCAGAGTCCCCTTTTGGGTTACACCATGGAAAGACTGATACTTTGGCAATTTCTTTTTCATTTCCTCGGACTTTCCACCTTGTTTGATTCTGGTTCCAGACATTCACTACCAAGAGCAATAAAACTTTCAGAATCAGAAGAACTGTGCATTTTCCCCAACGTGACAAGAAAATTGTATGGTATATATCAAACATTGGAGCCTTGAGCCTTCCTTACAGCACTTAGCCTGCATCTGTCTCGTATCATATCCTTTTTGAAAGTTGCGCAGCAGAATGAAAGCAGTAGGAAGAAAAAAAAAACTAAAGTCCTATAAACCATCTTTTTATTGGGATGTTTATTTGAATTCTGACAGCAAAGGGATGCTCCATACAACAAGACTAAGTTGAAACCTGGTATATTGCTGGACTGTGTATGACCTATAGTGGCCAGATAGTCATTGGTAGGTACAGTAGCTGCTGTATTATTTTGAGTTTTGTTTTGTTTTCATGCATTTCTTGGCCTCTGTATTTTCTACTTTACACAAGGAAGGAGAGGTTGAGGCGGGAGGGTTGTACGCTCTTCACTGGACCTATTCATTTTGAAGGAGCCATGGCCAATGAGGAAACCAAATCGTGTTACTTCACCAGTCAGTCATAGGGTGTTTCATCCGTCGTTCCACTTCCCCTCATTCACTTCCCCTCAGCCCTTAGTATTAGGTAACAGCATACATACTCTCAGAGGCCACATGGAGAGCACAGGGAAAATGAGCTGGGGATTTATATGGATTTAAATAAATCCACCTGCCCTTGTACACGTTCAGATGCTGCCCTCCTTTTTATATTACTATTTTTTCATGCACTTAATGTTAAATAATAAAGAATAAGCTGATTAGTGCAACAAAGTATTAACTGTAACTATATAAACTATCTGCAACCAGAGATTTATATCCTGCCTCCTAACCATGGATGTATTTTCTTGCATCAAATACATAACTGCAATGCATTGTGGGTGATATACACCGCTAGAGTGAGCATTGTTGTTGACATGCTCCCTCAGCCCCCTGAGAGTTGATTTCACCAAGTTCCCTTCAGTTTTTCAGGTAATTGGAATGACACTTATGATGGCGGCAGGGATTTTCCCCTGAGGGCAAGTGCTGACGGGAAGTCAGCGAGGGAGTGTTGAGCGATTAATGAAATGCAGCCACAGACTTTCCTGTTTATAGGGCTGCGGTCCAGCCAAAAACGTGTGAGTAGGCTCCTATGGTATAAGTTTATTTACTCTACACTGAAAACTGAAAAAATCCTGCTACAGGATGCTGGTAGATTACAGAACATGTCATCATTGTTGAAGTTCAAATCACACTTTTCAGGGACTGAAAGAAAATTTTGCATTCAACTTTGGAGGTTCCCTTTGTCACGGAGACGTAAAGGGCCTCTAGAGATTTGAACTGAAGTCATTATCTGCAGTGGTGGTGGAAATATTTAGATCCTCTATTTAAATATAGTACCAACACCACAATGTAAATGTAAAAAGTAAAAGTGCTGCATTGAATATTAAGTAAGCAAAAGTACAATTAGGAGTATGCACTTATTTGATTGTCATCAGTATTTTAATCATAAAGCAAAAGTAGTTTATGCAGATAAATGGCTCCTGAGTATTATATCGTGATTATAACTCATGCATTAATGTGTGGGTAATATATTACTGTTGTAGTTGGTTGAGCTATTTTTTTTCCCCCCACTATTCTGTCGAGAAGTGTAACTATTGATTACCGTCACTATAGATTCATCAGCTGATAATGTTCTCCATTCAATCGACTGATTGTTTGGTTTGCAAAAACAGTATGAAATGCTATAACAATTACCCAGAGCACAAAGCATCATGTTTACAGTGTCCATTAAATGTCAGAGTTATTACAAATACATAACAATTATTCAACCAGAAAAAAACGGCAAATCACTCACATTTATGTTTGTGTTTTCCGTTTTTGGGCTGGGAGCTGTGAAGAGCAAAGATCCAAGACAGGAAAAGAGGGCTGACAAAATAGTGAGCTGGAACGAGTAGACTGGACAGCAAGGCAAACGGTCAACAGGATTAGACAAGAGGGGGAAAAAAACAAAAGAGGTAACAACAAGAAAACTGAGAATGCTCAGGGATCAAACTGATGAGGCGAAGATCTGACAGAGTGAAGGTGGCAGGGCTGAGTATTAGGAGTGGTCTTGATTATAGATGAGGCGCAGCTGATGTAGCTCTGCTCGGCCTCTAGCACACCTGTCTCCACTCAGGCAATCACACACGACACACACACACAGACACACACACAGTGAGGGAGAGAGACAGCAGAACCCTGGCATCATTTTAGCCCTACGTGTATAAAGTGTTGAGTAGTTTAATTAGATAAATGAAAGCTGGATACATTTCCCTGCGTGTGTGTGGAGTGGCTCAGGGAAAGTTGTATATATTACTTGAGTAAATGTAATTAGTTACATTCAACCTGTGAGTAGCACAGATAGAGTAAGTTGTATTGACTGTATCCCTCCGTCACACAGCTCATCTGTCCTCGTTTGACTGAGGATGTATCTTCTGAGTGTTAGTTCTTATTTAAAGTTCCCCCGAGTGGGAATAAATTCAGCTCTTTATCTCAACACTAAAATAAGAAGAGATACTTTATTAATCCCTCAACGGGGAAATTCTTTTTTCACTCTGTTTTATTTACATGCATTTGAACCCCGAACACACGTGCAAATGTGGAGAGAGATACGGCGGTGTGGCTCTTTGTGACAGTGGGCATGTGTGTGTGGTTATTACATGTGCTCTTTTATGCATGGACGTGTGTTTGTAGGTATGGAAATGGCACTATTTCTGAAGAGAAAAGGGAAACCTCAGAGTTTTCATGCTCTCGAATGAAGATGTGAGTATAAGATTAGTCTCAGCTTCAGCCAAAAAAACCCAAAAAACGACAGGAGCCCAGCCAAACCTCACTCACCTCCAAGAACAACATTGGCTTTCCAGTTTTCAGAAATCTGATCACGTGCTGATAAGACATGTGTGGTATTTCTGAAATACACACTATCTGCTTCAATTATCACTATGTCAACACTGTCACGGGTGGTGCGTTAGTCGTGTGGATGAACAAGGCCTTAACACAGCGAGGCCTGGTGATTCAACTTTCCCCAGCAGCTCGATCTTTTTTATCTGGGCATGTTTCAGGGTTTACATTCCTGCATTTGGAGCAGAATACTGTGTATTTACTCGTGAATGTAAATACAAATTCCATGAAAACATTATCTGTCATGTGAAACCTATATTTCAATGCCAGGGGGGGTATGAATGGCAGCGGGCTGAATACATTTACCTCGGAGGATATCAAATTATGCATTGAAACATTGAGCCATTTTTCATGCCTATACTAATCCAACTTTAAAATGCGTGTTGAATAGCGTAAGCAGCGGTGACGAGGGAAGATCACACTGAATGAAGAGCAGCATCAGGCCTTCATCAGGGTCACAACTATGCAGTAAAGATGTCTCTTCAAGTAGCAAAACCACGGTAATACCCGTGTAATTGTTAGTGCATAGTAATCAGACAAACTAGTAAGCACTCATCAGAGCGAATCACCATCACAGTGCTGCTTAACGTTAAGAAAGATGATCTTTTTAAGACAGCAATGATGATCTCTCCTGATTGCTCCTGTACCCAAGCTAAGCCACCACCGCGTTTGAAAATGCAACTTGAGCAAGTCTTTTAATAAGCGCCCACTGCTACCTGTGTTCTGAACTGTGTCCCTCGGTCCACTCATGAAGACACCTGTGAGGTCTTGTGGATCAAAGCTTCCCTCAGCTGCACCACTGTGACACTAACCACAAGCTTGGCTGCAGAAGTTTTTGTGGTTTGAAGCATGCTGTGCCTCAGAGAGAGGGATCAACTACTATTTGTTAAGAGATATATGATAATGGTGACTGGCAGGAAAGACACATTCTTTCCTCCTTTGGCTCATATTTTGCTTTCATTAATAATGTGAGAGAGAGCATAAGTACCCTATTGTATGTTTTGCTTCGCTTATTATACTGGGAGTACAGCACCGGTCCAAAGTTTGGACAATCCTTCTCATTCAATGGTTTCTCTTTATTTTTGTTGTTTTCTACATTGTAGATTAACTCTGGTGATTTTAAAATCATTTAACATTTATGTAGTAATCAAAATGTGCTTTACTTTCCAGATTCTTCAAAGTAGTCACCGTTTGCTTTGCACACTCTTTGCTCAATCAGCCTCACCTGGAAAGCTTTTCAATCGACAGGTAACTTCTTACCTTCTTGCATTTAAGACCATCGGTTGCGAATTTCAGAGGCAATGTTGGTATACAGTAAATAGTTGTGTGTGTGTAAGAGAAACAACAGTCCATCATTACTTTAAGACATGATGGTCAATCAATCCAGAACATTTAAGGACCTTTGAATGTGTCTTCAAGTGCAGTCACATGACTCTAACCGCACCAGTAAAAGGCAGACCGAGAGTTACCTCTGCTGCAGATGAGAAGTTCGACCAGTTACCATCCTTAGAGGCCGCAAATTGAAAGCACCTCAGATTAGAGTCCACATGAATGCACATAAAATAGAGTTCAAGTAGCAAACACATCTCAACATCTTCTGTTTCGAGGAGACTGTGTGAACCAGACCTCCACGGTCAAACTGCTGGTAAGAAACCATGATGGAGGGAGACCAACAAGAAGAAGAGGAAGGAATGGACTTTGGTCTGATGAGGCAAATTTGACATTTTTGGTTCTGTCACGTCTTTGTGAGAAGGTGAATAGATGCTATCTGCATGTGCGGCTCCCACCATGAAGCATGGAGGACGAGGTGTGATGTGTGGCAGTGCTTTGCTGACAATGCTATGGCTATATTCAAGGAACACTATGTCATCATCTATGAAATACCAAAGGCACGGTATAGATAAAACACTTTGTGTGAATGAGGGTAAAGGTAGTCTGCTGCTGCTGATATAAAACGCTGTTTCTGTCATATCTGTGGTTCTGTGTTCACCTCAGCCTTAGATATAATCAGACCAAGCCCCTTCACCCACTATACATCCCTGTGATTGACAACAACATGCCCTCTTGACTCCTGCAGCCCCCTCCCTTCCAGACCCACACACTTACACAACGCACTCATTGGCCCAATCAAAGCTCAGGAACGTTTACCTGCTTGACTGCTGCTTGCCTGAGCATCGCTGTCCAGGGGTTCTGATTACACTGATTTGGCAAAACAACAGACTTCTTTGCCGATGTATAACTGATTAGGTATCACAGTCTAATGCACTGATAGCAGTCAAATCCGTGCTATGTGCATATTTGTCCAGTAGAAGCAAATCTAGCTATATATTAGCACAGCGTTTATGTTTCTAGTGTCTGCATTTGGTATCCTTGCTCCCCATATTTGAATGAAATCACATTTCCCCCCTCTAACAATGTGGCGGTTCAGATCAGTTATTGCTGTGGAGAAAACGTGATGAAATAAAAACACAGAGACAGCTGCTTGTGAATCCGAACTCCTTCACTTAAATTCTTCACAGCTTTTTAGAACCATTCTTAGATCACTGCTATATGATGAAACCACCCAGATATGGACCCAACCATCCTGTACTTTGTTATGATCACTTAGTAAATGTTCGGAGCGTCATGCGGATGTGTGGCAATGTATGTGTGGTTCTCATGAGTGTGTATGAGTGTGTGTTTGTGCTTGACTTCTCCATAATCTGGTCAAGGCTGACCTGAAAACTGACACTTTTGTAACTTCTGTTTTGGTATAACCTCCACTTCCAGCTCTGGGATAATAAACACAGGTACGAAACACGGCTACTTAACAAGAATAATAGTCGTCATGCAGTGGTAGGATTTGTGGAGGTTAATTAACAGATTTGGCTTTGGTAAATTTGTGTTGAGCTGTCATAGTTTGTTAAAAAAAGAAGCCTGTGAATATAAATTCCAAATCTCTTCTCCTCTGTTAGGAGCTCAGCTGTCTGCACGTCCTCGCTCTCTCTCTGACTCATGCACAAGCAGCTGATTATATCTTGCCCGTCTCTCTGTGTTGCTGTCCACCCATATCTGCTGTGTGAGCTGTATGACTCACCTTTAACCTTTTGTCCTTCTTACTCAACACCCCCTCCTCCGTCCACAGTGACACATTTGTTACAGCACGGCCCTAATCTCTACACAATCAACATGCTTCCCAGCACAAAACAATTATCATCTAGTCTTCCTTTCATTCACCCACAGATCCTGACATGCCATTGACTCTGACTAAGTAATTATGTGATTATGTGTAAACAGGGATAAGGGATAAAATTAGGCTGCAAAGGGAGTAAGGTGACATTCAAGTCTTAAAGCACATCATTGGAGCATGTAGTTATATGGTTATAAATAAAACAGAGTGTAAAATCAATTGTGTGATCAGTGTGTCAGTGATGTCACAGCCTCAGCTGTGGCAGTCAATCTGCCGTCCATTACGTTTAGCATCTGAAAATCAGCCTTATTATGACTGTGTTATAGAGTGTTAAGAATAATAATATTGGTTTTTGAGTAGCTCAACACTTTAAGACACATAGGTACTCTTTTGCTGTTAGTCAGGCACAAAGCTAGCTAATTTCACGTGACTGTAATCAATCAAAAGTTGATAAAGTAAATCACACTGAGGTAGTTTTAGTCCTAGCTAACACCACCAAACACACTATTATCACTCAATGCTAATGTCACTAGCATGCCAACATGCTAATCGAGAGTAATGCCCAAGCAGCAACGTGCGGTGCTGGGAAATGAAGCCAATGCAAAAGTGCTAAAAAACTGTATTTCCTCGAGCAGCCGCTTGAGACAGGCTGCAAATTGTACAATTTCACAGCAGAAATAAACAGCCTGGTACAGGCAACGGTTTTGGACTCTAGCTAATTTCCCTGTTCATGACAACTGTACTGAGGGTGATTTTTTTATTTTTTATTCACCCATTCAGATGATATTGAGGCGCATAATTAATAGCGTGACCACTTGATTGACAGGTGCTTGCTGTTACAGATTATTAGAGCACCCAGGCGTTATTCAACCTGCCTCAGGTCTGCTGATGATCCACGTCTTTGCCGATATTTAGATTAGACGGGCGGCGGAAGAAGCAATATATCCAACATGGCGGCGGCCAGTGGTGCATATTTTCTGCCTCAAAATAACACTTTGGAAACCTACAGGTGACGTCACTCAGGCTCTGTCTTATACTGTCATTAATAGTGCACTAGTATACTGATCATGATTAGCATGACAACTTTTACCAAGTGCACTTGATTTATACAGTATTAAAAACACATATGTATATATTTGACTGTCAGACAAGCCTTCAGCTTATCCAGCAGTGTTATCTTGAACAGTTACAACAAAAAGCAGCAAAGTAGCTGTGTGTCTTTTATAGCATAATTCCTGTCAGGCTGTTGGTACAACTGACCCCAGCTGTGGAGATGAAGTGGATGGTTGTTTGTTTAAAGAACAAAAATGTTTTTTGTTCTTTAAATATATAATTTAGGTTTTGTATGTTTAGGTTTCATGGCTAAATCAGACAGATTTTACTTTTAATTATTTGCATTTTGTCTTCTTAGATAATAACCACTTATGACACTGCACAGATTCTTTAAAATGCATGAAAATGCATTACACTTTACACCAACGTAAAAAAAAGAAAACTTGACAGTTACTAGAAGCATTATGTGTGTTTCATAAAGCATGATAATTTACTATGAATGCCCCCATAATGCATTAGAAATGTGGTCTTCATAGAAAGTGTTACTATGTACATGTACACTTAATATATTTTGGGGTTATTGTGCCCCTGACCTTGGTAAGACCTCTGAGGTCTACCGACCCTTTGGAACCGCCTTCCCCAAGCTATAAAAAAAAATGCGGAGACAGTTCATAGCTTTGAGAAGCTGATAAAAACTTGCCCGCTTGCTGTGTAGTTTGTACTGTTCTTATTGTTTGTTTGTTGTTGTTTTATTGAGGTATTTCCAGTTTCTAACTTAGTTAGCATCACTCTATCTGTGGTTGAAAGGTACTTCATAAATAAGTACCTTTCAACCACAGGTAGACGAAGAGGTAGTTACTTCAGGGTGTGTCAGCACACCACGACATCACTGCTGGGTGTGGTTACTGGTCATAAAACTTCCAAAAAGATTTTATTAGAGCAGCTGTCCCTCTATTTGAGGACAAGATATAAGTATGTCCCAACCCCCGTTAAACTTAATGACATCGACTTTAAAAGTATCAATTAATACAATATGAGAACTTTGTCAATTTTGTCTAAACACTTGTGTTGATGTTTTCCTCCCTGAACTGATATCTGTGATATTAAGGAACCAACCATTTAAATAATGGAACAAATGATATATGACTGCATCGGTATCAGTAATGTTAAACCCAACGCAGCACAGTCTGCCTTATCACAGAAACATTTGTCCTTTAACCTGTAAATCCGATATCTGAGACATTAACCAGAAAACTCTTTGTTACATCTGGAATGAGATCAGATTCTTTAAAAGTCATGTTCGGTGATGACTCAAATGCACTGTGAGATTAACAGTTCTGATAGAGCAGCGTGACACATCTGATGTATCAAATACCTGTGTGTGGCCTGCTGTCAGTTCAGGTTACACAGTGAGTCAGCTCAGCACTTAAACCACATACAGTATTTCCACATTCTCGAGTGTGGTTAAATCTAATGTGAGGTCAGTGGACAAAAATCCTCCCTCTCCACACAGACAGATTCATGATTTACACTTCTCATTAGAGTGGACATAAAATATCACACATGGGTAAACACTCTTAGTGGAGGAGACAGGGGTGAAAAACTGAAGATGGATCCGGCCACTATACAAACCAGACAGAGAGAGAGAGAGAGAGAGAGAGAGAGAGAGAGAGAGTAGACGAAGAGGGTGAGAAGATGTGAAGAGGAGGAGCGAGGGAGATGGAGAGGGTGTGAGGAGAGGACAGGAGGAAGCATTGCAGTCCTGAGGCTTCGCACCAGATGTCCGATCACTCATTCACCTCCTTTGCAGACCCCCGTGCTCACTAACTAAATTAAGGTGGTGAAGACATCAGCTGTCAGTCAGTCCACACCAATAAAAATTCATCAATTTGAGATCCTTTCCATATACAGGCAGAGCGCTCTGCTTGGTTTGATAAGATGAACCAGAGTGGCTATTTGTCCAAATTAAATAAGACGGGCCGTGATGGGAAGAGAGCTTGAAGGATCTTCTCACATTTTTCCTGTAAATGTATTCTTGACTTATTTGTACTCACAGGGAGAACACCACATGGCTACATGGACATGGACATACACAGTGCTACACAAACATTCATCAACCTGCTTTGTCTAAAGAGAACTGAATACACAGAATACTAATACTGCTGCCACCAGACAGAAGAGTTTTGTTTTCCCTCCTTTCCTGGTTCATTTGTGGACCATAATTCCAGCCTTGATGATTCAAATGGAGGCAACAGCCGCAGCTGCACGTGTCAAATTCTCAGTTCTTATTGGGTTTGCAACTCCCAGCCTGTTGTCCTTGTACTATGTGCATAGTGGATGATTCTGCACCACAAGACTTCATGTCCAATGCCAGCAGCCAGTGTCAGTGCAGGAAGCAGAGAGCCATATGGAAAAAAGTAAAGGTTGAGGGTCGGGCTGTGGAGTGCAGGAGATCACCATTTCCCATAATCAACTGCTATTGCTCCCTTTTATTTAACGTAACCATTTCCACAAATTTCTCTAATCAAAAGCCTCCTAATCCAATCCATACTATCCAAATTTCTATACAACAAATTTGCAATAATAAAATTGTTCATGTTCATGTACCTGGCAAGTCAGAAAAGTATATCAGTAAGATGTTTACTGATAGTGTATTTGTTCCACTAGCTTGCGATACACTATCCACTGTTTCCTGTGAATCCCGTGTGAGGGATTGAAAATAACGTAAAAATGTTTTGTAATGTATTAATTAATATCGACTAATAATCTATCATTTAAAATGTTGATCCTGGTATGATCTAAAATAGGATACAGATATAAAATACATATTTATTTATATTTTATTTCTCATCACTGACATTAACTTAAACTTATTAAATTAAATAAACTTTCTGATAAGATTTAAAATAACACTGATATGAAGATTTGCTCACTCCAGGCTGACTATCAAGCAGACGCTAATTAGACACCGTGTATCTACCTTAAACTCTTCATCTGCTTGTCTCTGTCATCTGTCTGCTGGGAATTAGAAAAGGTTGAGTGAGTCAAGATCCAATCAGTCAAAAATCACTCAGTTTATTGGTCTGATAAAAGATTGTCTCATTTGCAGTGAGTCGGACAGCACGGCAGCTAGTTAGTCTGACGTGAAGCCTAGCTAACACTGTGGTGGTGAAAACTACATTTTCACCACAAGGACCAGCAACATTGCGTTTCCGTAACAGCTGCAGGCCAAATGCATTGTGGGAATAAATATATACAATTAATTAATGTCCATGTGTATGTGTAAGTGTATGTCCCACTCATGCTTAGTGGGTGCACAGTGTACATGTGCATGCATCAGATGTGTGCACTCAGGATTGAGTTCATCGGCCTAATTATTCGTTAATCTGATAATATTAAATCTGCAGATTATTTTCACTTTGCATTTTGGACATCAATGGGACAAAATACAGTTTATAGATATTTACTTTTACAATAAATGTCTCTGAAGGTTTTACAGATATGTCGTTCCTCCAGCATGACGGCAGCAGGCGTTTAATCCTTACATATACATACACGTTGCTTCTATAAACTGCTGAAACTGGAGCACAAGGCAAACCTAAACACACAGAGAGAGAGAGAGTCCAGAGAAGGTACAAGAGTTGAGTTTGAGAAGGAGTCTAAACAAGCCATCACATGCTGTCAAAATATCTTATCTTATCTTTTTGTATCTTATCTTAATGCCTGATTCCTGCAGTTTGCAACTCATCACAACAAGGGGGATGATTTGAGGGAGTGAGAGGGGGCACGGGGTCAGCACAGGATTAATGGCATGAAATATTTTTTCTAATCTATAAATGGACTCTCATATTTTCACTGTAGTCTTGGTGGGAAGTGCCTTTCACTCATGAAGTAATGCACGTCTCACAACCTGTGGGTTTTATCCAGTAATCCATCAAGAAAATTAGTGTGGAAAGACAGAATTTAAAAAATCTGCGTGTCAGAGATCATAATTCTGTGTGTGTTCATTTCACTTCATCGTTGGGTTGAACCTCAGTTGAGAAACACTGTCTTCAGAATATCCCTGTTGAATAACCAGTTCAAATTATATTTAGGCTTAAAGTTATGCATTATTAAGAGTGTGGCCGCTTTGGGTTAGGGTGTGGGAGGGAGGGTGCACTGGCCCTCCACCCGGTAGGCCTCCCGTATCCCCAGTCCTGGAAAGGCTTTCGACCCCGTAAGGGTCCTCTTCAGGCCTTGCACACCACAAACAAGCTAACAACAACAAGCTAACTAAACTCTATGTGTTGTGTTATCTCCTCTAGGGTTAGGGTTAGGGCATGCTAATGTGCTCACAATGGTAAAATTTACATGCTGATGTTATGCAGGTGTCATGTTTACTAGGTCCCCTTATATTATTTTAACACGTTAGCTTGATAACATTTGCCAATTAGCACTAAACACAATGTTATGTTTTCAGTGCCGTTTGTTTAGAAACTACTCTCCCAATGTTCATGAAACTTGGTGGAAGGGTGTTACATGAACCATGGAATAACTATTATAATATAATATATATAATAATATATATAATTATTATTTTTTAATTATTATTTTTCACTTTCATCATTTGTAACTGTGTCTGTGGAAAAAAAATGAATGAATTCTTTACATATGTGTGAACCTGTCATAATTAAGATGAACGATTAAGCATTTACCAAAACACAATAGCCACCTCAAACATCACCGTACATACACCAATTCAATTTGTTGCAATTAGCATGTTAGCTTCCTAGTGCGCTAGTTGTGATTAGCATAAAGCATTCTAGCGACATTAGCATAGCTTTCAGTGTGGTAGCAGTCCACATTACTGTGTGTGTTTGTTGTTGATAACAGTAACTGTGTCTGTCTAGCCCAGCAGTGTTATCTCAAACACCTTTCCTAATTCCTGAAGGACTCCAAGCACAAGTGACCCCATCTGTGTGTCTGCAAGTGTGTGCAAGGGGTGTGTGCGATGGTCTGTTAGAACATCATAAATGATTGCTTCCATCCAGCAGTGAAAATAAAGTTTGATTAAACATATTTAGTCTTTTTCTTTTGAATATACTATTTAGATTTCCTAGAACAGTCTCTTCTTTCAAAAGCATTAAAACACATCACAGTTAACATCAACAGTTATATAACAGTATATGTCTTCATAGAAGGTGTACTACCAGACAGAGAGATGGGAGGGGAACACAGTGGATGCTTATACACACAACAGCCTCTCCCTATTCAAATGTAAGTGCGTGTGTGTGTGTCCCTCCACACAGGGCTACATGGTTCAACACAATGCCGCCCTTTCTGACATCAGCACAGTGCATTTGAATAGCAAAAGGCTACTGGGGGGGCGGGGGGGCAACACTATTGTGGTACGCTATCTGTCTGCAGGAGGAGCACTGGGTGACACTGACACACACACACACACACACACACACACACAGAGTTTAGGACATTCAGGAAGTGGCTGCAGCTTCTCTCCCTCTCTTGCTGACCCCTTAACCTTGGGGCTGTAGAGAGGAGGAGGTGAAAACCAACTTTACTTCTAGAAAGAAAAGAAATTTCTGAGAAACAAAAGTTGTTTCTATGCAGAGAAATATTCCTGCAGACTGCAAATGTGCCGTTTTCTTCCCATCACTCAAACATCACTCATGACAAATGAACACATTGATTATTTTGTCCCTCCTTTTTCCCTCCTCTGTGACAGTTTGGAGGACGCTGTCAGCCCGTCCATACCCCCCCTCCACTTCATTTGTTTCCTTACACCTCCTCCGCCTCCTTTTGCCCTCAGCCCCTCCCCCTGTTTGCCCCCTTCCACCTGACTAGCCAATGGGACCAGACGGGCTTGTCTCGGCATGGAATGACTGGTGAGTGGGAGGGGGTGTGGATGACCAACTGCACCGGACCAAGACCAAACACCTTGCCAGACAGACAGACATGCAGCAGCAGAGAGACACGGAGTAGGACAGTAAGTCCAGTTTTAAAAAAAATCTGCCTTTTCTAGCTCGTTGATGGGCAATTTGTTTCTGGGTGAATGAAACTTCTTCGCCTGTTGCTTCCTCTCTATGGATCTATTGCACTGCAGGTGTGGAGGAGGGGGCTTCTGATCCTGAGACCTGAAAGGAAGACAAGAAGAAGAGAACAATATCAACTGGAAAGAAGGAAGACACAAATCAAGAGTATCAGACTGAGCTGATGTCAACTGAGCTCAGCATAGACATCTATTTGACTGAGACACACCCACAGTCCTGCACAATGCCAGCTGGAGGACAGAGGTTTTCGGACATGGAGATGTTGGTAGAGATGGAGGACAAGCATGTGAACACTGCCAGGAGCAGAGCTGGGAGCTGTGTGGAGTTTCACAGCATCAGAGTAAGTTCTTCTTTGCTCTTTGGAGTCAGATTTCCCGGTTTTAATCACATTTATAGAATGCTGTAGAATTATGAGGAGTGCGTGCCAAACTGGGTGATGTATATTTTGCATTCCCACTTGTTGCATACAAAAATAAATCTATAGCAGACAAGTGATTGACCAAGCAAAGTTTATTTAAATACAGTTTACAACAGTTACAACATGCTTTAAAAGAAGAAAACACACACACACACAGTACAGTGTGGAGCCAAGGTTGAAAATAGTGCAAAAAGTGTCCTTAAGCTTTGTTTCATAACCTTGGAGCTTGTGTGTTTTTATACTGATACAAATCTCCACAATACATTAACGCACACATAATGTCGGTGGTATTTAGAAGGATAAGTTGAACCATTATTACAGCCACTTCTCTGTGCCTCTGTTAAATCCAGCAGACCAAAAGAGATTTGTATGTGATTGGAAAGAGCTGAGCTGTTCAAGGGGGGTCTGAGCCGTGCTGCCAGATGCTCAAAGTGCCTCAGCGGTGGACACAGCTGAACCTGATGTTTTTTTTCTCTGCGTTGCTCTGGGATAATAACCTCAAAGGTTTTTGGGGAAACACTCTATGTGTTGAGTGGCACTCATTTTAATGCTGCACGATTTATCTGTGGTTGAGGATGAATCCACATCGCCTGTTTTGGAGCCACGGACACCATAATTCTCACCGAATGATGACATGAAAAATATATTAATTTTATTAAAATATACTATTTTTGCACTTTAGCGCACCATGTTATAAGGGTCATAAGTATGAACAGGTGTTTTTGTTGTGAATATATTACTATATTATAACATCAGTCAAGGTCAATAACACAAGACATAGCAGCCAGCTGATATTACTTCCTAGTCCAACAGTCAGGAGACCAGCTCACGTCTGTCTTTCAGCCTATTATTTCACCAAGATCTCACCAACGACTAAATGACAGTCTCTGTCTTTTCTTATCTTAGCTTTCTCCCTCTATGTCCGCTTCCCTCCTGTCATCATGTACTGAGCTCACTGTCCAGGCAGCCCAGCTAACAAACTGAGCTAACATTAGCTAACACGGCTATAATTGGCAGCAGTTTACTTTAGTGTCCTTTAGTGAGAGTTGATGTGCCATAGCTGGAGGACCTCAGAGGAAAAGTCAGAGAACACTTTCTCCATAAAATATGATCCACAGAAATCAGTGAAATAGCTGGTGGTGTGTGACTTTGTGCCGTAAAGCATTATGCGACTGACCCCACAGCACACAGTTACAGACACCATTCACCTGATTATATATCGGTAACATCGGAATTATTTTAAATCTGTTATTTTATGGTAAAAAAAAGTTACATAATACAATACATGTGATTAAAAACAAACAAAGACATTGATGGGATGAGTTTTGTCCTCAGGGGCTCGTCATAAACAGCAGGAGGTTCTACACGAACAGTGTTCTGGACAATAGAGGAGCTGTTGACGGTCTCCCAGAAGTGTGTCAACAGAAAACAGAGCAGGTGTACTTGCTATAAATTGTTACTGCTATGCTGAGTGATTGATAGTTATGTGATGGTTGAAAGACTACACTGAATACACTGCTGTTAGGAGTCAACAGTGGACTATCAAAAGAAAGCCATACCTGATAAAGTTTGAGACGCGTTTTTGGCAAAAGATGCTGAATTGAGTTCAGCTGCTTCCAAAGACGTCTGTTTATGATCACTTCTGGCAGCAGTGAACCAACACTTTTATTTCTTTAAGAGCAGCTAGGAAGCCATCCAACCTCACATTCGTCGGTCTGAATCCCCTCAGAAAGATACAGGTTATCAAAATGTTTCTATTTTATTGTCACATTTAAGTGTTATTTATGCCTGTGCCTTAGCCTCGTAAATCCTAAACATACCTCCAAGGTGCACAGCTTTCCAAAGGATTTACGCTGATGTAAATATTTATCAACGTACAAAAACCCTGTAGGTCTGACTGTATGAGGTCATCTGACCTGATTTACTCGACCTTCAGTATGTCAGCTACTGTAGATACCTAATCTCTACCTGACCTACTCTTCTTTTCATTGCCATACAGTATATGGCCTGTCATATGCACAATATTTTAACAGGGCTATGAAATGTTACTGTGTGGGATGTCACTGCTAATCTGCGGTGAAAAAAGCAAAGTGTATGTCTTTTGATTTTGTTTTCTGCGGGTCATTCTGTCAATCTTAAGTGCAGACACATTATAAAATTTGGGTTTACTGGATTACAGAGGTGTAAATGTGAGCCAGTGTGTGCAGCAGGAAGTCAGGTGGCATCACGTGAGGTGGCTCACAGACTGGACAGACTCAGAGGAATGCTGTTTATGTGTGGAGTGAGGCCGCCGGCTCTTTGCTCAAAAACCTAAAAGCACTGGTGCAAATAGACTGATGCCAAAATAGGGATTAAAATTAAATTAAAACTATGTGTACAACTCCCTGCATAGTGTGGAAACTAATTATGTCAAATAAAAGCACAAGTAGTAAATGATTCTTCTTCCACTGAGGCTCTTGTCTGTAAGAAAAAAAAGTAGTCATGTATCATTTTGATTATACAAAAGAAAACACTGCTTTTGCTTATTAAGTGAAAAGAGTTGAGCTGTTGTTATCTGGAAATAATAAAATAATACACAGCCTCAAATCATTATTGACAGTCATTGTAGAATATAAATGATTCGCACAACGTGCAGGAACATGTGAGTTCAGTTTGGCCATGGTGATCCTCTGTTATATATGTGCATGGTGCTATTTGTGAGCAAACTATAGAGACAGTGAAATATTAGTTACAGACTGATTCTGATCTGGTTGATGACAGTGATAACCATGGAATGTACAGTTGATTAACTGATTAAAAGCCAATATCAGCTTTTTCCCCCATGTTTTTGTCCAATTAATACAAATCACATGTAGTTTACACCACCGAACTGAACAATATGGGAAACAATGAGCATGCTCTTGAAACAGCCAGTCTTTATTTTGTCATAAACATACGTCTATAGAAGGGAACACAGTGTAGACTACGCAAGTAAAGCAAACAGCATTTAGCACACAACAATGTAACTGTGAACTCATTGTGATGGGTTAAACAACTTCCAAGCATCTGCTAGTTGATTTTAACACTGTTTATGATTATGGTGATTTTACACTACTGCCTCGACCTTTCCAAAAACACATTAAAGAATTACAGAATTCATTAAAAAATGGTCAGCAAAAGGATAAAGTATACAAATATGTCCTTCGTGAAGGAGGTTTAGATGCAGATTTTCCCAAATATTCTAACTTCAAAACATATGTGAGGAGTTTAAGGGGGGGAAACCATGAAGAAGGTTGTGTGACTCAGAGGTCAGTGTGCGTGGGGGGAACGACGGTCTGTTTGTGTTCAACACAGCCCTGTGATACTATGAGCCTTGGGTCTGATGCTATATCAGTTATAAAGACATTAACAGGTGAACACACACACACACACACACACACACACACACACACACACACACACACACACACACACACACACACACACACAGTCACATACATTAAAAGTTTGAAGTTCAGAAGCCATGAAGCTCAGTGTATCATTAAAGTTATCTCCTGACTCTTCCAGGTATATCATTACTGCCCTGAAGTCATAACAGATCAGGTCATACTGGTGCACTGTATATGTATTTAGACATGTATGGTGCCTCTGTATATATTCAGCCCTGTGTGTGTGTATGAGGGATCATGGGTTAACAATCATGCTATATGAAGGTATGCAATTGCTCGCACGTGACTAATTTAATGGATGTACAGAATGTGTGTGCGCGTGTGTATGAAAAATTGCCTCGGTGCTTTACCTCCTCAGTGTGTCGTTGTTTGAAGGGGAATCCCTCCAGTGTCTTCTAGACATGTCACAGATTTAAAAACTAAAAGTTCATCTTTGGAAGTTGCGATCTTCCAACCTCTCAGAGCACAAAATGTTTAATCTAGCCTCTTTGTGTTTTTGTGTAGTGCGTTGTGCGAGGTGCGGACTGAGACTTGGTCCGAACACTTAATACTTGATTTTACTTGACCGCTGTTAGACTCCCTAAAGTAAAAACAGGTTGAGTTGGTTGAAACAAAAATGAATAAAACAGCATTGGGCAGTCATACATTGTGCATGGATAATGTGCAGCTTTGAAAAGAAAAGTTTGAGTTTGACATGTCTTGTCCGATTTTAGTTTTACCTAAGATTAACTAACTAACAAGACGTGAAACATGGACTTGAGACTTGACTTAGACTTGCTTCTGACTTGCTTCACCAAGACTTGAGACTTGTTTTGACAAGTCTTCAGTCTAAACTTGAATGCTTACTCAGTGCTTAATCAATTATGGCATTCTACAGTCTATTATTTCTGTATAACAGACTGTTGCTATGGATGGGGTTCTGATCATAGACTCCTAGAGAGTGGATACAATAAAATAGTTTTAATTCAATATTTGTGTCAGATTATTGATTTCTTGAGTAAGTAATAAGTAATAATGTAATAAATGTATTAATGTACAGCGAGCAGGTAGCTGTTGTGAAAATAAACCCCTTCAGGTTGATTCAAGACTTGCATCACTCTGTGTGGGTTTATTTTGCTATAATACTCACTGTACATTATGTCTTAATAATAAAGACTCCGCTGTCTGTGGCCGGTGTGAATTTCCCCACCATGCTCAAAGAGGAACCTGTCAATTTTATAACACGAGGATGCATTTCGAATGCAAGGACTCTGTTTTCTGACCAACTAATATTGCTCTCTGGATTTTCTCTCGGCTTCCCTCCTCATGGGTGGCCGTAATGGCTCGGCGAGGCCTCCTTACATGTCATCATCAGAGCTTTGCTTCTCCAAAGAGAGCCCGAGCAAGGGATTCAACGTCAGGCTGCATTATGTCTCCTCAGCTTCAGTCTGTGGTCGTGACACGGCAGGTTGTGAAGTCTGAGACATCAGGGTGGCGGCAGGAGGTATTAGGCCAGCTGTAAGAGAAGGGATTATGTCCCACTAACCCTGCATTCCCAGGTTAGAATGGAGGAGGAGGAGGAGGAGGAAGAAAATGGGGTTCAGGGAAGAGAGACAGAAAGAGAGGAGAGGACAAGAAAAGGAGTGGTAGTTAGGGCGGGAGGAAAGGATAGAAGGTGAAAGGAAGTAAGGGCAGGATGCAAGGAGGAAAGGGGATAAAGTCTTTGACGAAATGGCATCTGGCAGGTCCTGGCTGCCCCTCTGATAACTTTTACAACTACAGTGAAAGAGGTAGCTCCCTCTGCTGCTGTGCCTACGAATAAATTGACCTGACTGAAACTGACCTCTTACCACAAGATCACAGGTTTGCCGGCTGTTACACAACAGATCCGTTTTCTGTTGCAGAACTTAGACTCTTAAATAAGATGGTGGGAACATAGAAAAGATAGTACAAAACTTTACTGTGTATTTTCTAATAATGTCGTTGTGGTAATTATCTGTAACTTCCTGCAGGCTGAGTGCGGCTGAGTGCTTGTGAAGAGAACAAATGTTCGCTGTGGTTTTCGCACATCTGCCTATAATCTTTGCTTTCTTTTAACTGCAGGGCGCCGTATCATGGCTTTGAAACAGCAATGTGCAGCAAATAAGAGACCTGTCCTCCAACAGTGAAGATGTAGGTAGACGTAGATGGCCCATTAGCTGCATGGTTACCAACACAGCAACCGTTATTTTATATACAGATGTTGGAGAGGAACTTTCTCTGCATGCGTGAGTCAGTGTGTCTGTCGCCAGCTGGCATGTTTAAAGACATGCACTGCAATCTTAAAGTGCATGCGGTGTGGAGATTGTTTATATGATAAAAAAAAAGCTAGAAAGAAAGAGATTGATTAGCAACACGCAAATATAATAAAACATTTTGTCATACAAGTAACACAGTGAGTTAAAAACCTGCTTCTTGAGTCCATTATTTGTGGCTAGGACAGGAAGGAACTGGTGCCCTGCATTGGCTAAGCATTCTAACACATTATCTAACAAATTATTCTTTTAGGTGGGAACTGTCATGTAATATTTCACCATTAAACTTCCAAAATTTGGCATGTTTCTTGTGACTATCAAACTATTCTAAACATTTTCAGAGATACTAAGGGCAGGATAGTGTCTAAGGAGCATGTATGTGTGGTCAGTATGTCAGTAACTGCGTTTCCATAGCAACACCACCAAACGCAACTGCTGTCTATCAGCAGTAGATCTTCTGAAGGAGAGCGAGCGAGAGGAGCTCTGCAGTGGATGAGCTCGTCCAGATTGTTGCCAGAGCGTTGAAGGAGATGGAAGACAAGATTGGGCTTTTGCTTTCTTGTTGTAGTGTGTGTGTGTGTGTGTGTGTGTGTGTGTGTGTGTGTGTGTGTGTGTGTGTGTGTGTGCGCTTGGAGAAGTGGTATGCACTTTTAAGCCATCCGTGAAGTACTTTGGTCATTAGGTTGGGTTATTATTATGGGTTACTGAGGGCAAAAACATGCACAGGCCTATTTTCATCCATGCTGTTTGAAGTCCACACACATATACAGTATGAACATAGTATATGAGACCAGTTCGCTAGAGTCCACCACAGACAGAGAGAGAGAGAGATTGGGTGGATGGATGGAGAAAAACAAAACAAAACAAAAAACAAGAAAGAAAAAGGATCTCTGATGCTGGAGAGAGTGATTCATCAGGAAGTTTTCACGTGATCCGGCTCTGATTACAACAGAGAAAAGGGAATAAATAAAAAAAAAAAAAGGTAGAATGGTGGATGATATATTTTATTGCACGCCGGAAAATGTGGCGAGATGCAGCAGGAAAATTTTTTTTAGCAGAGAAGGCTTTAAGTGCGACGCTCTCAAACACTGCAGCAAGGTTTTGGAAACTTCCAAACATTTTCACGTTGCTACACGAGAGAGGCCAGACTGTGATGTTTGCCTTGCGAACATTACAAACTGCATTTTGCTTTGCAGTGTTTACAAGGCTGCAAAGGTCTGTCTTATAGTGGCATTATGTTGACATAATGCAGCTGCAATCTGCTCGTTTTTTTATTTTTATTTCCCCTGTTAAATCAATGCTAGCGTTGTAATGATTACCTGGCCAGTAAGTTGAAATCTTTGGCTTTCAGATCTCACATTCCAGCCCAAAAAGCAAATGATAAGTGTGTTATTGTTCCAGCATTTAGAAAGGTGATATATTACCTCTCTCGCTAGATGTTTTTGTTGGATTGCTGCTCTAATTAGCTTGCTTTCTCCTCTTGTTGGTGAGAACCTTCTGTCTTCTTGCCCTTCTAATATCCGAGGGTTTATTATAGGACAGAACGAGGTGTACAGCAATTGCTCAAGAGCTGAAAAAGCCAGCGCTTTAGAGTGCAAAGATGGATATTGCATGCGAAGTGATGAAGTGTAAAGCTTCCTGTTTTATTTTGGTTTGATGATACCAACATGATAGTACCATCATCTGAGGTGCAGCGCGTTGTCTGCGCGGTGCAGGCATATGAACTCGATGAATGTAAGATAGATCGTGGTTAATTGTTCTGCTGACTTTCGAGAACACTGAAAGCACATGCAAAAGGTTTGCTGTCAGCAGGACGGCCAAAACAGAATGACTAGATGAATGTGTTTGCATGTTTGATTGTTTAGAGGAAGGTGTGTGGATCGGGGCGCGCTTCACTTCACTCCCCTGCACGTTTATCCAGCATAACCCTTGCACACCACTTCACAGCTTCCCAAATGTAACCAGTCTCATAAGGGTGGCGGCAGGGTGAACTCTTCAAAGGCAAATTTGAGTCATCTTCAGATAACAAACCAGATTGCGTCAAAACAGGTTGACACAATCTATCACAACTGAGTTTCTCTCTTTCTCTTTCATTCCCGCTGAAGCTCTCTGATAACGAGTTGATTTTTTTTTTTTTAAACTAATGAACAAACGCGTTTATGAGAAAAAAGATCGGATAATATCTTGCAGGGCACTTATCAGCAGATAGGGTTTCAGATTAGGAGACGCAGCGAGACAAGATACTGAGTCTGCACATGTGGTTGCGAAGGAGAGAGAGAAAGTCTGAGAGACGGAGAGAACAACCACAGGCTGCTCAGTTCATCAGCGCTATTCTTAGGACAGGGCTCGTCGTACGATGCCACCGTCTCTCCTCCACAGTAGCTGCAGCTCTGCTATGGCAACACAGGCTTTAATGACTTATGTGAATGCTTACATTTGCCACGCCGTGTCAGTGGGTGTGTGGGTGTGTGTCCTTTTGCCCCTTTGTGGAGCCCTGCCAAGAAAGTGTCCATATAGTCTTCTTCTGTATGACCATTTTCAAAGAATCACACACACACACACACACACACACACACACACACACACACACACACACACGTATATTTCTCTCTCTCTCTCTCTCAAAAGATAAAAACACCTACACGCTCAAAACATTTGGAAGCCCAAAGCAGGTGTTGTTGATGCACAGGACGCGGCGTACTGCCTAGGAGAAATCGCAGTGCACCTATTTTTTTAACAGTAGATCACAAAACATTAACAAGCTTTTATACGATTAAACAGAAGGCCGGTGTATGCCATTACAATTACAAAAGGCACTTAAAGTAAACTTTTCCTAAGTGCCAAATTCCTTCTCTTTATGACTGACTGAGAAAACACAATGATGAGTTTTTTTTTCATTCCTACGCTCGCTGCCTGGAAGCTTTTTCCTGGGAAAAATTCCTCCGGTGCAAAAGAAGTGATGCATTTTACGTCTCTGATTTTTTTTCTTCGCCTTCTCAAAAACAGAGGAACTGAGGGTAGTTTAAACGGTGATCGATAGATATCATGGCTGAATGGAAAAAGAAAATAGCGCCACCCACGGAACTATGTCCCAGGGACCAGATAGTGCCAGCCAGTTCAGGTTTTTGAATATGAAGCGTGTTCACACTCTCAGTCTGGTGACTAAAAGGCTGCAGCTTGAACTTCTGCCTTGTTGTCATGGTCCCAGATTTCAGTGAGTGCAGTGCATGAACTGCTTAGCTCTTGTCCCACTAGTGGCAGCCTTAGAGGGGACACCCTGATAGAACATACGTGCTGCCGCTCCAGAAGTGCAGCCATCAAAGCGGTCAGCTCGCACTGGTCACTTTTAACTTTGACAAAGAAATGTTTTTTTGAGAGTCGATTGCCTGGTCTTTGCTCAGATTATACACAAGGTGAGACTGAGGTCCACGTCCCGTGACTGTAATTAATGAAGGAACAGGTGTGTGTGTGATCTTCTGCCATGGAGTTGGTTCTGAGCAGAAGGAAACACAAGTGAACATAATTCACTGAAAACATGAAGGGTGCTTTTAAATTTATTTTTATTTATTACCCTTTGCAGGGCTTTTGCACAGTAGGCCTCTCCTGTGCCAAAATGGAAAACTCGCTGTAATATTCCCCTTGATATGACAGAAAAAATGTTCTGACTCAGAGTGCAGACTTTTGCTTTTAATAAATATACCCAGAGAGATTTGATGGAGCTCAAAACAGCGACTCCAGCTGTTAAACTGTAAACTGGAGTCTGTGAGTAAAAGCTCTCCGGTCTAATGTTTGAAACATCAGAATTACAAAACATCAATCAGAACATTAATTAATGATCATGCCAATTTGTCTGGAGAGTTAGATTATTACACGAAGTTGCTGCTGCCGTGCTACGTGTAAACCAGCCCTTCCTCCAGATGTTGCTGTTGTGAGGTTTCTGTCATACTCTGGCTCACGTGGATGAAAATATTGGTAAGGATCTTTTTCAGTCACAGTGTGTTTGAGCACCTCATCCAAACACAATAGTTTTTATAGCGCCCTTCCCCCGGTGCTGCAACTAACACTGAAAAAAAGCACAGCTAAACAGAATAGTTTGATATTCTGGTTTTTCAGCACATCCCACAAGTTTTTCTCCTTACACTCTTCTGGTTTTAGGAAAGCGCAGAGCACATTTTTAGCACGGATCTGAGGTAATTACTACATGCAAGAGAATCTGCCTCATGCAGCAACTTCTTTGAAGATTTTGTCCAGTTATTTGGGTGGTTTGAGGTCAGGGAGTTGCGATGATTCGTCGAAGCATCAGTCCTCTGCACTCGATGCTCCACCTGTTGAGGCTTTAAACTTACTCCGTGCACAAAAACACAAGTGAGACATCTGTACTGCCTCGAGTTTAAGGGGTAACATTTCCTCAGGGGGAGAATCACACATCACATGATGATGTACCTCCCTACATCGTGCAAACAGATGTTGACAGAGCAGGGTGGGTGCGCGTCAGGGCGTCTGGGCAGAAGTCCACTTATCTGCAGTTGGCTCACGGCCACTGCCGCACGTTTCTCTGCCTCTTTGTTTTGACAGGACACATGACCGAATGTGCGGCAAGAAAAAATGATTACAGCGCTCATGGCTCCGCAGAGGTTCAACAGAGCGTTTAAAAATAGAAAACAGGCGTTCCCTGGAAGCAGAGAGAGCTGAGTGTGTGTTTCTGTGTGCGCGATTTGACACATTTTTGTGACTGTGACTGTGTGTAAGTTAGCATGTTATTATTGGGTATGTGTAAGTGTGTGTAGCCATGTGTTCACGGTTTGTGTGTGTGTTCTTAAATTAAGGCGGGTTAACTGCGGCTAGAAGATGGAAAAAGTTCAACATTGCAATTCTGGTCCAGATCCTGGTTTATTTCTGGCACTCTATAGCCGAGACGTGCCATCTAGTCTCATTAAGACACACACACACACAGAAACACACACACACACACATATATGCATCCTTGCCTTTTAATAAAATCCAGACCATGCCTTCCCCGTTCTTGCCGGGTTAGTAAAGCCGCAGTGGAACAGGATCCCGGCAAATTACAGCTTTAGGGAGCCGCTCCCTCGACCTCGGATCAGCTTTTCTCTTCCTGCAAGCTATCCGTACAACCTCCATCCCCATCCAGTGTCAACGATATGAACTGATTATTTATCAATACAGTATTCATGTGTGTTATCTCATCATGAAAAGGGCAAAAATGCTTCAAAATCCTGATAAAAATATGACCTGTGAAGATTTATTCCTTGAGCCTGATTCAGGCAGGATCCGGCTCAGAGGCGAAACGCTTTTTCCATTTACTTGAATGCTGAAAAAAAGGCAGCAACCTGCGGCAGAGAAGCTGAGTCAGATTCAGCTTTTGGAGAAACGCAATCTGATGTCACACAGCAACGGCCAATCAGAAGATAAGACTGGTCAAACTGTTTCACAGTCTGAAGTACACAACAGAGTACCCTGTTGTGTTCTGGCTTTGTTTATTTCATGCAGCAGCATCTAAATCTGAGGCTGACTCGCACTTTACGCTGCAGAATAGTGACAAGGGAGCGAGCAACATAGACAGTGAATGAAAGTGACGGAGTACTTTCAATAATTTCAGTAATTGCAATGGAGTATTCTTATACTGTGGATTGCTACTTCTGCTCAAGTAAATGATCTCAATGGTCCCTCCAGCACAGAGTGCCTCTTATATACTACGAGCCAGCATTCATGTGAGTCCTGCTTTATATTCATGCTCTGCCCGCAGTCTCCTTTGACTCACCGACTTTTGACCACCTAGAGCAACAAAATGAAACTATAGAAATCTAAAATTTTAAGGATATTCTCTCTTCTGATTTGATGTTTTTCCATCATGGCTGTTGGCTGGTTCAGCATCCACTAATGATCCTGACCTCTGGTGGAATGCAGGCTTTGACCTCTTGACCTTTAACCTTTGGAGGGCTGATAAGAGACGGCTGGTCGTGATAGCAGGTTACACGCAGGGCCCCTGCCGCCGCCGTGAATGTTAGCGCTGACTGACGCGCTCACCACCCAAACACTGGCAGATGGACTTCACAATCAGACACACACTCTCCTGTACGCGCGCATACACACACACACACACACACGTGCACACAGCTTTGCCGCGAGTGATAAAAGGTTAAGGCTGCTGACTGAAGTGCACATAAACACACTCATCCTCTCCTCTAAACGCCCCTGATTAGATTTTCTCTCTGTCTGTTTCACCCTTCCAGCAGAGAGGGAGAGAGTATAGTCCACAAGTGACTTTCTCTGTCTCTCACTCCAGAGGAGTGGTTTTACATATCTATAATTCACGAAGGCTTTACCATTCCTTTAATTGGAATACAATTTATTTGTTTATAACACAGAGGCAATCTGAACCTCTTTAAGACCGAAGACACATGATCTGCGTGAAGTAGCTAAATGCTGTTTGTTTGATTCTGATTAGAGGTGCTAGCTGATCATCCTCGAAACCTACTAGGTTTATATTGTTCAAGCATATCAGGTACTGATTATCATGAACAGTTCTGCCATAGTTAAACAGTTAGTTGGTTAGTTAGGTTAGTTTGTCTGTTGTGATTCAGAGCAAAGAAATCAGGGACAGGCATCTCAGTCGGAGGCAAAAAAAAATGAAGCATGCTTCACTCGAAGCTGTTCTGAACACTGAAACCTGACTAGAGAGGAGCTGTATGATACTGAAGTGAGTGATGTTTTCTAACCAGTCTAATTCTCTGCTCCACCTTGTCAAGCTGTCAGATGCGTCGCTCCCGGGTCTGATGAGGTCAGGGGTTTAAAGCCCCCTCAGAGGGCTTAGCTGATGGACCGGATATGAGCATATATCAAATGGCTTTGTCTGGTTCGTGACATTATTAGCTGTTCGCAGGGGGTCCGTTTGATTGATTGGATGAATGGCTGTTGATGAATGAAGTAATAGTAATGTTTGCAACACTGAGAAATTTCTCACACCTATACCATAATTAACGTCCTCACGTAGCTCGACTGGAACATATATTTTGTCATATTTTGCTTCCAACAACAACAGCAGCAGCAAAGATCAGTGGTAACCCGTCATCATTCAAAGGTTTCAGCGAAACTTCGGGCAACAAAAATGTACTGCACGCTGTCTCTTTCAGAGGAATCCTCGCCTCGTCAGGGCTTTGCACTTCCAATCATTTGAATTCACTGGCGTCTTCTCTCATTTTCCTTTCAGTAACTCAGTCAAAGTTACACATTTACTTTGGGAAAGAATGTCACTCAGATAATAGAGGGCGACCTCTAATCACTGCATAAATGGATTTTTTCTTCCCATGAAGTTTCTTCCTGAACATACCGTACACTGCACGTACAATAAGCTTTTTGATGCCGACATGACTTTTTCTGCTGTTTATATGAAGAAGCCTCAAAATGTCAAAGACGTATGCAAACATTTCCTGGCAGCTTGATGATCCTCTGTGATTGCATCAACAATTCTGAGGCAGCCCCCCCCCCCCCCCCCCCCCCCCCCCCCCACAAGCACACAGTTACAGTGTATCAGTGAATGCATACATTTTGTCACTCAAAGATTTAAGAGAGAACATCAGCCAGCGTCTGCATGAACCAACTCCCGAAGCCTGCTTCTCCCAACTGCAATCAAAACCACTTTTGCACTTTCTGATGGCTGAAACTGGAATCAAAAGTTGTCACCCCTTGATCATTTGACACATTGTATTGGATTTTGTTTTCTTGTATTGTTCCTGGGAGAATGTAGCCGCACAGTGCTGTTTGAGGGTTGTGCAAGCTTTTATGGACATGACTGATTCCTGTTTGGGAAAAGATCATTAGAAGATGACCTTTGTTTGGAGATGTCATTGTTTAGCTGATGGGGTCATGAGGGTCAGCTTACAGGACTGTAGGCTGGCAGGTCCAGTAGGATGAGTAAGTGAGAGAGGAATGTAATTAAGTGTACACTTAATCTTACAGATACAGTTTTGCATAACGTCTGATGAGCTCCAGTGACAGTTCAGCGAAGGCTCTGAATGTCAGTGTGTTTGTCATATTCATTTCTACGATATCGAACTGCAATAGGACGATTAACTGGCAGCGCACTTCATAACTGACTCGGTACTTCTCTCATCGACACTGAACGTCGACACTGGACATGAGTCGAGCAGTGCAGCATCGTCAATAACATGGCCACAGATTTGCAGGGATACAGACCAAGCGTGAGACAGGCGATTTGAACTAATTTCATTATATAAATCACAATTTGTTTCAGCTTGCTGGGAACAGCAGATGGGTGGGGTTCACTGCAGCATGTCAGCATTTGCATATCTTGAATAACTTGCTCCACAGACTGTTGGGGATTTAGACAGCTTTTTTCTAACATTTGCATGTTTTCTTGGGAATGTGGTGTGGTCAGGACATACACTAGGACAGTCCAGTACTGTCTTTCTTCTACTAACGTGTGTGAATATCTGCTTCATTAAAAAAAATCAATAAACAAAAAGTACCACTGATGGACACTGCTGGAGCGTTTCACCATATCACAAAGCGTTTATGTCCAAAGATGTCCAATCAGGAGCTCATTTGCTGTTTGATTGGTTTATCTAAACTCGCATGCTCGCCCAGGACCCCTGCTGCTCTCACACGGAAACCCCGTTCCGTTCAACCTGCGCGCTGACACCGGCGTGACCCCTCCACTGAAACCAAACGTCCTGTCAACCCTGAGGAAATAACTGAACCTGTCCCGCGGCATCCTTAACATGACTCTTCCAAGCACACACATACGCAGGAGCACACACACGTTCTGATTTAGGCACACACACACCCACACACACACACACACACACACAGGATAGTATCACAACAATAACAACAACGAGCACAAACATACACATTGCAGTGTGTCAAAAGCATCCCTCCCTCTATAGGGAGACTGTGCTAATCAGATTAGCAGGGTTAGAGGGTCTGGAGGGTGGAGGAGGGGTGTGTGCGTGCATGCGTGTGTGTGTGTGTGTGTGTGTGTGTGTGCCCAACAAGTGAGCAGATGTAACAGACCAACAGCAAGGCTCAGACCGTCTGTTTTTCGGACTTCTGTCTCACTATCTCTCTGTCTGTCTGACTGAATGACTGCCTGTTTGTCTGTGTGTCTGTTGCCTTTCTCAGACAGACGGGTGAGAACGCTGAGGTATCAGAAAGTGGCCAAAGTGCAACTTAAAGAGTCACTTGAAGTCAAATTACAGAGTTGATCCTCTGGTGATATCTCACCAGTAGTTTAGCAGTAGTCACGGTTTTATCTGTCAATAGAACGGAGGTGAAAAGAGTTTAACTTGTAGTTTTCCCACCATTGAAAATCTTTCCACTCAACATTGTAATCTGTGTTGCCTGGCCCTTTAACAGCCATATATTCAGGGAATATATTCACACTCACATTCTTTAGTCTTTCTAATTTTTCACAGAACTGCACTGTGAAAAAACCCCCACAGTCTTTCTCTAAGCTGTATCTATGGTTTTAGCAGGCTATTGCATTTATACTTGATAATATGTGGGACGCAGGGACCTGACTCCACTGTTAAAGTCCTGTACTAACCCTTTCACCTCATCCTTCTTCCTACTACTTCTCAACAACTCATCAGAAAATCATACCTCCTGTTTTTTTGTAAAAAACATTGTGAGTGAAAGCAATCCTGGCAGCGACAATGCCTCCTTCAAAACACGTTGGTGGTGCATATTAGCATGTTTATTTGCAGAAAACACTTCGAAGAAGAGACCAATAAATGATTAAAAGTGTTAATACCTTTGGTTTAAACACTCTAGGCTTGCATGAAGCTTGTCCAATAAACAAGCTACTCTCAAATCACATGATAGCAATAAACAAGCCCTGGTTGTAATTTTAGTAATTAGAACCAAATGGAACCACATTTGGCTCAAAACTGAGAAAACTTCAATTTCGGTGTCCATCTTACAACTTTCAGGACATTGTATGGTTTCACAGTGGCCTTGATGTGATGAAAACCCATCTGTCGGGTACTTTGACCAGCTTTAAAACAACCCCTGTAAACGTCATAGTGCTCGAGCCCGGTCTGGTGGAGGCAGCGGCCAGCTAACCCACAATTTCCATCTCCAACACAGTGTTGTTTAGATGTCTTCCCTCCCTCTCCTCCACCTGAACCACTCCCTCTCACCGCAGGCTTTGTCTCAGTCTGGTTCACCCAGGCCGCCTCCGTCTGTCTCCTCCACACGTCTCCGCGGCCTGATCCGCCTCGGCCTCCCTGCGCCACAATGTTTGGACAAAGTGAAAGACACAGAGACGCGCTGACTGTGGAGGAGAGTGATGCGAAAATTTCCGCCTTCCCGCTCTGTGTAACCCAGCCTGATGTTTGTCTTAGGGGGCTTTAAAGACTGGATCCGTGAATCCCAGAGGAGTAAACACATGATGGACTCGGCATGTGGAGATGAAATGTCTTCACTTTCACATTTTTCTTTCCTCATTAATGAAACACTACACTCTAAATGTGAGCAATCAAACATTTTCTATGTGAAGGGTCACTACAAATAAACAGACCTTGCCCAAACAGTAAAAGAGGTTTGCGTAATGTTTTCTTTTATTTAACTGGTTTCTTAACCACAGGACTCCTTCATAAAAGGTTAACTGAACTAGTGTTAGGGTTTTAATGTGGTTCTTCAAGACTGTCCTCTTCAAACAAATGACAGCACTGCTTTATTTAGACACTTAACTACTGTGTGAATAAGGACTGTTGTCAAAGACGAAGGTTTATGGAAAATGTTGTGGGCTTTACCACATGTCCACTCTCCTACCAGCAGTCAGCGTTGGTAGGAGAACATAACCATTAACATTACATCAGTAAACAATATGAACAAGAATGATATTGATGTGATGGACATTTGTAAATCTTTCAGAATGTCTGTTTCTGTAATTAAGACGGGTGATGCTTTGTTAATGTGGCTTTGATATTTTGGCTGTCGACTTGTTTGCTTGATGGAGGGCTGATCTTTGGTCTCTCCGTGCTCAGTGGAGAGGCTGCTTTGGAGCATGTTAGTTTAGTGGAGTGTGGCAGAGGTGAATGTAGCTCCCAGTACCTCCATGGTTGACCTGTCGCTAACCAACACTGAAAATCACCTGGTTTTGCTCAGAGTTGCATTTCGCCACTGAAGCCAAGCCAGCTGTTGGCTGCCTACATGTAGGGTTTGTTAGGATCTTCACTGGTCATTGTTAGAATATAATTTAACATCATTTCTGATGATCTATTTAAACGGAAAGAGCTCACACAGGACAATGAGACAAAGTTTTTCAATATCCTGAAGCTGTATTGCTGCTTTTCACACTGGGAGTGGTCAGAGACGGCAGCCTTACACGGCAATATGGTCAGAAAAATGTCCCAAAAATGATTTCCCCTCCACATGTCATTTTTTCCAGAATTTGTAGGGCCGTACCTCAAACATGTGTTGCCCGGAGGCCTACGCTGTTCAGGAAAAAAAAAAAAAAAGAGGAAACAGTGGGCCTTTATTTTTGGCAGGCAACGTGGAAGTCTGGCTTCTTAAAGTAGCAGCAGCGGCGACGGTGGCGGCGATGGTGGTGTTGAAGGCGTCCGTCCAAGAGTGGTGGATACCGTTTTGGGTCACAGAAACTCCCTGTCTGCCTGAAGCATCTCTGTCATCCATCCCTCCTTCCCACGAACCATCCCTCCGTCTCTCTGTCCGTCCGTCCGTCCGTCCGTCCACTAAAAATTCTAAAACTGCTCATCATGTCCGTGAGGCCTGCCCTCAAACACACTCACATGTGTGTTTGTTTTAGCAGACGGGGGAAGCGTCGAGTGCTCTTTAAATAGATATTCAGCTATGTATAGTGTGTGGATGTGCATTCTTTCATGTGTTTACAGTGCAAAGTGCAACCCTAACACCCAAAGCAGACAAGAATAAAGCCTTCATGTGCAGCTCCCGTCAGAGCCCTGGACTCACTCCAGCTCATTTTCTCTCTCTGGAATCGACTGTTTGCCGTCCAAGTCGATACTCTCCTTGGCTTCAGGTTTTCAATAGCCTGACTCTCCGGCCGTGACGGAGACATTCCCTTTCAGACACACTTCAAAGGAAATGTCAGATGATATTCACGAGGACACATATTGATTCTCTGCCTTTCATTTGAGAGGAGAATCACTAGCGTAGATTAGACTTCCCACTTCTCTCTGACCTGGAGTCTCTCTGCCTCTCAGGAGTGTTTGTCTGCTATCTGACAGCGAGGTGCGTGACCCACTTTGGGGTTTATTGGGCCGAGTGAAATATGTGTTTTTACTTATCACAGAGAGATGTGTTGCTTTTGCCATGGATACCGAAAGAAAAACTACTCTGAGACGTACTTTTTATTGTCGCAACCCGGCGTCTTCCAGTGACAGAGTGGAACAATGAGGAGGCAGAAACAAAACAGTGCAGTGCAGCAGCAGCCGTGGTCAACCAGTGGCGTTTCCAACCACATTTCTGACACACCCTCAATTTAGTCTTGCTTTTTTGCTTTGGTTCCCTCCAGACAGGCTACTCTTGACAAACAGCAGGAAACAAAAGCAGTCATTTAACCCCCCTAAATCTAGGGAGCATGAAGTACAGCTTGAGTTTGAGAACAAATAGGACTTGGCCGCACTGGTCCTTGATGAAAGAATGATTTAGTCAGAGGGAAAAGGGATGCAGCACCAAGAGCTGAAACTGTTATCCGGACATCAGTATGCCCTGGTTGTTGTTTCGTGCAGCTTGTGTTATGATCAAAGGGGATGGCCGAGCACTGTCACTGTTCTTATCATCCCATGCATGCTGCTTTTCAACGGACAGATAAGATGGAACAATTGTTGCATACCTCTGTGTTTGTGCAGAAGAGACAATGGCTGACAACAGGCTGCTGTGAGATATAATCCCATTAGGCAGAAACTTTCTAAGATTATATTTTTTTTATGGTAATCCACATCCAGATATCTGGTATAATATTTAAATCCTAACTGTGGACACAGGGATTAAATTCCAAATGCTGAAACTATATTGGCATGGTTAACAAATCTCTTCAGCTTCCTTCAGGCTTTTTAAGTAAACACCCACCCACCCACTTGGGAAGTTACCCTACAGTAAGGTGTACTGTTAGCTGTAGCTATAAGGCAAATGTGTCATGCGTCATGCCTATGTAGAAAAAAAGTATGGTGAACATTCCTCCTCATCAGTCATGTTATTCTTGGCCCTGGGAGTACATTCTTACACCTGGCCCCAGACCCTCCGCAAACGGCTTTCCTGTCGTACAAGAACAGTCACCTTCTATATGGCACTGGGTGCCAGACGAGGAAAACATGATGGGTCCCTTCAAATAAAAACACACACTTGGAGATACACAGACTAGCTCAAGAGTTTAAAAAAAAAACCCCAAAGCGTGCTTTCAGGTACATAGGCTGCGTCAAGACGCGCAAACGAGATCAGAATACGACCAGAAGTGAGTCCTGTCTTCAAAATAAAAGAGGGACAAATTGATGTGAATTGAAGTGAACAGATCATCCAACTTGAAGAGTGAGCGAAGCTTAATGTGTTAAATAGATTTCACTTAAGCCCGCAGTTCAGATGTAAGGTATGTCAGGTATACAATCAACATAAATAATAATATTTGAATAATAATAATAATAAAGAATTATCCGGATCTACAGCACACATAAAAAAGCTCAGTTGAGCCTCTTTCTGATGCATAATTTAGAGAACTTCACTGCTGTGGTTGAGATCTTTTTAGGCATGTTTGGAAATTTGAAAAGGAACTTATCTGACAGAAAATGAACAGAAAGTAACAAATATTATATCTCACATTACATTACAAAACAAGCAAGTCATTTTTATTGCCTGGAAGATAGTGTTGATCTTTTTGTGGTCTCTCATGCTGCATGCACCTTAGTTCTATGTGCAATCACGTCAGTAATGACAGTGTCTAATATCCTCTCATAATTGTGTGATTGGGTCTACTGAAGCAAACAAGCAGACAACAGACACCATTCACCTGATTCCAAGTCAGTGTAGCATCAAAATGATTACAAATCTGTTACCATATAATAGACAAGTCACACAATTTTGCTTTTTCTCGGTTTTATATTCTTATTTATATTCTATACACGTATATTGTTTTGCTTATTTGCAAAATGTCGTTTCGTTAAAGCGGTTTTATTTTGAAAAACCCGAGCGGAAGCGGCGTGTTTAGTCGCCGCTAGCTTTACAAGATTAGACGGAGTCGAGGCGGAGCGACGCCGCAGCGCTCAGATCAAACCGCTCAGAGACACGCAGAGAGGAGCAGCGCGCCCGTCACCTCCTCCACCTCCTCCACCTCCTCTTCATCGGGATCAACTCCTCTCCATCATGGACTCTCCTCGGACTCGTGCCCTCCTGTCCGCCGGATAAACTTTGGACTTACACCACGTATCATGGGAATATACTGTCTGTGCGCGCGGCCCCGTGGATCTATACTGTCTTGATGGAAACCATGTCACCGCAGCAGGGGACCATGGGACAGAACAGGTCCGACTCTCTGACGGGAGAGAGCAAGGCGCTTCCCGACAACAAAAAGGTACCGGAGACGCTTCTGTGTAGGACTTTTGGTGCTGATGGAGAGCTGACTCTTGGCACTGGTTTCTGCGCACTTTTTGCGCACTGAGTTGCCCGGTGCTCTCATTCAGGATAAATTATTCCGGTTACTCTCTTAGGAGAAACTCTGTCACAGCCGGTCCATCTGCGAGTTTAAAGACCTTTTCTTTCTTTTTTTTTTTTTTAGTACATTCTTTTCCATCATTTGCTTTTGGGTTTGTTTCTTCCTTTCAAAGCTGGAGTTGTGCTTCAGTCCAGGTCAGTTTGGGGCTGGAGAATGATGAGTTTGCTGGTGGTGTGAAATAATTTCCTTCAGTTTCTCTTTCTTTTATTCTGTGTGATCCAGTGCGTGTGGCTGATCTGAGCACGTATTTCATGACACACTTAAACGTTTTGCAAGTCAAGGAGTGGGCGTTTAGTTTGAAGGGGAAAAAAGGGACACAGCGTTAGATTCTGCGTTTTGATATTTTGTAATGATGTTACCAAATCCTGGCCTGAATCAACAAGATGTTAACAAAGAAAGAAAAAAACGCAACCCAAATCTCCATCTTAGTAGCAGACTTAACTGATCTGCAGTCTGTGTTATCCTGAGTAAAGCAGACTGAGCTGAGGAGCTCATCAGACAGACGGGAGTCAGCACGCAAACACAGCCTGGGTGACATCAGCCCACCGAGGCTCCTCAGGAAAAAAAAAACACAGAAAAACACGTGGCTCTACGTCTGATTCAAAATCTCAGACTTTTCTGCAAGTGCAGTCGATTTGTTACTGACATTTTCAATGTAGTTTTGTCAGCTCATGTTTAGTCCTTCACACTGACAAGAGAGGAGGTGAATCTCCAGCGGCCGCTCGGTTAAGTTGCAGTGAACAGCGCCCCCCCATCCAGCGCCTGGTTAAACGGTGCAGCTGCATCTCTCAGCAGGCAGGCGACTGAGCTCTGTGGAAAAAAAAAAAAAAACCCTCCAACATTACCAACAATTCACATAACAAGAAAGTCTGCCGAGACACTACAGATGACACGACGCTTCAAATGTTATGTTTAAATATGCAAATACTGAACGTACATTCAAAGGTTTGATATCTCTTTTTATAACTCACGAATCACCATCATACACTGTCAACAGCCACAAACAGTAATAATAATCTTCCTATGAATAAATAATTAGATTATGAAGAATACTTCCTGGGAAAACTTCCCAGAAAACTTCCTGGCCTAGCGCATGAATCGTGTATAAATAACTCTGAGAAAACTGAGAAAGCCATCTGTACTGTAGAATTTCAGTTTCATCTAACACGCACCACCCTGAAACTTTAATTTTTTTAAAAAATATATATTTGTTTAAATATGCAAATGACACATTGTCTAATGGTACCATTCAGTGAAATCTACAGATGCAAACGGACAAAGCAAAGTCAAATAAACTTTTAGATGTGGATTTTGGTGTGTTTTCACAAATGTGAAAGAAGAAATCTTAAAAGTAAGCAGTGTCTGATATAAAAGTGTTCATGTCCTGTAGTGTAACATCTTTGTTTTGGGGTGTTGTGTGAAAAGAAGGCTGAGCAGAGTTTGTGTGCCTGGTTTTGGAGTTTTAATGACCAAACCAACCCAGATGTACGTGTAAAAAAAAAAAAAAAAAAATCAATGCAGTTACTGTACGAGTAGTTCCAAGTACTTTTGGTGTTATCCTCAAATTCCTTCAAACGGATAAATCACTTTTGGGCAACAGCAACACTTACTCATGTTTTTCCATTTGTTTCTCTAAGTATCTCAGCACTTCACAGCCCTGGACTTGTTAGTTAAAAACTTTGCCTCATGAATCTACGAATGTTGTTGCTGTAGCCCTTTTCTTCTTTTTTTTTACGAGCAGTCGCTGCACTCTGGCTCGGGTTTGTGAAGTCTTGTGCTGTGCTCAGCTCTGGTAAGCTGTGAGAAATGAGCTGTCAGAGAGAGAGAGAGCAGAGAGGCCGGAGCCTTGCTTCGCCGTCAACCCGCTGAGAAAATGTGCACGGACGTGAGAGTTTCTGCGCTCCCTGCCTCTCTTCGCTCAGGTCGTTGTTGAGATGTTGTGTGCGTGACATACATGACAGGTACAAGCTGGGCCATATATGAGTCGTGTGGTGTTTATACTGCAGGGTTAGCTGAAATGACAACGCTTCCTCTTTGATTTCTGCACACGGTCAGCAGAATTTGAGACATCAGGGCAGGACGCCTCGGTGTTGTTTCATCAACTTGTTTTCATGTCAGTGCTTCGGGCTTCCCGTCAGTCACCGCACGCTTACAGTAAGAACAGGCAGGTCGCCTTAACTGTCACCTGCGAGAGTGTTTTTCACAGAAAATATGTACTACTGTGCCTGGAAAACAAACATATGGAATCTGCGTGGATAATCGCTGACTGTGCGGGGGTCAGACAAACCGTTGACCAAATGAAACTGACCAAACATGTAGTGAAGGAGCCTTCAGGGAGATTTCAGAGCAGCGATGTCTGTTTGACTTTGCTCTGTCAGGACGGGGTTTGTCACACTGAAGTATGTTTGGAGAAAAGCAAAGTAGATGCATCTTTCTTCTCTCCCAGCACTCGGTCTTGTGTCCCATCATCCATATCCTGTTACATTGTAATCCACTGCTGTCGCAACTCTCTGGCCAGTGTGACTAACATGAGTCCAATTCTAGAGCAGAAGAATGTCACCCATGAGTCACCGCAAGACGAGTTCAGGAGGCACGGTCTTACTTCATTTCTGTAGCCCCTTTTCCAGATTGAATGAGTGTGATGCGTGTCGGTGGAAGCACATTCAGGGCTCACATGGTTCTGGTATGTTGTAAATAAGTTAGGGTCTAATTGAAATAGCTGCGGTGGCTGCGGGGATGTCTGTCATACTTCTGCGAGCGAGCTTACACTTCATCGTGTTACAGTGAGAATACACGAGGGGTCATTAGCTTCTGCGACATATCTGTCTCTTTCTCGGCCTCCCTCTGTTGCCACCATGAACCATTCAGCCCACTTCCTTTTTCCTCTTTCCTCTTTCTCCTCTTCACGGCTGTCACTTCTCCTTTTTCTCGTCACTCACCCAAACACTGGAGTTCTGTCTGTTTCCCTGTCTGCCCGTGTTTCCTGGACTGACAGCAGCCCCAGTCGGTGCTGACTGAGCTTTTTTTTTTTTTTTAATAAACATTACATGTTCTTCATCATGGGATGGTGCAGACCGTCACCTCCGGTCACCTCTCGCATTGACCCCCGCTCTCCTCTGTCTCTCTGACTGTGCAGAAGATGAAGACCTTGGCCCAGAGACGGCAGTCAGCTCCCTCGCTGGTCATCAGCAAAGCACTTACCAGATCGAGAAGCACATCGAGGTATGAGCCAAACACACACACGCACACGCACACACACACACACACATACACTGCTGTGCTGCTGACATCATTGTTGGCCTGTCGTCCCTCGATGGAGAAATGATTTCTCTCCGTAGATGAAGTAACAAATGCAGCCGCTGTAGTGGAGGACCACCAGAAGAGAGTTTAACCCTGCTGTACGAGTGTTCCTGCACAGTTTCTGCGCAGATACGGTTTTCATTTGCTTTGAGTTGACGTATGGCTCACTCTTTGCAGCTTATTACGGACCGATCAACATGTCGTCACTGCAGACCTACAGTAATGCCTTTTTTTTTATAGATTGCTGAAGCCTTCGCTGACTCACTGATGTCTTTAAGTGAATTCTCAGCAGAAACACACACACACACCCGGGGAGTTAAGTTGGGTTAGAGCACAGATTAGATTAGAGTGGAGCGAGGAGGCTGCAGGTTAAACTCACCACGCTGATAGTCTGTGTGAAGAGAGTTAGAAACAGTTAGCTGCCCATACTTCAGCTGGCAGCTACGCGTTTGTACGCTCTCGCTGGACAAACAGATTATAAAATAAAACAAGTCTCAAACTGGCTTTACAGAACTGAGAGGTTGACCCGCCTGACTCATTCATGGCTTACAGAGGCTTTAAATGCTTTCTTCTCCCAGAGCTGTCGGGCTTTTCATCACCCTCTTATCGCACAAATCCCCTCCTTCCTTAACCAGGGTCGGAAATAAGCCATTACAAACCTCTTGGGGAGAGTATTTATTTACTAGAAACTCGTGTTATCTTTGCCAATGCCAGCTTGTTTGGGATCTTAGAGAAAGAAAAAAAAAAAAAACTGATGGGAACCTCATGAACCTTTCACTCTTTGACTCGCTACAGAGAAACAGAAAGTTTTAAGATTTAAAAAGAGGTGCGTCCGGGCCGTGGACTTCCGTATAGATGCAGGCTGAGGAACCTCAAAATACTCATCAAGTAATTATGGGTTTAAAAAATAGGTTTTTATGTCGTCGTGATTTCTCCAATGGACGGACGCCGGGGGATGAAACTGCGGGACATGTGTGTGGCAGTTTTTAGTGTTTGCAGAGGGAGATCAGGCCGAGCGGCAGCACGCTGAAAGTGTGAGACTGCACCATTTAGACCAGTGCTGAGGGGAACACTCACCACTGTTAACTGGGTCAGTGCTCTCGGGCAAATTCGTGTGTGTGTGTGTGTGCTGTTCAAGTTGTAGGCATAGATAGAGAGAGAGAGGCAGGGAGACTATTGAATGAAAGTCATTTAGTCCGATCAGTATGTGTGTGTGTGTGTGTGTGTCTGTGTGTTTGTGTGTGTGTGCTACAAGTCTCAGGATGTATGGAGCCAGGGCTTGACACTCTCAGCTGTCACCCTTAACCCTCGACCTCTCATCAGGAGGTGCAGAGGCCGATGGGGGTCACCTGGGGTCAAAACCTTGCATGTCAGTGAGTGTGTGTGAGGGGCTCATTAATGTCCGGATGTGGTTATGTGTGAAGTTATAACGGTCAGGTGACTCGCAGTTGGTGAAGGTGCAAGGTCATGGTTGTGATTTTTTTTTTTTTTTTCATCTCTCTTGTTGGTTCATCAGTTCTGCCAGCAGCGCTTGGCAGTAGCTTTACTACTCCGGCTCCAGCTTTACTAGAAAGGGAGGAAAGTAACTAACCAATGACACGTATGAACTATTGTAACTGAGCACAATCTGAAACCACAAACCTGCGGTCAGGGGGGCTTCCTGTTCTGTGTCAGTCTGCCTTCAGTCGTTTTCAGCTTCTTGAAGTCAACCTGAGAGAAAGCCTCACCGCACTGACTTGCAGAATAACTGGTCGGCCTGGTGGATCCATACCGAAACTGTGACAGCCACAAAACCGAACAGAGGGTTCCCTAAAAAAATGCGGATAACCATCACAGCATCATCTTTGACTTGACTCCTTCTGCTCCATCTATCCTGTCTTTCCCGTCAGGCAAAGAGACGCTGAAAAGCTCTCTGGCATTCAGCTTACATCACCTCCACACACACACACACACACACACACGCACACGCTCGTGCACCTCATCCACAAGTATAACCTCGTCCTACAGACTTACAGTAGAGGGTATCGCAGGTTCAAACTGGAGTCTCCTCCTACCGCCACCACCACCGCCACCGCCACCTCAGGCAATGAAATCTATACTGCAGGGAGGAAAGCGGCTTCGACATAAAGCACAAAAACATATGATTGGCTGACACCCCTGACCTCGCACTCTCGCTCAGTATAAGCCGCAGTGTCGCCACAAAGTGTCACCCACACACACAAATCCAAAAACCACCTGAATGTGAACACATGCACACACACACACACACACACACACACTAGATCAACCTCCATTCCTCAAGCACACATTTCATAGACGTCAGGATATTACTGTTTATTTGACCCAGATTCTGATCTCAAGCTGAAACCTAACCCTAATCTAAAAATAAGATTTTAAAAGAGGGAGAAAGTTTGGTTAGATTGTCGCTGTTCTGATTGTTTGAGGACTTTTGGTCTCCAGAATGACACACGGCCGCTCACACCTCATGAAAAAGACATTTCCTGCTTTTAATAACGAGCTCTGCTAAAGATATCACGGCTTACAAGCCCCATGGTCACTGAGTGCAAAAAAAGAAAGAAAAAGGAAAGAGTTATTATATTCTGACCTCATCCTCTGTGGGTGTGTGCATACCTGTATGCGTGTGTGTGTGTGAGCATTGTGTGTCAGCCAGAGATGACATTATAGTTTGCCTATGGAAATGATGTGGTGCAGTCGGAGTCAGCTCAGGGTAAGGGGAAGCAGCAGCCAGGGTGTAAAAGATGCAAAGGAGTCGGTTTTGTTTTTTCAGGTCTGGCAGCCTGCCTGATGTCTCTGCACTCCTGTCACCCACACAGGGCAGCCGGACGGTGACATCATCTTTATAGTCCATGAAAGAAGTCTAACTCCACATAAAATGAAAGCTGAAAATCATCAGCAGCAAAAACTGAATTATTCATGTTTTTGACGAATGGGCCATTCGTTGTTTCTTTTCCAAGAAATACATCAATACAAAACATATTTAATCATAATTTGAAGGAAAGTCCGAAATGTTCACATTCACTGCAGTCGTGGACAAAAGCCACCACTGTGGATTTCAGAGACAGTGCTGCTAGACTGGTTTCTGTTTGAGCAAATGACATCAATCTGCATGTCAACAGGCACAGAGCCTAACGCACACACGTACACTGAGCCCTCAATTGGCTGCTTGTCTGGACAGCCTTTATCTGAGAGAAAGAGGTCAGACCGCCGGTGATGCCATCCTCCATTTAGAAAACAAATGCCTCTCATTGCTGGAGCCTGATTTGCTACACCAAATCAGCTGCGGATGATAGAGACGACGCGGACACACAGAGTCCGTCTCAGGTTTAAAACTGAGCAGATGGACAGAGTTACATAAGTGCATGTCACCGCCGGGCCGAGGGAGTCGGCCTGCTCGATCTGGGTAGTCCAATCGACGTCCGAGGTGCCGTTACGTAAGGCCATGGAGTGCATTAGGGTTTTGGTGTTGAAAAAAAAACAAACAGACAGATGAAGCTGAATGAGAAAGAGAGAGAGAATCTGTTGAATGAGTGACGGCGGGAGATGAAAATAGGCGGAGGGAGGAAAAGAGGGACGAGAGGACGAGGAGAAAGTTGCAGCTGTTTGTCCAGCTGTTGTCCTCAGGGTGTACGCTTACAGGTGTCTCACTAATGGTAGTGTCCATGACTAAGACTTTATTTATCTTTCTCATCCCGGCCTCCGCACAACCCTAAATCATTGAGGACTCTGTGAATCAGACATGTGTGTGTGTGTTTGTGTGACAGCAGCTGAGTCAGTTTTCACTTCTGTTGCTGGAAGTTTTTTTTTTTTTTTTTTTTTTTTTTTTTTGGAAAAATGACATCACTTCAGTCAGTGATGACTGGTTAGTCTATCACGCAATAACTTTGTAGTTCCTGATTTTAAATCGTAGTTCTTTTCTTAATCTTCTCCCCATCAGCTGCCTAAAGGTGGAGAAACGTGTGATTTACTCCGTGATTTATGCTGATCACACGTATCAACCTTCAGATTTAAATCATGCCCGGTGCCGCTTAATTATTCATGCTGGGGCATTAGTATGCTGCGTTGTGTGGTTCATTGTACACCGGCCCCTTATTGTGTTCTAAAAAGTCAACAGTTCCCCCCTCAGCGCCGTGCCTTAACAAATGTGTCCATGTATTCGCGGGCAGCCTGAGCACTCAATTTATCAACATCACATGACGTACAATGGAGCCATTAGCTGCTCGCCCGTCACATTCAAAGGATGGCTGGCTCAGCTGTCAATCTGACATTCAGGAGGGAGGGATGTGTGGTGAATACGGAAGATGTTGTCTTTTTTGAGAGGCAACGAGATGTGAAAGGGGCTTTACAGGAAGGTTTGTACCCGTGTGTGTGTGTGTGTGTGTGTGTGGGCTCTGCCAACAGGAGCGTTTCCTGGTTCTGCCTGGATAATAAGAACAGAGGAGGATGTGTTGATAAAGAAAGAGGCCGATGCTTCGTAATAGTGAACCTCCCAAAGTTCCTCTGTGGTGGTCTTTTACCCTTGTGCTGTCCTCCTGAGGTGGCATGTGACACGACGTTAAGGAGAGCGGGGGCTTCCATGTTGAGAGATCTTATAGACGCTGAGCTTTGATGCTGGACGTCAAGGACAGAGAAGGCTCATTTGAAACTTTCTGAACTTTGGATGCATTTGGACAAAGAGAAAACATTGGGGCTCGTCAGAGAGTAACTATGCTGGAAGATTCGACACCAAAAAAATGAAGATTTACAGGTTGCTGCTGCGTCCCTGACAAAGAAAGAACAAAAAGCTTAATTTATAGCCATGGAAGGGAGCACGAGTTATGTACAGTATGCCACATGGAACATATTTTGCTTTCTCACGTAACAATAGCTGTAGCTGTTTCTGTAATTGTTTCGAACATTATGTCAGGTCCTCCTTTACACATTTTTCACTCTGGGATAGTTGCATAGAGTTTTCTTACTCCTGGTCCCACCGAGCGCCAACGCTTAATTGGCCACGTTCGTGGCATTTAATTGAATTCCCTCAGCCCCCTTTGGATTTATTTTTGGATGACACACAAAGATGGACAAAAAGAGAAGCACTGCAAGCGCAGTCTATGTTAATTAATTACGTAACCAGTCACTTACGCAACGTAGCTGGCAGGAATTTGGTGTATGACAACTTGGAGTGCAACTGTGTGCTTGTGTGTGTTTGTGTGTGTATCAAGGACGTCCATGTGTAAGAGTGGACATGAAGCTTGTTTGGAGGTGGGTGTGTTCATGCGTGAGAGCAGACAGTGTGTGTGTGTTGGTGTTTGTGTACATAAATGAGACAGAAAGGCAGTGACAGAGACAGAAAATGTGTACGTGTGTGTGTGTGTGTGCGCACGAGAGATTTTAAGTCTTTTATCTGGTGGTGGAGGGTAAACAGGAAAGGATGGAGCCCTCAAACTATTTCCTCTTCCTCTAAAAATCCCCCCACTGTTTCCATCAGTCCATCACCGGCACGCATTGACAGGAAAACAGATACAAGATTGACGATTTGAATTCAAACGGAACTCTAAGAGATTTCTGTCGCTTGCAAGAAAGGAAGAAAATATCTTGGAATAACTTTTCAGAACAATAGAAAGCAAGAAAGGAGCAAAGAAAAAGGGGAAAACAAAAGACAAGGCACAGACACAAGACAAGAGTTTTGGATGATTCATTATTTACCTCACAAATAATAGTAGAAGTTAGTAACTGTTTAGAGTCATCTTTGTGCAGTTTTCAAACATGCAGATGATAATAATACACGACTGCAGGTCCAAAAAATCTAATATTTATTCTCCCGATGATGTTTGACTTTGTGTGTGGTTGCAAATGTGAGGAATCAGTGACGAAAATGTAGTAAATAATGAGGTAAATGTTCCATTTAATTGGACTACAAAAGCCGTTTTAATTTCACAGTTGCAGTCGCAGTTTTCCAAGTTGGCTTCACGGGTCTCTTGTGTTTTAGTTTCACGCTTGCTGCCGTATCATTATTCCACACTGAAAGAGTTTGGAAACTCTCCCGGTGCTAATAGAGCACAGTAAAAACACTGGAATTAATTAAACTAAAAAATGTTCAAGGTTTTTAACCCTCCCTTGGAAAACACATTCTTCAGTGTTCATAATAGTGTTCCAGCTATTGAGCGTTGTTCAATAATGGCTTCTGCACATTCACATTAAGAAGCTACACAGGCTTCTTCTGATGGTCACTGATCAGCTGTATTGTATCACTTATTAAGCATTTCGTGGTAGTTGTTTGGCCATCCTGGGAACCCCTTGGGACAAATTTGTGGTATTGTTATAAAGATTAAACTGACTTGAATCTGAGCCCAACCACATCCAATGCTGGGGCTCACAACAGAAGCATGCCTTCACACATCCCGACCACTCGTTTGTCCTTTGGGGATCGATAGTATATCTCATTGTTTGCGTCTCTTGTTTTTTTGTCCCCCAGGGAAAGCTGCCTGTCACCAGTCAGCCCCGAGTCCTGTCCCCTCGTCCAGGCCTTCCTGGCTGAGTGTCCGGGCCGTCTGTTCCTGGGCCATGCTCAAACACAACTGAAGACAGGCCTGCAGACCCAGGACAGACACCTCTTCCTGTTCACCGACACACTGCTCGTCGCCAAGGCCAAGTGAGTTCCCTCCTGTGTGTCTTTGGGAAATGACAGCGGGAATGAAGGAGTGTATGTTTATGTGGTTGTGCGAGCGAGCTGGAGATGGAAAATTGAGACAGGGAGACGTAAACAGGAAAAAATAAAGTGAAACAAGTTTGAGAAACAATGAAGCAACATTTCATCTGTTCCTTGTTTCTCTAAAGCAGAGAGAAAGAAAAAGTTTGTACAGGATGGAGTTGGATCCTTCTTCTATTTTTCCCTCAATTCTCCTTCCCTTACTCCCTTCTTTCACTTCTCCCTGCCACATTTTCTCCCCAGTATATAATTATTTCCCAGCCAATTAAATCCATATGAAGCCTGGCTCAGATCAAAGCCACCGTGGCCTGCCTTGGGCCTACAGTATGGAGCTCCCCACCCACAAACTGCACAAACTGCAGCACACACAGATTCAGAAATAGAGCACATTTAAGTTTTTGAAGTCCACAAACACACGCATACATGCACTAACACACACATATAAACACACAGACATAGAACAAAGTTCTGCTCTGTGTACTTATGTACTTACTGTACACACACCCATCAATGCAGACACAGCGGGACCTCTGTGGTCATGTGCCAGTGGGCGGAGCTGACCCTTCCAACAGAGTATACACTATAATTGGCTATTACATTGTGGCTGAACATAGGGTGAGTTAAAGGAATGTGTTGGTATGTTGTGTGTGTGTGTGTGTGTGTTTGACAAAAAAGAGAGAGAAAAGAAGTTAAGAGATGTGTATGTGTGTTTGTGTGTGTGAAAGCAGGGAGTGTGTGTGTCTGTGTGTGTATGCCACATGCATGCATTTGGAGCTTTTCCCTCTGTAATCACAGACGTACTAGTGGATAAATACACTTCTACTGAGCATGCCTGTCTGTCTTAAAATGCTGAAAATAGCTTGATCTTTTTTTATAATTCTAATCTAAAGCATTTCCTGAAGAGCTGCTATGTGTTAGAGGTTTGTGGAAAAATGTTAAATGAGGAAAATTAAAAGTTAGATTGCAACAGTAGGGGACCCCAATTCATTCCTTGTGGAACCCCTTGGTAAGGGGCTCAACTTGAAAGAGATTTTCAATACAACTTTCACAGATTTTCTTTTGCAACGTTTCTGATACACAGATTTCTCCTGATTTTATTGCCTAAAAGATGTCTTTTATGCAGGATACAGTGTCACCTTATCATAGCACATTGAAGATCTTTGAGTTTTGGACTTTTGGTCAAATGTACAATTACATTTAGTTTAGTGTCAGTCCTACCTAATTTAGTCTAGTCTAGTTTAATGCATCGCCCTGTGTCTTCTGCAGGTCTCCCACTCATTTTAAGGTGAAGGCCCAAGTCAGAGTGTGTGAGATGTGGACGGCTAACTGCATTGAGGAGGTATGTGAGGGAAGCACCAACCCAGAGAGGAGCTTTGTCATGGGCTGGCCCACCTGCAACTGTGTGGCCTCCTTCAGGTACTCACATTCACACACACGCACACACATACAACATAAACAAGTTTTCACATTTGAGATCACTTCATTCCCTCTCATATAAGTTCATTCGGTACATCTGCTCACACTGCATGATGGTTATTTACTTCAAGCGCAGTAAGCATAATTTCTGTCTCAGTCGCTCCAATGTACTTTTGAAAAAGTACACTATGTTCTGAGGTGCTAATGCACAGTATGGTAGAGAACTAAAAACTCAACCCGCAACCACAAAATCCCTAAACCCTTAAGCGTGAAGGCAGTTCCCAGTCGTAAAGCTACTCAGTCCGACCGCAGTAAGTAAGGCTGAAGCAGATAACCACACACGCACAACAGGCACAAACTTGCAACACACATAGAAATACATTCATATACTGTGTATCTGCGCCTTCGTCAATGCCGTACACACATACATACTCATTCACACACACTCATTACATTTTCCATCAACAGGAATCCAGTCATAGCTCGGGGTGAAGTCTGCGGCTTTAGCCAGCAGGAGTTGCACAACAGAGGAAAAAACTGTTTTTGACATGATTTCCTCTAAATATGTTGTATCTCTCTCTTTGCTCTTCTTCAGCTCTGAGGAGCACAAGGACAAATGGTTGGCACTCATCAAAAGGTAAATGTTTGGTTTTACCCCATGCTACTTCGTCCGGTTTGTTTTGGGATTTTATCTCATAGTTCATGTTGCAAATAAAATTTTCCTCACGGGACAGAAAAGATGAGATATTTTGTTGATATTTTACATCCTGGCATTAACTCCAAACGTCTCCCATATCACAGCACTGAATAAACTTATATCCAAACATTGACCTCTTTCCTTTGTTTTTCCCCGACACACAGCCGGCTAACTGAGGGAAAAGAGAAGGACGACCCTAAGACTATTCCTCTGAAGATATTTGCGAAGGATATTGGAAATTGTGCCTATGTAAGATATGTTCTTCCCTCTGTGATTTTTATTGCTGCTATCAGCACAAACATGAATAATGTTTGATCGCCTAGTCTGTCCTTAAGTGGGTAATTATAGGTAACGAGCAGGGCTACCATTTATGCAACATACAAACAACTAGATATTTCCATAATGTTTCTAAAATGTTTCCACCAGGCCAAGACACTTGCGGTCAGCAACACTGACAGCACCACTGATGTCATTCGCATGGCTCTGCTGCAGTTTGGAATATCGGTGAGGACACAAGATAATCGGCTCTACATCCACTGATTATAAATGACTGATCTGTAATTTTGTACAGACAGATAAAAGAAGTGGCATTTTTCATTAAAAAGTAATTCATTGATTTGGCAAACCTGTCCTTTTTCCCTCTCCAGGGCTGTGTTAAAGACCACCGGTTGTGGGTGAGCTCCAGTAAGGATGATCCTCCATACCCTCTCATCGGTGAGCCCACCACAAGATATCATGTAAAACCTTTCTGAACCCTGTGGGGTCCTATCAGTGGCCGTATCAATGTAATCATGGGTAATTGCTCGGACCCCAGAAGTTTAAAACAACATGAGAACAAACTACTCTTTTCTCTTCAGACTGAGCAGTCTGAACAAAAGGCACTTCACCTCCAATGGTGCATGTGTAAAAGAAAGAGTGTGATCCCGGTGACTCTTAAAAACCCGCAATTACTGTTTAAATTCATTAAGTAAACAAAAAACCTTCCTGTCTCGTCCCTCCCATGGTGAATATTTTGGAAAACCAGGAAGAGAATACCCACAGTGTGGGTCACGACTGTACAAGCACCAGCAGGACGCCAAAAACTCAAACATCTGGGAGCACTTCAGAGCACTTAATCTTTTGTCACAGTGGTATTTCTGTGACGGTCTCTTACCATAATCTTTTGTTCTTGAAGTTCTCACTGCATTCTTCACATCCCAGCTCAGTACTGCTGATTCATCGCTACACAGTATAAGTTGTACCCTAATTTATCAGATGCACAAACTGCACATGCACAGAGCCGTGACCTCTAACCTCTGGACCTTGACCTCTCATTCAGGCCACGAGTTTCCCTTCAGCATTAAGATGAGCCACATTCGCGATGGTGGGAGCAGCGGTGGAGGACTGGCAGTGGGAGCAGGGAGGGATCCAACGAGTCCCACAGATTGTCCAGGGGTGCTGCTGCTGGACCAGTGTCTCCCCCCAGACACCCAGTGCCAGTTTATCCTCAAACCCAGCAAGGTTGTCCCGGGCCAGGTGCCACTTATAGGTAAGACAGCTGGTCTGGATTATAGTTCCCATGCTCATGGACCTACTTTTCATGAGGTCATATGGAGACATTTCTGGAACATAAGTAAAGATATTTCAAAAAGAAAAGCAACTTTTTATGGTTGGTGATTTCACATAATTGTGTGAGGTAACCGTAAAGCACTTCAAAACCAAAATGTTCTGCAACATGCTCAAGTTATATAGGTAGATTGTCAGTAGTAGGTGTATTGCAAATACACAAACAAAACAAAGAAATTCAAACAAAAATCAGTAACTACTCATGGACTTTTCTGCATGAGACATATGAAGTAAGAGCAGTAAGTATGTGCTGTGACAAAGAGTTGTGAAAGATATAAGTTCAGGCCAGTTGAGGTTGAGGTTTAAAGTAGATGGTTGTTCTGTGTCAAGAATCCATCCGCAAATCTAATTCTCTCTGAAACCACAAAAAGAAATATGAGGATACAGAAGTATTAATGCAGAACAGCATGCGGTACTTCCTCTGAATTTGTTTCACTTACAGGAGCCTTTTTACTTTGTTTGCGCTCGATCTTGACGCAGAAAGTCGTCATCTGAGGATGAATCCGAAGGTGAACGAGAAGAAAAGGAGTCAAGGAGAACGGTGGGAAAGTACATTTTAGCGGACGAGGGGTTACGGCAGGGGTTAGGAGAGACGCAGTTTGAAAATTAGAAAAACATCAGACGGACAAAGAGGAAGAAACCCCAGAAGGGATGGATGAGTGTGAGAATAGGAAGATGGAAAGTGAAAAGAGATGACACAGCGATTGAGTAAGTCTGAGGGTCAACGTAGGTGAAGGAAAAAGAAACAACACACTGTAACAGATAGAAAGAGAAGAATTTACAGAGGGAGACCGAAAAGGGGACCTCAAAAGAGAGAGAGGCAGAAAAATGAGGAGGAGGAGAGAGAAAGAAAAACAAGAGGACGGCGGACAGGAACAAGGACGAATAATGGGGATACAGAAACCAGGATAGAAAAAGGAGGAGATGAGGTTTAGAGGAAAACAAGTTGAGGAGAAAAAGTGTGTTTTCCAGTCAAGGAGGCTTCAGTTTGCCAACCGCAGGCTTTGCTTCAGATTCCTTCGCCTCCAGCATAACAGCATCTTACATAATCGCACCAACCCTACCGCCATGGAGGCCTAATCGCTCACACCCAACCTGAAAGCTAGCGTAACAACTGTCTGTTTTCGTCAAGCATTCGCTGTAGCAGAAGATGAGTAGTGTGGAGAGGCTTGTTGCATGTTGGAGAAGTCTGCCTCCAGGGCTTTGGAGGGCTTTGTGTCAGAAACCATGATTGAGAAGCGGCACGTTTTATATGACCCACAGCACCCTTTTTATGAAAAGAACAAGGTTTGGAAGGAAATCTGGGAACTGTTGCGAGTAAGTTCTCCTGACAGTGGTTGAGTCAAACTAAAAATGTACTGTTTTCAAATGTTTGATTCTAGTGTTGACCTGTTGTGATACTTTCTCTGAAAGCAGAAACAAAAACTTTTTTTTTGGTCATATGGTAACTAATATTTAAAATAAGAGGAAGCATTCAGTTCCAGCTTTGGGCACATGATAGCTGTCAATGTGTGCTCTCAACACATTTCCCTCTGCACCAGAAGGGTATTAAAGTTTGATATCCAGTCCAGCTATAATTATGCCACAAATCCTAGGATTTTCCATAATGCTAGCTTGTCAGTGCTCAATAGTCTGCATGTTGTCAAGTTAGATAACCATTGTTCACACAAATAGACAATACAGAATTGCCCAAGTGGTTCATCGGCTGGAGCTGCAAAGGACAACACTGCAGTGTTGATGGTTCATTTATGGGAAGAGGTCTTCAACCAAGTTAGGTCAAACAAACCTTTCTGATCTGGCATCTTTGGCATCGTCAGTTCATTCCAAAACACTGAAGATGATTGTAAAAATGATCAAATATACAATGTTCATTCCGATAACTTAATCTGACTTGGGTTTAGGTTCAATCACATACTTGGTTAGGGTTAGGAAAATAAACCAAGGTTGACTTTGACAAAGTAATATTTTTGTGTATAAGTACTAATTGGTCAAGCTAAACAAGTCTTGCCCGGTCTTAGAGTTTGTGTTTTGTTGTCCTTGAAGAGAAAAACTGCACCTGTTTTGTAAAACTCCAGCAGTACATCACAGTAAGATGACAGACGTTGCCCACCCAGTCAGCCAGTAGTCTGTCTGTTTCCTCATCCCTTCCCTCTCAAAAAAAAAAGTTCCCCGACCAGAAAGCTGTAATGATGTAACACCTGATTTACAGCGAGGTCATGTTTTTCTTGATGATGTCAAGGCCTGCTGAGAAGCCACAGAGCAGGCCGGTAAACTCTGTTACTGTTGAACTTTGTTCCAGAGTGTATTTGGGCATGACGCCACGGCACATCGTTAAATAATGAATTCTATGTGAGGTATGCCACATATTTAGTGGGCCCTTGTGGGTTGCTGGGTCCTCCACCCAATGAAAGAATCTTTGGTTTGTTAAAGGGAGTTCCACCCTTGGATACAAATAACAATTGCTTAATAAACATAAATGTTATCGTTTCATGACTGCTGGCAATTAAAAGTTGCGACGATTACATTTCGCTACAATGACCCTTTAAAAGATTTACTGCAGAGTTTGCAATTGTACAGATGTCACCAGGAGGTCTTTGAGTTTAGAGTTGTCGCAAAGTAGCACAATAGTGCTGCAATTAATCAGATCTTTTGTTTCATTTTTTTTTTCTTGTCCGTTACAAGTTCCCAGACCCCGAGCTGACATTGTCAAATTTGATGTCGTCTTTGCTTAATAAAGTATCTTAATGGTTAATCAATTAGAAAAATTGTTGCTGCTAATGGTGGTGACTCTAAATCGCCGGTAGGTGTGAATTTGAGCGTGAATGGTTGTTTGCCTCTATGTTCCCTGTGATCAGCTGGAGACTTGTCCAAGGGTGTACTGCGCCTCTTGTCCAACGCCAGCTGGGATAGAGTCCGTGAGCCTTATAGGTGGTTACAGAAGGAGCATGGACGGATTTTCAGAACTACTCTATAACAGCTATCCGCACTCTGTTCGATCTAGAAAGTCTCCTTGCAGTCGCGTCTTCCCTCACTTCAAGTCATTTTGCATCAAGGTCAGACTAAACACTAAATGCTTGCTGTTCATTCTCGTTAACGTCCTTCAGCGCGCCCGCAGTATGCGGTTTCGTAACTGCGGAGACACACTGAGCTGTTATGTCATAGAGAAGATGCAGACGACAGACCTGCAGACAGAACTTAAACACAAACAGCACAGGTAGACATTGTGACCCGGCACCGCTAAGCAAACACTCGACAAGGAACACACAGTCACGAGCCTGGAGACACACACAGAGCCCCATACATGCGCATATGTTTTCACACACAAAAGCACACACAAGCTTCAATTTAAATGCTGCTCGCGGGCCTGAGGGCACGTCTGCATCTGTGTGAATCAGTGGTTCTTTCTCCTTTCGTTCTGTCGCTGTCTTGTTGGTGTCTTTCTCCTAAACACTATCCCTCTGTGTCTCCGGTGTCACATAAACGTCTTTAGGTGTGATTATTAGGCTGAAATTTAGTGGACAGACCGGGCATTCATGTGAATGCTGTCCAGTGTCTGCAACCTTTAGTCTAAATATCATGTAACGCATATTTCAACATCATTACATAGGTTTTCAGTTTTGCAGTGGCATTCCAGTGACGTCAACATGCATTGCTCAAGCGTCTGAAACTGCAGCTCACCTCTTCCTCTTCTCTCTCCCCGCAGAGCCTGGTCAGCAGAAGTCCTTCAAGAGAAAAAGGTCTCTGATCAACTGGCCTTTCTGGAAAGGCTCCAACACACAGCTGGACGGCCTGCCCCTGTCTCCGACCTCGCTCTCCCTCACTCAGGGACGGCTGTTCGGACGACCCCTGAGCTCTGTCTGCTCTCCAGAACACGGCCTGCCCAAGCCTGTCATGGTGAGCTGAGTGCAGGTCACGAAAAGCCAGCAGGAGGGGTCAGGACCCTGTTTGAAGGGGGTCACGGGATGGTTTGAGGTGTATTTGGGGAATGGGGAGAGGTAGCATGGGGAAGTAGATTCATTTTTTGGAGCTTATGTTTTCATGTTTATTGCCTGTTTGTACCAGAGATACGAGGGAAACGATACTTCAGTTTTCTGTCTTGTACATATGGCAGTGTTGACAATAAAGTTGATTTGACTTGAAATAAATAATGGACATAATAGAGAAGTGAAACTCCAATCTGTTGAATAAGCAAGTCAGACTTTGCACTCAACAACAAATGCCCTTTTAGAAGGTTCAAACATGCAGGAGTTACCCTGCTTCATTCAGAATATTTTCTAAAAAGATCACGCGAGGAGACTTCCTGTGGGTAACCTCACATCTATCGGTTCCCTCCAGGACATGCTGGTGTTCCTGTATCTGGAGGGGCCGTACACACGGGGCATCTTCAGGCGGTCAGCTGGGGCCAAAGCCTGCCGGGAACTTCGGGACAGGCTGGACAGTGGGACGGAGGACCCGGAGATCACACACCAGTCTGTGTTTGTCATCGCTGCTGTCCTCAAGGTAACAGACACACGCATTCAACCACATCACTGCTCTGCCCTCGTCTCACTGGTTTGAAACCAGACAACAGAAAGCAGGAACGAGTGATGTGCGTCCAAAGTCACATAAGTCCAGACGGGATAATCTGTCTCTGCACAGCCAGGCAGGCTGCCAGTCTCACACACACACACACACACACACACACACACATACACACACACACACACACACACACACACAAGGTGCTCATTGTTCAGCATCCAGGCCAAACAGCCACCATAGCGTCGGGCATCCAGGGAGCAGCTGAGCTGTTGGAGTTTTATACAGAGCTGATTCATCTCCACTCTTTGTTGGGCTTTACCTGTCTCTGCACAATGGAGACCGATTGTACCTCACCTGAGACAAAACAGTCCAATGACAGAACATTTGTCAATGCCAGTCCTGTGTTAAAGTAGAGATACAGTAACATGTATCATGTTCATCATGAATATTGTCTTTTTTCTGTCTATTTGAATGATTTTATCCAGCGTGGGCACATTATAATAATGTTGGTGAAGGGTTCCTTTAATTTCCATTCAGGGTGCGCTGTGTGTCTGTTCCGCTGCTTTGTCTGAGTTTGACAGAGTCATATTTTATTTTGTCCTCATTTCCTCGATGGCTATTTCTGTTAAATCCTCGAGGTGTTCCATGCACAAGATGGCCTCATTTCTCTCATTTGAATTCATTATTTATCTAACTTTAAAATAAATATGTTAGAACATTTCTCAGGTTTGTTGTTCATATACCTGATCAAGATTGAAGATTGAAACTCAGGATGAAACAAACCGGCAGCGAGACTATTTGTGCGTTGGGAATTTATGCATTTGTTAGACTCAAAGATAAACTCAGTGTCCTCTTTTTAAGAAAGAACAGAGAACAAAAAAACGCTCGCTGTCAGACCTAAATAAAATCATCCAACCAGAACACACAAAAATCAATCAATCAATTAACAAAATTAATCTCAGTTAATTCATTCATTGTTTTGTTTTTTTGCAGGACTTTCTGCGAAACATTCCGGGCAGCATGCTGTGTGTGGATCTGTATGACCAGTGGATGGATGTGATGGAAGGGGAGGGTGGAGAGGAGAGGATGCAAGCTGTCCAGAGGTAAAATCCGAAAACACATCACATTTACTGCCAAAATCGTACTGCTAATTTTCAAATAATAATGTACGATGTGTTGCTGTCTCTTTCTCTCTCTCACGAGCGCCGTGCACACATTATTATAACCCTTTTTTCATTTAATTGCACAATGATGGAGAGAGGAAGACAAGAGAGTTCTCACACACTGTGAGAACAAGGACCAGCGACCGTGAGTTTGAGGATGTGTTTTGTGGTCTCTCGATCATCTCAGGTTGCTCCACCTCCTGCCCAGCGAGAACCTGCTCCTGCTGCGACATGTGATCGCTGTGCTGCAATGTATCCAATGCAATGCCCACGACAACCAGATGAACGCCTTCAACCTGTCCGTCTGCATCGCTCCCAGCATGCTTTGGTCTCCAGCACCTAGCACCCCCGAGATGGAGGGGGAGGGCACCAAGAAGGTGAGGATGAACACACACGCACCACGCCAGATGGATTGTTCCATTGTTTCCAGATCTTGTCGTTCGACATTGCATTGAACATACGTGCGTGAAAGCGATGTCGGTCTTCTTATCTAACGCTTTGCAAGAAAGCAAATGAACGCATTTCCCAAAATGTCAAACTGAACAACACCCCGAGCTGCTACAGATGTGTGCGTGTTGAGAGACTTGCTGACACAGCGTGCAAACGCTGAGGAATTTAACATTTCAGTGGAAGCAAACTGCGTCAGCGCGAGTGTGTACGTGCCGCTGTGATGTATGAAACACGTGTGACCAGACAGGCAGGCGAGTCAAGGCATTTGGATGTCGACGACACCAATGAAGCGTGTGTGCACATACGTGTTCACATGCACCCGCAACCTCTTGTCAGACTGGAAACCATTTGTCAGCAGAGAGAAGGTTACCCTGCAGATTCGAGTGCTGACCCCTGAGCAGGCGCCGGCCCGCTAACAGACAGCCGTAACACACACATTCACTCACGTTCATTGCTCATCGGTTAAAAGCATGACATTCAGTCACACTTTTCTGAGCTTGAAATCCCCGCCATTAGAGCAAGAGAGGAAGGCTTCACAGGTTCATGATGGTTTGCTCCCGATCACAGTGGAGAGTTTGATATTTGACTGACAGGCAGCCAGCGAATCAGAAACTAGTTTAATCTGCAGTTACAGTTTTAATGACAGTTCTTTTTCCTGACGCAGAATTTCTCTTAATTGTATTTCTGTGAAGTTAACACCGCTGAGTGTTCCTCCCACACATCTCAGCAAGCCACGTTAACCTGAGCTGACTCGAGTCCTCGGCAGCGGCTGCGGCCAGAGCCCACAGAGGAAGCCCCCTCTCGTCCACCGGAGCCTATTGTGTAGTCGCTAAGACGCAAAGCATACAAAGCTTTCTGATTTGTGGTCCATTTGTAAAATCACAGTAATTGAGTTACACATAATCTCAGTGGGTGGCTGGTTTGCTTATCTTTTCAAATGTGTGTGTGTGTGTGTGTGTGTGTGTGTGTGTGTGTGTGTGTGTGTGTGCGCACGCACTTGAGGTGGTTGAGGTTCATTGAGAAAACATGCAAAGAATTTCCTACAGAATCCTGAGGCCAAGTGTGTGCTTTAGTGAAAAACAGTGTCGCTGAAACACCCCTCTCTTTCTCTCTTCACGCACACACACACACACACACACACACACACACACACACACACACACACACACACACACACACACACACACACACACAAAATCGCACGCACAAATACCTTCAACAGCCACAAATACCTAAATATCTCTTTCACAAATACTCCCCTGATAACACTTTCCCTCTCGCACACTGCAGCCCGAGCACAGGCGGCCTTTTTTTCTGGGAAAAAACGTTAAAAAATAACAAAGTGAGATTTCGACATTTCCCCGCGTTGTGGTCGGAGCCAGGGGCCAATTTAAACCAGCGTGGGCCCCTGGCTGTGTAATGGCTAGTTTCCAACCTTGTCTTGGAGACACGTGAAAGCTCAGTGTTGCCCAATTCAGTCTCTGTGTCGCTGCCTCTTTCATGCAGCATATAATTTAAATGTTTTTGGCGAAACGTTTCAGAGGGTAAATACAGCTTTAGCTTGTGCATTACTTAAGATGGAGACAGAGAGACAAATCATTCAAAAGAAAGTTGTTTTTCTCTTGAGCTGGACCAAACTGCTTCTTCTTCTTTGTTTTTTTTTAAATAAAAGTGACTTTTTCTACATTAACACAGTATCCAATAGAGGAAATAACAGAAGTATGATGCGGTTGACCAATGACCTCAGAAATTCTCAGAAATGACCAAGGAACACACAGCTGTGACATCTCTTAATTCACGCAAACACCCACGCACATGTACAGATAGCGTATATGCTCTCTGTATCCTATTGTATTCCAGTTGCGTAGGACTGAATGCTTTCTGAATGTTGAGAGAACGCTTAAGATAACATCTTACTGAGTTAAAGTAGAAGGAGCAGTTTTGAACGGACTGTTGATGGAGGGGCGAAAGTGTGCTGGGTGCCCACAGGCTCTCTGTAGCAGTGCTCTGCAACACGTAGCAGCTCTCTTGACAGTGAGGAATGCTGAGTGAGTGATTGAAGGAGGGCAGGAAAATGAGTAAAATGGGGTAGATAAGAAGGTGAAGTAGAAAGCTAAAAAGGGAAGAGGAGGGGAAAGAGTGGAAACTATGTAAAGAAAAAGGAAAGGAAGTGAAAAGGGCCGTGTTTGAGTGAGATATATCTTGCAGTCTTCTCTTACTTCGCATAGAAATTCATCTATTCTATAGATATCTATATCCATAACCTCTTATCCTCGTCACATGGAAATGCAGCTGAAACAATAGTTATGTAACCTAGACGCCTAAAATACTGTACCATCTAAGACACATAGACATTTGACCTACAAATCACTAAATCCGTGAGGCACAGATTAGATAACTGAATAGGGAATTGACACCAACGACCGTTTTCAATTGACAAACATTCTCACATTGAAAATCCTTGTCAATGATGCGCTGTTCTTCAGGAATGAGACAGTCCACTAACACGTGTGACAGAGCAGGAACAGTATCTAAAGGTAAAGATATGTCACCTGTATTCACAAACCGGCTCGCTCTCCAAAAGGTGATTGGGTGGCCTCATCCTCCCCCCTGATGAAAATCACTGAAGTGACTCGTGAAAGCGGTGTCGTAATGTTTGCACATACCACGACTCAGCAGCTGTGGGTACTCTACCTGCAAATTTTCTTAGTGTCGGCTATTTTGGAGGCAATGAGGAATAATGGCAGGCAGATTTGTAATTCCTACCCGCTTGTTGTGTAAGTGTATGCTAACTGTCACTGCAGGTTATGGATAGCGGCACTGAGAATTAGCCATAATCCAAGGAAAATGTGGCCTGAGGGCTTTCATACAGCAGTCATTAGTACATTTGGTATCTGGAGAGAGGTAGCGTACACACAGAGGATATGAAGCCAGAAGGTTAATGTTGCGTTTGCGCTCTGGAAACAGTTGTTGGGGGGGATTAACTGTCCCAGATTGCTCGAATGAAACTACTGTGGAACTCATTAAGTTATATAACTCTGAAAATACAGCTCTTGTATCCCATCATTGTCAGGTAAAATGTGAACTATTTTCTTTTGGAGAAAATCCTGAAGGATATCTTCTGTAAGAAGACTGCGCTCCACTCTTTTTGGGCAGTCAGTATCCTGTGGGCTGCCTTACCAGAGGACACGAGGAATTAGAAGTGCATTTGAAAAGCTTTAAAGCCAAATTGGAAAATCTGCTAAAAGCTACTCAACTGTCTGACCACTGACTGCCTTTTATTGGCTTTGCTTTGTACCCAAATACCCTTGCTTCCTGTTAGTGCTGTTCTAGTACTGTTTGTACAGTTCCATTCAAATAAAATTAAAGGACCATCAGTGCTACGTCTATCATCAGACTTTTTGGAATTCAAACAAACCAAAAAACGCAATGCACCGGAAATAATTTCACCATGTTTCTAATAAAAATCGACAAGAACAGACTGTCAGTATCCTGAAAACATGTGAAGTTGTAGCAGAATAAAGAAACGTTCTTGAAATAAGACTTTAGTTGAAGTGGTAACAGGTTAAGTCAACTCATCACCTTTCAATTCTTAAATTGTTTTTTTTTGGACAATATGACTCTATAAAGCTTAAAATACTTCACAGTGCAGCCTGCTTGTGCACGGTTTATCCAGACAGACTCGTCTTCTATCACTGAGTCATATGGATACCATGCAGACACGAACAGACCACATCTGGCCCAACAAACAAACAAAGAGGGAAGCCCTGAAGTGTGTTTGTCTTCACTGTGTTCTCCGCCGTGTCACGGAGGCACAGCAGCGGCAGGAAAGGCAAATTATAAACGCACCAGGATGATTTTAGTGGAAACTTTTTCCACTGAAATGTGGGTGGATATGACTGAGATGTCACAGCTGGATATGGCCGTGGCGTTAATCGACACTTTGTGTCACAGGCGCGTCTTGTGTGTCCAGTAGATTTCTGTCTGCTTAGTTTGAAAGTTTGGTGGTTTCAGCCAAGTACAGCGATTCGCACAGACGCTGTCGGCACGTTTCAAAACTGGATGTGGGGCCTGCTCTCAAGACTCAGACGGACAGTTCATATTGGACGCATCATTCCCTCTGTGGCGATATCTTTCAGAAAAGCTGCTATCAAAAACACTGCATTGAACAAGCATCTGAGAAAATGATAAAGCTAATACATGATGTCATGTCTTATTATCAGGACATTAAGCAGGACTGGGAAGAAGGAGTTTGGTGTTTTCTTGGTCTGTGGAATGCAAACACTCTTATAGTTGGGAGGTCGACATCAGTGCAAACAAACTTTTCTCACAACGATAATATAGGACACACGAGCAGAAACTTTTGACAGCTGTTTGGAGCTGGTGTTATATAGTTATTTAGGTCAGCGGACAACAACACACAAAAAACTACACACTAGTTTTATTTTGGGTGTTTCGGCGCGCCATCATACGCAGTTAATGTCAAAATGTTCGCCGGGCAGTGTGGATATAATGACTGCCATTTTGTGTGCGCGTGTGTTTTTGCAAACCTTCGAGTTTACTCAACATGTTGTGCCGATGTAGAAACGTAAAAACTGCTTGCTGAATTATTGCAGAACTTTGGCTGGTTCCCGGAGGAATTGCCTCAGCAAATGAAGTTCGGCATAAACAGTAACAGAATTACATCTTTGTCCAGCTGTATAACAACGAGAACAAATGGTCCGCAGCTGCGGCGGAGCAAAGAAAAGTGTTTCTTGCTCTAACCCCGTAATGTTTTCTCCCCGCAGGTGTGTGAGCTCGTTCGCTTCCTCATAGAGAACTGCTGCACCGTCCTGGGAGACGACGTCACAACGCTGTTCAGGAGCTTCAGCCAGAAGAGCAGCAGCAGTGACCACGGATCAGGTAAGAACTGAAAGCCAGCCAGGAGTAGAGAAGAGGACAGGAATAGATGCTGAGTGGAATAAAATGTCACAGACTTATATTGAAAATGTCTGGCAAAGAAGTAAAGGAGGGGGCAGAAATGAAGCCAAACTTTTGAACAACAGACAAAAACGCTTCAAAGTGTGAACGACCGCCCTGTTACTTCTCTGAAAGAGCTTGTTACCTCACAACACTTCAGGGTGTTACACCTCAATATAGAAGACTGTGTGTGTGAGTGTGTATGTGCATGCAATTAAATGTCCAAGGCTCTTTCAGGCCCATTGATTGCGGTCAGCAGACCGACCTGCAGTAATTTCAGTGATTGCAGGGTCACAGATGCTGATGAACGCAGCAGCATTCACTCTCCTCATTCATCAATACCACTAACTTTCCTCCTGACGCTACAAATAATCACCAGAGGTCGATGAGTACGCAGCACGATGGCGCTTTGTCCACTGTTCCCTTCGCCTCTAGCGGCGAACTGTGGCTTGGTTTTGTTCAGTTCAGGGTTTGAGATTCTTCACTTCTCTCAGACTCCTCTTATTGAGCAGTTGCGGATGAAGCAATGAGCAACAGACTGCGGGAGTAGTTACGCTTTCTATTTATTCTGTAGGTTGCCGCGTAAATAAAAGTTTGTCTCAACTTTGGTTCCTGATTTTCGTAGCTAGAAAGCAGAAATGTGGTAAATTGTAGGATGCTGGCATGAGGAGGGAGGTCTGCAAAAGCCGTGCAATTTGAGGGCTACTTCTCTATTGTAGGATTTGTTAAAGTAGTACTGGCAGATGAAATCTTGTGTATGTTGTTTGCTAAATGATTGTGTTTTTCTGGATTGAGTTCTCTTGATCTTGATTTGAGGATTCCACAGTTAACCCCTTGTTTTGTTGAAGTCTCAATAATCTTCTTTCTCCCTCCCCTTCCTTTCTTTTCAATCTTTCTCCTCCCAGATGTGTCGTCCTTCCAGATGAACGACTCGTCCTACGACAGTCTGGAGAACGAGCTGAACGACGACCCTGAGTCTCCCTACCAGGACCAGCTGCCCCTTCGTGACAAGGACAAGCCGGACAGCCGCAGTCGTGACTCCGTCATCACCCTCAGTGATTGCGACCCGGATCCTGATCCTGAGACTGACCTCCTGCTGCAGCTCCCCCTGTTGGCCAGACCCAGAAGGTTCAGCCCCGCAGTCCGACAGCCTCGACCCCGCCAAGCCAATGGTCCGTCACAGGGTCCCAGGAGGCTAAGAAGGAGTTCAGAGCCCGCCCTGGCCCTGGCGAGCACAACGCCCCCAGGTGTAGTGACTGTTCACACCGATACCCACCACCTGCCAGTCAGGAAGGCGAGCTATGACGCCGCCATGGAGGGGGAAGGAGAGGAGGATGAGGTGTTTCTGGAGCAGCGGCTGAGCGGGCTGCAGCTGAAGGAGGAGGAGGAGGATGGATGTGAGAAGGGAGGAGCCAAAGTCCAGAATGGTGGGCGGAGGAAGATGAAGCACGTGCCTCCACCTCCATTGCGGCTGGATGCCAGCTGTTCCAGTCTGTCGTCACCAGCGACCTCACCCACAGGCTCCTCCCTCAGCTCTTTAGACTCCGCCTTCTCACAGTACTCTACTGACTATGCCACCAATGGGGTGATTTCATTGGCTGAGCCTGCTCCTCTCTCCCCTCTGTTTCCTGGACGGCCCCAGCTGTCGCCCAGGGTCTCCCCTCCTCATAAGGAAGCCCCGCCTCATTGGCCACAGCCCACCCCACCTCCTCAGACCCCCTCTCACACTCATGGCCTCCACCCTAACACGTGGCTCAAGAAGGAGCGGCGCCTGTCACTGAGGCAGTCTGATAATGGACACACGGAGGAGGACTTGCCTGTGGCAAATGGGAAAACCCACCCAACCAATAATGGCTACTCCGCCAGTGCCCAGGAGGCCACGGCGACAAACCAAAACTGCCAGCGGAGATCCAGCTGCCCTCCATCCTACCAGCAGGCTCTGCTGCAGCTGCAGCACAGCCGATCTCCTTTCTACAGGGGGACAGAAAAATCCCTGACGGTCAGAGAGCTGAGGCAGCTCCACGACCAGACCTGCACCTACAGACCCCAGAACCCAACCTCCCCTAACAAACCGCACACAGGAAGTGAGGTCACACAGAGGCGGACACGAAACGGGTGCGCGCAGCCTCCACAGGGGGTTTTCTATGGACAGAGCGCCACGACTCTGGTCCTCCAGAGGCAAAAGTCTCACTCTGTAACTACAGCCATGGAGGGACCCAAAGAGGTGAAGAGCCTTCCCCGTCGAGCATCTGAACCTGTCAAGGTCACTGCGAACTTTAGTCCCCCCACCACTCTGGACAGACCTCGTACTTCCAAAGGTCAGCCCCAAGATGGCGGCCTGAGGGTGTCAGAGGTGGAGCCCAACCACGGCGAGCCACGCTTCTGCCTGTCTCCCTCTGCTACCCGTGCTGTAAGGGACTACTTTTCCTCCCAGGGTCAGGAGGATGCAGACGCCTGCCTGAGAAGGAGTCAGGAGGTGGCGCTGGCTATTGTACAGGGGAAGAGGGAATGGCAGAGCAGGAGGTGCAGTGACCCAAGAGTGGAGGAGTTTGACCAGCTCTTTTTTGCAGAAGAGTCATACGTGTAAATTTGTACAGACAAACTGTGTATGAGAGAGGTTTCTGATCTGGTAGGTTCACTTGTGTACAACTGTTTTCATCGTTGATGTGATAATATTCCTCCATACGCTCCTTTTTTTCTGGCAGCAGTCAGCCCAAAACATAAATGGTGATGGTACATCCAGGGTTTCAGACTTTAGGTACAGTTACACTTCACTGTTTCTTTGTAGCACAGTTGGGACCCTCAGAAATGATTTATTGAATACTGAGGCCTGATTTAGTGAATTCATTATAGAAAATATGGCATCTCCTTGGACATCTGGATCCATAAACAATCATAAAAGCTGTTGTCAAAACAGGTCAGCATTACAAGTCTTGTGCCAAAATCTGGTTCGGCTGAAAAATATTTTTCTCTGGCAGCGTGTCCTTGTTTTTCCTTTGGAATGTGTCGCTGCTTTTTCAGCGCTTGGAGAAGAAAACGAAGGAGGCGAAGTTCTTGAGAAACGAAAAAGAAAGACCAAACCAGTCTTTTAGAAAGAAGGTTAGAGTTTTTACAAAGCCAGCAGAAACACAGCTGATATTTGCAAAGGTGGCGAAATCTTTGTGTAAAAAGGTCAAAAATTCTTTAAGAGATACAAATGTTAACACTGCTCTCAGCAGCAGCTGCTATGTCTTCATGCCAGTACTATGAACATGCTTTTACCTTCACCCACAACACCTGTGATGTTTGAGTCCCAGAGAAGGAGCCACTGTACATACTTATTACATCTTAGTCCGTTTTAATGGTGTTTGTCCCTTTTTGATCACATCTGTAAAGTGAAACATTCTTTCCCCACAGGGTGAAGCGTTGTGGCTGGCTTGAGTCAGTGAATCAATTGGGACGGTATTTATTCCTATGAGCCGAGTTTCCAGACACACAGCACGCAGTGTTGTCGCTCTGTTGCTCTGGTTTATATCTCTGTGACCTGGGAGGGAGGGGAGGGGGGAGGAAGAAGGAAAAACTGTGTGCGCGCGCGCGTGTGTGTGCGCGCGCACGAAAGAAAGAATGATGCTGAATATGATGAGAATACTCACAGCGTGTCCTGCAGGAATGTGAGAAAACTTGTGCCATTGAGGGAGAAATCTCCTTTATTCTTGCTTTCATAGCACTTCAAAACGACAAGGACAGCCAGTGTGTGTGTGTGTGTGTGTGTGTGCGTGTGTGTCATCATTGAAACAGTTTCTCTGTTGTATGTTTTGTTCATAATAATGATGATAATAATAATATTAAGAAGAAGAACCTTTTTCTCTCAGCGCTGCTGCCACTGCAGTACTGATTTCTAAGGTTACACTTAACCAATGGCCTTATTTTACTGTGTCATTCATTCATTTGAGTTATGTTAAAGAATCCCTGTAAATAATGTATTCTTATCACAATGCAAGAGCAGTTTTCATGAGTATTAAAACAGTGTTATTACTGTATGAACTTAACAGTTTTTCCAGGATCACACACTGGAATAAGGCCAATACCATGTTGAGTGTTTCCACTTTAAATGTTCTAAAAGTATTTTATCCTGTGTTATTAATATAATTCTTATCCTCCATTACAGTGAATTTGTGTTCAACGTGTATAGTTCTGCATATTTATGATACAGAAATACATTATTATATATAAATCTATTACCTTGTTTCTTTGGTATGTTGTGTTGTGAGAAAATCAAATGTGTATTTTTGTACATGCCAATTCTGCTGCTGCTGTCTCTATAGAAAGTATATTTGCTACAAAACGCACCATTTGTATATTGTGTACATCTGATGTCCAATGCTCACGAGAACAAAGTCTCATTGATTTTAATAAATGTTGCTCTTGTGAAAATAACTGAATTTGTTCTTTTTTTATTGTGGCTGTTTGAGGACTAAAAGGTAGTATTTCTGCAAAAGTGCATTCGTGGAAACAAACAGAGGACTGGGTGTGACAGAAAGATGGCAGGTGGAGATCAGTCAAAATGGTAAAAAAAAAAAAAAAGAAAATACAGAAGAATTTACAAAAGAGAGAAACTGGAAGCCATGCCCAGAATATACAGAGAGAGACACAATGCAAGGGGAAAATAACAGGAAAAATGTGGTTGGATCTTACTAGTCATGTAGCTAGAGCAGTAGCCAAAAAGCCGATTAATGAGCCAATGATGGTGAAGAAATAATAAAGCAGTTGATGCCAATCAGGTAGTGTAACTATGACCTGAGCGCTCTGCTTGAAGTCACATTACGTTCAGTTTTAACAACTGAAAAAGGCATGACGCACCATGAAAGAGGCAATATGTCTTTTTTGGCATAGCAGGTGTTGTCAGTGATACTAGTTAAGGTTCTGGTGAGCCGACATGCACCACAGCAGCACCCTGACACTGTTTGACCTGAATGGAACAGAGCCTTAATTAGTAGAATTAATAGCATGACACATGTGTTGACCCTAGTATTTCATGTAAAAATGGCTGCAGTGAAATAGGTTTATTGAATACAGCAATAAAAAAAATATAAATGTATATATTGCTCACATTAATTCTATGTTGAAAATGGAATAACATTAAAACCCATAAACCACGAATGATGGCTAATCCATAATTGCACTCTGAGATACTTTACTGAGAAAATATAATTCATATACATGAAAAAAATCTTTTAAGTTCCACCTCACCAAACCAGTGGGTACAATATACTCTTGACCTGCTTGTTACAACATTGATTTAAAGTCGGTTTGTTCACCTCATGTTACAGTATATACTCTTAAGTTAGCAATAAGAGTTAGCTCACTAACTGTCTGTGTGACAGTGAACGATGAGTAGGTAGTGTACAGTAAGTTTTTAGAGCCTTCTCTCTGTTATAATAGGGGTTTTTGTCCCCTGCCTTCCTAGAGCTTCCCATTGGCCTCCCCATTATGTGTCCGTGTGCCTCGTTTGTGTCACTGGGCGTGGCCCCTGGCCTCCCGCTCACCTGATTATCACCTTCTCCTACAGTTTTTTCCCCACCTCCAGCCCGGCACTGTTCTCTCCTCATTTCAAGTCCTCATAATCTCTTCGGTTCCAATAAACTGTTCAAACCTATTCTGTTCTGCAGCTGGTGTTTGAATGTTGGCTCCACTTTCGTTTATTCTCTGAAAATACTGGTCAAATGAGAGCAGTGTGACAAAGCAGTAAAGCTGCTGACCGGACAACTCGAAGTGCTTAAGCTTGTTATGAAGTTCTGTAAACACGAGGGTTCTGCAGATTTAGGTCACATTATCTGTAGGTTCACTGCTAAGAGTGACACCTTTCACATTGTCCCCATATTTTCAGGCGGTCACTGGGGAGAGAAAAAGTCATCTCTGGAACTTTTATACATAAAATTATCCAATGTAGCTGCTGTAAAAAATTTGAATCATTTTACGCCGTTGTGATTCGAAAATTTGAGATATCTACTAGAATTTCAGCTTTGTTTGAACAATGCCTGTCTGTATGACCTCGGTTTCTTAGGCTGAAGAAGTTAGGGGATTACACAACTCTTAATTTATTGAGGGCTTCTTGGAGGAACCCTGCCGGTTCCCCTCTGACTCCAGACTGAAGCGTACCAGAAAACTTTGCTTAAGAACCTTTGAGTTATGAGTGTGTTCTGATATGTATACTTACTGCAAGGAAACTTTGAGAGCAAAATTTACCAACACAAGAATAAACTGTGGCTTTGTAATAGTTTCTCCAACCTTAATTTATGATCTACTCTGAAGCCATTAGCGCACAGCTCAACAAGTCAGCAGTCACGGTTGACTCATATATTTTGAAAAGACATTCTGGGATGTCAAAGCCAGCAGAAATATAGACGGAATCATTCAAAGCCTTCACATTTGTACACTGCTGTTTCTTATTCACCTCACGTTTTCCACTAGGACATGACGTGAAGATATACATGTTTTCTGATGTGGCTCCACTGGCCTGATGTTCCTCAGGGAGGCAGGTTGCTCGGCAGATAAAATGTTGTAAACTAAACATTACAACATTACAAAAGTGTGCTTTGGCGTTTGTACTCCATCAGATTGGCTGGATACAGTAAAAATAGCAGAAAGTGTGTCTGTTGGAGCAGCCGAAGGCAGGAGTTTTATTTTCCTTTACCTTTTCTCACCACTGACATCCGACGTGAGTAGCACTGGTTATCTCGATATCATGGCACCTGTCAGTAAGTGGAATATATTAGGCAGCAAGTGAACATTTTGCCCTCAAAATTGATGCGTTACAAGCAGCATAAATGGACAAGCATAAGGATCTGAATGACTTTGACCTTTTGAGCTAAATTGTGATGGTTAGACATTTGGGTCAGAGCATCTCCAGAACTGCAGCTTGTGTGGGGTGTTCCCAGTCTGCAGTGGTCCGTTTCTATCAAATTTGGTCCTAGGAAGGTGAACCGGCAGGGTCATAGGCATCCAAGGCTCAGGCAGCAAAATCTGGCCCACGTGATCCAACAAATGAGTTACTGTAGCTCAAACTGTTGAAAGGGAATGCTGGTTCTGATAGACAGGTGTCAGAACACACAGTGCATTGCAGTTTGTTTGCTTGTTATGGGGCTGCATAGCCGCAGACCCGTCTACTAAATGTCTGTGCTTAAATGTTGAATGTGTAACTGTTGGTGGTTGAGAAATGTGTGTATTATCAGTGTGTGAACTGCACTGAGAGGATGGGGAATAATTGTTCAAAAGGGAGCTGTAGGCAGCAATCCAATGCAGACTCCAGGCTTTGTAGATGAGAGGAAAAGTCCATCTCATGTTGGAAGATTTTGTGTGGGTGTGTGCAGTTTAAGCAGTGGCCAGGCCTGCTCGGAGGGGAACAAACACCAAGCTTAAATGACTGTTTAGAAATTCTCAGCGATCTCAAAGATCACAGTGACTTATCTTTTTGCCTTTTTAGCATTTTTGTCCAAGTGAATGCACAGTGATGTTCACATATACACAAACTTATAGTGGCCGCACTCAAACAGACAAAACATTTCTATACATTTATATAGTACCACCACACTAACCTGTCGGTCCATCTCTCGATCCATTTTTCCCATCCCTGCTGAACAAGACTTCAAGTACTTGAACTCCTTTGCTTGGGGCAGCAACTCGTTATACTGGACCGTTTTGGGGAAGAAAGAATTGAGCTAGAAGGCGCGTTGTTGTTACGTTCCAACCCTCTCCTATGGGTAGTGACTGAAAGAACAAGATCGCAAATACAGGTTGTTGAAATGAGCTCCCTCCGCAGGGTGGCTGGGACCCAGCTGAGGTCATTCGGACATCTTATTAGGATGCCTCCTGTGTTCCTTCATTTGGAGGAGGGAATCTGGGGGAAAACCCCGGGACCCACTGAAAGGACGAGGATCCCCCAGGACAAGCTGAAATTCATTGCTGGGGAGAGGGACGTGAGGAAATAGATGCTGCAAGAAGGGTTAGGCAATCTGAAGATTTTAGATCAAGATGTCCACAACCTACTTTTCAGGCACGTTTAATGCCCTCTTACTTCTGTTTGCAAACTTCCCATAACCCCATTGACTAGCAGGACTATGCTATGTCAACAAAACAATAGTAATGTGGCCAACTAGATTTTATCGCTCAGCGGACGAGCTACATCTTGTAGCCCTTTCGTGAGTGATGTAAACAATAAACTTGAAAAGATTTATTTGATGATTAGCTCTTGGCTTCCGATTACTACAAATCAAACTCGTGCAATAATTGTGTGCTAAGGGTGAAAATGGAGAAATGGACTCTCAAAAGAAAAAAAAAAAGTGGATTGTGACAATGAAATTGCTGACCTCGAACTGTAAGCATGCACAACAATTCACTCTGATCAGCTCTCTCACTCACAAACAACACCACCCATATGTCTTCCTCACTGTCTCTCTTACAGGTGTCGCTCTCTCTGCGTCACACCTCCCTCAGTCCTCCGTGCGCTGAGGCATAAATCTTCGCCAATGTTATGCAACTGTGCTTTGTTGGAGGTCTTAAATTCTTCTATGCTGCGCCTGCAATTTGTGGTATTTACATGTAAAAATGTCAAACAAAAGACTGAAATGTTTTTCTTCAAATGGCTCTCTACCTCCACAGAGTCCCATAAAACACCACACAATCAAATGTTGCGGGTTCCAGCTTTGGAAGAAACAATGCTGTAATATGTGTGGGTTTTTTTTTTTTTATAGCAGCCACCTCCATCACATGGGGTAGGATTGCAAAATAGGACGCAAGTTGGCACGGCCGGTATTCCTATGTCAGTGCCATTATTTCGTGATATTTTGCACATGGAAACTTAATCGCCATCAGATGTAGGGTCCTGTGGGGCTTAAAGGAGGGAGGTAGCTGCTTTTTATTGCAACATAATTGTTTAGCCAAAGCTGCAGAATGTATGCAAGGAAAACAGTATGTGAGAATATCGCCAGGGTCCGTGTGCGGGGAGTTACATGCTTTTCGGAGTGGGTCAACAGTGTAGCGTAGGGAGGAAAACACGACTAATTGCTGTTTTGACTGAGATTTGTGAGTGGGATAGATCATATCAGGCGTGACCTCATTGAGTATTGAGCTATGAGCTGGCAAAGGAATCTTGCTGAGAAGCCAAGCATCCCTAGAAACTCCCTTAAAATCCTTCGGAAAACAAAAGCGAACTTTTCTGTTGCCAGACAGCGTGAACTGCACCTGTAAAGCCAGCAACAGGCCTTCAGACAGAAAAAGGGCAACGAAACAAACAAATACTCCACTAGAAACCTATGTTTTGAGTATCAAACACTGCCTGGGGGTCTGAGAGGTGGCCCCTAAAAGTTCAACGTTTTACTCTTGTTGGAGGATGGCAGCTGTGGTCAGGTTAGTCTCAACATCCATCTATCCTAGACATGACACTCCAAACAAACAAGCTGCTTCTGTCTGCCTGTATATCATTGTTTCAAAATTTTCAGTCACCTTTAGAAAGTGCAAATGTGACACTCCAAACATATGATTTTGGTGCAGAAATAGAAAATGGCACAAAATTGCTGTGGTGCATTGCAGACGAGAGGAGATCAGACAGTTCAGCTGCTTGACCTATACTCCACAAACAGAATAACAGACGTGAGACCTTTTGTATGTATCTTGCAGTTTATCAAAAGCACATGGCATTCGTGTATGGTGCAGTTGTCTTTAGTTGGAGATAGCCCAGTGGGAACTGAACCCTTTACCCTGGTGTGATTTGTTCTACTTTTTGCTGGACCAGCACAGGATGGGAACCGGAGTAAAAGCTGCAGATGTGAATTGTCATTGTTGATCAGTGTAAAGTTGAAAGACTCAGTGATCCAGTGTTGCAGTGTTGAGCTGCGTCTGCAGCCAATCATCTTCTGACACACCTGCCATTCGGTTGATATAAATATCCTCACATATGATTTTATTTTACTACGGACTTGTCTGTACACCATGTGACTTCAAACCCCACCGGGAGTGTTTGACCAGCAGAGCAATTCACCAAAGTCATTGCTGCTTTCTTGTAGCAGCAGTTCTGCAACCTTTTTAGTGAGTGTTATTGTGATCAGGTCAGTTCATAGTGTTTTTCAACTGGTCCATGAACTACCAGCTACCAACTTACTTGCTGTGTTTAGGGAGATGAGCTACAGGTGTGGAGGTGCATGAAAACAGAGTTTGTTACTTGAATATCAGAAACAATTTAACATACTTAACATAACACAAGAAGAAAATCCAGCATTGTCTTGCCTTGAATCCCTACAATGTTTAAGTGGTGACAAATGGGTGGACAAACTTAATATATGTCTATATACTTTGTTGTACAGTTTGTAGCAGAGGGATCTGTACTTCACTTTGTTAGAGAGGATGGAGGGCCCAGTGTGCTTGTTTTCGAGAAATTGCTAGGGTCTCCTGAATTCTTCTTGTCTTGCAGTTATATTTTTTCATCCTGACACTGCAGCTGCAAGTACCTGGCTGTTTTTTTTTTTGCGTTTGCTCAAAGTGTACTTTGAGCGCATGTTGTCCACCAGAGCATGGTGTAAAACTGACATTTTGTGCACTTCTCAGGCCACATGCACCCTCCCTAACAGACGCTGGGTTTTTCATCTGGTTGACTCTGAATCTTGCTGTTGGGCTTTTCTTTGCTCTTGTTTAAGTTTTTCTTTCAGAGCCTGAATCGTCCTATAATATAATTTGTATAGTATAATTTGGACCCCTTCCTCTTGACTTTCTTTCCTCCAGCACTACAAGCACATACACACATCTGAAATTAAACACATACAAAGTTATACACACTTTGTTGATCATGTGTTCATCGTTTATGCTTAATGAACAGAATAAGGATGACAGGACTTCACTCTTTTCACCATCATTGCATAATCACATCTATTGTCTAAACCATTTTTTGTTCATTAAATTTCGACCTTGACATCCGAGGCTCATCGTCAGGACTCTGGGGTGGAGTAACCTCTCCATCTCTGTCACTTTCTTTCTTTCTCTGGCCTGGCGTTGGGCTCTTCTCCACTACTTTCTTTTCTTCTCGTCTCCCTCTCGCGCAAGGCTTGAACTGTCTTCACCTTCCCTAGCCGTCTGTCCTCACAACTGATGGGGAATTATGACGTACATATACTGTTTGTATTAAGAGGCACATACTTGTATGTGGACGTGCACACACAGGGTCACACCTGCATTCACATTTCACTCACGACATGAGGAAACTTCAGGACGGCTTCCCCGTTGTTAAATCACACGCTGCTGTGTACGCTTTTGTGTTTGTGTCACTTTCATGTGTGTACCAGTGGAGGCGGGTGGGAGGGCACATGAGCCTGACCTTTGCTGGCATTAAAAGAAACGTACGGATTCAGCCAGACTTTCATCTCCCTCTTTGTTACCACCACCAGCACTCTCATCCATGTTCCCGGTGGAATAAATGCCAATATGCTTTGAAGATACTTTCCCCCCCCCCCCTCACTGTAACAGGGGAACCCCTGAATCTTGGGGAATCCCTTCACTCTGGGTTCTTAAATCCTAAAAATATGTTCAAGACGTTAATGTTAACCTTTTATAATATATGAAAGAACACAATATCTTACAATCATATAAATTTAGATTAACAGAGAGAGACAATAGAAGTCATATTTGCATCTTTACAAAACAAATAAAAATCTGAATACAGCATTTAAAAACTGGACCACGTACACATACATACAACGACTGGCCTGTTTTTTAGGTACATTTCAATAAACCAGTGTGATCAAATACAATAAGTCTTTTCGGTATTCATTAACTACAATTAACTACTCTGTTAATTTATGAATACTTTGGTATATAATATAAACTATGTTTGCCTACCCATGCCCAGTGGCTTTAGTTACTTCAGCATACCCAAAGCATTTTCCAAACTTCTCTCAACCTAAAGCATTCAGTTGATGGCACTACCTATTAGTGAACTTGAAATTGAGGGTGAACTAACTTTTTTCAAAAATAGGTAAAAATAAAAGGTAAACTACAAGGGCGAGACCAACCAACCAACAAAATACTGTTTTCCTTTCAAGTTTTGGTTGTGTTTAGACAGGCACGTTGCCAGGATTTTTTTCTCTCCCGGTGCTAAGGGTGAGCTTGACCGATACGTGGGGGTGCTAAGAAAATAATTGCTTTTCATGGCTTCAGTTACTTTATAAGGAGGTTCTTGTTTTTTCAATAAAAGCAGCTATGATGAACAGCACAAGCATGTCCAGTATAAAAGTAGTTTTAACTGAATTTAGCCAAAGAATATTCAACACTGCAAAGTTTGTGAAATAAAAGTAGAACATATTTGACTGACCAACACAGTGTTTTGCTGGACATTGCATTGCATTCCAGCAAAAGTTAAATTAGGTTAAAATTCCTTAAATTAACCCAAGCTTCTCAAATCTGGATTATGATAGCCCAAAAGGAACCAGACAGAGCAACTCAATCAATTTGCAAATGGGGATAATCGTGTGGATATATAGCAGGTCCAATGCACGACCAATATTCTGCAAAGGGCAGTGCATGTCACTCCTTTGAAGTTGAATTTCCTCTTGACACAGTGAAAGTCTGGTCAGGTTGTTTAGCTCAGTTTTCTGTTAAACTTTTGAACGGCCCTTCACATGGAGTCCCATGTCAGGCTTGTTCTTGATGCTGTCTCATACTAAGCTCTGAATTTTTTACCCAACCAGCCTTTGGCAGTAAAGAGAGTGAAAGAGTTTGCTCGTGTGAATCAATTAAAAATAGATTTCGGGTGCACTTGTGTCAGATATGGAAGGAAAAATGGAAGGGGGAGGAAATGGCAGGTGAGGTTGGGGGGTGCTGCCATGACCTATGACTAAAGCTGAAGACATCAAGAACCAGTTTTGTCCCCCTACCCAACATCAAGGCTTCAAAAGCACATAGTTCTCCCCGCATCAACACCTACTGTACACCCCATGTCGCTCTCTGATGACTGACACGTGTGTGAGTCATGTCTGATGGCAGGTCAAAGTTTTTCATGTTGAAGGAATAAAACGCTCTCTTTTGTTCCTTTTTATAGATCGCTGCATGTGTTGGACATCTTGCCATTTCGGACACCGTGCAGCAGACTGCAGATTATGTCTCCCTTTTAAAAAGGCGCTGCATATTTTGCCATCCATAGACTGTTCTGTTCTCTGACTGTCACTGTGTGAATGTTTGAATGCTTACAACTGGGTGCACGCCTGTTTGTGTGAGCAACATACGGTAACCAAGGACATAGAAGGATTTTGTTTCTACAAGAGTGCTCCAGGCACATTCTTTGTTAGAAACAGATACTAAACTACTAGTCAGGTCAGTCGTAATGCCTGATGTAACTCATATATTTGGACACTGCCCAGTTCAGTCAGTGTGTAATTTACACCACAAAAAACCATCTGTCTCATTACCCCTTATTACCAACTGCACCTTCTGATATGTCACAGACATGACACACACACACACACACACACACACACACACGCACACACACACACACACATACATTCATTATATAATGCACTGTGACCCCCAACAACCCAAACCCAACCTCCACTGAACATATAATGTCACCACTTGACAGTGACAAAGAGCATCAATAGCATGTTAAAACTGGTGTGGATCGGGAAACAAGGCGCAGTCTTAGTGAAATATTATATAATATGATGACATAATGTACTCTCAAACGGGAAAACATCTCTCCCCTTCCGTTGGGGTAAATAAAGACTATGATTTGAGGATTAAAGCGAAGTGGACCTAGATAGATAAGTAGATGGGTAATCTCAAAATCTTATTATATTTGCAATATGCTCTGTTGACTATAATAATGTGTTTGCATGAGTCCATGGGATGTGATTCAACAGCATGACCTCAGAGGAAGAACTTGGCAGCCATGTGGGGTATAGTTGAAGCCATGGCTGGGAGTGAGAGTACAGTGTGTGTGCTTTCCTTCTTATTACCTGGTCATGGGTGGCCATTATATTCCTAACCTCTAACCCTCCTTATATAAGCTTCATAATTTATTACACCCCGGTGATTTTACAGTTCCTTTAGCATATCCACTTCTGACAGGGCAAAAATATAAATGTGTGTTCTGTACTGCTTCCCAAGGAGTGACTCAGAGCTGGCTTTAGGTGATACAACACACTGTCTAGAAGCAATATTGGAGGTCTACATCTCTTGCGCAACCGTAGCTGTGTACAAGTGAGTATCAGAGCCTGCAACATCACTGGGGATAATGAGCTCTGAAATGGTACTGATAAGCATGTCTTCTTCTGAAAGTACTTCAGGCAAATCCAGCTGTGAACGGCCCAGAAGGCAGACCAAGAATACGTTTCGAGGGATAGTACAATGCATCCCACGTGGGAACATCTTGAGAATTCCCAGGAGCACCTGGAGGATGTGACTTATCTATGCCTCTGCAGAGTTAACATCTAATCTCTGTTAGTCTGTTTCTGCCTCCTTAATAATGCATGTGTCTGATTTGCATTTGGAAAATGTTGACTATTCTTAGCAAGCTGAGTGTAGTGCTGTTTAAAAAATGGAAATCTCTCTGAAATAAATGAAGTTGAAAATCTGATGTGTTTTAGCTGGAAGGCAAAGCTCTTGATTTTTCAGTCCATCTTTGAAACTCTCACTTATTGTCACAAGATTTGAGTGGGGACCATAAGAATGAGATCACAGAAACAAGTGGCTGAAATGTCGGGTTGCTGGGGTCAGCCTTAGATAGAGTTAGGTGCTCGGACATCTGGAGGGAGCTCGGAGTAGAGCCACTGCTCTTTCGGAGCGAAAGGAGTGAGCAGAGGTGGTTTCAGGCATCTCATTGGGATGGCCCCTGTGCGCATTCCTTTGGAGGTGTTCTGGGCATGGTACAGTATAAATGTAACAATTCATTTTTCATCCCATGACACTGGAATGCCTTTAGATGTTCACACTAAAATCAACTCCAATCATTGCTAATGATGGAACTTGATCTTTAACCTTTTGTACAGATGTCTTAAAAACAGAGACGGATGCAGCATGAATCTTTATTTATTAGTTAGGAAAAACTGATCTGGTCTGATTTTTATCAGACCTACTGTGTTCTTTCAGTGTCAGGGTCAAAAACACATCCAAGTCCCCCCATTTCTGGTCTGGTCACTGCACCACCTGACAGCAGCTTTAACTTTCAGGATACATAACAATATGTTCCTTTCTGAACTTTGCTTCACTCTTCACCTTCACCTTCACCTCTCTCATCCCTTTAGAGTCACACTCAGGAAAGTGAGTCTGATTTCTTGCCTGAATTCTTATTAACAATTGGGACAGTTCACATTTTGTCGTCGCCTAAAGGTCACTTTGGATACAGTATAAATTACATATCTTATGTAATTAGTGATGTAACCTACTGGACTGCTCCAATTCAGTAGAATATTATTTTCAGAAATAAAGAAGAAAGAACAGTGCACGCCTCCGCTAAGGTTCCCCAGCTGCCTGTTAAACACAAGTTTGTAGATGACATCATGGTTACATAACACCAATCATGATGGTAAAATAAAAAAAGCTGTGCATGTAATATAGACATGAACATTTCTAGGTTTGTTGCAAATATGCCAGTCATAATATTCGTCAAACTGTTTTCAGCTGTTTGTTTAGGGTGGATTGCTAATGGATCCAAATGTAAAATGCTGGGTCGCAGGACGTCATGTAACCTGTGGACTGTGGCTGCTGTCGATAATGAAATGTCTACACATCCAAGTGCTGTCCTTGGCAGTGTGCTCAATTTACATGGACAGTATAATTAGTAAAACATATTCCTGAATGGAACTGAACCATATCAGTAAGAGGACACGTTACCGGTTGACACCTTCAGCAGCTGCCATAGTAAGAGAAACAATTTCCAGTTTTCATCAGTTCAATAAATCCCTCAGAGCGATTTGATTTGCAAATACCCTCAAATCTCATTATTATAATCACTGTAAGTGGCTCTAAGAGGCTTTGTCCAAATCGGCCTGGTTCTCCATCACTGATGGGAATATAATCTACCATTCTGACCCGCTTTCTGCTTTTCTATTGGCTCACAGCCCAGCAGTTGTCAGGGGAGGGACTGGGATGACCAGCTGTCATTCACCAGCCTATTTGATGCCGAAATTTAGATTATCAACATGCTCATCCGTGTGTGTGTGTGTGTGTTTGTGTGTGAATCATAGTCAAGGTCCACCATGTCCAGCCACAATAACACTGTGTCCCATCTGGGCGTACTCCACATTTGGTTTCATTATCAGGGACACGGATAACAAGAACTGCCCAGACTTCATCGTAATGTTAATAATGGAGTTACCCAGAATTTCCTTATTTTCTCAATGAAACTCAAGTTGAAGCAGCTACAGTTGCCACCACAGATGACGCTGTCTCCTTTGAGCTCAGTCTTTCACCAATGAGTTATCTTGTTTTGATGTTAACTTGAGGTGTCCTGCTTTGCCAGTTACTGTAATTTTGGGCTGCAGGAATGTAGGGTTGTGTCACAAAGTGAAATAAATTACAAGTGACTCAACTGCAGTATGCTACCAGCACATCAACAACAACTTTCCTTTGGGTCTTAGATTCTACACCAATTGGAAAGCAAGAATCAAGTAGGAGAAGCATGCATGCAGAGAGGTCATCCAGAAACCAAGCCACCCACATCCCTGACCAGAGCACTCCCTGTTTGGTCTGACAAACCCAGCATTCCTCTCACAACTTCCTCCCTTCGTCAGAAAAAACGACCTCTGAACGACGTCAAAACGTTTGGGGAATAGAGAAAGAGATGAATGGCAGAGCATTTAAATTCCACCAACCATTTCTCTTTATTGAAATGTATTTGGCCACGAAAAGTGTTGATCGCAACTGACTTGGATTTTCTCAAAGCTGCTGACATGAAATGTCTTCCAGTATAATTGCATTATTTTGACTGTAGGCTTCTGTGTCCATTAACCTGTATGTCTACCAGAGGACTGCATCACTGGTAACACCTGCATTTAGCTACTATTTCACATCAAACTGGCTGAGAAATGGTGAAAAAGATACTATACTGTAGTGACATTAAGACAACAACACTGCAAGCAACATTGTGATGTTAGTGCACCCTGTTTCAGAGTGCAATACCACTGACTTAAATATGGGCAATTGCACATGTGTATTTATTATGATCATAAACTAGCGAGTCAACAACGTTCCTAACAGCCAAACAAGCCTTTTAATTTCACCAAGCTCTCACCAACGACTAAAAGTCAGTCAGATTTACTCGTCTGGTTGCTTCTTGCTTGGTCACTCTCTCTTTAGCTTCCTCCATCAACGTCCTCTTCGGTCTTTTTGTCTCTGTCATTATATCCATAGAGGCAGTTGAACCCAGTTACATTGTGTGCTTGCCCAGCTCAGGTTCACGACACCTGCTCAAGTAACCAGCAGCCCTGTGCACCTGAAAATTTTCCCCTCCCCCCTGGGCCAAAACACCAATGGTACAAACATTAGCACTCCCCCGGTGCTCTGGGCTGACCGTCCAGGTAGCCTGGCAACAAAAATCCATCAGGAAACCTTGTCAAGAGTAGAGACAGAGCAACCGAAGGATGTCAGAGGGAAACATCACCATAAAGTAACCATGACGGAGGGAGGGTAGATGTTGTCGCCCGGGAGCACCACTCTCCCAACCTGATATCTGTTTGGCAGGGGCAAGCTCTGTGCAAACAGGAATACATTTATTCATTAAAAATGTCTCTCCCTAGACACTATATGTGTATCAGAGGTCCTTCACGAAGACAAGTCGCCATTCCAGTGACGTGAATCACTTTAACTCCCACCTTTCTTTCCAGCTCATGTGTTGCTGTGCAGGGCCAAATGAGGCCCTCTGACGGCATCACTCCTACTTTAACATCTGCCATGTTGGATCTGATAGAAGCACATGCTGGATGTATCACCTCCCGCTGCTCCCATGTGATGCGTTACAAAATGGAAAAAATCTGACTGGAGGAAACAAATTCAGTGTTCCGTGAAATCTGGTGCAGAATATGAGTATTCTGAATTAACAACGGCACATGTTTCCTCTGCAGGAGGGAGGTTGCAGAAGAGCTGAGGAATGTTTTTAATATAAATTGTGGATCATTTGAAACAAGCATAAACAAAATGCGGAGGAGGAGAGAACCAGAAGAAACAGAGAGAAAAGCAGATGGAAAGGAAGACGCAGAGTGAAAGAGCTGTCAGGTTCAAAAGGCACTCTTGTCTTTGTTAAAAGCATCAAAGTGTTGAGTTCTGGCAGGGTTGAGAAGAGGTCGTCCTGTAGGAGGCTGGCAATGAGGCCAATGGTTAAAAACGGTTTGAACTCTGGTGGAAGAACACAGGAAAAGTTTCATTTGAGGCAAAGTCAAATTCACAGTGAATGTTCAGCTTGCCGTCATTTAACTGAATGGAAATGAGAACTACATTATCAACCACGGAGCCAAATCATGTCATGCAGTTGAAAAGCAAAAAACGCACAGACACAGGACTCAGCTGCCGGACTCAGGAGGCAGATACAGGAGGTAACCAGTCTTTAATTTCAGGCAAAGATTCGGTACACAGGAGTTCAGTCAGGTAAAGCAGGCAACCAATCCAAAGGGCTAAGGCAAGTACAGGGCCCAAAAACAGGCAAGGGTAAAAACCGAAGGGCACAATAGTGACAGACACAAGGAGGGAAACTGGGAGGCTGGAGTAGGCGGAGCAAAGACTGACACAAGCCTTGATTTTTAGCATGGGCATATCAGTTGTAGAAGTGACATGTAAATAACGAACCCTCTTGTCAAAAGAATGGCCAAAGAAACAATGGATGGATTGTCTGTGGAGCAATAAAAGATCACCCAGAGAAAAGTATTAGCTTTAGCACACTGCATGGGGTCTGTTTATTTCTGAGAATTTTGCAAAAACTCTCATTTTCTCTCATGTCTGATCTCCAGCAAGGAAATTTCTCAACATGGATTGTTTTGTGGTAATTTTTTTTAATGCCTAGCGGCTATTGAATGCAATTTTACATTCAGTATCATTATATTATATAACCCTTCCAATAATTTTCCGTAACCGCTTATTGATCACGGTTGCAGGGGATAGGAGCTGATCCCAGTGCGTGAATTTTGTTAGAAATGTTTGGAAAGTTTTTGAAAGTTTGGAAGAGTTTTGGGAAAGTTTTGATAAGGTTTCTACAACTTTTTGACAAAAATATCCACCTGACCCCTAGGGGCTTTTATTTTGAAGGCCTATCCTGAGGATTCAGACTAATGACAGTATAAAGAATAGACAGAGCCTGAGTGCTGTCAACCGTAGGTTTCCAAAGCACTGTTGAAGCCAAAAATATGTGGCGCTGGCCACCGCCATGTTGGATATATTGCTTCTCCCACCTCCTGGCTAATCTAAATATCAGCAAAGACAGGGATCATTGGCGCACCTGAGGCGGGCTGAATGCCACCTGGGTGCTCTAATAAGCCATTTTACAGGCTGTGCAACTTTAATCCTTAATATAATCTGAAATAAAAGTTTGAAACACGGACGCTGAGCTGGGCTTCTTGCTGTTGGACGAGTAAGTAACATAGCATTGGGCTGTTGTCTCTTGTGTTGTTGACCTTGACTGATGTTTAGCAAGTCGACAACCTTGTTAAGAGCCAATTTTGGATCATAAATAATATAATCAGTAGTACAGTAATACATGTACAGCTGTCCATGTTTGCCACAGTGGGGTTGCACTCTGAAACTAGGGGCGCTACTTCACAAAAACGACCAATTTCTATGTAATGTTGCTTTAATGTGTGTTATCAAAAATAAATAACATGAAAAATCTTTGGACTTTGCACTCACTTTGGGAATGACTGCTGTAGTGGGGCATTTTCTTTTAGTCTGGAGCACAGGGTATTTTCAGACACTGAAAAACAAACAGTTTGTGATGAAAATCTAATTAGGATTAGGAATTATGCATCTGTGTATGAGTGGCTTAGGGAAATATGAAGCAAATGTGACGGATATCCGACCAAACGTAACAAATATTTACACAATGATACCGTTTTTAAAAAAAAACAGCTATAAACAAAAATAGTGTTTATGTCTGCAGTCCCATTTCTAATGGAGTTTATTGACAGTCTGAGCTCAGTATCTTCTATGTTTACCAGAGGGAAATATTATAACCTGTGTACAACAACATTGTTTACATCCTTATGCTGTGAGCATGAGTATCCCTGAAAGCACGAGTTAACCAAACATTTTCAGTTTCAAGAAATACACAAACGATCTAATCAGAAATTAAGCCAAGGACCTAAAACATACGAGACATAAAATCTTCTCAGTCAAAATTATACTTGTATGTACTGACCCGCAAACAAAGTGCTGACTTTGACTTTGGAGTTGAACAAGGTCCTCTCTCTCTCTCTCTATCTCTCTCTCTCTCTCTCTCTCTCTCTCTCTCTCTCTCTCTCTCTCTCTCTCTCTCTCTCTCTGTCTTGCTCTGCCTGAAGATTCCCAGGAAAGAATCATCCCAATACCAAAATAGGTCAGAGCTGCAGCAGGACAGTGAGGCAGGGTGGATTGTGAGGACATGATGAGCACATGACCTTGGTAACATAAATAGTGAACATTTTTGAAGGCCAACACTGATATTCTGAGAGTGAATTTACCAGCAGCTGAAATGTGTCTTTAGAACTTACTATTATATACTCTGCAGATTTAAACCAGTCACTGTTTGTGTCCCGCAGTCTCTAAAACTAATGACACTGGTAAGCAAGGGTAATTTATCACAGCCTGGATCTTGTTTTTGTAGTTTTCCTTTTCATAATATTATCAGAACGTGGCTGAAAAGAAGTCACATGTAGCAGGAATTACGAGCAGTCAGACAGGTCGGGTTAGACAAACTTATATAGCTGAGAAAATTAAAGAACAATACATTTATTACCCAAACACGTAACAAACTGAGTTTGATCAGCTTACCACGCGTGTTTTTGCCCTTTTAGATCGCAAAAAGCCACAGTATGTTGAATTACTGCACTACTACAACCCCTCGTTCCCTCCCTGTCTTGCTCTTCTCCCGCTGTTTTCTCTCTCTTTCACTCTCCTGCTTCTTGTCACTTTCCATTTCATCCTCATCTCGCCTTTTGTCTTCCTTCCCTCGTGCGGCCCTCCCATCTTCCCCTCACCTCTCTGTTTCTGGCCCTCTTTGATGTTGTGATTCCACCATATAAAGCCATGGAAACACTGAGGGTCCTTGGCTGGAGGCGACACGTGCCACATGTCGCCGAGACCGATGGTGCTGCATGTGAAAGTGAGTAAAACTGATAACGTAAATCTTGCAATGCCTCATGTGGAGAAACATGAGAAAGCATTATTTGTGTGTATGAATGTAGTCATAAAGCATTGTGAATGCCTTATGAAAGCCCCCAGAATGCACTATTGCTGTGGTCTTCACATGATTCTGTTTATTTACTGTAAATTGAACTGCCTGTTAAATTCATTTGTCTTGTCCCTTCAACATGTCGGCAACTGAGCCACACAGGGAACACCAGGCCACTTTGATTCCTGTCCCTGATTTACATCAAAATAGGCTTCACTACAGTGATAACAATAACAAGAATTATGAATACTATTCTTATCAAAATTAGGTCCATCGTTTGATTGATTTACATTTTTCAGCCCGCAGCGCATTATTCCACCTGAATAATATTTCATTTGGCATTCAGGAGCACTGATGGCTGCTTGCCCTGTCTCTGCTCTACACTGCTGAAAACATCACGTCACCGTGCACGCAGAGCCAAACTGTGTGTTGACTATCCAAGTCTGTTTTGGTCTGATTGCCAGAGCTAGTAAGTAACTGACATTTACAAGACAAACTGAGTCCAGATGATATACGGAGCGTAGGACAAACCCGTATCTCTGAAAAATATCTTGTTGAGGCAAATGAATAAACACTGGTTTACTTTCTTTGCCCGTTCTCTGTGAGGTGGTGGGCAGCAGTAATGCCTCTCCAAGAGCAATATTATAAAGGCCAGAACTGAAGTTATGAGGTAGTAAGATGACGGCTACACATAATAACTTTGTTAAATGGGCTGCCGCTGGCTAATGAAAAGCAGAAAAGTCTTTCTTTCCCTTACATATTTATACTGTCATACTCTATTTATCTATAGCTTACTCATATGCTACTGTGTATACTGCACATATCTGACCTTTTGTCTTCATATCTTCATATTGTTAATATTACTACTCACATCCGCACTCTATAATTACACTTACACCTACAACTGACGGTACGTGCTGCACATGCTTCATATATCGTGTATTCATTTTACCGTGTTAATAACGTTGCATGTTGTAATGCACACAGAAAGACAGGTGGACGTGCGAGCCTCTTTATATGAACTGAACGTTCACCTGGGTGCTGTGCGCGTGACGCCAAAAATGCATGGAAGAAATTTATGTTACTGTTTTCTTCTCCTGACTGGCTTCAGTAAGGGTTTGACACATTATGTGGTTCATTGATCCAATTGAACTTTGCTGTTCACCAAGAAATGACAGTGTGCTTATTACAAGGTGGCTCATGGCTCACAGAGGAACAACACTTTCGCTTTTGTGTGCGAAACAAGGAGTGATTTCTTCATTTTGAATAAACAGACAAAATAGCATGAAAAGCTGAAGAGAGAAAGACAAGAAAACTAAACTGCAGCAGCGGGTAATGTGGCTGTTGTAATGCAAGGTTGAACAAAAAAAATGTCAGGAGATATCATCAAAACAAAGTCTGAAGAACATTCATACAACATGTAAAAAGTTTCTAAATGTGTTCTGAGGTTAGAACAAGTTTGCAGCTGCACTATAAATCATTCACAGCGTCTTAGTTCGTACGAATGCCACAAGTACAATTGTGGTCAAAGAGCATTCAGTCACCAACATTCAATGTATGACCACCTCCATATGCAAACACATTGGCTTTTGTGAGCTGTACTGTACTGTGAAGTGCTGCATATTGAGGACAGAATGTGAACAGAGTGCTGTATTGACCCTCCTGTCAAACAAGTGAAGCCTCTGTTTGCTTAAAACTTCAAGGAATCAATAGACAAGGAATGCGATGTGCAAACATGGTTAAACAAGATTAATCTTTTCCGCACTGTGTTTAATAAGATGACAAAGGATCCAGTGGTGGTGTATAAACCACACCCCGTGGTGGTTTGCTGCTCTCGTGTGGCCACAATGGAAACAAATCCAGTCGTTTTTAGAACAGAGTTTCCCTCTGATACATGCTTTTATGGGGTGGACTGAGAATCAGAAGTGTCACTCCGCAGTAACGTTCACGCATAATGTTGTAAAGTAATTTTCCTCACATGCCTCAATTTCTCATATGGATGTTGAGCTTTGATATTTGAGGCATAGAGAATTCTGCCTTGATTGTTTCCCTTTTTTGTAAGTTGCTTTGGATAAACATGTCATCTAAATGACTAAATGTAAATGTTAAATTAATACAAACACTGTAATAAAAATATTATTGTATTTTAAATATTGATAAATGCATCAAATATGAAGAAATAACATGGAGTAGCAGATAAAATAGTAACATTATGACCCCTGATCTCAGCGAGTGGGATCTATTAGAATATAATATATAATATTATTGCTAGACCAAAATGATAAATTGATGAAAAAAAAAAACAATTTAAAAACAAATAATTTGATTGACTTACTGACTTGATTGATAAACTAATCAGTTCAGCACTGTTGTCTATGAGTAAATTCTGAATTGTAACTTTGTTCTACCATACATACCGAATGCTCCTCAGCTAAATCTGCTCTGCTTTAACCAGAAGGTACATTTCTCCATGAGTCGCATTATTTGTATCACAGGGACTGATATGAACAACAGTGTCATCCTGGTTGGTGAGCCTTTATGCTTCACGATGCCACTTTGTTCATCAAATATCCATCGTAAAAAGTCATTTCTGGTGTCAGCGTGAGTAAAAGAGTTAGAGTTTGGGCTGAATGTTAACATTGCTCTTTAGCTCGAATGTTTGTGAACACAGACGAAGGTGAATGAGTGCGTGCGGGTCTCGGCTTGATATTTCCTCCAGGAAGAGAAGGACCTGCAGACTGGCAACAATAATCATCACATGGGAAGATTAGCCTGAACCAGTGTTAGAAGTCAACATGAAGTAACCTTTTCTTCCTTGCTTGCTAATCAAACGGGACAGTTCAAAGATTTGATTACATGCACATGAACTTGAAATCTCCGCTGAGCTCTGTTTTGTCAACTCCAGATGTGAGTGGTCTCCAGAGGGATGTGTCAGATTGAACTCTGCCAACAATTCAAGCGATAGATTGATGGAGTTCATTTTAGAAGTTACTAAAAAAGGCAAAAAATATATATATTTGCACTATCAGACAATACTCCACACTTTGTCATTTTTTACTTCACGTTGCATACTAATAACAACTCTCCCTACGTTTCCTTGTGGTTTTTAAATTAGGGTTGCATTATTTGTTTTACAATCAGGGACAAAGGGAGAAGCAACAATCTCATTGAATGTTTTAAAAAATATGATGGTTGGGGTTAAGGAACACGTCTGATTGGAAATTTGAAATAAACTACAAACTACACCCTCTAGTGGTTTCATGACTCATCCATCTGTTAAGTATGATGTGTCTGCAGGTCATGATATCAGTCATTCATTGTAGATGTCATGTTTATTGTTTATCAAAATATCATAGTGTTACCAATGAGACTAATTAAGGTTCAGTTCCATTCAGGTCAAACACAGTCAGGGTGCTGCTGTGCTGCATGTTGGCTCACTGGAAAGTCTCTGCTACAATAAGTGGAACAGAACCTAATTTTGTATCATGTGTAACGTCTGTGTTGACTATTTCATGTCAAAATGGTCTTCTGTACTTGTCTTCTGTGTGATGATGAGTGAGTGATGACTAAAGAGCAGAGACAGGTTAGAGATGCTTTGTTGTGAAACAGAAAGCGGCGTCCTCCTCCACATCCTCTTTAAGAGCAAAGATGAGATGGGGCCTTTGTATTTCATGTTGCCCTGGAGAGAAACAAACTGCTGTCATATCCATAAGTGACCATAAGGGGTCAGTATTGCACAATAAAAACAACCTGTGAAAGCAGCATCACCCATGAAACGTTAAAACTATAGTAGATTATTATAGTTATATACTATAACTATAAGCTAATGTCAGATACACTATAATCACTCAATCAAGCAAAACGTCTAGCAGCTTTTATACACACAATCCACAGTGCTTTGTATAAAAAAGAAAATGGATGGAATCAAAAGTTCGACCAATAACCGATCACATCACATTTAATAACTTAACAGCAAAGTTGCAAAACTGAGTCTTAAACTGTTTATTGCATATTAGACATGATATATCAGACTCAACGAGGCTTTCAGAATCACTAGCTAAATTTGCAAAAGGCTTACAAGACTTCACTTCATTTGTGTTACCGGAGCCGTCTGAGTAACTGGACTGCAGCCATAAGATTACTGTAATCCCATTTAATGTACTACATTACTTCTAAAGGCTGTTGACTGAAAACACACTGGGGAGTGGAAGAGAGAGGATGTGGCCTTGGAGACGCGAGAAACAGAAGAGGAACCAAATGTGGGAGGAATGTGAATAATATGAAAATGTGTAAGGCGTTGAGCTGACATTTTCCTGCAGAGAACACGGTGAGATGAATACATGTTTAAGTCGGAGGCACTGATAATGTTATCAACATCAGCTGTTGCCAGGTTGAACCTGAGACCTTTTCTCAAAGCAGCAGCCAGACCAATGTACAATATCACACACATTGTCCTTGGCTGCATCCGCTCTGTCACAACATGATAATACTGTGGGTGTTTAAACAAAAGAGAGGAAAGACATTTACGGGTACGCATATTTAATCATCTTGTTCATCTGTTACATCTTTTGGCCGTGCAGCATTGTCCATTTTCCTCTCAGTGTTTCACATTTATGTCAGTGATATCAAAATAGGCCAGATGCAAACTGAAATGAGCTGAATCAGCCTCCCAAGAGATCTGTCATTATAATCTGACCTCCATTTTCAACTGACTTCTTTCTCTTTCTCCTCATGATCTAGCGGTTGGTGTCTAACGTAGCAGTGCACCACAGATAATTCTCAATGAACCAACACTGACACACACTGTAGACAATCTCTGATCTGGAAAAACATAAACGTGTCATATGTTGTCACTGTCATAAATGTTGTGTGAGAAAAATTAGATGGATAAAAGATGAATTTCTTTATGCTTATTAAAAAAATATATGAATGTAATATTGAATGTAGAGCCTGGCTGTCATGTGAACAGTGTTGGGCTTATCACACATTGGCACTGGTGTATTAAAAGAACTCTTACAACCCCTTACAAGTCCAGTGCGTAAGATTTAGTGCAGATTGCAAACAACTGAATATTGAATACCACGCCTCACCTTCTCCTTCCCAACATGTAAGAAAACCTAGAGCCAGTGTTTGGTTTGTCTGTTCTGGGATAGTGTAGAAACATGGTGGACTCCATGGAAGGGGACCTGCTCTCTCTGTAGATATGAAGGTCTCATTTTCTTATTTCCAAGTGAGTATACACATATACACGTATTGAAAACATACTTAAGAATATTATATTGCATTTCTGCCAGTAGATCTTACACACTGGACCTTTACTAGTCATATCTGAGGGTGAAACAATCTCTGTTAATATATATGAAATACGTGGGGCTGTCTGTTAATTGATTCTTATCAGATTGTTTTTACTCTTAAATTTCCAAAACATCAGTCTAAGTGAGCGTACACAGCATAATCCCGATGGTGCTGTGGTGGTGTCCTGGTGTGTTTTTCTTCTTCTGACTTCAGGTTGAGGCAAGCTGCAATGCCAGTGACTCACAGCTCAAAGATGACACATCTCTCCTCCTCACTACCAACACAGGCTGTGTTTCACAACACTGCTATTTTCATAAAGCCCTCATTTACAGGCAGCGATGAATGGAGAGCTTTTTCAGGAGATGGAGAAGGGCAATACGGCCTAATGAGGCGGACAGAAAACTCCAGAGACAAGCGTGGGAAATAGATTTGTATTCTGAACATCCCCTTTCAATGAATCAATTATTATGACAGTGAAATGTCAGAGGAATTGTAATTTCAGTGCCGCTCTGGAGTTAAATTCTCTGTTTGACATGTCGGTTTCATTTCTTGTTGTCCTGTCATGACATGGGGAGGCATGTTGTAAAGCAGCCTGTGGTCTGCTAAATTACGTTGCAAAACTCTAATGTGCCACGCCTTGCTTCTGAGAATGATTACACCAGACAAAGTTTCATGAAATGAAAACATAAGGACATTTCGCAGGACAGATTGTGCAGGTCTCTAACGTATACAAAGGGTTCCTTGGATTTAAGGGTCACGTTGAAAATATCTTATTTGAAGTACATTCCTGGTTATTGAGCCCCTTATGCGTGTGTTCTTTAAGTAAACCTCCTGGGTTATAGGAACACATTTATCACAGTTCCTGAATGTTCACGCAGAGGTCTGTATCTGTTGGGGGCAACAAAGTCACAGCATCTACTGTTACTGGATCTCATATCAATTAATGTATGAAGTAACTGTGAATGAACATTTAAACTAATGATGTATTGTGACACATGAAGTCATAGTGAATCATCATTTGTTAGTGACGAACAAGAGCAATTCATGATGCATCCTGCACTCATCGAGGCATTAATCAATTATTACTTAGCATTAGCTAAGTATATGATTTATGGTCAAGTCATTGTTGTAAAACCACCTCTCCCCATAAGGAAGAACATGGATATAGGATGGAGGTGTCACATTATCATGTTCGCCTCTACGTTACATTGATTTCCCCACACAATAACTTGTAATTCCAATACAATCCATCAGCTGATTGAGAAATAACTAAAGACAACACACACACTTCAAACATTGTAAACTTTCGCAGTGGCATAATAAAAACTGCTTATTTTTAACAGCCACAATTTGGGTGTTTCTGGATTGTAGAAATGTAGAACTCCATCTTTATTAATTAATTTTTTGTAGTCACAGTTTCACAGCTTAGTTCCACAATGAAGATTGCTGATTGATTTTAATTGATTGCATAGATTACACGCAGTCAGAGACATCTTCTGTGAGGATGAGAGGAAAACTTGAATGTGCAGTACATGTACACCCACTCCCAAGCAACATGGGGTAGAACTTCATGGAAGTTTCACTATTTTTGACTTGCATTAGTTACACAGTCAGAGACTTCACTGTCAAAGTAACACTGTATCTGCAAAGTGTTGTTTGTCTCGTGGCACCTCTTCACGCCAGAGGATCAGCCTGACATGGACCCTGAGTGTTACACGTTATAGTCACTTTGTGAGCCCTATAGAGTGTCAGCAGGGAAGTGTCGGAAATAAAGTGTGACCTAACGCTTTCAAGGAGCCTCTGCGGGGTGGGTGTGATAAAGTTTGGGACCCCTGGTTTGCAAGGTCTGCTCTGCAGAGTTCTAGTCACGGGGTGAAGGAGGGGAGGAGGGGTTGGTGGAGGTGGGGGTGAATCTGCAGGACTCGGCTCACCACGCTTCGGTACGGTAAGTTCGTCAGCCATATTGACTGTCTGTACCTCTTCTCCGGTCGTGGGAGCCTGGCGGAGGAGTCTCCGGCTGCTACCGAAGCCTGTATCAGTGTTCACCCTCGGCACGCACCGTGTCCGGTAAACACAGGCGCCGAGGACGGGAAGGTGAACCGCTCTATTTTTACTCGCTGTGGATATATAAAGTAGTGCTGCCAGCTGGAGGAGGGGTGACAGTTGGACACATCCTCAGCGCAGCCGGGCGTTAGAGGTGAGTTTGTTCGCCTTCACCTCTTTGGCTGCCTTCATTTAAGCCGTTCAAATGTGCGGGGAAGGAGGGGAAGGGGAGGGGGGCGTTTGGTTCTCCGGGCTGCGGAGCGGGTAACGTTTAACGACCCGTTACAACTTCTGTGGTAGCACAGACGTATGTGACAGGCAGGTTAAAGGAGACGTGTGGCTCTTTTGGCGTCTATAACCCGACTTCAGGACGGGAGGACGGGTGAGTGAACCGGTGTCACTTTGCGCCGAGGTGCCGTGTGTCAGTTTGAATGTTATGTAACAGAACAGGGCTTACATTAGGAGTCAGGGTAATTAGATGCTTGTCCTGTTTTCTTTTTTAACAGAATGACACGAAGGTGGTGTACAAACCGCCTCTCATATTGGGTGTCAGCATCCCGCAACAGCCACTTCATTAATGGGCATTTATTAGAGGCTCTCGGCTAATTGTTTCACCTCTGTCACCGGACGGAGCGTCGCTCCTGCCCGTCTTCGGTGTTGAAATTCCGCGGTGCAGTGTTGGTGTTTTGTTGTGTCCGGAGGGCTCCGTGCCTGCCGCTCTTTTGTAAAAGCTCGGGGCGGAAACAATGTTTCTTGCGACCGTTTGCAACTTTTCTAGCGAGTCCTGCTGTCGCTGCTGACGACGCGCCTTTCTTTCTACAGCAACGTAGCAAACAGCAAGCTGCTAACACAGACTTAGCACGTCGTTACAGCCGAGCTGTCATGGCCCCCCTCTTTCTTTATTATTGATATTTGTGGCCTCAGCTTCTCGTGGTCAGGAGAAATACCTGCGGTCCATTCAAATTCCGCTATTTGTTTGCGCCTGCCGCCACATGAGTGACACATGCAACCGCGAGCCAAACAATCGGCTCGCTTTCATCATGTGAATAACTGATACGTGATGCTACGGTAAAAAAAAAGAAAAAGAAAGTACATAAGGGAGGTGGGTCTGGTTCTTGAATGGTATGTAATTTCGGTTTCCCCTCGTAACTACGCCAGTTTTGGTTGAGTTCAAGTGAGTCTACCCTCCGTCCTGGAAACCACGCCGAAATACACCGCGTGGGACGCGCGCTAGTTCGGCTTTTGTACGTAAACATCGGTCCTGAATAACGCGCCCACACGTTGATGCTCGCGCGCCCCATCTGGCACAAACAGATGCTCCGTCGGCGTCACAGAAGTTAGGAGTCTCTGATTGGCCCCCCACTACGGCAAAAGGCGACAACCTATTGGCTCATACCCCTGTCACTCAAATCCTCCTAGTCCTCCTGGCCCCGCCCCCTGTGGGGACCAAATTACAACTCATTTGAGAAAGAGGCTCTGCATCATGACACGAGATACCTTTGACGGCTGGTTTTAGATTTCCCACAGCAGCGCTATTTTTTTTGTAACCTGTTGAATAATCTCATGGCTGCAGATCAGAACAGGAGAACGCTGTCTGCACGTTTGCGCGAATGACTGAAGAACAGAGGCTGTTAATGTTGTTTTTGTGCAGCTATGCAGCCTTAGTACAGGTTTAAACTCACTCCTGTTGGCTACTAGAAAGCTCTAGAGTTAATCTTTAAAATTATTTATATCTATTTTCAATAAAAAAAAATATTGTTATATGAAGCGTGTAACTGTGAAGAATGCAAAAGAAGCCAGACCTAGGCTCTTTAACAAACACCCACATTCCAGGACATGCTTTACTGTCTGCAAAAAACAAATTCAGATCGTTTTGCACGCAAACAACAGACAACCACGTTAATCGAGAAGGGAAGTCGCCACAATTGGCCTCGGATTCGGCATGTGAAGCTGGCTGAATCTCTGCGGTTTCTTCACACACCAGCTGCTACTGTGAGACTGTCTGAAACTGGTCTACAACAGTCTCTGTGCTGGTTGTGATGCCACATCAGCTCTCCATGCCGAGGACATTTGTATCTACGTTGTCTTTCTCCCTCCCTCTTTTTTTGTCAATTGCTTTGTCCTTAGTTTACATTTGCAGCATTAATGTTTGAATTTGGCTCTTATTTTGTAGCCACATACCAGTTAATCCCCAAAAGATCAAACAAAAGTGAACGTACCAGAAATATTACCATTCACTGCTAGATGAAAGTGCATGCATGTATTAGTAGTGAGTACAGTAGGTCATAGCTGAACCAGGGCGATGCTCTGCACTGCAATGGACATTAAAATGCAGAGTTTAAGTAATTAGGTTAACACTCACTTGAGTTATCAAACCATGGCTTAGCTGAATCTAAGTGGTACTTAAAACCTGATGCCCCATGCGTCATTTGGTTGTGAAATTTTGTTCAGTTAAAATATAGTCTAGAGCTGACAGATGCATACAGATACAGACGTACTTGTTGTTAGATATGCCAGTAGAAAAAACATATTTTTTACAGAACATAATGCCTGGGCCAAATTCATCTTTAATTTTTAATGTGTGTTTATTACACTCAGCTGTTAACACTGGCAGGCGGTGGCCGCCTACTAGGTTAAAGTGTGAATCACAAAATCAGAAACAGAAATGATTTAAGAGGAACTGGATCCTCATGTATGTATTGATAACATGATATCAATCATATCTCAGTTGTCTATATCAATATCTCATGTCACCATGGCTCATACTAAACTACTACTAAATTATCTTCACCTTATTTCCTTTTTCTTCTTCTGTAATGAGTTTTAGGTATACAGACCATTTTTTCTTTTTTTTTCGTGTGTTGTGAGCTATTGCCAAAAAATAAATATGATTGATGGGTCAAGAGTCATGTAAGAGAGGCTCTGCTAAGACATGTGAACCAGAAAGCAGCAAAAGATGAGATACTGCCTGTGAATTAAATGTATTAATTCTGTTCTGTTCTGTCATGTTTAGTTAAATGGTCATTGTTTTAGTATATACAGTATTCAGCATTTTTTTCTCCATTCAATAAAATTATGTTTCTGACCAAATCAAAGAACAATACCTCATACTGATGATCCATTGATGAATCGATAATCAAAATAATTAGTCAATGCAGCTCTAAGAGATACAGTGCAAGTTCGTATCAGTTGATGAGAGGGAGCAAACGTTTTAGTTTCACAACCCACATCACAGCCAGGTTCACTGACAGACACTATCTGGTTTCTCTTTCCGTCTCTCACTTTTAGCATCTCACGTTTATCACACTGTCTTCTCTTTGGCTTCTTTCACTTTCTTTTGCTTGCGTAGCTGTCACTCCTGCAAACAGCAGGCGAAGTCACCTGGGATGTGACAGACAAGATGCCCGAGGAGAGAAAAAAAAAGTCATTCACATGTTGGTCTTGATTGTTCGCGAGTAGTCGTGGTCTCAGGTTTAACCGCACAGCATGAAGTGTTGGGTCCAACATCAGCCCTGTGTTCTTGGGCAAACATCAGTATATTTATTTTGATGTTGAAAGTCTGGATGAGAGTCAGCTCCATGCAAGAGCAGACAGGACTGATTATTATCATTAAATTATCTCAGAATTCCATTCATTTCAACAGCTGTTGACACACAGTGACTTCCTGATTTTTTTTTTTTAATACCCTCTAGACTTTTAAGATGTTGCTACAGTTCACTGACAAAAAACAGCCTCCATCTTGGCAGGGAGAGACAGTTTAGTCCTGCCATTTACCTGCGTCAATTATGTAATGAAATGTTGTTCCAGTTATTGATGGCAACATTAACTTAACAAGCGCGTGACTTTATTTTCCATACAATACACTGGGAATGCTTTAGAAAATGATTTTGAAATGAATGAATGGTGAAATACAGAATGGGTGTTAGTGAAGAATGGAAGGTAAAACATGTGGTAGGAAATAGTAGTGTTTGTGGTTTCTCCAGGTGAGCTAGGCTGTGGTCTGTAGAACCACTACTGTTGTTACAGCAGAGTGCATCATTTGTTGATGCATCACGATCATGACTTGTTACGTGTTAGTTCAGGTGAACTTGGATTCCTGTGAAGACGTGATATGTTCCTCCATGTCTCATAACTATTCCGGCCCGTGTCAGGAAGTTATACTCAGAATAGAGTCTCTGCACGCAGTACATTTGGTATAATGTCATTTAAAGCGGCCGTGCGTTTGTTTGCGGGTTTACAGGTCACACCCTGAACAGGACATTTGTGCTGCTCCTCCTTCTCCCTACACTTGTTGAGGAATCAGTTGGCTCTCCTCTTCTACAAGCAAAGCCTTGTTGTCAAGAAAAGCAGTTGGTACAGTTTCCTGTTGTTATAACAGCTGTTGGAAGTTGTGTGCGTGCGAGTGTGTGTGTCTTTTCTGGCACTTAGAGCAGGACCTTCTGTAGCCTCTGCAAACAGACATAACATAGAATCCTATGTAGAATTTCTTGGAGGACGATGTAAGTTTTGGGATCATAATACCCAGGAACCAGCTAATGCTAGCATGTCGTCGTTAGCAACTCGAGCAAAAACAAACACAAACACAACAATCAGTCAACAAACAGTATTCAACATTCAGTCAAAAATGATAATTGGTTCATTTTCATGCTCAATCAATATGCCATAGAGTCAGACTCAATGAGCACAATCAGAATTCAGTTCTCAGTGGTACCCAACGTAAACCCACTTGTCGCTACTCATTGCCACTAATAGGGGAGAGGGCCGCAGGAGTCTGTGAGGCAGGGTCACGGGACACTCCGTAAAAGTGTGTGTAAATCTGCGCAAAACAAGACAGAGATCAAAGAGTGTAATGTGCACAGAGAGCACCGTTTCTTTCTGCATGAATGGTGACCTGGAAGCTGTTTCCTCTTGGGAGCGACTCTCTGGTTTCACTGAATTTCTCCGAAGGCTTATACCCTCCAGGTTTACGAGGCAGTGGGCTGCAAAACAGCGGAAAGCTCTGGACGCTTTCAGCTACATCACACATTAAAGGTCACCCTTGTGTGTGTGTGTGTGTGTGTGTGTGTGTGTGTGTGCAGGCCACGGGGTCATGTGTTTCCATAAAGCCTGGAGCATTTAAATCTATTACATTTTCTAGATGCTAATCACTTTCACCTTGTCCAATGGTGAACTAAACTGATGTTATCGATCTGGTGGCTGATGGACCTGAAGCAAGAGCAAGAGGACTAATGCAGCCATGCATACTCTCTCTCTGACTTCGGCAGCTGTAGGTCTATCAGGTATTTTAGTATTCAGTGTCTTCAGCTATCTCCTGGCTGCAGGTATATGGGTCAGGGCGAGCTTTGAATTCTTATGTGTCTCTCCCCTCGATGACTCTCTCTCCTTTTTCTCTCACCAGTGCACTGTTCTCCTCATCGCTGGCTCACACATGAGAAGGTGTAATGTTAAGACGTAGCACAAGTAAAGATACAGAGGTGAAGGGCAGTGGCATGCTAACCACAGGCTGTGTATTTGCAGTCAGTCTAAATAATGCGTTCTTTGAATTCAGTGTGGAAGATATTTAATGTCACTAACCTGAAACATTGATTCATGCTTCAGTCTTCATTGTTTGGTATCATAATAATGGATAATGGCTGCCGCAAAGGGTTATTTCAATGATCAGTGAATCTGTCATTCATTTTCTTTCTTAATTAATTAGTTGTTTGGTCTAAAAAATGTCAGAAAATGTTGAAACTGTTTTCTTAACCACACAAAGATATTCAGTTTACTGTCAGAGAGGACTAAAGGAAAAAAGGTCATGGAGCTGAAGATTTTTTTCTTAAAAACTGACTCAAAGCGATGGATCAATTCTCAAAAGTGTTGGGAATTAATTTAATAATCGATTAGTCGACTAATTGTTGCAGCTTTAGTGGAAACCTCAGCTTTGTTTGCTAATTTAGAATAAAAATGACAACATCGTTTCGCTGTGTATGAACTGTTTGGAGTGTGACGGTAAAAGTTTCACAGAGGACAGGCGGAATGAATCGTGGCTCTGCTGCTTCTGTGCTTTGAGGCTGAGGTTGGTCTGATTGGCAGTGTTCACTTTGACACACTGCAGTCCTCACACACACCTCGAGGATTTGGCCTCAGAAGGAAGCTGTAGGCACGATGACGACTGGAGGTCTGACGGAGCCGTGCATCAATGTGTAGGATATGACCCACATCAAAGTGAATATACACGAAGACTCATTTGAAAGAGAGAATCAGCGCGTGTATTCATCATGCTCTTTGATGTGATTATAAAACTTGCAGTTTGCCCTGAAGAGTATTCAATACATTATGTAGATGTCCCTCTTTGACTGGAATGTGACTGATGGAAGTGGAAACTTGTAGGACAGTTAAGAAATCTGTGACCTACATGAACACTCTGATAAAGTTTGTTGATAAAGATTGACAGAAATGACGTCACATTTTCAACAACAGAGACAAGATACATACACAAATAATACGAACAGCAACTTTACTGGAATTTGTAGCCTTTGTACGAAGAAATGTCTGCAGGAGACTTCATGTTTGCTAGCATGTAGTTGTCCGGCAACCCTGGAAAAGTTACCAGCTGATCACCGGGCTGACATATACGGACAAACAGCCATTCACACCTACAGAAAGTTTAGAGTCACTGATTAACCTATAAAAGTGGAGTGTGTGAGGAGGCCAGAGTACCCAACTCCACACAGAAAGGCCCTCAAACCATGAACCTCCTTGCAGAGAAGCGTGCCAGTGGGATATTTATGTGTGTGCGTACATGTGTGTTCTTCCGTCTTCTTGACAACCGTTTATTTGTATATTTCTGGGAACATATGGAAGTGCAGTGTCCTGTCACTAAACAAGCGAACAGCGCTTAGCTCCAGGGCTCTTGATGTGTGTCTCTCTGGCGTCAGCGGACATCGGGGACATCAGCTATAGCTATGAAGTCGGAATTCTGGAATCGAATATAAGAGGGCTAGCGTAAACTTGTCTGTAGCAGTCAGTGTGTTTATTTAAAGTCTATTGATCTGATTAGAATCAGTAAATGTGCTTTGTCATGGTGACTGTTTAAACTGTTGATTGTTGTAACTGTAACACAGTATTGACACGAATACCTTCAGGCAGTGTCGTGCATTCATTATGAACCCAAAGTCCTCAAATTTACATTTTTGTCTCTCAAATAAACAATTATCGGTTTTCTTTGTGTGAGAAATGATTAACTGAGAAGGCATGTTAGTCAGGATTTTGACGCGTCACTGTCTGAGGGCAGCGCTCAGACGAGTCACTCATACCGAGAAACAGTTCCTAGATCCAAGCCTTATTTTTCATGACCTAGAACTGACCACAAACCACACTAAATGTTTCTGTGTGCCAGTTTACAAATCATCGAAACCAAAACCACATCAAGTTTGCTTAACATTTCAGATATTAAAATACACTGAAGAAATGTTTCACAATGGTGAAGTTTGAATCAGGCCTGTCGATGATCAGACTGAGGCCGCTATATTGCGCTCATACTGTGTAACCTGCCCTCAGCCTGAGCTTGTGATTGAGCCTGCTTTAATTCTCTGCGCTGACACTTGAGAAAGGTCTATTTCTGGCCGCGCGCATCACAAAGATCTGGCACCTATGGGACACCTACCAACTGCTCTCTATTTTAGATTCTCGTCATTTAGCTGACATGCAGTTCTCGATGAAGCCACGCTGTCCAGATAACCATCATCACTCACAGTAAGCAGGTTAAGAGTAACCTCAAAGAAACGTCAGACCTAAAGAGAGACGCAGAAACATTTTCTGTTTCTATTTCTCTGTCTATGATTTCTCCGTCTCTATTTTTGGAGTGCTTCCTCTCAGCCACTGGCCCGGTCCTCTCCGTTACTGCACGTTCTCTTCTTTTATATTTCTCATTTGTCTTTCCCAAAGTGCCACTCAGCATGTTGTGTTTCACGCTGCAGCGATTATAGATTTTAATGGTACGATCATAGTCTAAGGTTTCGAGATAGGGCGGCTCACAATGAACGAGATGGATAAGAAAAAATACGGGGCATCCTTGTGGCTCAACTGGTATACAAAAGGTCCTTTCGGTGACCCGGTTCTGACTCCGGCCTGTGATCTTTAGCTGTGTGTCGTTACCAGCAAGTCCGAATTAAGTTCATTCAGCCACGTCTCTGTGATGCTACACTCTCCATGCTCCCTCTGTAGCCTGGTTAGCACCGTTAGCTCTTCCATCTTATTAGGGTGTGATACTACATTTCCCATGATAACAGACGGTGCACGCGGTTTGTACATGGCACTACTTTTGCACTGAAACTCTTAATTGAATGCATTGTCATTGATTTTTCCACTCTTAAGCCCACTTACTGAGCTCTGATTGGCTCAGTTGTTTTTTCCAAGTGGGGAAACACCAGGCAGCAACCCCTGTCACTGTAAGTGAAGCCTATGCAGAAGTGCCAAAAATGTCACGCCACTTCACGGCAAAAATAAACCTGTTTACAGGCTTTTGGGCTCTTTTGCTCTCTCTTTACCTGTTCATGACAACTGTACCGAGTCTGAATTTTTAAATAACTCACCTGCTCAAATGATGATAATGGATTCAAGTTTTGAGTTTGAGTTTTGTTGAGCAAAAGTTCTCATCATTTGCTTGTTCGGGCTTCACACGGACTTGATGCTATATTCTCAATCTCTATTTGATATCGTAACCCGAATGATTTTTGTTTTTATTTTACTCTGACATTTTATAGACTAAGTGATTAATCTGCAACAGGAAAAATGAATCCACCACCACATCCACACTGTTGTTTCCCCCTTTTTGAACTCTTTGATTGGTCGCGAGTCTGTGAGAGTGTGTGACAGAGGACACCAGAAATAGCTGCGTAATGTCTTCCATTCCGTTTTCTTTATTATATGTCTCCTGTCTCTGATCTTAATCAAACTCGCTCTGCTCTTTCTCTTTCCCCGTGTTAACCTTTGGTATCTTTCCTTTTATTGTTTCCTGTCATTGTCTTGTTCGTTAGTGATGATCAGACGTAGAGCGAGAGATACGGGCTGCTGCACGACAGCCTGGAGGGTGAGCTGAATCTGATATTTGTGTTACATGTTTGTTGACGTTGGTGTATTTGTTTTTGTGTCACAGGCGCTGCTGCCCCGGAGCGAAGCCAGAAGACAGAAGACAACTTCGTTCTGTTTTTTTTTAGCTACGGGGGACGGGCAGAGAGAGGAGAAAGATGCCCAAACCGGTTAGTACCCAACTTACTGCAGAATACTGGCAGAGTTACAGCACCATCCCTGTATACCTCATGCAGAGAGTCACTTACCTGCACTGTTGTCCTTAAAGATTTTTTTGCTGCATTCCTCAGTATCAGATTGCAGAATTTCAGGGGAGTTGTTGCCGTAAATTTACAGTTACAGGATTCCCTGTTACAGAGAAGTATTGCTGGTGAGCTTGCTACAGTCTCTGCAGCATCTGTGGGAGATTAGAGCTTTGTGATCATGTTAACGCTGGGAGACACAAGGGGGGTTGTCAGCTTTCTGCAGACCAGAGTTTGCAGAGAGTTGACAACATGAAGTCGGCTTTTTACCACCGCTCTTTACTGATCTGAGCTCAGATCATCGGTTTAGTTCAAACTGCTACAATAAGTGTCGAGCAAAACAAACAATGCTCGATGTTTTTTTCCCTTGTTGAATAGTACTCAGGAGGTTAAAGTTTGGCTTTGAAGAGAGGTCAACTGCAAGTGCAGGATGGGTTTCATGCTCTGATAAGAAATAGGTTAGAAACACAGAGAAATGAGCCATTGTGCAGCCTGGCGTACCTGCTATATCTGTTTTTTAAGAGAGCCCTGAGTCTGACACCAGCTCTGCCAGTCAGAAATAATGTGTTTCAGGAGTGCGCCCAGAGTTTTGGGAAAAGACGCACACACACTCACACAGTCAGTGACTCTGTGGATATGTCCTGTCTATTGAAAAGAGCAAACACAAAGAGGGCTTTCTCTCCTCTATTTTTGGACTGAAGGACAGTGGGAGCTTTCATGTTGCTCTGACACAAACGCACACAGGCTGAGTTTGCGTTACAGCCTAAATAACAGGATTATGGTCGTTGTGCTTCATGATGTGATTAATAAATTGATGATTGTACTTAGCTGTGTAGGTGGTGCATGAAAAGGTGGAAAACATCTGCATTCAGAATTATTACAACCAGCCACACCAACAAGGATTATTGGGATTAATATCTGTTTCAATCGATAGAAAAAGTCTATTTGAACAGCCTCACTTTCAATATTTAAGCAACTCAGCCCCTGCCTGTAAACCTACACCAAATTCAAAAAGTCACATCAGCTAAAAATAGAGTGATAAAACTACAGCAGGCTTGTAGTTGCAGAGTGTTTACAATCCTGCCGCCCGTACGTGCTGGTTGCTTACACAGTTATCTACAGCCAGCCAGCGATTGTACAGAGCCCCCTGGTCCATCAATCTCAGTAATGGGGAATTAGGCTAGGCCCAGTTCCTGGAAAGAGACCAGGGACATGTGATTGAAAAAGTAGTGAGGGGATGATGGGAGCTGAAGTGAGAGAGAAGGTCACAGGGATTGAGAGAGGAAGAAGAGAAAAGGCAGAGCGACAGACAATATCAATATGACAGACAGACACACAAAGACTGCATGAAACAGATGTTGTGTTTAGCGCAGTTTGAGCTTGCATCATAAATCAATGTTGTAAGATGTTGACCAGAAAAGGAGCGTAGGTTGGACCATCAACTGAAGTTCAAACATTTAAGTCATTCAAACTGGTGTTACCATGAGAACATCACATTTACATTTTGTAAATTTAGCTACAGAGAAGTCTCTGAATTGAATCAGGGGGAACAGCTGGGGAAAGGATGTGCAGCGCGATGAGAGGCAGAGCCCTTGTGGACAGAAGAGAGTAAGCAAAAGAGAAAGTCTGGTACGGACGAGTGAAGCTCAGATTATCGAAACACACCGTAGGGAATAAAAAAGGGCACACAAAGGGATAAAAGAGGATTTGTGAGAGGACTGAGTGACAGGCACTTTGTTCATATGCAGTCCAGAAAAACGACACCCAGGCCGCCCTCGAGGGGAACTCCCACTCCGGTTACATCGGGCTATACTTTGACATTAAGCCTGGCAGTTGCACGGTAAACACATCAGTCTTTCACTGCTTCATCTGTGCATTCTCTGCCTGTTTCTGCCACGAAAACACCGAAATGTCAAATGGGATTTCAAGCTGAGCTGAGTGGCCCCTAAAGGCACACGTTGTTAATCACAACAAGAAAGGTAGCTTGGCTCCATTAGCTCGTAGCTAATATGGAGGCAACAACATAACAAAGCATGCAGACCTAAAAACACACATGGACAGTTTTGCAGGTAGAGTGAGTAAACCACACACAAAAGCCACTCTGTTTTGTGGAGCCACTTAGAAACAGGCTGTTGTCTCCCAGAATGGCCAGACAGGCTATAAGCTAGTTAGCCTCAGGCAGGCCATTAAAAAGTGAATTTGGTCTGGACCGTAACCCTCCTCAAGGCTGTGTTTTCATGGTGTTTGGTTGTGTACATACACCCCTAACATAACATGGGTGTCCCCTGGTATTCAAGTCTTTCATGGTGTTCAAAGCCGGTGTGTACAAAAGGGGTTCTGTCAGCAGGCCAACCAGAAAGGGAATGCTGGACAAACAGGAGGTGATATAATCAAATTAAGAAGAGGAAATGCTGTGAAACAATCTTATCTTTACCTCACATTTCACCGCGCTGTTCATGTATTGTTAATAATATGCATTGGACACGCAGGGCTGCTTCAGAGACGTGGCCAAACGGGATATTTTCTATCCTAATTTTATTAACCGCCTTTGACTGGAAACAAGAGCGTTGACTTTCACCCTCTTCAGTCCTGAAGGCAAAGGTATTAATGTAGCAGTTGGATCGTATATGTTTCAGAGAGTCATGTGAGTGACCGGTGAGGAAAATTCTGCACGACTGAACACAACACAAATGTTTCCCGTCTTTATTTTAACCCTCCTGCAGTTTTACTTAACAGCAGCAGGAAACCTTGTTCTCTAGGGAGAGGTCAAATAAGAGGGTGAGGTAATGAGCAACACCTTTGAAACTGATACAGATTAATTATCGGGCTCAACGGCACGTTACGCTTTAATAGACACACAAGGGTTCTGAACACAAGTAGAATTACAGTCATTGTCCATTTTTTCCCAAGGTCTGAAGGACTGAAAGGCGTTCATTATTTGGTTTAGAGCAGGATCAAGACAGTTTCACCAACAGGGGTTGACATTAGGTCTTCATCAAGGTCATGAGGAATGGATAGTGTTGTGGCTCCTGCAAAGTGTTTTATATATATTATAAGCAGTGAATTCTTCTGTTTGTTTTATCATTGAGGGTGTACCAGTAAAGTTGGCCACGGACCAACAACTCAACACCAGACAGTCTGATAACAGACCCTTTTCACAGCAGCCATTTTGACATGAAATAGTAGGTAAACAGAGATGTTACACATGATACTAATTAATCATTCCACTCAGGTCAAACAGAGTCAGGGTGCTGCTGTGGTGCGAGTTGGCTCACTGCAGTAAAGAAGAGTTTGAAGAAAGATATAATATATTATAATATAATATTGCTTTGTCCATTTGACAGTGTTCAAATTTTCACGATGAATTATTTCCAACAAATTTAGAGCTCAGCATGTTAAGGAAGCGCTGAAAGCGCTTGAAAGAAACTAGTTTTTTTTTTTTGGACTCCTTAAAAGGTAAAAGTGTTTTAGCTTGTTAAGGTGACCTTCATGGCGAGAAGTGAGTAAAAGTAGATAAGGGCACACACCAAAGGTCAGTTTCTGCTCTAGTGTCGGAGTCCCACTGGGATGTCAAGTCGGCCACAATGCTGTTTTGGTCCATTCTCCACGTGACTTCGAACCCCACCAGGAGCTTTTCCACCCCAGACTTTGTTAACTTGCTCATATTTGGTCATCTTTCCTGGCTTATATGCTATGTAGTTTTCACCGGGTGTTTTATTTTGAAAATGGACCAGATCCTCTATGCTATTTGTGTGTCTGACTTCCTGTCAGCTCAAGCTGCTCTGTGCTGACTTGGGATGCTCGCGGCATCCGTCAAAAATAGAACAGCCGTTTATTCTTGGAAGAGAAGAGGGAGACCCTTGTCGGGGACGCATCTGAAACGGACGCCGGCTCTTCTGGTGGGGTTTGAAACATAGACTGGGATGCCACAATTAGCTCCAAGATTGCGTCACATCCATCCATCCCTGGTTGAATTTGGCTGTAAGGTGTTGCAGTACACATGAAATGTAAGAAAGTTTAATAGATGAGTTCAAACTGACCTGGTGCGCATGTTGGATTGGATTGTCACTTTCTGATGAGCAGTTGGCACCTTGCATGGCAGCCAATGCGTGAATGAATGTGTGACATGTAGTGTAAAAGCGCCTTGAGTGGTTGGCCGATTAGAAAGGCAAGTACAGTCCATTTAGCGTTTCCTTTTTAACTTGGTGATTATGTACGTTTATATTCCATTATTCAGATGTGACAGCTCTTTTATAGAATGAAGGTTAAAGGTGAGACGGAAATTTTTACTACACCCAGCCAAGATTGCCAGGTGTGTCCTTTCATACTGATATCAATAATAATTACTGTTAGGTTAACGTAAAGGAATGCAGGTCTGAGAATCCTTCAGTTGGAAGCAGACTAACCCCTTCAGAGTTGCAGCAATGCCTTAGAGAGAGTCTGCGAACAAAGAAAGGGAGAATGAAGTGAAGAGCAAACAACCCTGGGGAGGTTAGATGGTGCTGGAGCATCCTTTCAAAGATGTATTGATTTCCTATATGTTTTGCCCTGTATGTGTTTCCCCAACAGCATTGTGAGAGTGTGTGTGTGTGAATACAGATCTGTGTGTGTTTGCATTTGTATGAATAAAGGTTCTGTGCATGTGTTAATCTATCTTTTATTTTTTATATCTGAGCATGTTCAGGAGCTTACATTTTTCTGTGTGTGTGTGTGTGTGTCTGTGTGTGTGTGAGCGTGCATCAGGCCTGATAATCCGGGGCGTGAGATGTAGTGGGACATCGTACATTATTGATTTATCGCTGCGTTTTGCACATGTTGCCCCTCCTGGTGATGGTGTCCCTGGGGGCTGGTGAAGGGGGATATGGGGGGGGGGCAGAAGCCTGCACTGGAGGCTTTAAATATTTCAGAGGGCCATTTTCATTTATATAATGGGAATTATCCAAGTCACTAAATCTAATTAGAGGGAGGGTGTGAAGTTCACCACTCCTCCCTCCTCCACCTCTCCATAACCTTGGCTACATTCACTCTCTGCTTTATTGGAATGTACTAAAAACGCATCAGGGAAAAAAAAAACCATGAACTTTTAAAGCTCCTCACAGATGATTTATAGCATCATGATGTACAGAAATAAACCATGTGGCCAAAAGTATGTGGACAGCCCTGTGAATTTGTTTGGGATGTTTTTGCCCTGTAGTTCCATATTATATCACTTTCAGAACTATCACTATCAGAAGGTAGAGTGTGCACCCCACAAAGGCTCGGTCCTCGCCGCAGCAGGCCCATCTCTCTCTCTCCTCACTCTCCTGTCACTCTTCAGCTTTCTCTGTCCAATAAAGCGTGACACAAGAGGAAGCCAAAACATAGCACAGCCCACTCGAATACTTCATTCACCCAATATAACGACTGATGAATGCAATGAAATGACATTTCATGCGTTGTCAACCAATTGCTAGTTGACATTGCTGGACAGCTGTGTCTTCTTTTACTCTGTGCAGTAATGTGACTCGCAGTGCATTCTGTTTTCAGCAGAAGCATTTTCTACATTATATCGAAGGAAAAAATGTTTTTTTTATCAGCATATGTCAGATGGCATTTAAGCCAACAAGACATAAGAAGCATGTGGGTTCTGTTTCCATGCTGCTTCGTGAAGTACACCCAATATTCATGTTTTTTTTTGTGCCGCTCATGACTTTATTTTTCTCCATAGCTGAAGGCAAAGCTGTGTCTGCCATGCTAACTCCTCCTCCTACAATCCAAATCAGCCCACAGATCTCTGTGTAATGGGTGTGTGTGTGTGTGTGTGGTGCTGATGGATGGATGAATCTTCTGTCATGCGTCCTTGATAGCTCTCTTTGAGTCAAGCAGCAGTTACGAACAAGCTAAAAAAAACAAAAAACGTGATAAATGCTAAGGACATTAGAGTGGAAGAGTGGAGCGGAAAAGTGGCTTTGGAGGAGGAGGAAAAATCCGAGTGGAAAAAGAGGAGAGGCGAAGAGAGAAAGAGAGGTAGAGGACACATAAAGGAGCGGAGGTGACGAAAAGAAGCGCGCCGGAGAGGAAGTGTAAAGTAGAAGAGTGGAACGAGCAGATGGCGATGGAAAACAGAGAAGAGAAAAGGTGAAGAAGGCAGCGTGGCACTGGTGGCCTTCAAAGCCTCTGTTAACCAGCTTAGCTACCAACAGCTTTTAATTATGCCTGTCTGAGTCTCTCTCACACACAAACACAGTCAACAGGTGGGCTGCATTGCGTGGGCGGCCTCTGCCTGTATACACTAGCCTACTATTTAGCTGTCATTACTTGTTATGAATAACAGGGAGGCATGGGCGGGCGCTGGTAAACACAGCCAGCAAAACGGAGACAAACACGCACGCTTCATTTTCCCCAGAGCCTTGTGAACAAAGAATTGGCTAGATGCTCTGTTCGAAAGGTTAAACAGCACAACGGTGTAATTATAACAACTTAAATCCAAATACATCCTCCATTCTCCTCAACATGGATAAAGTATGTCTGCTCTCTGTTGATTATGGAAGCTGCACAGTAGGTTAATGCTGTGTCACAGACCTGGTGTTTGTTTTAGCGACTTTCTTAAGTTTGCGGACCAATGAACGGTGCTTACTGGATCTCGCTCCACCTCTGCTTATGGATTTTTAGCATTAGGCCGCACTCTGACCAAATCAGGCGTGGGTGGCAGCGAATTGCCACAGGGTTCTGTGGTGGTGTGTGGGTTTATGCTGACGGTGACTGCTATTAACCAATCAGGGAATAGTTTTTTATTTAGCTAATTTACTGTTTTTCTCAATACCAGCGCTCCCTTGCCCTCAATCATTGTCTATGTGGCTCAACGTCTCTTTTAAATCTTCAGGACGTTTTTTTTTTTTTGTGTGTTCCTATTTTGCAACGTTGACTGCTAGCCAGACACAGATTTAGAAGCTGGTACATGAACTGAACCAAGCCAGAACAAAACAGGTAGAGTTTTAGATTTTAGTCCATCAATCCACCTGGATCGCCTCAGCTTTAGCCTCACATATCAGGCGGACTGTGGATGGTTTGCCCGATCTGAGCGTCTGATTGGCTGCCACAAGATGACATCAGGTTTGTTTTTCTCCAAAAGTTGAATCTGACTCCATTTCCCTCAAACAGGCCTTAGTGTAACATGCTGTGTGGTAGTACTAGTAGTCTTGTTTTGGATTTGTTGCATGCTTTGATGTGTGAGTAAGCAACCTGATTTCATCCAAATATTTATCAGAGTTTTCCCAGTCATGCTGCTGAACCTAACTCTGAGCAGTGTGTGTGAGGTTACCCCTCTGCTGCCGCTTCAGAAGATCTGCTGTCGCTCTGCAAACCTGAGCTGAATCAGAAAATGAACTTCTTAGCCGCATTCACTCAATTCACGAATGACTTTGGTGTGCAGGACAAGTTCAGGAGTCCTGGAAACCTTCCAACCTCAACTTGACCTGACGCTCGCACTGTTTTATCAAGCCGAGCAGAATTTAAGAGGGAAAATGTATTTCTCAGAAAACACTTTTCCCCTTTAATTATAAACACACTTTGCTCTGGATCTGCCAGGCCCCATGTACCACCGCTGTGGCAGCGTAGCTGATATATTTCTGCTTGTGGCCTGCATTTCTTTTTTTTTCTCTCTCTGTCTTGGCAGCGTGTATAGTAGTGGTGTAGTAGCAGTTGCACAAACGGTAGAAGCGCTCATGAAGGTAGCATAAGCAGAGGCAACAACCTCTGACACATGAGCGAAAGGGGTTTCAGAGAGGACTGTGGTCATCACTCTGTGGCTCAGACCGTCTCCTTTATCTGCTAACGTTATGTTGCTATCAGCTAGAACATGTTTCCCTCTGTCTGTATCTGTGTCTTCACACACACACACACACACACACACACAACCATTTCATAGATTTACATTTGTTTCATGTCACGTCACCCTAACCATAACCACTGACCCCAAAATCAGCCCAATCGGTCAGTGAACTGGACTGAAGTGTCTCTGAAGGTAGCCTCAGTCAGACGCCTCCACCCCCCCCCCCTGCTGTGTCTGCAGGCACAAAGACTCAAACACACACATGCACACTTGGAACAATTCCCCTCACAGACAATAGCAGACTGTATGAGAGGAGCGTTTCTTACTGCACTGCACAAAGGAAGCTGATGTTATTCACCTCTGCACACAGAACGGCAGAGTGTTTTTCCTTCCTCCCCTCCATCCGTAATAAAAAGCAACTCTAGTTTTTAGTCTTGATTTATTCCAAACAATATAATGTATAGTCGGGATACTATAATGCTATGTGCTATCAGCATAAATACCTTAAAATGTGACATTTGGCTGCTTGTCACTGTTAATTAAACATATTTTCAACAGCTGGCTGGCTCTGGTATATGATAATGGCTTTTTTCCACGGTTTTCTCGACTGAAGAAGTGTCACATTTTAGTTCCAAGTGCAGACATGAAGGTGAACTGAAAGGGTAATGTTAATAACTTACAAACAGGAAGGAAAACACAATAACAAAAGGGCGACAGCAGGCAAACAGAAGGAATCAAACAGAAGTCCAAAACTGAGCAAGAGCACAGGGAGAAGCACAGAACACAGATGACCAGCCACATAAAGACTAAATACACTGAGGGCAAGATGATGAAACACAAGTGAAATGAATCAGAATGGAACTGGTCATCAAAACTGGCGGGAAACGCAGCAAGGGTACACAAAACCATGCTAAAAAGAGTAACCAATGAACCAAAATGAAAACAACTGTAAGATTCATTGTTTGATTCATAGATCCCAGGTGGGGTCAGGCCTCTCCAGGTCACCCCGTGTTATGTCCCACACCCATGAGTCTTTGCAGAAAATGACTTTAAAATCAACCACAAGGGCGTTGCTATGGAAACCTTATCAGCCTGAGCACAGAGACACATGCCATGCAACGGCATGTCTGCAGAAAAATGCCTGTGTGTGCGCGCATATTGTGCATTCATGTAAAGTCAGCATATGGCCGCACTCCCATACGTACACACAGATGTCTGTCTTGCTGTCACACACATACACACACACACACACACACACACACACACACACACCCCAACACCATATGGTTATGTTCCCTTACTTCCCAGCATCTAGAGTAGACAGTAGACATTTTTTTCACAGAGGCCATTTTGACAAGAAATAGTAGGGTCCACACAGGTGTTACCAGTGTTGCTAATAGGTTGAGTTCCATTCAAAGGTCTATTCATCACTTAGTTGATTTACGATATTTGGCTACCATTTTAATAATGGATTCATTTTAAAGTCATCTATCAAACAGATAAACATCGCTTACTCTGGCTGCAGGATATTGTTCAAATGTGTGTGTGTGTGTACAGAGGGTATGGTTAGGTTGGGGGTAGAATGTCTTTTGTCTGCACAACATGGTGTGTGTGTGTGTGTGTGTGTGTGTGTGTGTGTGTGTGTGTGTGTGTGTGTGTGTGTGTGTGTGTGTGTGTGTGTGTGTGTGTGAACAGAGGGTATGGTTGGGGGAAGAGTGCCTCTGTGTGTGTGAGTGTGTGTGTGTGTGTGTGTGGTCTTTGTGTATACTTTTCAGGTCAGTTGAGCTGTCTATGAGTCTGCTGCTTTCTTATGATCGATGCACTCTGTTCACCTCAGGCGTTATATCTGTCTTTGTCTCTCTCTCCCTCCGTTTCTCTCTCTCTCTCTCACACACACACACACACACACACACACACCCTATAGAATACAGGTTACAACTTTTACTGCCCCCCATCTCTCTTTCTCTCTCTCTCTCTCTCTCTCTCTCTCTCTCTCTCTCTCTGTCTCAGGGTTACTCGAGGACAGTATCAGTTGGTTTCACTGCAGCTGGCTTTGCCTACCGCAGTACAGAACAGTCTAATGTATTACACCTCCAATGGGACAGGAATACACACACATGCACACTGACACACCAGCACGCAGACAAATGTATGATTGCATACTTTGGATTGGATTACTGTGAGACACTGGGTCGGTTTCCATTAGACCGATGAGCTCAATGATTTTTAATGCTGCAACATAATAGACGCGCAAACACACACACTCGCACAGTAACACCAGTGTCGATGTGGCAGCAGTCCTGGGTAAAGTTTGTAGTTGCCCATATTTGGCTGTGAAAGTCACACCTGACTCCATCCAAGTCCCCGAATCCATTTCTACACCGGCTCTCTTTTTCACACTGTTTTCTTATTTGTGCGGCAGAGCAGCTCCTCTGCAGCTCACTGCTGCCTTCCCAGTGTCAATGAAATGTTTATTTATCACGCCATCATGAATGATTCAGCACCGTGCGCATCATGCGCCTGTAGCTGAGTTTATTTCACAAAGGATAAAAGGATCATTTAAACGTAGAAGTCATGAAGAGCTTAGTCAGTGGTTCTTAGTTTAGAAAACAGTTTCTGTTAAAGCTTCTGAAATATCAGCAGATGGGCTGCATTGAGTCCATCCTGTAGTACTTGTTGGTTCAACCATTCATCCAGTCACTTGTCATTTTACCTCTTCTATTTGGCCGTCATTTAATGAAAATGACCCGGTTCTGTTGTGGTGGATCTGTCTCACTCAGATGGTCTTTGTAGTTGCCATGCATGTCCCGCTCTCTTGTCTCTCATCTCCCAGCTATGATACACAGCTCATTTTTTTTAGATTAAAAATGAATGAACTTTTATCACAGCGGTGTGGTTGCGGTTAGCCTACAGAACAGCTAAGTGGAGTTCCTGATCGTTTTCCCTCATTAGAGCGAAGTGAAAACAACTTCCTCTCTGCTGCTTCCTGGCAGAAGGAGCAGCGTGTACAGCATGTGCCTTACACGGACACACAGGGTGTGTGTGTGTGTGCGTGTTTGTGTGTGTGCGTGTTTGTGCGTGTGCATCTGTGTTCACTAAGGGTGAAGAATATTTATAGAAGTCTGATAGGAGCACACACACACACACACATAACACAACCTGCACATGCTGTCCCACCAGCAGGCAGTCACAGTAGTTCATAGGCTTCACTTCTTTTCAATTTTTTTGTGGTTTGTTTCACACTGTTTTCTTTCATAACCGTCACTTTTTGTGTGAATGTGCAATTTATATTTTCCCTTCTTTTACTTTTTTACTTTTTTTGAGAGTATTTCTTGTCTTATGATCTTTTTATTTGTTTCTTTGTTTGTTTGTGGCAGGACTTCTGAATGAATGAATGAATGAAGGATACATTTGTCCATACTCCTCAATCAGACTAATTCATTGCACAAATACTCGAGGATCCTCTGACAATAGTATGTTTTCAGATACAAGGAATTTGTCTTTATGTTTTTTATAAAGATAAAAATAAAAAGCTGAAAGTACTAGAAGATAATTCAATCTAAAATAATAAAATGAAATTATTAAAATAATTAATAATTTGAAAGATAATTTCTTTAAATTAAAGAACTGTACAGAACAATGTTTACAGTATGCAGGATGTTTAAATGGGATGTAAGAGTCACAATGGCAGCCACGGGCCTTGTTGTTGCCAACTGCAGTCTGGGAAAAACTTTTTTGTGTGTGTGTGTGTGTGTGTGTGTGTGTGTGTGTGTGTGTGTGTGTATATATATTGGCCTTTTTGAGCTTTATTTGATAGAGACAGCTGAAGAGTGACAGGAATGTGTGAGGTTTCGGTCGCAGCCTCCTGCCAGCAGAGGGTCTCTGAAAAGTTTGTCATGAATAGGAGGGGTCATCCACAATCTTGATGAGGGAGCTGATGTTATACCACTTGTGGTCTTGGAGCTTATGTTGAAGCGGAAAGACTCCGCAGTGGGTGATGGGGCCAGGCAAGGCCGGGTTCTTTCTGTCTTCACACTGTGGCCTGTATAACATGTAATATGTCTGTATATATCTGTCTGTGTGTGTGTGTGCTGCATCACTTTTGCGTCCTGCATTCTGATTTTGTAGTTTTTACACTGTAAACATTCAGCGTTTAAAATCTGAGTGTAGAATTTGACAGTGAGAATAATCCCCATTCAGGACTGCAGTTGGGGCTGTGATCATTCAGTGTTTTTGAAATGTAAACTTAATATATGTATATTAAGTTATTTATATGTAATATATAATTTATTGGTGCATTCATTTAGTCTTTCTTTTCTTTTCCTCAGATCAACGTGCGCGTCACCACCATGGACGCTGAGCTGGAGTTTGCCATCCAGCCCAACACGACAGGCAAACAGCTCTTTGACCAGGTAAGACTCATAACGCTCACACAAACATGTTTCTGACGGATTTTATTTGTGAGGTTTCTGCAGCATCTATCACTCGATGGAAGAAGAGAGTCAGAGTTCAACTTCGAATTCAGCGTTTGAAAGTGAACTCTGTGACCTGTTGGAAGAATCACATTGTTTGTTATCCATCAATAATGAAAAGCAATACTGAAAGTGAACGTGTGTGTGTGTGTGTGTGCCAGTGGGTGCTTGGCTGGGTTTGGGTTGGTACTGGTTCTGTCCAAAGATGACACACAAAGTCTCTCTTTGTCTCAACTGGGAGCTTTTAGAGGACAGTGGATGTAAGTGTTGGGTGTATGGTGTGGGTCTGTGTGTGTGAATGTGTCTGGGAAGTAAAAGGGCAGCTTTCAGCATTGTTAGAGCCTCTAAGGTTTGTTGGGATTGGGGTGACGTAGAGGGAAGAAGAGTGAAAGAAAGAATGATCTGTTCTGTCTTTTTGTTGTTGCTCCTTTGTCTGCGATCTGCTTTAATATATGAGATCATATTGCGGAACAGCTTTTAAGGCTGTCTTATTGGACTATCTCGTCAAGTGTTGGTGTAGGCAGCATGTCCGCAGACACTTTATATTTGATAGATTAGTGGAGCATACATTTCAGCAGGCTTTTTAGTTATTTTAATTAATGCTAAAGGTGTGGGTTAGCAGGAGGTAGTAGAATATCAGCCAGTCTTTTGATCTTTTACTGTAAAGGTAGCGGTCTTATCGCCACACGTTACCTAATGCTACTGTTAACTAGCATTAAGGTAATTGTGTAGCTTAAATTCTGATTGAAACCCTTTGCTGTTTGTTAGTCTACGTAAGACAAGTGACACAGATTAGAATTTATTTCTCACCAAACAACGTTCTTACCAAAGCACATTTTTGATATATTGAATTCTTACCTTGCCGGCGTGGTCACTGGGATGGTACCTTTTCATCTGAGGTTACTTGTGTTTCCCATCTTGTCATTTGGCGACGACTGACAGCCATCTCAATCTGCACTTTCTCTGCGTTACCTTTCTGTTTCCTCGGCTTTAGAGGATAACACAAGTTCACCTATACCATGCTTTACGTGTCTGCCTGGATTCAAACAAGGCAGCAAATTATGTTGAACCGGTGTTTGATGAATTGATCATACTACTATCATACTAATAAGCAGTGTTCTTGCTGACTCCTGTAAAACATACGGTAGGCTGAGATCAAACAACATGAGTTAGCTGAATTACAGCTCATTAAATATCTGTGTTGGAAGGGTTTTTGTATTTTTCATTCATTCATTAAGAACAATTTTATTATTTTCTAATAATGAAGACCTTTTAATACTTCAAAGAGCTACGCAAAGTACCCGAAGAACCATTTTGACATGAAATAGGAGGGAAACACAGGTGTTACCAATGTTGTTGCAGTGATACTAAATAAGGTGGGATGGAATCTTAATTAGTAACAGGTTAACGAAGAGGGAAAACCACCAAAAGCACCAGGCCCACTGACTGAACTACAAGAGAATGGAGAGGAGAGCTGACAGGTGTAGAAGTAATGATAGACCTCAGTGCCGGGTGACGCTGTGAAGTTTCACGTGTTCGTCATCAACCAAAAATAGATGTAGATGAAATAGATTCCCCCTTCTTCGAAAAAGAGGGAATGATTCCCAGCAGGCACGTCGGTTCTGTTGAACTTTAGTTGACATATGCCAAAGGAATACATCCCGAGCCGACGAGGACGGCGCGGACGCGGCGCAAACGGGTGAGACGGGATACATTACTAATGCTGAACATGATGCCTCCGTATTCGTATCGAAAACTGATCAGCTTCAGCCAACAATATGTCCCTCAAGTGTGCACGCTGTTTAGTGTGAAAACGGTCACGTCTCCCCGTGACCATTTGACTGCAGTGTGCTGAGGTCACACCGAGTGAATGTTGAGCTCTGTGACAATGAGTCACGCAGGAAGCAGCCTTCAGGTTAAATGCTGCAGATCCACGTGAGTGAAGAGAGGACTCCATTGATAAAGAGGCTGCAGAGCTAAATATAAACACCTATAAGCTCTCTCTCTCTCTCTCTCTCTCTCTCTCTCTCTCTCTCTCTCTCTCTCTCTCTCTCTCTCACACACACACACAGAATGATAGGACGCCTCAGTGCGATAGGAAAGCTTTTTAATCAAGCTGTGTATGTAAGCTCGCCTCTGAACATGAACACTTTGATGCAGCAAAAACTCGCACAAACTTTTAAAGTTGTGTGTGCGCGTGTGTGTGTGAAGTGTTTTCATCTAGCATGAAAGTAAGGAGTCTTCTTCACTCCCTTTTATGTTTCCTTCTTTCCTCTCTTCTACTCATTATTCCTTCTCCCTCATCAGAATCATTTATCCACATTCTGAGGCTTCGCTTCAAAAATCTGCATGCGGAGTCTCAGCATCCGCATAGCTGTCTCTGCATACCGCATTACCAGCCCCACTGGAGGCCCTGCGTGTGTGTGTGTGTATCGTGCGATTGTGCAGTTAACCATTGCAACAACATGTTTTGGAAGGCTTGTTTGTGTTTATGTCTGTGATTATTTGATTATTTGATACACATGAGTATTTAATATGTGTGTGTGTGTGTGTGTGTGTGTGTGTGTGTGTGTGTGTGTGTGTGTGTGTGAGCACGTCTTCCTGTGTCGGAGTGTGAGAGAGACTTAATTATATGGTAGTGAGTGCCAACATATTGACTGTGTAAATCACATTAGACTCTGAGTAAGCGTCCACATCCCCTCAGGGACTGTGTGTGTGTGTGTGCGTGTGTGTGTGTGTGTGTGTCCCTCTTTGTGTAAATGGGACTGTTTGTGAATGACAAAACATGTGGGCATGTGTTTGCGAGAGTACAGAGAGGAGTAAGAAGAGATGGGATAAGAGAGAATGGAAGAAACTGAAGCGTCATTTACTGTGACGTCACAGTTCTAGTGCAGTTTCCTCAGAAGATGGGATCTCCTGCTGTCAGTCTGTTTGAATGTGTGTACAGTTTTTCAGTTGATCACAGATAACCAAGTCTAAATTAAAGCACACACTTGGCAAAAGTAAATGGACAACTTCTCATAATGTCCTCATACAGTAAGTGTACATATTTGTATAGAATAGGAGTGATAAATAAGTAGGGGTTGGAAATCTGACGATTTTAGTTTAAAATCTACTTTTCGGGCAAATCGTTGCGGTCATGGAGTTTAATCTCCTCTTACTGTTTCCAAACTTCACATAACCTCACTGACTAGTGTGTTTGCACTACATGAGTAAATCAATCAAGTGACTGGACCAAGTACTTCACGTAGTTTGTGATTGAGTTGTGCGTACTTACTTAAACTCAGGTTTTAGTCACCATTTTGAAACCTGTGTGATATCTTCGTCATGACTGCAGTGAAATCGATCGTGGTGTGATTTTTCTTTTTGACCAGATTGCCCATCTTTAAAGGGAAATCTTAATTCAGCAGTATCCTGTGATATTTTAGACCACAGTGTTGCAAACGCCAGGCCCAGGAAGAAAGTTTGGAAGTAGTTTGGAAGAATGTGATTGCCCTGCAGAGCTCTGACCTTAACTGCATCCAACACCAACACCTTTGGGATGAACTGGAACACAGACATCAGTGTTGGGCTTCACTGATGCTCAAACGAATCCCTGCAGCCAGAAGAGTGAATGTTCAATGCTCACATATGTTGTGATGTTTGAGTGTCTCTGTACTCACATGCAGGGTCCTGGATGTTTTTTTTCCCTTGTAATTGGTGTAATACTCAGCATCATCTGTGTGTGCATAAAAGCAATGATAAACCTGTCTCTTAAGTTATGACAGACACAGTTTAATCATCGGTATTTCACACTGTCTTGGTGTAATTACTGTCAATAGACAACACCACTGGGATGACGCACAGCCTTTATCTCGTGCCGCAGGTATTGAGCTTTACAACTGCGGTTCCCCCCCCCCCCCCCCCGACTTTCATTCATCATCTCACCACATAAACTCTGTGATTCACAAAAGTTATTTTTATTCATCAAAAATCCAACCAGAAATGTGCAAACCTTGCTGTGTGAGCTTCGTTGGCAGCCTTGTAGCAGCTGAGACTAAAATCATTTGTGTGGTTTCAGGTGGTGAAGACGGTGGGTCTGAGGGAGGTCTGGTTCTTCGGCCTGCAGTACACAGACAGTAAAGGCTACACCACGTGGCTCAAACTCAACAAGAAGGTGAGGGATCCCAAACACAACCAATCAAGGCTTTCCACCCAATAAATCATCATTCTCACAATTTAGTTCTGAAAGTCTGTAAAGAGTAAACCATGCTGAGACTTCATCCTGATAAACAGCCTCAGAAGTCAACTTGTATCGTCTTTAATATTCAACATTTGCTATGTATTTAAGTCTCTTTAATCTTGTTTTAGATTAAGTTTGAGTTTGATTTCCTACTGTAAAAACATGTGAAGGGTAAAAGATGAAATGTTTTGTGTGTGCGCGTGTGTGTGTTCTCTCCAGGTGACGCAGCAGGATGTGAAGAAGGAGAATCCTCTGCAGTTTAAGTTCAGAGCAAAGTTCTTCCCAGAGGATGTTTCTGAGGAACTCATCCAGGAGATCACACAGAAACTCTTTTTCCTGCAGGTACCGTACAGCTGACAGATCACTGAGCAAGGTCGAGTCAAGCGTTAACACAGGTGGCTTACAGCTGTTGTCTTCGTGTGTGAGAGCACGATTTTTGGGACTTAATGAGAGAATTTTGGTATCTGTCTGTTAATTAAAGCCGCCACTAAATTTCATGCTCAGGCTCGTTGTTATTCTTTGATCAGATATTTCCTCATTGAAATCAAAATGCTGCCTGTTGTTGATGTTAGACTGCCATGTATCAGCCATTTAATGTTTTGGAAAGTTGCCTTCTTCTCTTTCTTTTATTCATTTCTGGTTTGTCCTCTGATTGTGTGTCCCTGCAGGTGAAGGAGGCCATCCTGAATGATGAGAACTACTGTCCCCCAGAGACTGCAGTGTTGGTGGCCTCCTACGCCGTCCAGGCCAAGTACGGAGATTACAACAAAGACCTTCACAAGCCTGGCTACCTGGCCTCAGATCGGCTACTGCCACAAAGGTACAGTATATATATAAACAGTATATTATACTAAACTTGAGAGGACCTGTGTTGAAATAAGTGATTCCCTAGCGTCCCTAACTTATGTTCAGACTACAATGGTGAAAAATGGAATGGACTGCACTTGTATGATACCTGACAAATGGCAATGCCTGGCAACACACACACACTGAGTACTGTAGTACTGTTGTATTTATTATATTTTTTGTCCTTTAGAGTCCTAGAGCAACACAAGCTGACAAAGGAGCAGTGGGAGGACAGAATACAGACGTGGCACGAGGAACACAGAAGCATGCTCAGGTACATCTCTGTGTGCGTGTGGTGGTGAGGATTATCATCTCTTAAGACATGTCCGTGTGTATCTGTGTGTTGATCCGGATACTCGGCTGAAACGAGTATCCTGTATGGATAAAGCACTTTTGCCAAGTACGAGTATTATACGAGTAATACGAGTCAATATCTGTGCTCGGATTGAATGAAAATCCTCATGGAGTACCTGACTGTGTCTGCACACACATACAGATGTTTTGTGTTGCTGTGTCCCTCTGCTCACTCACACACAGAACAGCTCTCTGTCTCTCCCTCAGTCACTCAGGTTCGTGGGTCTTTTCCGTTAACATTTTGCGTTTCTTCCGCTTCGGGTTTGTTTTTATTTCAGTTTGTACTTTATTTATTAATCAGTAGAGTTCTGGTAAACGTGGGTTCGTTCAGACGTGGTGCTTGGTAGAAAGTCACTTGCGTCTTTTTTTTTTTTTTTTTTGGCCTTTCCAAGCTTTATTGATAGAGACAGCTGAAAAGTGACTGGGGAGAGAGATGGGGAACTCAACCGACAACCCAACTCAATCCGAGTACAGATACAGATAATTCATATGGTTAACAGATACAGATAATGCTGTACTCGCTCATCCCCAGTGTCTAATGTTGTTTGTACCTGTATGTGTGTGTGTGTGTACAGGGAGGATGCGATGATGGAGTACCTGAAGATAGCTCAGGACCTGGAGATGTACGGTGTCAACTACTTTGAAATTAAAAACAAGAAGGGCACAGAGCTGTGGCTGGGGGTCGATGCCCTAGGACTCAACATCTATGAGCATGAAGACAAGTAACCAGCACACAGACACACACAGATACACAATAGCTACAGACTTGAGGCTACTTAGATTCATTCACGGTGGTTTCATATCTGATCTCAACATATTTGATCTGGCCGCTCTAGTTCAGTCATTTCTATCCTGTGGGTCACAAGATAAAGGTGAGGGGTCACCAGATGAATAACAGTAAGAAAAACTTCAGTTCAGTTTCCCAAAATTCAGTTTTTTCTGACATTACTCAAGTGAGACCAAACAGTTGGGAGTTGCTGCTGTAGCTGATGTGACCAGCGCCCCATCGAAACAGAAAACTGAAAATAAAGAGGAAGAAAGTGAAACCACAAGAGAAGTTACTGTCAATGACTACAGCACCCACTCACATATGGTATTTTAGGAAGATTCCCTGCTGCAGTTGCTCCACTATTTTTTTTTTTCATACTTCAGTCACTGCAATATTATATCATATTTATTAGGAGAAATAAATGTTATATGAATGTGGTTACATGTCAGAATCTGTAAATACGGTTTTGAAATTACAGCCATAAGAGATATGTTTCCCTTAAATGTCATACACACCCATCAGATGCTGCACTTTCCTGCCAATATAAAATATACATTAAAAAAGTGTTAAAACTATCTGAACTGTCTGCTTTCTCACCTCATCAACGACCTTAGATTGCATTGTTTGACAACAGTGCCCTCTTTTGGTGTCAAACAGCACAGCATCAGTTGGTAACCTGAACCCTCCCGACATTTTCAAAGTCCTTTTTATTTTTGATGCTTTGAAAGCATGCACATGTGCTCGTACACGTAAAGTCAGTAATTCATCCGTTTTTTAATCTCATCTCAGGTTGTCACCAAAGATCGGCTTTCCCTGGAGTGAGATCAGAAACATTTCCTTCAGTGACAAGAAGTTTGTCATCAAGCCCATCGACAAGAAAGCTCCAGTAAGTGCGAGCGTGATGTGTGAATGAGGATATATATTTTTGATGTGTTTTTTTTTTTTTAATGCGAACTCGTCTATCGTTTGTATTTCCTCCAGGACTTTGTGTTCTACGCCCCTCGGTTGCGGATCAACAAGCGCATCCTGGCGTTATGTATGGGCAACCATGAGCTGTACATGAGGAGGAGGAAGCCCGACACCATCGAGGTGCAGCAGATGAAGGCTCAGGCCAGAGAGGAGAAGCACCACAAACAGATGGAGAGGTACAGGACTCGCTGCTTCTCCTATCAGTTGGTCTGTAAGCACCATCTGTCATTTATTCCAGGTGGAAGTGATGGTTGACCTGTTTATTGAAGACTCCTGCACTGAAACAAAAGCATACACCCTTACATGTCACACTTCAAAAAGTTGCCTTCTTCTCTGCTGATTTTTTGACTGTAGTTGACATTGTAGTACGAATTGAAATCATCAGTCACTCCAGTGGGTTTCACTTTGTGTGAGAGCATGTAGCTGGCATTCCACTGAGCTGGCTGTTAAAGCAAACTAATAATTTAGTTGCAGTCCTGTGATCGGCTGGTGACTCATCCAGGGCCCTGACCCAGTGTCATCTCTGACCCCCCAACCCTGCAAAGTAGTTCGAGCTGATGGATATGTGGCTGAAACTCACATCAATGGTTGGACTTTCATTTGCCGGCCAATTAAATCACTTTGTGTGTGTAGTGCATTCTGCTCCTGTCATAGGTCAGTTTCTAGCCCTGTACACACACTGTGTGCACTACTTTGTGTTTTGAATGAAGAAACGTTAGCAGATATGTGACGTGGAAGCACGTCGATAAACTCTGTGAGCAGTAGGGGGCAGTGCTGCATTGATAAAATGTGCGTTGCTGCTGTTTCGTTAGAAAACAAACATTTTGACTCTTTTTACTCTGCAGTGTTTGTTTGCCCGTGTCATTCATTTGCAGACTGCAATCATTTCTCTTTGTGTTGAGTGTGTTTGTATAATGGCGGGTCAGGTGTGCGCGTTCTGTTTCATTTGAAGGCATTGAACGTCTCACTTGTCCCTAAACATTTCTTTTTTTGTTTGTTTTGCCTCATAAATACTATCGCACAGACATGTCAGAGGAACTGCATATCCAAAAACCTTTTGCAAACAATAGTACAACATATTGTTTCCCTACATTTAAGTTGGTTTAAAAGCTGTAGCAAACAAACTGTAAGAGACCAGGTAAAGCAGGAAAACAGGTGACATGTTTACAAGAAGACGGCAAACAATTCATTAGGATAAAAGCCTCAATAAGACCAGGTTCAATGTGAACATTCTATGGATTTTCTTGTAGGCTAAGTTTATGATGTATGACTTTAAACGATCAACAGATAAGTCAGTGGTTTGCTGTGTTGTTTCCACAGGGCACAGCTGGAGAACGAGAAGAAGAAGCGCGAGCATGCGGAGAAGGAGAAGGAGCGGATAGAGCGAGAGAAGGACGAGCTGATCGAGAGGCTGAGGCAGATCGAAGAGCAGACGCACAGAGCTCAGAAAGGTGCGACCACGCCGACATCAAGTCAGCACAGCGTGTGCGCCTGCACCTCCATCTTCGTGAGGACCAAATTCAGCCTTAGACCTCAAGAGGGAGCCTTTTTCAAGCTTTTAATCTAGTTCGATTCTCATTGTGGAATAATTCTTGCCTGCTTTTTTCTCTGGCAAAGTTCTCACACAGCTGATTGATGATTATCAGAAAAAATTCTGATGCCAGAAACTACATTCAACAAATTCAAATCATACCCAGCTCTTGTGTGTTCAAGTGTTCATATTGATCTATGTTTTATGCTGGATTATTTTCTCTAAAGTTTTTGAATACTTCATGAGCAACACAAAAAAGTCAAAATGCTAAAAACACTCCTCAGAAACCTGAATAACACCTATGAACAGTTATAACCCCTTTATAACCCTCAATGTCAAACGTTTCCTGAAGTTGAAAGGTGTGTTTAGTCTGTGTTAACAGCTACGTGTTTGTTCGCTGACTAGTTTGATGTAATGATGTAATGATTCTGTGCCATATAAATGACATTTTCAAAATAAGGCTGCGCAGATGAAACAATGAAACATCATTATGTGTTCAGTAGCCTTTCTGTAGCAGCACTGTGTGCAGCTTGTTCATTTATGAAAACAAATAACCGTTTTCTGTGCGCCTAGGATTCTTTTTTCTCTTTTGCTGTGATATTAAAGAACAAATCGTTTTTTTTAGTACTGCCAATGTATCAAAGTTTAAAATTCTGGTATTGACAACTTTAATGTGGCGGCATTTGTGGTAACAAGACGTTCCCGGAAGTGTCTGAAACATTTTTAAAAAATATAGATTTCATCATTTTCTTTATCTCAAAATAACATAGATGTTTAAGGGTGTGCAGGTTGTCTTTCTTTGAGACGGGTTAAATCTGGTACAACTGGACTTGGTTGGAGAGCCTTGGAGATGTTTCACCTTTTAGTTGCTTCATTACAAGATGCGTCACAAGATGGTTCGACAACAAGGAACACAAACAAATCACGTGGAGGCTAAATACCGGGGTTTCCCCGACAGTCTGTCCAAACTGAAGAAGCCTCTTGGATGAGAACTGAAACGCCTTCATGGATCTGCAACCAAGTCCAGCTATCCCACATTTAACTCTCTCTCAAAGAATACACACAGATGTTTATGAGCCGATGATATCATTTAAATGCCAAACAGACAAAAGGTTTTAATAGAATCTCAGCAAAAAAAACGTGGAGCATGACTCACTAATTAGTATCATTTGAATTCTGAAGCACACAATGAAACAGGCACATTTGTCAAAACTTACTTTGGCTCGAGCTCTGTGCCAAAGTAAGCTTTGACACAGAGGGTCTGCAGCTCATTTATTTCCGTGTGTGTGTGTGTGTGTGTGTGTGTGTGTGTAGAGCTGGAGGAGCAGACTCGCAGGGCGCTGGAGTTGGAGCAGGAGAGGAAGCGGGCCAAGGAGGAGGCAGAGCGGCTGGAGAAGGAGAGGCAGGCGGCCGAGGAGGCCAAGGCAGCGCTCGCTCAGCAGGCTGCAGACCAGATGAAGAACCAGGAGCAACTGGTACATGCAGACACGCGTCAACCATAGATCACAGACACCGTTCCCGCCTCTGTCTCCCTCCATTTACTGCTTCACTTCAGTAATAAAAGCTATGTGCTATGTGTGAGCAATGATTGTTTCTTTAATCACTAATACGTGATTGAATTAAATTCTAAGATTCAGATATAACCATCTTTTTATTTCCTTTCATTCTGCTTCTTGTTTAACATTTTTATTTTATACCTTCAAAACGCTTTTGACACTCTGCCTTTATGTTCATTTTTATTACAAATTAAATTACACACATTCATGTAATAAACCAGTGCAAGCAAAACTACCAGTTTATCAAATATAAAAAGTTACTCAACGCCGCACTGACTTTTATTTTCCACAGGCTGCTGAGTTAGCAGAGTTTACCGCCAAAATCGCTCTGCTTGAGGAAGCCAAGAGGAAAAAGGAAGATGAGGCAACGGAATGGCAACACAAAGTAACGTAAACCCTCTCTCTATGTGTGTGTGTGTGTGTGTTGTCTCTCACCTGTGTGTATAGAAGTGGCTGCAGCCTAAAAAGGGATGACACAGACCAAAAGTAATGTCATATAGAAAGGGAAACACAGCAACACCCAAACTGTAATAACCTTGTATGTGGAAGAATCCTCCTTCATTACTGCAACACCAACACACTAAGAAGCCTGATCCACAGTAGCACCACTCATAATACAGAACAATTCGTTTTAGAAGCACTCACAGCAGTGTAGCATTGCCGAAAAGAAAAGTTCACACATCACACAAATAATCAGTATATCATTTTCATCTGATGATCATTTTTAATATTCATCCTGAATGACTCAAACAAAGCTACAATAAATGAAAGATACATCATAAATTGGTCATATGTATTTGTATGTACTTGTTACAGTCTAAAGAAGCTGCTATTAGTTTGATGAATTCCTCTTCGTGCTCCTACACTATAAAGGGGAAGATGAGTTAGGTGGTAAAATAACAGTCTCGTCAATCGAAACTTCTTCTTTCACAGCGCGTCCTGCTTTATTAAAGCTATTCTGTGCACAAGATGTGACGATCGACTTTTCTGTACACGATTTACATTTATTTAAAATATTAAAAGATGCAGCTAGGCATGCATGTCAAACAAAGCCATGTGAGTCAAACCAGAAAAATCTCACATCTCAACCTGAATCATAATGTTAGTGGAGACTGACTAAAAATGGCATAAAGGGGCATCACATTTCCTCAGAGAGTTCTTCAATATATTATTTTAGTGTAGTGTAATATTGAATTGCTGTAATTCCAGTAGTTCCATTCTGATTATACAGTCTAGTTTGTAGAGCCTGATGTCTGTTTCTGTAGAGAGGAAGCAGATTTCGAGGTAAATATAGTACACAGACGGCCTGTCTTTTCAATTAACATAACGCCAGTAACTATTTCCAATTTTAAAAATGTATGTAATTGTTCATGTAATTATATTAAAAAGCTGTGGATCACACAACTAAAACTATAAAACGGTTTCCCGCCTGTGTGTTCTTTACAGGCTCTGTCAGCACAAGACGACCTGGAGAAAACCAGGGAGGAGCTGAAAACGGCCATGATGGCCCCACCGGCGCCAGAACACGACGAGCAGGACGAAACGAACGCCGAGGCAAGCGCCGAGCTGCTCAGCGAGGGCGTGACCAGCCACCGCAGCGAAGAGGAACGCATCACGGAGGCGCAGAAGAACGATCGCGTCAAGAAACAGTTGCAGGTCGAGCAGCAGTGCATAATTCTCTCGGGACTAATTACAAGTCTCAAAAAAGTCCAAAAAGTCCAGTTTGCACAGGAGGGAATATTTAGAACTTTTCCTTAGAATCATTTGTGATTACAGGCCACGCTCATGACGAAATACAGAAATAAAACAACAGATGCAAAGTTTTATACACCATATGTGTTAATATTAATCTAGTGCCCTTTGTTTTACAGAAATCTATCAGATGAAATAATTATTTACGGTGAAATCACATCCCTACCTTCTTAGAGAGTCTACAGGACAACAACAGCTGTGGCTGGCAGATATAACTTGTCGATAAAAAGAAAAATGAGTATCATAAATTTGCAGTAAGTAAATTCAGGCACTTGCTAAAGAGTAGTCCATGAGTTCATGAATAAAACAAAGATTTTTGGTCTGAATATAGATGGAAACGCATCAAGGATAATTTTGCAAAAAAGGAAAAAACAGCTTCATCATTTTCAGTCAGTAAAGGGAAGACGTGCGGAGCCACACGCTGTCTGACTTCAGTGACGCAACTTTTAACATTCCTCAAAACATGCAATCGTAGGAGAAAAAAAATGTAAAAATGTGGCTCAGTTTATTCAGAATTCAGCTGCATTCACATAGACCACACATGTCTAATAAAACTCTGTGACGTGGCTTCAGTTCTTACTGGATTCATTTAAAGACACTGCACTGAAATGATTTGCCCATGAAGCTGCTAGAAATAGGAATGTGGGCAGGTTCTTTGATTCAGTGCACAGAAATGAAACTTCCTTTTCTAGTTGCAAATAATAACGGTGACAGTGTGTTGCAAGTCATAACTTCAATGTAAAGATTTACTAGAAATCCAGATGTTCAACATGAGACATATCTCCGACAAAACAGGCCCCTTTTTCATTCAGTTCAGTTTTATTTATATTGTACCAAATCATAAGAGAAGTTATCTCATGACACTTGCAGTGTAGAGCAGGTGTAGACCATACTCTTTATAATATTATTTATATTATAATATTCCCACCATGACCAAGCCGCGGTGGCAAGGGTTCATTTTCTTTACCTCGAGCAGAACCGAGGTTAATGGTTAAACTTTTTCTTTTTTTTTTCCGATCTCATCTTGGTGCAGTTGAGTCTCGGTCATGAACTGTGATCTAACGTTTTGTTGACTCTCATCGTCTCTCTCTGTGTCGGTTCTCCGTCCAGGCCCTGAGTTCAGAGTTGGCCGAGGCCCGGGATGATACGAAGAAAACCCAGAACGACATGTTGCACGCCGAGAACGTCAGGGCGGGCAGAGACAAATACAAAACCCTGCGTCAGATCCGCCAGGGCAACACCAAGCAGCGTATTGATGAGTTCGAGTCCATGTGAGCCGGGATGAAGGGTGGACACAACGACGAAGAGAGACAGTTAGTCTCGTTGCCATGTCAACGCCTCACTTTCCTTGTAAAGCCCAAAAACCTGCTGCCACCCCAGGAACTCCTGCTTTTTTTTCTACCCCAGGAGAAAAAACGGCTAACGGGCTTTGTAGCTTCAGCCTCGCCAAAGCTCTGCCTAGCAGCGTTTGGCCAATCACACTGCTACCTGCTTTTTAGAGCTCCGCCCCCTCCCACCACCCCAACAAAGCACACGTCTTTTAATCTGTCAGAAAAAGAGCAAGCAGCATATCCTGTCAAACATGGACCTCTCCCTTCTCCAACACTGACAGTTGTAATGCTTGCATGTATAACAATTAAACAACAGGGCCGTCAGACAAAATGACAAAGTGACTGGACAGAATTGGCCGATATCGTGCTTTTACGCAACAAAATAAAATGGCCATTTGTAGCTCGTCGACGTTGCCAGCACGCTTGTCCGTAAAGCTTTAATATCTGTACCTTACTTTCACTTCTTTTGTCATCAGTGCAACAATTTAAATAATTTGTTTAAAAAAAAAAAAAACGCCTTATTCGTCTCATTTCCTTCCTATCTAGTATTACTTTCCTGTTTAGTATTACTTGTCTTTTTGTGTTGGGAAAGTTAATCTGTTCAGTTGTGCTGTCAGTGTCATTGATCTGTTGATGTTGCATCAGCTGTTGTCTCCTTTGAATGGCTGTCAGTTTGCAGATGCTCACTCTGAGAGTTGTGAGCGACACATATGCAAACTACATTTGCTTCTTCTCCATTCTTACTGTGCTGGCATTCTCCATCTATTGAGACATTTGTTCAAATATATATTTTGCCCCACAATAAAGAATGAATTTATATTTCCAACTATGCAACTACGGTATGATCTTAAGAGTCCTGACTGAGGTTAGACGCAGTAGAGCTTGTTTATTTACAGAGGATGCTGCGTCAGCTACGCGTCTGAATGTGGCACGCAGTGGTGTTCGTTATCCATCCTTAAACTATTCACTGATTATTAATGTCGGTGCAGATTTATTTGTCAGAAAGCAAACATTCGTTTTATAAAATACATTTTTAGATTTATCCACAGAACTTCATCTGGTTATGCAGATTTGAATGCAGACAATAGATCTTTTTCACAGCATCCAATAGTAGCTTCAGTGCAGGTCTCTCACCTGTGTTGAAGCTACTATTGTCATGTCAAAATAAAGGTCTATTGTGGTTTAGTATAAAGAAATATTATTTATTTATTAAATGCAAAAAAACAAAAACAATTTTGTATAAAAAATAATTTTGACCAAACACAAAATAAATACATTTTCACATGGGAAAAGCTAAATTTTATAGATATACTGTAAGTTGAAAAGTTGCTGTGTCACTAGTTTATTACAGTAGAGATAGAGACAGAGGTACGTTTATAGTTTTCTTTCATCTGTAACTTTTTAAAACATGCTGCAGAAAAGATGTCTCAACCCAAAATATATAGTGTGCACTATCTCGGGCCAATAAGCCAGCCAATAAGAAACCTCACAACAACACATGAAAGCTTGAGTAGGGCTTTTATTGCTCACTTTTACATGACACACAAAGAACAGTCAACATTTGGCCACAGTTTCCCCAGACTCTAAAAGGTAAAACAGGTTTGTTTCTCAGGCTTTCGTTTTGGGTTTTATTGCCTAAAGCTCAGTTCAGTTCCACGGCCCTGTAGCATAAACGCCTGAAGAGAGCCACTCCAAAAAAAAAAAAGTGTCATAAAATAAACAAGGAAAAAAGATTGCATGGAACACAAATAATGACATGAAGATAAAAGCAAAGGTTGTTCTCTTATGTATTGTTTCTTTTTAGTTTTTCTAAAAATCGATCATGTATTTGGGCTGAACACATCCTGTATATAGAACTCTTTCAAATTAAAGCAATACCATGTGTTAGTATTGCACATCATGCTTTGAGTAGGGATTTTTGAAACACAATTTGCCCGGGCTTAATCATCTTTTGGAATGGAACTCTTCGTGTGCGCTCAGGACACAGTGAAACAGCAGTAACGGTCAAATACTTTATAATACCTTCTTTTTTTTTTATTTTGGTTTAATATAACTACCATTGACCTGAGCAAGGGGAGCCATTGGAAAGCAACAAACACCATTTTACTTGGCTTTGATCCCTGAAGAGGTGGCACTCGAATGAAGCTGTATTAAAGCACATTAGAAATAAAGATGGGAATGAACTGTGATGGGAGACATCGTTGATATTCTATATTTCCTTCCCATTGAATTATATAACAGCATCTGAGGCCACTTTAGTCAAATAAAATGACAAAATCTGCACCTTTATTCTGAAAGGTGTGTTCAGACTGAACATGAAGCAAATTTAAGGTAGCACGAACTAAATAAACTAAATGACAACAGGACTGAGTTCACTGTGGAATGCCCACTGATGACATGAGAATATCACCCCATGCAGTTTCTCTGAGACTTGTCAAGGCACAGTGGGACAGCTGGCAGCGTGAGATTGCCCTTACCAAAAGCTGATATCTTGCTTTGACATTACAGGTACATGAAGAGCTGCTACAGCTAACACTCTTCATTGAGGAAACACCTGGACTACAAAAACAGTCAAATTCATTATAATAAATAAAGCCGGGTGGAAATTTGCTAGTTCATATCCAGTCTGAACACTGTCAAGTAACATTTGTGGAGATATCTAAACAACATCATATCATTAGCACAAGTTAGCAACATCCCCATATTCAGCAACACTGACATTGACTACAATCTCTTCGTGTACAATTAGAAAAATAGCTCTTTAACAAGTTCATGATAATAGAAAAATATTTTTTGCCCTCATATACTAAATAGGATTTTTACTATCCACAGGAATGTTAACACCTTTAGCGGTTTGCTTACGTCTGTTGTGGCGTCTCCACCCTGTAGCAAACGCTAGCACACAGTGCCAGTTGAACCAACGGGGCGAGAGCACCTCAGTTATGACTGACTTACATCACCGGACAGCGCCATGAGACTGGCAAAGAAAAGTCAACCAATTTGACAGACTTTGTAGCCGTCTGGCAGGATTTACTGAGGACTTGTTCCTGAGACAAGATTATATTACAGCCCGTGACAAGAAAGCTTCTGAAGAAAGATCACTTTAAGATGAATCAAGAAATGTTGCAGTTATGGATTCATGGAAAAGGCATCATAAAAGAGTTCAAGCCTGGGGCACAAATTAGAAAAGTGAGTTTTGCTTTGAGCCAAGCTCATCAAAACCTTTTACTGCACTCACATTAGCAGTCCACGTCTGCTCTATGAGTGGAGCATAACACATGACTTTTAACCACATTGTTATTTTGACCACGGTGACTTTCAATTTGTGCTTTTCACCACGGATGGGCTTCCTCAACCTCTACTCAACGGTCAAGGTTTCATATTTTTGGGCTACACAGTACCGTGCTTTCAGTTCACTGACAATATAAACAATAACTGTTTCCAAAAAGTGCATTTGAGACTTTCTATTTGTTGCACTTGGAAAAAAAGGCAATTAAAAAGCCCCCCTCATATAAATAAAGGTGTAAGTATCAAAGGTGGCAAAGTTTGCCACAAATACTCAAAATATTCAACTCGAAATATTTCTTTTGTTTACATATTTTCTCATAAAACAATGATCTTGTTTAAAAGATTTATAGGATACAATTTGTATCAACAAAGAGAGGTGTCATCTGGCAACTAGATATTGTGCTAACCAGGCAAGAGTTTTAGCTTCACAAACAGTTCCACAGATATTAAAATAATCCCACTGGTGGAGATAAAAATAAATATTAAGCATATTATTGTTTCATACAATAAATGCAGTTCCAAATGCTTTACAGCTGACAGGAGTACTCTAAAAGAGAAAATTGATTTTTTTAAAAAACTTATTATAGTCAGTAGTCATATTCACTTATTACTGTTTAAGGAATGCACTTAAGTCAAGGCAGTCATGAATAAATTATTATTTTTTTACAACTTAAATACTTTAATTTATTTAATTTACTTTTAACCTTTAATTTAATTTCTTTACTAAACCACTGAGTTTTAATTTAACCAGTGAGATTATTAGTGCCTCTGAGAAACGTTTGTAGAACTAAAAACTATGTCTGTCATCACTGCCAGTCAGTTCCTGTATTTTACTGCCGAGGTGTGGATCTCTCTGTGTTTAACAGAAGGGTACAGAAGAGTTATACCCTGTTTGAGGTGCCTAAACACTCCTAGTGGTGTCACCACTGACAAAGGAGACCCTGTGCCTCATGCACCACAGACATTCACACACACAAAAAGGTAATAAATTAACACACATTTTAAATAATAAAAAAAACAAAACAACCAAAATTCCTCATTCCACCTGAACATTTCTGGTGACCAAAAGTCACCTTCATATGATTTAGACTTTTGATATGTTTTAAAGGTGTAAAAATACAGATGGTGTGTTTTAACATACAGTACTGAAAGCTGAACAACGGTGAAGTCAGCTGACAGGGCTATCCTGTCAGAGGAAATAAACTCTAAACAGCACGGGGTTTTCTAATGGAGTTTTTGCTATCTTCTTTTGTGGGTGCCAACTGAGTTTCACTTCCCTTTGAGGGGAAATCCATAAAACCGCACCACAGCATCTGATCTACCACCTGTCAGTACACAAATATCAGTTTGCTGAGCTAATTTGAGCTTTAAATGCAGTAGGAATGCAGAAAGTATGAATTTGAACTACACTTATACACTGATATGATTGCCAAAAATAAAGATGGAAGGATGGAAGGAGGAAAGACAACAATAACTAAAAAAAGTGCCAAAAGAATAACTTTAAAATATGCAAATAACTTAAAATGTAACAAATAAATTAATTTAAAATTAACAACACTGTCACCCTTGAAACACATTAGCCTCCCTAAGCACACCAGTTTTTTTTTACTCATAACCAATTGCTCAAACATGCACAATAAACCCCAACCTCCTGATCTTAAGTGCTGAAATGGCAGGCATATTTATAAAAACATATGGCAATTTGGGGATTTCCCTTTACAAAAATACCATTAAAATTAATGAGACAACTTCCCTGCAATTACCGTAAGCACTTCATTAACAGCTTAAGGAGCTTAACAGTATATCTTGTGCTTTTGGTTTGGTTATGTCCAACCTGACTTTAAAAATTAAGATGATTGCAAGGAATAAACCTGCAGCAGCACGACCAGTTAAGATGGAGCTGTAACGTCTGGCTGAATTCAAGAACCGTGCTGTGATTTCTCCATTAATATTGCAGCTGCAAGCTCCTGAGCATCCATCACATGAGGGTTCCTGGTCATCACCATCCTCACCAGATCTGGAGGGAAGATGCGGCACAAGTTAACAAACACCCTCTCCCTAAGATCCTGGTAACGACCCAAGGCAGGTGGCTCTTGGTGCTGGGGCACTGACGGCAGGTGGCTTTTGTGGGTAGTGATGGAGGGAAGGGACAGCTGTGGGAGTGGTGGAACGCTTGATGCTGAAAGGCCACGGGGTGATGAAAGGGCTTGTCTGTCCCAAGGAGAGTGCCAAGGCTTTTCATGGATTTCTGGAAGGCTATGGAAAGTGAATAGATCATAGCAAGGCTTAGGAGACTGCTGGGGATGGGGATCCCAGTTCATCTGATGCTGTGGCTGTGGGTTTAGCCCAGTGTGGTTTCTTCTGGAATGAAGAGGTGACCCTTTGTACATTTGGGAGTCCTGGAGCCCTCCTTCCTGCCAAAGGGAGCCCATCACCAGAGGGGAGCCCTGAGAGTGGGAATGAGCAGTGGATGTTTGGGGTGGATGTGGAGGGCGAGTTTGGAATTCCACTGGGTAACTGCTCAGCAAAGGATGTTGAGGGTGGGGTTGTATGTAGGTTGAAGCGGGCTTGAAGGGATGTGGAGATGCATGAGAGGTAACAGAAGGTGGAGGGTCTTCCAGGCCAAAACCATGTGGTCTCCGCAGTGCTTGAGAAACAGGATAGCCATGTGGAGTATGTTGGCCCAGACCGGGAGGGACACGGCTTACAGGATGAGGAGGGTACTGGCTAGAGCAGTGATGATGGTGGTGAGGATGGTGGTGGTGATGATGGAACTTGGGGCCATCATCTAACAAGGGGTCAGGGGAGAAAGAGTCTGAGCTGACACTGCCTTCACTGCTACAGTCTGATAGCAGTGATCCAGCTCGCAGATCAGCTGGAAAGAAGCATTCAGGACTTTGTGGTACTACCAGACTAAGGGTAGAATAGGTCTTTATCATTGAGCTGTAGCCCAGATCAGGAGACTCGCATCTGTGGTAAGTTTCAGCCAGGCTTGGTCCTGAGGCTCCAGCAACCCTGGAGCTTCCTCCACCACTTCCCCCAGGGTGCTCCCAACGGTCCAGGCTTCCTGATAAAGGGAGTCCCCCGAGAGTAGGATGCCCCAGAAAACTACTGCTAGAGCTACTGCTGCTGCTGCTGTTACTTCCCCTTCGTCCCTCCACTTTGGACTGGACTCGAAGCCTGTCCTCCAGGAGGTCATTGAAGGAGTTCCGAGGGCTGACGTTTGGCTGTTTCTTTGGAGTACCCCGACTTTGCTCTGCCTCAGACATTCCTCCTAGTTGACCAGAACTTTGGCTCTTCACCATCAGGGCATCTTCCAGCAGGCCTCTGGATGCTACTGATGAAATTTTGGCACTGGCACGGAGCTCATCAGCTACGGCACGCTGGGGGTGAGTTCCCCTTTCAGGGTGGTAAAATTTGCACTTGTGTCCATATGTGCACTTCTTCCCATAAGGACATGGCTGTTTCCTGTGTTCAGGAATAATGGGTCTCTTCCTCAAGAAGTTTTCCAGACTGGGTCCATGGCGTCCCAGTGGGTCATCTGGTGGCATAAACCTAAATACAAAAATTAATAGATTTCAATAAGACAAACAAACAAACAACCCCCCCCCAAAAAAATACCAAATAAAAATTAAATTTTTCTTTTTTACAGATGTCAAACAAAAAGCGTCTTTCCTTGGACAGAAGTTAAAGCTTTTTGTTTTAATGTATAGCAGTCAATCGTTTTCTTTGGCCTAGTATTGCACGCATTTTCTTATATCTAACAAAAGAGGTGCCACAATTTTTTTACCAATGTTTTTTATATATATATATATATATATATATATATATATATATATATATATATATATATATATATATATATATATATATATATGTGTATAACTTGTGTATAACTTGCTATGTATAACTTCCCTTTAGTGAAGTCAGGCAGGGAAAATTAAACTTGTTTTTCTCATTTCTTTTCTTCCCAGAATTTGAGTTTGAGTTGCTTACTTGTCGTTTACAAAGGAGTACATCAGCAGACGCTCATCAATGAATTTCTTCCACTCTGGCTTCTCATTGGCTAGGTCACGGTAGTTGTCATTGGAAACAATGATGCCGTCTGACTCATAGGCCAGTTTGACGATGAAGCGGTCATCATAGCAAACCACACGGCGCCCTTGCACACGGCGAGATGGAGTGAAGACCAGGATCTTCTCTTTCTCTAGCCGCCGTAGGATCTCTTGGTCTGAAGAAAGAGAGGTGATCCAGTTAAACACAAAAAAGGACGAGATTATTTAGGAATATACTGGTGGTTAACAGTGTCATTTCATCATGACTTTAAATAATCTCTGAAAGCTGTTACCCGTGATTAGAGCATCAGGTCGTGACTGTTCCTTTCTCCACGCAGGGACAAAAACAGTGATGTCACGGTGACCGCGCTCCAAGAACCAATCAACAGCCAGCTGGATGCCTTGACAGGAAAACACTTCCTTATTTCCATGACTGCAAGAGCAAAGGGACGATGTTAAAGCAGAATCAGTGATGCAAATAAAACAGATGCCGCACCACCAAAGTTTTAAGCAACATTGTGTAACTTTTCTACAACTCTAAAGATTTAAAATCTTTAAATTAATGTCTCCCCGTACGGCTGTTTGTGCACTATGTAACTTTGTGCTCTGGATACACTCACCGTAACACTATGGCACAAACAACTACGACTATTTGTTTTAAAATGTTTTCCTTTTGCATTTTGGACCACCAGGAAAAGGAGATTTTCAGATGGACCCAGAACTGGGGTTGGGCAAGTCCGCAAAGTAACCAGGCTCAGCAGCCTCTAAGGACATATTGTCAGAGGTGAACCAACATTTCCCGTTGGGAAAAAAACAAAAAGATATCCCTTATATGTATGTATATGCATGTGTATGTAGAAAGCAGGCAAAAGAGCGTAAACCTCTCGTTTCCAAAAGCTTGTCTTTCTTACCTCATAGCTACGTTGCTTCCGTCCACCACAACAGGCCGAAGGTTTTCTTTGTCCTCCAGCAGCTGTGACGGACACAGCAGCCGACAGGAGTCCAGAGAGGAGTTAGAGGAGGAGGCGGTGGATGACGAGGCCAAAGAGGATGACAAAGAGGAGGAGGAGGTGAACTGTGAGACAGTTGAACCTCCCTGCTGCTCCATCTCTGTCTTGGTTCCCAGTTTGACCAGCTCTCCAAGGATGTCATTGATGAGTGCGTCTGGACCTAGTTTCCTCAGCACCAGCAGCACTAGCTCCTCAGAGTAGCCCAGCTTGAGAGCAAACTCCACTTTGGTGCGGTAGTCAGTGACAGGGTCTGCAGGAGATGATGTTTTTGGCTGTGGGGGCTCTCCAGGGGATCTATTTTGTGAGAGGTCTAGTCTGACTGTCTGACACACTGAGGAGGGCCCTTGGTGATGTGTCTGAGGTGGCCGATCTTGGTGTGGGTTTTGAGACCCAGTATGAAGCCGTTCATCATCACTGTCTGAGACAGCACTCTCCTCAGAAAAGTTACTGGAACTACTACTGCTACTATAACTTGAATGCGTACTAAAACTAGTGTTACTACTACCAATACTGTTGCTGCTTTTATTTGGAGCGCTAGCTCTGACCTGTAGGACCCCTATATTCCCAGCACCTGATGCACTGCTCAGGCCACCCTGCCGCTCAGCACCTTCCACATGGAGGTAGTCCAGATCCAGCCCCAGGCTGAGGATGTGGCCTGTCCCATCCTCCAGATGGCCCTTCACGCCCATGAATTCGTCTCATACATCCAGCTCCACGTCCTCCGTGACCTCCCGGGCAACTGACAGACCCCACTGTTACTGCTGGTAGTGAACAGCTCACTGACTGGTCCTGGGAGTGAAGCTTGAGGGAGACATGAGAATTGACAGGTTACATTCATGAGGACAACATGAAAGTGATGCGGAAATCTAAAAAAAAAAAAAAAAAAAATGCAAGAATGAGTCCGATCTAGCAGGTCTGTTAATACAGAGACAATCATTCGATGGATTTCATTAAACTGCATGTATGACTTCCTGTGTTAACACCTGGTATCACCATATGATCTATATCTAGATATCTTATTTGAATATGGAAAAACACACGGTGACGTAAGGTGTAAATCTATACAGTTCTGGCTTACATTGCGATGAGATCTTAGCCAGGTGGTCACATCCTTAAAAAACAACATTGCTTCTTCAAGCCCTGCGAAAAACCTACAAACAAACCTCTACATCAGTGAAGGAAAAATACGTAGAGCCCAAGTAGCTTCACTACCACTGACCTTAGGATGTGCCAGCTTCACCTTCACCACACTTAACATATTGAGATTTCAAAATACCATACTGGGATCACTAGAACATTCATTAATACCAGATTCTCACTGCAGTGTGTGCAGTGTCATGATGGCACAAAAACCAACATGAGGATTGCTTCATGAAGTTTGATGGAGCACAACAGGAGTTAAGAGGGAAAGGCGAGAGCTGTAACCTCCCTTACCTGCCATTCCACTTCTGCTGATTTGCATTTTAGCAGCGAAGAACACACAGTCAACCTAGAAACACCAATTAGACTGGAGGCAAAATACCAGAAACCCGAACCATGAACAAAATCTAAGTGATGCCAAACTGCACACAAAAACCTTCTTATAAGGAGACAGCATGATCAGCCAAGAAATACCACAGCGCACAATCATAAGATTTTGCCTAACTGCCTGTCTGACTGACTGGTTTAATTGATCTATGCATGTATTCACATATATTCAGTTGGCAAACGTATAACACTGAGCATAGCTGGGAACTGCTGAAGGCTAAAACACAATATTCCTCTGTATTCACCATAAAACAATGTTAAATTATGCGCAGAATTACTTGCACATGGATGTAATGTAATAAATCGTTCTGATTCTAACAACTGAAGAATCTACAATGTTTCTGGATAGCATCTTGGATATAAACGGCATACAAGCATTAGTTCGTAAGTGAAATGAATTGTTACGAATATACTTATATTTGCAACTTATTTATTATTTATGACACACTAATCAAAGCGACTAATCAAGCAAGAAAAAAAAAATTGTCATCTGAGTTTGAAGCACTCAGTTACAGTTACAGCATAATTCAATTTCACATTTTAAAGTGACTCCAAGAAACTCCAGCCTGGTCATGTTTGCTTGTTGCATGTTTTTAAAGCAACAGCTGATGGTAACAGATAATAATTGGCTTATGGTGTCCATAACCTTGAGATACACCTGAGGTTAGGAAAAGTAGTGAGCAAAGATGATGGATGCGTGGCTGTTTTCACGTTGTTTATCAGTACTTGTTGATTTGATTGGTTAATTTTATGGTTTGTTTTTAGGAACACGAGTCGTCGGGCTTGTCAAGGTGTGCACCGCTTCTCTAGCATGTTTACCGAGCTGGCAGCAAACCATCTGTGCTGGTTTCCAAAGCTGAGAATCAATTCGTCAAACCTGTCAAACAAAACAGTTTAAGTGACAAATAAACACAGCCTTATCATCTGAAACAAGTAGCTCAATTTTATTAACGAGGCAAAAAGCCCAGATTGACTAATATTAGCTAACAAACTAAGTGTATATGCATATGGTATATGATTTAGTGGGATAAATTACGGTTGTTCCATTGAGGTCAGACAGAGTCAGGGTGCTGCTGTGGTGCATGTTGGCTCTCTAGAAAGGCTCTGCTACAATTAATGGAAATGAACCTTGATTAGTATCATTGGTCTGTTATTGGTTCTATTTATCGGCTATAATTCCATTATCAGAATAATACATAATAAGATACTTTCCCCATTACTGACGGATAATTTATCATAACTATAGAAAATACTATATATACCTTTTACCTTTACATAAGATTCCAAATTGAAATTGTGCCTATAAGTAGGAAGTCATATTATATTAAAAGATTGGAAATTTTTCAGGATCATGTAGTGAATATTGTATTATGGGTTGAGTTAGTCAGCCAAATGTCTATGATGCTTAGTTTTAACCTATGGGAGGTTTCTGCGGAGCTTTTTGCCATCACAAAGGATCCATCTGACTGTTGCAATCATCACTTGTTGTAACCAGCTAAAACTTTCACTGGTATGTCCTGTAAAAATTCTATTACGGGTCAATCAATGCAGTTTGGATTTTCTTTCAAACTACAGCATTTGAAGTTGTGCAACTGCACAACAACCAAATCAAAATTGATCATGAAATCCTCTAAAGATACAAACATCAGTAAACAAGTCCCTAACACTGACGCCCTAGCAGGATTTATGGGCCTGGGGATTTAAGGATTCTCACTTTGCCCTATAGTAGCAATTTGAATGAACCCCTAATGGTCCATTTTCTTCTGTGAATGTCTGCAGATATGTTGAAACAAAGAGGTGTCTGTTGTCATGCAAAATTGCTAAGTGACCCCTTTAAAAAAGCATGTTCCTGCTCCTGTCCTAGGACACACACACACACACACACACACACACACACACACACACACACACACACACACACACGTCACTAGATAATAACTATATTTTGCTATTCTTTATCCTTCCCATTGTGTTGCAGATGGAAATGGGAACAATAGGACGATCATCTTCCAGTTGTCTCTAGTTGTCTTTTTCCTCAACGCAAAAAAAAAAAAAAAAAAACATTCTTCAAAGAGAGTCAACAGCCGGTGATGTGATAACTGGATTCACCACAGGACCTGGTGTTACTAGAATGATGTGGGAAGAGTGACAGTGGGCTTGCTTGGGTTGTTTTGACACTGGTTCACATCATAAACAAATCAGTGTAGGGTTGTTTTGTGGAAATACCCATGAAGGGTACTTCCAAAGCATCAAACTGCTCCCAATTCTGAATTATTTACAACCTTGATGCTTGTTCTTTAACCTTTCAAAATCAATGAAAGCATTCTAAAGTCTGTCAGTTTCACTGCTCTTTATTAGGTGACTTGGAGAAGGGGACAACAAACACGTCTCCAGGTAAAAAAAAGTTATATAGTAGATATTGAAGTGAGATTTATTCAAATTTCATTAGCAAACTTATACTTCTTTTTTTTTTATGTCACCCAAACATGAAATGGCTTTAAAAACAAGTTATGTTCAGTACAAATTTCATTAAATATTATACTCTGAAGACTCATTTTTATCAACCAGTCTCAAAAGAATTCATTTCAGACAGTTTGGGAATTACAACAGTTATAATGAGGAGTCTCTTGGCTCTCAGGCTAAAGCACCGGAAAGCAGGGGCCTCTTAATGTCCCGACCCCGACGTCTAAGCTGCTGCGCCACTGTTTGTCCCCCTGAATGCCACAAGAGAGCTGGAATAATTTAATCCACCAACAACAAAAGACACAAAAGGAAAGAGCGAGAGTGTGATTTTGTGTGTGTGTGTGTCAGGGGGTGGGGGAAAAGAAGTGTGTCTGGCTTGCCGTCCTTCAACAATGCAGCTGCCACCCAATCTGTCCTCCTGTGACGGCAGTATTGTTCTCTTGGCCTGAGCAGCATGCACAGACGGAGGCTGGGTTTTTTTTTTTTAAACCCGTTCACCTCCACCAACACACAAACACACACACACACACACACACACGCTGCCTGGTGATGCAGCGGTCACACCAGCCTTGTCACAGGTTACCAGACGGGATCTTTGAGGAGTCATCAGAACTGTGACAGTGACACAGCAAGTGTAAATCACCCAGTCAGAAGCAGTGGAGCGCTGTGTGTGTCTGAACAGTCAGTGTTGTCCACCGAGTCTAAGCAGATCTTATTTTAGATTTGGATCGATAAGACCTGATACTGCAGAAGTACTATGACATTATGTTACTATGTTATTGCTCAGAATTGGAGTTGAGAAGTTATTTCACTCACACAGGAACTAAAGGATCGAACGATTTGATTGCAAATACCTTTTTGCTTTTTAATGCTAAACTGACACAATACTGACATTAATGTTGAGACAAATCACTATAACTGTTTAAAAGAAAAGTCTTATATTGGTCTCTTTTTAGAGCTGGACTTCAGAGTAAAACCATTCAGACTACGGTCTGCGCAGTAACATACGGCTGCACAACGCACGTCTTAACAGGCCTCCGATGATTAACGGTGCTCTCTGCATATCTAAACTTCATACCGCCTACAGAAATGCTGAATTGTGTCATTTTGAGTCGCTGAATTTTCAGTAATAAATATAGTACGCTACGAGCTGCACTGGCACTTTTTCTGACTCAGTGACATTCGACAACTTTTCTGTTGAACAAGATATTTGAAATTTGCAAATGAATTCAGATTTGTGGGTTGCAGGCACGCCATTTTTGTAATTTAACATTTCGAAGAGAAAAATAATCTCCACCACAATAATGTCGAATGATTAAAAATAAATCAATTCTTTCAGTTCCTTTGGTCGATAATTCTTTCATTATCTTGTTCTTAAAAATATTTGAAAATATTAAAAATATTTTTCTAATCAAAATCTGTACAAATTTATCATCAGGGGAAAAAAAAAACTCATCCACCAAATAATTTCTATTGGTGATCCTGTGTTTAGTTGGAGGAGGGGGATCCCCGCCATAGTGAGCAGATGCTGCAGCCTCCACCTCAGTGACCCAGCCTGCCTGCACTACTTTGCACTCTGTGTATCTCTGTATGTGTCATGGTCCAGGGTTAGTCCCCTTGGGGGTATATGGAAGGAAGAGCTCCCTCGAGGCCAGACCCTGACCAGTCCCACAGGGCCGCTGCATGGCTGCCATTTGCTGGCTGAGCCTGGCAGTGAGCCAGTCTGCCACGCCAGTGACCGGCTGGGAGGGGGGTGGGGTGGGGGGGACAAAGGGGGTGTAGGGTGGGGGTGGGGTATATATGGGCAGCAGGGGCAACAGATGCCTGCTGAAGCCACAGGGGACCTCCCTGAAAGCATCCTTTTCCACCCTCCCCTACTTCTCTCCTGCAACTGGTGGTGTCCAGATTCATCCTCAGCGATACATATCACCACTGTCTGTCATGTGACCTTTTTGGCAGGGGGTTGTGGGTAGCACTCACTTTCACCTCTGAGTTGTGCAGACTCTCAGTTGGTTATGTCTGGTTCTGCCTCTGTGTTGGTAACAGGAGCAGACATGTCATACGTGGAGACACAGTGGTGAGAATGGAATCATTGATCATTCTGTTTCCACTCTCACCATTATACACACTCTTCTCTAACTGGTTTTGAATGAATATAACTGGAGTGAAATTAAACTATTCCTCGTGTTGTGGGGAACCCCAAGGAATCCCCCAAAGAGCCCGGGCTGAAAACCGCACAAAGAACTGTTTTATCGGTCTCAATTTCACTTGTGAACACTTACTGCTATCAACACTTAAACCATTCAGAGTGAACAACAATATTCATAAAATCAAAAATTCAATGGCGATCTTTGGTTCACTCTGTGGATGGACCCAGCTGCTGGTGTGACAACAAAAACTATTCTTTTATGACTTTAGGCATGTTCCGTCTATAAATTCAATAATCTTAGTGTTAATCACAATTATATGCACACTATTATTTACAACCTTCAACAGATTAACACATCGGATCTGAGTAAAAACAACACAGTCATTAAAACAACTTTGGATTTCTTTGGCTAACTTTCTCTACGCCACATTTGAGTATTTTGGACACATCAGGCTGTTGCGGCTGTTAAAATTATTACTGCGAGTGACATATTTTACATGAGAGTCGTGTCAGAGAACTCTGCATTCCATGACAAAGCATGATAACAGTGTTTTCAACAAAGTGCAGAATTCGGGCTAACACTAGGCCGAAACACAACAGAAAAAAAAAAACTTACCACACAAAAGCTCCAAGAGAAACAGCAAGGCTGCAAAAGAGAGAAAAGGCAACAACTCCTACAATTTCTCTCCTGAAACGCTGCCTTTGGTCATTCCAGTAGCAGAGCACAAAGTCACAGAAACATCAGGGGGGATTTCCCAATAACGGTGCTAGTAAAGTAAGCCCAGATGTATAACAAAATTCCCTTTTTAAGCAAAAAAAAAAAGAAAAAGAAAAAGAAAAAAATTGTAAATTCAGTATCCACTAGAAAGTTGGAGTCAGTAAAGCTGTCAATCCAAGTGGGGCTGAGCAGAATTGGTTTCCTGGTTGAGTTTAGCAGCAATCCTGAGCAGCAATGAGATAAGCCTTCAAGTTCTCCTTTTTTGGTTGAGAAGCAGAGTGCAGTGTCCTGAGGCTGCAGGTTTAGCAGGGTGACTGACAACAGATGGAGTGTAAAGCATCTACCGACCCCTCTTCACTCTGCCTACTGACCAATACGAACACAGAAATGCGACCACGAACACACACACACAACTCACTCTCCTGTCTTCACCAAAGCTTATTCTGTGCACACACCACTCACCGACCTCTCCACCAATAAAAAGGGATACTAAGCTAGGATATCTCCACCCCTTCAAGGCCCCCCCCCACCACCACCAAAAACCTCCCAGACACACATACACACAACACCACAACAAGCCCATCCGCTGGCTCGAGCCATGAATGGACGAGAAGGCGTGAGTTGACAATGGTGGGGAGGGGGACACAAAGGAGGGCCCTCGGCGGGCAGCTGCACACACACACACCATGCTCAGGGCCATTACATGCACATGCACACTCACACATGCACACACTCACACACACAACAAATACAGATACATGAGGAGAAAGAGTGAGTGAAAAAAACCACAGGCCCCAGAACTGAGCCCTGCGGAACACCTGGCCCAGTGGGGACGGCTGCCGCCTTCAACCTCTTTGTTTCATGGGTGGGGGATTGGCTTGACGCAGACAATGAGACGAATTATGTTAAAAATAGTGTGTTCTTCTAAAATGGGTGTTAGGAGTTTATGTGCCTGTGTGTGTGTGTGTGTGTGATGGAAAGTTAGCAGGTGGGGAAGGAAGCTGTGAAGGGAAAAAGCCTTCAAACTAACAACGGGCAGAAAAGGAAAAGAGTAGGAAAAGACAGAAAAGGAGGAAAAAAGTGAGAGAAGGGCTTTATTGTTTGGACGTGGCCCTGACAAAATGGCGGCCCTTTTTCAAAGGTCTCAGATTGTGAGCAGGGGAACTACTTTTAGGCTCGGAGGAGGTCAGAAACAAAGACTGGCTGCCTGTCAGGCTGGACTTAAACAGTTCCATTTACCAGGCCATTTTACCATCAGAATGGAAGTTTATTATTTTTCCCCAACACTGTCGATAGAACAAAATGTTTCCTTCAATAGAGAAGAGCACTGTACAAAACAGGTTTGACTACATACCAAAACACCCCATCAGTTTGAATCAAATAGATGCACAAGATATTAGTGGAAATGCATATAAGTAATAAAGCAATAATAATAAATAGTAAGGCTTCAATCTGAAAGTAAGGCTGTACCATCATGTTCACAGTAGCACTAACATGCAGACGTTGTAGCATGCTGATGTAGCAACTTCACTATTGTATCTTTCATCAGAAACATTCAATAGTTGTCTGGGCGCTGCACTCACACTCACTACACTTTTTGGTTTAGACCTTTCAAAAAACTCAAGATGAAGATGAAGATGTAAGATGTTATAGCCGTGGTGATGCACGTCCTGGTAAGCCTGGCTCATGTTCCTGAAAGATGCCACAAATGTAACCAATAAAATCAACGACTACTGATTTACGATATATATAAAAAGAGGCCAAGCATCTCTCCTGCCAAACTCAGGCCAAGCCATGCAAATCTACTGGGTGCAGTTCCCATTTTAGTTTCAAGCCACAACTGGAATCTTATTGTGCCTGAGCACTTATCAAAAGTCAGTAAATTTCGCTTTAGGCAAATTCACAAACCTGTTCTCTGCGTTTGTTATCAAACACTGCTGTAGCACTGCTACCGAAGTCAGCGGAGGGATTCGACTGGATGCAAAGGATTTTAAGCTTGGTCAAGCCGAGTTAAAAGAAGGAATGACCCAAATCATTTTAAGCTTTTCAACATGTCACTCGGTGCCAACAGGAAACCCTGAATACATACAAAATCACTCGACATTTATATAAACAAACACAATCAGTTTTCTGTAACTGCATATCCTCCTCAGGGTTGTGGGAAGCTGAAGCGTATCCCAGTGGGCACTGGGCAAGAGGCGGGGTACACCTGAGATCAGCCCCGTGATGAGCGGCAGGGCAAACAACCACTACATACAGTATATGGAATTGTGGAAAATCTATTCACATGTGCTGACACATACAGAGAGGAAACTTTTTTCATAGTGAAAGCTGCCCAGAAGCATAAATACTGAGTAAATCACAAATACATGGAAAGTGTTTTTCTCATCTCTCAAAACTTCAAACTTCAATGCCAGCAGTGACAACATCTTTGAATTTGACATTTATACCACAGCGGTGTGTTTTCTCTGATTTCATTTCACTGTCATCATCATCATCTCATCTGTCTTGCATCACAAAGTGTACATAACATTTAGTCAGACAACACAACAAATGTTTCATTTTTAATATACAAAATCCCTGTCTACAGGCTAATGTAACAATGTAAAGATGCAAAACCATTTGGGCAACTTTAATTTTGGCATTTTAGATAACATAACATTTGCACGTTATGCCAACTTTATTAACATCCAGCATTTCTCACACGAGTAAGCCCACAGGCATTTACAATCTGTAAGAAAATTTAAAAAAAAAAATGCAAATACCAAAACAACAAAACTAAGAAGAGCCTAGTATATAAACTGCTAAAAACTAAACTAACTATAAACTAAACAGAGATTAGCTTCAGGGAAGCTTCATAACAAAAGTGCTTGTATAAATCGATGTAGTTTGGGTCATTGGTTTGTGTGGTGGGCACTAGATCACTGCAAAATGAAAGGAGGACAAAAGGACATCTTGGATATTAACAAACCAAACAGTATCTGCATTGCAATTCCAAAATCCAATTAGTTCACATTACACTCATTTTATTATCTGACTGATTTTCCTCTGTTCTCTATCAGCTACCCCCCACCCCTGCTCTTCTCTGACTTGCAGTGACTCCTTAATTGGGGCTCAGCTGACAGGTTTTCCCCTTGGGGAGCAGGAGCCATGTGGACCATCTGCTTCTAGTTGCAGGATGAACAGGTGTCCTGCTCCCCGCCGCTTGCCTCTACCTTACCAAGCCTCTTGGACACAGCAGAGCACAGCGTAGCTGCAGTTTACGCGAGATAAATCGAAGTTTTGTTTGACCTGCGTGACGTTTCTACAGCAAAAGAGGAAACACGTGGAAGTGCCACCAAATATGACGATCACAACGACAATCGCAGCCGCGACAGTAAAGCTTGTTATTGCAGTTCTGAGGTTATCAGTTATAGTCTATTTGTTTGACTGATGCATCGGTGTGGTTCAAATATTTTCTAAAATGGATCCACGTATTTTTTTAAATCAGCGTCTCTTCAATCTGCAGCTAACATGATCCATAATTGTCTCACTTTGGTTTGTATCTTCATTAAATGAATGAGTTCTGTTGGGAAATTCTCCCTTACATTAAAGCATTTCGCAGTCGGGTGCTACTTTAATTTTAAAGTCCAGATGTTTTTTGTAATTTGCTCCAGGAGTCGTACAATCATACAAATAAAGAAAAATCAAGTTTTACTTGTTTTGGGTGAAACCCCCACAAACTTAAGTGTTAAGTCAATTAATATGTCTCAAATTCACATAACCAACACGTCTTCACAATAGAAGGAAAGTGGATAAACCCAGGACAGCACTATGAGGTAATGAGTACCAACATAAGCAGCACTAATCAAATCTAGCAATAAATAGAGTTTATTACATGTCAACATGACCGGTCATTTCCCTATTCAGCCTTTTGTATTATGCAATAATCTTAGAAATACTTATTGTCATTTTTATCTTTGAGTCCATTTTCAAATTAAACTCATGGTTCTGCACTGGGGATGATCACAGATCATCAGGTACCATTGTCACTTTGAGCAGTGCTTCAGATTGGGACACCATAGATAAAAAAAACAAAAAAAAAAAACACCCTGTTACACAACCGTCAACCCAGAGACACAAATTTTAGAACGATTTTCTCCAGTAATAATTATATGCGTGGTTACAGTTAAAGTGCAGACCAACCCTTCTCACACAGGACTAACCACATTCATGAAAGAAAGAGGAGAAAGGACAGGAGGAGGAGAGAGGTGTAAAGTTAATCCAGGCAGAGGGAGAGATGCATGTGCGTCAGTAAAGAAACAGCAGGAGCAGAGGCTGCAGCAGCTCTTCCTTCAGCCCGCTGGATAAACACTGATCCAGGCAGCAGGGATTACTCCAGGCCCTTAACAAGACCTGAGAGCTGGATGCAGGGAGAGGAAGAGGTAGTCCAGCTGGTATCATTCACACACACACACACACTTAACAAGCATAATGCTATACTAACAGCCCCCGCACATGCTCCTACCTTTGGAGAGGGAAGCCAAACAAACCAGACCAGACCAGACCACATGGTGTGTGTGTGTGTATGTATGTGTGTGTGTGTGTGGAGGGGGATGGGACAGGGGTCACTGAGGACTTTGAAGGCACAAAAGGCTGGCCTTAGGCCCAGTGCCCTCTGGGTCACGTAAGGAGGCAAGGAGGCAGCATGAAAGCATGTGCTCACACACACAAGCACACACCACCTGCTGTTGGCGCAGGCTCGTGTTTGGTGTAATGGTGATGGAGTGATTCAGCAATCACACAAAGCAAGACACATTGCTGAGATTTACCACATAACTCAGGCTAATAAAATGTCCACAGCAACCCGGTCAGCATCTTTGGAATCTTGGAATTGCAACTAAGGACAATTTTTATCATCGATTATTCTGTCTTTATTGAATATATACTGCATAAAAGGTCAGCAAATTGGGAAATGTTGCTTGTTTTTGTTTTTTTCTAACAGTCCAAATCCCAAATATATTCAATTCATATTCATGTAAAAACACAAGCAGCAAGCAGCAAATCCTCCATTTTTGAGATTCTGTAATCTGCAAAATGTGCAGTTTTTGGTTGATAAATAACCATCTACTGATCATCAGATTCTTGTCCTTACATGGAACTTTCCAAAGAGCAAACAAGTAAATACGGTATAAGTCTTTCAGATGACAAAACAATGACCACCAAAGTTCTGCGTTCTTTCCGGATTTAAAAAAAAAGAGGTTTTCCAGTGAGACTACTACACTATAACACACTATACTATATACTGGGACTATAGCTGTGTTACAATGTTCACTACACCACAACTTGTTGGGAAAAAAAGTGAGAGCGTTAAAAGGCAAAAATCACTTCAAGTGAGTGTAAAATGTTTTTTGGTAAACACACACACACACACACACACACACACACACACACACACACACGCACACACATGCATACACAAATTCACAGCTCCCTGATTAAGTCATGATAGATCGTCCCCACAGGGCCTGGCTTATTGAACACATTGTGTCCCTGTGTGTGTGTGTGTGTGTGTGTGTGTGTATTAGCAAATATCCACATTTACATACATGCTGGCACATGCTTGTGTGTGTGTGTGTGTGTGTGTGTGTACGCATGTGCGGTCATGTGTCTGATTGTGCGCAGGTGTGTGTGAGTGTGTGACACTGGGGCGAGTGCCGGGTCAGCGGGTCACAGGGCAACAAAGGACGGGAGCAGCTCCCAGCTGCCGGGCCAAACGTCATCCACCAAACCCCCCTCCCGCCATCCCCCTTCTTTTTCAATGGGAGCGTGCCGCTGTCCTGCTCTTGCTGACACATGCACATTTACAAACACACACACACACACACACAAGTCCCACCCGGCGGTCCACAGTCATGTCTAAAGCTCGCTGCAGCAGGCAAAAGGGGGGAAAAGGGCATATGGGGACATATGCAGAGCATGCATGGATGCAAATGGACAACACACAGTCTAGCATCTGAACTCATACGTCAGTGCGTCCCCTCACATTTTGTCTTTTTAAAGACAAGAGAACTCTTTGCTAAAATAATAAGAATAGCAACCTGTCTGTGGGAATAAAGCATGTCACACGTTGCCATAGCTGGATTCCTATTTTCTACTGTTGATTTGTTGAATTTCTCAGGCTATTTCAGACAACTCAGGTCTTCCATTTAAATAAATATGTGTGTACAATGTACAATATGTGATATTTCTTATTTTAGCCTCAGAATATCCTTACAATATCAAACATGCAAGCACCCATTATGAACGATGGCCCTACTAAAGTGTATTAGTACATGTACATTATATATTTTTAGACTGTATATACCAGAGATTATTAAATCATTATTAAGTATGTATTTCTATGTAAGAAGCATCTTGATGTTGTTGGGAAATGCACTACGGTGAGTTACTTTCCAGCACTGCTAAGAGAAATGATTCATTTAGCATAATCACTAATAGGAAATCAAGGATCAATTTAAATGACTGGACACATGATTTATGGATTTCAGACCTATGATTGTTGGAATTGGAGTGATCGGCCTCCGAGATGCCCACAAAGTGAGTGTGAGCTACTTTGATTGGAAGCTGTCCCTAAACTGCTTGTTGTTTCCTCAGAGTTTACAGGTCATGTAACGCAGACCAGCGGACAGCATCAGCCCAAAGTTTTGACATTCTTTCGATGTTTTTTCTGTTTCTTTTCTGCACTGCAAATTAACACTGAGGACATTCCAACTATGACTAACTGTCTGTGTGATGTGACATACAGAAAAAAAAGGAAGTGCCCTCTATTTGAACATTAAGCTTCGTCAATGTACAATAAAGGAGTTACATCATCATGTGCACACAGGTGCCGAGATGCACTTTTAAGACAGCAGATATACCCTTGCCGTGTTGAAACAATAATCAGAAAAGAACATAACTGACATAAAATGTTGCGTTTTCCTACAATTAAAATCTCAATCAGTAGAAGGGTGTAGGGATTTTTTCCTCAAAAGCAAATCCTGCTTGAAATATACCAACATCTGAGATCTGAGCATGAGACAGTGACATGACCAGATGTTTCCTATGACAATGTATCGAGATGTAGTGGCACAACAGATCACCTGAGCTCAACAACCGCAGCACTGTGCAAAGCAAGGAAAAACTCGCTGATCTGTCATGAACGATCATCCATCGTCACATCCGTCCACTGGAAGCGCGAGTTGGTGTGTTTCAGAGTCAGCTCAGCTGTGGTGAGTGACTGCATCAATGAGGCAGGCATGACATGTAAGCTGTGTGTGTGTGTGTGTGTGTGTGTGTGTGTGTGTGTTTGAGAAAAGAACAAGCAAGTTGAACTTGTTCAGTAAGAGTTTAACTAAAATGTGTCACAGTTTGAACTCCTAATATCGCATAATGACAGGAAAAATCACAGTTTAGCAGTTTAGACTAACATTTCTGCATAATAACATTCCAACCATTATTATTATCCTGCTGTTTTATTTGTCAAAAAAAAAAAAAAAAGTTTCCCTCTAAATGTATTTCGTGGCATTTCATTTGGTTCTTTACGCCTGAAATGTCCAAACATTAATCATCTGTCGTGCGTCGGGGTAAAGAGAGGAACGACAGATCCTTACTTACCTTTACAAGACATCCATTCCGCCTCAGTCCTCCATCCATCACACACCGTCTGAATAAGGGCAGCAGGCAGAGCCCCACACTGAAGTTCCTGTTTGAACACAGTCGGGAAACACCGTGACCATACGGTCAGCTGCTCGCTCTCAGGTTTGTGAATACGTCCAGCTCGTACCTGACTGACTGTCTCCACCCAGCGACCGCAGTCCGCATCTGTCAGCATACTGCATCAGACGAAACCGCTCCATACAGCAGCAGAGACACGTGTCACCCTCTGCTGGACAAAAAACTGCAACTACAGTTGCATTCGCCTGACGCGCAGTACAGTTTCTACACGACATTCATGATTACGTAGGTTTGCACTCAGTAACTCATTGGACATCACTATATTTATATCACCAACACCGAAACCAAGCTCCCATAGTCTGGAGGAGCAGCGGAGAGTCACAGAACCCAAGTTGCTTGAAGCCCACTGTGAAGTTTCCACAGTCAGTGTTGATTTGGGGAGCCATGTCATCAGCTCGTGTTGGTCCACTTGGTTGGTCCGCTTCCTTCTGCTGACAAGTTTGATGGAGATGCTGATTTCATTTTCCAGCAGGACTTGGCAACTGCTAAAAGAGCCAAAAAGCCTAAAAGTACCTGGTTAAATGACCATAGCATTGGTGTGCTTGAATTGGCCAGCAAAGTTGCCTGATCTGAACACCACATAGAGAGTCTATGGAGTATTGTCAAGAGGAAGACGAGCCACCAGACCTGCAATGCAGACGAGCTGAAGGCTGCTATCAAAGCAACCTCAGCAGTGCCATAGGCTGATCGCTCCAACAAAGCACTGAGTGCCTACATATGAACATATTTTTGAGTAGGCCGACATTTCGACTCACTGTATACTCTTATGTAATCTTCTAATTTTCAAGTCATGCGCCTGGAGCTAACAGTGCCATGGGTGGACTGTCAGCAAGGTGCTTTCGTCTTGACGTTCTGATAAATAACATGTTTAATATTACGTAGGTGTGCTGTCTTCAGCACCAAACAGGAAACAGGAAACCCGAGAGTTACTTTAGTAACAGACAAAAATACCATCAAAAACATGACAGACAGACTGAACAGTGTTTTGAGCCTGTGTTTAATTTGTGTATCTGATCCACAAACCCAGCTCCTAATTTAGTGAGAATAATAACACGAAAAACAAGACCAACCTGTGATCCTGGAAATTGCCATTATTATTTCCAATTATTCTAATGTTTTGTTCACATTTATTATTTTTGTGATTTTGTGATTTTTGTGTTCTACACTAAGTAGGAACTAAGTTTTGTCACCTGTTGTGCAGGGATATATCTAATTGCAGAAATTTGACCTCCAAGAAAGCCTCCAACAGTTTCATTCTCTGTTAAAGTTTGGTTGAAGTGTTTTAAAGTGATTTTCTATTTCCAGTTTTTGATTCTTTGAAGATTTTGTTGCAGGGGGCGCAGCTAGCTATGTGTATTTACATGTGTTTGTCATGTATGCTTAGTTTCCAAAGTGCCTATGTTAAATGAATGGATGTTTATGTTGTAACAGTTCGATAGTGGATTGATGACGGTGAAGTGCAATTAAGTGAGGACCAGATTCACCAGTAAATGAAGAACTGGTGTCGCTTATTTAATGGAGGGAGTGATAATTATCACTATATTATGTTATATTTTGTTCTGGTTAAATTATGTTATTCATGTTGCCTGACTGCCTCTCCTGGAGCTGCCACCTTATCGTGGTGGAGGGGTTTGCGTGTTCCAGTGATCCCAGGAGCCATGTTGTCGGGGGCTTCATGCCCCTGGTAGGGTCACCCATGGCAACCAGGTCCTAGGTGAGGGGCCAGACGAAGCGCAGCTCATTCGCCCCCCCGATGAAAAGAAAAAACAAAGGAGTCAGGTCTCCCTTGCCCGGACGCGGGTTACCGGGGCCCCCCCCTGGAGCCAGGCCTGGGGGAAGGGCTCGCCGGCGAGCGCCTGGTGGTCGGGCCTTGACCCATGGGGCCCGGCCGGGCACAGCCCGAAAGGGTGACATGGGCCCCCCTTCCCATGGGCCCACCACCTGTGGGAGGGATCTCGGGGGGCGGGTGCGCAGAGAGTTGGGCGGCAGTCGGAGGCGGGGACCTTGGCGGTCTGACCCCCGGCTGCAGAAGCTGGCTCTGGGGACGTGGAACGTCACCTCTCTGGCGGGGAAGGAACCTGAGCTGGTGCGCGAGGTTGAGAGGTTGTTTTTGGCCTGTGGGACCCCTGAAGCAGCTGACGGGTATCGACATGCCAAGCGGAACGCAGCTTCTGCGGTTGCAGAGGCAAAAACTCGGGCGTGGGAGGAGTTTGGTGAGGCCATGGAGAAGGACTTTCGAACGGCTTCGAGGAGGTTCTGGACCACCATCCGGAGGCTCAGGCGGGGGAAGCAGTGCATTGTCAACACTGTGTTCAGTGGGGGCGGGGTGCTGCTGACCTCGACTGGGGATGTCCTGGGTCGGTGGAAGGAATACTTCGAAGACCTCCTCAATCCCACCAGCACGTCTTCCACTGAGGAAGCGGAGTCGGGGGACCCTGTGGTGGGCTCTCCAATCTCAGGGGCTGAAGTCGCCGAGGTAGTCAAAAAGCTCCTCGGTGGCAGGGCCCCGGGGGTGGATGAGATCCGCCCGGAGTTCCTCAAAGCTTTGGATGTTGTGGGGCTGTCTTGGTTGACACGTCTCTGCAACATTGCGTGGACATCGGGGACAGTGCCTCTGGACTGGCAGACCGGGGTGGTGGTTCCCCTCTTCAAAAAGGGGGACCGGAGGGTGTGTTCCAACTATAGGGGGATCACACTTCTCAGCCTCCCTGGGAAGGTCTTTTCGGGGGTCCTGGAGAGGAGGGTCCGCAAGATTGTCGAACCTCGGATCCAAGAGGAGCAGTGTGGTTTTCGTCCTGGTCGTGGAACTGTGGACCAGCTCTATACCCTCAGCACGGTCCTGGAGGGTGCATGGGAGTTTGCCCAACCAGTCTACATGTGCTTTGTGGACTTGGAGAAGGCATTCGACCGTGTCCCCCGGGAAACGCTGTGGGGGGTGCTCCGGGAGTATGGGGTCCCGGACCCGTTAATACGGGGTGTCCGGTCCCTGTACTCTCGGTGTCAGAGCCTGGTTCGCATCGCCGGCAGTAAGTCGGACTTGTTTCCTGTGAGAGTTGGACTCCGCCAGGGCTGCCCTTTGTCACCGATTCTGTTCATAACCTTTATGGACAGAATTTCTAGGCGCAGTCAGGGCGTTGAGGGGCTACGATTCGGTGGCCTCAGGATTGGGTCGCTGCTTTTTGCGGATGACCTGGTCCTGTTGGCTTCATCGGATCGTGACCTTCAGCTCTCTCTGGAGCGGTTCGCAGCCGAATGTGAAGCGGCTGGGATGAGAATCAGCACCTCTAAATCCGAGGCCATGGTTCTCAGCCGGAAAAGGGTGGAGTGCAGTCTCCAGGTCGGGGTTGAGATCCTTCCTCAAGTGGAGGAGTTCAAGTATCTCGGGGTCTTGTTCACGAGTGAGGGAAGGACGGAACGGGAGATTGACAGGCGGATCGGTGCGGCTTCTGCAGTGATGCGGACTCTGCGCCGGTCCGTCGTGGTGAAGAGGGAGCTGAGCCGAAAGGCGAAGCTCTCGATTTACCGGTCAATCTACGTTCCTACCCTCACCTATGGTCACGAGCCTTGGGTAGTGACCGAAAGAATGAGATCGCGGATACAAGCGGCCGAAATGAGTTTCCTTCGTGGAGTGGCTGGGCTCTCCCTTAGAGATAGGGTGAGAAGCTCGGCCATCCGCGAGGAGCTCGGAGTAGAACCGCTGCTCCTCCGCATCGAGAGGAGCCAGTTGAGGTGGCTCGGGCATCTAGTGAGGATGCCTCCTGGACGCCTCCCTGGTGAGGTGTTCCGGGCACGTCCCTCCGGGAGGCGGCCCCGGGGAAGACCCAGGACACGCTGGAGGGACTATGTCTCGCGGCTGGCCTGGGAACGCCTTGGGGTCCCCCTGGGAGAGCTAGACGAAGTGGCTGGGGAGAGGGAAGTCTGGGTCTCCCTGCTGAAGCTGCTGCCCCCGCGACCCGCCCTCGGATAAGCGGAAGAAGACGGACGGATGTTGCCTGACTGATGTTTAGAAGAAGCAAGACGATACCGTATTTTACCAAAAAAATGAAAAGAAATAACATTACAGCCGACAATGGACAGAACATGCCGTCTTATAATACATATTGTAACTGCAATAAGATGATGACAAACAAAAGTGTTTTCCTGATTTAGGGTGTAAACAATGGAAATATGGTAACAGACGAGAGGCCTGAGTGTTGGCTGACTGAGTCTGGTTACAGTCAAGAATTCATCCTAGCGAGGTGAATTTGTTTATATACTGTATGTTGAAAGGGAACATAGTGCAAGAAAAGACTTTATGGACTTATTTAAAAAAATATATTTATTACTTGAGAGTACACATTTCACATTGTATATTAATAAATGGTTTACTTTGGACCTTAGTGAGTTGCTTTGGCCTGTGATCAAAGTTAGAAAGACGTTGCTAAGCCATTATAACACAAGAGAGTCACGTTGGCTCAGTACATCCAAGAATGTCTTTTCTGTTATATTTACAGGGTGAATCTAGACTGAACTACTGATAGTAAAGAACACTTACACAGTCGAACATCAATTCTGAAAACATTTTAGCCTTATATGACACATTACATTACAAATAAATCCATGAGAGAAAATAAAATCATTATAATCATTAGAAATCAGCTCTCCAACTCATCAACAGGTATTTGTTATCCATAGTGGTGAGATTTTCTATGATACATGAACTGAACCTAATAAACTTAAATCATAATAATAAAGAAAGAAGCTGGCAAGCATCATGCAGGTAGGCTACCTGCCCATTCAAGCTACAGCCCTGCTGTCACTGTTTGTTCAATAGATCTTTAAAATAAACTCTTTTTGCCAGATGTTTTCTGGAGAGGACACACACCAAAATGAACCAGAGCTGGCTGGTCATGTGATACGTGACTGCATGGATCATGTGATAGACCATACGAAACAAGTTTAAAGAAGCTCAAGTCATTTAATGTTATATATTTTATATATTATAGCTTTTTTCACCCCACATGTTCATGTTATGATTATTTTATACTTTCTTCCTGTTTGCTATTTTAGCCTGTAAGTAATTTATATTTTATTCTTTATTTGGATCCCCATTAGCTTCCACCAAAGTGGTCGCTACTCTTCCTGAGGTCAACACAAAAGATAAGAAACTGTAATATAAGACAAATATAAATGAGTGCCCGTACACATGAAACAATAAGTCACAGTGAACTATAATATATATACAAAAAGTGTCTCCAGCAACCAATATCAAAATCACTCCAGGAAGGCCAAAGCAAGCCCATAAGAGTTTTAAATAATAGCAGACTGTAGACATTTATTGGCAGGTATGGCAGGCATCAGGTATCGCACTCTCTTCCAGAAGCGTGAGTTCCATGCCACAGCACGGCGTGAGTCCTCTGACCACCTTATTGGGGCACTCTTGCGAATCAAGTGCTGCAAGCCAGGTGGAAGGTATGTGTATCCTTCTGGTCCAGTGTCCCCCAGCTGTATCAGAATGACACTCATTTCCCTCTGGACCAGCGCATGGTGAAGCCCAACCTGAAAAATGATGAATGACATTTTTGAACAAACATGCTGGATGTTGAGTTATACAAATGTTTTTGTTTTTTTTTAATTGGAACTTTTTTAATTTCTAATTTCTTCATCATCTCATGTTGAGATAGCAAACTGTTCTATGATGACTAAAATGTCTCTATCACCTTCTGATCAGATTTTTCAGTGGAAAAGATTTTGGTGTGGACTGTATTGACCAAAGTTGCTAGAAATGTATTTCTATGTAGAGTTTCCTTTGTTTGATGCAACAAAAAAAAAGGCGAGTGGAAGACTGAGACAAAGGGGAGGGAAGGTATTTTAATCTACATGATTAAAGATGAATCTGACTCAGACTGAACCAAACGGACAATGAGCTTCTAGAAAAAGGTTACAATAGAAAAAACAGCAAGCAGAAGATTAAATATATATTATATATAGGAAATGGGAAAAATGGAATATAGAGCAGCATAATACTGGTATCTTAATTACTCAAAAAAAAGCAATAAGCAAAAAACTACAAAATGAGAAATGAGCCTTAATTAGTACAACAAAGAACTAAATAGAATAAGGGGATATATCAACAGCTGTTCACTTGTCGGCATGAGTGGAGCAAGAATGTATCTCAGTCAGACCATTGTCCTTTTGAGGATTTATCACATTATGTAAATTGTGTTTAATTCACCTACCTGCCAGTCATACCCTCCTATTACTGAGTTTTGAGGCGAGGCAGGATGTTGGTCTGTGATCTCAGATCCTGATCCTAAACCAGGCGTAAGGATGATCATCAGCCTCCTGCTCTGCCTCATGCGGTCTTCCACCAGCTCCAGACGGTCTTTGGGGTCAGACAAAAGGTTTAAATAGTTACAGTACATGGTTACACTTTGGAAATGTTCTTAAGATGTTAAAAACATTCTTAGTTATGTTTCTAATATGCCTTTCAAAAATGAGTGTTGTATTTAGTTTCTCTCTCTCTGATGAAGGTATGTAGTTTTAGCTGTACCATAAATGTACCATCTATACACACACACACACAAGTAAAAATTCTGACCTTCTCCAGGTATGTCATCCCTCCCATGGATGAAGAGGCGATATCCACATTTTTTCTCGAGGACAGAGGGCAAATTGTTTGTGATGAACTGACCAAGCATGTTCTCAGTGAGTTTGTCCTTGTTCTGCATTTGATAGATGACGTAGGCGTCATACGCCTTTGAATCTGGAAAATACAACAAAATTCATGGACATGGGCACATCAGCTTCATGGACAAAGAATAAAAATACAACATAACAAGGAAAAGTAAAATCTTACATTAGCCTTAAATTTGTCCGTATAAGTACAGTCCTTGAGTAAATGGACATAATTAAATCCAATCGCTGGACAAACCTACATGGAAAAACCTAGTGGAGTCAATATTAGTCTGTTCTGAGATCATTATAACCCATTGCAGCCTTGACAAATATTAATTGTATGGCCAGAGGAGCTGTATGTCAGAATGCAAATGCATGTTTATTCGGACCAAGGGTTGGCCAGCTGGATGAATATCACCAATTGGTTGCCATTTGTTTTTTATTTAAATAGAAATAAGTGACTGTACACATGAAACAATAAGTAACAGTAACCTAAAATATACACAAAAAGTGTCAAAATAATGAAAAGGATTTGACATCTATGTAAGATTAAGAATGTTTTGTTTTAGTGAGGAAATCTGTTTTTGACACATACATATAATTCAAGTTTATAAAGCCTGTGATGGAACTGATCATTTGAACATGCTACATATATTTCCCTACAGGAAGGCCAAACCAAGTCCATAAGAGTTTTAAATAATAGCAGACTGTATCCACAATGCAACTTCACTTGGATCGGAAATTCAGGTATAATGTAGCAATGAGCTGCTAACCACAAGCAAAGATAAGGAGCAGGCTAGAGAGCCTGGTACTGTCCAGAGGTGAAGAGAGTTATCTGTCTGTGCAGTGAAAACAACATAAGGAGAAAAACTGACATTCATTCTTTATCAATTCTTCTACGGATTAAAGACATTCTTGTCTTCATTACCATTATTGTGACTGTTGAGTGGGAAGTACGGTCTGAAGAAGAGAGCGAGGTCGATAGCGAAGATCTTGATCAGAATGGCGGCAAACACACAGAACAACAACACAAATACTGCTCCAAGGACAAGTGGAATTATTGAGTCTGAAAAACAAAGACAAAGAAAGTTGAAAAGAAAATGTGTGTATCGCTAAAAGATAAGGCTGGCAACATTCAGTTTATTTCATTCAAATTCTATACAAATACTTAAACCAACAATGATTATTTTTTTCAACTAACAAGTATCACCTGTGTAGACAAAGCCTGATATAGTCTTGGACAGCAATCAATGATCTTGCCACTCACCTCTTCGCTTAAGAGTTAATGTTCGAGACAATTCTTCGTAAAAGCCCACGCCAGAACATTTAAATTCAGTCTGGAAATCTTTAGCAGACACTTTCTCAATGGTCAGGATTGCAGTAGAGATGGTGTTCTTTGAAGGCTTCTCGACGACCCTAAAAAAGCACACAGAGCTTGGTTCATGACAGAAACAGAGGTCATGTTTCAATACAAAGAGAATATAAAGAGTAAAGTGGTGTACTGCAACAGAAAAATATGCTGAGTGTCACATTCAAAGTAGAATACATAGCAGATTAGAAGGAGCAGAGCCAATCTCGGTCAGTCAATCCACTACTTTGGATGTAACGAGGGGGTCTTCTACCCTGGCATTCCAAACACCCAAATGTTCCACTTATTCAGCAAAACACCTCAAAATATCTTAAAGAATTGGCACAACACTTGGTACAGACAGATATGGTTCCTATTAGATGTATCCTAATGACCGTCATCCCTTTCTTTTCCTCAAGTTCCACCAGCCACTTTAAATTTTTTGTTCAAAGTAAAATGTCTGCCCTCTGAAACTTGCAGGGGGATCCACAGAATACTTTGTAAAAACAAAGTTTTATCTTGCCCCATCATACAGATCAAAGTTTCAGTTTATATCTGCAAAACTAATGATGCTCTTCTCAGCCTTCGCAGCATAAGGGTAACACCCACTGGGGGCAACGAGGAAATACCCCACCCCCTCACACTCTTTCAAATTATGTTTTTTTCCTGGTAACTCGTTGGCATCCGATATTCTAACACTAGGTCCACTTGGTTAGTCTACTACCCTGTCATATACACCTGGGTCACTAACATGCTTGTTAGTTAATTTGTTGGCGAACTCCACCAAGTTGATGCAACACCAGTATATGCCAGAACACTTATGGGATAGGAACACCGCTTTTAGGTCTGGTGATGAGGCAAAACAGGAGGCATCAGGAGGGCCAAGGCTGCTCACAGGAGGAAGACTGAGGACTACCTGAACAGCAACAACTCAAGGCAGGTGTGGCAGGGGTTCCAGCACATCACTAGCTACAAACCCAGAGGGTCTGAGGTGTTCGGTGACGCTTCGCTGGCAGAGAAACTCCACCACTTCTTTGCCCGTTTCATGGTGGATCCACCAGAGGAAGCAGCATCCTGTCTACCAGCCCTCCATCCAGTGGCACTGTGACCAAGTGTTTTGAGAAATTGGTCAGAAAGCACATCACTGCTCACCTTCCTCCCACATTTGATGTACACCAGTTTGTGTACAGGGCCATACTGCCCTGTCCCATCTAGAGTAGAGGGGGAGCTACACCAGGCTGCTGTTTGTGGACTTCAGCTCCGTGTTCAATACCATCCTCCCATGCAGACTGGTGATCAAACTGCTGGACTTGGGCCTACCACACTCACTCTGCCTATGGATAGAGGACTTCCTATCTGGCCCCAGAGAGTGAGAGTAGGGCCCCACACCTCATCACTGGCTCCCCAGAGGGCTGTGTGCTAAGGCCCCTGCTTTACACGCTATACACATGACTGTACACCTACTAACACCAGCAACAGCATTCTAAAATTTGCAGACGACACCACCGTGGTGGTGCTCATTTCTGCGACGTGGTGGAGCGGCTGGTTCAGTGGTGCAGGGATAATAACCTGGTCTCAGTCTTCAGGTTTCTGGGTGTGCACATACAGGGGGACCTCGAGCAAACACCAGAGAGCTCATAAAGAGAGCACAGCAGAGACTCCATCCAACTCCAACCATCTCTCCCAAATCAAATCAAATCAAATCAATGATTAATTAATTATATTTGTATCGCCCAAAGTCACAAAATACATTTGCCTCAGAGGGCTTTGTACAGGGGGTGGCACCCTCTGTCCTTAGACCCTCCCAAAAGCTGCTTGTGCCAGAGAGCCTTCTGACCTACTGCATTTGTGTATGGTTTGGCAGCTGCACGGCTACAGAAAGGGAAGTGTCATAGAGAGGGTCATAAACACCGCCCCAAAAATCATTGGCTGCACCTTCCCCTCCCTGGAAGAACTTTACAATTCCCTTACAAATCCCTTTTATTTGTTTTCTCTTTTATATAATGTTTTTTACTTTGCACTGAGTATTGCAATTACATTTCATTATGCATTGCATAACGACAAATAAAGATATTCTATTCTATTCATTATAATGTGAAACGCGCCATCAAATGAAAACCAAATGTTTGACCAAGTGTTTGTGGGTCTTTCTATGTGCTTCTCCACCTTTGAGTCCCACAGATGTGGCTGCATTTATTATATTCGTTTCAAGCATGAGAGTACACTATATGACAACCATGTAACAATATATATATATATATATATATATATATATATATATATATATATATATATATATATATATATATATATATATGTTGTGTAGTGCAGTTCTGCTGTTGATCAGACTTACGTTTTTTTTGACTGGGAGTATCCAACAGTCTGGTTGAAAGGATTTCCATTCACATACCAGCTAGTATGACAGGAAGATTCCACGTTAATCCCACAGAAAAGTGAGCAGTTCAGCTTTATCTCAAAGCCTGGAAGAAAGATCAAGACACATTTCATTAAGGAGACATTTAACCCTCTGTGCCATTACTTGTAGAGAAATTACGGAACTATTCTCGGCAGCACTGCATTAAAATATTGAGAGAACTAGAAATCAAATTCGCCCTGCGTGAATCCACAGTAGCCACAAGAAACAATGCCGTTTGTCCAAGAAAGTTCTTGCTAGAACAGCCCTACTAGAGCTGAAAGAAACTTTGATAATTTCAATGGGCTACAGAACATCTTGTAACAATTACCATGAGAATGCATTATGTCATTGTGAACTTTATGCCCTATGCAAAAGTATGCATTCATTTATCAGTTTGACGTTTACACATATGTTCCTACAATCCTTTCTGGTCTATTCTATTTGGATTTCAGTTACTTTTCTTCTCCATGTTTCAACAAAAGTACTCAAAAAAATCTAACAATTCACTCAAAATCAACATTACTAAACACAGTTTGAGTGGTTTAATTGATACAATAACTGCAGTGAGAACGCTGCTATTATTAGTTTTATGACGCATACGTTTTCCTACCTTCATCAGCAAATAACTCCTTGTCTGTTGGAGAGATGATTTGGGGACTGTGGACTATAGGATCTATAGGCAAGTACAAATAACAGACAACAATTAGTGCATTGTTATGTTTCCTTATATAACAAACTTCACAATGGTCAGTGTTTTATTATCAGTACTAATGCTTGAAAATGAACTATTGTCCTAACACAATGGAACAAAAATCATGAAAAATGAGATAGTCATTTGCAGATCAAATAGGTCTGAAAGGTCATGTGATCACTGATTACTTGTCTGTTAAAGAGGGGTTAAGTAGAAAAAAAACCAACATTTTTATAAACAATGACAATATACATTATCTGATTCACTGAGCTGTCTAGGAGAAGCATTATGTGAGTTACAAATATGCAGTTGATGTTAATAACTTCAGCTAATGGAGAGTTACTCAGACCGCCTGGTTGGGACTTATCGTAATGTGCAGAAATTAAACATAGGTGTATTTAAAAATGCTGATGCTAACTGCAAATTAGCATGTTAGCAACATTAGCTCTCAGTGTGGTAGCAGTCCACCGTGTATTGGCAGTGCGTTGGTGTTGTTAGCCAAGACCTGAACCTACCTCAGTATGATTTAGTTTATTTTGGTAGATTGCAGTGACTGTGTGAAATATTAAACTTAAGAAAAACAGCAAAGGAGTATTTGTAGAGTATAATTCCTAGGAGATTCCAGGCACAACTGACCCCAGTGAATGAGGGGGGAGCTGTAAAAGTGGTTGTATGCACATCTATCATGTTTTATGTGCCTGTTGACATAGAGCATCAGAGAGCGTTCGTTATGTTCATGAGTGTAGTCATAAAGTATAATGAATGCATTATAATTCACTGTGAATGCCTGCATAATGCACCATATATGTGATCTTCATAGAAAGTGTCAAGTGTGTTTCTGTATTTTAAGTACGTTATACATCTTTCCATTAGATAGTAGCATGAACCCTTCACCAGGAAACACATGGATGATTTGGATTGCCATCATTAAACGGATAAACTGACTAACAAGCTGACAAGCTAACAATCTCCTGTAGTCCTTTTGATTACCACTATCAACACATGATGTATGGATAATACGCCAATGTATTGAATCATTTTGTGTTATCGCAGAACCTTTTTTTTTTGTTGCTTTTTAGCATTCATTTCATGCCATTTAGTCTACACTGACTTCCTGCATATTGCGCTGTGACATTGTGTGTATGTGTGTGTGGGATTTAACGTGCAATCATGTTGTAGAGAACAATATGTTGGTATGACATTATAAACAGGCAGCGGGATGCCTATAGGAGAATGCTGTTCATGTTTTTTTTCTGTCTCTTCATGTCTTCTTTCTTTTCTTTTCTTTCTTATCTGTCTGCATGAGATGTCGGGGGTTGAGACAAACCACTGGTACGTGACAACTAAGATGTGACAACAAGCATCAGATGTTTATTAGTGTTACCATGACAGCGGTGGTTACTGGATTACGATAATGGAAGTCACCTTACTATTGTTACCATGACAACAAAAGTCACAAGACAATGTTGTTATTTGAATTTGTTCTTTCCTGCAAACCCACAACAAATAAAATAGATTTCTATTTTCAACAAGCTTATGAGACATAAACCTGACACTTGAAATGTCCCTGCGGTGCTATTTATATGCCATTACTGCAACTGAAGGCCTATGGCAAACCTGAAAATGCTCTCTCACCTTTATGTATTAGCCTCCTGGAGCCTGACGAGTTGTACACCTTGTGATTGTGTGTCCAGGTACAGGTGCAAGTGTAGATGCCCTCGTCATGTTTGGTAGCATTTTTAATCCACAAGTCTGCTTCATCGTGACCTTGAAGAAGTTTGAAATCCTGCAGCAGGGGCAGAAGGGGCCACAAATGTAAAGAGTGGCAAGATAATAGACCTTTTTTACTGCAGCCATTTTGACATGAAATAGTAGGGTCAGCACAGGTGTTACCAATGATACTGATTAAGGTTCCATTTATTGCAGCAGAGACTTTCCAGAGAGCCGGCATGCAGCACAGCAGCACCCTGACTCTGTTTAACCTGAATGGAATGTATCTCACATTATTTACTTTGGGCAATTGTCACAGTAACAGAGACAAGGCTATATTCACCAAAACATAAAAACATTGATGATTATTGAGGCTTGAAGTAGTACTATTACTATTTTACACCACTGGCTCATTGCACAAAATGGGTGTTTATTATTATTATTGCTCTTTGTTATTGCTCTAATAGACATTAGATTTTTTATTTTTTTTTACCAATCAATACATGGCCACCTGCTCATCATAATAATATATGTACTGTACTTTGTCCATAGTCCCTTCATGCCAGTTCTATCATCTCCCATTCTCTCTCCACATCCAGCCAGCTGGTCATTACATGTCAGCACATCTGCATCTCATTTCCCTTAATCAGCCAATCAACACATCTACCCTGGTACCTGATACCGACCCTCTGCCAGATTGTGTATTGTGCAACTGATGAACAAAAAAACAGATAAGAAAAATACCAAGTTTACAGGCCATACCTTCTGCCAAGTCAGTTTTCCTTTCGACATCTTACATGTGTCGCTGACAGATTCTGGACATGGGACCATTTTGTTCCGGTCACTGTTTTCAATTGACCCGTAGAGGAGTTCCTCTTTGTTTTTTTCTTTGAAGACGTTAATTGTTATACGAAAGTTGGAGCATTTATCTGGTTGTTCACGCCTAGAAAAGAAGCAATAACTGATTCAGATCACCATGTTACTGGATCGTCTCAGTGGAAAGAATGCATTTTAGATTTGCCCAAAAAAGATTTATGACATTTATATGTAGCTTCTTTACAACAACGGCAATATTTGAACCACTGTAATCCAATATGAGCCTACAGGTTTTGCTGATATCGAGCTACAGGTGATTGTTGTTTTCTCTCAGTCCGCTGTACTCTTCCTGAGTTTCCAAAGCTGCCACAATGTTTTAAAGAGAGAAGTATTCTTACCGTGCACTGTAAAAGCCAGAGTTTTCAGGACAGAGGTTTAAGAAAAAGAGTGCCTCGCCGTGGTAATGTACCGTCTTGTTCTCATCAGTGGAAATCTGCTCAGGGTCATTTTGGGCATTATTTTTGTACCATGTGATCTCTTCATCAGGGACATCAGACAGGTCAGGATGTACAAAATAAAATGCTTCCCCTTCAATAAGTCCATAGTTCTTGATGGGAGAGTTCCAACATTGGGGCTTGATTATCTCTAGAAATGAAGAAGATGATTAGACAGAGATCAGAGTTCCTGGATATGTATACTGTATGTCCGGGAAAATAGAGGCCACAATTATTGCAATCTTGGTTTGCTGCAGTATTTTTGCAAAATTAAGGAATAACAGGTTTAACAGAAAGCAGATGGCTTTGGTGCTGCTTTTATTCAATATTTGTGTTCCTGACAACACATCCCATGCCCAAAGAACAAAACTAAGAATAGATCAGTCTGTCTTTCAATATTTTATAACTTCCCTACCATGTGTGGCACTTGACCCCAACCCATTTACATAATAATAACTGTTTTAAGATTTCATTTGAAGCACTTTACTTTTAGCAAATGTAACTTACACAGTACATTGTGAATTTATTGGTAACTATTTCCAGCTTTGGATGAATAAACATTTGATGCTATGAATATTTCCAGGATGACGTACGCAGGATTGACCGAAAATTGATTCCAGTGTGTACGTTCATTCATTCCAGTGTGGCTGATTGGTCAATGGAGCTCTGGGGCACTGAGATATTAAATACTAATATCAAAAAAATAAAATGAAATAGAATATCTCCAGCCTTATCTTTTCAGACTCATAAGTTTACATACCCTGGCAGAATTTATGATTTCTTGGCAATTTTTCAAAGAATATGAATGATAACACATTTTTTTTTCTTTCACTCATGGTTAGTTCTTGGATGAAGCCATGTATTATCAAACAACTGTGTTTACTCTTTTTAAATCATAATGACAACAGAAACTACACAAATGACCCCGAAAGGTTTTCATACCCTTGAGATTTTGGCTTGATAACATGCACACAAGTTGACACAAATGGGTTTGAATGGCTACAAAATGTTCTGTCTGCTTGTAATCAGTGTGTGTATAAAGGTTCAATGAGTTCTCCTGACAGACCCTTGCACTGACATCTCTGGATTCTGAGTCATGGGGAAAGAAAATGAATTATCAAAAGATCTGTGGGAAAAGGTAATTGAAGAAGTGGAAACTGAATCCGTTGAAACCAAACCACAATCAGGTAAACCCACAAAAATCTCTTTCATAATGGCCAGGAAAAATGTTCGAGATCCAAAGAAAACCCAACAGAATTCTGAAAGCCAATACTATGTCAATACCACAAAAGAATCATGCTTACAGTATGCCAAACAGCACAGAGACAAGCCTCAAAACTTCTGGAACAAAATCATTTGGAGTGATGAGACCAAAATTTTACTTTTTGACCACAACCAGAAATGTTACATTTGGAAAGGAGTCAACAAGGTCTATGATGAAAGGTACACCATTGGGGACGTGTTAGCTATAAAGGCACGGCAAGCTAGGTCAAAATTTGTGGCAAGATGAATGCAGCATGTTATCAAAAAAATACTAGAGGAAAATTTGCACTCATCAAGCTGCTCATGGGACGTACTTGGATATTCCAACAAAGTCAAGTCGACCTGTCATTGGCTACAGCAGAATAAAGTGAAGGTTCTGGAGTGACCATCTCAGTCTCCTGACCTCAAGATCATTGAGCCACTCTAGGGAGATCTCAAACGTGTAGTTCATACAAGACATCCCAAGAATTTAGAGGAACTGGAGGCCTTTCGCCAAGAAGAATGGGCAGCTTTACCATCAGAGAAAATAAAGAGCCTCATCCACAACTGTCCCTCTTAAACGCAATCACAAAAGACTCCAAGCTGTCATTGATGTTAAAGGGGGCAATACACAGTATTAAAAACTGGGGTATGTAAACTTTTGATCAGGGTCATTTGTGTAGTTTCTGTTGTCATTATGATTTAAAAAGAGTAAACAGTTGTGTGGTAATAAATGGCCTCACCCAAGCACTATCCACGAGTGAAAGAAAAGTTTTTGTGTTGTCATCCATATTCTTTGAAAAATGGCCAAGAAATCAGAAATTCTGCCAGGGTATGTAAACTTATGAACTGTCCACTGTTCATTTCAAAACGTAGATACAGATGGGATAAAATCCTTGACCGTTGTATTGACCTTGTCTTCTCTAAATATGCTGACTTTTGTAGAACATTATACACTGAGTCTAATCCTGCTAATAAACTCCATTATGTTACGATAGCGTCTGTTTATATGAGACCGGTTTTTTAAAAAAACACCCCAATTCTGCAGTTCACTGTCTCATTGTAGTCATTGTAAATGAACGCATACAGCAGAACAAATAAATAACTGAAGTTAAAAAAGAAATCATGGAATCAATTAATAAACCAAAATGTATTCTAAACTTTTGACTCATCAAAGTAGCCACCTTTGGTAGCTAAACACACTTGTGGCATTTCTATGATGGAAATCAAATACTCTTCAGAAACTTCTTCCCATAAATGTGTGGCACTTGTAGGTTGCTTTGGAGTTTAAATCTGGGGACTATGCTGGCCACTCAAGCTTTCTTGCTGCAGCTTGGCCTGTCAGACCTGCAGCTCGAAGTATTCTCTTTACAGTTGAAACTGTGACTTGCTTATTACGACCACTACAAGTGTCCTGTGATCTGCCTATCACACAAGCTGTTGACTTGAAACTTGTCTTTGGATTCTGTTGTGGCTTTGCGTCTGCCAGATCTCTTCCTGACAGAGTTTGCCCCAGTTTCTGAGTGCCCTTTGATGGTAAAGGAGATTGAACTCGCTGGCACCTCGACTGTCTACACAATTTCTCTGTAGGAAAGACATACATTTTTAAGTGTTATGATGGTCTGTCTCTCTTCCATTGGTAATTGCCCTTTTCTCTAACAACAAACTACTTTCTGCAGTGCAATACTGTTCAAATAATGCTCACGAGGGTATGGTACCACGGCGTGTTCCAACACTACTGTTATGCAAACAGAGAGATACGTGTGGGAATTGGTAGCACCAGCTTTAAAGGCTTGATCAACCTCCACTGCTGCAGAATAGCTTTAAGTTGTTAAGCCATTTTGTAGTGCCTGGAAAAGGGCTTTTTGTATAATTCTGAAATTTACATTATGTTTCAGTTTTGGGTAACCTCTGGCAGTTCACCACTTACCTTTGTACCATTTCAAGCTATTCATTGGACTTGAACTGCTTGAATTTCAATACAAAAATAGAAAAACTGGGGTGTTCTAAAACATCTGACCGGCAGTGTATCTGCAAGACCAGCACTTGGAGGGTTCATACTTAATGTGTGGGTGGATGAGGATCAATTTCTTAAATGGTTACCATTACATAAACATATCCTTTAATACGCTCTTCCATGCCATGTATTCTTCTTAATTACAATGTGTATCCTACCGGAATGCTCAGCTGCGGTTATCACCAGGAAGATGAGGATGAGAAGTCGGGAAGTATCCATTGTCTGAGAGAGACAGAGAACATTCCAGGTTAAATGGTGCTTCATGTTGAACGTGTTAGAATGTCAATGATAAGTAACTACCAACCACAGTGCAGCTTCCTGTAACTGTACTCCATCACACCCACACAAATCGATACGATCAAAACAGTTTCAACATTAGTTTCATGGGAAATTCTGAGAAACAGTGCGCGGAGGACAGGTCAGGACGTGAGTTCACTCTGCTTTTTAGTTTGCACTTATATTATGCATGAATATATATTTATATGATATGTTGCTTACTTCTTTGGTATTTTGTCATTCTTAATAATTAAAAACAGAAACAGGCAGGAGACTGAGACATTGACATATCATGGGCATAGACACAGATGCAGATCAAGCGCACTGGATGTCTTAATATCTGTTTCTCTCTGATGCCCTATATGAGCAATCATGAAACATTATAGATTATAGACAGATTTAATTTTGGTTCTATTTTTAACCCCAACAGAGCATGGGAATTGCCATACCTCTGTCAGCCCTTTTCAGTTTCAATATTTAATATGACACCACATTTATGACACTTCTCTGCGGTATATATATATTGGAGACCAAAATCATAAGGAGGGGTGGAGTTGAAGAGGTTAATAAAAAACATTGATTAGTAATGTTTTACTGTTCTTATTGTCTTGGGCTCTGTGCAAATAACCAAACTTAGTGAAATCAACAAGCATAGCCCAGACTTTTTGTTCTCTGCTCCTGGGCAGGGCTGTTCTCCCCCTCTGCCACTGTGCTATAAACCTTTGCACAATTTTACACTGTTCATTATTATTTTTTGAATTGATAATGCTTCTTATTGAATCAGATGTATTCCGGTAAACATTTGCATGCTGTGCTACGGCTGACCAGAGACAGACACGCTACTTTGAAACTTCCAACTACTTTTGCCCAGCCAAATTATTTGCATTACGTGTTATCTTTAGTCTTTAGTTATTTTTTCTTTGTCACCCAGACACCAGTTAACACTGCAAAACTATGTGATTAATCAGTGCAGATAAACATGCAGGCTTACCTCATGAAAGTGTTTACAGCTCGATTCGGTTCCGCCAGACTGCAGACTGCAGTCTCCTCTCTTTATGCTCTCTGCAACCGCTCAACTCGGTGAGAGAGAGAGAGAGAGAGAGAGAGAGAGAGGGAGAGAGAGAGGTATGTGTGGGTGTGGGTGTGTGAGAGAGAGAGAGAGACATGCACTGTCTCCCTCTCTTTTCCTATTTCTTTTTCTTTTTTTCTTTGTATTTTGGAGTGATAGCATTGTGTAAAGGGCTGTTATGCTGTCAGAAATGTGAAATATGACGCCCCCTGAGGTTTGAAGCAGGAACCTGAAAGTAACCTGATTGACGAGCTACTCCTACTATGAATACTAACGACCAAGACAGCTGTTACACGAATTACACACATTAAATCGAGATTTTGTAGATTACAGCTGAGTAGGACAGTGAAGTAAGACATGAATAAATGATACACTGAAATCCTCTCAATACATCATATTCAAATGCTCTAATCAAGCGTTGTTGTCCCTCGTAATGAGGTCAGTCATCTACCATTATTAGCTATTTTAGCTGCTAATACTAACGACATGTCAATATTATACTTTTTAAAACTCAGTTATTAACTACAGCGAGTGAAATATGAGATATAACACAGCACCACTGTGATCAAACTTGCTCCGGTGTTATAATGTATATTGCACTTGAATGAAAAAATGAAGGTGAAAAGAGGTTTGTATTGATTTATCTAATTAAAAATGTATTGTAAACACGTAAAAACCGCATATATATATATATATATATATATATATATATATATATATATATATATATATATATATATACGGCATCTTGTACTCTCCACAACAGGTGCAACAACCGTTTTTGTTGTCGTCTTGATGACGTGGAGGGCATATTGTCCGTCCTCCCGGGGAGCCAAATTAGAACAAATTAAAGCGGAGAGAGATGCAGTTAATGTTAATGTATATGTATCACTGATTTAAAGAAAACAAAAAAAACGTGCAGTTTGTTTCAGCCCAAGGACTTTCCTTACTCCAGACAAGACGCGTGAACACAAATGTGTGTAGATTTCATGTAGCAAATTTGTTGAAGGATACAAAGAACATGTTTTATTTCTGTTAAAGCTTTCATTTTTGCATATGTGACGATCATATTCCTTGTCTGTCACATTGTAGGGCTTAGTGTTCCTAAAGACGCAGTAGCTGACACATCTCTGAGTTATGAGCAGCCTGACAGAAAGCGTCGTCGTGTTTCAGCTGGATGGTCCAAATGGAGAATTGTCTTTAATAACTTTAATGAAATGAAAATGACTCTGATAAACTGGATTACACGCACACATTACGTGTCCGCATTAACTACCCTGCTAGCGTGCCCAGCCGGCTTTTGGAGGGTTCCTGTGCCTTTCATTCTTGGTAGTTCTACGGATTGTGATTTGGTCAAATCTTGGTCGGTGCAGAGAGACATGATAGGTTTTCTCAATTCTTGGTAGCGATGAGCAGTTACAAAGTAACGTGTCAGGGAACTCAAATTATTTGTTGTGTAACATCGCCTTAGTTTCGTGAGTTAAGCAATCAGTAACTTCGTTTTTTTTTTTCAAAGTAATCTGTTGCTTTAAGAATTTCTCCGGAAAAATTCCAGCTGCAGCCTGCTTTTTGTCAGACAGTACTGTGCCACCTGCGGATGTCAGCGGCGCAGCGCTGCGATGACGTAGGTACTCTACGACTGTGAGTGACAGAATCTAAAACAAATATCCAGAAAATCACAGTGTATGATTGCTGACTGTCTTCCCTCTTATTGTTATCCTGCAGAGTTAATTTGGTTGGATGACTGATGTTATTCATTGTCAGGACTTCTCGGTGCATTTAAAGGAGGCTGTGTGTGTGTGTGTGTGTGTATGTGTGTGTGTGTGTGTGTCAGTTAAATTGCAGCATGTGCGAGTCGCTGCAAACGGCTTTTAATCTTTGGTAACGCATGAGTACTCTAACGCGTTACGTTTATTCATAAGTAACGCTGTAACGTAACAGGTTACTTTTAATTTAAATGGTAACGTTGTAACACAATTAACTACTTTCCAAAGTAACTACACCCAACACTGGCGATGGGGCATCTGATTGGTCAGATCTTGGTAGAATTCTTGGTAGGGATGGACGCTTCGATTGGCTCTCACGGGGTTGATTTGCTCGACTAACGGGCCATGGGGAGCGCCACTGTACTGCCCCTGTCTAACACGTGTTAATTTTTTTTATTTAAATTTTTTTTAAATATTATGTCAACACTGTTTCTAACTTTACAGGAGAAATAAACATGTTTACAACCTGCTATAAAAAGTCAAATGACTTCAATTCGGATTCACTTCAACCCAATATCCTTTTGAAATGGAAATGGAAATGCCCTTCTACTTATTTCCGCAGAAACTAAATGACTGCATGCATTCCTTCCCACTCTGTGGCCAGCCAGTAACAAACCTAGCACTGGGTGTGACCGTTACGATTCCAGGATTCCTAATGACTGGAGATTTCTGAGAAAATATGAACGCACTGAGCAGAAAGTACATTATTCAATCAAATGATTTGCACTTACTCTGACTAAATGTGCTTTTTATGAGAGGACCCACATACTGGGTGACTTAAAGTATAGCTAACAGTGCAGTGCAGTCATACATTTTCCAATGGAAGTGCTAAAGGTTAAAGTGATGGTTCCAGAGTCTAGGAAACTCTGTGGTTTCATCATGACCATGGTGTTCTCAGCCTTAGTTTACCTCAATTGGTCATATTGATTCTATGAATTCTGGACCACTGCCAGAGGGCAGTGCTTCAGCACTGGATATCTTTCATCACATATGCAAAGCAAGCAGGCCCTGCCACATATAAGCATGTGAAGTCACATCAAATCAATCACTTAGCCTTTGTTTACATAGAGGCTGACCTTTCTCACAACCCCCATAGCAAATCAGCAGTTCGTCAGACTTACAAAAAATGGCAGTAGCCCCCACATACAGTGAAAAAAAGTATTTGCCCCCTTCCTGATTTCTTACTTTTTTGCATATTTATCACACTTAAACGTTTAAGCTCACCAAATAAATGTGTGTGTTAGACAAAGATAACCCAAGTAAATATAAAATGCAGTTTTTAAATGATGATTTCATTTATTAAGAGAAAAAAGCTATCCAAACCTACTTGGCCCTGTGTGGAAAAGGAATTACCCCCCTTGTTACATCATGAACTAACTGTGCTAAAAACTATTTTTCCTCTGAAAGATGAGTTCAGTTACACTGTCCAGAACTCTGTGGAATCCATAAATCAATAGATATCAATAGAAGTTGTTAGGCTGAGAGATCTCAAACAGCAAGAAGCTCAACAAAAGATGAAAAAACAAAATCATTGACTGTCAGTCTGGCAAGATTTAGCCAAGAGCTATTTCTAAAGCTTCGGGACTCCAGTGAACCATGATGAGAATGCAGAAATCCCTACCAAAATACCATTTTGGTATCCATCCAGAAGGTCACAAAAGGACCCAGAACAACTTCTTAAGAACTGCAAGCCTCACTTGACTCAGTAAACGTCAGTGTCCATGACTCAAAACCAGCAAAGAGACAAGAGGGAAGCTGGCACCAAAAGCATGGAATAACTTTTGATGCCAACCTTGACTCATCTGAACTGCCATCCATGCCATCCACAATTAATACAAAATTAGAAAGTGTTGTCGAGAATACGACTGTGAAACTACAACTACTGAAAGTATGTGTCAGTTATCACGGCAACAGACGTGATAAACTGTTGTTTTATAACCGGTCATCCTTATTCTTTGGACAAGATATGTCGCAACAGTAGTGAGGAACGATTATTCATGGCAGCATAAATATGTTGATTTTTTTTTTTTTTTTTCTCATTTTCTTTATTCCAATAATCTGATTTGAAGAAATGTCTCACATAAGGAACACATTTTACTCACAGTAACAAGGATTTTAATGAGAGGTCACAGAATAAACTTTTTTTCACAGCAGCCATTTTTACATTTACAGTAGTAGGTGTTTCCAGTTATGCCAACTGTGGTTCTGCTTCATTGAGTGCAGCAGAGACTTTCCAGTGAGCCAACATGCACCACAAAAGCACCCTGACTCTATTTGACCTGAGTGGAACTGAACCTTAATTAGTATCATTGATGACCTGTGATCACCCTACTATATCATGTCAAAATGGCTGCTGTTGTCAGATATTGAACACATACAGAGAACGAAAAAATAAGTTAAGAACAACATAACATTTCTGTTAACTGAAACACTGAGTGCATAATGTTTTCTGCTGGTGTGAAAGGAGAAAGGGGAAGCTGAAAGTGCGCTGATCTTCATCAATGTTCTTCCGCAACGCGTCTGTAGAGATGCCTGTGCTCTGTTCTGATCATTATCTAAGGACTGTAAACGGAGTGAAGCAACTTTTGAAAGGTTTTCCGTCTTTCTCGGAACCTTGCTGTCACTACCATGAAACATTTGCCAAGGTGGGAAAGAAAAGATAAATGTACAAAATACTAAAATCAAACCAAGGAGATGAGAGCAAAGGATTCAAATCTGTCATCTGTGGCACACCGCTGTGCTATTTGTTAAGTATTCTTGTTCTGTGCCCGGATGAAATTCAGCAGATGACCTGATTGTACACAATGTGAAATTAGCTGTGCACCCAACCAAGAAGCAAAACTCTCTCTCGTTTCTTTACAATAGGGGACAAACAAAAAACATCTTAAAACCTTAACCACCTTCACCTTCACCTTCGCCAGCGTTAGAGAAGAGTTTTTATACAATCCTGTCTGTGTTATATATGTTTTTTAACAATCATACTTTCCAATCACAATCATTCTATTTATTTCTTTGACAAATTCAGTGTTCTCTACTTCCTGACACTTGGTCGTTGCTCTATTAGCTCTAACTACATACTTTTCTAATGCAATTTCTAGCCACAAAATTGTCACTGAAGTGTAATTCAGAGACGCCAATCAACTTATATAGTGCATGTCTTTGGACCGTTGGAGGAAGCTGGAAATCTGGAGAGAAGCCAACCAGACATGGAGAGAACATGCGGTTCGAATCGTGTAAGAGTGTGAGAGTTTGTGTCTTACATAATAATCCAAACTAAAAATAACAACTTCCTTTAGTTGCCTTCACAGAAACAAACGATAGAGATAAATGGCGACTGTGAATTTAAGGTGTCTTACACCCCACACATTCAACACCCATCTGTGAAGCTTTGAGAGTGAGGGTGAGGATCCAGGTTAGGGAATGATTTGTCTAGTCTGGAGTCTCCCTGCAGGCACTGAGGGCATGCGGTACCTCAGGTTCTTCCAGAAGTTTCTGTTTGAGCACATTTTGTTAACTTTGTGGGTTCCAGAGGAGGGTTTCTTCCACTTCAGAGATCCTTGTTTCCTCTTGATATAGCGCAGAGACTCTGGCAGGCAACTGTAATCCACCGAACCATCTGGTTAAAGAGAAAAGAATGTTGACTTTATATTCAAATCAGCATGTTATGGTATAGAGTTAAGAACATATTTATCTTATCAAACCTTCACAATAATGTCAGTCCACTGTGACTCATTATACAACAGAAAACTAAACCACTGGATGAAAAACAGAGAGTAAACCACCAAACCTGTAAAATTGCAGCTAGCTATTTTTGGTCTAGGTTAAATAAAGAAGTGAGCTCCTCTACAGACATGATGCGGAAGAACACTGATGATGATCAGCACCCTGTCAGCGTTCCTTTTCTCCCTTCACACCAGCAGAAAACATTATGCATTCAGTGTTCCAGTTAACATAAATGTTATTTTTAGCTTTGTTCACTGTATGTGACAACAGAGCCTTTTCCGGTCAGTCCAGCTAAGATAAGTTAACCTGCCGCTGGTGTCTGCTGGAAAGTGACCAAATTTTGAATTGTGAAAGTGTATTTCCCTAAAAGGTTGAGAAATTCTTATGAAGGGTTGGCCAGAGAATATATAAATAAAACAAATAAAGCGTGATAAACCACATGCAGTCAGAGCTGACGAGGTGTAATGTGAGCTGATAAGGTTTAGAATGTTTTCCATTATGTTTTTCATGCTAGTTTTGCTTTACATCACAGCTGTTAGCCAGCTGGACTAACTCAAATAGACAATGATAAACATATACATTCCTCCAACAGTGTACATGTTGTTAAAACCAAGTGGATTCAAGTAGACTGACTGCTCTAATGCATTATAATCATAAATCATAGGGAAAAAAAGGGACTTCTTAGAAGTATGCAGCAAAATTTCAGTCTATAGAGAATAATATAATGTGTTCAGAGGCTGTTTGGACGTATTAAAATGCATGCTTATATAAGTCATTCATGTCATTACTTTGCAACTCCTTATGAGCTGTTGCTTCCAAATGCCACGCAAAGTGTTTCCTCACCGATTTCCACAAGAATTACTTGGAGGTTGTTCAGAGTCAAAGCGTCGTAAAGGCCAATTTTCTGCTCATAGCAGAACTTGTGGTTATCACATAATGGCTCTTCCTCTGTTTCACCATGGGCGGTGGATATTGCCTCAGTCGACAGGATTATTATCATTCTGCGGCACTGGCGCAACGTCGCAGAAATGGTATCATGTACTGCTGTAAGAGATTAAACACAGGAAACACACTGTGAGGTCGAAAAACATATCTCTGCAAGATGAACTTGCAAGAAGTCAGTTCTCTTAAACAAGAAGAAAATAAATTGAGGTAAATCGAACAAACGTAATTATCTCTCAAATTTCACCAATTAGTTTTTTAAAACTCTCAAACGGGTCTCAAAGAGTACGTTTGTCTGGAAATAAGCCATGAAAAAAAGGCCTTATATTTAGGTATCATATCTAAAACCAGTACAGTTACACTACATAGGAGCCTGGACCAGCAGGTTTGAACCAGAAACCGCTATGAGGCTAACCACTGCACTAGCATGGCGCAGTGCAGTTATCTACAGGTGAATACAGTAAACATTTCAAGCTACAACAATGAGACTTTATGAATGAATGGCAGTGGAACAGATTTTTGTGTTTTCTGAAATTCCAGGTTTTAATATGCAAATGAGGCATTATCTAATGCTCATGTAATGCTGTGTAACCCACTGGGAAATTTGGTATTACTAAAACACAAATTATTTGAACTAATTAGCAAATGATTTCCTTTCAATTTCAATTCATGTATTCTGTTGTCTTTTATTTCCACATTGGCTATTTCATATTTAAGTCATTCTTTTATCTTAACTCAGATGTCTAATTTTCAGTCAGTAAGCAAAAAAACTTGATAACAATTCTGTTATTGGTTGTGGAGGAATGATTCATTCTTAATCCCGCCTTTTTGCTCAGGATAGAGAGGCGCAGTCTAACGTGTGCAGAGAATGAATGAAAACAAGCTGAGTGAAACGTAAAAGCCTCACACAGAAGAAGAAAAACTAATTCAAGAGTTGGAGACACTTTGATGACATCTGTTCATTGTTTATGCTTTTATTTTCTCAGTGAGTTTTTGAGTATAATTAAGCATTTTATTTTATTCTTGGTGCACCCTATTCAAAAGACATTTAATTGAAATTGAATTGATTCCCTACAAATCTAGATTAAACTGGTCCAGTGTGCACTTATCTTTTAGGTGGGTTACAGCTGGTTACGGACAGAGAGGTCAGTCTAGCTCACCTGTTCAAATTATGTAAATGTTTTAAGTTTGCATTATTAGCCACTACACTCACAGTTTCACAAGGGCTCTTTAGAAGCCTGTGGGTCACAGATGTGACGCCTATGGTGAAGTCTCTGTAAGTATCCATAATTTTGATTATGGGTTAAAAATGATGGATACTTACAGAGACTTCAATAACGTGCAATACCACCTGTACACCAAAACTGGTACTTGAGTTACACTGTTTTTTTAACCTTTTTTAAAAAAAAAAAACACACACACATAACATGTAGATGTTTGGTGATAACATACACCTTTTTTTCCGACTGCATCCGTAACGCAGATATGCTGTGTATGGGAACCTACTCGTTGAAGACAGAGATTGGCTTTGCAAATGTTTCATGAGGAAAGAAACCTATCCAACATGGAAAAAGGATAATGTTCTCGACCTTCTCCTGGGCTGTCGTCCCGTCCTCTGATGTACAGGGAGTAGCCGTGTTGTTTCTCCAGCTGGTCAGGAAGGATCTGCAGGGCGAAGCTCTCCACCTCAGCGGAACGTAGGGTGTCGGAATAAAGAAAGCTCACATAGGCGTCGTGGAGCTTCCCATCTGGAGCTGCAGAAAATACAGCATATTGTTCCACAGTATTTCATTTGCCTACCTACACAATTCAATTGGTCTCTTTTTCTGTTTTCATTGTGGTTGTAAAACAATACTTACTTTGCTGTTTGGAAAAATGTCTCAACAGTTTCCTGTAAGCCAGCGCCAGGTCTATTTTAAATAAGAAGAAGGCAGCAGCCAGGGCCAGAACAGCCACGGAGCCTACAAGGCAGAGAGCCACGCTTATGTGGAAGGCACTGTGGTCGACTTGGAGAGAGAAGGTGACAAACACAAATTAAACATTCAAGTTCACATAAACAAACGCAGAATAAACAAGTGAGTGTTTCAGAAAGGATCAATCCTGTGGAAATCTCTAAGCAGCAGCAGTGCATTTGTTTCACATTTCAAACACAAAGGTTTGTCACAGTTTACGTAAGTAGTAAAGTCTAAACAAAGCAAGAACTTTGAAATGTCTTGAGAGACTTGGGACCATATTACCTCCTGTTTAATTATTTCAGTTTATCTCTAATAGGTCTAGTGGAGTCCATGTAAAAAGGGGGAACTACACAACATTATGCAGGTGGTCATGCTACTTTAAAAGCCTCCTCTTCTTTAGCTGCAGGGACTTTCTGCCATTGAGAACACAACAGCATCAGTGAGGTCCAACACCGGCCCAAAGTCAGTGCTCAAGTTCATCTCAAAGGTGCTGCTGTGTTAAACTCGGGACTCCTTGCAGATTAGTTAACCTTTGTTGTGGACCTGGCTTTGTGCACAGAGCCACTGTTTTTCTCAAATTCTCAAAACTGTAAGGCTGCGTGCAAAAATATTTGGACATGGGTGTCCACATACTTTTGGCCATATGGTGTAGCTTCAGGGGGCAGATAGATGCATCACTGCTGAAACATTACATAATTTTGTGGTTTCAGTGACATTTATGAATTTGATCTGAGGAGTGAGCATTTCAAATATAAAAAGATAAAAGATCTGCACTTGTGTACCGTTTGTTGACATTAGTTCTGATTCCACAGAATATAGAATAAGAAGAGGAGATAAGGAAATACCTTCTTGCAGCCATACCGAGCCGAATTTCGCATCAGCTGGGCTATGTACTATGCAGTGAAAGGGGACATGCAGGAACTTAGGAAGAACTTCAGAGATGGAGAGATTGGACTCAACAAACACCTTGCCGCTTTTGTGAATACTAAAAAGGACAGGACAAATCAATCAGTCAAACAGTTTCGAAAAATCGGGCAATTGAGCAAGAACGTCATGAAAATGATGTCTTTTTTTTTTCAGCTTTACATTAGCAACATTGAGCTACTAGGAGTTTAGTTTTTTTGACCGATACTGAAATCTGTGAAAAATTTACGCAGCCCATGTCAAGATTAGATTAGATTTTACTTCTGGTTGCCAGATCTGGGTTTATGCAGGAATCCTTTAAAATCATTTCAGAGATTTTTATAATACCTTCTAAATATTTTTGAAAACCTCAACGCAACTTGCTTCTAGTCTAGTGTTTTAATGTGGCTTCATACTGTGTATTTTTTTTAATTGTGTTGTGGCCATGTGGTAATATGTTACAGGGTTTTCCCTTGTGGTAACACGTAATCTAGGCGTAGAGGCTAGCCATGTTGTTATATATTACAGGGTTTTCCCTTGTGGGAGCATGTAAGCTAGGCGTGAGAGGCTAGCACGGCCAGAGATGGCGAGATCGAGAGATTAATTAAGATAACCTTGCAAATGAATGCAGAGATCACGCAACGGAAATTCTACTGCCAGAGAGTCTAAGCAACACTCATAACTGTTTTATAAGATAAAAAATTAAAAACAAATGCCCATAACAGCAGCAGCTGCAATGGCAGGGCAGTGGCAGCTGTCAGTGTTTTTCCAAAAGTACTGCTGGAGCTGGATCAAAGTTCAGAGACAGAAAAACTGCCTGCGCATGTAGTTGCGACTACTGTTCAGCATGATACTGTCATAATGAAGGTATACCTGGCTGTACCTGTTTAACTGGTGCATTGTTCTAATGTTTACATGAGAGTTGAGATTTCTGCACTAACAAGCATGCATTATGGACCGGTATAGCTTGCTGCTGTGTAACTATTTCATCACTGTAAAGTGTCTGTTTGGCTAATTTCAGCCATATGCAGAATTCAGTTCACCCTGTCGCTCTCTTAGCATACTCATTAGCAAGGATTAACTTGGTTAAATGCTAAGCTAAATAAAATACCATTATTATTTTACTGTTATTATGTGATAATGTAAGCTGAGCTCAGTTTTCATTTCATAATGCCAAACGGACTCTGTTTACTGGCTTTTTTTGTCTATTTGTTGTGCTTCGTTTGTTGTTTTGCTATTGTGTGCTGACTGACGGACAGTTCGAGTATTAAGAAATGAGACTGTATGAGGTACCTAACCATTGTCAGTGTGTTACCTACAGTAGATGGCATTAGTTTGGAGAAGCAGACAGGAGGATTGAAGAATTGATTCTGTTTTGAGTTATGCCTTTTTTAAGTGTATGCAGACAGCCATCTCACTGTTTTTACAGTGTGGACACCGTTAAATTGTCAAGTACGTAAACCAGGTTGGATTTATATTAAATGACACGTCATACTGAACAAAAAATTAGAAAAATAAACATTCACTTAAAATGTTCATTTGTGTTGTTTTATCATCTGTTTTAATTAGCTATACTGACCAGAATAACTAAATATAGCAGTTTTGTTAAATGATAGTCTTGTTTTCAGTTACATCTACTTAGCAATGACTCATGAGTCATTTTCAGTCAATGAAATCAAACTTATTTTCTGTGCCAGCTTTTCAGTGATGGTGTACCGTCACACTAACTGCAAACATCTTGAGAATCATTACAAAGTTTCAGGGTGTTCCCGTAACCACGGACACTCACAGGGAGAGACGCTGAATGTCGTTTTTACACGATGGAAACTCTCTGTGTCAGACGTGTTCTCACATGTTGACGAAGCTTTACAAACCGAGTCTCAGAATGACGTCACAGCTCTGTAATAACTCATGCTCCGTGTTTAGATCCAGGCCTGGTGTGGGTCACACGCACGCTTTAAACAGTACCACTGGCTGTGTGACAGTCTGCCAATGAAGGGGGGATTAGCACACCTGTAACCAGTTATCTAATCACACTCCCTCTTTAACACAGTGGGGTGCTGGACCTGAGGGGAGCTGAGAACGGACACACGACGCACGACGAGACAGTAGCGAGAGCGTGGCGGTTGGCAAGCATTGTGTGTATTATGTATCGAATGAATACGTGGTACACTGTCATCCCTGTGTGTGTCTCTCTGCTGAAGAACTCATGACGGCAACAGCTAACGGCCAACAGCTCAGTTTGTCCAGTGTTTAGTCATTTAGCTGACACTTTTATCCAAAGCGGCTTACAGAGAAGGGAACAATCAAGGTACACTGCGATAACAAAGCATTAGTGCTGAGACAGTTATTAAAGGGTGAGATTTATCATGTCCAGTTGTAGGTATTGCTAGGAGACAAGGTCCTCTTGCAGAGTTGCAGAGTTTTTGAACGGTAGAGAGGGACGCCCCTGCTCTGGTAGGAACTGGTAGTGCGTTCCACCAACGGGGGAACAACAAACGATGAAAGTTTGGATTGCCTTGGGCAGACAGGTGGGAGAGCCAGTTGTGTGTTTATCTTCCATGTCTATGTATGGCATGACATGAAACAGAAACTCACTATCTCATTGTCTGTGCAAGTTCCTTGTGCTGTTCGATGTGGAATGAGTCAATAGTCCAATACGCGGTAATCTCACTGTCCTCACTGAAGCCTATGTAGGCTAAACACTTCAGGTCTTGTCTTGTACCTAGAAAAAACAAAGCAGACACTGTCACTCCACACATCTTCATGTCTGATGAAAGAAAGTTGACTCCTGACAAAGTAGCACACAGCAGCCATTTTGGCATGAAATAATAAACACGTGTTTCCAGTAATGCATGAGCCAACATGCAGCACAGCAGCAGCCTCACTCTGTTTGATCTGAATGGAACCTCATTAATATCATTGGCTACAGCCGTGTTTACCTACTATTTCCTGTCAAACTGGCTGCTGTGGAAAAAAAAGATCTGTTGAGCCCAATTAATCAAAAGGATCTTCATGATCAGACAGGATTTGATGTAAAGCCGGACATCTGTTATGTCTTTGATTGCTTTAACTTCAAATAGGAACCATCTAAATCCTGCATGTCGGCGGACTGTTTCCACAAATATGCACAAAACCAAAGTTAAACCTATAAAGCATTGGTGCACTTAAGCTTGAGCACTAATGGATTTGTTGTAAAGTTGATTTAGCATTAGGAATGAATAAGGCCTGGAGAAGTCAAAGCAGTCCTCCTTCATTTAACTTTTATTAATTCTGCAGGAAACTTTCTCTTCATTGCCATGTCAAATAAACTAAAAGCTGACAGGTGTATGGTACATATACAGTAAACTGTGACAGTGGTCATAATATGGGTTATAATAAGTGCTACTTGCCTACTTCAACAATGACCACCTCCGAGGGTCGAGGGTGCACCAGCTCGATATCCACAAAAAAACCTGTAACTATAATAAAAATGTACTTCATTTATATCGCATCTTTAAAAAATGCAGTTACAAAGTGAACACAATGAAACAAAAAGTAATGAATAACCAACAAATCATTAAAATATGATATTGAACATACTTTTGATAAAAGTTTTTTTTATAAGAGTCTGCAGCCCTGATCTCCTCAGGCAGGTCATTCCACAGTCTTAGAGCCCTATCTGCAAAGGCTCTGTGTCACCTTTGTGGATATATTCGGGCTATGAAACAAACAGGAACGATGTATCTGAGGATCTCAGGGAGTGAGAGGGTATGTAGGGCACTAGAAATGCGACTAAAAAGGCCTCGCTTTAAAAGTAGTCAGCAAAATCCTTAAATCCACTCTGTAGACAACCGGAAGCCAATGTAAATGAGCCAGAAAGCATTCTGTAATTACTGTGTAAAGACACACAATCAGTGTCAGAGAAACGAAATACAACATAATGCATCCTACTGAAAATGTACCAAAAAAACTAAAATGATAAAGATAAATTTACTGTAGCTGTAAGAAAACAAATGTACACATATTTCAGATAAAAGGCATTATAGATAATATAAATAATTCCATGACAACTAACTCTGATGTCAAATCAGGAGAATTCAATGAAAAATCACAAAAAACAATAAAGAATGAAGTGTTGAAGTGATCTACAGTACACACCATCATTAATAGTCAGCTGGATGCTGCGTGCAGCGGTGTACTTCTTGCCGTCCAGGCTAATGTCTACCAGGCAGGTGTATTTCCCAGCATCCATCTCTGTTATTGCAGGCAGTCTCAGCAAGCCATCCTCATCCACAAAGATAGGCTCTCCTTCCCGCTCCACAGGGTTGCAATCCTACACACACCAACACAGACGACACACACCAAAACACGCGCTGATTTATTATTCATTCCAAAAAAATTAGAACACATAATTGCCCATAAATCCCCAAACTGACATTTTTACATTTGGATTGGGTTTACCGAAGAATATTCCGATCACCATTCAGATTTAGCAGGAACACAGTTCCCGATGGTGCAAGAGTTGCTTTTTTATCAAGGCAAAAACAAAATCTGGACGTCATGCATGTTTCTGTTCACTCGTCATTGTTTTCCCTCTGGATTTATAACTGGTTGGTCTGTGTGAGGACAATAACAGCGCATTTTCTTTGCGCTCAAAATGAAAAATGGATGCATGAAACGTCAAAAGGCATCAGTATGATTCGTGGCCATCCTTTCATTGGACCAGTGTAGTTACAACTAGTAAATAACTAAGAAAGGTTGTTCAGGTGTTCAACCTTCATCCATCGTACGGTCCTTGTTTCATTCAGTCCGAAGATCTCTCTCTGTCTGCAAGGAAGGGCTCCATTGACTCTCTGGGAGATGGATACGGTCTCAGGTGCATCAGGACACTCTCCACTGGACACTGATACAAAAAACGTCATCCACGATAATCCAGCGCTGTTCCTAAAGAGAAGCAGGTAAACAGTGAGACAGCTACAGGCCAGGTCAACCGAGATCATGTCGTAAATTCACTTTTCTTGTATTGCATCATTCTTGCACTATTCTCCGCCATGCAAGAGTTTCTATACCTTTTCTCACAGGTGTAGGATCCATTATGAGACATCTGCACGGTTATAAACCACAGTAACCCCTCCCTGACTTCCACTCCAGCAGGCAGGCTCAGGTTGTCCCTTCCCCATCTGCTCCAGGTCACATTGGTAGAAGCATTAAAGATCTTGCACCTCAGCACAAACAGGTGGCCAACGTTTACATGGTAGGTCTCTGTCTCCACGCTGTGGCCTGAATGTGACAGTGCAACAAGAGACCAGTCATGTTTCATTTAGTCCCACGGGGAATAAAAAAACAACATTAAAATATGAAGTAAATGCATGGCATTGCTGCTGCAACAGAACAGTGAACAGAGAAGTTCTGCTTTCCTGATTTTAAAGTCTCTCTCTGGTAAGACAACACTTTATTTGATTTGAATTCATTCATGTCCCGTCTCTCCCTGAGCACCACAGTGTGACCAGGCATAAAGAGAAGACTGTTTTTGTCTCATAACCCTAATGTAGGGAAAGGAGAGAAGATATTTGAAGAAGAATCTGCAGAATTGGTGAAGGTAATAAGGTATGCTCCGTAGCTCCTTGCAGTGTTCCACAGATCGCTTTAACACCATGTTTTTTTCCCCACTTTTTCAAAAGAATTGAAGAGCGTTAATTGTCAGAGAGAAGAAAATGCTTCTCTTTTCAAACACAAATTCCTACCTACCAAAATTACTACCAAAAGTCATGTGGAGTGAAAGGACTGTTCAGTTGCACTGTTCCTATTTTCTGTTTTCAACTGTAAAACAGTATACAGCAGAGCACACACACACAGCCTCCAAAGAAAGTGGAACTGCAAGTTGATGGCTAATGCTAAGAGGTTAAAGTTTTGTTTTTTTAAAATAAGAAATAAAAAAAAGTAAGAACACTGTCAGTAACAGTAACAACATGCGTGTGTGACAAGTGCATGTTACTATTTCCTTTAGAGGTAGTCTTGAGAGTCTAGAGTTGTACACCCTCATGCTTTTACTCTCACCACCACACGGTGGCACTGCAGCAGGAAAAAGATTACCACAATGGTAAAATTACTGAAAATAAGCTGAAATGAAATAAATAATAATAATAAATAAACATTTCAGAGGATGAAAAGAGTGAGATAACAAGAGTGAAGCAGAAGGCAGTGTTATTAGTGATATTAGCAGTGATATTATTGTTAAATAGTTGGTTGACAAGGAGGGAGTCCACTCCAGAGAATATGAAGATGAGCCCTGGGAATTAGTATGGCGGTGGATGCTTCTGCACAGAGAAAGAAAAAGAACGAGCAGAAGGTATGGCAGCTCATTCTGACTGCCACCTGCAAATGTTTACTGCTGGCTTGTTTGTTTGCAGCAGATTGTCAGTGAGTGGGAAAAAACCCCAAACTGAACCAGGTTGAAGATGTTTCATCAAGCCAACGGGTTTAAATCTAGAACTGACATTAAGAATTGACTTTGACACACAGACCAGACATATCAAGCGCAGATCCCATCAAGCGACAATAATAAATTGGCTGGCTAAGACAGCAAAAGAACTTCCTTTTTCCGGTGGAGACGTTGCCCGAAGGATGACTGGTATGGATGGCTATGGAAATATCCTCTGAAAAATATACATTTATAAAGCCTCGTACCAAATATTGAAATACTGTGTGTTCGTTAGGTTGAAAGCTGAGAGACAGAGTCGAGCTGCATGACTCTCCGGTAAGGATGCTAACGCTAATGCGAGCTTATGCTATCTGTGCAAACTCCATTATGTCGTAAAATACTACTTTTAAAACCAGTCGTTGTGTTAATTCTTGCTGTTTGATTTCATATAGACCCCGTTTCTGATTGTTTTCTGTTGTTAAAGATGTTATTAAAAAATCGCTAATTGCGCTAGCCACGTGCTAATCGCTAGTATTTGAATGTGAACTTGGTTTTAGCTAGCTCAGCTAAGTTAGCCACCATTAGAGGTTAGCTGATTGAGGGAGTGTTTATCTCTTGTCTGTAAGATAAAGGTGATTTAGTTCATGTAACTGCTCATATACATGCTTCATATGAATATGAGAAACAGAAGTTCATCTTAAATGTTAAAAGAATAAATATATTGTTTGGTTAAAAGTGACGTTTAAAGATGTCATTAAGACGCATAAATAGATTTAAAAGGGTTAAAAACATAAATATCTAGTTTCAGAAATCTCATTTTATTTTATTTCTATGCTGTAAGAAGGAAGTACATGATTGATTGGTTGTTCATTGAAACTGATCTATCTTATGTGGTGTGATGTGACCTATTCATTTACATGATTAGGGTGTCCATATCCTTTACAATTGGGTATAATTGAATTGATATTCCAATGAAGATAAGTTGATCAGATTGAAACAGAAGTGAGATAGTAGTAGCTAATGTATTCTATACTGTATGTATATATGTTTTTTTTTTTTAGAGAGAGAGATCATCTGAACCTGACCCTGGAGGTCAGTGGCGAGCCAACCGAAGACGTGAGCGTGAACGGACCGAGAGCCTGGTGTGGCCAGCCGTGGCATCTTTGGAACCATCATCATCATCCTACTTCTTCATTTGATATACAGATAAGATCACACGTAAACCTACCCGGGTAGTGAAGAGAACATACTGATTACAAGACACCAAAACATTCATGGACTCCGAAGGAAGAATTTTATTTTATTTTAACTCTATTGAAGGAATTTCATAAAGAGACACTTTTTGTTTATTATTTATTTCGGGCCCTTTTAATGCATTCAGGAAGCCGGCTTTAGATAGGCAGGGATTGTACATTATGTTTTTTTTATTTTTGTATAATGTAAATTTTCAACCCTACCTGTTCCTGTTGTGCCTTCTTTGCTAACACTTATTACTTAATGCTCCGTAGTCGTACCTAGGGTTTTTTGATATTGGTCCAACCTCTGTTCTAGTCAGATCAGAAATTATAATAACCTCGAGAAACGGGTTACACAATCATTCGCACATACTTTACACAGACAAAAATACAAGCACAGATTTCAAGTGAGCAATAAATCTAGCTCAATTACTTTTCTGTTTTTTTTATAGCTTTGGCCTCCTATGTAAAGATGTCTTTAATTGTATAACTTCACAGCTGAGTGAGCAATTTGAGTAAGCAATTTCCTCTGTGACACAATGCTGACGTCTTTCAGGTAAGGGACTTCCTGGAGACTCAACCATGAAAGGGTGAAAGTAAATGATGCAGAACTTACTGACACTGAAGTCTCTGTTTACTCATATAATGAGATTACAAAATGACTTGGAGAAATTCAGCTGGATGTCATGTGGGCACACTGGAAGCTTGGACACGATATAATTGGTGGACAGAGCTACTGGGTCTGTGAAGTGAAGCCGACATGGAAGTGTCTTCCATTCTTTCTGATCAGCAGCAGGGGGCAGCTCCATTGAATGTAAAAACAAGTGTGATTGTATTGAGTCTTACAGGAAAATGAACCACTCACTTTATTTAAGTGAACAAACAGGCCATTTAGAGTAAAATACACAAATATTACATATTTAGTACTCACTTTTGTCACAGGAAGATTCATGTGTTCTTGAACCCAATTTCTACCTCGTGTCTACATTTCCTGCCTCATCTGTATTCCTTTTCCACACAGTTAAATTTCAACTTCTCTACCGCATTTTTGAAAGTTACAAGAATTTAAGAGTTTTATTCATTGCACATCTTCACACTTGCTGATTCACACTCATTAAGGCCCATGGCTTTGATTGTCGGACTTACGTTTTCACTTCTTACATTGCAAACAATCTATCTACTAAAAGGATGTTGATCACAGATTAAAATGCAACAACAAACCCATGCAAACAGTGTACTATAACAAAACCTCTGAAATGTCATACCCCATTTTAAAGAAGCCCTCTCTTGATCTCTCTGTTTTAAGTCATTTTATCTCCAGACAGAAATTTTCTCTGGCTTCCACTCCCTACGTGATCACCAGTCATTTACTGCTTGCAGCTGACCCGGGCCTCTACGCCATTTGAATTTCTTAGCTATGCACTTGGCACAGAGGAATGTGATGCCTCAATTAGCTGTCTGGGAAACTGTTAGAATCCGTGATGCAGATCTGAATTGGATTGGTTGTATTCCTCTATTTTGTGGCATCCCTCTAATATCTGTTTTGGGCCCCCTCTTGTTTATTAATTAGATACTAACTCATGCGTAGACCTAGACACTGATTTCCACTGCTAGGTGGATAACACCTTATCATATGTCCTGTTACCAGCCTGTTGTCCTGCCTTTCTAACATTAAAATCTGAATGTTGAGATTTTTTAAAAATGTAATTATATCTACCCCGTGTGTCTCCACCACGAGCAGCATTTATAATCGCTATTCCAATCCAGCTGCCTTATTTAATTCTCCGATGTTGTATGCTTTACTCTGCTTACTGATGACACAAGGCTACTATTGTATTATTCATCAGGCAGCCAGTGGTTGACCTTCATGTCATGACCGAATGAAAATGACCTTGCAGAGACATAAAGGTTTGGGGTTTTTTGGACAACAAAAGTTGTCAGTTCATTAGTTGACTCCTATGTCATAGATGTCAAAAACATGGCCAAGCTGCAATAAACTACTGTAATTATTTTTAAAGGAAATTACTTTAAAATTATTGTATAACTTCACAGCTGAGTGAGCAATATGAGTAAGCAATTTCCTCTGTGACACAATGCTGATGTCTTTCAGGTAGGAGACTTCCTGGAGACTCAACCATAAAAGGGTGAAAGTAAATGATGCAGAACTTACTGACACTGAAGTCTCTGTTTACTTATATTAAAAGTCAGTCCCATATCTTATCTTGTGGCCTCTTGCTGGGTCACTCACTCCATTGTCATTGTGTCTGTAGAGGCTGTTGAGCCTGTTTACATTGCCCACCTGCCCAGCTCTGTTTCTGGCTTGACAGCAGCTCCTGTCCCGTCAGCGTTTGCCCAACCCCAGGGCCTAAAAACCTCGTCTTCTCGATGGCCCAAAATGGCTATGGTACAAACACTAACACTCCCCGATGCTCGGAGCTCAGTCTGGCCATCCCAGCTAACAAAATGACCGAGTATTAGCTAACATCATCTACAGTTGACAGCAGTTTACTTTCTATCAGGAAATTTTGTAAATCACAGAAAGTTAATGCACAGCAGCCAGAGGACCAGAGAGGGAAAACCAGAAAAGAAATATGACATCCAATTAGATCCAGTTTCACCGAAATCAGTGAAATAGTTGGTGGTGTGTGACTTAATGCTGTAAAGTGTTACGTACTTCTAGTGGGTGATTTTACCCGGAGCACATTACGGAGCACGCAGTTACAAAGAGCAAGAACAGACTTACAGGGCACAGAGTGGGAATGACAGAAACACCATTCACCTTATTACAAGTCAGTGTACACTCAAAAAAGATTCAGGCCAAAATGCAGGACTTCCTATTTCAATTGCATAAAAAAAAAAAATCGCATCCATTTGAATTATGTAACACTGTGTAATAGTACTAATAAACTCAATGTGCTTCCACTACACAGTAGACAGTTTTATGCATTCAATGTTAATAAAGCCAATTTGTTTGCCCCAACCCAACAGTGAAAATTTTTGTTTATTAGTATTATTATTATATATATTTATTATTAATAAATCTATGAATACAAAAAATAAGTCATGCATTTTGGTCTGAAATTGTAGTGTACATGGACGATAAGGTGTTTTGCGTCTGAGGGGAAGCCACAGAGACCGTTTGAGAGCTTTGAATTATGTTTTTCTTTCAATCTGATTTGGTGGTGATATTTTGTTATTCCATAATGACACTTTTGCATTAATAATTAGTATATAGACACATTATACTTATAACTATATATATAACTATATACTATATAACTATATACTTATAATCTAATCTAGCTTTAATTGTCACAATCATGTTAAAAACAGTTTATCTTATCATCTGTTGTGTAAAAAACTGTGGCTCAGAGGTGGAGCGGGTTGTCCACTAATCAGATGATCGGTGGCTCGATCCCTGGCTCTCAACGCCAAATTCCTCCCGCAGGCTATTCCACTGGTGTGTGAATGTGCATGAATGGTTAGCTCCTGTTGAGTACTTGGCACCTTACATGGCAGCCAGTGCCATCAGTGTGTGAATGTGTGTGAATGGGTGAATGAGATATGTAGTGTAAAAGCGCTTTGAGTGGTCAGAAGACTAGAAAGGCGCTATATAAGTATGGTACATTTACTATTTAAAAATGTATGCTAAAAAACGGGCAATATGAAGGAAACAAAAGTGCTCTCAAGTGCTGGTTTAACAGGTGATAAACAGCAAAAGCAGCGTTGCAACACGAGGCAGGTCCTATGCTGCAACCACCAGCTAATAATTTAACGTGTGGTTAAAATCACATGAGTCATGTTTTTTTTGTTTCACCTATTGACTGGAACTGAAAATACTCAAGGCTATGGATCAGCAAATGTTGTTATGTTAGTTATACATGTCCTGTCAAGCAGCCGGACTCTAGTTTTAGAAATTATTCCTGACAGTAGAAGCTGTTTCTAGTCTGTAAAGGACTCGGAAGAGTCATGATGATCAGTACTCACTGTGTGCCACAGCGATTGCCAGAGACAGCAGAGCAAACGGCAAGAAGATCCAGCCTGACATAACCATAGTCCTTGTCTGTGGAGGGAAGCAGGGTACATTTCTCAAGTCCCATGAGATTTCTCAGACATGGCTCATGTCCTCAGGAACATTGACTTTCTACAACAACTAAGATAGCTTGACACATTTCCCGATGAGGAAACTGACTGAACAAGTCTGGTATAAAGGGAAGTGAGAGGTGCAGTTTAAACAGCTAAGACAAAGAAGGCAGGGCTCAAACACTCCCGGTAAAGTCCCAGGAAGTCCCACAGATCGTTTATGTGGAAAAGGTCAACCTGTTAAAGGAGTTACCGCTGTCACTCCTCATCTCTATCTGTAGATGAGGGTAGTCTGTCATTCATTACACTACCCTCATTCTTAGTTTGCAGTGTAGTATTCTTACAATACCATTGCATTCACATCGATTTATTTTCATTCAGCTCTGAGTACCGAACAAAACCAACTGCGGGATTAGTGTGATATTATCACAGACGCTGTATACTGTAGGAAAACCACACAATAAAATTGAGTCAGTGTGAAACCAGCTGCTCTGAAACCACATAGAGATGACGATAGACAAACATATAGATATACTACAGAATATTCACCTACATACAACAGACAGTAAATGTTCTCAATGAGTACATGAGTAAAGAGCAGACTTAATGTGAATGATCATTCGAACTTACCAGGCTGAGCGCTGCAAGTTAAAGACAGCTGCTTGTCAGGCACACTAATCTTCTGAGAAGGTGGTGCCTCCTGTTTTCACAGCATTTTGCAGTCCTCTTCCACTAAACCCTGCCTGAAATTTCCACTGCAAGAGAGAAAAAAGTACCACTTGTTTTGCTGTACACATGTACTGCAATGATTCATCCACCCTGTGCAATAGGTCTTTGGTTCAAATGTAGGCCATCAGACCACATGTGTCCTAGATAATGCGCTCAAAACTTTTTTAGGCCACAATGTATTTCAGTTGCATAGAAAATTTCCATCCATTTGAATTATATAGTTTTAATGTAAATTAACGAAATAACAAGATAATAACCTCAATGTACTCACACAGTAGCCAGGTTTATAAAATAAAACATAAATATAATACTGTAATAAATATAATAAATATAGTATTTTAAAGTTATTCATTTTAGATTATTGTGTGTTCATCGCTGGTCCTGAGTACTCGTTTCGTTTCATGTGTAAGCATGCAAATGACAATAAATAAACCTTGAAACTTGAACCTTATGCATTCAACATTAATAAAGCCAATTTGTTTGCCCAAACCCGAAAAATGAATGCAGTCATTTTGACTTTATTGGTACGCATCTGAAAGAAAGAAATAATGACCATAAGAAAGAAAAGATTCCGTTCGAGACTTTGACAGTCGGTGCATGGACAGAGTCAAAATATGCACCTTAACCAGCATGCCCTTGTTTTCCAACCCACAGAATAACACCACTTCAGGGTAGGAACCCAGGCTGGAAGACTCATTCAGAAAAAAAGGAGCCAGCCACAAGGTGGAAAGGATACCACCCACAGGTCAAACAGGGGAGTTACCATGTCAGAAGGAAAATTTTTCAAAAACCCAACATTTTAGGGATGCGAGAGAGTCAAAAATAAAACATTACCTTGGAGAACAGCATAGCCAAAAGGCAAAACACAGCCTTGGAGGAGCTACTTGGCTCTTACTGGCTGAGAAGGAGGGGGAAGTGACCCGTAGAGTTTGTTGGGGCGGCTGAATGGGTCACAGAGACTTTTAGCTCGAAATTCACCGATTTTTATGTCAAAGGTTACCAAAATAGTTGTGTGGGACGTTTGTTTTACTAGAGGTGGTCTAGCTTCATGTTGTGTTTGTTTCATGTTCAACAGTTTTGTGTTCCTGGTCAATAATGATCGGTCCATTAAGACTCATCATAAAAACTGTAATAATACATATATTATCACTACTTGTTGTGTTAGATATTTGTATCAACTTAAGTTCTTGTGAACATTACAAATTTGAACTTCTATTTGTTATATTGTGTAGCTCATTGATCTGAGCTTATACATCTTGAATTCGAGATCTAAAAAACATAAGTATTAACATACGGCACTATACTGTTTATCACGGACTACTTTGGGTCAAAGTTACCAAGGACATTTGTTTTGAAAGCAATTCATATTTTTATACAGTCACATAAAGTAACACCTTTTGTAAGTCAAAAGTGAGCGGGTAGATTTTATATGTGTACAGGGAATTATCCTAAAACTACACTTGACACTTGCTTGGCATGTTTGAAAAGGCACCATTCCCTAAAAGTGACCAGACATTCTTCAACTATGACATTTGGACTTGGGTTAGAGATGAGTGGCAGATACTCCACCCACTTATCCCAAACTTCTTCGATTGCTGTCAGTTTGTCTTGTTGATGACGGCCTAGTCTGGTCTTGTATCAAAGTTGTCAAAGAAATTTCTTCAGTAACACGGTGGCCCGAAAGATTCTGCATGCCATATACTGCTGGTAGATTCATTTCTGGATCTACCAGTCAAAATTAAAAGACCCATGTTTATGTTTGTCTGTGTTACCTTCCGTACTTAACATACGGTTTACCCGAAATGCAACCACACACACACAAAGGGACAACACAACAAGGCAGGAAAAGAAACAGCTATCTCTCTATCCTGTAGTCAGATGTGTAGTTATTGGTATTTGTGACCGTATACTGCTCAGTGCTCATCTAAGGATGTTCAGAAATGTATTTACTTCATTTTTGTGATGGAAAATTTGCTTGGCAAGTTAGAAACTTGTGTCACTAGTCACCTGTACAGTATATGTATTGTCACCTTAGTTTGTCACCTCTTTTCACACTTGTTAATAGTCACTGTGAAGATTGAAGCAGTTGGACTATTTAGAACCATTTCTCCTGTTTATGGTTAGGAAGTGACATTCAGCAGTTGTCTTTATGTTGTTTCTTTTTGAGTAAGGTTTAGGTAGCTTCCCCTAAAACTCACTCCGAAGAGAAAATTCATCGTCAGTTTGTCTGCAGTATATTATTTGTGTGTTTGTAGCTGCTTGTTTTTTGGACTATTAACAGGCATGGACTCGTTAATAGTCCATGTTACTAATCCTACGTCTCCATGTTACACTCCCTGCACCCTAGACGGGGACACAACAGACTATAGAAAAAAAATAGATGGACATGGGTTTTACAGTTCATTTTTGGGGTGCAGTGTGCTCAGCAGCAGAAACGTGAAGTTCATGAAATTTGGAGGTTATGGACTAAAATGTGCAAAACTGAAACCACAGTTTTTTTTGTAAATGTCTAATTTATTGACAGAGTAGACTTAGACTGCACTTTATTGATCCCTTTGGGATGTCTCCCTCAAGGAAATTCGAAAAGACTTAAAGTATTCAAGCTTTTATACAAAGGCCCTCATCAGGAGGCTTTTATAGTGCTAAGAACACAGTTTGGTGGTTTTGTCCTCATATGAACTCCTCATATGTGCCTTATAAATAATATTTAAAAGGAAGACATTGTTTTCCTCTCTTGGCTATTGTCCTTCAATAGCAAATAAACAGCAATACATTTTAGATGGAACTCAGTGTGCTTGACTCATGATACTGCAGGGTGTTTTCTCTTTTACATTTTCTGTATTTCTTTACATATTTACATTTTTCATCATACATATGTACACTTTACACTTTTTATCCTTCAGTCCTCATCTGCCAGAGAATGTCCACAGCTCAATGTACCGATGTAGGCATATCTCCAGAGAGCTCAGCCGCTGTGATGATGAGTTGTGAGCTACTGCTGTAGAGTCTTGAGTCTTCCACCCTTTCTTCATCGTCTGCCTTCAGCACATGCTGTATATGCTTTTGCAAGCTAAGGGATCTGTATGTGTGACAGCTTCTCATGGTGACACAGTAATTCTCTCTGTGAAGGGATTTAGTACCAGACAAATCTGCATTGGAAACATATTACTTTCTGGCCCAACAGTTGACACAAACATATGACATCCCCCTCATCAGTTCAGCGCTTCGGTTTTCTCGGGGTACATCGCTCTCTTGCCCCTCACTGGCATATGATATCTTATTTCCTTCCAGTACTTGAAGGAAGGGGAGAGCGGTGGCGACAGCCGAGTGTCCTCTCCGCCCTTCTCTTCATCCCCTCCTGTCCTTGTACATGTCTTCCACCTTCGCCTCGGTTTCAGGCTCTTCCACCAACACACGGCGCCCTGTTTCTTCCTCAAGTGACGCACTGACTCTGGGAAGAGAGCCAGCTGAGCCGGGGTTATCTCTTCCAACTCAACCAGAATCACCTGTAAAGCAGTGCTCAATTTAGAATCAGGGTGATTTCTGTGTACTGTAGTTTGTTCAACTATTGGCTCTTTAATTGATACACATTCCACTTCCTTCACCTTCATGTCTTTAACTTTGTGTGCTTGGTGCTGGGTGAATAGCCATAACAGCTCTATGTAAGCTAGCTCTGTGTCTAGTTTGTGGAGATAAAATCATAATGTGCATTGACAAGTCTGTTTTCTCACCTTGAGAGATCTCTCCAGCAGCGCTCTGTGCATTGCTGCCACACACTCCAATTGCTGCCTTGTGTCTTGGTAGTCTTCTTTGATGCCAACAAAACCGTCACTGCTGTCTTTGGTCTCACTTTCAGTGCCGTCACTGCTATTGCTGTCCTTAGAGATGTTGTTGTTATTAGTGCTACTAGTGCTGCTCGTGTGTCTTTTACTGGTGAAAGTTGAGGCGGTATAGAGGAGAAGAAGGCGGCGACTGGCTTGTATGTTCTCTTCCACCGAATCCATGACGGCTGCAGAGAGGGAAAGGAGAATGAAGAGACACAGTGAAGTTACGTTAGAAAAACATGAACTTTTTAATAATAAGTGATGAGCCCCAACTGGTTGATTTGAAGGTTTAGATGCTAAAAAAAGACTGAATCCCGCTGATTCAGAACAGTGGGCAGCATTTTGTTTGCCAGATTAATGTTACTTCTAGATACATTAAGTTGTAAAGAACCATTTCCTGGGTACCGGGTACAACCAAATGAATGTAATGCTCTGCATAAGGTTTTCATAACAACTTGAATGGACACTTGTTACCCCCATATCTGAGGCATGTAAAGCTACAGTGTTGGCTCTGCCATGCAAGTGACTTACCCTGACCAGGGAGGCAGTCGCGGCCTGCTATAAAGAGTTTGTAGCCACAGGCCTTTTCCAGCACTTCAGGCAGCATGTGAATGGCAAAGCTCTCCACTCCATCGCTGTATCCGACGGCACCGGGTGGAGGGAATGCCACATAGGCATCATACAGCTTCCCATCCAAATCTGACAGAGGAAAAAAAAAAAGAAGAGCTCATTAAGCATATTTTCAGTGGACAGGCGAGGAAAATGCCCTAACCCTAAGGTGTGTCAATTAACAGAAACAATTGTCATGCATGTCCAGTACAGGTCTGTACAAGCCAGTCAAGATAAGTCAAGTCTGCACACATTCCTTTACTCTTACAAGCAAGTTGAAATATAGGTGCGTGTATTTTTGTGAAGGGATGGGCAGTATGACAATCGTATTTCTCACTTTATCAGTTTCAGTAGAGACTAACTCAGCCTGTTATCTGCAGACAACTGAATGACTACCATTAGCTAGCCACCTACACAAGACTGACTGCAGTGTGGAATCCACACGCTGTTTGTCTCCAGTGATTTCACTTCCCTTAACCAGTGCTGAGTCAACAACACAAACCAAGAGGTCATCTCAGTGTGCAGTCTTTTCTTCAGTCTGTTAAATGTATGTTGACATGAGCCAGAAATCTGTGGCAGCCGTGCATAAAGTGTAACTAAACACTCTCAAAATGGCCAAGTCCTAAATAAACTATTTTCACAATGTAGACATTTTATACATCATGCAAATTCAATATTTCATTCAGCCACTGAAATGGTCACATCTGAGGCTTGAAGTGTTGAAGAATGACAAAATGTTATGTTAAACTGCAAAATAGTGACTCGAACTGCCTAAACGCAACAGGCTACTCCACAAGAATCTCCATTTTATTTGTTTTATGAGTTTTTATATCTGTTGCTAAGTACTCTTTGTTGTTCTCTCTATGCACTCTTTTCTGGTTGACTAATCCACAGAGGATTTCCTTCCTTTGTCAAGTAAATACACACTTCATTAATGTATTTAACGTTGAAGACTTGAAACCATTAGGCTTCATGCAAAAAGGTTAACGTACAGTCCTGAGTGTTTTCCTGTTGCATAATATGCAGATGTAATTCACTGGAAATTACAGGCAGGCAGCCCTGTGGTTAGTTTGTTTCCTTTGTTTGACACGCAGTCAGGTACGATATGCAGCTTGAGATTTTTGTAGTTGTGATGCGTGGGGTACTGTTTGTGTGTGCTGTAAGGTCAGAGCGTTACTGTTGGATTTTCCATCTTGAAGCGCTGTGGGTTTATTCTAAGAGTATTATTGGTGTGTGCTGACATTATCATCACGCTGTATACTGTATAAAAAACAACAGGCCAAAGAAAGAGCATGAGTAATTTCACGCCTGCTGTAAAGCCTTACCTTTGTTTGCATAGAGGACTGGAAATGTTCTCCTGAACCACAGCACAATGTCAACCTTAAAAAGGTAATAGATGACAACACCGATGGTAAAGAGAAGCGTCACGCCACCAAACACCAATCCAATGGGAAGTATGATGTTGGGCTCTATAGAGATACACATCACACATACCAGACATACAAGTTTAAAAAGGTTATTCATAATTGTGGTGTATTGGCCAGTGCGTATCAACAGATGATTAGCTGCTAGAAAACTGATAACTGTTTACTGTCACTTGTAAAGCAAAGATTTCTTGATGACCTTCTTATCTTCTATATTCTTCTATGCGTTAAAAGGGTTTGCACTCTTAGCTGGATAAAATCAATGTTTACTTGTGTGAACTTGGTCTCTGGAAGAGTAATCCTACAAGTTGACAGCTCAAAATAATAAGCATTATCTTTTCGATAAGAAATAATTGAAGAGAGTTTTGGTTTGAGACGTTCACTCTGTGTTTTTACCTGTTGGCTGCAGAGTGAAATAACACTCAGGAAAGCCCCTGGGACTGTATGCTCGACAGGTGTAGTTGATGTTGAAATCCTCCTCCCTCAGCTCAGAAAAAATCAGCAGTCGCTCCAACCACACGCCTTTATGAGGAGCATCCTGGCTCCTCTTACTAAGAAAAGTCACAGGGAGTCGTTGTCAACTCTACAGCTTGACAATCTTATCTAAAAAGGCATGCAAGCTCCACACGGAGATTATTATTATTATTTGAGACAAGCTCTGGTGATGAAAGTCAAAACTTCACATACAGTGACTTCAGCAAAGTTGGGCCGATTTATATCTTTGACATTCTGAACACAGGCATCACATGTACACTTTCATGCTTCTCATTTGTCGCACCCCAAAAGTATCAGATCACTCAAAACAAAAGTAAAAGTAGGGTACTTACCGTCGGTTTGACGTGTGGACTCTTTCAGAAGGTTCGTTGGAAATAAAGTTGTTTCTGGCCAACCAAAAGATATCCACCGCCATCCCTCCGACACCTGGCACAAACACTCGGCACCACTTGGTGAAACTGGATCCTGAACACATGCACAAACAATAACTAATAAGTTACTGTATAGTAAATTGCTGTAAGTGGCCTCAGACCCTATAAATAATATATTACAAAATGAAGCTTTGGGTCCATGAAATCCGACTGCGGGGCATGTCTGGCCCCCGAACCGGACTTTGACATGCCTGGTGTAAACTTATCACTGCTACAGTCATTTTATATTAGAATCAGAATTGCTCTATTAGCCACACACAAGGAAACTGACTCCAGTCACATGTTGCTGTCTGTCTGTCTCTATATACATATATATGTAAACAACTGTAACATTTATAGACAATAGTTCACAGTAAAAAAACACATTTACAGAGTATATCATCATCATCATTGTGCTTATTAGCTTACTCTGCAGTACCCACAACAAATGAATGAGAACTTGGAGGCTGTGCAACTCAATTCAACCACAAATCATAATATTTCTCAGAATATGTTGCAAACAGGAACTCACCTATTTCAGCCTTGATTACTTCATTTGCCGGCTCATGCACTTGTGGAACCAAAACGTACTGCTCTGAAAAGGCAGACAACATGAAATACAGTGAGAGAGGTTAAGGTTATCTAATCACAGGAATGTACTGTATCTGAAATGATACCATGGAGTTACTGGCTCTCTTTGCAGCTACTCCCATGTAACAAAGAGTCATGGGAATAGTCTCTACCTCTTGTGAGCCTTCTAACCTTTGTGTTGCTCACTAGTGCTGTAATGTGTAATGTTGGTGATTTAGAAAAGTTTATTCCACTGTAGGAATGGCACAGTGCCGTGTAGTGGACAGACAGCATAATGTCCTTGTCTCATTCTAGCACAATCTCAAAACTCAAGTGCATCGGTTAGAGACTCAGGTTCCTGTCCTGGTACTTTAGCTCTCCCTACTGGTCCACTGTCATAGCAAATAGGAATCTCACAAACCAGCCTGTTCCACCCACCAGTTGGTATGACAGCTCTGTTAGTCTCCAATCTTCCATATCAACTCACAACCCACACTCAACTCACCAGTGTACACAGTGTAGGTTTTTCTTTTTGTAGATTTTCTAAGTGACCCCAAATTTTTGAATGGTAGTGTATACAGTGTATCCTTACAAACCTCTGACTGTCGCGTCGATGGTCTCTGAAATGGATCCTGTTGTGCCGCCAAGAGTGAAAGTCAGAGTACAGGTATAGAAGCCGTTGTCTGCAGCTTGCACTTTAGCAATGTACAGTGTGGTTGTATCGCAGGTGTACCTGCCTGTCCCGTCAACTATGGGGTCACAACCCTAGATGAGGAAAGGAACACGCAACAGTCAGGCTTTTTATGACAGCACGTAAAAAAAACAAAAAAAACAACACCATTTAGACAGAGTGCTCATTCATTCTAGAGATAGACATACAATTTCCCCTGTGTTTAACAACTCTTACTAAACATCATAGTAATAATCCACTGGTTGATTTCACAGAAGAACTAGTTTGCATGAGTAATGTTGTCTAAAGAAAGTTAAACTTTAGTTCCAACAAAAATAGAGCTAGTTGTAAAAGCGGCAGCAGATACTACTGGATAGTCATCCAGCACTGAGATAAAATAACGTTGTATCTCATACTGTACCCCCAAAGTGTAGGGTATACTGCATAGTGCTTTGGCACAGGCCTTGTTTAAGCTAAACTGAGATCTGACCCAGCAAAAGTCCTCGCCAGTATCTCAAAGATTCCAAGATTTTTCCATAACTCACTCTGTACCACTTGATGGAGGAAGTGATGTTGTAGCTGTCCAGTTTATTCATATAGTCCTTCAAAGGGCAGGAAAGTTTGTCGGTGACTCCCTTCGAAACTATCTGCTGCGCTTTCATTGGTCGTCCGCATTCTCCGGCAACGCTCTCATTCACCACAAGCTTGGTGGCCTGCTTGTAGCACCCTGTGGGAGTTCTGTTGAAAATGGAGAAAGTTGGTGGCCAACTTCTTCTCTCAATAAAGGTATGTTTAAAACAGCTCTACCCTGACATTATGAAACTAAGAGTTGTCGAGGTCAGAAATGTTCAAATCCCAAACACTGGGACGGCAATCTCTTCAGACATCTACTGTAATGTACTACAGTGTAGACAGACACACAAACACAGGACAAACTTTCTATTGATTTGCGACCTTACCTCACTACGCTCACATATTCCCCGGCATCGTCCAGCATTATGTTAAGAAACCACAGAGTCTCCCCGTATATCACGATCCGGCCAGTCTGATTGCTCATTTCTTGGCTCGTCTTTGGGTCATACCAGGTGATGTTGTAAGGGACACTTGTGAAGTTGAAGACCTCTGAAGAAACCAGGGTGCTATTCAGCATAGCCACATCCCCAGGAACTGAGTAAACCCTTTCAAACTGGAGCTCGTAGTTTTTACAGTTCTCTGCAACACACACAAGAAATTAAGTTTAGGTTTGTTACATATGTTTACTATTTATATTTGCTCTCATGTATATATATATTTAGATCTTGTCTTAATGTCTTTCTGTCAATTTAAAGCACTTTGAACAGTCATGTTGCTTGTTGTTGAAAAGTAATATACAAATACGCTTCCTTTCCTTCTAATTAGATGTTCTTTGCCGGCATTGAAAAAGCAGCTCAGGGCTGCTCAGACGACATCATGCCTAGCTTCCAGTATTTTTCCGCCTCACCGAGATGGAAGTTTCCAGTTATGTACAAGCTTGCCACTTTTGCTGCCCATCATACATGTACTTTTTCTACCTTGGTACTGAGCATGTATGCTGTCTTTTACCTGGAGCATTTTAGGAAATACACCGTTTGCCCGCTGACTGTCCAAAATTACAGGCAGCAACCTTCTTTCTGGTCAAAAAGCTGGCTTCATTGACGGCTGGATTTTTTTTTTATACCATCCAAAGGACCTCAACAGTCTGATCACTGTCACATGGCAGTGTTTGCTTTTTGGTTCTCCCAAGAATAGCCGGAAATCAGTGTGAGGTTTCTAAAGGGCTCACATCTACACTGAGGACTGATAAAACAGTGATGCAAGTTGATGCAGTTCCACCATCTGCCACAAGATGGTGATATAACAATATGAACACGAAAAAAAAAAAAAAACAGTAAAATGTAAATGTACATGTTATCTGGGGGTCTGTTTTAAATAGCCTCACAGTCTCAGAGCTTCTCTATTTATGCAGAGAAAACTGTTACACAGTGCTCACCCTGTACAAGTCCGGTACAAATCCCACACAGCCCGAGGAAAAACAGAAGCCTTTTCAGTGTTGATCGTAGGTCCATGGCTGAAAAACACAGATACAAACAACAGTTAGACAACGGAACCAAAGCCCGGGGTGAAAACACTACTGAAGAAAAACTACAACAGCCTGAGAACATAACAAACTGCTTACTGGAACATTTGTATCCAGAGACACTTACAGGTTACACGAGGATTTGAAACACAATGATCAGCAACAAGTTTTCTTTCCCCTTTAGGCCTGTCTCTCCCTCTCTCTTTGTCTTCCTTCTCCTTTCTCTCATCGTCCCTCTACTCTCTCCCTCATACATGGATGACAAGTGTTCTGGTATTTCAGGAGGCCTCTGATGAAATGCTGCGTAATGCTTTGGAACTGGAAGTAGGCCCAACATTCCTGAACGCTGCTTAATTCAAGCAAACATTACAGCTCAGGCTTGCCTGGAACAATCCCTGTAAACCCTCTGGTGTCCTGGCACAGTCACAGTCAGGTTTTTGCTTATGTCATAATGGTGGCACAACGCGTCAAATGGCAATATCACACTAAAAGTGAGTGGTATTGTTAGTTACCCAGTTTCTTTTTTAAAAAAAATCACATGTTGTTTTACAGCAAATGTGAAATTTTCTAATAAAACTATAAGTCAGTCCCGCTTTTGTTAACAAAGAGGTGAAAGCATATTTGCCTTTGAAGGAACTGTGCATTTTGGTGGAGAGGCTGCCTGCTGGGGTTAGAGTTAGCTTACCACTAATCTCTAAAATAGATATATGCGCACAAATGCAGAATCAGTAGACATATTTGGCACCGGAAACATTGCCGTTTGTAGTAGTAGCATTGATCAGTCATGTTTCATCGGAAAATGGGTTACCACATATGATGACCATAATTTATCGTAAAGGCTAATAGCTTTAGATGCTTGGTGTTATAAACATAATGTGGTCATAAGCAAAAAGTTAAAGACTTTTCAATACCTACCCATAACACATACTTTTGTTACGAAATGGCAATATGAAGGGCGCTGAAACTGACTGTATGTCCAGTCATTATTGACTGTGATTAAAGTATGTGACTAAAGCTGGAACAGGGCAGAGATATAAGTAGGTGTGAACTGACTCAATTTAACTGAACTGAACTTATCCTCTTCAATGACATGACACATTTTGTTGTACAGTAGGTTTCATTGAGATAATGCATGCTCAAATTAGCAGCATAGGACGAATACACTACACATTACACATGACTATACAGTATGAAAGCTCATCCATCTGATGCTTATGTCCCAGTCTACAGTATGTTTGCTGATCATTTTTAACGTTTTAAAGATAACAAGGCAAACAGATGTGTGTCGAAAACAAAGGAGTGCAAAAAGAGTCTTTTATTGACCATCAGCTGTCTTGACGTCATTCCCTGACAAGAGTTACATTACAAGTTCGTAAATAAGAGGGCCGCAAAGGATATTAGTGAAGTTTAAAGACAAAGATACACATAACGAAAATATCTCTTTTGCTTCTCTTTAAAAAAAAAGAAGTTATAATTATGGCATTCATAAATGTTTCGCAAATGTGGTTAAATTCCCATAAATTGTAGTATTGTGTTTGAGCTTATAAGGCCACAGTCAGGAGAGTCTTCATCAGATATCAACTGATCTAATCTAACCACATCTTTCACCACACGTATAGTATTCAAGATTCTGAGTCAGACACCAGCATTTCCACCTCAGCATCTCAGCAGCGCTAGTGCTTCAGTGACAGGATATTATACGAATGTCGGCACAAAGCTGTGGGATTTCTGCATTTTCAAGAAAACTCAATTAAAAATGTTACTTTTTTTTTTTTTTTTACATTGTTAAGGTAATTCGGGAGATATTTAAGGGGCAACTGGGGTTTAAGAGGTTAAGGATGAAAGTAAAATTCTCGGAGGGAACACTGAAAACAGGAAGCTGACGGAAACGTTAGCGATATTGGTCCATCAGTCAAACACTTGTTGCCTCTCAGGAACGTGCTGAGACAATCAAGAAAACTTGACAGGAAAATGGTAGCAACTACATGGAACCGCTGTGAGGAGTACATCAGAGGAACGTTTCTAAAACCGCAGTATCTGCGCTCCCTCTCGCTAGAGGAAGACCAACTGTTGAAGAGACAGATGGAAACAAAGCCGTGTAGAGTGGCTTAGCAGGTTGCAGTGAATGTGAAATGCTGCTGCGGTTTTACTCTCACCACCACTTTAACTTTAGATTTAGCTTCTGTTTTTCGCTGTTAGTCAAAGGACAGGTTTGACTAACAGTGCTCTAAAAGTTATAATCATAGCACCATAATGCTGTTCATTTTTGTCTAGGCAAAGAACGAAAATGAATGAAAGGTAGAATTTTGGTCCGGTTCCTGTTCACTCTGACATTTTACAAACAAAACAAAATAATTGTTTTCATTGTTGTTTTTGTTGTTGTTTCACTAATGCTGACAATAAAAAAAAAATGATGTGACAGAAATTGTTTACAGTGGAGGAAGTATAACAGTTTTATTCATGTTCATCAGCTTCCTTTCTTCAGTTTGACATATCTGATGCATACCATGCTTAGCAACTAAAGGCATGCAAGGAACATATGAAATACACTGCTATTGGGGTACAGATTTTTGAGTTTGAATACTGCTGGAAACATCTGGGATAATGTAAGTACACAGCTCAACAAAACAAATATGACTTGAGTCCAGTCATTTTAGACATTTTTAACAGGCATGTTATATCATTAAAAGCTGGAAGACAACTCTTTCAATACACAAGAAGACAAGTTGGGACAAGCCGGGGCAGAGAGGGAGCGTGGGAGAGCTCAGCGAGCTGTGGTATGACGTGAGAGTGACACATGGGAGGCCCGAGATGAACGGAACTGACTCAGTAAGAGGAGAAGAGAAAAGTTTGGTGTCTTGTCTTGAGGCCTATAGGTGTTGTGTTGTTGTAGCTTGAGCTGTGATTCACATAGGATTGTGTGTATGTGTATGTGTTTTTATTATTAGCAAAGGTTGGATGACTAACATATTTATTATTTCCCTTTACAGCTGCTTATCTGAACTTCACCCCCACATGTTACTGTAACCTGCTCTGCACTTGGCAGGAAACATTTGGAGGAAAAGAGGTTGCCCTGCCAAGACAGCAGTGTTGATCTAATGCTTTTTTTAAATCCACATCTGCTTTTTTAACATTGAGTTTATTTGTTTTTAGAACGTGACTCTTCAAATCTTTTTTAAAGAGTAAGCAAGACATATTGTAAGAAAACAATATTAGATACTCTTAAAGCTCTACACTGACTGTTTCCCAACTTCATGGGTCTGAGAGAGAATAAAACAAATGATGTTTTGGTCTGTTCTCCACACGACTTCAAACCCCACCAGGAGTGTTTCAGAAGAGTTTTCCAGCCAGACCTTGTTAATTTGCTCATTGTTCCTTGGTTTATGTGCTTAATATGTAATTTGTTACCCTTTTGGCTGTTTTACCGGCAGTTTGTACAGGGCGTTTTAATTTGAGAATTGATTCTCTGTGCCATGTCTGTGTCTGGCAGCTCGGGCTGCTCTGTGCAAACACACAGCCATCAAAAATAGAACAGCCGTGTAATCTCTGTGGACCCAAGAGGAGAGCCACTTCTCGGACACTTTTGAAACGGACCAAGCTGTTTCCGGTGTGGTTTGAAACATTGACTAGGAATGCCTGCGATCCACTTCATGGGCCATGGCTCACAAGGAATACATTGCATCTGTGTCCGGTGGCACAAGGGCAAAAATCGCTGTAGTAGACCTGCTCTAATCACTGTCGACTTTTAACACAGCATCTGTCAAGTGCAAATCAATATTAATATACGGCTAATGTCACATTGGTTCATTAGCTGGGCTGCTGGATTGTGAGCTTATGGGAATCTTAATGTTTGACCCACAGACGTTTTGGACCACTGGGGAGAAGGCGGTTGGCTGAATGTTTTTGAGTAGTACCTGGAGAATAGAGAGCAGATGATCCTGGGAATCTTGATGACGTGGAAGTGATTCACAACCATGGAAACATTGCAAATGCACTTTTATTTGGCCTCATGTACTCACTGGACTTTACTTTCTCAACCAACCTAAAGTACACTTTTGAGGTTCTACAAAATCCATGTGATGGAACTGGATGGCAAACGTAGAGAAACAAAGACTGTGAAGTGCCAAAGGACACGCTGTTTGAAGGAACAGGAAGGGGGGGTTCATGTCAAGAACTGGCGTCTATTAGTTCTTCACTGGCTGGTTTACATGTGCAGGGGCTTGTTTCCTGTGAAGGATGTGGTTCATGAAGTACACGTTCGCTACCTGAGTAGGTTTTATTGTCTGGTCTAGGTTTTGGTCTCAAATTGATCTTATCTGGCCTCGGTCTTGACTCGGTCTCACCCTACTTTGGTCTCAACCCTTCAAAGTCTTATCTTGGTCTTGATGTACTGGTCTTGGCCATGACAAGTATCTGCAAGTTTGGAATTAATTGTCCATGAGTCGCCACCTACATGACACAGACAACATTCTGTTTGTGAGATTGTGAAAATTCAGGTTCATTTGCCTAAGTGACATGTCGTAAACGAAGATCAGTGTTGTACAAAGTGCTTGCATGACAGAAACTGTTGGGAAATGGGCCTCACTAACTGAACAAATTTGTGCAATGTTCATCACTACAACAAACTGACAGAGAGGAACAAGTGTCCCTTTATTTCTGTTTGCATACAAATCTGCTCAGTCGTGCGAACTTTGTCCATCTGTTTGTGGAACAGCAGTTTCAACAGAGACTCGAGAGTTATCACAGGTCCAAGGTCGCAAAAACATGAACCTACAGAGCGATAAAAGCACTCGATAAACAAGTTTTTGTTTCTGTTTTCTTATGTTGACGTATGCGATGAATATTTTATAATCATTTTAACTAATGTAATAATGTGTTATTGGTATGAAAACAGTACAAATCCGAAGCAGTCATTTTATAACAATGTGGGATACTGGAGATACTGGAAAATCCTCACATTAAAAGGTTAAACTGGAAAAAAACAGTCAAGTGGGAAGTAACAATAGCAGTGATTTAATGTGAATGCAGCCCAGTAAGCTGTAGCTCTATGAGTCACTATAAACATGCAAATACAACTGATGACTCACCGACAAACGACAAACGTGAGGTGGCAAAGATTTACTTTCACCTGCTGTTCACTCTGAACGACTAATAGAATGTGTAGGACGGAAACAACTGTAAACTCCTGACGTAACAAACGCTCCCACATGGCTCAGACTTCATCTGGTTTCTCCCCAGCACCAAAAATCATTTAAGATTTTATTATCCTAATTCATGAATACCCATTTTTTTTTTTACATTGTTTGTTAGTTTTAAGAAATCTATTTATGTTTTTTTATTGTTTTGTTTAACAATGCCCATTATAAGTTAAACTAAGATCTTCATATTTTTTGGTTGTTTTTTATTCCCCAGTCAACACCCAAAGACATTCAAATTACAGTGATATTGTGGCTACAACTCATCATTATTTCTTTTGATTGGTTAATCTGCTTAATTTTAATAATTCATTGTTGGTTTGGCTGGAAATAAGTCGAGGGCCCAAAGACTTTCAGTCTCATAAACAATGGATTTTTTTTCCAAACAATAAGAATTGCTTGATAAAAATGTCTAATCATTCCAGCTCTAAATGATAATGAGAAAAGTGACTGGAGAAGCTGGAACAATGCAAAAGCATTTGGTTTGATGAATTGGTCGTAAACTCCTCCACATAGATCTACAGTGCTGTTCATCCTTAAAATTATTCTAGGCAATATTTAATCCATTTAAAATGTCTGCAGTACTAAACGGAACATGGCTTAGACCTGAAGTGAATTTTTCAACTCTGCAAATTGACCAGTATCTCAAAAGTTCAGATGAAAGTAGATGACTTAACAAGAACCCTCAGATACTTTTGGGAAAGAGGGCACATATCAGCCTTGTGTAACACAGTCACGGTCCTAGAGTGCTAAGCAAAGCAAAAGTGGAAAGTGGATGTGATCCCAAATGATAATGGAGAATTGAAACTCAGATCCTTAATGCCTGTTCTCAATATGACATTTAAGACAGCTCGCAGCAACTCGTTCACATGACTGACCCACCCTGTTCAATAACATGCCGGTGACACTACAAGTCAGAGCCGGCAAAGCTTCTGTATTTGAGCACATTTGCAAACAAGGTCTTCCAATGAATAAATCATTCTACTTTATGTCGATCTGTATGTGTAGGCGAGCTATTAATTAATCATAGTCATTAATACGCTTTGCTGAAAGGAAGCCACAAACATGAGCACTCTATATCTGGTTCTCATGTTCTGCCTCTGAAACCGTTTATTTTTAATCATGTCTGAGAAAATATCTTTGAAATTAAAGATGCAGCGCTGCAGACACCGGACATTTCGAGGTACAGCAGTAAACCCCACTCTGCTGGACCATTAAAGACAAAACAGTGTGGGAACATTCTCATATAAAAGACACATTTCAAAGTGTCTGGCTAAGTGAAAGGAGAAAACCCCCAGCTACAGTATTATGCTAAAAATATCCTCCCGAGAGTTGTGTAGTTGGCGTGATCAGTACAATCTTTGAATTTAGATTGATGGGGAATAAGTTCAAGCCTTCACCCTGTGGGAGGTTACCAAACTACATGACTCATTTAGAGCTAGAGTGGTATATTGATGGGAGTTATCCTTACCACAGCGGAGCATGAGAATATGACTTTCATGAACAAATGCGATGTTTTGCACTGTGCTGCGGTGGAAAAGTATTTTTCTCAGTAACGGACATGTTTCATTGGGTTTGTGGTCGGACGCTCTATGCTGGCAGTTCATATCTGGTTTCTCTGTTTTTTTTCCCCAACGTGTCTGATTTTTTCTTCTTTTTTTTAACGTAAAACTACACAAACCTGAAACAGTCTGTGCAGCAGCATGCATTGACAATGCACTGTAATGTACAGTGGGCAGAGAGAAAAACTAACAAACACAGCTTTCACAGTCAAAACGAGCAGAAAAATCATGTTTAAGAGAACATTCTAGGATCTAGGAGGCACCTGAAGAGTGCAGAGCAGCACTGAAAGTCCAAAATGCACCTAAATGAATCACTTCACAATGATCTGTCCCTTTAAAAAAATACATAAAAAATAAAAATTCAACTATGTCACTGATTATACATCTATTTCTGTCTACTGTAGCAAAGGAGCATCACTATTATCCATACAATGAGTTATCTTTATTGGATACACAGTCTATGATATAGTGTGAAAGGAGGTGTATCTCCTTTGTAGTAACAATTACAGGACACTACTCTGAATCAGTAAACAACCCTGAACAGTGTGTTCCTTGCGGCTTGAGTAGCCTTTATTATTCGTAACAAGGTAAACAGGTGGGTAACTGATCTGGGGCACGTGGTTGTATTCGCCTTCAGTGGCAGAGTCGATATTGCAAAATTTAAGAGATAAAAAAGAAAACAAGAATATGTTGACTCACCTCAGAGAAAGCGACACAGAGGCACCAAACAGACGGAGGAAGGATGAAATAGCTTACACACCACAGCAGAGCTGACAGGGGAAAGCTCACCTCTGACCTTGCGTGCAGAGTGGAGTCTCAGCCATGCAGCTCAGCCAGTGACTCAACAGCTCTGTCCCACCTCCATGGGACGGCGATAGCACAAACAACACAAAGGGGAGGAAGAGTGTGTTTGGATTGCACCGCTCAACTCTGTGTTCACCTTCCTTTGCATTTCAACACATAGTGTAACCTTCCTCTAACACTGACCACAAAACTGTGACTGTAACCTCAATGTAAAATGTCTTACTTAACCTAAACAACAATATGTCGACCTTAACCAAAGTCGTTTAACCGTGAGTTCAGACCACAAAGTCGAAATACAAAATAATTGACCAAGCAGTTATAGCAACTTTGTTTACAAACAGAACAAGAGATAGATAGATAGATAGATAGATAGATAGATAGATAGATAGATAGATAGATAGATAGATAGATATACACACACACACACAACATACAAGGGACAAGTTTCAGTTCCCATCATTTAAATTTTAAGATAAGCCCTGGGCAATTCTACCAAGGATCACTGCAAAACCAGATCTGGTCTTGCAGAGGTATGGGGAAGCCCAAACCTTCCCCACTGGACTGAGGAATCCCCAGACACAGGCATTCATTCACATATGAGTCAGTCCCCATCAACCACAATCAATCCCTGACTAAATGTCACTTTTTCAAACAGGATGCACTGTGAAAAACGTGCACTACATTCATACCCACAACGTGGCAGTTAGAACACAAAGCATGACAAGCAAGTGTTCCCTTTTCTACATGGGGTAGCAAAGATGTTTCTTTTTTTTTTTTTCCTGCCACAATTGTCACAGGGCCACAAAGTGGAAGTGTCACAAAATAATCCAGCCTGGTACAAAAATCAGTTTTGGTCTCTAGGGCTAAAGTCCCCGTTCATGACAACTTTAAGGAATCTGATCACCTGTTCAAGTGATATTAAGGCTTAAAGTTACGCATAAGGGGCCACTTTGATTAACTAGTGGGTGCTGTCACAGGTGGCTTGTGACACCCAGGCTTCATTCAGCGTGTCTGCAGGCCACTCACACTCCACATCTTTGCCCAGTTCTGGATTTGTGCATGATGCTAGCATCAGTACACTGCCAAGACAGTGGCAGCCAGAGCCACCACATTCTGAGCTTCAGCCATGTTTGGTACTGACCAAGAATGAGAGTGGTTTCGAGAGATCTGGTGTGTGCTTGTGTTTTGTGCTGCTGTAACTGATTCAAACCGATGCTGGCCTGTAGCATTATAAAGGCTGTCATAATCTTCAGTATACATAAACAGATTTTTTTTTAATGTGGTTGTGGCAGTTCATACCTCTACTTTTCTGCCAGGGCTTTCGCCTGCTTCCCCACACTGATCTACATTGGGTAACACGCTCACTGTGCATAAGTACCTCATACAACACCATTCAAAACACCTGAACTATCCCCTGTTGAACATGTTTTTTAGGACTAATTAAGTGCAGCGTGTTGTGTGTGGGGTGTAAAACTGAATGGAAACACTACATTACTTTTCCAGTTTCCCCCCCCCTTTTTTTCCTTTCCTCTTTTTAATCCAGAGCTTGGTCCTATGAGCAAAGTTTTGTTCAAAATATCCGCACAACGTTTCATGAGTGTGGAGAAGCAAATGTTGTTGAAACTACGTCTGCCTCTTTGATGGCAGGAATCCTCCTCACGAGTTGGAGAAAAAAGTGCTAAAGCCTCTCTGCTCGCAGCAAAAATGACAAAAACACAACAGAGTGCGCACGTGGAGCAGCTTGTCCTGTAGCGTCGTCAGACACAGTTACAGTAATGTCAGGGATTTTGATCATGCAAAGTTTGAGAATGATCTCAGTTAACACTGTTCAAAACTCACCAGCCTGGTGTTACTCTAGCCCAAAGCCTTTACCGGTCACATGGAAATCCTGTAAAAACATGTTGCTTTAAAGAAGAAGAAGAAGGAGGAAAAAAAAAAAATCTTAAACCTAATCTCAGACGCATCCTCTCCGGCTTGGGCTTCCTCTTTTGTGGAGAGTTCAGCACATGTTGCAATTTCCTTTCCAAGGATCTTTTGAAAGTCAACATGTGTCCTAATATGTTGGGCAATAACTGGGAGGAGAGCTGCCTGGATCATGCTGTTCACATGATTCACACCAGACACGCAGACCTCTTTCCCGTCCCTTTGAGCTCCTCTTTTATTATTTGCAGGTCACAAGTCAGTTAACTAACAATACCGGTGATAGAAATCTGCCCTTTGTTCCATCCTGTTCTGCAAGAGCAGCGTGTATTCCTCCCTGTTCTCTCCCGTACCGCTGGCTAATATAACAGGAGAATCCATTTAAAACACTGTCATGTGGAGACCTCTAATGGCTGCACAGAGACATTACTTCAGATCAAAATCACCAGTTCTTAACCAGAAGATCACATTTATGAAATCAATACCATTTTAAGTCATCACTGCTTTAACCATGAAACTATGTTTTCTGCAAATAATTCCTGCTATGTCTGACTTTGTGAAGTTGTACATGAATACTGGTTACACCAATGACAATGTAAAGAAGGGACCAGGTGTGTCTTTCGTATGCGCACAGGTTCCTGAAAAGCCGTTTTGAAGCTCAAATGTGGTGATTCCGGCTGTCGCCATGTTGACATTCCTGCCTCTTTACCCATAGATCCATATATAAAACATGACAGCTGTCTCCTTGGCGTCACTCGTCGGTTCCCGAAAGGTGATGTATCGTAAACCAAGGTCAGCGTTGTTGTTCAAACTGCTTGCAAGACAGAAAGTGTCGCAAACACATTTGTGCAATGTTAATCACTACAACAAAGTGACAGAGAGGAACAAGTTCTGTTTGCATACAAAGCTGCCCAGGCGTGCAAACTTTGTGGGACAGAGGTTACGACACAGATTGAAGAGTTCATCACAGGTCCGAGGTCTGAAAAAACATGAACCTACACGCAAACTGGAAAACCACCACAGCTGTTTATTTCTCTTTTCTTATGGTGACAATGAAATAAGAGTGGGAAGTAGCTATAGCTGTATTTTGATCTGAATGCAGTCCACTGAGCTGCACTCCTCGTGAGTCACTGTAAACACGCAAACCGACTTTAGCGCCCAGTCAGGCTCCGTGACTCGGTTATTCCTCCCAACAGACTCTGCGGCTCACTTCTCCCGGGAAAGCAGCGTCCTTCTCGGGCATTAAGAGCCGAGTAGGTCCCGCTGTTTACTGATGATGATGACGTGACGTCATTTCAACACTTGAACTCAGTACTGCGGTCAAGCCAGCCGTCCTCTTTGTCACGTCGTCAAGCAGGCCACCCCAGCATTTCAAGTACGCTGACGACTTTATAGCAAGTACAAAGTCAGCGCTTTGGCTAGCTTACTGCAGCGTGTGAAAACCTCCGGTTTTCAAAATAAAACGTGGGTATTAAATGTATTAAATTTTTTTAAAGAAAGAAAGAGGTGTGTCTCATAAAACAGGTATGATCCTGCACTGATTTTGAGCCAATAGGTCACATGACCTGAAAGCTATTGAGCTATAATGCTCACATTTACATTATGAAATCTATATAAAGATATATAAAATATGAGAAGTGTTAAAATGTGAAGAGGTGTGTCTGTAGCACCATTTAGTGCAGTTTTTGTCTCTGAGCTGTCAAACACATTCTCTATGAATACAGTTATGTTTGTTTTAGATTTGACCAATGAAACATCCTACTAGTTTTTAAAATTAATTCATATTAACGATTCATGCTGGAATGCTTAAAGTCGATGTTGTTCTGATGGTGTAACTTTTTTTGTGGTTTATTACATAATGCACAAAATTATTAAATGTTCTTCATAAAAAGGTGCAACACTCCCACTTATTACAAAATGTGGCAAAGTGTATTTAAAGTTTATTCAATTTCTTGAATGCAATATGTAATACACTTTGCTGCATATTGTAATAAGTGGTTACATATTGCATCAGTTATTACAAAATGTGGATGTTGTACTTTTTTATGAAGATTGTTCAAGAATTTTATTACAAAATGTGGCAGATTATTACAGAATGTGTTGTTATTACATGATGAGGTGAAAATGTATTACATTATGACACAATGCAGCATTATTACATAATGTGGCTTGTTTTGTGAGACACACCGCTTTCTTTCTTTCTTTCTTTCTTTTAATACATTTAATACCCAGGTTTTACTTTGAAAACCGGAAGTTTACACACGCTGCAGTAAGCTAGCCAAAGCGCTGACTTTCCCAGCTGTCTCAAAGTATTTGCCATAAATTGCCAAATAATTGCCATAATTTCCTCCTCCATACCGGCACTACGGTGAACTCTGTCCGGGAAAACAGCCTCCGTAGGCTCGGGGTAGGTCGGTAACTTTTACAATGTCTTTGTCACTTTCCATGATGGACTGTGGGTCAGGATCTCTTTTAAATCCTCTCAGATATTTACTGTGTTTTACTACGTGTCTGCTCATGGAGCTCCTTATGTCGGACAGAATCTAACGGTCACTCCGCTTTATTTGCTTCCATGGCTGTAGCATGTTTCATACCTGGCAACAAGGACGAGCCATAAAGTTCCCAAGCCGGGTCAAAACACACAGAACCAAACACAAACAGAAGCCTGGAAATATACTGACCACAGTCATTTATCAAGAAGCTTGTATTTCAGTAGAGCGTGTTTCCTTAATCTCTGGTGGCATATTAATTGTATGATGTAATAACTAAAATATCTTATTATTGTGCCTTTAAATGTAATATAACAGTGACATCTCGTGGTCAGAAATTGGTACTGCGCTGCAAATTCAAAGAGAGAGAGAGAAGACTTAATCACTGTCTAAATCTAAGTCCACAACCTTTTTCAGCCCCTTGGACGAGAGACAAACAGAACATGGACCTCCACATGTAATTCATTTTTTAAAATGTGTTTATGCTGATAAAAAAAGTTCATGCATAAGTATTGTTATTATTGTGTCTGTTGTTGATGAGGCTTATATTTTCTATAATTATTATTATTTTTCAACACAGAAACATTTAGCTTCAGGATGTAAGGTACCTCATTGGTATGATATGATGATGACCTCGGCAGATGTGGAAGGAGTTGTTACTGTGACAAATGTATCCATTCTGCTTCACTAATATCAAACTAGCAGCTCGCTTTATTTAGTCATTGACTCTTGTTAATTTCACAACAAAGAAGAAACTGCTGTCTGCTGGCCACGATATGTTAGACTGCATCAGGGGAAGAATTTATTTATACATTTTGTTAAATGTAGCCTATCGTTGCATATTAATGCTTTCATTTTATTACTTCCTTTTTTCTTCTTTTTTTAATTCTCACAAATTATTTTGGTGAAAATTGTCAATTATTATGACAAAAATGATTCCCTGAAGGCAATATGATAGGGGAAGGTCTCTAGCCTTTTGGTTGAGCTGTCCGTCGTGGTTCCACACCCCTCTCACTTGATGCTACGCTCCCCCACGCTAGATCTAGGTCAAAAGTCTGAAACCGAAAAAGAACGATCTGAAACTGAAAAGATAAAACAGGCAACTGAAAAAAACATACGAAAGTGAAAAATGACAAGTGATGTGAGGTGAAGAAACTAGTCCCAACGACACGTCCGTTCTTCAGCAGGTTTCCATAGCGACAACGAAGTCCTGAGCACCCTCTACAGCAGCAGCATGCGTGGCGGCAGGCAGGCGGCAAGCTAGCGAGGACAAAGCTAACTAGCATAACACACAACAGAAAATGTCGATGACGCCATTTAGCCTAATTTCGGCTGACACAGCTCCAAACATGGCTCACAATTACATTTTATTACCTCCGGCTTTAAGTTTCCCCCCCCTATGAGTGGACATTAGGGTTAATGTAAGCAACCATTCCCAGTGTGTTTATTTCACTAGGTTGTCTGTGTTTATTCTGTATAGAACAAGATGGTAAGAATGCACGGGGAGAAATAATATATCTCATATATATACAAATATATATCTCCTAATATATAGGAGAGATCAATATATATATAAACCCTACAGTGCCAACAGAATCGTGTGGCACTGTAGGATTTCATGCCTTTTTAGGATATAGGGTTTGTGAGACGACATTGGTAAACTCTTCCTTGGTAATTGAACAGATGTGAAAAAGTCTATTAGGAAAGAGGTTTGTTCCTTAGAAGGACAGCTTTCAGAATGTTAATTCATGAATTTCTGTGGATATAAGACCTAGCCCAGGAGGAGAGGGGGAAGGAATTGGAATCATTCGGCATGAACATTTACAGAGATGCATCCCAAACTCACTTGTTTCTTTGAATAAAGTCCTAATTATTTAAGTCAAGACGAGTTGCAGCTCTTTTCTTTTCAAGCATCCACAGACTGACTTCGGCAGCCATGGGAAAGTCACTACAAGAATATTATTACATAATATATTACACATATTATATTACATAATTATGTAGCCTTGTGTAAGTGCAGTTGGATATTTGGAGTACCATGGATATCTTTTCCTAAATCCTTATGAATTCTACTCATATTTTTCCTTGACCTACCTTTTCACATCCAGATTTAAAAATGACAAGCTTGACGGAATAAATTGCGGTGCTCAGTGGAAACTCGGATAGCAGAAGAATCACATCATTACAAGTATCATAGGCCCAGAGGAATCTGTTGCATAAATGTACTAGTGCATAGTTTAACACAGTGGGGTGCTGGACCTGAGGGGAGCTGAGAACGGACACAGACACACGACGAGACAGTAAAGACACACAATCAGTGTAAGAGAAACGAATACAACATGATGCAATCTACTGAAAATGTACCAAAAAACTAAAATGACAAAGATACATTTACTGTAGCTGTAAGAAAACAAATGTACACATATTTCAGATAAAAGGCATTATAGGTCATATAAATAATTCCATGATAACTAACTCTGATGTCAAATCAGGAGAATTCAAAGAAAAATCACAATAAAACAATAAAGAATGAAGTGTTGAAGTGATCTACAGTACACACCATCACTAATAGTCAGCTGGATGCTGCGTGCAGCGGTGTACTTCTTGCCGTCCAGGCTAATGTCTACCAGGCAGGTGTATTTCCCAGCATCCATCTCTGTTATTGCAGGCAGTCTCAGCAAGCCATCCTCATCCACAAAGATAGGCTCTCCTTCCCGCTCCACAGGGTTGCAATCCTACACACACCAACACAGACAACACACACGCTGATTCATTATTCATTCCAAAAAAATGAGAACGTAAGAAGCTGGGAGCCGTGACGTCCAGAAAATGTCTTGCACACATAATTCCCCATAAATCCCCAAACTGACATTTTTACATTTGGATTGGGTTTACAAAGGAATATTCCGAGCATCATTCAGATTTAGCAGGAACACAGTTCCTGATGATGCAAGAGTTGCTTTTATCAAGCCAAAAATAAAAATTTGGACGTCACGGCTCCCAGCTTCTTTCCAACAGATGTTTCTGTTACTCGTCATTGTTTTCCCTCTGAATTTATAGGTTTAGAACTGCTTAGTCTGTGTGAGGACAATAACAGTGCATTTTCTTTGCGCTCAAAATGAAAAATGGATGGATGAAACGTCAAAAGGCATCAGTATGATTCCTTGCCATCCTTTCATTGGACCAGTGTAGTTACAACTAGTAAAAAGTAATAAAACAAGGAGACATAAAGAAAGGCACATGTTCAAAAGAAAGCACGTGCTGCTTTTGTCTCATCATCTTGGAACTGGAACATTTCCCTACATCGACTAATGTATCAGAGAGAAGAAAATGCTTCTCTTTTTAAACCCAGATTCCAGTTTATGTCCAAGACAACAGTAAAAGCTTTGAAATGAAGGGTGAGTAGTGAAAAACTCAAAATGACTGTGAACATTTACTACCCATATTACTACCAAAAGTCATGTGGAGTGAAAGGACTGTTCAGTTGCACTGTTCCTATTTTTTGTTTTCAACTGTAAAACAGTATACAGCACAGCCTCCAAAGAAAGTGGAGCTGCAAGTTGATGGCTAATGCTAATAAGAAAAAAAAGTAAGAGCATTGTCAGTAACAGTAACAACATGCGTGTGACAACAAGTGCATGTTACTATTTCCTTTAGAGGTAGTCTTGAGAGTCTAGAGTTGTACACCCTCATGCTTTTACTCTCACCACCACACGGTGGCACTGCAGCAGGAAAAAGATTACCACAATGGTAAAATTACTGAAAATAAGCTGAAATGAAATAAATAATAATAATAAATAAACATTTCAGAGGATGAAAAGAGTGAGATAACAAGAGTGAAGCAGAATGCAGTGCTGATATTGTTGTTAAATAGTTGGTTGACAAGGAGGGAGTCCACTCCAGAGAATATCAAGATGAGCCCTGGGAATTAGTATGGCGGTGGATGCTTCTGCACAGAGAAAGGCAAAGAACAGGCAGAAGGTATGGCAGCTCATTCTGACTGCCACCTGCAAATGTTTACTGCTGGCTTGTTTGTTTGCAGCAGTTTGTCAGTGAGTGAGGGGGAAAAAACCTGGCTTGAATGAGCCTGACAAACTGAACCAGGCTGAAGATGTTTCATCAAGCCAACACAGTTTAAATCTAGAACTGACATTAAGAATTGACTTTGAAACACAGACCAGACATATCAAGCGCAGATCCCATCCAGTGACAATAATAAATTGGCTGGCTAAGACAGCAAAAGAACTTTTGGCAGCAGCAGTGAGCTCAGACAAAGGGATGACAGAAATGACACTTCCCATGGAGATACAGCCACGGGCCAGAGATGTTTAATAGGTTTGTTGTAGTATATTTTGTACATAATATGTTGACTGCAGTCATTTGCATATACTTTACACAGACAAAAATACAAGCACAGATTTCAAGTGAGCAATAAATCTAGCTTCTGTCAGTAATTTATATATGATACAGTATACAGTATATATACAGTATATATATATAATGTAGAAGCCTCTACAGAGGCAGATAACAATTTCCAATGACTAAGGGTTATTTCCTTGTTTATAGAAGAGTAGGGGTGTCTCATGGCCAAGCTGCAATAAACTACTGTAATTGTTTTCAAAAGAAATGACTTTTTTGTTTTTTTATAGCTTAGGAAAACGCATCGGTGAGCATCGGTTACCATGCTAAGCGCTAGTCGCTAATGCTAATCCACATGTAACTCCGCTAGCATTAAGGCTAATGGCGAAGCGCTAGCTGGAATGCTACTTTTAAATCTACAAACTTAATTCAGTGCTGTGTAATATGTTGGTTTGCATAATTGTTACACGCATAATTTTAAAATGTGTTGATTTAACACCTTTATTCATGCATTTTAAGCACATTAATTTTTGAATTACATGTGAATGTCATATTTTCTCCTGAATATTTTGCACTTGGAAGAAACGGTCCATTTGTCATTTAAACATATCACATGGCAGAAGGTACGCAAAATGTAGTGGTGTCTATTATAATTTTGTATTCGAATTGCTACGAGAATGAGATATTTTGGTATTATATTGAAGAGATTTTTCAAAGATTATCTCTGATATCTTTGAAGATGTTTAAGTTGTTTTTGATATTGTAATGTCATATTACAATTTATTGAATGGATATAACATGATTTATGTTCTTTAATTCGTGGTTGGAAGCTAAAAAAACAAAACTAAAGACTATTCTGACCTCACTCACTGTAGGTCAGGTTTTCTTGTTGGACCCCTTTGAGCCTTTGAAATAACTCTAAATCACAGCTGTGAGTCTTCTTTATGATTTTTTGGGGTTTTTTAGAATTGTAATATTGGGTGCAGTTAATGTGTTTTTATCCTTCCCACACTGTAATAAATAGGGAAGCGCTATCTATCATTTCTTAAAGAGAATACTGAGTTGTCTCATTCCTGTGTAATCGTTTGATCAACCCTAGGCTCCATAGTCGAACTTAGAACTTCTGAAGTCACTGGCAAGACGGTCACATACGAGTGATTGCATATGCCAGCAGGGGCCTGTCACGCAGTGAATTACGGTACCCTGCACACAAGCTAGAATTTCTAGCTTTAAAGTGGGCTGTTGTAGAAAAATTTGGTGATTACCTGTACGGTAACCAGTTCACTATCATAACAGACAGTAACCCCCTGACATACGTCCTTACCAGTGCCAAACTGGATGCCACCACTTACAGATGGCTGTCAGCCCTCTCAACTTACACCCTCAAGCTCCAGTACTGGCCAGACAAACTGAATTCTGATGCGGACGGCCTTTCTAGAAGGCCACACTGGGAGCTCTCAAATGACCTGAAGTTCCAGAAAGAACAGGAGCGCATCAATCAGTTCACACGAATACATCTGGCTGATCTAGAGAGTGGTGTGAGCCAAGACACTGTACACGCCATCTGTGAAAGGCACCTTGTTTGTGGCATATCGGACGATCGAGGGAACCGCGATGGAGGCCTTGCCAGACGGTTTTGTCGTCGAACATGGTGGGTTACCTGGTCTCCCTCATCTGTCCGAGGCTGAAATCAGAGACGCACAGCGAGCTGACCCCTGTCTCCGAGAGGTAATTGCTGAAATCGAAAGTGGAGAAAATCTGCCTCCAACAGTCCGAAAAGAACTTCCAGACATTCCCTTCCTTCTACGGGAGTGGAATCGTCTCAAAATGCAAAATGGAGTACTGTACAAGCAACGAGGAACAAGGCAAGATTTGACAGTCGTGTCACTGCCTCTAAGTTGGAGGCCGGTGATCGGGTCCTGGTGAGAGATGTCCCCTTGCGCGGCAACACAAGCTTGCTGACAAGTGGGAGACGGATATCTATGTGGTGGTAAGGCAAGCCGGGGATCTCCCAGTCTACACCCTCAAACCAGAGAACAAGGAAGGACCCTTGCGGACTCTTCACAGAGATCTCTTGCTCCCCTGCAGGTTCCTCCCATTGAGTGTTGCAAAGTCAGATTTACCAAAACCACGCAGGCCACAAACACGAAAGTCAGTTGAGCAGTCTGATGATGTGAATGATCAGTGCGACTCTGAGGATGACCTTCCATATGAGTGGTTCAAAGAGCAGCCTGACAAAGAAATCGCAAGATTTACAACTGTCTATGAAATTCCTAGATCACACATCCACCTTGAGCCCTCTTCTCCAGGGGACGAGGAGAAAAGCTTGTCAGAAGATCACTTACCTGATAACCCATGCAGCGACTTGAGCAGCGCTGAAGCAGGGAACTTACCTGATGACCTGCCTGTGTGCCACAGCGATTGCCAGAGACAGCAGAGCAACCAGCCTGACATAACCATAGTCCTTGTCTGTGGAGGGAAGCAGGGTACATTTCTCAAGTCCCATGAGATTTCTCATGGCTCATGTTCTCAGGAACACTGACTTTCTATAACAACTAAGATAGCTTGACACATTTCCCGATGAGGAAACTGACTGAACAAGACTGGTATAAAGGGAAGTGAGAGGTGCAGTTTAAACAGCTAAGACAAAGAAGGCAGGGCTCAAACACTCCCGGTAAAGTCCCAGGAAGTCCCACAGATCGTTTATGTGGAAAAGGTCAACCTGTTAAAGGAGTTACCGCTGTCACTCCTCATCTCTATCTGTAGATGAGGGTAGTCTGTCATTCATTACAGTACCCTCATTCTTAGTTTGCAGTGTAGTACTCTTACAATACTATTGCATTCACATCGATTTATTTTCATTCAGCTCTGAGTACCGAACAAAACCAACTGCGGGATTAGTGTAATATTATCAGAGATACTGTATACTGTAGGAAAACCACACAATAAAATTGAGTCAGTGTGAAACCAGCTGCTCTGAAACCACATAGAGATAACGATAGACAAACATATAGACATACTACAGAATATTCGCCTACATACAATAGACAGTAAATGTTCTCAATGGGCACATGAGTAAAGAGCAGACTTAATGGGAATGATCATTCAAATTTACCAGGCTGAGCGCTGCAAGTTAAAGACAGCTGCTTGTCAGGCACACTAATCTTATGAGAAGGTGGTGCCTCCTGTTTTCACAGCATTTTGCAGTCCTCTTCCACTTCCACTGCCTGAAATTTCCAGCTTTGGTTCAAATGTAGGCCATCAGACCACATGTGTCCTAGATAATGCACTCAAAACTTTTTTAGGCCACAATGTATTTCAGTTGCATAGAAAATTTCCATCCATTTGAATTATATAGTTTTAATGTAAATTAACGAAATGACGAAACTCAATGTACTCACACAGTAGCCAGGTTTATAAAATAAAACATAAATATAATACTGTAATAAATATAGTATTTTAAAGTTATTAATTTTAGATGAGAGAGACTTTAAGCTCGAAATTCACCGATTTTTATGTCAAAGGTTACCAAAATAGTTGTGTGGGACGTTTGTTTTACTAGAGGTGGTCTAGCTTCATGTTGTGTTTGTTTCATGTTCAACAGTTTTATGTTCCTGGTCAAAAATGATCGGTCCATTAAGACTCATCATAAAAACTGTAATAATACATATATTATCACTACTTGTTGTGTTAGATATTTGTATCAACTTAAATTCTTGTGAACATTACAAATTTGAACTTCTATTTGTCATATTGTGTAGCTCATTGATCTGAGCTTATACATCTTGAATTCGAGATCTAAAAAACATAATTTCTGGATTATTTTGGCTATAAGAAATAATTAGATTAAACATACAGCATTATACTGTTTATCACAGACTACTTTGGGTCAAAGTTACCAAGGACATTTGTTTTGAAAGCAATTCATATTTTTATACAGTCACATAAAGTAACACCTTTTGTAACTCAAAAGTGAGCGGGTAGATTTTATATGTGTACAGGGAATTATCCTAAAACTACACTTGACACTTGCTTGGCATGTTTGAAAAGGCACCATTCCCTAAAAGTGACCAGACATTCAACTATGACATTTGGACTTAGGTTAGAGATGAGTGGCAGATACTCCACCCACTTATCCCAAACTTCTTCGTTTGCTATCAGTTTGTCTTGTTGATGACGGCCTAGTCTGGTCTTGTATCAAAGTTGTCAAAGAAATTTCTTCAGTAACACGGTGGCCCGAAAGATTCTGCATGCCATATACTGCTGGTAGATTCATTTCTGGATCTACCAGTCAAAATTAAAAGACCCATGTTGATGTTTGTCTGTGTTACCTTCCGATTGTCTTTGTAAATGTGTTTCTCCTCCAAGTTGGTCATGTACCACTATGGTTTCTATGGAAAAGAATACTTAACATACGTTTTACCCAAAATGCAACCACACACACACAAAGGGCTCATAGACAGGCAAATGTGAAGGGATGGTGGAGTGATCGGCAGCCACACACAGCGATCCCACTCCACCTTTCATACTTTGGTCTATATTGGACTTGAACTGGTCACCCTCTGGTCCCAAGCCAAATCTCTACAGACTGACCCAAATCCCTACTTACTAAACTCCTGGCCTCTCCCCTCCTCACCAGTGTAGCGATCAAATATATAATCAACAGCTTCACTTACAGCCATGGTGCTGCCACACAACAAACTGTAAGCAAGGCAAAAAGCAAAAAGTTCAATATTATTGAAACTATTTTGTAACTGTCTGTGTCTGTCCATCTGAATGTAGATGTACCTAATCTCAGTTTTTGTAGTCTCCACCATTCATTGACTGGTCATTTTTGACCGGAAGTGTACAAAAGTTGAATAAAACACACAAAACTGTATGCAAATCATTATATAATATTAATTATATAACATATTCATTTTGTGTGTTGAAATCCTCTTCTAATCAAATTAATTTTTCAGAGATAAAACTAAAACTAAAATTTTACCACAACACAACATGAGGCCGAGAGGAGTTCATTTATGCTGAACCTAACTGCTGTAAAACAATTAGAAAATAACATCATTGCTCTCTCTTTCTCCCGATGTGTCTCTCTCAAACGGACATAAACCAAATCAAACTTCTTCTTGTCATTATTCTGCAGCACAGACTCATACGAGGAAGCTGCTTCATGAAACAAACCTTGTTGTGCTCGTTTTGCCCTCATGGAGGTTCAGTGTTCTCAATGTGGCAAGCTGCTGCCTGGGGAGGGGGGTTGAGGGGGGAGACTGCTCTCCAGCGTTTTGAACTTGAGCTGTGGTGGTTTTGCACCTTTAACTTTAACTTAAGTTCATATTTGTTTGAACTTGAAGTTGTTTTAAGCTGCAATAATTAATTTCTTGAGAGTCCACACAAGAAAATAAACACGTTTATTGACAGGAGTATAGACTCTTACAGTGTAACAGGGTGACAAGACGTATTATGTAGCTAATACATCAAAGCATGTATAATAAGACACATGGTATATGGTACGGTGGAGTGGTAGATATTGACATATGTGACTAAATGGACTTGGGAGGCTTACCAATGTAACGATGGATTAAGACACAATAAGGCAGGAAAGGAAACAGCTATCTCTCTGTCCTGTAGTCAGATGTGTAGTTATTGGTATTTGTGACCGTATACTGCTCAGTGCTCATCGGGATGTTCAGAAATGTATTTGCTTCATTTTTGTGAAGCAAATGCCAAGTTGGTAATTTGTGTCACTAGTCACCTGTACAGTATATGTATTGTCACCTTAGTTTGTCACCTCCTTTCACCCTTGTTAATAGTCACTGTCAAGATTGAAGCAGTTGGACTATTTAGAACCATTTCTCCTGTTTATGGTTAGGAAGTGACATTCAGCAGTTGTCTTTTTAAGTAAGGTTTAGGTAGCCTCCCCTAAAAAGCAAACTCACTCCGAAGAGAAAATTCATCGTCAGTTTGTCTGCAGTATATTATTTGTGTGCTTGTAGCTGCTTGTTTTTTGGACTATTAACAGGCATGGACTCGTTAATAGTCCATGTTACTAATCCTACGTCTCCATGTTACACTCCCTGCACCCTAGACGGGGACACAACAGACTAAAGAAAAAAAAATAGATGGACATGGGTTTGACAGTTCATTTTTGGGTGCAGTGTGCTCAGCAGAAACGTGAAGTTGAAGTTATGGACTAAAATGTGCAAAACTGAAACCACAGTTTTTTTTGTAAATGTCTAATTTATTGACAGAGTAGACTTAGACTGCACTTTATTGATCCCTTTGGGATGTCTCCCTCAAGGAAATTCGAAAAGACTTAAAGTATTCAAGCTTTTATACAAAGGCCCTCATCAGGAGGCTTTTATAGTGCTAAGAACACAGTTTGGTGGTTTTGTCCTCATATGAACTGCTCATATGTGCCTTATAAATAATATTTAAAAGAAGACATTGTTTTCCTCTCTTGGCTATTGTCCTTCAATAGCAAATAAACAGCAATACATTTTAGATGGAACTCAGTGTGCTTGACTCATGATACTGCAGGGTGTTTTCTCTTTTACATTTTCTGTATTTCTTTACATATTTACATTTTTCATCATACATATGTACACTTTACACTTTTTATCCTTCAGTCCTCATCTCCACAGCTCATGTCAACAGCTCATGTACCGATGTAGGCATATCTCCAGAGAGCTCAGCCGCTGTGATGATGAGTTGTGAGCTACTGCTGTAGAGTCTTGAGTCTTCCACCCTTTCTTCATCGTCTGCCTTCAGCACATGCTGTATATGCTTTTGCAAGCTAAGGGATCTGTATGTGTGACAGCTTCTCATGGTGACACTGTAATTCTCTGTGTGAAGGGATTTAGTACCAGACAAATCTGCATTGGAAACATATTACTTTCTGGCCCAACAGTTGACACAAACATATGACATCCCCCTCATCAGTTCAGCGCTTTGGTTTTCTCGGGGTACATCGCTCTCTTGCCCCTCACTGGCATATGATATCTTATTTCCTTCCAGTACTTGAAGGAAGGGGAGAGCGGTGGCGACAGCCGAGTGTCCTCTCCGCCCTTCTCTTCATCCCATCCTGTCCTTGTACATGTCTTCCACCTTCGCCTCGGTTTCAGGCTCTTCCACCAACACACGGCGCCCTGTTTCTTCCTCAAGTGACGCACTGACTCTGGGAAGAGAGCCAGCTGAGCCGGGGTTATCTCTTCCAACTCAACCAGAATCACCTGTAAAGCAGTGCTCAATTTAGAATCAGGGTGATTTCTGTGTACTGTAGTTTGTTCAACTATTGGCTCTCTATGTAAGCTAGCTCTGTGTCTAGTTTGTGGAGATAAAATCATAATGTGCATTGACAAGTCTATTTTCTCACCTTGAGAGATCTCTCCAGCAGCGCTCTGTGCATTGCTGCCACACACTCCAATTGCTGCCTTGTGTCTTGGTAGTCTTCTGTGATGGCAACAAAACCGTCACTGCTGTCTTTGGTCTCACTTTCAGTGCCGTCACTGCTATTGCTGTCCTTAGAGATGTTGTTGTTATTAGTGCTACTAGTGCTGCTCGTGTGTCTTTTACTGGTGAAAGTTGAGGCGGTATAGAGGAGAAGAAGGCGGCGACTGGCTTGTATGTTCTCTTCCACCGAATCCATGACGGCTGCAGAGAGGGAACGGAGAATGAAGAGACACAGTGAAGTTACGTTAGAAAAACATGAACTTTTTAATAATAAGTGATGAGCCCCAACTGGTTGTTTTGAAGGTTTAGATGCTAAAAAAAGACTGAATCCCGCTGATTCAGAACAGTGGGCAGCATTTTGTTTGCCAGATTAATGTTACTTCTAGATACATTAAGTTGTAAAGAACCATTTCCTGGGTACCGGGTACAACCAAATGAATGTAATGCTCTGCATAAGGTTTTCATAACAGCTTGAATGGACACTTGTTACCCCCATATCTGAGGCATGTAAAGCTACAGTGTTGGCTCTGCCATGCAAGTGACTTACCCTGACCAGGGAGGCAGTCGCGGCCTGCTATAAAGAGTTTGTAGCCACAGGCCTTTTCCAGCACTTCAGGCAGCATGTGAATGGCAAAGCTCTCCACTCCATCGCTGTATCCGACAGCACTGGGTGGAGGGAATACCACATAGGCATCATACAGCTTCCCATCCAAATCTGACAGAGGAAAAAAAAGAAGAGCTCATTAAGCATATTTTCAGTGGACAGGCGAGGAAAATGCCCTAACCCTAAGGTGTGTCAATTAACAGAAACAATTGTCATGCATGTCCAGTACAGGTCTGTATAAGCCAGTCAAGATAAGTTAAGTCTGCACACATTCCTTTACTCTTACAAGCAAGTTGAAGCATAGGTGCGTGTCTTTTTGTTTAGGGCTGGTCGTATTTCTCACTTTATCAGTTTCAGTAGAGACTAACTCATCTGCTCTGTTCATCTCTATATCAGCCTGTTATCTGCAGACAACTGAATGACTACCATTAGCTAGCCACCTACACAAGACTGACTGCAGTGTGGAATCCACACGCTGTTTGTCTCCAGTGATTTCACTGAGTTTTTATATCTGTTGCTAAGTACTCTTTGTTGTTCTCTCTATGCACTGTTTTCTGGTTGACTAATCCACAGAGGATTTCCTTCCTTTGTCAAGTAAATACACACTTCATTAATGTATTTAACGTTGAAGACTTGAAACCATTAGGCTTCATGCAAAAGGTTAACGTACAGTCCTGAGTGTTTTCCTGTTGCATAATATGCAGATGTAATTCACTGGAAATTACAGGCAGGCAGCCCTGTGGTTAGTTTGTTTCCTTTGTTTGACACGCAGTCAGGTACGATATGCAGCTTGAGATTTTTTTAGTTGTGATGCGTGGGGTACTGTTTGTGTGTGCTGTAAGGTCAGAGCGTTACTTTTGGAATTTCCATCTTGAAGCGCTGTGGGTTTATTCTAAGAGTATTATTGGTGTGTGCTGACATTATCATCACGCTTCATACTGTATAAAAAACAACAGGCCAAAGAAAGAGCATGAGTAATTTCACGCCTGCTGTAAAGCCTTACCTTTGTTTGCATAGAGGACTGGAAATGTTCTCCTGAACCACAGCACAATGTCAACCTTAAAAAGGTAATAGATGACAACACCGATGGTAAAGAGAAGCGTCACGCCACCAAACACCAATCCAATGGGAAGTATGCTGTTGGGCTCTATAGAGATGGACATCACACATACCAGACATACAAGTTTAAAAAGGTTATTTATAATTGTGGTGTATTGGCCAGTGCGTATCAACAGATGATTAGCTGCTAGAAAACTGATAACTGTTTACTGTCACTTGTAAAGCAAAGATTTCTTGATGACCTTCTTATCTTCTATATTCTTCTATGCGTTAAAAGGGTTTGCACTCTTAGCTGGATAAAATCAATGTTTACTTGTGTGAACTTGGTCTCTGGAAGAGTAATCCTACAAGTTGACAGCTCAAAATAATAAGCATTATCTTTTCGATAAGAAATAATTGAAGAGAGTTTTGGTTTGAGACGTTCACTCTGTGTTTTTACCTGTTGGCTGCAGAGTGAAATAACACTCAGCAAAGCCCCTGGCACTCTGTGCTCGACAGGTGTAGTTGATGTTGAAATCCTCCTCCCTTAGCTCAGAAAAAATCAGCAGTCGCTCCAACCACACGCCTTTATGAGGAGCATCCTGGCTCCTCTTACTAAGAAAAGTCACAGGGAGTCGTTGTCAACTCTACAGCTTGACAATCTTATCTAAAAAGGCATGCAAGCTCCACACGGAGATTATTTTTTTTATTTGAGACAAGCTCTGGTGATGAAAGTCAAAACTTCACATACAGTGACTTCAGCAAAGTTGGGCCGATTTATATCTTTGACATTCTGAACACAGGCATCACATGTACACTTTCATGTTTCCCATTTGTCGCACCCCAAAAGCATCAGATCACTCAAAACAAAAGTAAAAGTAGGGTACTTACCGTCGGTTTGACGTGTGGACTCTTTCAGAAGGTTCGTTGGAAATAAAGTTGTTTCTGGCCAACCAAAAGATATCCACGGACATCTCTCCGACACCTGGCACAAACACTCGGCACCACTTGGTGAAACCGGATCCTGAACACATGCACAAACAATAACTAATAAGTTACTGTATAGTAAATTGCTAAGTGGCCTCAGACCCTATAAATAATATATTACAAAAATGAAGCTTTGGGTCCATGAAATCCGACTGCGGGGCATGTCTGGCCCCCCGAACCGGACTTTGACATGCCTGGTGTAAACTTATCACTGCTACAGTCATTTTATATTAGAATCAGAATTGCTCTATTAGCCACACACAAGGAAACTGACTCCAGCCACATGTTGCTGTCTGTCTGTCTCTATATACATATATATGTAAACAACTGTAACATTTATAGACAATAGTTCACAGTAAACACATTTACAGAGTATATCATCATCATCATTGTGCTTATTAGCTTACTCTGCAGTACCCACAACGTGTTGTCACTAAAATGAATAAGGACTTCGAGGCTGTGCAACTCAATTCAACCACAAAATAATATTTCTCAGAATATGTTGCAAACAGGAACTCACCTATTTCAGCCTTGATTACTTCATTTGCCGGCTCATGCACTTGTGGATCCAAAATGTACTGCTCTGAAAAGGCAGACAACATGAAATACAGTGAGAGAGGTTAAGGTTATCTAATCACAGGAATGTACTGTATCTGAAATGATACCATGGAGTTACTGGCTCTCTTTGCAGCTACTCCCATGTAACAAAGAGTCATGGGAATAGTCTCTACCTCTTGTGAGCCTTCTAACCTTTGTGTTGCTCACTAGTGCTGTAATGTGTAATGTTGGTGATTTAGAAAAGTTTATTCCACTGTAGAAATGGCACAGTGTCGTGTAGTGGACAGACAGCATAATGTCCTTGTCTCATTCTACACAACACTGAAATTAGCACAATCTTACTCAAGTGCATCGGTTAGAGACTCAGGTTCCTGTCCTGGTACTTTAGCTCTCCCTACTGGTCCACTGTCATAGCAAATAGGAATCTCACAAACCAGCCTGTTCCACCCACCAGTTGGTATGACAGCTCTGTTAGTCTCCAATCTTCCATATTCATATTATCGGACCAGGATTTTTTGCCTCAACTCACCAGTGTACACAGTGTAGGTTTTTCTTTTTGTAGATTTTCTAAGTGACCCCAAATTTTTGAATGGTAGTGTATACAGTGTATCCTTACAAACCTCTGACTGTCGCGTTGATGGTCTCTGAAATGGATCCTGTTGTGCCGCCAAGAGTGAAAGTCAGAGTACAGGTATAGAAGCCGTTGTCTTCAGCTTGCACATTAGCAATGTACAGTGTGGCTGTATCGCAGGTGTACCTGCTTGTCCCCTCAACTATGGGGTCACAACCCTAGATGAGGAAAGGAACACACAATAGTCAGGCTTTTTATAATGACCATTTAAACTGACTGCTCATTAACTCTAGAGAAAGACATACAATTTCCGCTGTGTTTAACAACTCTTACTAAACATTATAGTAATCATCCACTGGTTGATTTCACAGAAGAACTAGTTTGCATGAGTAATGTTGTCCACTATGCAGAGCTGACAATGAAAAGACCGTCTACAGAAAGTTAAACTTTAGTTCCAACAAAAATAGAGCTAGTTGTAAAAGCGGCAGCAGATACTACTGGATAGTCATCCAGCACTGAGATAAAATAACGTATCTCATACTGTACCCCCAAAGTGTAGGGTATACTGCATAGTGCTTTGGCACAGGCCTTGTTTAAGCTAAACTGAGATCCGACCCAGCAAAAGTCCTCGCCAGTATCTCAAAGATTCAAAGATTTTTCCATAACTCACTCTGTACCACTTGATGGAGGAAGTGATGTTGTAGCTGTCCAGTTTATTCATATAGTCCTTCAAAGGGCAGGAAAGTTTGTCGGTGACTCCCTTCGAAACTATCTGCTGTGCTTTCATTGGTCGTCCGCATTCTCCGGCAACGCTCTCATTCACCACAAGCTTGGCGGCCTGCTTGTAGCACCCTGTGGGAGTTCTGTTGAAAATGGAGAAAGTTGGTGGCCAACTTCTTCTCTCAATAAAGGTATGTTTAAAACAGCTCTACCCTGACATTATGAAACTAGGAGTGGTCGAGGTCAGAAATGTTCAAAGCCCAAACACTGGGACAGCAGTCTCTTCAGACATCTACTCTAATGTACTACAGTGTAGACAGACACACAAACACAGGACAAACTTTCTATTGATTTGCGACCTTACCTCACTACGCTCACATATTCCCCGGCATCGTCCAGCATTATGTTAAGAAACCACAGAGTCTCCCCGTATATCACGATCCGGCCCGTCTGATTGCTCATTTCTTGGCTCGTCTTTGGGTCATACCAGGTGATGTTGTAAGGGACACTTGTGAAGTTGAAGACCTCTGAAGAAACCAGGGTGCTATTCAGCATAGCCACATCCCCAGGAACTGAGTAAACCCTTTTAAACTGGAGCTCGTAGTTTTTACAGTTCTCTGCAACACACACAAGAAATTAAGTTTAGGTTTGTTACATATGTTTACTATTTATAATTGCTCTCGTATATATATATATATATATATATATATATATATAAACAAAAAAAAACAGATGTACATGTTATCTGGGGGTCTGTTTTAAATAGCCTCACAGTCTCAGAGCTTCTCTATTTACAGTGCTCACCCTGTACAAGTCCGGTACAAATCCCACACAGCCCGAGGAAAAACAGAAGCCTTTTCAGTGTTGATCGTAGGTCCATGGCTGAAAAACACAGATACAAACAACAGTTAGACAACTGAACCACAGCCCGGGGTGAAAACACTACTGAAGAAAAACTACAACAGCCTGAGAACATAACAAACTGCTTACTGGAACATTTGTATCCAGAGACACTTACAGGTTACACAAGGATTTGAAACACAATGATCAGCAACAAGTTTTCTTTCCCCTTTAGGCCTGTCTCTCCCTCTCTCTTTGTCTTCCTTCTCCTTTCTCTCATCGTCCCTCTACTCTCGCCCTCATACATGGATGACAAGTGTTCTGGTATTTCAGGAGGCCTCTGATGAAATGCTGCGTAATGCTTTGGAACTGGAAGTAGGCCCAACATTCCTGAGCGCTGCTTAATTCAAGCAAACATTACAGCTCAGGCTTGCCTGGAACAATCCCTGTAAACCATCTGGTGTCCTGGCACAGTCACAGTCAGGTTTTTGCTTATGTCATAATGGTGGCACAACAGGAATATCATGCTAAAAGTGAGTGGTATTGTTAGTTACCCAGTTTCTTTTTTTTTAAAATCACATGTTGTTTGACAGCAAATGTGAAATTTTCTAATAAAACTATATGTCAGTCCCGCTTTTGTTAACAAAGAGGTGAAAGCATATTTGCCTTTGAAGGAACTGTGCATTTTGGTGGAGAGGCTGCCTGCTGAGGTTAGAGTTAGCTTACCACTAATCTCTAAAATAGATATATGCGCACAAATGCAGAATCAGTAGACATATTTGGCACCGGAAACATTGCCGTTTGTAGTAGTAGCACTGACAATGTTTCATCGGAAAAGGCTGTTATCGTAAAGGCTAATAGCTTTAGATGTTTGGTGTTACAAACATAATGTGGTCATAAGCAAAAAGCTAAAGACTTTTCAATACCTACCCATAACATAACGTCCAGTCATTAGTGACTGTGATTAAAGTATGTGACTAAAGCTGGAAAAGGGCAGAGATATAAGTAGGTGTGAACTGACTCAATTTAACTGAACTGAACTTATCCTCTTCAATGACATGACACATTTTGTTGTACAGTAGGTTTCATTGAGATAATGCATGCTCAAATTAGCAGCACAGGATGAATACACTACACATTACACATGGCTATACAGTATGAAAGCTCATCCATCTGATGTCCCAGTCTACAGTATGTTTGCTGATCATTTTTAAGGTTTTAAAGATAACAAGGCAAACAGATGTGTGTCGAAAACAAAGGAGTGCAAAAAGAGTCTTTTATTGACCATCAGCTGTCTTGACGTCATTCCCTGACAAGAGTTACATTACAAGTTCGTAAATAAGAGGGCCGCAAAGGATATTAGTCAAGTTTAAAGACAAAGATACACATAACGAAAATATCTCTTTTGCTTCTCTTTAAAAAAAAAAGAAGTTATAATTATGGCATTCATAAATGTTTCGCAAATGTGGTTAAATTCCCATAAATTGTAGTATTGTGTTTGAGCTTAGTGTCAGGCCACAGTCAGGAGAGTCTTCATCAGATATCAACTGATCTAATCTAACCACATCTTTCACCACACGTATAGTATTCAAGATTCTGAGTCAGACACCAGCATTTCCACCTCAGCATCTCAGCAGCGCTACTGCTTCACTGACAGTTAGGATATTATACGACTGTCAGCACAAAGCTGTAGGGTGTCTGCATTTTCAAGAAAACTCAATTGAATTTTTTCAAATCACTTTTTTTTTTCTTTTCATTTTTTTCTCGGAGGGAACACTGAAAACAGGAAGCTGACGGAAAAGTTAGCGATATTGGTCCATCAGTCAAACACTTGTTGCCTCTCAGCAAAGCGCTGAGACAAACAAGAAAACTTGACAGGAAAATGGTAGCAACTACATGGAACCGCTGTGAGGAGTACATCAGAGGAACGTTTCTAAAACCGCAGTATCTGCGCTCCCTCTCGCTACAGGAAGACCAACTGTTGAAGAGACAGATGGAAACAAAGCCGTGTAGAGTGGCTTAGCAGGTTGCAGTGAATGTGAAATGCTGCTGCGGTTTTACTCTCACCACCACTTTAACTTTAGATTTAGCTTCTGTTTTTCGCTGTTAGTCAAAGGACAGGTTTGACTAACAGTGCTCTAAAAGTTATAATCATAGCACCATAATGCTGTTCATTTTTGTCTAGACAAAGAACGGAAATGAATGAAAGGTAGAATTTTGGTCTGGTTCCTGTTCACTCTGACATTTTACAAACAAAACAAGAGGAGTAAAGTATTTTAAAATGTGCCTATTCATTCATCCATCAAAACAACCAAAAGACTTGTTTACTACAAGTGACAGTATAAAACATGGATGTAGCATTCATGACATCACCCACAGGTTTCTGAAGAGCTATTCTAAAGCTCAGAATGGTTCTGGTCACTGCCATCTTGGCAGTCCTGCCTCGGCCAAATCCAATAATAGGCAACAACATCTCTTGTGAGTGGACCTGAGGCGGGCTAGATGATGCCTGGGTGGTCAGACAAGCCAGCTGTAACAGCATGCACCTGTCAATCAAAGATCAGTGCGCCTATGCTTTTAATTATACATAACTTTACACCTTAACGTAATTTATGGGCGAGTTAAATATAAATTCAGCCTCTGTACAGTCATGAATGGGAAAATTAGCTATAGAACCAAAACAGTTTTTTGTACCAGGCTGTAAACATGTTTATTTCTGCTGTTAAGCTGGACATTTTAACATGGGGACTTATGGAGATTTTGTGCCATCCTCTAATGGCCACTTGAGGAACTGCAGTTTTTGGTACTTCCGCATTGGCTTTATTTCACAGCCATGTAGGTTGGTTTGATAATGTGACATGAAATGACATAGAATTATGGGAATTGTTACAGTATAGTACAGATTTTTGAATTTGAATACTGCTGGAAACTTAAGTCCAGTCATTTTAGACATTTTTAACAGGCATGTTATATCATTAAAAGCTGGAAGACAACTCTTTCAATACACAAGAAGACAAGTTGGGACAAGCCGAGGCAGAGAGGAGTACGACTGTAATAGTACATTTTAGTCAGGTGTGCCATTACTTTATCCAATGATAAGTCCAGGGCCCAAAGACTTTCATTCTCATAAACGATTGGACAATTGGGTTTTTTTCCCCCCAAACAATAAGAATTCCTTGATAAAATGTGTTTTAATGTCTAATCATTCCAGCTCTAAATGATAATGAGAAAAGTGACTGGAGAAGCTGGAACAATGCAAAAGCATTTGGTTTGATGAATTACTTGTGATGACTCTCCATCCAACCACTGATCAATCTAAACTGAATGAGTTTGGTATAAAACCAAATCCCCGCTGGGCACGTCTCTGTCATGTCCCTGCTTTGTCTTTTGGCTGTTTTAACATCTTGCATGTTGAATTTGGTCGTAAACTCCTCCACATAGATCTACAGCGCTGTTCATCCTTAAAATTATTCTAGGCAATATTTAATCCATTTAAAATGTCTGCAGTACTAAACGGAACATGGCTTAGACCTGAAGTGAATTTGATTTTGGGTTTCATTTCAACTTGGCAATTGACCAGTATCTCAAAAGTTCAGATGAAAGTAGATGACTTAACAAGAACCCTCAGATACTTTTGGGAAAGAGGGCACATATCAGCCTTGTGTAACACAGTCATGGTCCTAGAGTGCTAAGAAAAGCAAAAGTGGATGTGCAGCAACTTGTTCATGACTGAATAAATCATTCTACTTCATGTTGATCTGTATCTGTAGGCGAGTTATTAATTAATCATAGTCATTAATACGCTTTGCTGAAAGGAAGCCACAAACATGAGCACTCTATATCTGGTTCTCATGTTCTGCCTCTGAAACCGTTTATTTTTAATCATGTCTGAGAAAATATCTTTGAAATTAAAGATGCAGCGCTGCAGACGCCGGACATTTCGAGATACAGCAGTAAACCCCACTCTGCTGGACCATTAAAGACAAAACAGTGTGGGAACATTCTCATATAAAAGACACATTTCAAAGTGTCTGGCTAAGTGAAAGGAGAAAACCCCCCTAAAAATATCCTCCCGAGAGCTGTGTAGTTGGCGTGATCAGTACAATCTTTGAATTTAGATTGATGGGGAATAAGTTCAAGCCTTCACCCTGTGGGAGGTTACCAAACTACATGACTCATTTAGAGCGGTTAGAGTGGTATATTGATGGGAGTTATCCTTACCACAGCGGAGCATGAGAATATGACTTTCATGAACAAATGCGATGTTTTGCACTGTGCTGCGGTGGAAAAGTATTTTTCTCAGTAACGGACATGTTTCATTGGGTTTGTGGTCGGACGCTCTATGCTGGCAGTTCATATCTGGTTTCTCTGTTTTTTTCCCCAACGTGTCTGATTTTTTCTTTTTTTTTTTACGTAAAACTACACAAACCTGAAACAGTCTGTGCAGCAGCATGCATTGACAATGCACTGTAATGTACAGTGGGCAGAGAGAAAAACTAACAAACACAGCTTTCACAGTCAAAACGAGGATCTAGGAGGCACCTGAAGAGTGCAGAGCAGCACTGAAAGTCCAAAATGCACCTAAATGAATCACTTCACAATGATCTGTCCTTTAAAAAAATACATAAAAAATAAAAATTCAACTATGTCACTGATTATACATCTATTTCTGTCTACTGTAGCAAAGGAGCATCACTATTATCCATACAATGAGTTATCTTTATTGGATACAGAGTCTATGATATAGTGTGAAAGGAGGTGTATCTCCTTTGTAGTAACAATTACAGGACACTACTCTGAATCAGTAAACAACCCTGAACAGTGTGTTCCTTGCGGCTTGAGTAGCCTTTATTATTCGTAACAAGGTAAACAGGTGGGTAACTGATCTGGGGCACGTGGTTGTATTCGCCTTCAGTGGCAGAGTCGATATTGCAAAATTTAAGAGATAAAAAAGAAAACAAGAACATGTTGACTCACCTCAGAGAAAGCGACACAGAGGCACCAAACAGACGGAGGAAGGGTGAAATAGCTTACACACCACAGCAGAGCTGACAGAGGAAAGCTCACCTCTGACCTTGCGTGCAGAGTGGAGTCTCAGCCATGCAGCTCAGCCAGTGACTCAACAGCTCTGTCCCACCTCCATGGGACGGCGATAGCACAAACAACACAGAGGGGAGGAAGAGTGTGTTTGGATTGCACCGCTCAACTCTGTGTTCACCTTCCTTTGCATTTCAACACATAGTGTAACCTTCCTCTAACACTGACCACAAAACTGTGACTGTAACCTCAATGTAAAATGTCTTACTTAACCTAAACAACAATATGTCGACCTTAACCAAAGTCGTTTAACCGTGAGTTCAGACCACAAAGTCGAAATACAAAATAATTGACCAAGCAGTTATAGCAACTTTGCCCAGTTCTGGATTTGTGCATGATGATCAGTACACTGCCAAGACAGTGGCAGCCAGAGCCACCACATTCTGAGCTTCAGCCATGTTTGGTACTGACCAAGAATGAGAGTTGTTTCGAGAGATCTGGTGTGTGCTTGTGTTTTGTGCTGCTGTAACTGATTCAAACCGATGCTGGCCTGTAGCATTATCCTGGGAGGAGAGCTGCCTGGATCATGCTGTTCACATGATTCACACCAGACACGCAGACCTCTTTCCCGTCCCTTTGAGCTCCTGTTTTATTATTTGCAGGTCACAAGTCAGTTAACTAACAATACCGGTGATTAAAATCTGCCCATTGTTCCATCCTGTTCTGCAAGAGCAGCGTGTATTCCTCCCTGTTCTCTCCCGTACCGCTGGCTAATATAACAGGAGAATCCATTTAAAACACTGTCATGTGGAGACCTCTAGTGGCTGCACAGAGGCGTTACTTCAGATCAAAATCACCAGTTCTTAACCAGAAGATCACATTTATGAAATCAATACCATTTTAAGTCATCACTGCTTTAACCATGAAACTATGTTTTCTGCAAATAATTCCTGCTATGTCTGACTTTGTGAAGTTGTACATGAATACTGGTTACACCAATGACAATGTAAAGAAGGGACCAGGTGTGTCTTTCGTATGCGCACAGGTTTCTGAAAAGCCGTTTTGAAGCTCAAATGTGGTGATTGTATCGTAAACCAAGGTCAGCGTTGTTGTTCAAACTGCTTTGCATGACAGAAAGTGTTGGGAAATGCGCCTCGCAAACTGAACACATTTGTGCAATGTTAATCACTACAACAAAGTGACAGAGAGGAAAAAGTTCTGTTTGCATACAAAGCTGCCCAGGCGTGCAAACTTTGTGGGACAGAGGTTACGACACAGATTGAAGAGTTCATCACAGGTCCGAGGTCTGAAAAACATGAACCTACACGCAAACTGACTTTTTGCGTGTTTTCAAAATAAAACGTGGGTATTAAATGTATTAAAAGTTTGTGTTTAGATGTTTGTTTTTTTTAAAGAAAGAAAGAAAGAAAGAGGTGTGTCTCATAAAACAGGTATGATCCTGCACTGATTTTGAGCCAATAGGTCACATGACCTGAAAACTATTGAGCTATAATGCTCACATTTACATTATGAAATCTATATAAAGATATATAAAATATGAGAAGTGTTAAAATGTGAAGAGGTGTGTCTGTAGCACCATTTAGTGCAGTTTTTGTCTCTGAGCTGTCAAACACATTCTCTATGAATACAGTTATGTTTGTTTTAGATTTGACCAATGAAACATCCTACTAGTTTTTAAAATTAATTCATATTAACGATTCATGCTGGAATGCTTAAAGTCGATGTGATAGGGGAAGGTCTCTAGCCTTTTGGTTGAGCTGTCCGTCGTGGTTCCACACCCCTCTCACTTGATGCTACGCTCCCCCACGCTAGATCTAGGTCAAAAGTCTGAAACCGAAAAAGAACGATCTGAAACTGAAAAGATAAAACAGGCAACTGAAAGAAACATACGAAAGTGAAAAATGTTTTTCTTTTGAACTTATTCAAAATGATTACTAGAGTTACCAGAGTTGATCATAATTGTATTTAACCTAAAAAAAAAAGTGTACACTTATTTTTATTTTGTATTTTTCAAAATTCAAGATCAAAATTTCAGTTTCAGATTTTGTTTTCAAGTCAAAAAACTTTTGACCCTAATCTAGCTCCATAGTGTTGTTGCATCTGAGATAGTTCTCCCTTTGCATTCAGATTGTGCTGCCAGTGGGACATCCGTGACATCTGACAGTGCGAGACCGATCTAGTGTGGTTGGTGTGATGTGTTTTGAAGAACAGATAGCAGTTAGCTTAGCTTAGCTTGGCATAAAGACCGGAAGCAGAGGTGAAATGACGAAATAAGTGTTCAGTGCATTTCCCAAAATGTTGAACTATTCCATTAGTGTCGTGCATGAAACAGAAAATTATAGAATTACAGAAACTTGATCACTTGATTGTTGGGTCTGTCTCTCTCTACTTAAAGGCATTCAAAATATAAATCAATAGTCACACACACTTAGTAGAAAAATGATGAAATAAAACAGATCTTTCAGATATTTATATTTATATGTCATTTCAAGAAAGAGCCTACTTGTTAGAAAAAGCTTTGTGCTGGTTCATAATACTTCAAGAACTACTGCAAATGTACCCCATGGTGTATGTAGAAAAAAAAATCACGTTTAAGGCTGTTCTTTTACTTTCTTCTTTTTTTCCAGGACATAATCACGTGTCATCTTATTATTGCGTGAAGCATTGTTAAAAGCATAACATCTTATTGTCTGAAACAAGATATGAAAAAAGCCCACATCAGATATAGAAAGAAAAAGCGATCTCTAAGCTCTACCTTTGAACAGCTGGAGATCATTCGGGGTGTATAGTATTTGTGATGTTATCTCAGGGTTTAAAGTCTTTAAAGACTTCTGATGCACTTTGAGAGTGTCTCTAATTCTCCTTGATCAAGTGTTAATAAATAATACAGCATAAGACATCAGGGGCTCCTGAACACTTTCCTTCTTCCTGACCTCACCATTGACCTTTGGCTTCAGCAATTTCTCCACAACAAATGTCAACCACAGTTTCGATTCCAGACTCGGATTTTCTCCTTCATGTAACACAAGACAGTCCTGATGCTGGAGCAGAAACTTTCACACAGGAACACTTATCAAGAAGGATGGAAGATGGACGAGCAAGAAGTTTCATGAGCAAGAAGAAAACAGCCAAACTGTAGGTGGTGAAATTATGATTTTCCTTTCCTACTCTTTCCATATGGCATACATTGTGCATACATACTAATGCTGTACTTTCTCACAGATCCATGTCAGCTTTTGATCACAACCTAAATCATTCCAGTTATATTTCTCATTCACTTTGCTTATTATATGGGCACAGTTCTCTTTTGGGATTTGAGGTCCACCATTATCAGGCTGTTGAGGGCGCCAGAACCTAACAACAGGTCAAAAGACAAGACAATAATGACTTTGTTAGTTTGACAGTCCACCAGGGAATGCTACAAATACATAAACAATGTGAGTCAGTGTGCTACTGTGATGTGTACCTGTGCATTTTAATCACTATTTTCACGATGGATCAAATAAAATAGTACAGAGAATGATAGTAGCCACTGGGGGCAGGCACAGCCAAAGCTAATGACCAGCTGCTGACGATAGAGGAACATAGCTCAGTTTAAGTGAATATTACACTTAGGCAATGATTTGCTCACACCCTGCAGCTTTGACACATACACACATACAGTGAGCTTGACACTGTATGTGAGTGTTTCCAGCATGTGCTGTTGCACCCAAGTGGGTGCAACACTGAATGTGCTGTTGCACCCAAGTGGGTGCAACACTGAATAAATTAAACCATATGTTTCTGTTTTTTATATTTTCAGATGAGCGAGGAGTGTAATGAAACTGCTTTGCACTTCTGTTTTAACAATGTATGTCAGTTGTTCTGGTCAGGTAAGATTACAAACAGAAAATTAGATTTTTCAATAAAGTAAAAAGACCACTGCCTCTTGACAAAAGTTAAGAGATAGACGCCTGATTAAAAGAACCACACCAACATCTGGTGGTATCACTGGGTAAGGTTGAGTTGTTTGATTGTGCCATACATGCTGTATATATTGAGTAAAAATGTTGCCCTGAAGTTGAATTTCAATTCCGTAGTTCTGATTACACAATGATTTTATGATGAATATTGTATTATTTCTGTTTCTGATGATTTTCAAGGCAGGTCGAAAATGTATATACATTTCATTAGTAGACATCCAACAGTGTTTGTATTTTTGTTTAAATTCAGCCAAGGAAAGCTCATTTGGGCCTTACTGGTGGGTAACTGAGTTTCCATCAATCCATTTCCAGCTGCCCTCTTTGACTTCGTCAGTCAAACCAATCCAAGCCATGGTTCCTTCCTTAGTGAAGCCAGAGATGAAGGTCTGTTCAAAAAAGATAACGGAGAGTCACAGTCTTTATATTTTAGTTTTAATAATATGACATGTAAATATATTGTATTCTGTATGTTATGTATTATGTATTCAATATATGTTAAATGTCAATATGTTGTGAGCTGAGCGATATTGATTGATTAAATACGATGCTCTGTTTAAGTAAAGAAATGTTTTGTCGTTTCCATTTCATTTCAGATAGATATTTAAAGCCCCTTGATAATACATTCTAGTATCTTTGGTGGTGATCAGAAGCAGAACAGGCTTTTCACACACTCAACACGTACTCAACGAATTTGGTTCAGACATTTATGGTGCCCAGATGATTTATCCTGCTGCTTTTAGTGATTCTCTAAACCTTTCCCATAGCAACCAAGAGGTTGATTTTTAAAATTATTTTTGGTATCTTTATCTTCGTATCTTTATTGACATATCTTATATCAATAACTGGATAGTGGGTAGTGGTTACAAACACACACACACACACACACACACACAGAGTACCTGTTCCTCATTACTGCCAATGACCACCAGATCTGCGCCACTCTTTCTGCAGTCATTTCTGGCCTTTTGCCATGAACCAGAATCATTGGAGTGGAGATAACAGGCACAGTTGAAAAAGGTCCATCCTGCCGGACAAATGTTTCCTGTGAGACACAACGACATTTCAAGATGAGAAAAACAACAACACTTAGCGCCAATGCACAGCACAGGGGTTACAAATCAGCAAATTTGGCATCTAGCATACATTTGATTTCCAATTTGCAATCCAGTATCACGTGAAAGTATTTAATACAGCACACACACGCACCAGATAAATTGTCAGGTTGGTGAGGTTTAAGAAAAGATAATGCCGTCCACCCCACCTGTCCTAGTAAAGACTTTGACGCTCTTTGTACAACTGCTGGTATTACACTTTCATACACACATGTACTTGTCACATCTAGCCAAGGCAGCATGATACGGTAGTGGATTGGTGAGCCTATTACACTTGATAAATGTATACATACTGTACACGTATCTGTTTATTACTAACTGTGGCTGCATCATAGCGATGATTTTTTTTAAAGGCCTTACAAAGGTTAGAAGTCTTTAAAGGAAGTTAAACAGAATGGTTATTGTCTTTTTTTCTTTGTCTTTTATTGTTGCCGCACAGGTTGGTAGCCTGAGTTAACCAAATATCAAGATAACAAAGTAAATAGAGTCGTGGACAAATGCGATACACAATTGTCTCATTACTGGAAGGTTTCACAAGTTTGACCATGTGCAAACCTAGTTTTAAAATCCACAGCTATGATTAAAAAGCCCTGCCTTCTCTGTAACCAGGTCATGAATCAGGTCACGACACCCTGGTAGTTAAAGATATGTCTTATACGAAACGTGGCACATTTGATGCTAAACATTTTACTGTGTAAACTAGTGTGAATCGCAGACAATGCTGCACGGCATCCATTTCACAGAAATGAGATGAAAGACTGGCACCCGACATCTTTAGCATGTGACATAATGTTTCTGTGCACATACTCAGCCTGTTCAGCTTTTTAGCCACTTCCGCGAGGCTAGCATTCAGCAGACGTTTCTCTTCAGTCAGGGAAGCAGACTTGTTTTCGTTGGCCTGGAGACGCTCAGTCAGTTCGGCTGTGATATTGGAGAGTTCTGCAGCTGAACGCTGTACGGAGTCATGGTCTATAACAAACCAAGAGACGGGATCTCAGAATCAGATCCAAAATAATTTCATGCAACATCCCATGTGATACATATATTTTTTGTCTTGTTTTTGATTCAATTTAATGTAACTGTTCTCTTATTTGTTTTTCTTCTTCTTCTTCTTCTTTTCTATGTTACTTCCTCGTTATACAGTATGTAATGCGCCATGTCTATTGAGTGAAGACTCTCATTTAACACAGAGGTCCATACATGTACAGTACATGAATACAAGTCAATCAACAGTTGTTGATAAATTGAAAGGGAAGCCACACTGAAGTGACTTGGGCTGTGTGACTTGGGTGCTACATATCGTATTGTTACCACGCCAGACAAATAAAGAAATGATCGGTATCACATTACAATGTGAAATCTCCCTTCATCCACTCTCTGAAACTGCTTATCCTCACCTGGGTCATGGTTGGGCTGGAGCCTATCCCAGCTGACTTTGGGTGTGAGTTACTCAAGGTGGGGTACACCCTGGACAAGTTGCCTGATCATTGCAGGGCACATAGAGACAAGCATTCACACTGACACTCACATCTATGTGCAGTTTAAAGTCATCAGTTAAACTATTAAGTGAATTGGGTGCATGTCTTGCATGCCTTTGGGATGTGGGAGGAAGATGGAGTACCTGGTGAGAACCCACACACACTCAAAAAAAGAAATTGGGCCAAAATGCAGGACTTACAATAAACTCAATGCATGAACCTGGTTACTACTACACCACTGTGTAGTGGAATCACACTCAGTATTGATAAAGCCTATTTGTTTGCCCAGCAAACAGCAAAAAATGAATGCCGACATTTTGAGTTTATTCGTAGTACTGCATGAATCTTATTACTTGCTTCACATTAAGTTTGTGAGTTTATTTATATTAAAACTATGTAATTCAAATGGATGGACATTTTCTATGTAATTGAAGCAGGAACCTTCTTGCTATGTGCTAACCAACAGTGCTAACCAACGCCCAATGTCAAGTGCCGCCCCAACGTGAGACATACACACATCACTTGTTGTTATGACATGATAATTCATATTGTTAATACATGAAACATTTCACGCTGTAATGCGACCAGTTGGTCTTAGCACATCTGATTTTGTTTCAATGTACAATATTTACCCAGCATGGAAACTGTCTGAACTTTCTGTGTCTTGCACAACACAACCTGCTTTCATTAATCCACATGACATTCACAAAACGTCTGAATCAGGTTTGGAGGTATGGGACGAGAAGAACAGGAAATGACAGGACGGGTCATATCACTGCCGTGACCCTAAATTTTTTTTTCATTTTGTACAAACAATTGTTCTAGAAAATCTGTGGTGTGGCACTAAAATGGAAGCATGCTGGATACTAGTCTATCAAAAGCTCTGCTTACACACCTTCGCTGCTTTAGCTGCTTGAATATATGCATATTTACTTTCTCTGTAAAAATGAAGTATGCGTTGAAATGAAAAGGCTGCTTTGAGTTTTAAACAAACAGGAAACTGGGGAAAAGCTAGGAAAGAGGACCAACACCAATTAAGAATGCATTAAGGAGACATAATATAATAAAGAGCGTAATAAAAGGACAGCAGAACGACATAACATAACACTAAAATTGGCATCTTAAGAAAATATGAGAACATTTCTGAATGTGGTTTAGACTCACAGTAGACACCGAGGCCGATGAGTGCAGCCAGCAGACAAATAATCAGCAGCCCCTGGCAAAGGACGACTCCATAAAATCTCCTCTCTGAGTTGGCCTCTCCGTCTGCTTGAACATTCTTACCTGTCTGACTTGTTGAAGGTCTTGGTTTGACAGATTTTCCACAGACAGACTCAACATTGACATAGATTTCCTCCATAGCTGAAAAGGCTACCGGTTGTTCTTTGAAGCTTTAGCTCTAACACAGTCGAGGGCAGGTGGAAATGATTTGCTGTTGTTTTCGATCCCTTGTGGTAATTTTTGAGGAAGTCACAAGAGAGGTGTTAAATATGCTGAACAAGATTAGAAACAGAAACACCACCCAAATGGCTTACAGTTTAGGGCTTTGACATACAATGGTGTTCAAGTTTGCTGTTTGCTGTAGTGAAAATAAATGGAAGTGAAAATAGCTGTTAATAACTACATAGGCTTTAAGCCGTCTTAGGCATTTTGAGTTAATATATAAAAGCTGAATATCACGCACCACCCTCTGTGTCGGCCATTGGACTTGACCTTCTCTCTCAACTGTGACAGATGTCCAGCATCCCTGCAGATCACCATGTAAGTTACAGTTGCTTATTAAGCATTTCACATAATTTACTATAACTTGCTAATATGCTTATATATGAGTGGACAGTAGGGTTAATGTAAGCAACCATTCCCAGTGTGACAAACACTTTATTTCACTAGGTTGTCTGCGAAGGAATTGGAATCATTCGGCATGAACATTTACAGAGATGCATCCCAAACTCACTTGATTCTTTGAACAAAGTCCCAATTATTCAAGTCAAGACGAGTTGCGGCTCTTTTCTTTTCAAGCATCCACAGAACCGACTTCGGCAGCCATGGGAAAGTCACTACAAGAATATTATTACATAATAAATTATGCATATTATATTACATAATTACGTAGCCTTGTGTAAGTGCAGTTGGATATTCGGAGTACCATGGATATCCTTTCCTAAGTTCTTATGAATTCTACTCTACTCTAATTCTACTCTATAAAGTGTTAGTAAATATGAGGTGTGGGGTTATTAGGTCACACACAGAGACTCATATCAGTCTACTCATATCTTTCCTTTACCCAATGACCTTTTCACATCCAGATTTAAAAATGACAAGCTTGACGGAATAATGTGCGGTGCTCAGTGGAAACTCTGACCAGTGCTTGCAAAGATAAACTGGAGAAACAGGAAGCTATGACTCGGACAGCAGAAGAATCACATCATTACCTCTTAAGTATCATAGGCCCAGAGGAATCTGTTGCAAGTAAGTGGAAGAAAGAATATGTTGTGTGATTATGAAACAACTTTTGCCTTTCATTTTTGCATGAATGTACTAGTGCATAGTTTAACTTATTCTTTTTGTGGAGGAACAAATAAACAAAGTTACTCCAATACTGCCTTTGTTATTGATTTATAAGAATAAAATGATGTTAGCATACAACTATAAGTCTTTCAGCTGAGCGATCAGAGGTTCCTACACACGTAAAATGGTGAAATGAAAGTCACATATATTTACCCAGTTCTTGTCCTGCTCCTGGAATGGCCAGGGAGTCTCCAACTTTGACTAAAGACCAGTTGTTTGTTTCTCATCTAATGAGGAACATAATGAATAATCTGACACTTAGTTATCAACAAAAGAAGGAACTAACTAAAGTTATAGAGTTATTTAGATACAGTTTCCTCCCCAAACTCTTGGTTGGTCCTTACAACGGGTCGATAACAAAAGAAGCAAGACAAAGCAAAAAAAGCAAACTGTATTATATTTCTCCAAAGAAAATACAGAATATAGGAACATAAAAAATACAGTTATACAGTTATACAGTGATACAATTATCATATATCATTTATTGTGTAATTTGTTTTATCTTTGCGTTTTATTTTTATTGTCAAGAACTTTCTTCTGGAAGCTATACAAAATAAACCGTGCACTATCCCAGTATGTGCATGTGATACGTTGCTCGTTAAGATAGAAGATGCATGAAAACAATTATGTATTCAGAAAATGGAGGGTTGAGACACATGAGATGCAGTGGAGATGCTGGAACTTTGACAACTTTAAGTCTATATAGTCAGTCTTGCAGCAGGGAAAACACACCTGAGGGAGTATCTCCTTTAACAAGCCCATTGACCTGCCCCTACAGCCATGAGAACCAAATCAGGATTCATGTCCCCTATCCTAGAAGGGGGAAAAAAGGCGCAAACTTTGTCAGCTTTGTCTTTGTCAGGCACAAGCACCTGGTCAGCCTGGAGAGGGGTCCATACACAGAATTCTTTAGCGCAGTGTATGGTGTTTGTATGTCCTAAGGCCCCAGTGTGGATGTACTGGAGCTTACAATGGTGTGAGGTTTTGGGACATTTGTCTGAACTCACCACTAGATGTCCTCGTTTTGCCCACTTCTGTGTGCTGAGTCACCTTTACCTGAGTCATGCTTTGTTTGATTGGATGTTATGTTGACTACTGCCACCTGTACCTCATTCTGACTCCCTTTAAATGCCTGCTCGGTTTTTTGTTCTGTGCTCAGTCTTAGAATTGTCACCTTGAAGTGTGCACATCTTGTAAGTCTCTCCTGTGTTTTTTCAAGTACCCTTTTGACTCCTTGGTTTTGTGTTTATGGACCTTGGACTGTTTTTTTTTTTTTTGTGAACTTAGTTTTGTGAAGAATCCTGTCTCTGAAAACTTCTGAGCTTTGAACCTTTTTTATTGCTGGACTTCTTTTTGCACTTCCAAACTGTGAACAGAGCCTGCCTATTTTTGCCTTGTTGAAACCTTATTTTTTGACTCAGTAAAATTCTCTGAACTGACCTGCCTTGTCTGCCTCTCTCTGCATTTGAGTCCATCCCTTGGTCTTGTGGTTAACCTTCTGCCCTCTACACCAGAGACCTGGGTTCGATCCCCGGGTCGTCCTGACACAATGGTGTCCTTCTTAAAAAAAACTCTGGTAGAAAAATTGATGTATTAGATGATTAATATGTATTAATTTGGTTCTGTTCAGGCTGCAGAAATTGAATGCCCTGAGAAGGACAGTGTCAGTTCAGGTGGTCAGGGTAACTACACAGAGGTGGAAAAGAATGTAAATTTAGAATTCTAGAGATTTCTAGATCTTGATGAATTGTTTTGATCACAACATAAAATACTACATGGTTCAGCTCCAGATACCTCTGACTAAATGTTTTGTGCCTTTTGTAGATACACTGTGATCTGTAACTTGTAATGCACATGTGTAAATGATAAACTGAGGCATAATATTGTTGAAATTGCACTTATTATAAGAAACTTCAGGTTCATAATATTTTTAGAATGTACTTTTTTGCACTAAAACAAAAATAAACTTTTGGAGTTGTCGTTTTTTATGTGTAGGTTATTATGCTATCACTAATGGTCTGGCCAACTTGAGATCATATTGGGCTGTAAAAATGAGTTTGACACCCCTGTTTATCCTCGTCAGGGGTTGGAGCCTATCCCAGCTGACTAAGCTACGAGAGGCGATGTACACCCTCAGCAAGTTGTCTATGTTCTATAGACAAACAACCATTCACACTCAATGTTCACACCTACGATTTCAAGTCACCAATGAACCTATTCAGTGCATGTCTTTGGAGAACCCAGAGAGAACCCACACAGACAGGTGGAGAACATGCAAACTGTCCCAAGGCCCAAGCCAAGGTTTGAACTGCAACCCTCTTGCCGTGAAGTGACAGTGCTAATCACTGTACCACCATGACACCCTATAGAATATATATGAGTGTGAAAGCATAAAGGAATACATGTAAATAAATGAAATTATAAACAATATTGACTTTGTGGTTTCATCTTCATCTGACAATATTTCGTGGGTACATTGTTTATGCAGGAATCCTCCTTCCAAATAAGCATTTCAGCATAAATGTGTAAAATAGTTTCACTCAGTTTATTGGTTTCATGTCCACTAATTCTCCTGTCATTTCAGATTCCTCCTTGCAATCAACTCATTTCCCTCACCTGGTTTTCCCCGCCCATCTCACCTGCAGTCCATTTCCTCATCAGTCCCTCAGCTTATATACTGGTTCATTTCCCCTTTATCCCTGCCAGAGTGTCTTGTGTTGTTTTTGCTGAGGTCTCCAGCATTCTCCAGTATCCTTCCTGTTTTGACCCTGTTTTGCCTATTGTGGACCTTGGATTCCTGCCTGCCCCTGTCAGATTTGTTTGCCTGAATTGATCTCCTGGTTTTGACCCTGCCTGTTTTTGGACCAAGTAAACTGATCTTCCCTCAAACTCATTTTGCTTCACGGTCGTGCTTTTGGGTTCTCCTTGCCGGTATCAGTACCCTTGACATAAATGCACAACACTTGCATAAACTCCTCCTCCTTTCAACAACAGTAAATACTGTCTCTCTTTATATTTATAACATACAACAACACTATTATAAATCATTTTGCACAGCCAGAACTTTGTAACATTGTAAAAGTATTTAGAAATGTATCACTTCAAAACTCACAGATCCATTGCAACTTTTTGTCACAATTCAGATCATTCCAGTTTTCTTCAGGTTTTAGGAAATGTTTCAATTGCACACAGTCCTCTTCTCCATAGACTGGATTTCCACCTCCATTATCTGGCTGCTTTTCTTCCCAGTACCTATAAGGTTATGAAGCAAGTCAGATTCATGCCATTGTCCAAATTAACACATTAAACACATTAATTCAAAAAACAAATTAATGCCGTTGTTTTTTTGTTTTTGTTTGTTTTTGCTCGTAATTCCGTTTTACAGTACTGTGAAATGACAATAAAGAGAGCTTGAATCTTTGTTTGTTTGTTTGGATTAAGTTCAGTGGACAGCTCAAATAAATCTGTTAATGTACAGGGATAGTTGTCTGTGCATATTCAGGTGAGGTGCAGAACTGTATGCCTTACGTCAGAGTCAGTGGAGTTTCATCAGACCATTTCCAGGTGTTCTCATTGTCTCTGTCATTTAAACCGATCCATGTGTTCTGCTTGATGATTTTACTCAAGGATTCCTGTGGACAGTAGAAGAAAATGACTGAATATTAAATATTCAATTTGCAGGGATGAATCCTAATATTCCTGTAAGATTCACCTAAAACTTTAACAAGCACATGTTATTATTGTATAGTATAGCTGAAGCACAAAAGTTTTTCCTGCATAACTTTTAAGTCCACATTTGCATTGACCAAATATACATATACATTCAAATGCAGATACAAATTACCGTAATTTGAGAGGATATAAATGAGTTTGTGTCTTCTACATGCAAGCAAGAAATAAAAACAACCAAAGGCAATGTCAGACTGATTTACAAAACCACAGTCACCCTACAGTAGGTGGAAAAAAGGCCACATTTTACTACATTTAGTTGCGCCAATAATTCATGTTTTTCACTGATAGTGATGAGTTGCCATATGCACTCAACGTAGAACTAATCTATGAAATCAACCAAACATAAATTCTTCATCAAAATGAACCAAAATGAACTCAGACTAAAGCTTTAAAATAACTTAATGTATTTGCCTCCAAAGTTTAGTGTTTGAACATAGTATACACAGTACAACACTTTATTTAAAATGAGTGAATTTTATTAAGATTCAAAGTCACAGTTTTGTGAAAGAACTACATTACCTGCTCGTCGTGACTGTCTATCATAACCAGATCTGCTCCTCTGTCTCTGCAGTCTTGTCTGCCTTTTTCCCAAGAATCAGACACAGTGGAGAAGAAATAACAGGTAGAACTGAACATCCACCATCCTGAAGGACATGTTTTACCTGTAAAACACATATAGGTGACAGTGAATCAAAATCATGAGAATATGAGGAAATAACTATTGTCAAAACTAAAAATTCTAAATTAATGTATTTTTATTTATCGCTCTCCTTCTCTACTGCAGAAAACCCTCATTCATGCCTTCATCACTTCCAGACTTCACTACTGCAACAGTATCCTTTATGGCACACTATACAAAACTTTAAATAAACTCCAGTACATCCACTGCACGTCTGCTCACCCACACTCGCACCCGTGACCGCACCACCCTTGTCCTCCCAAACCTCCACTGGCTCCCGGTTGTTCTACCTGTTCTTTCGCGCCACCATCAGGCCAAACTTAAACCATCAGGCCAAAATTTGAATTAATTTATCTTGAAAAGTTTTCATACAAATCTTCTATGGTGCCCAGTAAAGACTTTGACTCTTAATACAACTGCCGGTATTACACTTTCATACACACATGTACTTGTCACATCTAGCCAAGGCAACATGATACGGTAGTGGATCGGTGGGCCTATTACACATCTTGATAAATGTATACATACTGTATATCTGTTTATTACTAACTGTGGCTGCATCATAGCGATGATTTTTTTAAAGGGCTTACAAAGGTTAGAAGTCTTTAAAGGAAGTTAAACAGAATGGTTATTGTCTTTTTTTCTTTGTCTTTTATTGTTGCTGCACAGGTTGGTAGCCTGAGTTAACCAAATATCAAGATAACAAAGTAAATAGAGCCATGGACAAATGCGATACACAATTGTCTCATTACTGGAAGGTTTCAGAAGTTTGACCATGTGCAAACCTAGTTTTAAAATCCACAGCTATGATTAAAAAGCCCTGCCTTCTCTGTAACCATGAATCAGGTCACGACACCCTGGTAGTTCAAGATATGTCTTATACAAAATGTGGCACATTTGATGCTAAACATTTTACTGTGTAAACTAGTGTGAATCGCAGACAATGCTGCACGGCATCCATTTCACAGAAATGAGATGAAAGACTGGCACCCGACATCTTTAGCATGTGACATAATGTTTCTGTGCACATACTCAGCCTGTTCAGCTTTTTAGCCACTTCCGCGAGGCTAGCATTCAGCAGACGTTTCTCTTCAGTCAGGGAAGCAGACTTGTTTTCGTTGGCCTGGAGACGCTCAGTCAGTTCGGCTGTGATATTGGAGAGTTCTGCAGCTGAACGCTGTACGGAGTCATGGTCTATAACAAACCAAGAGACGGGATCTCAGAATCAGATCCAAAATAATTACATGCAACATCCCATGTGATACATATATTTTTTGTCTTGTTTTTGATTCAATTTAATGTAACTGTTCTCTTATTTGTTTTTCTTCTTCTTCTTCTTCTTTTCTATGTTACTTCCTCGTTATACAGTATGTAATATGCCATGTCTATTGAGTGAAGACTCTCATTTAACACAGAGGTCCATACATGTACTGTGCATGAATACAAGTCAATCAACAGTTGTTGATAAATTGAAAGGGAAGCCACACTGAAGTGACTTGGGCTGTGTGACTTGGGTGCTACATATCGTATTGTTACCACGCCAGACAAATAAAGAAATGATCGGTATCACATTATAATGTGAAATCTCCCTTCATCCACTCTCTGTAACTGCTTATTCTCACCTGGGTCATGGTTGGGCTGGAGCCTATCCCAGCTGACTTTGGGTGTGAGTTACTCAAGGTGGGGTACACCCTGGACAAGTCGCCTGCTCATTGCAGGGCACATAGAGACAAGCATTCACACTGACACTCACATCTATGGGCAGTTTAAAGTCATCAGTTAAACTATTAAGTTAACTGGGTGCATGTCTTGCATGCCTTTGGGATGTGGGAGGAAGATGGAGTACCTGGTGAGAACCCACACACACTCAAAAAAAAAAAATGGGCCAAAATGCAGGACTTACAATAAACTCAATGCATGAACCTGGTTACTACTACACCACTGTGTAGTGGAATCACACTCAGTATTGATAAAGCCTATTTGTTTGCCCAGCAAACAGCAAAAAATGAATGCCGACATTTTGAGTTTATTCGTAGTACTGCATGAATCTTATTACTTGCTTCACATTAAGTTTGTGAGTTTATTTATATTAAAACTATGTAATTCAAATGGATGGACATTTTCTATGTAATTGAAGCAGGAACCTTCTTGCTATGTGCTAACCAACAGTGCTAACCAACGCCCAATGTCAAGTGCCGCCCCAACGTGAGACATACACACATCACTTGTTGTTATGACATGATAATTCATATTGTTAATACATGAAACATTTCACGCTGTAATGCGATCAGTTGGTCTTAGCACATCTGATTTTGTTTCAATGTACAATATTTACCCAGCATGGAAACTGTCTGAACTTTCTGTGTCTTGCACAACACAACCTGCTTTCATTAATCCACACGACATTCACAAAACGTCTAAATCAGGTTTGGAGGTATGGGACGAGAAGAACAGGAAATGACAGGACGGGTCATATCACTGCCGTGACCCTAAATGTTTTTTTCATTTTGTACAAACAATTGTTCTAGAAAATCTGTGGTGTGGCACTAAAATGGAAGCACGCTGGATACTAGTCTATCCAAAGCTCTGCTTACACACCTTCGCTACTTTAGCTGCTTGAATATATGCATATTTACTTTCTCTGTAAAAATGAAGTATGCGTTGAAATGAAAAGGCTGCTTTGAGTTTTAAACAAACAGGAAACTGGGGAAAAGCTAGGAAAGAGGACCAACACCAATTAAGAATGCATTAAGGAGACATAATATAATAAAGAGCGTAATAAAAGGACAGCAGAACGACATAACATAACACTAAAATTGGCATCTTAGGAAAATATGAGAACATTTCTGAATGTGGTTTAGACTCACAGTAGACACCGAGGCCGATGAGTGCAGCCAGCAGACAAATAATCAGCAGCCCCTGGCAAAGGATGACTCCATAAAATCTCCTCTCTGAGTTGGCCTCTCCGTCTGCTTGAACATTCTTACCTGTCTGACTTGTTGAAGGTCTTGGTTTGACAGATTTTCCACAGACAGACTCAACATTGACATAGATTTCCTCCATAGCTGAAAAGGCTACCGGTTGTTCTTTGAAGCTTTAGCTCTAACACAGTCGAGGGCAGGTGGAAATGATTTGCTGTTGTTTTCGATCCCTTGTGGTAATTTTTGAGGAAGTCACAAGAGAAGTGTTAAATATGCTGAACAAGATTAGAAACAGAAACACCACCCAAAATGGCTTTTTTTTGCTGTTTGCTGTAGTGAAAATAAATGGAAGTGAAAATAGCTGTTAATAACTACATAGGCTTTAAGCCGTCTTAGGCATTTTGAGTTAATATATAAAAGCTGAATATCACGCACCACCCTCTGTGTCGGCCATTGGACTTGACCTTCTCTCTCAACTGTGACAGATGTCCAGCATCCCTGCAGATCACCATGTAAGTTACAGTTGCTTATTAAGCATTCCACATATTTTACTATAACTTGCTAAAATGCTTATATATGAGTGGAACATTTACAGAGATGCATCCCAAACTCACTTGATTCTTTGAACAAAGTCCCAATTATTCAAGTCAAGACGAGTTGCGGCTCTTTTCTTTTCAAGCATCCACAGAACCGACTTCGGCAGCCATGGGAAAGTCACTACAAGAATATTATTACATAATAAATTATGCATATTATATTACATAATTACGTAGCCTTGTGTAAGTGCAGTTGGATATTCGGAGTACCATGGATATCCTTTCCTAAGTTCTTATGAATTCTACTCTACTCTAATTCTACTCTATAAAGTGTTAGTAAATATGAGGTGTGGGGTTATTAGGTCACACACAGAGACTCATATCAGTCTACTCATATCTTTCCTTTACCCAATGACCTTTTCACATCCAGATTTAAAAATGACAAGCTTGACGGAATAATGTGCGGTGCTCAGTGGAAACTCTGACCAGTGCTTGCAAAGATAAACTGGAGAAACAGGAAGCTATGACTCGGACAGCAGAAGAATCACATCATTAGATCTCTTAAGTATCATAGGCCCAGAGGAATCTGTTGCAAGTAAGTGGAAGAAAGAATATGTTGTGTGATTATGAAACAACTTTTGCCTTTCATTTTTGCATAAATGTACTAGTGCATAGTTTAACTTATTCTTTTTGTGGAGGAACAAATAAACAAAGTTACTCCAATACTGCCTTTGTTATCGATTTTTATAAGAATAAAATGATGTTAGCATACAACTATAAGTCTTTCAGCTGAGCGATCAGAGGTTCCCACACACGTAAAATGGTGAAATGAAAGTCACATATATTTACACAGTTCTTGTCCTGCTCCTGGAATGGTCAGGGAGTCTCCAACTTTGACTAAAGTTCAGTTGTTTCTCATTTAATGAGGAACATAATGAATAATCTGAGACTTAGTTATCAACAAAAGAGGGAACTCATTAAAGTTATAGAGTTATTTAGATACAGTTTCCTCCCCAAACTCTTGGTTGGTCCTTACAACGGGTTCAATAACAAAAGAAGCAAGACAAAGCAAAAAAAGCAAACTGTATTATATTTCTCCAAAGAAAATACAGAATATAGGAAAATAAAAAATACAGTTATACAGTTATACAGTTATACAATTATCATTTATTGTGTAATTTGTTTTATCTTTGCGTTTTATTTTTATTGTCAAGAACTTTCTTCTGGAAGCTATACAAAATAAACCGTGCACTATCCCAGTATGTGCATGAGATATGTTGCTCGTTAAGATAGAAGATGCATGAAAACAATTAACAGTATGTATTCAGAAAATGGAGGGTTGAGACACATGAGATGCAGGGGAGATGCTGGAACTTTGACAACTTTAAGTCTATATAGTCAGTCTTGCAGCAGGGAAAACACACCTGAGGGAGTATCTCCTTTAACAAGCCCATTGACCTGCCCCTACAGCCATGAGAACCAAATCAGGATTCATGTCCCCTATCCTAGAAGGGGGGAAAAAGGCACAAACTTTGTCAGCTTTGTCTTTGTCAGGCACAAGCACCTGGTCAGCCTGGAGAGGGGTCCATACACAGAATTCTTTAGCGCAGTGTATGGTGTTTGTATGTCCTAAGGCCCCAGTGTGGATGTACTGGAGCTTACAATGGTGTCCTTCTTAAAAAAAAAAACACAGTGGAGAAGAAATAACAGGTAGAACTGAACATCCTCCATCCTAAAGGACATGTTTTATCTGTAAAACACATACAGGTGACAGTGAATCCAAATCATGAGAATATGAGGAAATAACTATTGTCAAAACTAAAAATTCTAAATTAATGTATTTTTTCATTTAGACCTCTCCTCCCACTCTAACTCTTCTGAAGAGGGTCTAAATCCAAGCCAAGCCAATACTCTCTCATGCTGCTTCTTTGAATGACTCCTCACATTCTACGATACAGTCCATTTACTTATTTCACCAAATTACTACTTATGTACAACATCAATTCTAATGCACACAAGGCCAATCAGAACACAAATCGCCATATAAAGGTCTAAAAGAAAGTGAATGTATAGAGTGTAGGCAAGTCAAATGTAGAACTGAGGATCCATTCTGTAACACAGAAATGGTGGCCAAATTTATCACTACCACTGATAGTTTCTGCCTCACCATTGACAACTCAGAGTCATCTTTGACAATAAATTCTCCTTTGAAAATCATGAATGTATCGTTCAATATGAAGTAATCTTTTATGTGATTCTAAAGTAATGAGTAGTCTTAGTGAGTAATTCACTCATTTTGTTGCAGTACATTCCCTCACCACAAAGCAGCTTATGGCCGCTCAGGCTGTGAGACAAGCAGTATCCACCAGCCAAGAGTACCATCCAAGAGTAAGTGATCCGAATCAGTTAAAAGACTCGAACTTCCCAGCACTACTGAAGAACTTTGCCCGTTTCCGTTCATCGCTCTCCTTCTCTACTGCAGAAAACCCTCATTCATGCCTTCGTCACTTCCAGACTTCACTACTGCAACAGTATCCTTTATGGCACACTATACAAAACTTTAAATAAACTCCAGTACATCCCCCTGGAACTCTCTCCCCAAAACTATCCTGTCCTGATGGCACTGACCTTCCAACATTCAAATCTCTGACAAAACACACTTTTTAAAAATTGCTTTTAATGTTTAACTTAGTCTAATGTGTTTGTAGTGTACTGTTTTATGTCTTTTGCTGCTTTGAGTTTTTTTATGTAAAGTATCTTTGAGTTTTCAGGGAAGTGATTATCAATGAAATGTATTATTATTATCATTATAATTATTATTATACATTAAAAAAACTTTAGCTTTTCATGTCACGTTTAACAAAATGGTTTTAGTTTTCTGTTGGGAAAAGATGCTATATAACACTCACTCTGTTTGCACAAACTCTGAACTCTGTCCAGCTCTTTAGTCATTTCATTGAGGTTGGCTTTCAGCAGGTCTCTCTCCTCAGATATGGAGGACAGCTGGTCATTACTGGCCTGGAGACGCTCAGTCAGGTTGGCTTTGGTCATCCAGAGTTCTTCCTTTGAATCATGTGCTGTGTCACGACCTGAAACAAATCAAGATAAATGTATCTTAAACAGAAAATATGACATCCATACTGACACTGACTTAAGTTTCTATTTAATCACAAGTCAAACCGTGTCATCAAGTTTTCTGCTTTATTAGCTGATATTAGATTTGCCAAAAGATGTGTCCTTGGATATGGCCAGAGCTCAGATGAAGTGTGTTAGTCATTACTGTCCTTATGTTGGTACAAAAAAGTTTTTGGAAGAGATGGAAAGTATCATCTCAAAACCAAGGTGCTGAGTCACTATGGCCTTTTGTTCAGTTTCTGAACAGTTTACTTAATCAGGACTAAGGCAGAGGTGCTTAAGAAAAGAGATACCGAAGAGTCCTTTCTTGTATCTGTATCTGATGTAACTATTTAGTTTTCATGGGTTTATTACCAATATCCCAGCTGCATCTCTTGTGAACATTCTGCAGTAAAATTGTGCTTTTCAGAGAGACAAATCAGGAGAAAATTAACTTTGTTCAAGACCTCTCAACAGCAACGCACTCTTGCAAGATGTGGTAGATCAGATATCTCTTTTCTCTGTTGGAGCTGGATGATCAGTCTGTTCACCAAAGATGAATTATAACTTAGCAAAAATGTGGAACCATCTCTGGTCCAACACAATCTGCTTTAATCCATCCTCACAACTTTCACAACGATTCCAAATGAGGCTGGTAATTGGGGATGAGGAGACTATGCCCAAGTGTATACCACTGTTGTCTTCTATCACAGAAAATCTCTGACAATCTAAAAAGCTTTAAAAAGATAAAAAGCTCTAGATCATCCAGATGTGTTTGTGTTATTTTGCTGTTGTAACTCTCTGACTGAAATTCCCATTTGTAGCAGATACATTTACAAAAGAAGTGCTGCATGAGGACACTGCTTAAATGGATCCTTTCAAAAGTCACAGAGAAGCCAGGACGGCAAATAGGCATTTTGGTAAAAACATGCACAAAAATTTGAAGTTGAAGTAAACTAACATTTACTCACAGTGGATGCCGAGGCCGATGAGCCCAGCCAGCAGGAAAACACTCAGCAGTCCCAGACAGAGAACCGTAGCTCTATGAAATGACCTCTCTGAACTCCTGGGACCTGAACGCAGAAAAGACCAGTGAATACAGTCAAGAATATATTAATAATGACAGATGATAACACACACATTCTTACCTGTCTGATTTGCTGAAGGCTTTGGTTTGACAGGTCTGGAATTGACATAGATTTCCTCCATCGCGTAGAAGATTATCAACTGGAGGGTCAGCTCTACAGCACTAGACTAGAGCACACAAATGATGATACTGATTTGAGTTACTTTAGAGGAAGTCACACATTTCAGAGGAAATGAAAAGGGGTGGTACATTTTACCACTACATACTGCAGAGTGTTCCTTTAATAGTTCTGTTTTTTTTATGAAGGAGACGTCCTGTTACCAGGGCTCATCATAGCTGCACTGAGATATAGAATATGATCAATATCATTATATGCACTCTACTGAGAGCCCTCATCTAGTTTTCAATAAAGCCTAGCTGTTCTTACATCTTGTGTCTTGGGCCCTTTCTTGTGTATGGGTGGAAATTGTACACAGGGGCTTTTGGGGCACTCCTGTGAGGTTGAAGGTCTAGCAGCAAACATGTTCTATCTGTGGTTTAGTGCTGCTGTTGTTTATTTAGCGCCCACATATCTAGCTATATTTAGCTAGAAGCGGGTTTCACTTCACTGAGTGTGTCACGTATGTCGGGTGTTTCCTTGAGTTGATTTCATTTTGTTTTGATTTTCTTTAGTATGAATGAAATTGGACTATGTTAAACTTTAACAATAAAAATTGTATACTTTCCTTCCTTTCTCATCTTCTCCCAGCCCAGAGAGCAACACATCCATCATGTCCAGTCCATCCTCCAGCACCTCCTAGAGAACTCCTTGTTTGTAAAAACAAAGAAATGTGAGTTTCACCACCCTCCTTCGTTCTGTGGGTCGCTATTGTTGTGGAGAAATTGCTGAAGTCAAAGGTCAATGGTGAGGTGAGGAAGGAAGAAAGTGTTCAGGAGCCTCTGATGTCTTATGCTGTATTATTTATTGACACTTGGCCAAGGAGAATTAGAGACACTCTCAAAGTGCATCAGAAGTGCCTGAGTCGGTCTCACATTCTGCCCAAATCGTGCTGGTGGATAGACTTTAAGCCCCAAGATAACATCACAAACACTATACACCCAGAATTAGGTAAAAGAGCATGCTTTTACCAAGGACGGTGTCATTGTCAACATAGTTTAGTCTGGAGACACAGATGTCTATGCAGATTGGAATGTCAATGGCAAGCTATCTATTATGTCTAAGCAGGCAGCACCAGAGTTCCTCGACCCTGGCCACCACAGTGTTGAGATCGCACCTACTGTTGCCAGTCAAAGACAAGCAACTAATACTGCTGAGGACCTCAAGGCCCACACCCATGACTTTGTGTAACCTTGTGTAATGTGTCTGTATGTTTGTGCTTTTATTATATCCCATTTAAAAATATATATGTGTCGCCCAGAACACTACAAGAATAGAAAATTCCATAACAGCTATACCGTCGCCAACTGCCACCACACACCTGCACCTGCCTACCAAGTGAGTCAGCAAGTGTGGCTCTCTACCCAACTTACCTCTCCAGACGGAGTCCAAAAAGATGGCACTTAGGTTCATCGGGCCTTTCACAATCCAGAAGATCCTCAATCCAGCAGCAGCACCAGCACCTCCCCCTCCCCCTTTGGGAGATGTCAGCTGTCGATTGAATGCACTTTGTTTATATCATATGTTAGCCTATATTAGCCTCAACAAGTGTTTGTGTTTTAAATCAAGTATCATCTTGGTTACTGCTGTATTCGGCTTCTTATATTTGACTGAGGGAAGTCAAATCATCAGTGCACACAGTATGCAGTGTGATGACACCACTCCCTGAAATCCATTGATGAATCTCAATATGCCTTGTTTTTGCACTATGTGGAGGAAATGATCCACTCAACCCAGTTGAATCAGTGAATCTGGGTCACCTGGGTCTGCTGGATCAGTGGACGATCCATGGGTCTCTTGCATCCACTGTTTCTGGGTCTGTACTGATTTACTCATGCAGGATCAATCTGTGGATCTGCAAATCTGAATCCAGATCTGTGATACTAATTCTGTACTCCTGACTCCCGAAGTGATTGCTAATGGTGGCAATAATTGCTTATTGTCCATGATAATAGCAGGATTTGAAATTGTAGATTGAGATTGGTTTGGATTGATGAGATTGTGCAGGACAAAAGGAGAGTAATGAATGGCACAATTGAATGTTTTGATCTGAATATGTGGTCTGGGTGTTCGGTGGATGTAGGATGGTCAGGATTCGGGCTAATCTTTCATTAAGATGACATATAGAGATTTGAGGTACAGGGAAAACACAACTTGCTATCTCCTTTAGCAAGCCCATTGACCCGCCCCTACAACCTTAAGATCCATATCAGGGTTTATGTCCCCTATCCTAGAATGGAAAAAAAGAATAAGGTCTTCATCAGGCACAAGCACCTGGTCAACCTGGATATGGGTCCATACACAGAATTCTCTACAGTAGTGTAAGGTGTTTGTATGTCCGTCATCAAGAGTGCTGCCGCAGTGTGGATGTGCTGGAGCTTACCTCTCGGGGGCTGAATGGTGTCCTTCTAAAAAAAAAACTCTTGTCCTGGGCTTTTGTGCCCTCACCCAGAAATAAAACTGACTGACACAGACTTTTAAAATGTATATACTTTTTATTTCCCCAATAACAGTGTGTATATTCAGTACAAAAGAAAAATTAACATGTATTAATTTGGTTCTGTTCAGTGCCTAGATATGGCTATAAAGGCTGCAGAAATTGAATGCCCTGAGTGTCAGTTCAGGTGGTCAGGATAACTACACAGAGGTGGAAATGAATGTAAATTTAGAATTCTAGAGATTTCTAGATCTTGATGAATTGTTTTGATCACAACATAAAATACTACATGGTTCAGCTCCACATACCTCTGACTAAATGTCTATCCCAGCTGACTAAGCTACGAGAGGCGATGTACACCCTCAACAAGTTGTCTATGTTCTATAGACAAACAACCATTCACACTCAATGTTCACACCTACGATTTCAAGTCACCAATGAACCTATTCAGTGCATGTCTTTGGAGAACCCAGAGAGAACCCACACAGACAGGTGGAGAACATGCAAACTGTCCCAAGGCCCAAGCCAAGGTTTGAACCGCAACCTTCTTGCCGTGAAGTGACAGTGCTAATCACTGTACCACCATGACACCCTATAGAATATATATGAGTGTGAAAGCATAAAGGAATACATGTAAATAAATGAAATTATAAACAATATTGACTTTGTGGTTTCATCTGACAATATTTCGTGAGTACATTGTTTATGCAGGAATCCTCCTTCCAAATAAGCATTTCAGCATAAATGCACAACACTTATAGCATAAACTCCTCCTCCTTTCAACAACAGTAAATACTGTCTCTATTTATATTTATAACATACAACAACACTGTTATAAATCATTTTGCATAGCCAGAACTTTGTAACATTGTAAAAGTATTTAGAAATGTATCACTTCAAAACTCACAGATCCATTGCAACTTTTTGTCACAATTCAGATCATTCCAGTTTTCTTCAGGTTTTAGGAAATGTTTCAATTGCACACAGTCCTCTTCTCCCCAGACTGGACTTCCACCTCCATTATCTGGCTGCGTTCGAATCCAATACCTATAAGGTTATGAAGCAAGTCAGATTCACGTCATTGTCCAAATTAACACATTAAACACATTACAAATGAATTTTTAAAAAGAAATTAATGTTGTTTTTTTGTTTGCTTAAGTTCAGTCTGATCTTAATAGCAGTTATTTAGGCAGTCATGATCAAATAAATCTGTTAATGCACAGGGATAGTTGTCTGTGCATATTCAGGTGAGGTGCAGAACTGTATGCCTTACGTCAGAGTCAGTGGAGTTTCATCAGACCATTTCCAGGTGTTCTCATTGTCTCTGTCATTTAAACCAATCCATGTGTCCTGGTTGATGACGTTACTCAAGAGCTCCTGTGGACAGTAAAAGGAAAAAAACATCAAACATCAACTCAAAACTCTATCAAACTACACTCAAAACCAAAACCATCAAACCATCAAAACCTCTAACAACCACAAACATATCCATCATTATCGTACAGTACAGCTGATACACAGTAAATGTTATTGCATAACTTTATTTGCATCGACCAAACATACAGATTCAAATCCAAATTGATTTTCAAAATATGGGAAGACATGAATCAGTGGAGCAGATATGTGAATGAGGCAAATATGAAGGAGGTCGAACCATAGGCAGTAAAAAAGCAAAGTTCAGTTATTAGCTCAATGTAATCAAATCATTGTTACAAAATACTCTTTTTTATTTGTTTTTTTTTTATCTACAGATTTGAAAGGAAAAAACTTCATTCTACCTGTTCTTCGCGACTGTCTATCATAACCAGATCTGCTCCTCTGTCTCTGCAGTCTTGTCTGCCTTTTTCCCAAGAATCAGACACAGTGGAGAAGAAATAACAGGTAGAACTGAACATCCACCATCCTGAAGGACATGTTTTACCTGTAAAACATACCCAACAAAAAGTCAAAAGAAAAAACAAACAAACAATATAACAATATATATGAAACAGAGAATTCATATTTAGTTTTCTGTTGGGAAAAGATGCTATATAACACTCACTCTGTTTGTACAAACTCTGAACTCTGTCCAGCTCTTTAGTCATTTCAGTGAGGTTGGCTTTCAGCAGGTCTCTCTCCTCAGATATGGAGGACAGCTGGTCATTACTGGCCTGGAGACGCTCAGTCAGGTTGGCTTTGGTCATCAAAAGTTCTTCCTTTGAATCATGTGTTGTGTCACGACCTGAAATAGACCAAGATAAATGTATCTTAAACAGAAAATATGACATCCATACTGACACTGACTTAAGTTTCTATTTAATCACAAGTCAAACCATGTTCATAAATCAAGTTTTCTGCTTTATTAGCTGATATTAGATTTGCCAAAAGATGTGTCCTTGGATATGGTCAGAGCTCAGGTGCTGAGTCACTATGGCCTTTTGTTCAGTTTCTAAACAGTTTACTTAATCAGGACTAAGGCAGAGATGCTTAAGAAAAGAGATACTTCACTGGAGAGTCCCTTCTTGTATCTGTAACTGAAGTAACAATTTAGTTTTTTATGGGTTTATTACCAATATCCTATTTTTCACAAGCCGCATCTCTTGTGAACATTGTGCAGCAAAATTGTGTTTTTCAGAGAGACAAATCAGGAGAAAATTAACTTTGTTCAAGACCTCTCAACAGCAACGCACTCTCGCAAGATGTGGTAGATCAGACATCTCTTCTCTCTGTTGGAGCTGAATCATCAGTCCGTTCACCAAAGATGAATTATAACTTAAAAACAATGTGGAACCATCTGTGGTCCAACACAATCCGCTTTAATCCTTAAACTTTCACAACGATTTCAAATGAGGCTGGGGACGAGGAGACTATTTCATTTCATATCAGTGGCAGAATGTACAGTGCTGTCTTCTATCAAAATAGATTTAGTGCTTTAAAAAAGAAAAGTGTTTTGGTAAAGACATACACAAAAATTTTAAGTTTAACATTTAATTTAACTGACATTTACTCACAGTGGATTCTGAGGACGATGAGCCCAGCCAGCAGGAAAACACTCAGCAGTCCCAGACAGAGAACCATAGCTCTGTGAAATGGCATCTTTGAGCTCCTGGGACCTGAACGCAGAAAAGACCAGTGTATACAGTCAAGAATATATTAATAATGACAGATGATAACACACACATTCTTACCCGTCTCTTCAACATTGACATAGTTTTCCTCCATCACGTAGAAGATTATCAACTGGAGGGTCAACTACAGTTGAACTAGACTAGAGCGCATGGAAATGATGATGCTGATTTCAGTTGCGTAAGAGGAAGTCACACATTTCAGAGAAACGATGAAAATGAGTGGTTCAATAGTGTAATAGTCGTTACAGCTCTACAAATCACCTCTGAGTTCCTGGGACCTGAACACAGAAAAGGCCATTGAATACAGTCAAGAATACAATATTAAGAATGACACACACATCCCTTCCTGTCTGACTTGCTGAAGGCTTTGGTCTGTCGTTCTGTCGATATATTTCCTCCATCGCTTTGAAGGTTACCAACTATTCTCAAAAGGGTCAGCTCTGCAGCATAGAGCACATGAAAATGATGAGGTGAGTCACACTCTTCACTTTAAAGCAGGGGTATTCAATTAAAAGTCCCCAAGGTCCGGTTATTACATTTACAAGTAGAACAGGGGTATTCAATTAAAAGTCCCCAAGGTCCGGTTATTACATTTACAAGTAGAAGGTCCGAGCGAAAGTCATGGCCACATTTTTAAAAAGTAACTAATTGTTTAAGTTTTTACTTAAGTTGCGAGATATGTAGACACATATTCAATCTCTTATCATAAATAAAGTAGTTCCCACTTTGAATCAATGCCACGGTCTCGGAAACAAATTAAGCAAACAGGCTTGGAGCTGCCAGCAGGGAGAATGAACAGATATTTAGTTGTCCATTCAATCATTAAAACAACGATTTTCAGTATCTACTTTCCTCTTTTTAGAACAAGCCATGTCTGCGTTCAGCCTGCTCTCCCTGCAGGGTGTCCTTGGCTACCGGCACGAGTTTACCGGATTGACTATAGTAGCAGCGCCCGCGGTAAATTCTATGTGCGCTCAAAAACGCTCTATGGGGAAAACACTACTTATTTCGCCAGTGGTCGCGGTCCGGACAGAGCCATTTCCCGGTCCGGATCCGGACCGGAGTCCGCTAATCCGTGATGCCCGCTTTAAAGGAAGTCACTTTTATAAAATTTTAATTTTAGTTTTACATCCGTTACATGAACATGAATGAGTCATTTGCTGAGAAAGATACACTGCTTTGCTTTGTAATATGCTTTACAGACATAGATTATTGGATGATTATTGGATGGCCACCAAAAAGTTTTATTCATGTTAAACTGCTTTTAACATGTATAAAACTAAAATTTAGACAACATAATCACATTACTCAAATTCTTTAATCACTTTATTGACTTCTGATTCAACAGAGAATTCACTTCAAAATCCTCCTGTTGGTCTTTAAGACACTACATGGTTCAGCTCTCAGTATATTTCCGATCTTGCTCACTGATTACACCCTCATCAGATCTCTCAAGGTTTCAGACAGTGGCTTTTTGGTGGTATCCAGAATAAGATCATGAGATAGTAAAGGTACATTTTGTTGATCAACTGCGACCTATAACAGCTGTATCTACATCTTCCTTCTTCTCAGGTCTCAGTGGTGTTATTGTGTGTTTGACATGATCACTAATCGTCAGGCCAGAGACGTTTACACATACAGATCACACTCTGTTTTCTCACACCTTTGGTCATAGGCATGAGTATTTATGTCTGTGTGTGTAATGTTATTTTTATTATTACGAGTCATTTTTCTGTGCCCTGACTCTAGTTGGTCCAAACACAGTCTAAACACAGTTACAAAGTGCTTCACAATAAAACTGAACCTGATAAAACAAACTAAAATAGCAACAGAACATAGAACATCAAAAGGTCACCTAAAGGATGTTTTATAAAAGTGCATTTTTAAAAGTGATTTTAAAGTTGACAGAGCTCCACAGTCTTGGAGCCCTGACTGCAAAGGCTCTGTCACTTTTGAGTATATATTTGGACCATGGGAGAGGACACGGGCACTCATTCAAATCTTAAAATCCACTTTTTTAGATAACTGGTAGGTGTGATGCGATGCTTCTTTGTTTGAGTTTAGGATGATATGGAACATTTTATTATATATAATCTGATCTTATATATATACATACTGTATATATGCCCAAGTAAAAAGCAACATGTGATATTTCAATATAACAGTGTGGCCACTTTGAGGTTTAAAGTTTTGGTTGGGTGTTTTCCTGACAGCTATTAGATTAAGGATTAATTGTGGCATTCTCCTGACTTTTCACACCACGCACATACCATTCCTTTGATTCAAATGTTGGAAAGCCAAACTCTAATGATCCAGCCCTGGTGTTGTTGAGATATTTCAGTGTGGATCAATGCGATGAACTGACCAACTAACAGACATTAAATTGAAGGAGAAGGTTCAGCATGTTATTTGTGATTTGGTTGGAAGTATCAATACTTTCACTTCCTTGCTGACTGACAAGGCTTGTAATAATGCAGTGCAGTCACATGAGAGCTGACATGCTGACACAAGCACAAAACAACAGTTGTTGCAGTTTGAATTACAATGTTTAGACAGGGAAAGCTTTGATTTTCTCAACCTGTAGCACAGCATGCCATCTTTCTTAAAACTTTAACCATCTAAAAACATGACAGTCTTCACAGAGATAAGAAATGTTCACTTGAAGGGTCAGTATGACGGAGTTGAAGCTAGACAACAATACAACAGCATTCAGACAAACTTGTTCTTCGTCTTACTTTATACATGATTACATAATGTAGTATAATAGTGGTATTCAATACTTGCTTTATTTTACAGGTTTTACATAACATTAACATTTTTGTCCCCACTGTATAATTCCAATCTCACTGTTCCAAAGAAGATAAAACAATTTGGTTCAAAACGATCTGAACTGGGAACTGTTTATTTGGAATTCTTTGATTATATATTTCATTTAAGTTGGCACCCTTCATATAGTTATGGCACCATTGCAATGTATCGAGATGATTCTACAACATTTACACTGGCACAAAAACACTGAAAAAACTATCTTCTGAATATAGAATAGACAAAAATACAATAATTAGTACAAGATATTTTCATGGCTAGAACCAATTTTAACTCTAACTTAACTATAACAATATAGGACATAGATATTGAAGAAATAACAAGTTGTTGTGATCTGGTATTTCATTATCTTCTGGCCTGACCCTTGAGAGATGATTCTCTTTTTAGCTGAAACAATGAATGTGATTGTAATTTGCAAAGCCATAACTTTGTAACATTTAAAAAAATATATTAAGAAATACATCATTTCAAAACTCATTAAATGCTAAGCCGTTTCTTCGCATATCCATTGCATCTGGGAGTCGCATCGCCGATCATTCCAGCTTCCTTTAGGTTGTTCAGAAACTTCTAAATGTGCACAGTCCTCTTCACCCCATTGTGGGTCATTATCTCCATTGTCAGGCTGCCCTTTTCTCCAGTACCTGTAAGGTCATTAAAGGTACAATATGTAAGACTGTTCAGAATCTAGTGGTCAAAAATGGCACTGCAGCCCAAATTCATTCAGTTCAGCATAAATAAAGTCATAAAGCATAAATGAAGTCCCATAGACCTCATCTAGTGAAAGAACCATCCCACGCAACTATTTTGGCAACTTTTCAGCTTTCAGCTTCAATTGGTTCAAATATTGATAATGATGATACCAATGATGACATTGGTATTGATTGATAACAGTGTAAAATTATAGATACTTTGGTTTCACTGTCCCTCCTTTATGCACTGCTGCGGTTCTTAAGAGGTGACCTGACTATCTGTGTCTGTGAAAGTGCTGCTGCTTTCAAGTTTCTTTGCTCCTCTCCCCTCTTGTGCTTTGGTGTTGGTGCAAACAAGCAGGCAGGCTCAGCCAGCCAGAGCCGGCCTGTGGCATGAGTAGCATAGGCAACTGCTAAGGGCACCGTCCATCCAGAGGGGGAGTAACTTTCACTTTTCTTATAGTAACATTTATCCTAACACAGTTTGATAGTCAACCAATAATGAACAATAATAAAAGTCCAATAACATAATACCTGCCGATAATGTAATAATGAAAGCAAGAATGTAATAACATGTCAATAATATAATAACTTTTAGTTATAACTAGACTTTTTCATGTAGGTCACATGACCACTCTTCTCTTCCTGAATTCTCATTCCACTAAGTGATCTAACTAGCTTATACACTTCACAGTAATGAATTCAATAATATTCCTTGTTTATTTATCTAGCAAAAAAAAACAATACTTTAAATAAAGATTCAGTACCACAAATAATTTTCAAATTGGCTCTTACAGCTATAATTAAGGAGAGAGAGGACTGCATAGTACATGCCCTTGATGAATGAATATGACGACTATGCCATCCACTATATCTATTTTTGATGAGCAAACTGCACAAAAACTGCAAAATAATCTTTTATTTCCAAGAAATGCAATCCTCTTCGGGAAATGATTTTTTAATGCTATGCCAATAACAAAATAACCAATAGCATACATTATTGGCATGCTATTACGTTGCAGGCTTTATTACATTTAAAATGGCCAAAATGATGATGTTGTTGGCAGGTATTACATTGTTGGACTTTATTACATCATCGGTTGCTACAATAGCTTTAGCTTGTTTTAACGTCAGTTAATGTGATGGAGGGGCCTAACAGCTGTTATGGAAAATAATAATGTTGGTAACTACTCCCACCTTACATTTCTCAGGGTCATTTGTAAAGATTAGATCTGTCTGCATTTTTATTGACATGTAGTTAGCTAACGTTTTCTCTGCTTGTAATAGTCAGTCAAATTGTTATTCCTTTTCCACGCCTCTTCATATATTAGAGTTGTAAGACTGCTTGTTTGTTCCGTCACAGTGCATGTTGTGTGTTTATAGTGTCAAACTTCACATCAGTGTTAAAGTGCACCTCATGAATGTTAATACTTCATAACTTAGCATTCTCATATGTTATATTATACTGCAGTCACTTCTCCCTTGTTTACTGATTTTTTAAAAGATTGTTTTTTGGTCTTTTCAAGCTTTATTTGATAGAGACAGCTGAAGCGTGACAGGAATGTGAGCAGAGAGAGATGGGGTAATGACATGCAGGAAAGAGCCACAGGTTGGATTCGAACCCTGGGCTTCTGCAGCAAGAACTGAGTCTTCGTACATGGGGCGGCTGCTCTACTAACTGAGCTGAACGACGCCCCAAATTACTGTTCTCATTGGATTGTTGTGTAAAAATAAAATAGAGATAGTTGTATGTGCATATTCAGGTGAGGTGCAGAACTGTATGCCTTACGTCAGAGTCAGTGGAGTTTCATCTGACCATTTCCAGGTGTTCTCATTGTCTCTGTCATTTAAGCCAATCCATGTGTCCTGGTTGATGATGTTAGTCACGAACTCCTGTGAACAGTTAAAGAAAAAAACATAAACTCAAAACTCTATCAAACTACACTATCAAAACCTCTAACAACCACAAACATATCCATCATTATCATACACTACAGCTGATACACAGTAAATGTTATTGCATAACTTCATTTGCATCGACCAAACATACAGATTCAAATCCAAATTGATTGTCAAAATATGGGAAGACATGAATCAGTGGAGCAGATATGTGAATGAGGCAAATATGAAGGAGGTCAAACCATAGGCAGTAAATAAGCAAAGTTAAGTTATTAGCTCAATGTAATCAAATCATTGTTACAAAATACTCTTTTATTTGTTTTTTTTAATCTACAGATTTGAAAGGAAAAAACTTCATTCTACCTGTTCTTCGCGACTGTCTATGATAACCAGATCTGCTCCTCTGTCTCTGCAGTCTTGTCTGCCTTTTTCCCAAGAATCAGACACAGTGGAGAAGAAATAACAGGTAGAACTGAACATCCTCCATCCTGAAGGACATGTTTTATCTGTAAAACATACCCAACAAAAAGTCAAAAGAAAAAACATCACACATACCCATGTGAAAGCATGTGGATTAAACGCATGTTCGATGGATCAGTATATTTGTGTGCATTAACATACAGAGGACGATGAATGACAACAGCTCTAACCCTGAATTGTAAGATGGCGGTGCACATAGTTGCAGCGGCTCATGGCTCTCCACTCTCGGTACTTTGCTTAGTGTGTTTGTACGTTCTGTTAGAACAATCCACACCGGACTCAGCTATTGAGCTAGCGGCCGCACAGTCCATCGCCACAACAGGAACAGCGATTCAGAGAGTCAAGAGCAGAGGAGGGGGGGTTGTGCATCTATACCATCGACAGCTGGTGCAGAAATGCAGAAACAGTAGACAGACGAGTCTGCATCTCACAGTCAAATATTCCAAGTCCGGGGGAACAATGTCTGTCTACCCCACAAGTTCGCCGTTGTCATGGTATACATTCCACCTGACCTAATGCTAACATAGCTCTGGGGGAGCTATACAGAGCAGTCAGCAGCCAGCAGAGCTCTCATCCTGACACAGTGTACATCATAACAGGGGACTTTATCCAGTTAGCATGTTAAATGTGCAACAAGGGGTCTAAACACGCTGGACAAGGTCTATAGCAGCATTCAGAAAGGCTATAGAGCAAGATCGCTACCACATCTGGGTCTGTCAGATCATATGTCCATGCTGCTGATTCCTGCATACACCTCCCTCAGGAGGAGAGCCATCCCAACCACAAAGCCTGTGAAAACATGGCCAGAGGCTGCACTACACCAGCTGCAGGACTGTTTCGAGAGCACGGATTGGAGCATGTTTGAACATCAAGACTTAGAGGAGTACACCTCATCTGTGCTCTCCTACATCAACCTCTGCGTGGTTAGCGCCACTGTTACGTCTCGAATGTATTCCAACCAGAAACCCTGGATGACTAAAGAGGGCAAGGCACTGCTGAAGCGATTACACTCTCAGGTCTGGGGATGGAGTGCAGTACAGCACAGCCATAGCTGACCTGAAGACAGGCAGCAGAGAGGCCAAGACAGCCTACAGGAGGAAGGTTGAGGACCACTTCAGCAATAACAACACATGCCATGTGTCTTCAAGCCCAGCAGCACCACGACGGCCGAGGGTGATGCCAGGCTTGCAGAGGAGCTAAACCACTTCCTTGCACGCTTTGAGGTGAAAGGATACGAGGCAGCCACAGCCTGTCCTCTGAACCACCACAGCTCCAGCCTCACGGAGCAGGAACATGAGTGTGAGGTGCACACTGAGGGCGGTGAACCCTAGGAAGGTGGCCGGACCAGACGGGGTGACTGGGGGTCATCAGGGAGTGTGCAAACCAGCTGGCTGGTGTCACTGTCCCAGGCCTTCATCCTACCATGCCTGAACCACCATGGCACAGAGAAAGGCACTACAGAGGGTCATTAACACCACCCAGAAGATCATCGGTCATCCCCTCCCCTCCCTACAGGACCTCTTCAGCACCCACTGTCTGAAAAAGGGCACGCAGCATTCTGAAGACACAATTGTGTCATGACCACTGGACTGTTGCAATAAAGACACTTGAAGTATCTGAAAAAATTCACAAAAGACACATGCAATAACCATTCTTTCTAAGAAGTACTGTAGCAGTGTCACGTAGTGCATGTAGTGTATTTGCACATCTGTTTTTTTAAGTGTATGTCTTGTTTAGTTAATTATTTATTATTATTTATCTGATCTTTTGCACCGAGGGGAGAGCTGTGCCCCAATTTGGTTGTGCTAAGCATCCTGTACTATCGTGCAATGAAAATAAAGATTCTGATCTAATCTAAAAACCAGAAATAAAAGCCACAGCAGAAGTGCCACATCAGAGCACAGTGCCATTACGCACGGCCCTTCACTGTATTTTACCTTCATTAAATAACCTGAACACTACATCAAGCTCACTGTTATGCCCCCAGAGAGCACATTTGGCCGTTTGCAACCTATAACCAGTGCATGCTGGGAAAACAAGAGTAGAACTACCAACTGCCGTCATCACCTATGATTCATTGTGAGTTTTCTCAGCCATCAGCTTTTTAGTCGATTGCCTTTCTTCCTCCTTTCTTCCTATAATATAGAAATTTGCTAAAGCAACATCTGTAAGTGTTTTTTGTCACCATTTATTTTTGAGTTTGTTGTGAAGAATGTTGTGATGGTTAAGAAGCTAACTAGTTCATGCTAAGCTAAGTTAGTTTTATGTTTGCTGCTGCTTGTCTTTACTAGCTTGATTGTCTTACATCACATAAGCTACACAGCTATGTTAATTAAGCAGTGCTATTTATCTTGATACCGTGACTGACTGGAAACGCAAGCCCATGACAGAAAGAAAATAGAAACCTACACAGTACAGTGTTCCATTAATAGTTCTGCTTTTTTATGAAGGAGACGCCCTGTACCAGGGCTCGTCATAGCTGCACTAAGATATAAAATATGATCAATACCATTATATGCACTCTACTGAGTGCTCTCATCTAGTTTTCAATAAAGCCTAGCTGTTCTTACATCTTGTGTCTCTTGGGTTCTCTTGGGTAGATTGTACACAGGGGCTGTTGTGGGGCACTCCTGTGAGGTTGAAGGCATGCTGAGGTTGGCCTGATAAACAGCCGTATTGGGCAGGGGTATCGGGAGGATTGTAGCCCGTACACGCATTCGCCAGTGTGTTAATGATGTCCTCGTTTAACTGCTGCTACGAGATTCACTCCATATATTCAAGGTTCATTCAGTATATTCAAAGTTTCATTCAGTATATTCAAAGATTAATTCACTATACTCAAAGATTCATTTTCCTGAACAGCATGCCACAAGCAGAGAATTCATTCATTTAGTTTTCTGTTGGGAAAAGATGCTATATAACACTCACTCTGTTTGCACAAACTCTGAAGGCTGTCCAGCTCTTTAGTCATTTCATTGAGGTTGGCTTTCAGCAGGTCTCTCTCCTCAGATATGGAGGACAGCTGGTCATTACTGGCCTGGAGACGCTCAGTCAGGTTGGCTTTGGTCATCAAGAGTTCTTCCTTTGAATCATGTGTTGTGTCACGACCTGAAATAGACCAAGATAAATGTATCTTAAACAGAAATTATGACATCCATACTGACACTGACTCAAGTTTCTATTTAATCACAAGTCAAACCATGTTCATGAATCAAGTTTTCTGCTTTATTAGCTGATATTAGATTTGCCAAAAGATGTGTCCTTGGATATGGCCAGAGCTCAGATGAAGTGTGTTAGTCATTGCTGTCCTTATGTTGGTACAAAAAAGTTTTTGTAAGAGATGGAAAGTATCATCTCAAAACCGAGGTGCTGAGTCACTATGGCCTTTTGTTCAGTTTCTAAAAATTTCACTTAATCAAGACTAAGGCAGAGATCTTAAGAAAAGAGATACTTCACTGGAGAGAGTATCTGAAGTAACTATTTAGTTTTTTATGGCTTTATTAGTTTTTTATGGGTTTATTACCAATATCCCAGCTGCATCTCTTGTGAACATTCTGTAGTAAAATTGTGTTTTTCAGAGACAACTCAGGAGAAAATTAACTTTGTTCAAGACCTCTCAACAGCAACGCACTCTCACAAGGTGAGAAAACAAGGTGGAACCATCTCTGGTCCAACACAATCTGCTTTAATCCATGCTCACAACTTTCACAACGATTTCAAATGAGGCTGGGGACGAGGAGACTATGCCCAAGTGTATACCATTTCATACCAGTGGCAGATCGTACAGTGTTATCTTCTATCATAGAAAATCTCTGACAATCAGAATCTCTCTGACTGAAATTCCCATTTGTAGCAGATACATTTACAAAAGAAGTGCTGCATGAGGACACTGCTTAAATGGATCCTTTCAAAAGAAAGGATCTTTTTTCTTTCTTTCATAAAGAAAAATATTCACAGAGAAGCCAGGACGGCAAATAGGCATTTTGGTAAAAACATGCACAAAAATTTGAAGTTGAAGTAAACTAACATTTACTCACAGTGGATGCCGAGGCCGATGAGCCCAGCCAGCAGGAAAAGACTCAGCAGTCCAAGACAGAGAACCGTAGCTCTATGAAATGACCTCTCTGAACTCCTGGGACCTGAACGCAGAAAAGACCAGTGAATACAGTCAAGAATACATTAATAACGACAGATGATAACACACACATTCTTACCTGTCTGATTTGCTGAAGGCTTTGGTTTGACAGGTTTGCAATTGATATAGATTTCCTCCATCGTGTCGAAGATTATCAGCTGGAGGGTCAGCTCTACAGCACTAGACTAGAGCACACAAATGATGATACTGATTTGAGTTGCTTAAGAGGAAGGCACACATTTCAGACGTGATAAAAATGGGTGGTACATTTTGAAGATCTATATCTGCATAAAGAGAGTGTTGCGTTAATACTTCTGCTTCTTTTTTTTTTGAAGGAAGCACCCTGTTGCATAGCTGCACTGAGAGATAGAATATGATTTATTTCATTATATGCACTCTACTGAGAGCTCTCATCTAGTTTGAAATAAAGCCTAGCTATTCTCACATCTTGTGTCTTGGGCCCTTTCTAGTATACGGGCGGAGACACAGGGGCTATTGTGGGGCACTCCTGTGAGGTTGAAGGCATGCTGAGGTTGGCCTGATAAACAGCTGCCTGGCCTGTTGTAGTATATCTGCCACCGTCTGCCCTCTCGCCCTCGATATATATTTGTTTGTGGTGTCCCACTATGAAAATACAGGTGTGTGGTTGCCAGTTGGCCCCATCTGGAGGAGGCGGGGTCACCATCAGCAGCAGGTCCTCGAGTTGTGCAGGGCTGGGATGAGCGTGGGAAGGGCCGCCAATCAGAGGGCCCACTCCTCAGCATCACGGGCATTTAAACAGCAGCTGCCAGAGCGTGTTGTTGAGCTCGCCTCATTTGGGAGAAATTGTGATTGTAAAATTCGTTCGATAATCCACTAGTTCAGGAGAGCTGTTTATTGATGTGTTGTTTTTTTAATCAATAGCTTAGATAGTGAGGTTTTTGTTTCTCATTTTAGATAGATAGGCTCTGTTTGGAGTTCTCTTTTTGTTATATTTATTTGTTATTTTATTTGTTATTAACAGCATCCGCTCACCCTTTGCTCCATTTTGCCTCACCTCCTTTTGTTAAGACAATTTGAATTTCCATTTCATAAATACCTTTGTTTATTAACCTTAACACCTGTTTTTATGTGACATGAACTGGTCCTAACAGCCACGATTAAAAAGGGAGCAAACTTCTTCATCAGAAGAAAAAAAAAATCTGCCCGATTTTGGCCTGTACATGCATTTGGCAATGTGTTAATCATGTCCTTGTTGCGTGGTATTTCTCTGATTTCCAAGTGGACTGACTCATTGACTCATATATATATATATATATATATATATATATATATATATATATATATATATATATATATATATAGCCTTGCAATGAGGCATACAATTACATGGCAGCCAAAAGCAATCTACCCTCTGAAAATGTGACATCGACCTATGCATGCAAGTAGCCTACATTTATACATTTTTGAAAAAGAAACAAAATGGACACATAAATAACACAAGTGTAAACTGTAAATTGATGACTTGCACATAAAAAACATATCCATGCATAGGCCTAATCGGGCCAATTAAAAAGATGGCCAGGCCACTAGGCCTAAACAAGCCAGAAGAAAAGTGCCAGGATGAACCTTCCGCTTTTTAAACATCATGTGTGCGAGCGACTGCCGTATTTCCGGAATATAAGCCGCTACTTTTTTCCCACGCTTTGAACCACGCGGGTCACACAAAGATGCGGCTTTTCTGTGGATTTTTCTTCAGCACTCAGGAGCGCACTCTAGTAGGAAGTGCAAAAAACGAGGCAGGCAGCGCAGTGCAAAGAACGCAACGCAGCACTTCTGCTTTTTCTTAGCACATGCAACCCAACACGCACTACAGCAAAATAGTATTTTCACACCCTCACCCTCTCATCATGGAAACCACACAAAGAAATTCCTATGATGCATCTTTTAAGTTGAAGGCCATCGGTGTGGCTATCCGTTAAGGAAATAGAGCGGCTATAATCCGGTGCGGCTTATATGTGACAAAATTGAAATTTTAGTGGCTGCGGCTCATATTCAGGTGCACTCTATAGTCTAGAAAATACGGTACTAGTTCATAGCATATCCTGGTCAATGCACGCACTGCAACAGCTAAAGACAAACTGACGGATTTCACGAAAATGTAATAAAAATTAAACATTTGAACACATTAATATCTCAATTTCACAACATCCTCTCGCAGTCAGTCACTCCACATCATTTAGCTGCAAATGAGCAGTTCAAATAACAAAGTCCTGAAAAGTTCTCATTGTTTGCCGGAATCAGATCTACTTCAAGTCAGAACAAACAGGCGGGAATGTCATAAACACTTGGCGAATCTAAAATATATAAAAACGTAAATCCTTGGACTGTTTTGCCACGACACTACTGAATCTAAACTAAACAAAACAGCTAACTAAAAAAACATGAAAGAAATAATCTAAAAATAGTCTCAGTTGTGTTAAAAGAGAAGCAAAAGACAACATAGGTTTTCAAAGAAGTTATTTTAATATGATGATAAACATAAGGAGAGAGGCACATTTAACATTTAAGGCATTTCAATTCTGTTCATGATTACATACACACAGGAAAACAATATCAACTACCACCATAACAAGAACAAATGATATAAAACCAATTACATAGTAGACCAAATCTGTTGTGTTTTTGTAATTTCCAAATAAAGGCCACTGATCACTGAAGTATAGTAATGTATCTGATGATCTGTCAGCTGCTGATTATGAACATACAAAGTTAACACCATTTCAAAGCTAAAAATAAGGAAGTGGTAAAAAGCCTCATGTATCTGCTCTAAACAATCGCCTATAATCTGTTCCTTTCTGTATTTATTTCCTGCATTATTATGTTATTGTATTTTCTCCTATTTAAACTTGTAGCCTATAATACTACAAACCACAGAAACACTAGTGCATATGCAAGAAAGGAAAGGCTGCACTGATCATTGGCACAGCAACGTTCAGTACATTTCAATGCACTTAAGAAATCGGGTTATGTGGTTTAGGAAGCAAAAAACAACAACAATAGGTTGCCCTCTCAGTCATGTTCACACGCTCAGTGGACTGGTAAAGGGGAAGTGCTCCTCTGAAGATTCAGAGCGCAGAGAGGCGAGAAGCGAGGGGGGCCTTCGTAACCCAGCAGCTGACGGGTGGAGGATTCCCAGCTCGAACCAAACTCCAGCCGGCTGTAGACACACGGGTACTGCTGGTCAGCCCAGCAGACCCAGTCCACTGCTCTCTTTACGTTGCTCCACCAGTCAGGCCTGAAAAAGAGAAAATGATTTTGAACATTTTACATTGACTCTAGGCTGTGACGCAGGTGTTAATTTGACCTCGTGAGCAGAGAAAGATGTCAAGCCATTGCCTTAAAGTTAGATTCAGCTGGTATGTTTTCACAATTACCAAAAAGTAAATACAATCCTGATGCTGTGTTGGACAGACCTGGACTGAGAAGAGTCTTCCAGGCAGAAGAGGGTGCGGAGCAGTTTCCCTTCCTCCAGCTTCTCCAGTCTCATGAGCTGCAGTACCAGAAGAGTCGCCACCATCCTCAGGATGTCTGCATGGGCCTTAACCCCTGGACAACACATATATGCATACAGCATGGATGAAAGCCAAGACGTGGATTTTCAAGCTGCAGCCAAGTCATATTCCCCATTTGTAATTAGTAAAACATATTACAGGATATGTTACTTGACTCCTGCTAAAGAAACACAATGCATAAGATTTCATATTACCAATAGTGATTTACAGCAACATGCCTTGAAACAGCTGTTCTATTGAACGGTTTTATTTTTGTCAATGGAGCGAGAGACAGTGAGTGAGCGAGAACTGGTTCAAAATGATCTGAAATGATGAAGCTGAAAGGACCGAAACAGGTTCCGAGTTCTTACCCAAAGAATGGATGCCCTTGCTTTTCAAGAACACGTTGGCAAAGAGATCTACGTTGACATTTATGAATTCTCCTAGTTCTGTAGTCAACTCCCAGTAGCCCTCCTGCAACACACAGGAAGAGTTATAAATCCACCAAAACATAATGACTGCCTGACTTCACCAAAGGATTACTGACATGAACAAGCATGGTTACAGTCAAGGACAGCTGTTTTTTTTTTTCAAACACAGGCAAGGAACAGAGGTGTATGTTGCTTTGGATGAAAGCATCCACTCTGGCAGAACTCAACAGAAATATTGCTCAAACTGACACAAAACAAATGCTTTTGTAACCCAAAGTGTCTTTGCTCACAGACACACACCGTCAGTACACATAACCAAGTGAGTGTTCACTCGCTCACAACACTGTTAAGAAATGGTTCAAGGGTTTAACAACTAGTGAAAGCGAGTGGCGCTAGAGAACGCTGGCTTACAGAAACATCCTAGGATCTGAGACTTTGCTTAATTCGTGCCCACGAGTGACACGATGCGCTCAGGATCCATTTACAGATGACACATCATGATTAGCTGGACTGACATCTATCATCATTTCCGGAAAAAAGCGACGTGATTTGAGTGTCTTCTGTCGTTCAGTTAAAAACAACAACCGCCTCCATTTTGGGTGAGCTGCCGCAGCCACACTCTCCCTTGTGAGGTCACGAGCGGATTAACATAATCCACAGCCAACAGCCAATCATAATGTGTCAATGTGTTACAGTACCTGTCATCTGTCTCAGGGCTCTGGGATTGCTATATCTACATGCGATTAAGCCCTGATTTATGCTTTCATCGGTTCAGTGGCTAAATTTAAGCAAACTTAATCAATTTTTTAACATATCTTACCGAATGCTGCATCTGGAAGATCTCTGACCACCTGGGCTTCAGTGATTGCCAATGTGCTGAATACCTGAAACAATATGATCACAGCAGGACATTCTGAATAAATATTGACAACATTACAAGTCAGTAACATACAGATTTTAGTCTGTAAGCTATTTAGTCAATGAGGAGAGCATTTTGGCAGCCATAATTGTCTTACAAGAATTATTATTAGGGTTTCTGAGGTTAAAACATATCTACAGTTTATCACCGTTTTCTAACTCACCCGAAGGTTTGCTGAACCGGGAAAGACAAACCCTGATGACGGTGCTTCATGCTGTAAGACTGTGGGCTTTCTCTCTCTGATAGAATCCTCTTCTTGACTGGACCTGCAGACCTCTTCTTTAATGAACCTTCAGGTTCAGGTTCACGCTGTGTGAGTGTTACCAAACCAGGGAGTGCCGCACCATAATAAGGACGGGGAAGTGGAGGGACTGGGGGGTCTAAGAATTGGGTTTGTGGTAGTGAGTGGTGGCGTAAAGAAGGAGCTGACTGTTGTTGACCTGAACAAATCTGATTGAGGGCTCTAGAAGAAAGGCTTGTGGCTTTGGGTACAGCAGGACGTGCTTCACTTTCCCCCTGTGCTATACGCCCTCTCTGACGGCCCAAGAGCCTTCCAGAAAAAGTGGATAATTTTGGGGATAGTTGCTGTATTTGCCTTGCTTTGAACATTGACTTCTCTGTACTCTTGTCTTCCTCTGCTGACTGAAGGACTAGTGGCATTGCATGAACAGGCTCCATGATACCTGCAGGTCCTGAGAGATGAGGAGGGGGAGGAGGACCACATGGGAGTATCTCACTACAAAGTTGGGTTCCTGTCAGTATGGGGTGGCATGGAGGAGGAGGAGGAGGAGGAGCAGGAGAACGAATTTGGGAATGTTCTTTGACGAACATGCTGCTTGATGAACTCATCATCCCTAAAAGAGATCTACCTACATGGCGGTCAGGTTCACTCTGGGTTAAGGATAGGTCTTGTGCACGTGAGGAGAAACGTGGAGGAGGAGGAAGAGGAGAAGGCATACCGGAATAATCCTCTAAAAGTGAGTATTGTCTTTGCCCCACTAGTCGATCTTTTGTGAAAGAAGAACCTGTTTCAGATTCTTTTGTCCATTCAGCATCAGCGAGTGTACCACAATGTGCGATTGAAAAAAAGGTTTCTGATGTTCCATGTTCTGCTCTTAATTCTGAGCCACCAAAACGTGCCTGTTGTTGAACTGAATAAATCGGCTCCATGATACCTGCAGGTACTGAGAGATGAGGAGGGGGAGGAGGACCACATGGGAGTATCCCACTACAAAGTTGGGCTCCTGTCAGTATGGGGTGGCATGGAGAAGGAGGAGGAGGAGAGCGAATTTGGGAATGTTCTTTGACGAACATGCTGCTTTGTTTAACTGATGAACTCATCGCCCTTGAAAGAGAATGAAAGTGAAAGTCAGGTTCACTCTGGGTTAAGGATAGGTCTTGTGCAAGTGAGGAGCCACGTGAAGGAGGAGGAAGAGGAGAAGGACTATCGGAATCTTCCTCAGAAGATTCTGCTGAGGCACCAACACCGAACTGTTGTTCAACTGAATAAATCTGATCGAGGGCTCTAGAAGAAAAGCTTGAGGCTTTGGTTATAGCAGATAGAGTGGATAGTGATAAAGTTGCTGATTGTTGCTGCCCTGCATTGAACATTAACTTCTTTGTACTCTTGTCTTCCTCCACTGACTGGAGGCCTAGTAGAGGCTTCATGATACCCGCAGGTACTGAGAGATGAGGAGGGGAAGGATGACGACGTGGGACTATCCCACGACGAAGACGGTTTTTTAACAGTCGAGGAGGAGGAAGAGAAGAGAGAGGAGAAGGAGGAGGAAAAGAGAAATCTCCAAAAGATATATCATCATCAGACGTTTCTTGCTGGTCTTCTTCCTCCAATCCCTCGCTAAACTCGTCCTACAACAGTGGGACATATGCAGATCACATAAGTGGCAGTTCTTAAATCACAACAAGCAAATCTGTTCTTTCTGTTCCTTGATTACTTGACGTGACTTACATCACACATTTCAGTGACTCTTATTATTTCATAGCTATCTGACAGACATTCTCCCATATCTTCATCTTCATCATCATTCTGAGAAGAAATCCAGCTGACATAGGGGAGGAAGTCCACATCTTCCTCTGCGATCAACTTGGGGATGTCTGTGAAGCCCTCTGTTTGTTCTGAATCCTAAAATAAGGCAGATGAGTTTGGTCAAGCATCTGCAATATATGATATCCCAAAACCGTCAAATCCATGGTTGCCCCGGGCAGCCAACAAAGGAAATGAAGATAATATGAATGTGAAACAGGCTGAAAATTGCACGAACCCTTTCCTCGATTGCCACAAAGCTGGTGAACTGAGACAGGATGGAGAACTCTTTGCTTAACTCCACGATGAAGTGCTTTAACTCTGCTTTCTTCCCCTGGAAAAGCAGAAATCCACGTTATACACGTGGCACTCACACTGGACATCTAAAGACGAGGTGGCTTGCTTTGGGTCCCAAACAAACCTCATGTTCAGCTTCGTTGGTGTCCAGGGTTCCGTCTTCATAGTCCCTGATGAGGGCCCTTGCCGTAAGCTTGTGAAGAAACTGAACACACACACACACACACACACACACACACACACACACACACACACACACACACACACACACACACACACACACACACACACACACACACACACACACACACACACACACACACACTCAGTGTGCATTGTGCATGGCCTTATCATCTTTAATGATAATGACAATAACTAACAATGCATCCGTATCTGCAGGGCAAACTGGTTATGTGTGTGTGCGTGTGTGTGTGTGTGTGTAACAAACAGATTCAACGACTAATATTAAACATATATGGCAGCCACTGTTGAGGCTGCTGGATGTTCTTACTGTGCCCCTGGTCTTCTGTAGCTCACTGGTTGACACCATGGTTTTGAGCTCCTGACCACTCAGGTTTCCAAGAAGGGTGGCCTGTATGAAATAACAGGGAAAAAATGTTCAACACTTGTTGGCTGATCGCACATAGGTAATGATTCGCTGCTTTACTGTCTTTTATATCACTTTAAATTGTAAATACATTACATATAATACTATAATACATAAAAAAAACAACCTTTAAGGATGTCACCAATTGTGATGGGCACATGGACAGTACTGCTACAAATCAATCATGTACAGCAGATCAACTGCTTACCTGAGTGCAATGTGGCACAAAGCCGTAAACCAGTGTGTGGCAGTCATTGAACAGAGCATGGAGCTGCTTGGGGGCCTGTACAGGAGTGGGGGCTGTCGGGTTGAACTGCTGCCACTTTACTGACACTGAACTGCAGCCAGGAGACGCCATGCGCTTCACCTGACGCGTCACCTATGACCAAAACAGACAAAACGAGGGGTGAACAGATGAATTAACAGAGGTTATTTCAGTCTATGTGAAAGAGTTTTTTTACCTTCTCTGTCCAGGTGTGTTTGGTTTTTGTATCGAAGAATTCAAAGGCTCCTCCCCCGGCCTGTGCCAGGGCTCTCAGCATGTGCCGATTGGCTGTTGGGCTAAAATGACAGAGAGTCCTGATCACACATTTAAAAAAACTGTGCAACTGCTGCATGAAAATGCTCACGACAAAATCAAAAGTCAATATCCTCACAACCCCCGCAGCGACTCGTACCTGAGGCCGCAGGTGAAAAGGCGGCTATGCTGAGAATTGTCTCTGAGCAACTGCAAGGTGAGTTCTGCATTCTGGATGTGGCCGTCTGACAGCAGCAGCAGGTTCCTGACGCCGCGGGACGGAGGCAGCAGGCTCAGAGCTCGCAGGGGCCTCCACAGCTCTGTGCTGCCCCCTACTGGAGAGTTGCACTGATAGGTGGGGAGGAATGTGAGGAGCTTTCAGGACACACGCAGGCATATGCTGGGCTCAAGTCATATCATTCAGCAGCAAAGCCGGCAAAGAACTGTTCTGATCCAGTAAATACAGCTAATTACATAGGAGGTGCATGCTGTCCATTTGTAGCTGGTTTTAGAAAAACACTAATCCACTAAAACACTCGTGGTGCAGTGTCTAAAAATCTTAACGCTCAGCAATTGCTATTTCACTGGGTCAAGTTCCTTTAATGGCTGCAAGCTGAGACTGTTTGGACATGTTATAGATTCAGATGTAATACAGCGCGTTATACATTTGAAACTGTTAACCGTATTAATAAGTGGAAATAACCACAGAAAACATCTGCATCCAAAGCTTTGCTTGCTTCATGTCGAAGCTCTGTAGCAACACTTCCTATACCTTTTGACAACGGCATCCAGGTTGAACTACAATATGAAAGAAACTGCCAGTCATAACTCACCTTGATGAAGCTCTGGGCTGCCTGACGAGCATTAACGAGCGGCTGCGTCGTCAGGAGAGCTTCTGTGTGATCTGACAGGCAGAACAGTAAAAGTCAGGAAAATACTACTACCGTAGTCTACTTGGGCAGAATATATTTGATAAGACTGTGTGACAGTGTTCACTCAGAGGTGAACTTCCATGTGAAGAGCTTACATCACATGGTCTCCAGATAAAGTGCTCTTATACTGGTGGGAATAAAACACCACAAGGGTCTACAGCGTAGGTGCTGGATTAATTCCTTTATTCATGGATTGTGTCATGCCATTTTATTCCATATCCAAATAATTAATTTCACTATCTGTCATCTCGTTTTAGCGTCCTTGTTAATAACGAGACAGATTTACCTTTTCCCCTCATTGCCAACTTAAAAGTCTTTAAAACTGACCTGTGCCAAAGAAAATGACGTTGACTCTGAGGTTGTGGTCGAGGGTTTCCAGGACCCGCAGGGCGATTCTCCGGGCCATGTGGAGAGATTCTCCCATCATGGACTCAGACGTGTCCAGCAACAGGACAACTTCATCGCATGCTGAACTGGAGTTGACGTCAAAGTCTGGATAGAAAACCAACATGCAGGCCTAGAGGAGTGAGTGAGAGATGGTGAGACAAAAGTAGGTCAGAGTGAGAGAAATAGGGGGAGACGGGCAGAGAGACGGACAGACACACAGAGAAAAAAAATACCTGGCTGTCCTTGTCAGGGTGTTTCTCCACCCACATTCTGGGCAGGTGGATCTTAGCTAGAGTGATGTGGAGCTGGAAACCCTCTGGACCCATGACCTTTCCTGGCAGCACGCTCACCACTGCCTTACAGTCTGTTCTCTATGGGATGGAATGGATTAAAAATATGGGATTCAAAATAGATCAAAATACATATCTTTATTATTTGGATGAGTTTTTGTAAATTACAACAAATCCCATGCCCATAAACTCACTTTATCCATCATTTCATCACTTCAGCACTTAAATGTGATGTAGACAGTTAAAACCCATTGATGGGAATAATGTTTTCAAATGGTATGCATTTGACAAAACTCGGTTTTTATTTTGGACAGTGAGAGCCAGAGAGAGGCAGGAAACCAGGGAGAAAAAGCGAGCGTTGGGAATGACATGTAGCAAAGGACTCAGCTGTAGCTCTAGTAGTATATCACGATCCATCTACATCTACTATTTGATTCGCAAACAAAGTCCAAAGGAAAATACAGTTGCAGGCTTCTTTTAACACACCATGACGGGGCAGGATAGAATAGGACACAGCTGACAATCACATATCTGCGTATTCAAAATACATCAATCATAAAATGTGAAAAATTACCTTAATCTTGACTTCGTGAGTGATGCACTTCAGGCTGGTGATCTCACATGGCATGTCAACTGACATGTCCAGGGTAAACTCTCTAAGGGAAGGAAACGAGACTTTGACCACAGCCTCTGCACATATTCATGTTCACACATTCACACATAAGTGTGAATGATAAAAAAGTGTTGACAGATGCTTGACTGATGAACAAAACTGATTAATGTGTTGGCAAATGTATTCATTTTATCTATTTTTAATCGTCTAATTTATATACTGTTACACTTTGAACTCTTTTGTATTTTTCTATACTCTGTGTGTTTTCTTAAAGAAATGTGCAGGCTTGCAGGCATGATTGGTTACAAGGGCCAGTCAAGAGTTTGGGTAGTAAAAGTATGCCTGACTATCCACATGAGCTTCTATGGGTAATTCCTCTGCAAAGCCAGGATAAGGGCTTATTCCTCAGTATGGGAGGACTCCCTTGTCAGGATAACAACTGAACTTCAGTTGAACTCATAATCAAGTAGGGAGCTCCATGGTCACGCCAGGGGCAGAGCAAGAACTGTCTAAGAGTATGTTACTTTCTCTCACTCATTGTCAGACTCTGAGCCACCTTGTATGTGTGAGGATCTCTGGCCTTTCATTTGAAATACCCTGGAAGGTATTCTTCGTTTGATACTCTTGTAGCTGTGCAGCAACAGCAGCTCTTTTACTCGCATGCTCGTGCTTTGTGGGTCAATCGGTCAAGCCACCGCTTCACAACACTACACCACTAGAGATTCACCACTAAAGATTTCAGGAAACAGTTAAAACACGTGATATAGCCCACCTTGTACTTGCTGCCTCATCGGTTACACACACCTTCTCCACAGTGACCTGATGAGAAAAAAACACACACACACACACACACACACACACACACACACACAAAACCACAGATGAGAACATTAACAGTCTTTTTACTTTCACTGCAGAGGCCCTCACATACTGAGATCCAATATCACGGCAATTCCAGACAAAATTCAAGCAGGTGGGGAAAATCACCAAATAAAACAGAAAGACACAGGCCTGATGCAGCTAAATAATTAAATATATCCATAAGTAATACCAGCAACACTTGGCCTCAGTTAATTTCCCCTATGATGAACAGTAGATCTGACAATCTGATTATTATTTTGTCATTTTTTTATTGACAGCTTGTAGAATAAGACGTGAGACTCTGAGGTGAGGCCTCATGTCCTGGCTCTACTTACCTGTGTGGTCTGGTTGAGCGCTGCACTCTCCTGCCAGGGAGCCACACTCCCAGGCAGGGAGAAGAGAATACCGCCATCGCTGACGATCAGCTCAGACACAAACGTCACTTTAATGAGGACGGTTGCACCGGGAGGCAGATTGCCCACACTGATAGTGAACACATCCTGCAGTCAAAACAGAAATGACATCACAAACAGTGTGCAAACCCAGTGAGAGGAGCTATTTGCGGAAGTACAATTTCTTATTTGTTTCCCCTTGGGGAATTTTGGAAGCATTGCTCGCAGTTGGAGCTCTCCTGCAGTTTGGATCGGCAGCTAAAGATGTTGAAAAATCTGATTTTCGCACTCTGCAGCTTAAATGAGCTCAACTTTAATTGTGGGGTCTCCTTTGGTTGAATTCAGCGACTGTGGTGACAGCTAGCACACAAACAAACAGAAAAATACTAATGAAACCAATGGTTCCCACATCTCTAGATTCCTTCCTATCAATTTAATAATTTGATGACGTTAATGAGATGCTGTGAAAGGGGGTCAGAAATTGATGACAGTGATGATATGTATTTGGCTGAATGCAGAGGGCGGACATACGGGGGCGTCCTGGTCCATGAGGTAGGCTCCATGACCTTTCTCAATAGCCTGTTTGTACTCCTTGCGAGCCGTCTCTTTCTCCTTCACCTGACATCCAACAAAAAAAAACAAACAAATAAGAAGGTTACGTTAGTTTTTCAAACAATCCATAACACGGTTTTATCGTTTGTCCTTCGTCTTGGTGAGGTTTGCTCCCTGGCATAACATAATGACTACGTGAAAATGAATCCAATCAAGCAGTCCATAAGTAAATAGCAGACTGTAAACCTTTGCTCGCAAGTGTGTACAAGCCACAAAGACAAGAGCAAAAAGAATCCAGTGCTTCTTATGGAATCATCATGTGTCATTTACATATACACAAAAAGACAAAACAATAAAAACTAAATATGTAACAAGAAAAATGAGGTTACCTGTCCCACCACATGTTTCCCATTGATGAAGGCTTCAAATCCACACACTGCTGCAGAATCATCCAACGGGAAGACATACTTTGCTTCAATGGGGACAGAGCTGAGATTGGTGTATTTTTGGAAAATAATGACCTAAGAGAGGACGGACGAGAGACACATACTGTCAGTTCCAGGCCCAGGGCCTGGAGTATTTCAAACTGGTGCTGTGGATGGAGAGCGCGGAGGACAAAACAGAAAATGATAAAAAATGACTACAGACTCACAAGAGCATTATGTTTAACTCATATTTTGTTTTGTCTAATCTTAGTAGACATTTTCAGATGGAACGTAGTGTTCTCTGTCAAAACAAATATAGTATAGAGCTCAATTTCAGATTTTCTACTAACCTAACAGCATCACTGAAGTAGATTCCACTGCCCAGATTACCAGCATCTGTTCGCTCTATCCCATGATGCTCCACTCCAACACGGGGCAGTAGTAGACCACTAAAGAGGGTTAAAAAGATTGATTATAGAAAATGATTTACTGATTATAATTGTTTATATGTTAAGACATTAACATTAACTTTAAAATATGTTCCCCGTTTGAAATATGCATCCCACTCCGAAAAGCTTGTTAACGTTCTGCTATATTTCCCTCCGATGATGCATTCTCTTACTGCAGACTCACCGAGACAGGACGCCAACAAAGTTGCCTGGGCTGGAGGAATGGAGGAGGGGCTTAACGTTCCCGAGCTCGCTCTTAAACGTCTGAAGCTCCACGCCTCTGCTGACACGCACAACCTGCTTGATCAGCACCTTGCTGCAAAGGACAGAAACCACTACTTGAATGTTGATTCCCTCTTTACAGTTGTTCACCAGTGTCATCTTCGACGGTACTTTGAATATAAGAAAAGAAGGTTGCTCTATACTCCGAGGTGGTACGCTACCTGTCCTGCAGCAGAGCGCTCACCGCCTGAAACTCGGCGCTGCTGGGGGGAACAGTCTCAATGCTGCACCGCAGAGCGCGGTACTTCCCCACACAGGAAGGCACGGGGCTTCTTAAAGTCATCTCACTCACGTTTAGAACATCCCTGATTAACTGGACAACAAGAAATGATTGCGCTCATGTTAGCTCAGAAACGCACAGGGGACAGCGGTGACTTGGCGATTCGACGTGTTTGCTGGTGTCTGCGCTCTGCGTTACCTGACAGAGGTCCAGTTTCTGAGAGATGAGCTTGGCATCGGGAGGTAAGAGGGGCGCTCTGAGTGGCAGCAGGGTATAAACCTCGCTCAGGAGAGACGTCACCTCGCTATGTTTTTCCTCCCTCAGCTTCCTCTGAGCTTGAAGCAACAACCCCTCCACCCTGCTCACCTACACACAAGCACACACGCACACACAAGGTGTGTGTAAATGGGTGTAATTCTAATGAGATTCGTGATTAGGCAGTCTATCCTGGAAGGTGAAACAAAGAGGCTGATGACTTTGACTCCGTACTGAGATTTCACAGAGATGATCTTACGTCATTAAGGCTGAGCTTGTTGACTGGAACGCTGAGGATGTTGCTAAGGCAGCCGAGGGCCTCAGTCCAGAGCAGCTCCACAAATACGCCCACTTCCTGCGATAAACTCCCTGTGTTCAGCTTCTCCTCCAGCAGCAGCTATCAAACAAGGCACATGTGTGTCAACTTAGATCAGATTGAGATACACAAACGCGATAACACAAAGTCAAAGCTCGAAGTCCTGCTAATGAAGATGCTATTGATGTAATCAGAGCGATCTTCTAGAGCCAATATCACCTCACAAAATCAGCCTACTGTTATCTCCTGTGATTATTACTATTTACTTTATTAATTAATCCTTCAAGCTGGAGAACTTGTGCCAAAGGTTAGGCTGCGCCTTGGATAAAACTGTCCGCAAAATGTGTGACCTGTTTATGCGCAGTGAGTGTGTGATACCTGCTGTAGTGCAGCGGAACCCAGGTCCTTGGCCTGGGGAGGGATGTTGCTCCTCATCTGCAGACCTGTAGCCTGCAGGGTCTCTCTCAGGGCCTTGTAGACCTCCAGTGCTTCTTCCGAGGTGGACAGAAACACCAGCATATCCTTCACCGCTCGCTTCTGTTAGAACAGACACACATCTGTTTTTGTTTTCCCATAGTTATCCTTCAACTCAAGTCTGACTTGAGCCCGGCTTAAGTTTGATTAGTTGAACTAAAAAGTGATGGTTAAAAAGGGAAGTCTGGTTTCGTTGGAGAGTTTAGTGCTTTATGGAGGGTCTAAAAGTTTTTCCAAACTGATAAACTAACTACGATGAAGTAATAAGAATAAGAAGTACTAAGTAGTAAGATGAAATATCTGATATATGATGTGAAACATGAAATACAAAATGAATTATTGTCATATGCTAACGAGCAAATAAGTTCACCTGTGAGGTGGCATGCAGTAAAAGCAGCAATCTACAAACCTCGGCTCCGATATTGTCCTTCCAGTACCTGACCACACGGTACTTCCATCCTTTCTCCCCTTTGGAACTCTGCAGCTCCAGCACACACCACGTTTGGCTCTTTATGTGGACAGAAATGTTTAGTATTAATACTAGAAATTAAAGCCGCATTGGCAAGCTAAATACATAATGCAGCTTTACCTTTTCAAAAATTGAATACTTAGCCACTTGAAAACGATCTGGATATGCTGGAAGGTCAGAATCTGTTTCCGTATAAATTCTGTGCAATTGACAAGTGAAAAGCAAACATCAATGACATTTCATATAATTGTTTTTGGGAATACATTTTTCTGCAGAGATGTTTACGAAAGCTAAATGTTGACTTTAAACTCCTTTGGTGCATTTCCTCCAATTGTTTCTACCACCAGGTGGCAGAGTTATGTGAGCAGTAGTTATTCTACCATCACAAATCTTGCAATATTAATATAACACTACTGAGCATGTCCAGGCTACCGAGATGATAGAGGTTGTTCATACCTGAACTTCCCCAGAACGTTTGGACTGCGCTCTGGAGACTGTGCTCTGTGAGTCAGGCTGACAGAGTCCACAGGCTTGGCTGGGCGTTTGGACAGCCCATCAGCTGCTTTGTTCAGTGCTGTTACTTTGGAAACTACATTTCAGAAGACAGAAGACATACATGTGAATGACACACCCGAACTCACGTCACATGTTTTGTAATACATGCATCACAACTGGTACGCCTTGAGTACACACAGGCCGTGGGAGCAAGCTGTCATGTGGACTCCTACAAACACATTTGCAGCTTTGAATTAGCTCTAAGAAAACAAAATCTGAACATGTCACAAAGTACAGTAATGTGCACGTCTGGTGAGCAAACACACCCTTTATTGAACCTAAAGAATAAGTGATTAAACCTGCTGACTGAGCCCAGAATGTCTTTTTAAATCAGACTGTCTATCCATATCAATGTGGAAACAAAAGTCATCACGAGTCATGTTAAAATGACTTCCCATGAGGATAATAATACCTTGTTGTGAGGGTGGACTTTGCCTCTTTGAGGAGGAGAGAGGCAGATGGGTGGAGAGAGAAGAAGCCTCCAGCTTGTAATCATCCACAGACAGAAGAACTCCTCGCTCCACGCAGCTGTACACATAATCCACCCCGACCACGGGTGTCTGGTGTTTTTGGATGCTACGTAACCTGTTGGTGCTCAGGTCGGTCACATCGCTGGTCACTATCAGAGAGCACTGTGGGAAATGAAAGCGAGTTGTGATTTTTGTTACTTGAAAATCTCTTATTTTATCGAATATCTAACAGGCAGAGAGGCCTGAACATAATCACGCACAAACTTTATATAAACCAATACATGTCTGATATATCTGCAAACAGGGTGATAGTCTACCTGTTCACCACCTACAGTGGAGAGTAATCACATTGTCTGACCTGTTTATTGACCACAAAGCAAATGTTGCCTCCATTCTCTGTTACTGCTGACTTCAGCCTCTTCTTCTCCTTGTAGGGCAAAGATTTCAGCTCCAGGAGCACAGAGCAGCCCTCAAACACAGCCATGCCTGGAAGGAAAGGGCACACCCACAGTTATGTATGTCCAAAGTACGGCTCGGGGCCCAATCACAAAGGGCACACGTTTAGATTACACACGGCTGCTAGCATTGTCAGTTACTGTATGGCTGGAAGATTTGGTTGACATAAGAAGCATCTGAAAGTTTTTAGGACATAACTGCTGGTGTTATACATCTGTAGCTGTGACACAGAGTACTACTTTCTGAATGACTTTGTGAAAGAGAAGAGCAAGAGTGATCCGTTTGAAACTAAAATGTTAACAGACTTTGCATTACTCATAATAAGTCATGTTTAGCATGAACACGAGATAATCAAGAGTTGTATCAACTTCATGCAAGTTTAACGTATCCCTACAATTTAATCTTTGTTATCTGACTCGGGGTAAGAGGTGGGAGGAAGAGGAAGGAGGAAGTGGTTTTTAGATTGGTTCACGCCTGATTGGCGCAGATTTGGTGACATTGTCATTTAAAGTCTCTCCCCCTCTCGTTCTCCTTCTCTCGATGTGACTGCTAAGGTCACACAGTTTAGTTTAGTTTTTTAATGGAATGTAAATATCCTGGTTGTTTACACGGCTGCGCGCGGGCACGCGCACGCGGATCGCTTAGCCTCAAACGCGGAAGCAACTCCTCCACAATAAAAACAAAGGTGCAGGACAGGCTGCACCTTAACAACATGCGACTTTTAACGTCACACTGTCAGCAGAGTGCACTGACGGTGTTATAGAAAACTGTCAGCTGTCAATAAACGCATTGATTAAACATGAGATGAGACGCAGCGTTATAGCGTGTGGTTAATAAACATACTGAGCTTTACTTTACTGTGGACATCCAGGAGAGGCTGCTGTCCTGTGGCTGCTGTCACGAAGTCGTCAACGTTGACGTTGCTTCTTGTGTCAGACGAAGGAACGAAACTAATCAGTCCCGACCTGACGGGAAACGCTGCTTAAAGCATAAAGCTGGCAGCGGACACGGTTATCTTCCGGTGTGTTGCGTTTTCAAAATAAAGGTTGGGATGTGAAATGAATGCGTCAAAAGTCTTAAACGTTCTATTAATGTAAGCATGCGTCGATTTCATCTGAATCATCTACCACCAAGTGAATCGGTTACCGATAACATGAACATTATTTGTACTTCTGAGTGATCAATTGGTGCACAATGTCCCAGTGTTTGTTCAGAAAAAAAAAAAAAGGCTTGGCTTATAATGACTTTTATATTGACTTTATTCACCTTTTATTTCACCGTATTAACTTGTTTATATGCTGGTTTATCAGCCTATATGTGTTTATGACTGATAAAACATGCAGGAATAATGGAGTCATTTATCAATAATATATAAATAGTAACAGTTTTTGTCAAAAGTAGCTTTTTAATGCATATTAATGCTTGCAGTTTACTCATTTTTAATTCTCCCAAATTATTTTGGTGAGCATCGATTATTATGTTGCCGGACCCCCTGCAGTACCTTTGTGGACCCTAGGGGTCACAGACCCCTGGTTGAAGACCCCTGCATTAAATCATAACATTGAATTCAGACAATTTGCTTTCCCACAGGAAGTGAGAAAGAAAGGTGGACACCAGTCTCATGCATATATGACAAATAGGAAGACAGGAGATGGTTAGCTTAGCATAGCATAGACTGGAAAGAGGAAGACATAGATAGCATGCTCTGCCCAAGGGTTAATCCAAAATAATACTGCCCAAGACCTGCAACTCAAAGGTGCCTTTTGACTCTTGGAACCCTTGTACCTCACTTACAGCACATGTATGGGGGGCTATTGTTCAGTCTTACCATTTTAAACAATCTCTGGAGATGATTATATTGTACGATGCACCACCTGCCCAGCACCAAATGACAAATGACAGCACCAAGGTGAGCATCTATAACACAGATTTCTTTCAGGGCTTTTTTTTTAAAAGAAGAACTGGTGATATGATATATGGAGGCGAACTTGTGGTATATTCTGTCCTATAGTTTGCAAAAGTGATGAATGCAACTTTGCAGAGTTGGGTTTTGGGGACAACGCAGTAAGAGTTTTCCTTGATGAGAACCAATGACCTTTTGCAAAGAAAGTTTGAAATTCTGTTCAGATTATCAATACATTTCTGTGGCGATGCTGCTAAACAAATCCGACTTATTCATTCCAACTGAGGGCTCGTTTGTCTGGCTTTTAAATTGAAAGGAAATTCACAAGAGTGGAAGTAGTCTCACTATCAGATGGTGCAACTTGACAACGTTAGCCAAAGAGTCTTCCTGGATCATAGCAAAAGTTCTCTAAATGAGCTGCTCTGTTTACAGCACTGCCAGAGATCCATGCTGCCCTCCTCTGGATGAACAAAAAACTCTTTTGGAATCCTGAATCATCCATATGCAGCACCCTACTGACACAGATACACAAGCATATGTGGCTTGTGTGGTACATTAGCCTGAATGATTAGTGGTGGATACTGAGCAGCTGTGGCAAACCAGTTGTATGTGTGTGGTCTGGCATGTTGTTTTGGATAACAACACTACGGCTTATAATATTTGATATTTGGATAAGTACTTAATAAGTTATCCAAGTGCTTGTACTTGTCCAAGTACTTGGATACTTGCGCCCTAATATTGCCACTATTTCTATTACAGCTACCAGTGCTTAAACTAATAACTGCTATCAAACGCACTGTAAATAAAGCCAAGCCACTGGCTCTCTGACTCATTAAGGCTGTCACCACTGAGGCACAGCCATCGATCAGTCGCACAGACTGTATCATAAATAATACGCTTCTTGGGATAGACAGCAAAGCTTCTAACAGATACCGTGATAGAGATCATGGATGTAATTTGGAAATGAAAATATCACAAGGAGGCAAACAAATTGAATGCCAAAGATTGTATTAATCTATCAAAAGTCCTCACGGTCATGACAAACTTTTAAAATGTTTTTATAGGCGCCACTACACCTTGGCCACAGACACATTTCACTTGCTGAGTTGAGTCATCTGTGTTGTGTCAAGCAACAGAGTGGATGTAGAAATGTTAAAACAGATTATTTGAACTAAAGGACATTGTTTTATTTAATTAATACTCAAAGTAACCCTGATGCCTGGAACAAGCAACCGACTGCCCATTTCTAACATAATTACTGCTCCATCCCGAGTGAATTTGTCTGGATGAGTCAGCTGTACTGACTGAGGCTGTTAAGCACGACATGGCAGCATCAAAAGCAGAAATTGCAATTAGTGTTAATGCATGTTGACGTTTACATCATTCACTTCCTAATATAGTAGGACTGCAGGACACGATTTTGCAGGGATATTTAACACCACCATTGAAGCTACTGGAGATGTGGGGGTAGTCTTATCTGAGAAGGTTTCTGGATGACAAATTGGACAATAAGCATATGAGTCACGTTGGTAAGGAATTGAAAAATGATGGACTGAGAGAGAGCACAGCGAGAAGCAAGTACATCACAATCGGCGCTCCTTCTCGTCGTGTGATTGCTAAATATTGGAGAACAGAACGAAAACGCTGAGTGCCACACACACACACATATATACGGGATCCCAGCAGGGATTTTCCACAGCTGCCGTATCTGTCTGCCAGGACTTGCATCATAAGGTATCAGAAACCCCCCAAAGCTTCTGAAAAGCTGCAGAAGGATGAGAGAATTCGCTGATAAAACTAAGAATATACTCAAAATCACACACAAACCCAGAGACAAAGAAGTGAAGGATAGCTCATGTGCTGTGACATTATTAGTATTCCCAGTATTATTTATATAAATCGTACCAAACCAAAAGAAAATAAATTTTCTCTAGACAGTCTGTGGGTAATTTCCTCCATATAGGTCCAACCAATTATGCCTGAGAACTTCCTAATAGCGTCTACCTTTCATGTTTATTACTTATTTTAGGTTATTACTTTATTTGGTGAGTACAGTGCATATTAACAGCATTTGGAGAAAGGCTCGTTTTCACCTGTAGTCCCCTGGCAGGTAACAGTCCACAATACATAATAATATGAGTGTCAGAAATACAATCAACAATCTAAAAGCAAAGATATGCAGATACAAGCAGAGCCTGCCCTACATAGATTAGAGAGAAATCTATCTAAATATAGTGTGGTGACACTACATTGTTAGGCCGGATGAAGTGTGGAGCATGTGCAGTAGCATCTTATGGCAATCTTTTTTCAGCTTTTTTATTTATTTATTTATTTTATCCCCCCAGCAGCTTCCTCAGTGTGTTTTTATGTGCTTAATTGGAGAGCTTCAAAGAAAGCTGACTGCAGATTGGCTCTGACACCCATGTTCTCCTCCAGCCCTCCATTCAGATTGCTTTTTTATTGCAACACTAAAAGGACTGCTCAGAAAACATTGTTTGTCAGGTGTTGTATTGATCTAGTGCGGGCATCACGGATTAGCGGACTCCGGTCCGGATCCGGACCGGGAAATGGCTCTGTCCGGACCGCGACCACTGGCGAAATAAGTAGTGTTTTCCCCATAGAGCGGTTTTGAGCGCACATAGAAATTTACCGCGGGCGCTGCTACTATAGTCAATCCGGTAAACTCGTGCCGGTAGCCAAGGACACCCTGCAGGGAGAGCAAGGCTGAACGCAGACATGGCTTGTTCTAAAAAGAGGAAAGTAGATACTGAAAATCGGTGTTTTAATGATGAATGGACAACTAAATATCTGTTCAGTCTCCCTGCTGGCAGCTCCAAGCCTGTTTGCTTAATTTGTTCCGAGACCGTGGCATTGATTCAAAGTGGGAACTACTTTTATTTATGATAAGAGATTGAATATGTGTCTAATATCTCGCAACTTAAGTAAAAACTTAAACAATTAGTTACTTTTTTAAAATGTGGCCATTACCTTCGCTCGGACCTTCTACTTGGGCAAAATGTAATAACCGGACCTTGGGGACTTTTAATTGAATACCCCTGCTCTAAAATCAAACCAGTGAAACACAGAGTGGAGGACTCACATGTGAAATATTCACAACACTTAAAAAATAATTTGGACCAAGCTAGCTCGCTTCCAGCCAGCTAGCTTGACTTACCTGTGACTCACCTGTTCGTTGTTCCCTCGATGCTCGTCCGTGTTGAAATCGGAGAAATTTGACGGAAATTCACGACGAGAAATGAACGCAACGCAACGCAACGGACGGGTTTGTTTGGTTTGTTTGGTTTTTGAGTTTTTGAGTTTCAGTTTTAGGTTTGTGTTTGAGTTTTTGCATACCTCAGGTTGAGCCGGGGTTCGATCCCACGTCTCCACGTTGGCGGTCGGCGTCCTTCCCCACTGGACCATCTTCAGTACCGATGAAGCAGAAGAACCAGGATCAGACTGAGGGGAGGAATCATGCTGAAGATTCTCCTCCATCAGTCCTGATAGAGCTGCTGAAGAACATTTCTGTTCTTCACTTTGTCTGTCTCATCATGGAGAAGGAAAACCACGTCTCCATGTCCTTTTGGACCACATGGTCCACTGAAGCTGCTCCTCATGGCCTCCTGCAGCTTCACTGGTCCAGTGGGTTAAGCACATGGCACCAACTTCCTTTTTAATCCAGAAGTCGTGAGTTCAAATCCCGCTCAGAGCAGCACTGAGCAGAAGTGAAGGTGATGCAGCGTCCACTCTGTTTTCTGTATTCACGTTTGGTCGTGTTCCTCAGATCAACCTGAGCAGACAGAAGACGAAGGCAAACAAAAATAAAAGCAGGTTTGGTCATGTGATCGTCACATGACGTCTGCTGTCAGGATGTTTCCTGAATTCTCCTTCAGGGCTCAAGACAAAAAGTTTCACCGTCCTCCTGATCCACATTCAGCCGAGAACACGCTTCATCAGTCAAACTCTTCATGCACACCAGGAGAAGTGGCAGATTTACTATTTTGGAGCTGGTGGAGCTGGAGGAGCTGGAGGAGCTGGAGGAGCTGGTGGAGCTGGAGGAGCTGGTGGAGCTGGAGAAGCTGGAGGAGCTGGAGGAGCTGGTGGAGCTGGAGGAGCTGGTGGAGCTGTCAGAGTGCAGCGAAGGCTTCAGGTTTGAGCTCCTGATGTTTGTGAACAGAGGCAGCACTGATGAACCAAACAGCCCGTCACACAGTCTGAACCGAGACTGAACCAGGTCTGAACCGAGACTGAACCCGCTCAGATCAGGTGTAAATGGACCGGGCTGAACTCCAGGTTCATTAGCACTCTTCTGTGCACTCTTTGTACTGTGACTGACCTGGCCACTGCAGTACCAGTTTTAACCACTAGGTGTCAGCCTCTACCTTCTTTTGGACAGTGTTCCAGCAGTGTGGAAGTTTGGGGGAGGAGGAGGAGGAGAGGGAGGAGGAGGAGGAGGAGGAGGAGGAGGAGAGGGAGGAGGAGGAGGAGAGGGAGGAGGAGGAGGAGGAGTCCATTATTCAGAGGACAGAAACATGTGAACTGTGTTTGTCCACAAACACATCATGATCAGGTGTGGCACTCAGAGACGTCCTGTCAGGTCAGACTTGGGTTGTGGGTCGTAGTTCTTCAGGTTCTTCAGGTTCTTCAGGTCTGTGTCACTGCTTCACTGTGATTGGCTCATTTAAGTAAAAACTTAAACAATTAGTCACTTTTTAAAAATGTGGCCATTACCTTCGCTCGGACCTTCTACTTGGGCAAAATGTAATAACCGGACCTTGGGGACTTTTAATTGAATATCCCTGATCTAGTGTGTATGCGTGTATGTGTGTGTGTGTGTGTGTGTGTAATAAATGAATAAAATACAACAAATTAACAAGAGAATTACTGTTGTTATTATTATTACCACCACCACCACTTGTAATTACAGTAATAATGACAGCGAGGGTGTGTCACACATCCACCTCAGTTGACAGCAGTGAAGCCAAGTTGTGGTGCCCCCCAGTGGCTACTGATGAGGCCTGCAGGGTCAGGGATGCTGGGTCAACTGTGTTTCATTTTGTAAAGTATTCTTCTTCTTCTTCTTCTTCTTCTTCTTCTTCTTCTTCTTCTTCTTCTTCTTCTTCTTCTTCTTCTTCTTCTTCTTCTTCTTCTTCTTCTTATTATTATTATTATTATTATTATTATTATTATTAGCTACTCAGGACAAGGCAGAACACAGCACAGACTGTTACAATGCAGTTTCACTAAGGCAGGGTACTAGAGGTGGAGATGGAAAGAGTAATAGTGAACAAAATAAATACAACAGACACAGAATCTAAAAAAGAAGTAAAGAAAAAAGATGAATAGTGTATTAATGAATAAAAATACATCTTGAAGATGTAGTAGTAACAGTAGTAACTGTTAACAAATAAAATACAAAAACAATAATTTAGTTGAAATACAATGAATAATTAGTCAAAAAGTAAATGTATACATATGAAATGTAACGTTCCTTTACTTCTACCTTAACCCTCCATGGCTGCCCATGCCTTGATTTCCAGTTTGTGAGGATAGTTTTCTTGGTTTTTTTGGGTTGTTTTTTTTACAAAAGTTTTACAAAACAGTTTAATTTTTGTGCAGTTTAATTTTTGTGCAGTTCCAGGTGGCATGCAAATAGCTATCAGTCTTAGATTCTGTGCAGTGTCAACAACAGGTCTCTGGTGCAAACCCATTTTAAACATCCTTTTTCCAGTCAGGTGAAGTCTATAGATAACATTATACTGTCCAGACTGTCTCTGAGTAGCCTCGCTATAGTGACACAGCGAGTGAGTCAGCTTTATTCAGAGCAAGGGTTCAACAGAGATATGAGTCAGCTTTCCCTTCACTGTATGCTTCCCTTTGAGTCAGTACAGCAGTTACCTGATTATATTTACTGAAGGAACTTGGGAACATTGCCACAACATTCATTGTGATATATCACTTGATATCATAGCTGCGTTTTGTGTCCCATGTAGCACTGATCTGAGCACTAATAACTCCGCTGAGTTGAGTGGGGGACCAGCTGATGAACTTACATTAAACCCTGTCTTTACTGTGGCTGCCTATCAGTTTTTGTATTGCTATTTAAATGATGTGACCAGTTTATTAAGCACTGCGTGTTCATGAACCAGCTTATTTGTCTGACGTGCTTGTAATGTATGCACCAGGGGCTTGTTTTCATAAAAGTTAGTATTGTGCACATTTGATGAAACATGAGCAACAATCACAGTCAAAAAAACAACAAAACCAAAACCAAAAAGAAAGTAGCATGTTGATTATCATCTCTACATAGATAAAATATATATTGCGTGTTTTTTCAATGGTATTTGGTTTAATCTACTGTATTAGATTGTTTTTACTTGATTTGTATCATTGAAATGACATATTGATCTTACATTTCTAGCATATTTGGATACTTGCGCATTAGTTTCCAGTCATGTACTCTCTCTTAGCTCATCAGTCATCTGCAAAGCATGCATATGAGGAATACTGCACAAAAAAGTTAGGCTGATTGATTGAGCTAATTCTGCTGAGGCATCGTGGTGGAGGAGAGAATTATTACCGCCGTGGTTACTCCTCTACTACATCGTTTGTGCTATCATTGGGAGTACAAGGTGCCGCGGTGTCTTTGTGTCTGCCGAGCCACAACCGGACAACGTCAAATTCATTTATCTTCTCGAAAGTACATGTAGCAACATGGCCACACTGATGCATGTGTGTTTTCTGACGAAGCACTATTGCTGGCCTGCACTTGACATTCAGTTTCACACTTGTGCTTGCACATCCCAGAGTACTGCAGTGCCCAGCTATGCCATGGAGAGGAGCTCTGGCTCCTGCGCTTGACTCTGAAGCACTCTGGACACAGTAGATGGTAATGTGATTATTTTATCCCACTCACATTTCTTCTTTTGGGAGCCACAAATGGTCATAATTTCCCTGAATACTGGCCATCACCTCGCACACCAGACAGTTGTCCTCCCTGATTAGATTCATGCAGAAAAAAAAAGTAAAGCACATTAAATCCCCTCCTCCCTCATCCGTCCTTTTCTGCCTCCTCTTTTTGAACATGCCGTGTTCGCTGCCACCTGTCTGCTCTCTTTCTCTCTTCCGCTGATGTTATTTACTCCTCTAACTCGTCTTTTTGTACAGTCTGTCAACATCCGCTAGATGGGATGAATAGATTCCCTTCATCTCTCTCCTCCCTTTCTCCCAGCTTCTCCTGTGTCCTCCTCTCTTTCCTCTCTCCTCTCCCTCCTCTTGCGGCTCGGCTAAGCTTGAATGAGAGAATGGAGGTGGGTGGGGGGGTGGTGGGGGGTGGGGTTACTATAGCAGCAGTCTGAGGTTAATGTCACACGACTGAAAATCTATGACGCCTGTGGTGGCCTGCAGGGTGGTGGATGACAGCGGCTGCCCAAATATCAATGTAAGACACATACATATACTAGTGGGAGAGCAATATGAGGAAGCAGTGTGAGTACATAATAATATCCCCCAAAGGAAAAAAAAAACTATTAAAATTCCAATGAGAATTGAAAAATGGAAACACAGCTCATTTAAGTAAACGAAAAAGTCAAAAAGTGTTACTGCAAATGTTTTTTTTGGTATCACCAAAACTAAGGTATCATATCAGCATGGGTTCCTAACATGCTAGCGCACTTCTGTGACATGTGCTCTGAGGCCCAGACGCTCTGAGCTAAATGCTAACGTATGCGCGTTAACACGCTCAACAATGTTGACATGCTGATGTTTTGCAGCTACTGTTGCATGTTCATTATCTTACAGCTTGCCTACACAGGCTGCGAAAGTTGCACATCAGCAGCAGCAGCAGCAGCAGCAGCAGCTTCGGTCCTCCATCAGTCTCTACACAGGATGCGTTTAGGCACAGTGGGCTACTGCTTTGTAGGTCATCTGCAAGGCAAACACATTTACCCGTGTTTTGGCAATGCTCAAAGAGCGTAACAGTAGGAAACCTAAAAATAAGTTGTTGTTAAAGCCATAGACAGATGTACAGATGTGTACCTGAACTGTCAGTCATGTGATAGACAGAGGAGGAAGTAAAGTCTCTCAAACAATCGATGATGGTGAAACAGGTTAGACTTTGTTTTTAGGTTAAATGTGAGCCTACAACTCAGAGTGGTTTGCTTGGTAACCCTAATTCCATTGAGAAAGCTAAAGTTATCAGTATGCATTTAATCTAGTTGTATGTGTGTTGAGACACAATCAACGTTCTACACCAACCAGCTACCAAACCTTAGGCTGGATATTGATTTTACACGTGCAGTAGGTTAGTTTCTGTTGAGTTTTCATCAGTGGGACCCACTCCTAACCTGTTTCTGTTGGAGCTGAGATCCTCGCGTTAAACCGCCATGTCCGTAATATGACTGTAGCGATTACCTCGTGCTGTCAGACCGAACAAACAACGTTCTTGAGTTCAAGGCCTTATAGGCTTGTGCTTAAACAATGACACGGTAATCAGTAAAATGTAAACTACTGCGACTGATCGGAAGAAAAATCAATATAACTGAGAATGAGCTGTCTGGGAGACTGAGTGAGAGCCCAACATCTAGAACCAGGACAACAGGCTCTGCATTTTCTCAGTTTACTGCTCCCACACATTCACACAGCAAGGCCAAGTGGGCAACTACCCTGACACTTGAGACTCCCAGGTGTCCCAAAAGTCCACGCGTGTAGTCACTACACGTCAGTTGACGTTAGCAATTTGATTAATTGCTAATCCATTATGGAATTTGCAACGCTAATGTACAGGCAACTACGTTAGGTTTTGCATTCGTGATTATGACTTTGATTATGCTCATTTGTGTTGTGCTCAGATGATGCATACGTAATGTAATGAGCTGTGATGGATCACATATCCACAAACTGTTGTTTCAGCGAAGGACTGCTGCCATATTGTAGTCTGCCGTGCGACTTGTTCTTAAGGAGAAGACAGACGTGTTGCACAGAGGGCGGGAGGCAGACCCCCCCCCCCAACAGATTTATCCTGCCATGATCCATACATACGTATATAGAAAGACAAACAGTCCTTCTGTTTATTTCTGCTTTCTCCAGGCCTGCAGCAGATTGCTTTGCACAGTACAATGATCATAACAGTCAGCATTAATATTTTTGTGCTTGCTCTGCTCTCAGAAAGCAAGAGACAAAAGAGGTGGCGAAACTAAAAGGAAAACCTTTTATATTTTGAAGTAAGAGGTCGTTGTGGAAGCTGGAAACAAGCGCTGCAGGTTCAGTTTTAAATCTTTGTTGACATCCATTTCAATTTCCCAACACTAGTGCTGAATGCGAGCAGTGTCCAGCAAAGAAAAATGATGCAGCTTAAATCGATTCCTTACAAATTCTCCCATATTTAAACTCTAGCTGAAGCACGAAAGGACAGAATTTTGTCTGGTACAGTATAATCTTCAATCTTTATTACACATTTATTATGTGTGTTGTGAGTCCAGTTTGAGCTCTGCTTTCTCTAATATTAATTTCTCCTTGTTCTTGACTTCAAGCCAGCATCATCCCACGGAGAACTTGGAATACTTCACAAGTCTATACTTTGCAGAAGTTGTGACCTCTTTTAATGAATTTTCATGAATTGTGGAGATCACTGAGAATTCTAAATGGAAGCAGCTTCACTGACAATAGCATGCTTCATTCACAGATTCACTCACAAATAAGCCACCAAATGACTTCAAATCATTTTTGTGGTTCCATCACACTAATAATAATCTTTACATAAATCGATATTTTAAGCAAAACACACAGAAACTATATACTGTAAGTCATTTTGACATAACTTCCTCTTTCTTTCCAGTTCATTTGAATGTATCAGTACATTTCTGCAACTCGTGAATGCTGTTCTCTGCTAAAAGTATGGTAAGGCATATTTCAGCCCCATTCTGCGACAGCCTCACTTAAGATTCATATTCTCCTGGTCCTGTTGTGAAGTGGATTGCTGTTTTCTCTTTCGTCTAGAACAAAAGTGTTAAGTGGCAGGAATCTGGGTACTTTGTGCAGGAAACCATTCAGGTATGTAAGAAGCTGGAGTAAGTAGCAGGAGAACTGAATGCTTAGCATTAATCTGAGAAGCGAACATTCAAGTAACTACAGGTTAAAGCACAAAATGAATGCTTAGTACAGGACTTTAAAAAAAAAAAAGGGAACTGCAGTTACAGACAACTTAATTCTTGGATTGCTGCATCTAACTCTGCCGTCAGCTCAGGAGTAAATGAAAGAAATGTGCGCGCGACCGCGGAGCTGAAATCAAGGTTGTTGTTTTCAAGTGAACAGTGTTTGACTTGGAAGAAGAAGAGCATGTTCATCGACAATGAGCTTCCTTGTCTGAAAACAGAAAATAGCCATTACGGTTCTGCATCACGGAGCACTAATTAGGGCCACGCAGATAAAATTCAGGTACAGGTGCTAAGACCTCGAGAGAATGAGGTCGAACAAACGTATTTCAGAGACAAAAATCCAGCGGGCAGTGAAATCTGACTCCTCCTGCCAAACAGTATTCAATTGGCTCATTTTGTCTTTGCTCTCACTTGCTTGCCAGGTTTCTGATAACATATTCAATATAAAGCTGGCAACAAATTAATGGCTCCTGACATAATAAACAGAACTCGATACTGTTTGCTGAGCCTGTGGGTGTGAAAGCAATTCACTTCATAAATGTTGGCAATAGGTATCCAATTAATTTAGAGACTGTCAATATCTGTAATTAACCCAGAACAACAGGAAGCGGGAAGGATATATTAACAACAACGAGTATTTACATGTATCATACATACATCTCGCAAACAATAAGGTTAATTAAGGTATTATTTTTAATTACAATACGAAGTGCACAAGCATTTTTCACATACAGGTATTTTACTCCATGTATTTTGTAAGACGCTCACTTCCTGAGAGAAATATTGTCTTGTTTTTTCTGTCCAGCTACAAGTGTGTTTGTACAGACTCGTCAGGCGGTTGCCAAAGCAGAGAGGAGAAGGAAAATAGTTCATGTCTGACGCGATTTATCTGATCCAAATTTTTCTAAAGATTTTGTATCAAAGGAGCTAATCAACAGTGTATTCTTTTTCTCATAAAAGACAGCATCGTTTGTATTTCCATGTATTATCACAAAGTCGCCTGATGCTATTCTGAGCTGCACTGATGGGATGAGAGTGCCTCGACAGATCACGAATCCTGTCTGGAATTAATAAAACTTTGAGCTATTAAAATGCAATTATTATCATCATTTTGTATTCAGCGTGGTAAACCCACTCTCTCTTTGTTAGACGCTCTGTTTCAGAGCCAGAGTGAGTTCCAGTGATCTGATTGGTCAGTAAGGGCTGCTGGAAGGCTTTGATTTGATCCTCTCAAGTTAACCTGGCCTGGAGGAAGTTAGCCGTGCAGAACAGGTTACCATGGTGATAACATACGCTGGGTCTGACATGGTCTTTTGGCCTGTCTGATTATGGTTTGTTAGAAAAATAGACTGAAGACTGGATTTTGGATGGACTCCCATGGTTTTCACCGCTGTCCGTATCCACTTGGTGGTCTTGGCTTTTGACTGTGCTGTCACCAACCCATGCAGGAGGCTCTCCACTCTATCACATAATAAGTTTGAGCCTTCTTCAGAAGTGCAGCCCAGCTCCACCCTGGAGCAGACACCTCCACATGGACCTCCCACATCAGGTTGTTATTTCTGTGCATGTCCAGGTAGCGAGTAGCGTCCACCTCATCAGAAATTGTGAAACAGTGTGGTTGGTGTAGTCATTTGTGGCAGAGAATACAAACCACCTAACTGTGTGGATTTTGTTTTATTATTAACTAAATTTAATTTTGGCCTTTTTGTTAAATTTACCAGTTTTCCAAACAATATACAAATTTGTCTCCTCCTACTGCTGTCGTGCATCAAACTTGCAAGGATGGCATATCAGTGAATGATTGTGGGTTAGAAGAAATGTTAGAATACTAGTAGACATGGCTCAGTAAACAGCTTAACCTCATTTGCATGTGCTATGGTAAATATTTGACATTTTACTCCTCTAAGGGTCCCGTGTTGGATTTAGGGCTCTCTATTTACAACATCCATTACTACATTTACATTGAGTCATTTAGCAGACACTTAAACCCAAAGCAACATACAAAAAGGGGAAGCAATAAAGGTACAGTGTGACACCGCGGTGCTACTCATATAGAATCTTCAGTAGATTTAGCATGTCCAGTTGTTGGTAGCGCTAGGAGAGGAGATACTCTGTTAAGAGCTGGGTCAGATCAGAGGAACGCCCCTGATCTGGTAAGTTTTTAGGTTTTATTTCGTTTCACTGCAACAACACAAGGAAGGAGGTTGAGGCTAGGGGGTCCCAATCAGCAACTACACCGGCAGATGCCGTTAAATCCCGGATCCTTCATTAAAATGCACACCGTGTACCCAATCCATTTGCACAACCACACTGAGGTTTTCCTTGTCTGAACGGTAGGGTCTAATGATGGATGGATGGAGGGATTCTGAATGATGTAATATTGATAGAAATAAAATTAACTTGAGAAGCAAATTCGTATTGAAATCATGTTCTTTTACATAATTCAGGAAAAATACTAGTTGGGTTGCTATGTCTTGGATATAGGTCAATTCTGTGGGGCAGTGATAGTGGATGGTTCTAGTTGAAGATGAGATAGGGCTTTATTTATCCTGAGGGGAATGACTGTAAATGCACTGTAGATGTAAGGATGGTTCTTGCCATTTAGTACATGATCTTTGCTTCAGGATCAAATGAAGACACATTTCTGCGCATCTGCTTCAAAAACATTTTGACAGCTACATTTATTGCGTAGTTTGTTGAGCGGGACCGTGTGTGCAAACAGGGCAAGCGCTTGCAGCTACTTGAAGAGGAGACAAAAGAAGCCAATAAAAAGCGTAGGTTTTGAGTTCACGACATAGGCTCAGACTTTACATGAAATCTCAAACATATTAACATCCCAAGGTGAATAAGCCATGATTTCAGGTCAGTTACATCAGACATGCTGACATTATTGATTTCCTTTTTTTTTATTGATAATTTTCTTCTCTTTTCTTTCTTCCCTCCTTCTTCTTTTTCTTGTACAGTAGACTGGGGATAATTGCTTTCTCCTACAGGAAAGGTAAATTCTGAATGCAGCAGTTTTAGACTTCAGCAGTTCTTGTTTCCTTTCAAGGTTAACAACCCATGAAGCTAAAGCCTCAAAAAGACATCCTATAAGGTGAATGTTCCTTGTATTTTTTTCTGCCAGATATTCTGAGTGAAGCCAGTCACTTTCACTGGTGCTGCCTCCCTGAAATCTAATTTCATGCTGCTCTCACCATGCACCATCCTCTGGTTACGCTACTGATCTAATATCTCAGCCGTTAGATTGATTTACATTTGCTACAGCTTTTATTTGAAATGCTTCTTTGTTAATGTAGAAGTATTTTAATGTAATAACTGAACTTACATGCTTTTATTTTAATGTTGGAGGCCATTCGGGTCTGAACGTGATCGCGTATCACTGCTCAGCGCAAACTAGATCAACCGACACAGGGATTTTCTTGAAATGTGAATTTAAAGAAAATCTTTTACCGGAAAGAATCGGAAAACAGGCTGGATTTTATTTCAGCTGTTTCACATCATGACTCTGTTTGTTTTTTTGGTCTATTGTTTTGTTTGTTTCCAGAGAGCTAATTTATAATTGAATTTCTCAGCTTGATTTTGAGAAGAAGGAATGTAAATAAAAACTGTCTTGAATGGATGCCATCCATGTCCTATATTTACTCCGTGTTTAGACAGAATGCCAAGCAAATCTTAGAGGTGGCACGATAACAAACACATTCAATGGCAAGACGCAATCAGACAGAGACATGAACACGAAGACTTGTTTGTGTGAGTTGAAATGTTTTGACTTGAGGGATTTGTGACTCTGCTCTCATTTGTTTCCACGCAGCAGGTTTGAATGTTTCAAGCTAACGCATTCGGTTCATTGTCTGTCTGAACACACCTTTAGGGTCAGAAAACTACGGCAGCCTCTGTGGTTCTGAAGTAAAGCCTATGGAGAAGTGTGAGAAACTGCAGTTCCTCAAACAGCCACTTGAGGCTGGCTGCAGAACAAGTAAATATCCGTAAACTTCCATGTTAAAATGTCCAACTTCACAGCAGAAATAAACATGTTTACACCCTGGTACAAAAAAAGGCAAACAACAAAATTTCTATTTAACACATCCATTAAATTATATTAAGGCCTAAAGTTATGCATGGCCACTTTTATTGACAGGTGGGTGTTGTCACAGATGGCTTGTTCCAATGATGATCCATGATGGGAGGCGGAAGGCAAGACTGACAACATGGCTGCAGCCAACGCCCACCACACTCTAAGCTTCAAAACAGCTCTACAGATATCTGCGGGTGACGTCACGGATAAGAGTTGTTGGCCCCTTTTGGTCCGGCTGGCAACAAAACGGATTGCACCAGGATTCATATTCGTTATGAAATATGAATGAAAGAAATGCTATTGAAGCATAACCGCTGAACGCTGAAAAGCGTGTCCTCTTGCATTTCCTCTCTCATTGTCCAAAAGAGCACTTAGTTTACAGAGGTCAAGAGGATCAGAAAGCAGCGCCATACAGCACAGTATGCTATTTTCCCCTTTCCCTTCTCTCCATTAATGACACGCCACTTTTTAGTTTAGCTCACACCATGCCTGAAATAAAAGCATTTCAGTGAATTGATCGATGCCCATCGATTGTTACAAGATATTTAGTTCATCTATGCTCTTAACTCATGCTGAAATAAAAGCAGCACTCTAGGCCAAGTTGGGTTTTTTTTTTAATTCTTTTACAGCTCAAGCTGTATAAACAGACACAAAAAAAATAGCCTAGTGGTTTGGTGTGAAAACCGCCCAGCTTTTCAGTTCAGCCCAATCGATTTAGATTTTGCTGTAAAACACATTAGAGCACTTTGCTGTTTCTTCCTCTCTTTGACACACGCAGGTATGCCCCTTCTGTTACAAAAGACATCAAATTAGCATTCAGATGGGTGTATTTTTTATTGGATGGGTGCATTTTTGAAAGGCAGTAGCAATTTTCTGGGTTGTTTTTTCGACAGCTGCGATCAGGGAGCGACCTCCATCGCATGAGCCTAGCCACACCTGAAGCTAATCTAAAGCTTTTTACGTGTCTGCTTAAATTATTAGCCGACAAATAATAAGAGATGTACAAGAACACTTAGATAATCCACCAAATCCTGACTGATGACATCTGCAGTTTGGTTCATTTGTTCCGCAAACGAACCAAAAGGAATGGACAAGGGTTAATTCATTGAACATTTATGACGATTCATCATCCTCCTTAATCATGTTTGCTGTTACTCTGCACAGTGCTGTGGCTGGGCCCCGCTGTTTTCACGCCAGCCGGAGTGAATCAGATTATATGGACAACTGCAACAGAGTTCAGCTGCGGCTTGGGACAAGTGTGAAAGCAACCTAAAGCTACGGTAAATGAGCTGAAAGGTTAGCTTTCTCTTATTTGGACACCCCAGTGTGTCCCACACCTTATAGGTCAGCCCAGCAAACAATGAGCGCTATTCATCATCAGACTGCCCTATTAGGCCCATATAGACAGCATGGATGTGGTGTTAATATCAAATACCAAGGTCAATATTGGCCAAACAGACCCAGCAATCCCCTGCTGATTTAAAACCACGGTTCATTGTTTAGATGTAGCAATGAGAGCCGAGGGCACAAGAAATACATTACAAGTGTTTTACAGTATATGGACAGCACATGGGGAATTAAACTGAAGCACATTAGACATATGTTTTAAGCAATTTAAGCACAAAGAGGTGCCCTGTCCTTCTTATATAGACCACTCCTTTCACCAAGCAGACACTCTCGCTAATGAGATGCACAAGAGATAAATCCAGCGTGTTGGAGAGCGCGGCGGTGTTCAGCATTCACTGATCTTCCCCTCTTCATGTGCTCTAAAAAGAAACAGCTAAAAAGAGAAGTGCTGCTCCCATTCACGACCCCCTCACCTCCTTTAAAGAGTCCTCCTACGTGCTTTCACAGAAAAAGAAAAAAAAACCTTTTTATCCTCCAGCGATGAATGTGTATCTACTATACAGCCGCTTTTAGCAGCAGGGCTTACCTGCTACATGCTAACATTTGCCAATTTGACTACACAAAGTGCAGCTGAGTTTTGGCCATAAACCAAAGTATTGGTCTGATGATGGCACAAGATAAAAAAGTCAAGAGATGACCATCCATCCATCCATCCATCCATCCATCTTCTTCCGCTTATCCGAGGGCGGGTCGCAGGGGCAGCAGCTTCAGCAGGGAGGCCCAGACTTCCCTCTCCCCAGCCACTTCGTCCAGCCCGGGGGGACCCCAAGGCGTTCCCAGGCCAGCCGAGAGACATAGTCCCTCCAGCATGTCCTGGGTCTTCCCCGGGTCCGCCTTCCGGAGTGACGTGCCCGAACACCTCACCAGGGAGGCGTCCAGGAGGCATCCTCACTAGATGCCCGAGCCACCTCAACTGGCTCCTCTCGATGCGGAGGAGTAGCGGTTCTAGTCCGAGCTCCCCGCGGATGGCCGAGCTTCTCACCCTATCTCTAAGGGAGAGCCCAGCCACTCCACGAAGGAAACTCATTTCGGCCGCTTGTATCCGCGATCTCATTCTTTCGGTCACTACCCAAAGCTCGTGACCATAGGTGAGGGTAGGAACGTAGATTGACTGGTAAATCTCTTCACCACGAGATGACCAAAGTGATAATAGTTTCTAGATAATAATACGCAACCTGAAGGCCAAGCTCCATATAATGGGGGATGTCAGAGACAGGCTGTGTAGTGGGCATCCCAAAAAGACCGTTTCCTTATCCTGTCAGCACTTAGGAACCGAAGACAGGCTTCTATAGATTTGCAGTCAAGGTTTGCAGGACAATATGTGTGACGGCTCTCTGCACAGACGATCTGGAACAGGAGTGCACACACCCAATCTCTGGTCTCATAGGGCTGCCTCAGGAGGCCTGCCATGACTGCCCTTCACCGTCAGGCCCGTTCGCGCCGGTGTCGGCAACCTCAACATGTGAAGGAAAGTTGTGCTCTGTGGTGAGTCCAGATTCTGCCTACAGCACTTGGATCGTAGGGTTAAAGTGTGGAGAAGACGCGGAGCACGTTATTTCTGATTGCGGCAAAAAAAAATGCCAATGCCAACGATGGGGCAGTGTGATGGTGTGGGGCAGCATCTCTCTCACTGGAAAAATGAGGACTGCTATCATTGGAGGCAATCTCAATGCAGAGAGATATCGAAATGAAAGGTGAATTTCTTTACTTTCTGTGCCTAGCTTATTTGGTTTCTGCATTAGTTTTATAAGGCGCTTGGGCGTTATGTCTTGCCTGTCCTTCTTCACTAAACACAAAAAGCATATAAATGAAACCTTTCCAACTTCTGTCTTTGTTGTCTCTTCAAAGTGAAGCATATGAGACTAAATTCCCCGACTAAACACAATCAGTTTGTCTTCTCCCAGTGTTATCAAAGTGTTACAAACTGATTTGAGAGCAGTGGATCCCCAGGGTCTCTGTGTGCAGACGCTAACTTTGATATGCCTTTACAGCAAATACAAATCTTGGGTAAATCTCTCTACAGACAAATTCCTCTAGTTGATTCCTTTTAATTCTTTTACAAAGGTTTGAGGCAAGTTTAATAAAGTAGAACCAAAGCCTGAAGTTTCCAGTGGGATTTTACCTCCAAAGTTTCTTTGCAGCAGAAGCAATGCAAGATAGAATAAAGGCGGTGGAAAGAACTTTGATAGTGTTCTTCTGGGCTCATGAAAGGTACACTGTAAAACATTTCAAGCTGATTCAACTTGGAGACACAAGTTCCCTTGCTGACTTAAACACAAAAGTAAACCCACCTGAAAGGTAAAGTTCTTTTCAGCTCAGAAAGTAAAGTAGAAAAAGTTCACACTCAGGTTTGGTTGTCGTCGCGCATGGTGTACAGTTTATCTCCTCAGATGCTCTTGGATTAGATCACTACTACCTGATCTTATGTATTTTATTCATTTTTTTACTGATCAGGCAATTTACGTCTTTCACTTTTCTGTGATTCTCCAAAGGGACATTTGGCTCCCTCTCTTACTACACTGTGTACATCTCTACATCTCTGATTTTTGTTTTGAACTCATCCTGCTCAAAAGATTAATATGACCCGGGAAGAACCTTAGCGTCAGGATAAACTATTACTGAGTTATTGTCTGTAAAGAACAAAGGTATGTTGAAGGAAAGCAGTGTCATGTTACTGTTAGCACCACAAAGCCTTCGGGGGCTGAATTGCAGAGACAATTCTTCCTCATGGGATGTAGTTATGCAACGGCAGATGTTACTGATGTTGGCGAAAACTACAGCGTTCAGACATAAAGCGCATCTTAGACACCCTCTCTTAGATACTCTCTCTTTGTGCTCTTACCATGATGTTTCACACAAGATATATATATAAATGTTGAAAAATAGGTGAACTACATTGCTTTATTGTTGAAATTCCCACGAAGTTCTGTCACTAAAGTGACACAAAAGTCTCGCTGGATGTCTTGAAACTTGAAGAGTCAGGATAACTTAAAGCCTAGGCAGTTATGGACAGCATTTTACAACAACTTGAGAAAGTTTTGCACTACAGCTGCTGAATCCTCCGCTATGCTCACCAGCTGGACGGGTGATAATTCTCGGAGATTTTATCATTAGTGACCAAAGTGTGATATACTGTATGTTTAATAACCACAGAGCCAATCTATATGACCCAGTATTAAATATTGATTTTAAACAACCAAAGCAGTGGCACATGGAAAATGGTCCTATGAATATATTTTTAGAATGACAGTATGTAACAGTAGCCTACTAACAATAAACCAATGTCACGCAAGAGGTTGTGATGTATGTGATGAATATGAGCATGGCTGTGATTTGGTCATAGGCACGAGATTGCATTTATAAATAAGCATTTCACATAATTAAACATTTCTTGAACACCAGCTTGTAAATTAATTTTTATGTAGGTTTAAAATGCAGTGAGAGAGAGAGAGAGATTTTAATTCAGACTAATATATGTTTGTTTTTTTAACGTTTTGTCACCATTACAGAAGTACTGTGATGTATGTTCAAGGTAAACTATGACAAGGTTGCACGGCATTGATTATGTCAGCTTTGTGGTGCAAAGTGTGTATGAATACATGACACGTGAACATAAGGAGGGGAATCTTAAGCTAAGTGCGTGTGTTTGTATTTATTTACTTTCCAGCGAGAAGTATTGTCATTTTCAAATGAGGATGACAAACTCATCTTTAGCTGTCTCTGGATACTGGCCAGAGAAAAATGATTGAAAAGTTTCACCTGTCATTAGAAGTTATTGCATATCCATATCTCAGATAAATGTTCTCACTGCATAATGGGAACTCACAGACAGATTAAACGTTCTCTGCTGTCTGTTTGATGAACACGCTAAATACATAAAAGCTCTACTCTTTGGAAATGATTGGCACACTCAACGCTTAAAATACTCAGTTATTAGCAGACATATGAGATACTGTGATTTCTACACAATATTCTCTGATTAGAGTGAGTTAGGCCAAGCGCTTAAACACTCATTGCTTTTGATAGTTGCTCTGGAATTCATAATGATATGGTATTATGTAATTTCAAAATGGTGGTTTAAGTTTAAGTGGATTCATAAAAAGGTTTTGCTTTAGGAATGCACATAATCTTTTAATAATAGTTTTGCAAGCCTGCCTGGATTCGGTTTAAAAAGACATTTACTGGAGGTCTGCAGCTACGCGGCACAACAGATAAACTGGCATGACGACGCGTGGAAAAGAGCTGGTGTACTGAGTGAGTGATGAGGGGCCGATGCAGGGATCAGGTGACCGCGAATGGCGGGAGTGCGACCACTGGGCAGGTGGAAAATGGCAAGCACTGCAATGGCAGGGACAGATGGATGGAATGTGTTGTTGAAAGAGGTTGCTGATGTGACAGTTTTTGTTGATTGTGGTACAAATATTCAAAAATGTATCATTGTATCATGTATCGAGTTAATTATATGATGAGAAAGTATTCAAATTCAATGGTTATTCATGGTGTTTTGAAGAAGTTAGTAGGTTTTTTTTTTTTTTTTTTAATGATTCTCTTCTACTTTCAACATATCCTGTACTAAGAAGAAAAAAAAAGAGTGATGTGTGGCTGGATTAGAGAAGCTGGTGAAGACCTGCAAAGAGCGTGAAAACAGAAGTGACGACAAGGCATGTGAGCGAGGAATCACGCAGAGCTGAACGTGTCGGGGAGTTTAAGGAGATGAAAGGGCCGAGGAACAGCAGACAGGTGTGGAGGAGGAATATGGAGAGATGATGAAGAGGGAGAAGCACACATCAAAATGTGGTTAATGTGGCAACATTATAGCATGCAACGGAAAGTGTAGAAGTCTGCTGTCATTTATGGAATATGCAGATTTTAAACCTCAGCTGTTTTAACAATGCTGTAGTTAGGGTTTGGTAAGTTCTTTTACAGCGGCCCACAGCATGTAGCTGCTTACAGTTGGCTAGAGTCACTCCTTCCCCCTTTTCTCTGCGCCAGAGATTGAAGATGTGAGGTCATATCTGAACAAAAAGCAGGTAACTGTCTCCGAACTGAACTCAAATTTCCCCTCTAGATATTTTCGGAACATTTTATGTATTTTCCCAGTGCCCAGTACTTTAACAGGTTGTTATACTCGAGGCAGGTTCATGTTAGTCATTCATAGCAATTCAGTCCAGGGAGTTTCACCTCATGCACTTTTTAAATATTAACAATTGCATTTTGCGCTTGTTGTCGCTGGTTTTGACATCAGCAATAAATGCAATGCATTTCTAAATTTCTCTTCTAGGCTTGAATGTTGATATTACTGACATTATAGATAAATAGACAGATGAAAAATATGAATATGTAAATAGAATGTGCAAAAATGTAAGAATATCGTATGATATGTAATATTAGCAGGGTTTATATTACCATCTATCACATACGATATGAAGTATATGTTCCAGTATTTGGAGTGTTGAGGTACACAGTGCAAAAGGGTGACAGGTAGATTTAGTGCAGTTCTGTGATAATGGCTCTGACAGAGGCAGATGACTTATAAAGTCTTATTGCAGTTGTGAAGAATCGATTTCCTGTATCGTTCCTCGGAGCAGCGGGGTTGAACGAGTCTGTTGCTGAAGCCGCTCTTTAGCTTGTCCGGTGTTTCGTGGAGGGATGTGAGAGGGATTGCCCTATGATTGCCAGCAGTTTAGCCGGCATCCTGTCCTCCACCACCTCCTCCAGGTTAATTATCATTAATAAGCCAGCTTTAGCATAGCATTCTCTCCTCAGCTATGTCCGGCGTGTAAGGAGGCCTGGCTTCTTGACAAACACATACATATCTGTATGTCAGCTGCAATGTAAACAGGCACTGTTCAATTTTCTGTTTCAAGCAAAGGCATCTCCGTCAAGTCAATGCAAAGAAGTGTAACCAAAACTGGAAACTGCTAAGCTGAGAGCAAAAATATCTTTAAACATATGCACACAAATACTCCTTTATTTTTTTAACTACAGTTAAGACTAAGTTTATAGTTTGTTCAGCAGCAGTTCAGTCCCTCCAGGGCAAAAGCAGCACACTGTAAGTCACTGTCACTGATGAATTCCCAGATCATAAGTTCCCTGTGAATTCCTTCATTCAGACGCATCTTTTAAGTATCTCACTGATATTATTCACACTACTGCTTCAATATTTATGCTTGAGGATATCAACTAGTCCACATCACATTTTTGTGTCATAAAAGCCAATCAAAGGAACCACTTTTAGGAGCATTTGTTTTGAATTCTAAATAATGGAGAAGGACCAACCATGGGCTCTTATGTACAAGGAGGGGCTCGAGCAAGGTTTCCTTGGTAACTGGCATAATGAAGCAACACATTCAAATCATCTTCAGCACAGAGTGCCTACAAAACCCCTTGCTGCAGTGCACACCCCTAAAATCCAGGCCATGTTCGTGTGGTGCTGGTACCCTGCAGCTTAGCCTTGCTTGCTCAGTTCACTTCCATCACTGAAGGTGGTAGCCAAAGGAGGGGCAGGCATCGACCACCTGGGGGTGAAGGTGACCCACATGCCTGGCGGAGTCAGCTGTGCCACTGCAGTTATTGCCATGGGTCTACTTCTGGCATCGGCACAGAAGACTGTTGATTGTTGCATGACATAATATCCATGTCCAAATGCCCAAAAGCCAAGGCTTGCTAAAACACTGTGACTGAGTAAATCATCATCATTTAAAAAAAAAAAAAATTCTGAGTAGTCTTTTGTGTCAGTAAATACGTTTTTCATTAAATGATAGATGGTAGGTGACGAAATTCACTGATGGGACACACATCAGTGCATAGACGTAAAACCTAAAAATAAAATTTTAAGGACTGAATTTCACAATCCGTATAAATTGATCAGTGATCGTAAGACTAGGAGTTTCATAGAGTTCATGAATAAGGCTATACACAGGCACAGCGGTGTTTTGAGCTAGATGCTAACAAGCTCACAATGACAACGCTAACATGCGGATGTTTAGCAGGCAATCGCAATCTTTTAAAATAACATCCTGTGTTTTTGTTTTTCCATTTTACAGTATTTAAGAGGAACAATGCAATGTGTATACAACTAAAGGAAAAACTAAATAAATGAATAAATAAAAAAATTGGTTTAGGTTTCCACCAAATACTCACAGTCTAAAAATGATGTAGTTAGTCTTGGAAAAGCCAGAAAATCATATGTGAAGCATGCTAGTAAGCAACTGACCAAAACAAAATGCAGTGAAGGGGCAGCCACTGTATCAGAGAAATCACAGACTGTTCCTTTAAATGCGAATTCAAAGTTCAGCTGAGTCCTCACAGTCCTCTAAATGCTAAATGTGCAAATTTTTATACATAAATATGATATGATACCTGATAATACAACCTTATTGTTAGTTCATACTGAAATTAATTTTGCATCGGTGGCAGTGCAGGCAGTGAAAAATGTTTCAACATTACAGAGCCCTGCAGCAGCGGTGGCATTGACAGGTTTTATAAAAACTTCATGCTAGTCTATAATAGATAAATTATTTTTAAAAATTTTATTATTCATGACTTCTTACTTGTTTTTCCTCATAGGTCATCAACTACAGTAGATGTTTACCCTAAAACCATTCATGTGAGAGTCATGTGATTCAAGAGAGTCACGAGATTGCTCAACAATAAAAAAATAATAATAAAATACTTTTTAAAAACTTTTGCCTACTATTTTTTTTATCTTATTTAACTTTTTTTTCTTTCTTCTTTTTTTTTTTTACAGGGTAAATCATACCAATCAAACTATTGGCTTTCAAAATAAGCTGGTTGGTATATGTACGCTTCCTTGAAAAACTAGACACTCTCTCTCATTAACTATGTTGATTACACTCTGAAAGGCTGGAACAATTAGCGCAGCAGTCCAAGAATGTTCATTCATCCATTCATCATAGAGGGCGAGCGGCAAATTGGAACGAGTCCCTGTGAGAGCGTGGACGACCCGCTGTGGAGGTCGGACTGTGCCTTGATAGCTGTCAGTCTCAAACACGGCACGGCAGGCCTCATCAGCCTCAGAGAGCTGCGCTGCAGCAACACTGGTCAACTTCAGAAGAGGCAGGAACAACATGTTTCCTAAACTGCACTGACCTTATTTATGATCACTGTGTTAAGTTGATAATAATGCTCTTTTCATGTCTCAGGATGCCTTCAGTTCAATATGAAGAATTCATGTAGCAGCAATTGATGTGACTCAGAGTGTCATGTGTTGTTGTTAGTTATGTGACGCACTACTGTAATGGTACTGTATTTATTACTCTCTGCCTACCTAACGGCTCTTCTGCTTCATCTTGTCTGGGGCTTGTCTAATATGCTATGCCACCCCCCCCCCACCCCACACCCCCACCCGCCCACCCACATTATGGATCAGTACCAACAATAAAACAAGCAGGATTGTGGAGAAGACGGTAGAAAATGCCCTGACTGCAGCGAAAGGCTGTTACCAATCAATTCAAGCAGCAGCAAACCAGCTGTTAAACAGCAGCGCACACGCTGAATTATTGTTCTCAATTTTTCTGTTTAAGGTATCCTGAAAATAATATATGAACATAATCGGTGAGGACAAGGCAAGTCAGAGTTTATTCAAACGCAAGTGCCACCCTCACCACATTTTGCAATACTAGCAACTTGCATCAATTTACATGTACATAATTTAAAAAATGTCTTGATGCAAAGTTAAAATAATACAGAAGAGAATGTTTCGTCATTTCATAGTATTCAGCAGATTTGCAAACGTGCTAAGTCTTCTCTGCCTGCTTGAGATCTTTTGTTGATGAGTCATTACTGTATGCACAGTGTCAGTGGTGTCATGTCATCAGTCTAGACCACTGTATTCAAATCACGTGATTCTGCTGTAGAGCTGAGGCATAATCACAGCAGCTATTTTCACAGCCTATTAAGTACATTTTTATAAAACTTTTCTCCATCTAGTGGAATTACGAATAATTCAAACTAATTGCTAACCTGGAGAAAACCAATCAAAATAAGTAGTCCGTAATGAATAGTCGTCTGGATGATGATGAAACTTCTTATTCTCAATAATCCAATAAAGTATATAAATTTTATATACTTTTATATATTTATATATTTTTATATATGCTATACTAATCTCCACGTCAGCTTAAAGCAACTAAACTGACAATCACAGCACAGTTCACATTCCCAAGCTTTGCACGAGTACAATATCTGTCACAACACTGATCATAAATAATCATAAATGATAATGATAAATGATGATAGTAATGTTAGTAATGCTAACTTTCACTAACGACATATTTCATTTCCTTATGAGATCAGCGCGACCATGATGAACAGTGTTAATGGTATTTTTACTGTAAAACTCACAGTACTTGAAAAATGTTGTGATGTTTTGTGTCAAATATTTTTTTCAACAATGACATGAAGCACGGTTTACTCCGAAACATTGAACTGAAACGTCAGCACACTCTCTACCTAACCGTAACCAAAGTGCTTTTGCTGCTTAAATTTAACCACATGCAAGACTCAGGCTGAGTGTGCCCAAATGAGGCCCTTGAGGCCATGTTTCTGAGTGAATGTCGCAGTGGGGACAGACAAAAGTAAGGCTGCCACTCGCTCCCTATCTATGATTGTATTTTAAAAAGGGCACGCTGTCTAGAAATGAAGGGCACCCTTTCAGCAGGCGGCCCACACAGGCCTCCCTGAAGCCCACAGAGCGGCTGACTCCGGCTAGCCTTTTCCCTGAAGGCTGCTCCTATAAACTGTGAAGGTGATCCTTATGGCGGGAGCTACATTAGTCCATCACAGATGTGACCTCATTGAAAATGAGAGGTGTCCTTGAGATCTTTTGATAGTCCCACACCTCCTTAGTTTCATTTACATTTACTCCTGGAGCTGACATTAGGACAGCCCACTGGATGAGCTTTTATGGGCTCTTGTTCCCCTGGTGGCTTTCTTTTTTTGGTTCCAAAATAGGCCTAAACATTGGATCAGATCAGATCAGATCAGATCAGCAACACATTTTCATCACAAAAGTCAAACATTAGGTAACTCCAGACATGCAGCTGCAATTATGAATTGCTGTCTTGTAACTGGTAGAATATTAAATATATAATCTCTCTATATATTTTATCGAGGCACGTGATGTAGTAGGAGGGTCTGCTCTCAATTCATGATCTCTAATTTTAACTAAATCTAATAAGCAGGCAAACTTGCAAGGTAGATGCTAACTACGACAACGACTTTCCCTATAAATATCTCAGCGGTAGCTTCATCTTTATTTTTGCACCTTTTTGCTCATTTACGAGTCAGTTTCTGACACTCTTCTATTCCAGATCCTGCCATACCCGTCATCCTACTTCCGTCATTACTCACCTGACTCACCTGAAATGTGTCCACCTGCAGACACGGCCCTCAATCAGTCACTCTCTATATATAGTTGCCCTCTAGCCTTAAGGCCTGTGCAGTCACACCAGAAAGTGGCACAGCAAAATGTATCCAGGTATTTCTCCTGAGTTTAACTCCAGCTTTCTGTTGACTCAGAGTTTAGCAATGTCAAAGCAATGTTGATATCAGTCAAATTTAATGTCAATGTAGATCTGAAGATTCTGTCCCCTGTAAGAGATTCAAGTGATCACTGTGATTTTACTGAATCGAACTGACTTCAATGCATAAAATGCTGGTGTGACCAAAGTGGTGTAGCGCTGCCTGGAGGAGGGGTATACTCTTAATTTATACCACCATTTTTTTAAGTGGCCTATCCAGAAAAGGATACTGTGACAATTTAAAGCAACACAGTGTAACTTTTCTACCATAAAATAATCAGCTGAAAGGTCTATTATGCCAATGTATGTCTATTTTTGAACAATGTAATTTGCAATCGCCTTTGAAGAGACATAAATCACCAACTATTTCACTGATTTTGGTGAAAGTGGACCATATTTTATGGAGAAAATGTTTTCTGGTGAATGTCCTCCGGCTGCTCCTGCTTCCTGTTGCAAAGGCTGCTCTTCGCTAATGTTAGCCCGGTTCGTTAGCCAGGCTGCCAGGACTGTGAGCTCACAGCACCGAGGGAGCGTTAGTGTTTGTTTCACGGGTATTTTGGACCAACAGGAGGAAGAGAAGGTTTTCAGGCCAGGGCACAGGGCAATGCTGATGGTGTTGCGCCAGAACTGGAGTTAATGGAGGAAAGGAGAGAGTGACCACGGACAAGAGCAAATCTGGAAATGACTTTTAGTTGAAGCCGAGAGCTTTGTGAAATAAAAGGCTGAAAGACAGTTGCTGGACTAGTAAGTAGTATTAGCTGGCCATTAGCTGGCAGCATAATGGTCATATCGTATATAATATAACAATTACACATACATATACGTGTATTAAAACAAATATTGCCCACTGAAGGCCTTTGCCATTCTAGGTTCCTTGCAGAACACCACTAACTGATGATCAGCGCATCAGAAGATGTGCAGTAATGTCTTTAGTTCATATAGATATCAATCATTCCCCGTGCGACAACATGGGGAAACATTTTCTGTGGTTTGAGACCAAACACGACTGTTACTAAATGTAAATCAGGCTTGATGAGTTGCTTCTGTCCAACTTTATAATGGCAGCTTCATCACTTCAGTCAGGTTATTGATTCTGGCACTATGAGCACCCATTTCACATGAGGGCAATTTGGAACAGTGTTAATATCCAAAATGTTGATTAACGCAAGGCATTTGTCTCGCTCTTAAAAAAGCCTAATGAACTGCGCTTCAAGTGTGACTCAGTTTGCAGTGTCCTTCCCACATGAAATGAACGCTATTTTTGTATTTTATCTTTCAAAAAAAAGGGAAAATAATAAAGAATCTACACATCAGAAATGTTCAAATCTGGTGGGGATTGAAGCGCTCACGGTGCTTTGGTGAGTCACAGATAGAAGCTGCCTGAACCGAAAACAGACATCAATCCCGCTCTTCCTGTTTTCTCTCAGGCTTCGCTGGTTGCTTTTATTTGTTCGTGGCTTTGTCAGTGGCCCATCCTCATGTTCCACTTCTATTTTTGCGTGTCGAAGTACAGTAGATGAAAGCATATGAAGATTCATCGCCTCAAAACTTAAGTTCCTCTGCAAGGGAACTTTTTCATGAGAACTGCCAACACTGTATAATGATCCAAATGAGGAGGAGGAACACTTCATCTCTTATTGAAGCATGAGCGCACAAGGAAATTCAGGTAGTGGATGACAAATTTGTCTTTGTATTTTTTAAAATAATAATAATAATAATAATTTAAAAAAAACAAACAATGAAACCTGACAAAACCTGACTTCATTTTTATTCTATTATGCTCACACTCTAGATTAAACCTATTAGAACAGACTTTTTCATCAGACAAAAGGCTAAAACATTTGAAAACTATTTATGAATTAAGTTTTACAGCAAGGGAGATGATAACATGTTTTTCTGAAGCGGTGAGTACTGCAGCCTTGCTCTGCTCTTGACGCTTTCTCCGCTCATGAGTGCGGAAATCAGTAATTCACCAATTTTCAGAAACAATAAAAAATGTTGGGCAGAGTTTTTTTTTTTTTTGGTCTATTGTTTTAAAAGAAAGAAACATTTTAAACAATAATAAAACTACATGTACAATCTCCTTTTAAATGAAACCAGGAGTTATTATATTAATCATAATCTGAAAGAATGACTAAAATAATGACTGAATTTATTCAGGTCTCGTGGCAATTTTAATTAATGCGCTTTTGAAATTGTTAACAATGTTGATGAATGTAAGAGAGCTGTTAGCTATTTCTGTCACTCCCGAGAGGATTACTGAGCTTCAAGGGAATTAATCATGAAGTTGACAGAGCTGGTGAGGCAAAAAGAAACTGCTAACTGCTAAGATGAGAAGATTTCTATTTTAAACTGCACGCATCATACATTAACAACATGAAAATGACAAGAGCAGAGTCCAGGGTGTGTAGACAGCAATCAATGGTAATGATACTGTCCAGCCTTTTCCGCATCTTCATGTTGGATGTCAAGTCTGAAAGCCCCTTGTTGCCCAGATTTCAAGCATCCTGCTACCTTCATTTGGAAGTATACCCAAACTGTGTTCTGCTCTCTGAACCCTGCCATGTTTTCTTTCAGAAACACACAGGTTTCTCCTTGCAAACTCCATTCTTTTGATTCGCTTCTATGTCCTCAGTGGCGTAGGTGTTATATTGTTGCACAGGTGTCTCCCTGCTTTACACAGCTGAACCAAGATACAGTTAGATGTAGTGTGCGAGACCTTCAGCGTGTCCTGGCAGTCTGTTGTCTGAAAGCCATCGGCTCTTAGTAGATCCTGTCTGCTTCCACAGAGCTTGTACACTATGGACTCCACACACACAAGCATTATAGTAAAAGATAGTTTACTATCTTACTAATGAATTCATTCATTTGTAAAGGGAATTTTAAGGTCACACGGTTAAGGCCGTGCTTTAGCTTCGGTGCCTGCACATGTTCTTCCGCTCTGTTTGTGTATTTAAGAAGAGGAAGCTATAGAAGCCAGAGTGAAAAGATCACCATGAAAACTCTGGGGCTTATTCCGCGAGACGCCGGCAAGTCTCCAGACAAATGACATTACAGTCACCCTCCTCTCCTCTCGCCACCTTGCCTCGTGTTTCTGTCAGCTCAGATTGCGTAGGAGGATCAGTATTGTGGCTGTGGAGTGTCCGAGGAGTCAGACACCTCGTGTTATCCTGGGGACTAAACTTGTGGGGAGGAGTGGCTGTCAGAATATGGCGACAGATTGTATGAGGCCATCTAGGGTTGTCCGAGTGGGCACCAGGCTGTGGGTTTCTTTATGAAGACTGAAGTGCCCCAGCTTCAGTCCCGCCCAGTTTACCGCCCATTTCTTATCAGTTATTCTGTTATTATAATTGTCATTGCCAACCCAAACTCCTCCGCTTCAGTATATCTCTTAGAAAAGTGTGAGGGATATACGACCGATTCTTGTAGGGGTGGGTACATCAAGACTTTGTGTTCTGTGTGTGGACTCATCACACTCTTTACTCTACTGACAGTTCTCCCACCTATTTGTTTTAATATATTTTCTTGCCGATAAACTACTTTATTATTTAGTATACCTGTGCTTATCCCATTTTTGTCTAAGACGCAATTATGGGAGAATTAAGTAGGCAGTAGGAATTAGCATGTAGAAGTTATCTTTAGGAGGCAGGGTTGGGTCAGGTTGTATAAGAAATAAAATGACCTTGGCAAACCACAGAAAGAGGCATCGCCTGCAGCCCTTTTCAGCTCACTGTAGCCATTACTGCTCGTGCCATTCCTCGCTGCGATATTTTAAATCCGGCTGAAATTAAATTGCTTTTTTTTTTTCTTTTTTTTTTTTTTTGTCTGCTACAGAATACATATGTGCTCCGGCTCACCGATGGAAAACGTTCAGCGTGAAGCAGCGACAGCATGAGAGGTTGAGTTTACATTAGAGGAAAATAAACTCCGCTCCAATCAGGCTGTAAGTGATCTGGCAACATTAAAACGAGACAAGATAAGATATGGTAAAGTACACACAGGAACACGGTGGTGAAAATAAACTCCGAGACACAGAGATGCAATTAGGAGCTACAAACACACACACACACACACACACACACACATGAATTTGAAGATGCCGAAGACACGGCTTTGGGGAGGAGACTGATTGGCAAGTTGTTGTCGGCCATGCTGCAAAGCAAGGCCACAGCAGTGCTGCTGGGTGCTACTGTCCCCTGCTGTGAGGTATTTGTGGAAACACATGTCATCACATGTCAGTTTGGCACGGCACGGCTAAAGAGGAGTGACCAGGCCCAAGGGAAAAACCCAATACCATTGGGTGAGTGCATGATGGGTTCGGTGTTCCTCTTTTCGAGGCTCGGTCACAGTTTAGTGTTGAATTGTATTTAGGTTAGAGAGAGTGAAGTATAAAAAGTCACGCATGTATTTAAAGTGTGTGAGCACCACGGTTTGATCTACAATCAAGATTTAACACGGCGATGTGTGGTTACTGTAGTCTTTCTAATGTTTGTTGATCCTGGTGGCAGCAGGTTCAGCAGGGCGCTCCTTCTCTCTAGCTCCTCATGGGGCATCCTGAGGCATTCCCAGGCTAGCTGGCCTATAACGACCCTCCAGCAGGTTCTGGGGGCCTTTTTTGGACCGGTTGTTTCCAAACCTGGAGCGTATCACCCCTGGGTTTGGTTCGTTTGTGTTCAGTCAGAACGCAATCAACCCTACCATCCAAATACAGCTTGCTTGCCCATTCCCTGATGCCCATGATGGCACACCAACTAATCAAGTTTAGTGGGAATGTGCCATAAATGAACTCAGCAACAACTGTATTGTCCATGAATCCAAACTAAGCAAACAAAGTGCATGGCTGGAACAGGATAGGGTGGTGGCGTGCAATAGTTACACAAAATAAATGATTTTTTCTGCTAAGGAATATAATTGGATATCCATAATTAGAGTAATTTTGTTGACTAACATGGCAGAATAAAATGTTGACTTGTTCCTCTATTGGATGAGATGTGTTTATATTCCTCAGGCGCCATGCATATGCATACGTCTGCGTACCTTTGATGCCTTCCATACAGGGTGCTTAGAGAGTGGGTAATGACAAGAATAAGAAACCTGGGAGTGTGAGCATCCATGTTGGTTTGCGTGTGAGAAAGAGTGGGGCAGAAGAAGACATACCATAATGTATGAAATGGAGCAAAGAAAGTGAAAATGACAAACAAGACATGTAATATACAGACTCAATATATAACGATACATTTATCTTAAAGGGGGATTGGGGTCAACTAGAAACGGCAGAGGCTTACGTAGACTGAAATTGTTGGGTTTCTATTGTGACTTGAAAAGACAGGAGTGATGGAGACCGTCTGAGGTGCAGGGGGAGAGAGTTTCAGACCTTTGGGTCTGCTAGGAGTGGTTCTTGGAGTGGGTGAAAAGGGTGAGGTGAATGGTGTCAGCAGATCGGAGGCTCCAGGTAGGAGTATTGCACTGCACGAGGTCAGCGAGGTAGAAGGGGGATATAGGTGGCGGAGGGCTTCGGAGGCGATGAGGGGAATTTCGAACTGGACTTTTTGTTGAATGCGGAGCCGGTGGAGGTTTTTGAAGGGCGGTTGATGTGATCTGTGGTTGAGTGAGCAGACAAATGTTCAAAGTTTCTGGCATACTGCTATCAGCAGGCCTTCCGTGCAGCAGATGCCTCTGTCTGGGTGAGTCAGTGAGTGAATCAGAGAATTGGAGGCGTTCAGGAGATGTTTTGTCCTTTTTTGGTCATCACCCACAGTTGGTGGAAACACTAGTTGCGATGCTGTTCACTTGTCCAGATAGATGTGACGGTAAACACAGGGGTTTTATGTTTTTGAGGCTTGCACAAGGTTGCACTCGTGAAACTTGAGACTGTTATATTGTTCTGATCATATAACAATTTTTGTTGGTTATGGCAGTAGTGATATTTACTAGATCGTTTTTCAGGTCATCACACACGATGTCATGGTTCATCTGCTCAAACTAAACATGTTCCTCATCAGCAGCTATGAGGCTTTCAATAACGTCAATGTTTTCATTTTTAAAAAAAGCTTCAGTATGTTTCCAAAAAGTGATGGGCACTGTGGTTTTTAGCAAAACAGAGTAAATTGTACATTTTAGGGGGGCCTGTTTTCCAGTTTGGATTAATACACACGGCCCTATTCACCGCAGCAACATGGTGTATGGAGGCACACTCCAAAGTGCTCACGTTCATTTTAATGAGAAGCACAGTGCAGCGACCTTTTCCCTTGCAAGTGTAACCGTGCTCAGACACCTCTGTTGAAGGGTTTTCGTTCTTATGCTACATTTCACTGAGTGCAAAAGGTCAACATCATGTCTTGACCTGGAGCCCACGGGGAACATTTTGTCCCAAATTCATTCCATCATTTTACTCCCATTATGTTGCTCTTTGTGGAATATTACGGGTGGCTTTTCCCACATCATGAAGACGATGCCTTTCAAGAGAAAAATGGCTTCTCATGTATATTTAAGTGTGTACTCAGAGGGATGCCTCTCTAGGAAGGCTACCGTTTATTTCAGTAGAGAGAGTAAATATATAAATATACATACAGTATAAATCATATAGTACATATGAATCATTGGAAGCATTATGCTCTTCCAATGGCACGGGACAGAATGAAGAAGAATTTGAATAAAATACCATCATTCATTCATTATTAAGTTAATTATAAACACTAAGCACCAATAAAAATAGAAATTTTGAATCTAAAAACAGTTATTAAACGTATAATGCATTTGTTTTATTTGATCTTTACTATATATATTTCATGTTTAACATTCAGCTTAATGGCGTGTTGCTGACATGGAGAAGGAACATTACTGGCATGTCACAGTAAAGATTCTGTTCCTCCTCCATTTTAGTTTTGTAACTGCAGCCAGGAAAAGCATAGACCACAGGAACCTGTGAAAACTAACTAACTAACTAAAGAGATGAAACACATTAATAGCTTTCGACTCAAAGGGGACTAACTTTGTGACCCCAGTGAAATCTGAAAGTGGAATTTGTACTAATCAGATATGGATGATTTGTGCTGGATTAAGAGAAAGGACGAGCTCACTGTGTCACGGTGACATCAGCACTGTCTCACCCTGTTCCCCTTCCAGATCCTGGAGGCTCCCTGCTTGCCTTCTGCGTTTCTATCTCAAATAATATATCAGATTAGACTTAACTGTATTGCCATTGCACAAGTATGGAGACAACAAAATGCAGTTTAGAATCTAACCAAAAAGCAGCGCACTTCCCATTATATTCCACTGTTGATGATCCAGAAATATATTTAAGTTTAACATTCATTTGGTTGTGTAGTGCAGTTACATTCAAATACTTCATTCTGCCACATTCTGTTGCTAGTGGCAACCACTACTGGTACAGTTATATTGCAGTTCAATGGGAGGCAGTTAGACCTAAATGTATTTTTGGTCTTGTCTTTCTTGTCCGGTGCATGATCAAAAAACAATGTTTTTATTACAGAACTACACTGAGATCATCTGAATCTGCTCTGATGATAATGTTGGGTTGGAACTTGCACTTAACTGGTGCAACTTCCCAAACAAATTGGCATTTAGCCGGTTAATAAAACAAACTAACATGCAGTGAACGTGGTGCTTTCAGGGGCCCTTGGGCAGCTCCTTGTTCAGTCAGTTGGTAATTCAGTCTTCCCTGAGTTATTACTCCTCTCGCCTCTTCTACGCTGTCAGTACTGCTGCTGCTGACTGCTGCAGGTATTGCTAATGTTAAAATGATGCTGATCAGCCCTGCAAGGCCTTAGATCAGGCCTGGGCAAACTGTTCCACAAATGGCCAGTGTAGCTGCAGGTTTTCTTTCCAACCAAGCAGCAGCACACCAGACTTGACTCATTTCATCAACTGATCTCAGTCTTCAGAGAGTTGATTGGTCAAACTGTGTGCTCTTGGTTGGTTGGAACAAAAACCTGCAGCACACCGGCCCTTTGTGGAACACTTTGCCCATGCCTGCCTTAAATGGTCGCACACTGCCATAGGTGTGTGTGTGAGCGTGTGTGTCAGTCAGTGAATGTAAAGCACTTTGGCTTTGTAGCTACAGTACTTACCATTTCTTTATTTATGGTTACATACGGTAGCAGCAAGAGCAGAGTAAACACGAGTCATAAAATGATCTCAGCATGAGACCATCAGCTCTCAGGAGAGAATCACTGAACTTGTTCGGGGTTGTTCCTCGTGCTGCATTTTTATCTTGTTTGCTCTAAAGTGTGAGAGCTTAGAGACTTGGGTGTTAGGAGGATGACACAAAGTCAACAGGACTTGTTGTAGCTTGTGAGGGAGGTTTGGGAACAAAGATAAGGACCCTCGTCACAGGGCGAATTCTTGAGCAAAGCACAGGTGTCGATGAGATTTCAAGCTACCACTTTGGACTGTGCTGCAGTATAAAAGACACTTAGTCACTGAGCTATTCTTAGCGTACTAAGTAGTTACCAGGAGAGGTAACGTAATGTTATGAATACCAGATAAAGGAGACACTTAGTTTAGAACATTCACATCTTTGCAACACAGAACTCTTAATAAATTAATTCTTATATAATCATCCACTAAAGGAAGGAAGGATTGAGGGAAGTCTATAACAGTGTACTTCCATATCATAGATGTCTATGAAGCTTTGTTTCAGTTCCTGTGCCTCCATGGCTATCCATTCGACAGCCTTTGTCTTTCTCTAACATGTTCTCAGCTTCGGTCCTAGTATGCACTTTGAGTTGTTTTCAGCTGTGTAGATAAAAGGACATCAATTGATCTGCTGTATCTTCCACATGAATATGGATGCACTTCTTTTGCATCTCCTTGGCCTTGGATCACAACGCATTCCCACATTTATTTACACTGTGATCAAACACTGAAAGCCTCTCTTTACACCCAAGAGACATTTTCCTGTGTATATATATATTAAGGGGGAGGTTATTCCCCCGCCACCGAAATCAAATGTTGCAGGTGGGCACAACAAGAAGAATGTGATGACATAAGGAACCATATGATTTATTTTACAGATGGAGAACATCCTTATAAAAAGTCCTGGCATCCTGATAAATTTCTTGTTTTTCACTGAATGTGCATTTTGGTTTGGATCTGTTGTGCGCAGGAACTGTCGATTTCTTCCCCTCACCGTCGAGCCTACTTCGAAACTGTTTTCATTGTTGGAACTTCTGAACGGTCAGGTGCTTCTCAGGACCGCCCAAAGGGAGGTCAGAGGCGGTGTGTGTTAAACGGATGGAGACTTCACTGGTGCTTACCGTATATGTCTCACTGACGTCTGGTGTCTGCCGTGAATCTCACAGCCAACATTCATTCACTTTTTTACTCTACAGTACTACAGAGCTTCTGTACAGCCTGCTAATTCATTAATAGTAATTAACAAGTAATAAGTAATTAACATGAATCCTTGTCTCACACTATGCTTTGTGGGTCTTGGATTAGACAGAATTTGGTCTGGAAAGTCCCTGATTTTGATGTTTGATAAGGTGTCGGAACTTGGTTTTAATATAATAATAATACAATTCAGTTTGTCATTACGAGGTTTGGCGTCTTTGTTGTGGCCTACAGACTGGTCGTTTGCCCACAATACAGGAAGTGCATAAGATAAATCTGCCTGAAAAGCAGGGCAGAAGAAAAAATGAAAATGACCTTGGAAGATCTCATTAATTAGCCTCTCCCTGCTACATTTTTAATTTTCATTGATTTCAGGATGGAAATCTGGTAAAATTATTTATTCAAAATATCGACTGAATGAGATCTAATGTCTTGTACCTGTTGAGATTTTGTCATAAATGCTGCAGGGACAGATTTCTGTCATCACAACCTAAAACTACCACTACAACACATCTCGATAACATAACAGAAAAAATGGAGTTAGGCTAACTCTATAGTAGAGTTATTATTAGAAATGTATGCATGACCTCGTGTATGAAATGGCAAGAGTTTGATCATGCATCAAGTCACTAACTGTCAGCAATGTGCAAGAATTAACAGTCTCTTGCATGCATGACTTAATGCAGGAACAACACGTAATTAATACCAGTATGGTATTTCAGTCATCATGATTTATGAGTTATTAATGACTCCCATGCGTTCTTCAGAGATCAGTCTGCCGTTAAAGGGACAGTGCAAAAAATCTGACCAGTCACAGAAGTGCACGTGCATTCTCTTGAAATCATGATGAACTAATATACTTACTCCTTCATGACTTCATGTTCACTTACACTTGCTTCTGTATACATTTGGCACAATTTGCCAAAACTTAAAATGCAATTTTCGATCAGAATGATTTTAGACTCCAATCCAATTATCAGCTATTGGGTGAGGGAAATACTTGCATGTAACAGTCTTGTTTGCTCACAAACCTGTTTCTGTTCATTACATGTCACATTTCTTTCTTTTCACTGGCCTGTATCGGTCTTCTGGTGCTGACATCTCTGCGGGTAATGTTTACATTCAAGGATGCAGTGATCTTACATGTTCATAATTTAGTATTTTGTGCTGCATTAATGTTTGTGAATGTGCTGTTTACCGTCTGTACACCTCAGAACATCACATGCTTATGTCCATTCAGTGTCTGAATAGCAAGGACTTTTAACAGACGGCATTATTCCTGATTGCACTTCATGTTCACTTACCCTGATTGGCTGTCTACTGCAAGGTGAAAAATTCTCAATAATAAACACGCTTTCTATTACATGCTTTATATTGCACTAAACACGCTCCAAGTTAAAGCTATTATTTACTGCTTTATCACATGTTGGAATAAAACAGTTACATATTTTATCTGCAACGTAGTAACGCCTTTTTCATACCTTGACTTTTTTTTTTTTTTGTTGCATTAAATCATCCTGGGATGTTTGTGGAAACTGATTTGAAGTGGCACAGGAGTACCTATCATCTGCCAGCCAAAGACAAATTTGATCTAGTGATTTAACCTAGGCACAGCAGTGATGTGTTTGGAGTTAAGAGAGTAAGTGTACTGACCCATGGCAGTGGTTGGCAACAACGTGTACTCACTGAGCATTTACGCTCTATTCTCTTATACTGGCACAGAAAAACACTGCCGACCAAAAGAAAGTCAATAAAAGGTGCATCATTTTAACGGTCGAGCGCCCATTTACAGTTCTGTACTCTTTTTTTTTTTAATGATAGGTTGTTATTTTTTGGAAATGACCACAATACTGAAAAAAACAAAAAACATGTAATACCATGTATCAATAAATGTATTACATGTTTATATTCATGTAACTTCATCGCACATCTAGCCCATGGAGGTTTGCAGTCTAACCATCCTGCAGGCAGAACAGTGGGTGGTAAAGGGATACTATGCTCCTCCGCCTCATAGTTTCTTTTTTTTTCTTTTTTTTTGGTATTGTGCTGCGATTGTTGAGCAGTGGAGCGGCACAGGAGGAGGATGATCAGCTCCGTCCTGCCCGGGAGGAGCCGATGACCCCTGAGTCAACCTCATCAGTTTTCCCCCCGTGGACAAACACTGCAGGAGCCCAGAGCAGGGTGCTGCTCCTGAGCTGCTGCTCATGTATCACCAACAAAATCTGCTTACAGGAGCCCGCGGCACATCACGCATCATGCTGCAAAGGAGGCGGAGGAAACAGCTACTGTGTCATGTACACCTGTAAGATACGGTAAGTCAGGTAAAAAAAAAAAAAAGGAAAGCTGATAAAAAACGGATGGAGAAAACCCCTCAAAGCTTGTAGTTAAAGTGTAGCTGGGATTGTATTAAACTCTTGACACCATGAATAGTAAGTATGCAATGCACTGATTTCAGTCATAGATTAAACCTGCTTCTTACTCTGTGTGTGTGTGTGCGAGTGTGTGAAAGAGAGAGAGAAAGACCACAGGTTTTCATTTCTCAAAGAAAATAACCAGTCAACACGTGAAAAACGATACTCCCTGGCTAATGTTTTTACGAGGAAAGAAAAAAAAAAAAGACTCACGTGTTGTATCATGAATTTGAGGAGGTACTACTATTCATAACAAACACTGTTTCAAATGATAATAACTCAGCAAAAATACGAGTTCCAAACGCTTCCATCCTCAGTAGATCAACCTGACACAACAAAATGAAAAGTACAATGCAACGGTGGTGGTTAATGTTCTGTGGCTGTCTGCGAAGATATTATTTGACCTTTAAAAGGTTCATGGATGAGTCAGTTTGGCTCGTCTCCATCCTCAGTTCTCTTTTCCAGCAGAGATGCAGAAGAGCAAGCTCAGCAGACAGCGAGAGAGGAATGAAGAAAGAAGAGAGAGGTGGAGAAGTCATTAACAGAAAATTGATCAGGTCTGGTTCTACCCAGCACTAATGCCAATACTCTACCAAGGCTGATGTCTTTGCTAACACCAGAACAAGTAATCAGCGGCCCTATTACACACACTACAGAAGTCTAAAACAGTCCCGCTAATGATTTTGTTTACAGACACAGGATGATAATTATTGTGCTTGTGTCAATACAGCAAGCATGATGCAATCTTTTTTTTAATTTATTCACCAAGGGGGGATCGATATTAAGCTTGCCGGCGTGTATAATTCATTTATTGTATATAAATATATTTTCTATTCACTGGTGTACCCTTTGATGAAGGAATACAATAATAAAGGAGAGAAGGATGGAAAGAAAGATCACACACAAACAAACAACAGAGCACATTGCGTTGGTCCAGGGGAAAGAGGAGTAACGTGATTTGAGATGAAGAATATGAGCAGTCACTCTGCATGTTTTCTGAATCTTTTATTGTCAAATATAGAGGCTTGAGCTGGACTTCAGGGAGAACCTGAAAAATAAATCTGGAATAAAACCTAACAACATAACGAAACAAACCAAAGAGAGGTGGAAACAAAATGGCAGCTCTTTGTTAAGCTTGTGAGACCGCCATCCAGGCTGTGTGTGTGTGTGTGTGTATGTGTGTGTCTCGGTCTTGCACTTGCCTTGGATTTTTCTCACCACCAGCTCTGCATCATACTCGAAACCCCCAACACTGGATCACACCCTGTCCTGCAAAATCACCTTTGTGACTCAGATGCAGTTTAAACTTTGATTCTGTGGTTTGCGTTTGATAACTGGGATTCATCTTCATCTTCACTCATTATGCAAAGTGTATACATTGTAAATATATATTCACAAACAAACACACACACACACACACACCTGTGAAAGGTGAAGCATTTTTAACATTGGAGGTCATACTAGTTTTCATGCTGAGCGTCATGGATGAGGTCATTGATGACTGAATTCAATCTTTCATGCTTTCATGGAGTCCATGGATGGCCTTTTCCTTCCTTGCCAAAATCCAGGTTACATTGGAAGGAAGCTGCTGTAGCTTTTTTGGTCCATGCATGACCGCACCAGACTAAAACAGCTCTGATTGTAAGACGCTCTCCAACATCTCTTTCCAGTGACCCGTCAAGAAAGTCTGTCTGGAAAGTTTGTTGTGCCTCAAAATATTATCTTTTTCTTTCCAAGCAAGTCTGGGTTAACCTAATGGGTTTAATTGTTTAATTATGATTCTTTGACAGGCTTTTTCAGTAGAGCACTTCCCAACTTGTGACTGCAATGCCTATGGATTAAAGCAAAAAACAAATATACTGTATGTATATATATTTTTTTGCCTGAATTTTTTTTCAGCTGCAGCCAAGTCATATTCCCCATTTGCGAAGCATGTTACATGTTATGTTACTTGACACATGCTAAAGAAATAAGATATCCCCCACTCCTAACCATGTTCTCTAATGCAGCCATCAAGTTTAAATACTTTCTTTGAACAGCTGTTCTGTTGACACTTTTTTTTTTGTCTTTTCGACGTATGAAATCAAACTGATTTTGCCAAGCTTGTCTCAAGTTTTACTCTTTCAAACAATCAACCTTCTATGGAACTTTTCACTACGCTATTTTTCTACTTCTACTTATTGTTATTATTTATATTGTTTCAAGTGAGCCTCTTGGCCTTGTGCCCTGTGACAAGTTTCACTCTGATGGCGAGCTATCACCTGTCTTCCATCGCTACCATGCTGTTACTAGCCAAAGGGAAGCTCGGAGGCTTTGTCATGTTCACTTATGTTATAATACGAGATTGACGACGGAGAACTTTAATCCACGGCGATGCCCTACAGTATGTTTGCTACCACCTCAGACAAGAACATTTGTAAGGGATGTGTTTGCGCATGCGCAACTCTCAGCAGAGGAGGGAAGGAAGCTACTTCCATACACTATGTTAATATGTGCTGTGGCGCTCCTCTCAGGCTCTGTGGGCTTCAGCTCGAGGTGCTGCCTGCTCCTTCATACTGCTGCTCGGTCACAGCGAATCCCCTAAAACAAGTCGTAACGAATCTCTAATAGGGCCAGCCTATTTAACAGGTACATAAATTTTATATGACATAAGTAAACTGCATAGCCTAACATGTTTACATTTACACATCCGTCTTATGGGGATGTAACATAAAACATAGTAAAGATATAAGCAAGGAGGAAAGCAGTTAAAATACTACCACTGCTTGCTCAAGTCTGGTTATATAACTATGACTAATGATCAACATGATGCAAAAATGAGTGAAATGTAACATGAGTCAACATTAATATTGTTAAGATATGATGAAGACAAGCCTGAATCTGTTGTGAGTCACCTGGTTTATTCACTTCTGTGTTGTGTTTCAGTGCAGCAGGTACCTGAGGAGCAGCTGATTGTTACAGTTGGAAACACCCGAGCCCGGCGATTGCAACTATATAAACCACACCTCTTTGACTCCTCTCTCTCTCTCTCTCTCTCTCTCTGTCTCTCTCTCTCTCTCTCTCTCTCTCTCTCTCTCTCACTTGCTCTCTGCTGCACAGCTTTATTTCTTCCACTCATGCAACATCACACACAGGTTACGCTCATGCATACATGCACCCTCACTACCGACGATATTAATATGAATACAGCAGCTGCCCAAAATAACAGTCTCCATATCTAAACTGTGAAAAAAAAAAAAAAAAAAAAAAATTGCCAGTCTGTGTTTGTGTAGGAGTTTCGCCTAGTCCGCCTAGTGAGAAGCAGTGGAGTAATACATTAGAATAGTTAGCTTGTTGAACCCTCAAAGGGAAGTTTTTACGCATACGGGCCCAAAATACAATCATACGCACCATGTAGTCGCACCCTGGGAGCAGTTAGGAGTTCAGCACCTTGCGCAAGGGCACCTCGTCATTGCCCAGGATGTGTTATGATAGACCATGGTCCAAAGACGTTTTATTTAAGTATTTCTTCTGGACGTTTTCTCTGTAAAAACTGAAATATTCCTACTAAAGTATAAAGCACCACTGTACTATATGGAAACCAGCAGCAACCACAAGCTAGTAGAGCACTTAGTTTACTGAACCAGCAGAAAAGTATCTAATATGACATCTATCTATCTATCTATACACAATTTACCAAGTATATGGCTCATACAGTAGCAACAGTAGTGGATAACAGCCTGATGTGTTAAGCTCTACAATGCAGTAGCCTGAAATAACAGTCTCCATATCTCAGCTGTGGGGAAATTAAAAAAAAAAAAAAAGTCTGTGCAGGCTCTGTGTTTGTGTAGGAGTTTCTATTCCTAGTGAGAAGCACAGTTGGAGTAATACATCCTTAAATGTGAAGGCTTAACATGCCAAAGCAGTGCACTCTGGAAAGCAGCAGTTCCTCAGTAAACACTGTTGTATTTAAAAAAAAAAAAAAAAAAGTTGAGACAGGTTCAACATTTTTGAAGGATGACCCTGTCTTTTGGTTCTTAAACGAAAAGAAAGTAAACAACCATAAAATAAAAAAAATAAAAAAATCACATCCTCGCTATGGGAGGTGGACACAAAAGAGAAGTCCTTCAAAGCAAACAACAAAAAAATGTCCCATAAAACATGTAAGACATGTAAAAACATTGTCTGCTCTGATGGCTTTAGAGCCAGGAATTCATTATTTACCTGCTGTTTCTGTGAAGGGCATACAGAAACTCTCACTCAACACCAAGTTAAACTGTTGTAAGACAGTAAGACATAATGCAGCAAGTTTGACCATTTAATGTCATTTGACCATTCACTCAACAAACTGGGTATGGGTAGGTATGAGTTCCAACGTCTACTGGCCTTAAACACAGTACATTGTATACATACCAAGACTTAATCCATTTTTATTGGATTTATTACTTTCAACAACAATATTTGGAACATGTCTACAATCAACTCACGGTATTTCCTCTATGATTTTAAATGGAGGATTTGTCTAAGAGCATGTCCTCTGTAGATCCAGGTAAGAAGACTCACAGGAAATGACTTAAAAGGGCGTGACCTTATATGATATCATTACCTTACTAAAATATATAACACTCGTTTGAACTATTAATTTAGTTAATCACTCCTCAGTTTTAAACCTGCAAATAATTAACAACATAGACGCAATGTGAAACAAAGAAAACACTGTATGGGCAACACACCTGTGCCCTGGTTGAGGCACAGCAAGGACGTGGTTAGCTGAAGAGTAGGATAAATAAGGGTTAATATAAGACATGTTAAAGGAAACGTGGTTTCTGGTTAGAATTACTACTTTGTTAGGGGACTTTTTGTGGCAATCTGACATACAGTATATGTTGTTGTTTCTCCAAAAAAGTTTAAATTTAGCCCCTTGTTTTTTTGTTCTGCCAATGCCAACGGGATTATGGCATTTACCAGACTAATCCCCTTCTCATTTAACTATGGTGTTAAAGAAACGAGATGGAGGCGTACACCGTACACTGCAGATGAGGCAGAGTCCGTCTGTTGTTTTCTTAGTATTTAGCTGTGGCCAATCCCTGGCTTTGTGTACCGCTCATGGTCGCCGGAGAAAATACCTGGAGCGTATTCTTCGCCTCCAAACTCAGGCCAGTTCCTCTGGAGAAAAAGGATCTCCATCCAGGCACAGTCTTTTCTCAGGCTGCACACAAAACAGAAGAGAGACTGTCCGCGCTTCTTATTTGAAGTGATCAGATCAGAACTGCGAGTCTAGACATCACCAACTTATCTGCATGGGTGGATGCCGTTACTAGCTGAGTATACCCCTCGGCTAGTAGCAGCTCAGCTGTTCTGATGCGTTTCTGTCACAAGATTAACGGTGATCATTGTGGTTCGCGTTTTTTTCGCGCGGCCACTGTAGTTTCTCCCCACTGAAATGGGGAGTTGCTCTGAACAGCTACACAGCTAAATGCCACTACACACTGCTTCTTTAAAATAAATAGATAAGAACTCCACTATATTAAAAATACTGACAGTCAAGAGAGTGGTACTATCAATCATGTAAATTACTTTTTTTTTAAAAAAATCAGTTAATCAGCTGTGGGGAAGTTACTTATGAAGAGACTTCCATGAAAACAAACGCTGATGTATCTTTTGGGTGTACGATCTAAGTTTTGTCTTAATATTAAGATATTTTGTATCATCAAAGTGCTTCCACGTGAATAAATGAATTGTTTGTATGCCTTCTTTTGTTTTCAAATCCACAGCTTTGCAATAATGCGAATAATTCAGAGGATTCTGCTCAGCAGCTACTGTTAGTTAATATTAAGTTATTCAAAAGACCCCAGTGTAACAGTGCTAACGCTTTCATTGGGTTGGTGAGTGATCTGCGCATCAACAATAAAGTAAATTTGGATACCACTGATGTTGGAATCAAAGGGACAGCATATGAAAAACAAGAAGTCCACAGAGGCAAAAAAACAAAAAAAAAACAATTAGCTGCAGTTCAAAAGGATGGACGAACATGAGAAATTATCAAAGTGTGAAACTGAAACACATACGTTGGGACAGGAAAGGCTGCAGGGACTTGTTGTTGGTTGCGCAGTAACAGATGAAAAAGGCTCTGCTGTTCCAGGCATCTTCTCGCAGCCAGAAGAGGGACGTCGCATTACTTCTTCTGTGCTTTGCCAGCTGCTGCGGGGAGAGTGTAGCTGAGTCTGTCAATAACAGCAGCAGCAGTCAATCTGTTTCCAAAGCCCCGAAGCTCAGACAAAGAGAGAGTGTGTAGAGGCATCATCAGTCTGGTTTGTTGTATGAAGACTGTTCATGCCGAACGTCTCCACCAAGCATGCTTGATATGTTCAAAAGTCAAGGTTATTGCACGACGACCGACTGAAGGTGTTAGCACCAGTTTCTCAGGTGCTGATTTGATATACTCTGCTATAATAGGTCGCGTGAGCACAAGGGAGATTTCACATCATTATGCTGGTACCAACATTATGCTGCCTCTTCCTGATGAAAACTGCCCTGCACCATGTTTGTGCTATGGCTAACTTTGGGCCAGGAATGAAAAATAGAGCCTATAAATATAGATTAAAAAAAATATTAAAGGCTGAGTGCACTGGTTCTCCAACTGTGCACTGGAGTACCACTGGTGGTACACAACCTCCTTGTAGTGGTACTTGGAAGAATCTCTGAAATTATTTTTAAAAATTGAATAAATAAATACAAAGACTACCAATACTATACTGGAATGGAATTTAAAATACTTTTTTAAAATTTCCTGTTATATTTTGTTTCAATATCAGTCTGATTTGTAGTCATTTTCATGCAGATGGCTTAGTGAGTGGAGGTAAAATGAATGGTTCAAAAACTGTGCAGTTGCGACTTCAATGCTGCCACAAGGCATCAGTAATGGAACCAGTTTCTATACATGAACCCTGTGTCAAAAGAAACCTAAAGAATTCCTGTCAATGTACGTCCACTAAAAGTACTTGTTTTTAGGTTAGGCTTGTCGGGCAGTAGCATCACTACAATTTTAACTAAAAGGTTTTTTTTTTCAACTTTTCATTTATTTATACATTTACTTATTAATACATATTGTTTTGGGCATTCATGTGTTTATTTAATAAGACAGCTAAAGATAGGAAAGTGGAAAGGGGAAAGAGAGGACGCCAATGCAAAAAGGCCCTAAACTGACGCGATAAAGACTCGGACAGTCATGGGAACTGTCTTGATGGGTTGGTAGGTTATTGTCTGACTTTGGTGGTTTATAGAACCGAATGTTCTAAAGTCGAAAACAACAAAATTGCTACAATTACTACACTTTGTCTGTTTTTGGTTAGACAAAAAAGGTTTTACTCTTTGTTATGAAGGCCTGTCTGTATGGGGCTCCTTTTCATAATGTTGGCAGTCACATAATAACAATCTGAACCTGTCAGAGGCAAAAACAAGCAGTTTAGTGACATATATCGAGTGTGCACAATTTCCGCAGAAGCATTGGTATTGTAGCCTATTTCATGGCTGCCGGCTGCTGTGCTCTCGCTGAATACTGGACCAATTTTAAAGATTGTTGCCCACCTTTGTCGAAAAATACCGGTTTTCCATTTAATGAAGAGATGAATGAAAACCAAATGGAAAAAATAAATGGTAACGTGAGTACAATATTGTTATTATAACACTGGAATATGATTTAAATGATAATAATCCTTTACTTGGTTCTTTTTAGACAAAAGAGTGCAAATGAGTAGCTGCTCAAGCCACCTCAGCCACTATGTCCATATGTCCTACACAACTCTACTTGTACTGATTAAGATTTATTAGGAAAGCCTCAATTGATCCATGGTGCATTTGTTGGATCAAACACTGTAATAAGAGTGTACACAGGAAGTGCAACTAGTTCAGTGCTAATTTGTGCCATCAGGTCATCAAGTTGGACTCGGGACTACTTGCCAATGTCAGCATTTTTACGATTCCAGCACATTAACAGGTAATATTGATCTGTGGTTGTTTATCCTCATCATATCTTTACCATACTGCGGCCTAGACTAGGCCTTTTTCACATTTTAACTCGCCACACAAATTCCATTTAGCTGCTTTGGCTCCACGGTTCAAGTATTTTGCATACTGTCACACTGTCAGGGCTGCTGGGACACCTGAGGAGAATGGAACCATTGTTAATGTTATTAGTAACACCTGCGCTTTATAAAATCAGATGGGTCTCGATATTATTGAATGCACACAGCAGGATTCACAAATGTATTGACTGTATCTTGTGTGTGTGTGTGTGTGTTTTTTGTGTATACTACTAATATTTTGTGGATTCATTTATATCAACGTAAGGGGGAAAAAAGAACATTCACATATTCCTAATTCCATGTGTGTATTTTTAAAGCATTTGCACTTAAAAACATATTTGATCGTTGCAACATTTATATGAACCTGCATTTACAAACTGCTTGCAATGTGTGAACTTCACCGCATCTGGGTGCTTTAAAGCACCCCTGGCCCAGCTCCATTCAGGAAGCAGACATCTCCTTCCTTTCAGCCAAGCGCACGAGCGTGGATTCAGGTGGAAGGCTAAAGGCCGATACAGACTTTCCCACAAAGGGAAGAAGAAGCTCAGACAAACTATTTACAAACTATAGGAACATCCTAATCCAGACACCCAGAGAAAAAGAGCGAAAGAAAAGGGTCTCAGCTCAAACCTGCCTGCTTCACATGCTGCCTACTGCGAGCACAGCAGGAGGAGAGGGAGAGATGCCGGTGCTGCTGGCAGAGGAGCAGCAGCCATGGGTATGAATTACAATACAATATTTGAATATATTTCTGATCTTTTCCCCAGTGGTCTGAACAACACACTAAATGTGTTGCTTGTCAAATTTTTTTTTTTAAATTGCAAAGAGTCTGAAAATTCACCTTCTAGTCAAAGTCGACACGTTGTTAACGCCGTGCCGACATCAGCCAAAACTTTGTGAAACATGATGCACATGGGCCGATCACAATCACAATGTCTCATTACTAATTTCAGGCTCTGACTTGTGTACCTGTCATATGCAGATGCACGGTTTCACTCAAACTTCAGAATCAGGTTTATTGGCAAGCGGGTTTTCGCATACAAGGATTTTGTCTTGGTGTGTTGGTGCATAACAAACATTTAGTAAAAAATATACGAATACAGGGAAGATAAAAACAACAAAAAAACCCCCAGAAAATTCAAACAATATGTATATATTTTCACAAGTTGACAGTATCTAGAATACTTTAAACGTGCAAGATATTTAACACAGCAAACTGTAGTAGTCTCGCCCCTGTCATCTTCTGACACTGCATGTCTGCTTGTCACTGTTAATGAAAGAGTTTTACAAAGACTTTTATTTTGAAGGGACTCGTATTTTGAAAGACTTATCTTATTGGCTACAGTACGGGCTGTACAGAAGAGGAATAATAAGGAAGAAGAAAAAGAAGTATGGGGAATCTTAAATAGTGAGCCACACTCAATAAGAGTGTGTGTTAACACAGAGTCTTACTTTAATGTAATCTGTAGGTCTGGGTAGGTGGAGGGAGCAAGTCAATGGCCGAGGGGGCCCTGCGCCTGTGACAGAATGAAGAATGGACAGAGCCTGAGTGTCGCCCCCCCTTGTAGGTTTCTGAAACGCTGTTTTGAAGCTGAAAATACGCGACACTGGCTGCCAACATGTTGGACGTACTGCTTCTTCCTGCTCCCTGTTAATCTAAATATTGGCAAAGACGTGGATTATCGGCGGGCCTGAAGCAATCCAATCCAAATGATGCCTTGGTACGTGAATAAACCATCTGTAACAGCACTTACCTGTCAATCAAGTGTGATGCTGTTAATTATGCATACCTTTATACCTTTATAATATTATTTAAATGGGTGAGTTTAAAAAGAAAAAGAAAATCACCCCACTCTGTAATGGAAGTAGTAGTTGTAATGGAAGTGGAATGGAAGCTATAGAGACCAAACAGGCTGTAAAGGCTGTAAACATTTCTGCTGTGTAATTGGGCACTGTAATTGCTTCTGCAAGTTCATAAATGTAACATCCAAAAGGTGTTTTTGATGAAAATTGCAAACGGCATACACCCGTAAATGGCTTCATTGTGCTTTTCCTGCTATGATGAGTTAACACGGCCTCCTGGTTTCCCACATTTTCCACGGAACAAATATGGTTCAATCTGCCCAGCGCTGTAGTTAGGATCACAGCGGCGACCTTCTGTCCAACAGGCGAGCAATCTCTCTGAGGTGCTGTTAAATAACAACAAGATGGACAGAGATGGAGGAGCACAGTTCACAGGTTTCTGAGGACCCCACCGCACAAACAGCCATATATCATGATCATTATTCGGAGAGGCTGAAGATCAGTGACAGGAGGGCATACAGCCAAATCACATCACGGGCGACATGATAACACAACAACTGAGAGGTCATCGCAGTAGGGAATACAGAATCACTGCAATGTGATGATGGTGACACAGCTGACTGTGTGCAGAATGAAAAAAAAAAAAAAACACAATGGGGAAGTGGATTAAAGCCTTATACATAAATGAAACGCAATTAAATGGATGGCAGTGGTCACCTGGTTTAAATGGAGGATGTCAAGTAGTATGGCAAAATTGCTTTTTCTTCTCATTTGCACGTGTCACACATCCCACTTATCAGCTCTGATTTAATTGAACAGTGATAACAAAACTTTGTAGTGAGTGTCCAGGTGCTGGCTTCTGTATCTCAGGTCTGGAATGTGTGTCAGTACAAACGGCTGAGGTCAGCCGGCGCTGATCATTAGTGGAACAAATTGAAGTATGATTCGATCATAAGTGGAGTTTTTGCTCGTTTCCTCGAGCGAAAAGGAAATTACATTTATATACAGTTAATTTGCAACAGCAAATGCGATGTGAGAGAAATGAATTTTTTATCAACCTAATTCAGAAAAGGATTAATATGAACTTATCTCGCATAAATACTTAATTAACATTTAACAGAAAAGTCAGTCTTTCTCTAACCTTAACCTAACTGCTGCTGCTTTTGTTGCTTGAACACAAACAGGTCTCTGAAGTCAGAATTACATAATACGCATCTCCAGCACCGTCTTGCATTGTCTGCAAAAAATGGAGCTGTTCTTTATTAGAAAAGCCATTTCCGCTGAATATTATCCAACTATCTTGTACCCATGTGAGAACATATGAGAACACAAATTAGCAGTAATGCAAACAAAACAACAAAGGTTTGCTTTCATACAATATTGGTATTTCTCCCTCCACAAAAAAAGAGTAATTTAAAAACATATGTATATTGTGATTCGGAAAAGGATGCCAAGCTTTGTATAAAATATAGCTTTTTCATATTTTGCTTTTTTTTTGTTTTCTGTTGACTGAAATCACAGACTTTTCTGGGGATCTTCAAAAAGCAAGCGGCTGCCCCTCCAGGCCACTACAGGGTGCAGCTGCTTGAAACCCTCTTCAGATAAAAACATCTGTCACAGTGAATATCTTTGATCTGACACCTTTGATCTCCGAGTTTATCCATGATATATTTACTCTGATTATTATAATAGGTGATCACACAACTTTTGTTTCGAAGGTCCAGTGTGTAGGATTTAATGTCGCGAAGCCGTGAAGTTGCACATTGCGACCAACTGAATAACCCTCACCTCGCATGCGATTTCCATGATGTGTGAGAGAACCTGTGGTAACTGCAAAACTTGTGAAAGGCCCCTCTGTAGAATCAGTGTTTGGTAGGCAAATTTTTACGTGATTAACATACTTGTGAATATTCCTTTTATGTCATTATGCCAATAGATCTCTCTAAATCGTACTCATTGGACGTTTAATTAATACAGATTACAATGATATCCTGGACCATCCCAGGTCCATGTTTTCAGTGGACCAAATTTATCAAGGACTTTATGATCACTTGAGACAGTGTCACAATATTGCTACCACTGGTCACACCTTAATGATCTGAGTGCTAAGGCCTCAGTGCCTCACTGCTCATCTGTCAGCGTTCACCATCAGGTTGTGACAGCTCAGCAGTAATGGTGTAGCGTTTCTATTTTGAAGGTCACTTACCAGTTTAAAGTGACAGGGGAAAGCAAGGGGCCTGTGTGTCAATCTGGGCCAATACCAGTTTGACATCTGCTTCCCTTGACGTTCAATCACTGTGATTTTCTGTTTCCCGCTCAGGCTCTGTGATTCTGCAGACCGGCTCTGCTCAGGCAGGTGGGAAGTGATGAATGTGGCTCAGACTCAGGCAGGTGGAAAATGATGAATGGCAACAATCACACCTGACCATCAGTGGAGGCTGCACAAAGCAGCAACACAAAGAAAATGATTATCAAAGGAGTTCTGTTCAATCAGTGGCTCCTTTATGATGTTTTATATGGATCTTTTTTTTCTCCACCATTTAACCTGAATGGACTTTTATTTTTGCCCTACTTACAAGGTTTCTTCAACCAGCAGGATCAACATGTTATAGCTACAGTTTCACTGAATGTTAAACCGAGGGGACACAAAGATTTGACTTTCTCGACAATACCCATTCTCATATTTTCAAATACGGCAGTTTGGCAAGCGATGCCAGAATACGGAGCTAATGGAGTCACGGAAATGGAAAAGGCTCCGCCACTGGACAGCAGACTTCACATTTAAGCCAGACGGTACTACTGAAGAAAAATCAGCACATCACAGCACATGTCATGCTGTGGTTTAATAGATACCTTGCCGTTGGTGAAGGTAAGATTGGTAAAAAGTTACCTAAATTTGGAGAGTTCAGCCCCTGGGGTCCAAGAGTTATCACAGCAATGTGAATAACAATCTACTAAGTAGTAGTTAAGATATCTTGCTCTCAGCCAAAGTGTTCCTTGAGCCCTTCTGAATTGCTTTTTACTACATATTTTTTTTAGCCATTTGAAAGCAGCAACATAAAAAGTTGACCTCTGAAGCTTTAAGGGTTTCTAGCTTTCAGAGCGTCTTGATCTTAAAAAGTGAAATGTGATTATTTCTTCCAGTTACTGTTTAAAATTCTACAGTGCGGTCCTCATCAGCCTGAGATTCAGGCTTGCAGCAGGAAGACTAACAGGACTCGGCTAGCTATATTAATCTGGCGTGCAAAGCGATGATTTAATTCCAAGGCTAATTGGACCAGTTTACTCGCAGGATACTTTTAGTGAATCTAAACGCTTATGGCTGCTTTAAAAAATTGCATAGTAATGTTAATATTCAATCATGGGGAAATACTTGTACTGCGCATGGCAAATGTTGCATACAGTACTTGCTGATTGCAGCCATGACACATCGCCTTTTACGTAGTGTTAAAAAACACGGCCTCTGTAGCCACTGCACTTATGCAACACATTTAAAAAACTACAAAAACAGTACAGTGGAATGAAACAATATAGTTACTGTAAAATCCACAAGTGATGGATCTATCCCACAGTCACTGAGATGTACTGTGAGGCTTTTTAGGGAAACTCTAGAAACCCTGGACCATAGGTATGTGTGATCAATAAATGTGTGTTTGTGTGTGTGGGTGGGAGAGATGTTGCACTACGGCATCATTTCTATACTAAAACATAATTTATGTGATGAGAAGGAGTGGCGCGAATTGCCAATTACTGTTAAGATCCAATTGAAAACTCTTACAAATTGTGCCTTTGCCCTCAAAGGCACAATTTGTAAGAGCTTAGTGTCTCACCAGGGAATTAAACACTGAGCCTGAGGAAACATCCAAATATTAATCCTAACTATCGTGTGAGAGTCTGGCACACTGTAATCAATACTGAATAAATGACAAATTAGGATCCCCAAATTACCAGATGAAACATCTATGAATATTTCAAAGCGTTTTTTGAGAGTAATTTATTCTTTTTTTTGGTCATTGTACTAAACTTAGTACAGTGTACGATAAGTACGATTCTTAATGTATCTAGCAAGACAACACCAAATGCTCACTAAGAATGAATTTCATGTTTTTAGTAACTAAACCATAATTTTAATCATTTTTATATGCTTGGATTTGTTTTGGCTCTTCGAGATTAATGTGTTGGGTTTATTCACATTTAACCAAAACTACAGTCACTATCTTGTTGGTCCAGTATCAGTCTTGTGCCTTGAATATCTACCATCCAGCTTGACTTGCTCCCTATATGTTGTATGTAATACAAACATGGTACTCTACTCAAGGCATTGCCTTGAAATTGTAAGTGTCTTACTTCACTTTTGTTCAGCAGCCTAAGGATAATTTAAGAAAAAAAGTTTGTTTTGATTCATGCTGTTAAGAATGATGATAGCAATTGACATGCTAGTTTGATGCCACTTGTTCTGTGTGAGCCCTGCTGTGTGCATGGGACTTTTAATATATGCTTGCTGCTGTCTGTGTTGATGGTTGAAATTAACTTTGGATAAAAGCAATATATAAACGCAGTCCATTTGTCATTAGGTTACTAATTACTTAATTAGTTGCAAATGGAGAGCTGGCTACATGGGTGGGCTGTTGGAAACCAACAACAAAGTCACCAGGTGTATTTATGTTTCTTATGCACTTTTAAGCCTTTTGCTTTCACACTGGAGATGACAGCTGGTCTAAACGCAAGCATAATTTCGTGCCAGAATGAGTACAGAAGTCACAATGTGCCACCTGAGCTGCATAAACACAACCTTGTGTACTGCATTCCACCTACCCAGGCACATTTGCTCGGAGCCAGGAAATTACCAAATGAGCGCAAGTGCGCCGAAGCCACGTTTGTGCTAGAGCCGACACACTCACACACTGGCATCAAAATTGGGCCCAAAAGGTTTCAGTTTGCATCTCTCCGTCTGTTTCGCCTCTCTCTGAAATATTCAAAACACTCTGCTTGTTTATGTTGAAGCTTGAGTTATGTCATTTATTCAAGGATTCCAGCCAGACTGCACGAGGAGGTAACACTTCTCTTGATCACTCTTTGGGTTGCAGTGTTTTTGTAATTGGAACAGCAATACTATTTGAATAAACATAAGAGTAACACCACGGCGTAATCAGAACGCTAACAACTGCCTACCACAGCAAAATGAGAGCAAACTGTTTACACACAAGAACATAACAGCTGAAATGCTGCTGGGATAGGCCTTCATGTGCTTTGTGTATGGGACATGAGGGGTTTCTGATTTTACTCTTTTATGAACCAATTATAAGAAATGGAATAAAGCATTCCTGAAGTAGGCCCGTGGTCCCACAGGCTCAGACAATACATGTGCGAGAATGAAAAACCGCTTTCTCTCCGATGAGAATGACTCAGAGCAAACACAGCAATTACACTAATGTTTCAGCAGAATTTGCCTCGCTGCGCCGGGACTGCTATTTCTTGCTAAAATGCTATTACATTGTGTGCTCAGGTAATACAGCTTCCAGTGTTAAGCTCAGATTCGGTGTGCTATATGATATGATACATGAGCTCAGTAGCCTGGCTGGTTTTGGAGGTTATTGGAGTTCCAGCTCTGATGATACACCGTTCCCTTTGTGCTCTTAGATATGCAGCTCTCGGAGATTGAAACCGAGAGCTCCTCTGCAGTTAGCAAGACTCACAATCCACCAGCTTTGCAACTTTTTAATAACATTTCCCACTCTGCAAAATGTGCAGTATTGGATAGTGTACCACTAGCTTTATTCATAAGAGGATGATTAAAACCTGCTGCCAGAAGCTGATAGCATTAGCCATTCACCACTATGATAAATGACCATCACATCTATCACTGATATTGTCAGAAAAAAAAAGAAGAAGAAGGAAAAAAAAAAAGAAAGAAAATGTTTAGTGATGATGTGATTAGCGAGACCGAGGGAGGAGGATGAGAAAACGCAGGAGGACATCAGAGGGCTTTATTAGCATCATTAGCGGAGATCAGTCTCGAAGGTCATTTTTTGAACAATGTATCTGCAATTCAGAATAGCCAGATTTGTTCATGTTGACCTTCCCTTTATGGTATTCACACCACTAAGTCACATTGATCTGAAATGTTTCAGTGAACCGGGTCTCACAAAGTACTGTACAACTTAGTGCTTAGCTTTAATGACAGTCCTCTTGCTGGCACTTCACTTGAAAATGTCAACGGTGTCAATGGTCCATCAGCCATATGGAACCAAATGTTTACACAATGAAAGAAATTAAAATAGTTTCAAGGGTGGTGTGACTGCTGTTTGTCTGTTCTGTAGGCATGTCTTGATGTTAATTATGTTCTGATAGCAAAATCAGCGTGACAGTCATATTGTTAACATTACTAGAAATTCCTCAATTTCTTATTTTTTATCTACTTTATGTCTGATGTTTAAAATGATGTCTAATCTTGCACCCTCTCCTCTTATGGGAATGACTGTGCACTTCAGTTTAGAGAGACGGCCTTTGGTCAGTCTGCTTTCTCACTTAAAGGAGTGAGTAAGTGGAACTCTATACCCACAAATGTGAGACACCCAAGAAGCGTTGCAATAAAGCAACAGTGTGCAACTTTTCTACAATAAAATAATCATTTTGATGCTACACTGACTTTTAATCGGGGGAATGGTGTCTCTCATTCTCACTCTCCTCCCTGTATGTCTGTTCTTGTACTACTACTACACTAGTTCTCTAAATTTGGTGAATTTAGATCATATTTGATAGAGAATTTTTTTTCTTCTGCTTTTCCTCTGATGTCCTCCGGCTGCTGCTCTCAACTCTCTGTGAATTTCATAATAAGTTTCCTGATAGGCAGGGCACGGGGGAATACTGAAAGGGAAGGGTGCTGGTGTAGTGCCAGAACCAGAGCTGCCAAGTGTAACCTGGCCTCTATGGACATAATGACAGCTGAAAAGACTGAAGGTCATATTGATGGAAGAAGCTAAGTAGAGAAAAGAAGAGTGACCGGCCACCGGACAACACTAAATCTGGGACTGACTTTCAGTAGTTGGCAAGAGTTTGGTGAAATAAGAGGCTAAAAAACAGACGCCAAGCTGGGCTTCTTGCTGTTGGACTAATTCATGATATTGGCTGGTTGCTATGTCTTGTGTTGTTGCTCTTTCTTAATGTCTGGCTGTTGGGAAAGCTGTCGACTTGCTGATTTTTGATCATAACAAATGCTGTCCATATATCTAACAGAGGCATTACACAAAACTGGGAACACTAAATCACGATGCAATGTTGTTTTAAAACCACCGTCATGCTCTGTCTAAAGTCAGCACAAAAGTACCACTAACGATTGTCTAGTACCTATCAGACTGATTATATTTATCTTACATTGATGGACTTTTATGAATTTCATGTGAAGTTCACTTAACTTGCTAACTACTACTTTTAATTCTGCACTGTCCCTGTAAAAATAAACAAATGAAATTTCCCTAACTTTCTAAAACTGACAATCCAACAGTCATCCTTGCTTCCTGCAATAAGTGGTCATGGGTGCAATAGGTAAATCTCCAAGTTCTCTGTAAACTATCTGTCCTAGCCGGTTTATCCCATGCCGGATTGCAGGAGGCTTGTGCTTATCCCAGCTCATACGCACCAAGAGGCAAGAGGCTGTGCACACCCTGGACAAATTGCATGGTCTATCACGGACTGACACATATATTTGGCCTTTTCCACTGCAGGAACCGAACAGCCTTTGAATTAAGGAGGTGGTACTAAATCCAAGTTTATCCAGGTACTCTCAGAGGGAACAGCTGTTTTGAAACAGTGCAAACACCACAATTAATAATGTAGGATGTAATTTGGTAAGTCCTGCAAGGTTTCACTGTCAACGCACAGACAATATTCTGACGTGTTTTACTGCAACCTACCCAAACCTTTAATCACAACTGACAAGACTAAAATGAAGTATATCCCTGTGTATTTTCATCTACAACTTTGTGAATGTGGTCCTACAGCAGAGCAGATTGATAATCTATACACATACAGCTAACTTTGTAAGTTTACAAACTATCTTTCAACAGATGATGTTATTACTTGGTACATTTAATGGCACATAACGGGCTCACTCTCACAAGGCCATACATTTTATAATAATTCGTCTACATACATGTAACAATTTGTAAAGCAGCAAATGTAAGACATGTAAGTGCAAATAGTGAATTGTTTAGCCTGTTTCCTGGCTGTTTGACGCTGGATAATAAAATGCTTACAGATGCAGCCTCCTTGAATCGCCTGCTGGTCCAGGCTTATCTAATTTGGAATGAATGGACATATCCGGCTGGCAGCCGGCTAGGGGTAGCAATTCTGAGTGGCTGGTACTGCACACATAAAATGTCATAGCTAGATAGATAGGTAGATATGCAAGTGATAGGTATTATTCCAGTCTGCGAGGCCACTGCAAACTGTTTATTTGGATGCACTGGGTATGAATCACACATTTGGTAACACAACATTGCATCATCTGCAAATCACCTAATGAGAAGGCTGATATTGCTGCATAGCAACTGTCAACGTCTTGATGTCAGGCTGAATGGGCATCAGCTTTAGGTAGGTCAGCCACAACGCCGAGTTTAATTCTGTAATTTGTCTTTAAGCGAAGTGCTGAAAATCCAGCTCCTCACAGATAAGTGGTAGCAACTCAGAGACTAGACAGCTTGGACAATGGGTTCTGCTCTAGTATGGGAGGTAGTGAGGTTTGCAAACCCAAAAATGTTCATGCATTTATGCCTTGATATCTGTTTATCGTTTTCACAATTTCAGCTGGCGACACCAAAAGCCCCAAAACATTGGCCGTTGTCCCCAGAGGCTTAATCACCATCAGAGGGTCGCCACTGAGTTCTGAGATTACACTTCCAGTGACACACGTGCTTTCCTATGGCTCAGCTTGTTTTCAAAAAACTCTCGAGGCTTGGCTGAATATTATCTATTTAGTGTGTAGATGGCAGCACAGCTTCCATGGTTTCATGGCCTTGTTTTATAGCATTTCCAAGCAGACAGGGGATTGTCCTCTGTCAACTACTCCTCCCCACAGTGATGATATATTCAGATATGTTCCACTGGATCAAAACTACACAAAAACTGCAAATATTTAATCATATATATATATATATATTGAATGGTAATTTCAAACTGAAGTTAACAACTTTGAATTGAACAGGCGGTGTGGCTTACACTTCAGCAGGTATTGCAGGATGTATATTAAAAGGGAGAGGTGCTGATTGCTTCTTAGTGACAGATAATAATAGCAAATAGATAATTGTAATGAATCAACACATGTACTGTTAATTAATCCCTCACGGTTATACACTGTTTCGAATTTAGTTACGTTATGAAACAATGTGAGCCATGCAGTATTGTCTTGTTACTTTTACAAAGGGCCACTGAGAAGAAGAATAAGAGTGTCAAGCTGGCTGATGGCAGCAGGTAGGCAGACTGTGAGCAGCTGTAGCTGTCTATTGTTGTCCAAACACTGCACACGCTAGCCTGATAATCTTTCAGTTTTAATTGTTGATGTACATGTTCCTTCTTGGAAGCTGATTCGGGCTATTATTGAATCTCGCAGTTACTGCCTGTATTTCTGTGTGTACACACCTCTGTTTGCATCCCTTTTTTGCTTCACTTGTTCTTCATAGTCGGCGTTATCCTCATAACACCTTGCAGGCGTTTGGCAGTTATTCAGATAGCCAATGTAAAGGAAGTGTTCCTTGGAGAAGTAAAAACTATGAATTTGAACATTTGCGTCTTTATCTAGGGACACCAGACAAACAATATTTCACTACGGTCCAACCCAGCGCACTCAGCTACGTTCATATCATATCGAGACGCTCTCCCTATAAACAGAGCTAGTTCACTGTAATGGCTTCCTGAGGGACAGATAGGAAACAGAGTCCGCAGAGGTAGATAGTCCTCCTCTCACAAGTCCCATCTTCTTGTAAATTTGCAGCAGTCTCAGTGGGGTGATAAAACAGATGCACAATTTACAAGCTGCGGGACAGGAACAACACACATTTGAGTTATTACCAAGAGCACAAAATTGAAGCAGGAGTCATGTTTTATGCAAGCGACTAAAATATCTGTCTACCTGCAGTTTCATTAATGTTTGCCAATTGAAAAATGCTACCTAATAAAATAATATCAAGGTTTACTGTGTATTAATGTGGCTGAAAATGTGAATTGTGTCCTAACGGTGACACAAGGGGAAAGGGAATGGGGCCATTAAGAAAAAAAAAAGGTTTTAAGAGCATAAACGTGCTTATCAAACTTCACAGCAAACTTCATTAAAGAGGCTACAAAGGAAAGAGTCGCTGCCATATTTCATCCAACAAGTTTGAGATAACAGCTGAGTGACAAGCTTTCAATTCTTTCCTGATGCAATCTGTTTTTAATTAAAGGCATTTCTTTTATTAAAAAAATAGGGAGGCTTATGGCAGATTGCTAAAAAAAAATAAACACAATAGTGTTTAATCAGCTCTGATTTGGAATAAGCAGCAACTTCAGCCCAGAAATGTATTTGACTACTTATTTTCAGGGACAGTACATATTGATTATCATCACTATAAATGTGCCGGTGTTTTATTTTCCACCTTTGTCCCATTTATAAATTTTACAAATTATGTTGCAGTGACAACAGATCTTTATTTTGAGAAATATTTTTTGGAGTTAATGAAGTTCTTCATTTATATAAATAACGCTGGTGACATTGCATAATGCATTGCGTTATATTATATTGGTGGAAAACAAATCATTGTTGGCTAAGATTTTACTGATCTTCAGTACATTTTGCGCCCTGGTAGACGTTAATTAACATTTCCTCATTATGTTGCTAGGGAATGTGAACTAGTCGCCATTGCGTTTCCTTCAAAACGTATCTGATGTTGTGTATGAACATTATTTCTAGGTGGCAGGATTGTTCAATGGCTACACCGGATGCATTCAGCCACAGTGCTGTGTATTGTCACCCATATTTTGGCAGCTCTCACAGTTCAATACACAATCACTGTAGGTACTTGTGCAAAACGGAAGAAAATAGACTTAAAGCCTTAAAAGAAGCTCCTGGCTGCAGTTATGTGCCTAAAGCACAAACCGTTACAAGGCCTGTGTGGACTGCTTTATTGATTAAAGTGAAGACGGATGCCTGAAAATCGCAGCTGAAACACATCCTGCGTCGACAGGGCTTAATAGTCTGCAGCCACACCAGCAGCGCGGCGAGGCTGCACTTATCACTGCATATAGTGGTGATTTAAGCTGCATGTTGACGTCAGCGCGATAAGGCGCTCACGGTGAAAATATTAACATACCGAGGTCAAAGCTTTTCTGAGGTATGTGGTGCGTTATTCACTATGATGTAGATGTTTAGAATCGTTAGCATTTCATGCATGCTGACCTTTGCTAATTGGCGCAGCCCGCTGAGGCAGATGGGAAGGTTTGGCAGGTCTATGCTCATCTACAAAAGTATTAGACCAACTGAGGTATTGAGCAACATCATCTGTACCAAACATCATGGCAATCCATCTGGGCAAAAGCAGTGGGCTATCCAACCAACCAACCAAACAGCTTTGCCAAAGCAAATGTAAAGCATACTGTCAGTGCGTCCTGCTGGTGTTCAGGGATGAGTGACCTGACATTATGTCAGGTGAAGGCTTGCTTTTTCTGCTCTGTAACATATGCTACGCTACCACACATCATACCAAGTGTTATTATTCTGCACATGGAATTCCATCAAGTCTTCTCATTTAGAGACTCTCTGTTGAGTCAGGGGGAATTGATTATCATTAACTCAATGGAGAGAACCAGACTGGCACCGCCACTTGCATGCACTTATTGGCTGATTGTATTGACACTCCGACGCTGAGATGAGGTGACTGATTTGAAGTCGGACTTTTTTTCTGTCGATTGTCAGTGTTTCTATGTGTCTGGGAGACAGTTTGAGATTAAATGGTCCGCATGGCGTTACCCTGGTGCTGTTGTTTAGTGTCTTTAAAGCCTATACTGGCGGGGCACCATGTGGTGGAGGGACACTTAGATAAATCAGTCAATCAATCAAAAAAAAAATCGTATTTGTTCCAAGGAGCTGAGACGGTAATCTGGGCATGTAGATGGAAACAAGATGAAAAGAAACGGGCACTTTTGAACACAGCACTTTCACACTGCCTGCAGTATGTGTTTTAATGTAATTGAACAAAATTTCATTAATGTCGCATAATGAGTACTGCAAACCCAGGGGGACAGACACACTGCTGAAGACTGACCACGCTACATCTAAGTAGGACCGTATGAAGTCCATCAAACCTCTATCACTTAAGCTTTCACACTGATAATGTGTGTGACGTTATGTAAAGTCTGTGATGGTTTAGCGCTTAGGGCTTAAAGCAGACATTAAATTTGAGCTGTAGACTTCTGATAGCAGCAGCTTTCTTCAATCAGGAACATGCTTTTGAGCCCGTGCAAGCTTTGTTCATAAGCCCTGGCTGGCTTATAAACCTACAGTAAACAGACTGACTAATAAAATGAAAAAAAAAAAAAAAAAAAAAAAAAAGCCATGATTAAACCAGCGGACTGGTCGCTGTCGAAATTTAAAATGAGAAATCCAAAGGAGGTCTGATGGATCTCCAGATATTTCTGTATCCATCAATTATCAAGTGTTTTCACATCTGGAATGCTTCTCAATCCGTCCCTAAAGGTACATCTGTTCTGCATATTCAAATCTGAAACAACTAGCTTGTGTTCTGACAGTTTTAGAATGTAGATTATTGTACCTGTTGTTAATGTTAATTACGCCCTGGTCTTTTTGGCCTTCCCCTGCAAAGCTGTTTGAAATGAGGTACTGTTCTGCATGGGGAAGGGGGGATTTGCTGTAATTGGCTCCATGAGAATTTTGTGAAGATGGCAGCTGAACATGTGCTTTGTCCGCTTGGCTCCATTAGCGTAATGGTCCATTTGTACCTGTGATGTGCTGAGGTGAGCACAGACAAGGTTTATTGAACATAACTTTTTTTTTTTTTTTTTTTTGGTCTTATAGGCAACAACCCTCTATCCCACTGCTATCATCAAGGGCTCATATAGTATTTGTTTTGCAAATAGAGAAAGGCAGGCCGAAGAGGCAGACCGATGACAAGGAAATTCTGTCAGAAGTGCAGAATTACAACAGCCTCATGAGACAACATAACAACAAAGTAGCCTGCCTTTTTTTTCCAAGGGGCCAAAGAGAGCCAAGTCTCTCTTATTATTCAGGGTGCTGCGCTTTCTTTATTTCTGCATTTGTATCATGTTGCCATGTCCATCTGTCCCACAGATATGGCTGCTGTGGAGGGCATGATGTCAAGTGTACTTAATGGAAGCTGCCCTAGTCTGCCATAGCAATTATGATGGGAGCAAAAGGAAGAAGTCAGGTGACATTACTATAGAGCATCGAGTCCAACATTTCTGGAGGAGGACGTTGACAAAATGTTGGACTTTAATGTGGGAGACCACTGTTTATTCAGTGTTGTTTTCTCACAACCATGAAGGTTCCCTAACCTTAACCACGTGGTTGGTTATTGAAACCATGACAGTAAAGGTCCTGTACTCTAAACCCAAACCAACTTTGAAACTTAACCAAGTCATTTTAGGCCTAAACCTCACCAAACCATCACTATTGTGTTGCCACATAAGAAAAAATGGCAATGTAATTTATATTAAGCAACCAGGAGTTTGATTTTTCCACTGTTGTAATGACATTCAAAACAGTGATGGACGGTGGATTTTAGAGAGGAACCAGGAACAAAAAAAGAACAAGATGGCATCCATGCACTGGAGAGAGTTGGTAAAGTCTGTGGTGGAAGAACTCGGTCTGTTTGGAAATTGGGTTGTTCCAGTAAACACAGTACCAGTTGGGGAGGTTAACAATGCAATCCTCTCTATTCACTCTGTGGCTTAGAGGCAAATTGGCCATTGTGGCCATCTGTATAGTATGAACGTAACATTAATGTGTAATGCCCAATGAGATTATGATTTCAATGGGGAACGATATAATGCGCCTTGTTTGCTGTAGCTGTTTGTGCTGTTATTTTAGTAAGGAGCTACCATACGGCCTCTACACACCAATATTCATGGACAAGGTCAGCTCTGAGTTTCATTTCACATTTATTTGTTTTGTGATTTGTGGTTGCTTGTAGTGGTGCAGAAGTCAGATTCTTTCTCATCCTTGCTTTGTTGTGCCAGTCTTGTGCTGGTCTGAACAACAAGTATCTACTGACAGTCTGTTCATGAGCTTAGTTTTGAATACAGCATATGCTCAGAGCTTATACTGTATGTGCTCTGTATTTGGGGAAACATCATTGCACTTCTTTCATATGTTATTATGCATACATTCCTGTTTTGAACTCGAGGTAACTTATGTATCGTTACTACCTCGCCAGGCGCTATGCGTGTTATGTTGGGCTAAACTCTAACGTCTGTTCTTGGCAGGGGAATGGAGTGGAAAACTAAGTCTGGGGCACTGTGGAAATACATGTAGACACAATAATTGTGATGCTACAGTCAGTTTTGGCTGTGGGTTGTGAAATTGTCTACTCTTCTGGCCACTTGGGTATAACATCTGTTATTTAGGAGACACATGTCTCATTGGTTCTTTCTTTTACTTGTGAAGTAGTTCAACTGAAAAGTGGCGAATTATGGCATTTAGGAGCCACCAAGGTCAATACTGCACATTGGAATACACTTGTCTGAATGTGTGGCGGTGTGCTGAACAATATGGATTTTTATCAAGACTTTTTAAATGTATTCATTCTTTTTTTCCACAATATGAATGTGGTTTGTACTATAAAATCGCATAGTTAGGCCTATTTCCATATTTAGTTTTAGTGCTTTTATTTCTTTGGACCAACAATCACAACTGTTAAGCCAGGATGCAGTGATGGTGCCCTTGCAAAATCGCTTTGGAAGATAGTGGGAGGGGAGGAGTATTCCAATTGAAATAGTTGGCCAATGACATCCTGCTTCCCGTGAGTCAGACTAGTTTGTGTGACTCACAGAACAAATACCGGGGAGTCGATGGGGAGGTGTGGAGAGAGACACACACAGCAAAATTATACACCGTGTTGATTTATAACTCAAGTCGAATCTGAAGACACAGACATGAAACAAATTGATATCATTTGGCGTGACTCACAATTCCCATTGCAAATAAATGCCCGCTTAGAAATCACTGGGGAAAAGAAGCATCAGAACTGAGAATCACGGGTTTGCTTCAAAGTGGTCAACGTGCACATCGGTACAGTTAAAATAGCATGTATGTAAGTGTTAATAATATTAATATAAAGTAGTCCTTTTGGCAATTTGCCAAAGTATAACCAAATAAACACAGCTCGCCTCTATCATTTTAATAAGCAGGAGTCAGAGACTCAGAGATCACGGACGTCCCTCTGGATGAGATCTAAATTACAGGAGGGCCAATCACTTCCAGAAAAACAGTAGGTAATTATGGCTGTAATTATTACTGGGTTGGGGGTTAAAAATTACCCACATATGCACTCCGGATGGAAGTAAAATCACTGACCATCGCATGTAATGTTAAAAAATACCCCACATCCTCCAGAGAAATAAGTCCAGGTTGAATGGGGACTCAGTTCTCAGGCAACATTGCCTGTAAATCTAGAGAACCTAATAAGAGACCATAGTTTGAGAAACCATGACACAGAAAGCATCACTGTACTTTTTTCCTTAAAGGTCCAGTATGTTACATCCAGAGAGCCTATGACATAAATATACATAACATAATAAAATATGCGTAACTGTGTTTTCATGTGACAATAAGAATTTTCACCTTTCTGCGTGGAGTTTGTATGTTCTCCCCGTCTCTGTGCGGGTTTACTCCGGGTGCTTTCTCCCACAGTCCAAAAACATGTGGTTAATTGGTCTCTAAATTGCCCGTAGGCGTGAACGTGAGTGTGAATGGTTGTTTGTCTCTATGTGCCCTGCGATGAACTGGCAACTTGCGTACCATGCCTCTTGTCCAGTGTCAGCTGGGATAGCAATTACAGAACATGGATGTTTTTGCTAGCTCAGAATGAGTCGAATGTTCCTACAATAGCCCAGAATGAACAGACTAAACACTGGTTCTCTATGAGGCCTTTCACATTTTGCATTTCTCCTTCACACTAGGAAGGAAAGGGTGAACCAATGGGTAGCCATCTGCAAATACACATTTCTCCATGCCAATAAATACTACTCACTGGTCCCGTAATTCTTGTATGTTAATTACTCATACATATTTAACTGCTACTGTAGTTGCGTCTTATATTTAACAAGAAAAAAGTGTATGTACTGACAGATTTTCACACTTACGGTCCCCAATTTTGTGTTTGATTTGATTTATGCTTTAACTGTATAGTTTACCCATCAGGTTAAATGAAAGAGACCAGTATTTTATTTAAAACATTGTAAATGAATCTATGTTTAGGACAGCTGTCTGGAATTCCTGTTTCTGGCTTTTATACATTGAGTCGCTGGGTCACAAACATGATATTGCTATGAAATTGCAATGAAAGTTCATTTATGCTGATGATACAATACTCTATTTCTCAGCACCCAAAAAGACAAGCTGTTGTCATTTATACATTTATAGGTTGCCCAATCCAATGAGCTTAAATGGGTGCCAAAGTCAGACTACAATATGTGTGTTGTTGCTCTGTCAGATTGGTGGTTGGTGGTAAACTGCTGCTGATGGTGTGGCTAAATGACATGACAGATTACACGTTGCCCACATGTCTACATGTACCTACATGTCTCTCGAGACGTGTGGGATGTCAATTGGAATGGGGTGCTAGGGACTGACTTCCAGGAGTAACAATATAAACAAACAGTGGTGTGTATGGTACTGGCCGCTTGGTGCTCTGAAAAGCCGAATATAGAGGCGATGGTGACCTTCCTGCTGTTTTACAGTTCCCCCTCACAGCAGCAATATTCATTCCGTCATGTTTACAGGTGTGCACAGCACAGCGTTCGCTGCACTGCCAGCATTCGGCACTTCAACCTGCTAGAATACATTTAAATATGTATGTTTTATTTAAGACAGTGAATATTTCATTTGATTTGATGATCTTTTCTGAATGTCATGTATATCCTGTGTATTTCTTTCACGTATATTCCACAGAAGGATTCATAATATAATTGCAGTGACATGCTCAAAAAAACAAACAAAAGAAAAATGTTTTTCACACTCAATATTTGGCCTTCAATTACACCCTTCCTCACCTTGTGAGGTTTCATTCAGTTTAACTTATTATATTCTGTGAGTTCAGATCACTGAAACAGTGTCAGATCCTGCTGTTTCCCCTTGAGGTTTCAGGGGTCAAAGAGGCAGTGGAGCGTCCCCTCTGATCCAGGAAGGCGGCTCACCATAGGGATCTGACAGACTGACCTGCCTGGCAGCTATGATAGATACACTGGGACTGGTCTGACCTCTCTGGCTGACATCCACAAGCTCACTGTTGGCCCCAGTCATCATCTCTGGGTTGAAGTGCAGGTTTGGGAATGGTGGGGCTGCTGCGGTATATTCTGCTCCATTTCTGCTGGACTCCTGAATCACCTCTTTGTGTGCTAGAAAACGATATTTGCTATGAGTATTTCAAAGTGACTGAGTATCTACGTGCTCAAAGGCCACAGAGAAGCAATATGTCCTTTCCAATTTTGAGCGTCCCTGGGTAAAATGACCAATAACCAGGAAAATATATACGCCTGAAAAAGACGGTAAGACTAGGCCAGACTACGACTAGAGCCCGTGGGGAACATGAAGAACCATAAACCTTTGAACCATGACTTTCTGCCTAGAAATGTTATTGAACCTTGTACATGAACCTGGATATAATTTAAGATTCTTCCTCCTTGTTTAAAGTCAGCGATGTAGCTGTAATTATTTTTGAAAAATATTGTATTATAAAAACACTGCCTATATGATTTTTAGCATGATTTCTATTGGTTAGTCTATTGGTTAGTCAGTTCACCACTGTGGTCCAAACTGAAATATCTCAACTGCTCAATAGGTGAGATTGAGACGAAACAAAATTTTGAACAGACCAATTCCCAGACATGTAAGGATTTTGGTGATCTGACTTTTCCCCTTTGCACCACTATGAGGTTGAAACTTAAATCTACTTACTAAAATCTTAACGTTTGGATGGATTGTTATTAATTTGGGACAGACATTTACGACATGTTTTTTTTTTCCCAGGATGAATTTTAATGTCTTTGGTTTCGACCTGATTTTTTTATCCAACACCATCATCAGGTCAAATTTTTTAATTACTACTTTGATTTAACACCAAATTCCTGCAAAACAAATGACAATTGTTGGCAAGCTGACATTAGAATTCAGCACTGCTGTGCCTCGGTAAGGTTGTAGTGGGCAGCTCCAACATCTCGCTATGTAAAGAGTTTAGAGGTTATGCCATGTTCTGACCCACATCAGCTGTCTTCCAAAAACAGCATCACTTAATTTGAAAAACTTTGCCAAAGGTTGATCATTCCTGGCCCCTAGTGATACAAAAAGAAACTAAACAAAAAGAAAAAACAAATTCATTGTTTCATTTCAAGCGGACTGGACTATTATCACTACTATATGCATTATTCATTCACGGGCCTTCTGAAAAACTCTTGACAGACTTCAGTTGGATTCAAACTCTCTCGCGAGATTGCTAAGTACAACAAAACAACAAAAACAGCTACATGTCAAACCAGTTTTGGCCAGGTTCCACTAGCTTCCAGCACATTTAAGAACTGATCTCAAAGGTCTTTTACTCAAATGCAAAGCTCCAAAGGTAAAGTTAATATCTCAGATTCTTTATTTTTATGCCCCATCAGGCACTCTCTTGATGTACTGGAGAAACACTTATTAATCTTGAATACATCTTGTATGTCCCTGTTCTTATTTTTGAATAGTACCTACTGTATGTAATGTCCTGTAGAGTTTATTAGCTTTCTGTGTTGTATTCAGTCATGTCTTATTCAATTTTTGTATGTGTCAGGGGAAAACTCTGAGTGGAGTTCAGCGCGCAAATTATGCTCCATTAGTAAAATATGCTGTAATTATTATTAAATGGTAGCTCAACTTTTGTCTCTGCAGAATTTGCTAAAGCCCCTGTTTCTTTCCTCCCTCCCCCCCATGGTCTTATCCAACAGAGCAGAAAGTGGTTGTCAAGGGGACAAAGTGAAAATGATTGAAAAGTCAGTGGCTTTCTTCAGCGTGTATTCAGGCATACTGAATACTCACTGGTCAGTCAAAAGCCGCGTTCCGCAGCTGACACCCACCTGCTGTCAGGCCAAGAAATACTGTAAAATGTAAGAGGAAATGATACACAGAGATTGGTAGACAATTAAGAAAACATGCCTCCCTCCACAGGAGCTCAAAGACCCTGAAGATACAAGAGCCTGTTTGCTTCACACCTCATCTCACACATGCACAATCTAAGACTATTGATTTAGCCAGTCAGTCAATAAAAGACATTCAGCTCTCCTGCCCTGATTCACTTAGCGGTCAGCAGAAGTTAACGTTGCTTTGCTGAAATTGCTGCTGAAAAGTACAAAACTAAACGCGCGGGTGTATCTTAAAGCAAATCAAATGTTAACATCTGCAGATGCTTGTTCGACCGGGTGAGGGTTGCCATGGGTCAGAACATTTCCAGAATGTTTCAGGGGATGTGAAGCTCAGGAGAATGAGGAACTTTTCCACAACTTTAATATGAAAATCATACCTTGTAATAATGAACTCATTTGGGAAACATAGACTTCATGCAGATGTGCAGACCACATTACTGCATCCGTGAGCCAACGGACTACATGGCTTCAGGTAAGTTTTGATGATATCACCGGAGTGAACATATTTTATACGGATGGTATTTTATTCCCCAGCCCATAGTCGCATAAAGCAACGTAACACAGTTCATAACTTGTTGACACCATCTAATTTTTGCTAGCATGCTAACTGGTAGGTTGAATTTCATCTATTTGAGTTTACGGTTTGATGTGCACCTTTGAGAGGAAAAGCTAAAATATCATTTAAATTGAAAGCTTTTCTACAGTATTAGAAAAGTACTGATGCTTTTTTAGCGTATCATGCTTTTGGTCATGGACTATAAGATAAGGTTCTTGATAAGCTTCTTTGATTTGCTATTAGCTGTCTTGCTACAATAGCCAGGAAAAGTATTAACAACAGCCTTGTCAAGAACTCAGTACACAGGACATGGACTGAGTGGTAAGAAAAAGGTTTATTTTTATTTTTTTACGGGTCTTGAGGGCTGTTGGCAGGGAATAGAATCCGGCGGTGGCAGGGGTAAGAGAAGATAATGGAGGAGCGCGGCTGGGTGTGAGCGTGGAATGAGGGCAAGTGCGGCTGGCAGGGGTTTGCTTAGAAGTTAGGAGGCGTCTGGCAGGCAGACAGGCGGGGGGGAGATGATCCAATGAGGTTGAAGCAACGATCTGGCAAAGAGCCGGTAGATATACTGCAGGTAGATGAGCTGATGGGAGGCAGGTGTGGAGGCTGAGAGGGGCGATGAACCGATTGCAGTCAGACGTGCAGACCCAGGAGCAGGGAGGAGGCACCACACTTCCCCGGCATATGCACACACACTCAGACAGGCAGCACCGGGAAACAGAGGGAAGGGGAAAACACAAGGCGACACAGAATCTGATGGGGTGCAGTTATCACCATTAACAAGCCTTTACTGAGTGTTTAGTAAAAATCTGTACATGAATTTGAACTCAACCTTATCCACAGTTGTTTTTAAAATCATGTTTCATTACTTAGGGTTCGAGGTTAGGGTTCAGAATCCACGTGTGTTTCTTTAAATGTTTCATATCAGAATTATTTTAGTATGAGCGATGACTGCGTTACCAGGAAACCGGGGTCGTGGCACGACAATGTTTACCCTAATTTCATTTTGAGTTTGTATTTATTATTAACAAACAGATATGGTTGAGTCTCTGTAAATAATATTAGAGTACAGTCTAGATCTCTTCTATATGGATTATATATGGTGCTATATAAATAAAACTGGAGTGACTATTTGTAAATGATTAATGACAGATGCGTAATGCAAATGTGCCGTACATATACGTATGCAGACGTACACAAGCAGCTACGTACATACACATTTACAACAAACAGACACACACACACACACAACACAAACAATAAGAAAAAAAGCAAACAAAGCAAAAGAAATCCCAGAGACCTCAGCTGTCCATCTTTTGTTCCTCTCAGCTCTGACTGCCGTAGGCAGGGTTGCTGCTTTCAGTCTGTTAGTTCAGCACTTGACGGCTGTAAAATTGTTTGTTTGTATTGTCTGCTCTCGTCTGTGGGAGCACGTCATTGTGTGAATGTTGTGCGAGTGTCATCTCTTTGCCCAGCTCATTGGTTGTCTGCTCCCTCCTGCTCCGAAGAGATGGGATCCAAAAAAAAAAAAAACAACTAGTAAGATCTATTAGATCTAGATCTATACACATCACGCGTCACCCACCATTCTAGTGAGGTAAAATGTTGAATGGTTGAGTTAGTGGAAATGAATTGCCACAGTTCACAAAGTATGGTGCCTGCCTGGAAAAAAAAAACTTATTGCTACTTCGGGTCCTCAAATAAAACATCTGCTAAATGTGCTAAATGGTAGATGCCGCCGTGATGTAATGCAGCGAGGCAGTGAGTGTGACCTCTTTGCGTAACACGAAGGATCGATACAAATGTAGGCAGAAAGCAGACGGAGGAAGCGTCTCTGTCTGAACACAAGTGTGAAGGTCTCATCCTCAGTTGCTGTGTATTTATTACCTGCCTGAGATAACACCAAGCGTGCTGCCATTCTGTCTGCCTTCTCTAATTCTCACTTCCCACATTTTGTAAGGCATCCAGAGAAAGAAATACCGCTTTCATAATCCAGTAAAACAGAAGTGAAAACAGTTTCTGGAAGATCCAGTGCAGGAATTCATGTGACACCTGTGCAGCATCAGCAATTAGTATCTTCTCAACATACATTTTAATTGAAACATGCTACCGACATGAACGTTTAATACATTTATCTTGTCCGGAATATTGGTCGAGTTTAACCTTTAATACAGAATAAAACTGAGTGTGGTCCTGGCAGTCTTTTGGGAGGGCAGTTGTTAGCATGGGTGGGCAATTTCTTAATGGACTGTAGAAAGACCAGATTAGTTCATTGACATGCCTTACTCGCTCGCTTAAATTCAATTATCCTGTCTCTTGAATTAAATTATCACCTGCTTGTCAAGACAGATGTGTTGCCGTTGTAGATAGAAAAGGTAGTTAGATGTGTGTGTGTGTGTGTGTGTGTGTGTGTGTGTGTGTGGGTATGAGAGAGTGTGTGTGATATGCACAGGGAGGGGTGTAAGAATTATTCACAGTTGGAACGACTTTGAGCTAACTGGAACAAAATGTTCTTCACAATTTCTAGAGTGATATTTCTATGGGGATGAGTGATGGCTTCTTTCAGCTCTACAGTGAAATATATCAATTAGTCTGGGTTTAGGCAATATTTACTTAATACTTAGGCCATCCACATTTCCTGCATAATTAATCCTATGTAATGGAGGTTACATTTGCATTTTGTAATTTTCTGCCATGGAGTGCCATAAAGATTGACATTTGAGCAGCTGTGATGCTTGGGGCAGTGATGGAGTGCAGCCATTTGTCTCTGACTGCAGGGACAGTTTACAGCCTCAGCGTCGACCCAATCTTGCATGTCCTCTATAAACTTGTATAAATTGTGCAGGCTCTCTATTCCTTCTTGCATTTGTTTCTCTAAGTTTTACCAATGTCTTAAGGGAGCAAGCGTAGCGTGTGTGATTTGCCTAATAATTTAAAGGGGAAACCCAACAGTTGGACTCCTTGCAGTAAATTCATTTTACCTCTGCCTCTGTGGAGTTTCATCATATTAAAAGAGTCAACAAACTTTTAAATCTTGACATTTTAGCCCACTCCACAAATCACATAAACTTGACATTACTGCTGACTGTCTTTGGTTACTTTCCATTTCAGTGTATGAAAATCAATTTCCAAAAGCTTTGTTAGGATGAGTTTTCCATCAACTTCTCTTTACCACACAAAATGATGAATGAATCTGCACTCAACATGGCATGGTATAACTCTGACAAACACAGAACACTCAAACATCTAAACTTTTGATGGGACATTATGCATTTTTAACACTAGTGTTAATCACAAAAAAAAAAATATATATATATTTGAGAGAAGTCATGCATCTAAACTCACTAACTGATGGCAGAAAGATTGATACGAGCACACAAAATGGGGAAAATAAAGGTTGGTGGCAGGAAATGACTTGCTACAACTGTCTGCCCTGCACCAGTGATTTATGTCCTAGGATATCGCCGAGCCGCGCGATGAATCTTCATTTGATGGACGGCTTCATGACTCCAGTGTTTTACATGGATACCCAAGCATATGGCTGGTGTGTGGAGGAAGTATCATAGAAGGAAAAATCTTTCTTGGATTACTTAATTCAAGCTACTTTTTTTTTAAATTATTATTATTCTCTAATTCACTGTTTTGGTGTTAACAATTTAACACTAAGGGAGGTTATAGACACTATATTATTTTACAAGCAAAATCCACATAGTTCCATCAAAAAAAAAAAAAAAAGCATTAAATCCAAGCTGCTCATTTAGATTAGATTGTCCATGTCCTCTCAGCTTTCACTGTTTATTTTTCTCTGCATCAGGACACATAGTGGTCTATGTGCACGTCCCTGATAGGAGCAAGCTAGTTGGCAAGCAATGGTGAAAAAAAAAACATCCAACATTGCATCATGCATAGGCAGTGTGGAGGAAACAAGTTCAGTGCTCTGTAGGAATAATAATAATAAAGTTGCTGTAAAAGAAATGTAATTGTAGGGAGGTGGAACTCAAGTTGTGGAAATAGTTGCTAAAAATATATGCTAACACTAAGCTTTTCTTCTTTTTTTTTCAAAACCTGGGCTGCCGCGGTCAGGACTAAGCCTTTCTACACGGGGCGGTTGCTCTACCGACTGAGCTAAACAATACCCCCCTCATCTGCGGTTTTTATCGCCGCTGGCTTCTACATGCTGATAATTATATATCATGATAATAGCTTCCAGGGAGGTAAAAAAAAAACCAAAAAAAAAACCTGCGTGCATCATCAACAGTGTGGCTGATTTGATTTGATCATTTTTGGATTATCTGGGAGCTGATAGAAGCAGGACTGCCAACATAGCAGTGGCCAGAAACAGGTGACATCACGGATACTGCGCCCATGTTTAATCCTGTCTATGTTTGTAACTAATGAATGAGCATGCGAGCGCCATAACCCCGGTGATGATGACGCTCATGCACTGTTGAGTTACAAGTACACAAGAGAGCCATTCCAGGTGCAAGTTGAGTCGTTAAGGCAGGAAAACAAGACGGTGGAAAGACTGCTCATTAAGTGATCGCCGATCACGAGAAATCATTAACAAAGGGTGAGACCACGAGTCAAAGTCAAACTCATATTTTGTAACACGGCTCCTTTTGAAGCGAAATGAAAGAAACGAAAGTGAGCTGGTTTGATTTCATCTTTGTGAACCGAGCTTCACACTACCTGTGTGGACTTGCACAACGCTGCAAATTTTGTCGTGCGAGATGAAGCTTGACGCGAGTTCAGTCAGGAATGATCTTTATGCCTCATCTGTTGTCAATTACATGTCAGTCTCCGTCTCGCTCTCCTTAATAATCAGCTAACTGTGTGGATGTTTACTCAATCCGATCTTGCCGTGACCTCCGCATTGTTAGCTGAGCAGCGTAACGTATCTTTAATGCAACACAGACACAAAGGAACAATGGAGAGCATCCTTGCCTCTTTGAGATCCTTTCACCAGTGAACAAATGTCTCACGCTATTGTGCTTGTAATTTGCACTCAATGTGCTGCATGTCCATGTCATTAGTGACAACGCTTTCACTCCATTTGTTAGTATTGACTCAGCTCACTTGGATCCATGACCAAGGTCATACCAGAAAAGGTACCAGGTACTATTCACAACTTGTAACAGTGGAACACCAAAAAAGAACACATCCAAGTCAAGTAGAGTCAAGGCGAGTTGAGTTGTACTGTGCAGCGGAAACGCGACATGACCTAAACACTTCCTTTTTCTTTTTTTTCTCTTTTTAATCAAGAAATGTGACAGTGTGCTTGTTCAAATTACGTAGGTTTCGAAGACGGAGGCTGAATCTGCTGATGAAAAATTCAAACATCCAGCCTGTGGCTTCAATGCTTTTATTTTGTGCATAAAAGCTGGTGCTGGTGCAGAGATTGGCAACCGTGGCTCTTTGGCTGGGGATTTCTCCCTGTGTGATTGAGGACTCATGTGAGGTGGCAAGTCAAGAAGCCTTCGCTCCGTGGAAAGATTTCCTTTCTAATCATGTTATTGAAAGGCTTCCAGCAACATTACCTTCAGATGTAAGAAAAAATACCAAATAACAAACGTAGACAGACAGGTGCATCGCCAGGCAGGAGCTGTTTCTAGTGCAAGTCACAAAAGCAGCGGCAAAGAAGAATCAGTAAGCAAACGAGCGGAGAGATCATTATTGGAATTGTAAGTAGGACTGTGTCGATATAAGGGCTTTGAACTGCAAGAACAAAAAAATACTGTGAGATACAGCGCTTTCTGTTTGGAGAGACTGTGGCTGTGATTGTGAGTGCAGTCCAGGAGAATATCATGTGTTGAGTGGATGGCGTTGTGACTCCCCTTCCCTCCTCTTTATTGCTCGAAGGTCACGCCGTTTGTGCCATTCCTCAGAGCGTCCCAGCATCAGCTTTAAAATGGAATTGGAACAATATTGGATCTCATGCAGAACAGCAGAAACAGCCAGACTGGACTCGACGTAGAAAAGAGGTACATTTATCAAACTGAAGAATAGCTTTGGCAGACATAGATGTTATGAGATATCTCCTCTGCAGTGCTGCAGTGACACTGCACAATTTTTCCCCGTTGCATAAGTAGGAAGAATAAAGTCTAAATGCAGCTCAGCGCGTATGCTGCATACTGTATCTCTGCAGCAGCAGAGGAGATGCACGGTGAATTTGTGAAGCAAGCAGCCGAAAGACTTATCAAGCTAAAATGTGAGGTCTGCATATTTTTGAGGAAAACTTGTTGAACGGATCAGTCCAATCGCCTTCAGAAGGAGTTCTTATTGGATTTCGCAGCCTATGATTTACATCCCATGCCAACCTTCAGTGCCAAGAAGCCGTGTGGCCTTTATTAGCGAGGCTAAAAGTAAGGGTTGGTGGATAATAGATGTGTGTAGTGTAATGACTTTTACACCAGAGCACGGAGTTAGTCTCCCATCTCAGACCAGTGATTAATGTTGGGTTTTACAAGCATAACCAAGACTTTCCCCACTTTTTTCCTTACTGCAGTTGCAAATATAAATACTCTGTGTGGCCACTGGTAGACTTAGGAGGGGCCCCGGGGGGTGGGGGGGCCGTTGGATGCCCCTATGGTAGATAAAACATACCTTTACAATGAACAAAACATGATGAAGTGCCCTCTAGAGTGCCCTTTCAGTTGACAAAAGATGATGAAGTGCCCTCTAGGGTAAGCTCTTCCACTGAACAAAACTTGATAAAGTGCCCTCTAGGGCAATCGCCCCTTACCTGGGGTCTGCCAAATATCACAGGGGGGTGCACCAGACTTTTAATTGTCAAAATTGGATTTGCGCATCGTGTTAATTACATTCAAGAATTAAAAAAATATACACTTTTTGTCCTCACTCGTTATAGGCCAGCACTCTCACTCATCAATACTAGCTCATCCTTGTGTTTCCTGCAGCCAGAGTGTCAATATTTTAGGAATGAAACAACATGTCTGAGAAATGTAAACATATCACATATATTTATTCAAGGATGGGTCTCGGCCAGAATGTGTGATGACAGCACGAAGCCAAGAAAAATATAGATAGAGAACGCAGACAGACACACGAGCTTGAGTTTACTTGTACCCTCGACTTCCGAGGAGAACTCACATTGAGGTGATTCCCAAATGAACCATGTTCACGCTCCAAACTAACCATCACAATTCATTACTATATAGATATAATTTGTATTGTCTGTTGGTGGAAAATGATTTTTTTTTTAAAGTGTTGGTTCCGGGTGTGAAAGACAAACTTAAAAATAAATACACTGGCACCATGGTGGTACAACTGAGACAACTGAGAGCTGGGAGGAACTAAATAGACTAACTGAACAACTCAAACTAATAAATACCATGGAAGCATTAAAGCACAATAGAGACAAGACCATTACTGTAATATAAAATCTATAAGGTGAACACTTGATACGATAGCACTGTGGAATTACAGAGTGAACAAGCAGGATTTTCTTTGGAGTGGATCACATAACTCCCTATGGACTGCAGAGCTTCATGCTGTTTTTGAGGAAGCTGATTCACAACATATGTATAGAAATAATTAATCATAGAGCATGAGCAAAATTAGAAGAGAGTGACATCTATTCAATTCAAGCACAAATATGGGACTCAATCTTGGGTTACAGCAAACTTATGGAGTTCTTCAGTTTCAAAGTTAACAACAGGGGTCCTTCCTCTGGCCCTTGAAGGTTGCAGTTTTCCAACCCTCCAGTTCCACTGGACACAGACGCAACAGGTTCCGTGTGCGCCACGGCCACCAGAGCTATACGCGGCTGCCCTAGAGAAAATTATAAAACCTCACCGACCCCACCGCGGCCAGGTTCAGAAGCAGAGCCTCTGCTCGGCTCCATAGTGAATACGTGGCTGTTCTATTTCTGACCGATACCGCGAGCAGCCCGTGTCAATCTGCACAGAGCAGATTGAGCTGGCCGGAGGTCAGGAGGAGAATCCGGTCGATTTTCAAAATAAAAAAAAACCCTGTGCAAACCGCCGGTCATGAAAATAGCCCAAAAAAATTTGAATAAAATTAGAAGCACATGAACCAAGAAAATGACCAAAACTGAGCAAAAACAAAGTCTGGTGGGCAAACCGTGAGTTTGAAGTCTCGTGGAGGACGGACCAAAACGGCCGCGATGTGACAGAGGCATGCTTGGAGGTAAACATCCAGGCTGCGGTGAGTTGAGAAAATCTCTATTAAATAAAATGTCTGTTCAAAATCCAGAAATGTTTTGGTGTACTGACAAAGATAGAATAGAATAAAAGGATTGTTTATCGCCGACTAGAACTGTCACTTCATGTGAGTAGTACTTATTGCTGCACTAACATGTCCTTGCCACACTGTACCCTGATTGTCTCCCTTTTTTGCCAGCTGCTTTGGATAAAAGCGTCAGCTAAATGAATAAAGGGTCAATTTTAATGCGGGCATGCTTGCTTCCTTTGTTCCTTGAATCTTGCTTTAAACATCAGTATGGTATATTTATTTGTGTCACATTATTTGCACTTTTCCAGCACTCTTCCGTCGGATAAAACATGATGAAGTGCTCTCTAGGGTGCTAGCCCTAATGGGACTTTCAGACACAATGCGACAACAGCACCACTGTGCTCTGAGACCCATTTTTATCCAGCAGCTTGTGCCATGTCATAACACTTTTTTTTTTTTTTTTACTGTGTGTGTTTTATTGGTGCAGTAGCCCGAGTCTACTGCTATGTGTGGTCGGGGTTCACTCATCCGTGGCTCCTGCTATTCAACTAATCAACAATAAAATGCCCCCAAAAACCTGCATTAAAATAAATATAGGGATGAAGAAGACTGAGCGAACATGGACGTAAACAATGGAAGTTTCAAAACTGTTGAAGAAATTGGCTTTGCCACAGTTTTATGAGGAGGGAAATGCATTAAACATGCTTGTTAGGCCTCAAGGATACACATAATGAGTTTTAGTGAGTAACGCTGAACGTAAACATAACTGTTTGTTTACAAGAAAACTCCACCGGGTACCTTCTAATTTATTTGGGTAGACGCCAGTTAGCTGCACTGAATAAGCAAACACAGAAAATGTAATGACAGCAAAATACAACATAAGTTTTACAGGTCAGTGGAGACAGATTGCCACACATGGTTGCCAACAGATGATAGAGGGCGGAACACAGCACAGGGAAGCCAGCACACACATATATTTATATATTATAAATATATATGGGCATGATTATAGAATAGCTTTATTTTAGTTGCTGTTTTAATCCATTGATGCTGTACAGTAAACGTTACTATGTTATATCAGCTTTGCTTTTTTTTCTGCCACCCTGTTCCTTTCTTTATTCTCCCTTTATTCTTATTCGTTATTATTATTATTTGAGCATTTCCTCCCCTCTTTCATATTCATATTCCCCTCTCCTTCTCTCACATACCGCTGCCTCTAATTTCACAGCTGATTAAATAATAAGTTGGCACTCTCAGCAATTAAAATGACCATTTCACATCGTTATTGCTATTAATCTGGCAGGCACCATTTTTAAACTCAATAAAGAAAAAAACTCAGTTTTAGCTTCTCTTCCCAGGAAATCTGTTTCTGTGAATCCAGATTGGACTAAATCAAACGCGCTGTTGGTTTAATCACAGCCTCACAGAGAGTGCTGTCAAACCCTGAAGTTATCAGCTGCTCCAAAGCGAGATTAAGCAAAGTATGTTGAGCCTAAAGGGAGTTTTTTTTCCCAAAGTCACGAAGGCGGCTCTCTTTTAACCTGGCTAGATCGCACAGTAACTCACCTAATCTGCTCCGGAGAAGATCATGCTCCGAGTTTCACATTTGAATTGGCCTGCATTTTGAGTGATACAAATTCTCAGAAGAACTTCATTATACGTAGAAAGTCGTTGAGCTGTGCATTAGTAGTGTCAGCGAGTGAAGCAGTGTAGTTAATTAGTGCATCGTGTTATGGTTTGTCAACCCTGTCTTGTGTCTTGAAAACACAATCGCTGGATTATGTTCACTGACAAGTAATTGCCTGTTTGCTTCAGGTAATATTAAGACTTTGAATGTTACACAGCACATCATTCATACACTGAAAGAATACTGAATACGCAGCAGCTACCACTTTGTCTGGATGATGTTTGCTCCTGATTTGCTGCCACGACTCTTTCACACTGTTGGTATGGCAGCGAAATAGGACACCAATTAATATTAAATCAATAAAATTCAGTTCACTTTGATTCAGCCAATAACTATTTCCACATAGCCTTCCTTGCCAGACCTGAGTATGGTGTTTAAGTATGCTGTATCAAGTTTAGGTTTTAGTGGAGCTGCAGTTACAGTACAGTTGCTTCACTTCCAGAAATATGAATTTTTATTGTTACTTTATTCTTCATAGCTTTCCATTATAATGAACTAGGCTGCATGCAATTGTTCTGTTTTGTGCAGAATAAAGTCAAATGACACACTGAGCGCGCACCCTTTCATGGGAATGTGCACAGAGCCTGAGAGGAAAGCCTGGGTAAATAAGGAAAGTTGATTATCACCGTAATGATACCTATCATCTCTGAGCGGCAAAAGTAAAAATAGGCCATAAGGGACACAAACTCCACTGGTAGAGTTGGTGTTTTTCCCACCACCATCTGAAAGCTTCTGCAGGACAAAATGATTCTTTCCGTCTTCTTTCTTTTTTTCTTTCCTCTAGATTTGAATTATTTAGCCACATTTCTTTTGACATGCTGTGCCTCTGCTTGTTACAGTAAATCTATGAATGATTAATAGCAATAAATTAATTATAGAGTCCTATTTTTAGTTTGTTAGTCACCCCACTCAGATCACTGAACTGTTATCTCAATGTCTTTAGCGGGTACACATTTTATGTAATTATACACACTATGTAATTTTACAGAGTAGCTGCCATGGCCTAGAAGACCCACAGCAGCCATGATGGATTCTGCCACTACGGTTAAAAAAGAAAAAACATGGTTGAAATTGTTAAAAAGCCATTGAGAAATCTTTCCACCTCTCCCAATACTGTAAGAAATGATCAAAGCCGCTTCGAGTTCTTTCTTCTTTCTTGGCTGCTTTAGTCCGAGGAAACACAAGAGCAAGAGCGTCAGGGCAGCTGTTAATTCAGTGTCTGCATGCCAGTATTAGAAAGCTGCATTAACATCCCCTGTGGATGAAAGTAATTGCATTTCATGGGCTAAAAACACAGAAGAGCTTCCATCCAAACACAAACACACTGCCATAAATCCTCCAACAGCTACAAGGTCCACACTCAAGCGGAAATCAATTACCATGCTTACAATGCACACAGAAAGTGTCCTTGTGCGTGAGCACTCTGTATATGTGCAGGGCACTGACTAAACTCTGGAATTATGTCATTTGCATGTTTCTTTTTCTTTTGACTTGAACTGTAAACTGTAAATACTGTCCACCTACAATATATATATATATATATATTTATATCTGCAGAGTAGTTCACTGTTGCCCCACAGATAAATGGTTAAAATAATATTAGAATAATGTTATAATATTCTATTCATCTTCTTATTTTAAGTTTTTTTTTTTTATATCTATATACTGTAACCAGCATGAAAAATCAGGTCACTAACCCAGTATTTGCGATTTAGACAGTTTCAGAAAACGCCAGTAGGTGGCAGTAGTTTTCCGTTAGTGATTATTCCTGAATTTAGCTCAGGTACCGGGTGAAGCCAGACGGCAGCAGACCACACCGAGTGAGTCGCTAGCAAAAAGTAGAACAAAAGAGTAAAGCAAACACAAAGAAAAGAGTTATTAAGTGCTGCGGACGAAGTCTGAACCGTCCGCCCAAAGACCCGGTAGCCACGGGCAAACCCAGGTTCACTCCAGTAAGCTGTGAGCCGAAGAGGAAAAATCTCCCTCGTGAAAGTAAATGCAGAGACTCCGGTGAGTTAGCATACAGTTAGCCCGTAGCCCGGTAGTCATTAGACGGAAAAATATGCATTTATTGTGTTATCTGCCTATTTTAAGTTAGTCAGTATTGTTTATGTTGCTTATTAAAACTACTTTCGTGCACTTTTTGCCGTAGTTTATTGTTGGAAAGAAATTGTTAGCTAATGCTAATAGCGACCGCAACATGCTAATCGCTAGCTCCTAGTTGCTAGTCTTACCATTGTTATGCTAATCACTATGCAAATCGCTATGCTAATCGTTAAGCCAAGCTAATTGCCATGCGGTCTGCAATGAAGAGATGCATTTTATTTCTTTTATGCCATTGAACTGCCTAATTGTGTTGTTAGCCATTGAAAAGGGTTAACAGTGCCATTTAAGGTGTAGTATAGTTCATTTTTATTAAGGAATTTGCACTTGTGTATTAAAACTGTAATTCATTTGATGTTTAGAGGTTAAAAAGAGATGCATAAATAATGTGTCTGTTAAATAGATTCTATTGTTGATAGGAATTCATGATTAATTGATTACATTTATGGTTAAAGCAAATTGTTTTAATTCATAATAATACATTTACTGTGAGTTAATATATTTCCTTGATTTTTGGTGATATATTTCATGATGAACAGAAAAGATGAGGTCTCATATAGAACTTGACAGAATCAGATTTAGTTCTTACACCTATGCATTTTCTGTGTGGGTTGTTTTTTTCTTTTGGTTATTCTTCTGCTAGTCTGAACTACTGTCCGAGAAACAGAGATGATTAAGATGGCGAGTCCAGCCCAACGGATCTGAGAGAGAGTTCGAGAAGCAGTGTGGCCAGCTGCAGAACCGACCTCGTCGACTCCAGACCTTCTGATTCTCACACAGAGAAACACAGATAAGATACTCACACACTCACCTACCCTGGTAGTAGTGATAGTAGCAAGTATACCAGTAAGGAAAAGAAACTGTGGACAAGGAAACTGAATTAACTGACTTATTGACAGAACACACATTGGATCCATCCTGAACTGAATTTGCCGGATACTGAGCAGGATAGCTCAGGCCCAGCATTCTTCATTCTTTTGCTTTTGTTTGTTGTTTTACGGCGCCTTATTCGTTTCTTTATTAATTTGGAACAAGTGTACAGCTACGCTGTCAATGTTTATTATTTTGTATATTTTGTTATTTATAAAATATCATCTGTTCTGTTGTGAAAATCATTTCCCAACTCCTACCGAACCTAGAGATGTAGGTATCTCTTAATTGTCAAAGTAAGGACTAAAGGTGCTACAATACCTCTCTGGAATTTCAGCCCGTCCTTACTCCCAACCAACAGCGGTCAGTGGCCCTACGCAATGACGCTGGGGGCGCCCCTCTAGTGTAATGTTTTGATGTGCTGTCAAAGTAAGGTGGTGTAGTATCAAGCATGAGCATATCTGTGTATGGAGGAGGGTAGGGCTGATGGATGGACTGTCACTTGGAAGACATCTCTATGCAGTTGTTTTGACTCAGTAACTCAATTTACGCAACCGACCACAAGCTTCTCCTAAACTTAACAAAATGCATTTTGTGAGGACGTCACAACATCAACCACATGTTTATTCTCATTACCATGACAACAACGGTCACCTGACTATGATGACGAAAGATATCTGACTGCATCCCTTCCTGTATGTCCAAACCTCATGAACTGTTTCTCTGTAAGCTTCATTTTGAAAGGCTTGCATATTTATCATTGCTATCCCTGCATGTGCAAAACTGAACATAGAGCGTCATAATTTGAAGCGTATAGGGCCGCTGACCTATCTGCCGTATCTGTCGAGCGAGGAGCGAGTAAAGCGTTGGCAGTTTCCTGGACAGTGTTTCCTTGCCGAGCTGTGGTGGAGCGATTCGTCTTGGCAAGTCACATGCATCTTTTTTTTACCCGGACACAACCCGACAAGAAACCCACACGCAACTGCCAAGATGAAAATACTCGACTTGATTTGGACAACTGAACTTTGGATGAACTTGGTGAATTTGGTCATCTTTCTTACTGTCCTTGCACTAGATGGGGGGTCTTTTCACAGCCCACGTGGAGAAGAGGATCGATTGTTATTCTTAAGAGGGTCAGAGCCGATCCCAGCTGACATTGGGCGAGACGTAGGGTACACCCTTGGACGGGTTGCCAATTCATCACAGGCCTGATTGACTGCAGGAACCATTCACAATGGATTATATTTGAAAAATAAGTTGAATACCACCGTGTTTTGAGAGAAATATCTGCTTCATGAGTTATTTTTAATCTGTAGTGTCATACTAGCAAATTAATTATGTTCATCTCTGTAAAGGAAACATGAAAGATGAGCGTGTGATGCAGTGTCGGTCCTTTGTGACATGAAATGAATGTTTCCGGTCATATATGTTTACTGCCTTCCAGCAGCTACTGTACAGGGTAGAGCTGAGCTCTGGGTGGCTGCATGTACAGACAGAGATACTAATTTACATGAGGCAGCTACCCACAGTGAAGCCTTTGAAAACTGTAATGGAGCTGTTCAAGACAAATACACTAGGCTAAGCATCTTCCTAAATAATACAGTGAAGCCACAGGGACTTTGAAAAAGTTTCAAACCGAGCGCAGTAAGCGAAGATACAGATGGTTTACATCACCTGTTTGTTTTCTTCGGAGTTCAGTGCATTTTATCATAAATAAGCTGCCATTAAAAAGAAACTTTGCCATTTTTTTTTAACCAGCTTCGTATCATTACAATGTGGGTATTGTCTGCAAATAAACAAGTATATGCAAATGAGCATGTTGCCTGCACCCATAGATCCCACGCTTATGTGCAAGTGTGCCGGATGACGAGTTCCTGCACTGACACATCAGTCTGTCAAACTAGGCAGTGCTGCTGAAAACATGAATCAAGGTTCTCTTACTGCGTTGTTTACCTCTGTTAGAAGAAACCTTTTCAGGTGTACTGTTTAGCCCTAGTACCGGAGTGCGTTTGTGAACACTGAGGGTAGGTTAGCTTAACTTATCACTATGAAGATAAGTAACTTAACAAGCTATAAGCTGTAGCTACTGCTTCTGCAGCACATCCACACTGCCACGTCACTCGCGTAAGCACACTTTGGAGAATACTAGCAGGTAACACTTTTCACTCATTATTCTCATTGGTTGTGGTTAGATTAGAATGACTTCATTGTAATGCCTTGTGACACGCTGCAAACAAATTACAGTTTAACAAAAAAAAAATAAAACTGTAACTAAAATAAAAGTAAACATCAAAGTCAATATGCAAACCATCAGTTGTAAACGCAGATTGTTTGATTTGCTGCACAAACTATAGTGTTCCCACAAAAAAAAAAATCATGCATGTGATGATAATAATGGATGATAGAACGGATGATGATGATGACGACTTCAGCACAGTAAAATGGATAACTTCATTTATTATGGCTTCACTTATGGTCTGTTGCTTATATTTCTTGCTACATCACTGCGCTGGTGTAGTTACGTGATCCCAGCAGTGATGTTAGTGATTAATATGCTGTCAGAATTAAAGAGACTTTCCTCCCAGGAAAAAACACAGTATCAGCTCTTTGGAGCGACTGCCCCCCAAAAACAATACATGTTCACATTGGGGTGACAAAGAGGGGTCGGTTGGGTTGGCTGGACAGGTCAACACAACATTGGACCTTGACAGAGGAGACCGCTTCCAGTATTCTATAATGTTTATATGTCAGTAAAATAATAATAATAAAAAACAGGTTTGGGTTAAGATGCTCCGTTATAAACAAAGAGCCTTTTCATACAGAGATATATGAGATGTATGACTGTGATCCTCTTAAAGAATATGAAAGCAACCCTCTCTGGCCTTTTAATGTGTTGAAATGTGTTTGATTGATTCATTTGAGACAAATGCTTACAGTGGGGATGACGGCTCTCCGGCCATCAGGACGGGATGATATGTTATCATGCAGTATATGTGGGTGTGGTGCTGGTTCTGCTTTTGGGCAATCACACCGTCACCTTTCGAATCCCCTTTAAAAGCAGTTATTTTCTTGACATGTCTTGTGCTGACAATTTGGTGATGGAGTAGAGAGTCTCAGCCAGCTGTAGTTAAAAGTCCAGCATGTCAGATCACAGCTGCACAGAACGTGGCAGAAAAGGAATATACTATTCCTAACTGTGTTTAATATTAGTATGAATTTACTTGAATGAGCCCTTTATATCTACAGACGCTGCCTCTTCTCTGGAGTCCACCATGTTGAACTGCTGTGTCTCGATAGTACAGTCTGATTACTAGGTTGGACCTCCATGTTTATTTGCATGTTTCGCAGCCAGCTTAGTTTCACCTCCATGCTAAAAGGGACAGGGGGGAATAAGGGGGTCTGCAATCCACTACTACACCACTAGATGCCACTGAATCACACACTGGTCCTTTTAAGAGAAACATACAGTAATATTCGAAGTTTATGACCCACAGATGGGTTTAACATAGAGCATAATGGGAAATTTACCAGCAAAGAAAAAAAAAACATGACAGCTTTAATGTGCAAGTCTTCTTGAAAGAAATATATAATCTGAAGACAGATGTAGCTCATTATGTTTGTTTATGTCATGCTGTGAGTTTTTTTTTCAGCATTATGGCTGATTCATCTCCACCACTTATTCAGCAGGGTATACTGCAAGAGTAGTTTGCACTTATCTCCAAACAGTGTTGTTTGTAACAGGCTAAAAGTCTTTCGCCTCACATGGGCAAAGACCCTGTCACTCTTCTATTTCGGTGACAAACAGGGACATGCACCAACACACCATCTGTGCTGCATTAAGGCGCTGCAGAGGCTGTCATGATTGACAAAACTGGTAACAGCGACACCTATTCCAAACTCCTGTCTGGCTCTGGGTCGCTAGAGATGAAGAGTGATGGCCTGTCACTCGGTCTCTCAGCATACGACTGGGGGACGGCTTCAGACAGGAGGAAACAAGCTCATCTCTGGTGTGGATGAGCATGACAACATGCCACATGCTTGATAATAGCCCCCACAGTTTAGGGAATAAACAGAGGGATGTTTATAATGAGATTGTGCTGCAGGGCCTCTGATGGTCCCACGCTCCAGGAGTCTGAACACACCATTTAGTTTGCATGCTTGTGCTATAATATACAGACCGGGCTCCTTTTGAAGCTGTATTTATCTGCACAGAGAGGAATTAGAGGGAAAATGGGAGAAAGTATCGAGGGAAAAACATCAATCAAGGTTTGCAGGTAAATAAAGACACATGGTTTACAAGTACTGAATTTCCAATGCAGAATCTCAGCTTTGGTAGGGTGAGAAAATCTATTTAGTTTAATGAGAAAGCTCAACTTGTTGACGTGAGAGAGCAATTATAACAGGAACAATGGGAATCGCCAATTATTTTAGATTCAAAACATAATAGAGATGAACTATGGAACATGCATCTGATGATCTGATTTTAGATGATAGTCTCTACTTTTTCCCAAAATGTTAAAGCTAATCAATGATTGTGTTTAAACCCTGGTCTTATTTTGATTGTGTTCCTCTTCATACATTTTACACATTAACTTTAGTGTTGGGATCATAACACCACGTGTTGCAAACAAATTACAGTTAAATGACAAATCTGAAGCGCCTGTTTGCAGCTAAATTAAAAAGTAAAGGTCATTATGCAAAGTGTCAGTTGTAAAAGTAGCTTTTTGATTGATATGCTGTACAAAGTATAGCATCCCTGTGATGTTAGTGATTAATATACTGTCCGCATTAAAAAAGACTTTTCTCCCAAGAGAAACACAGCAGCAGTTTTTTAAAAATATTGTCAACAAAACAAAACATATATTCAGCGACCTTAGCAGAAGGGAAAGCTTCATGTATTTTATCTGAATAAATTATTATTTATTACCTTACCTTAACTGATTTGTGTCTAAACCAACAACATTTTATATTTTATTTAGAGAAGTTGTTGGAGTTGAAAGGATTGATTTGCCAGTTTAAAATAATGATGCTGTGTAAAAGTGTTGTATGCCTCCAGCCTTAAGTACAGTATTAATAAAACATACCCACGGTATGCGCCCTGGCTGCATTTCAACATCTACAGACCACTGACTGTTTGACTCATCCATGTTGATTCTTGCATTTTCCACCCTGTGTCACAGAACAGCTTTATTTGTTTTTCCTCTCTGTGGTGATCTTTGTATTGAGCCACACTCAGATAAGCATGGCCACCATCTGATTTCTAATATAACAAGGAAGTGTTGAAAAGGTTAGGTTATTGTTCTGCAAAATAAAATAAAAAACATGGGAAAACAAAAAGCTCGGGTCAGAATTATCTGAAGTTATACCGTAGAGGAAAGTGTTCAGAGGGACTGGAGTAGCAGCAGAAGCCACAATGCATTGATTTGTTTCCGTTCTAACACATGAGGGCTGCTCGCCTTCTATTTACAGCATGAAGAGTGAGGAACCATGTCGCAGCAGGTCGCCGCCGTTACAAACCTTGTTGTGTGAAATGCCATATGCACATCTGTCTGCTTATGAATAATGGGAAAACATGTAATTACATCACCAAGGCGCCTTGGGATACACCCTGCACTTGTGTTTAAATTAATTCCTCAGATGCCCTCTGCTTGACATTTCTGTGTGGAGGCTGGAACCCCATCAAATTACCGCTGTTGAACTCCCCCACCACCCCATGGGGCAGACCAAGCCCCAAAGCTGAATTTCTTTCCACTGGCTCATACCTGCTTTTTTCCCCTGTACTGTACACGTATCAGCACGCCCCCCCAAGGTGTCCTTCTCCCTGTTTACTGACAGACCAGAGGCCTCGGATGATTAATCATTGCTGAGACACACTAGTTCACTAGTTAAAACAACAGCAGCTCCCAGCTCCTTCACCTCTACCAAGGTTAATTAGCATCAGTCGCTCACTATTAATTACATTAGCCAATTCCAACAAGCAGATAAGAATAATCATAAAGATCTCTGACTAAGCCAATTGCTTTTTTTTATTTTTTATTTGTGTGCAAATAAGGATCGCGCTTGAGAAAACAGTTCTTAAGAAGATGACTGCTGGTTGAAATACTTTCCAGCTAAAATTTAGTGAATCAGCATGTTGTCACTGTCTGGTGTGTGGAATACGCTAGATAAATAGACAGACAGACAGAAGGAGGATAGCTTGCAGTTAGTTATTATGAGTTTTGTGCCAAGGATAGACGACAGGCTCTGTGATCTCTCTGATCCGAGTTAGACTGAAGCTAGAATGTCAGTGTCAGATGGCCATTAGCCTGGATTATGCTGATTTCAATCTAAAACAGTGAAACAGCTTTGATTAGGCCAATGTGCTGTGTGGAAACATGTAGGACAGCCTTGCTATTCATAGTGTAATAAACAGGAGAGTCGAGGCATGGAACCACAAGGCCAGCATTGGAGACTTTAAGAAAGAAAACAAAACATGTAAAATATGAACCCTTCACTGAAAGATATTTTTGTGTCTTATTTTGAATTTATTAAATGAAAAAAAGATAATCCTCCTGAAAAGTAATACATTCTCAGTCCCCTTTGCAATGCACATATTTGGGGTTTCAGCCACTCTCATGCCGAGGAGACTGCGGCGTTGGTTAGTGGGTCCACCGCTTTGGTCCAGACTGACTATTCTGTGCAACTATTGGATGGATGGCCATGGAAGTTTGTACAGACAGCCATTGTCCCCAGGGGATTAATCCTAATGTCTCTGGTCCCCAGACTTTTCCTCTGGCACTACTAGCAGGTCGATGTATGTGGTTCAGTGGAGTGGATGTTTCAACAACTGTTGGATGGATTACTATACAGTTTTTTTTTACAGAACTTTGGTGATCCCCTGACTCTTTATCTCACACCATCACCAGGTCAAATAATGACTGGAACAATAGCCCTTTTTCTAAAACCTAAAATGCCGACTTCACATGCTCTGAGGACCAGTGGAGGTAAAAGAGAAACCGTATTTGAACTTAAGAAACTAATTTCCATTTCCTTTGATGACTCAGTGAGTCTACGTTTGACATTCATCATACTTTTAATTGTCTGGAAACAGTAATTATGACTGTATATAGTTAATTGCCCATTAATTAGAGTATCATTGCTACCACAAGGCCTCTCTCCCTGAGTTCATATGACCCCTGTGGGTGGTAAGACTGAGAGAGATTAGAAAATAACTTCACTCTGATCAGAAATGGCCGACAGAGCTGACTTCTGCCACCTAGTTCAGGAATCTCAGTTAAATGTGACTCCTGCCAGCTACCTGCTCTAAAAATAAGCCTTGCTTGTTCCCGCACTGTGAATATGAGATTGTCATATCACTACCTCTTCCCATAACAATTAATCAAGTGTAGCTGAGCTATCCTCAAATGATGTTAGCCTTTCCCCAGGAATCAGAATGGCTGACGCTATTGTGAGGAAATTGTCTTTTGAGAAATGGCTGTATCCCCGCTGCAATATCCGAGTTAGCCCTGAGAGAATTGTTTTCCTTCTGCTGCAGGATTGTGCCAACAGATTCTTGTAGCATTTTTAATAGAGGGGGCCTGTTCATCCAGAATGGTGTTATTTCAGGGTGAAGGATAGATGTGTGCTGGCACCTCCCAATCAGTAGAGAGAAACAAACACCAATGAATCAGTGCTGTATACACATTTAATGCTTTTTTTGAGCCCTGTGTCTTTTGTGGACCAATCTGCTGAATGTTGAATAACTCAGTGCCACCGTAAGCCATAAAACGTCTGTTCAGTTTGCGCTACTGTTCCGCTTACCTGAAACAAGCCTGACAAAGTACCCATAACTGCAGCTCTTAATTTCGTGGTCAGTTCATTTAGCTGTATTAAATGAATGTGTCGGCCTGTTTCTTTTAATCAGCTGCTGTTTTGAGGCTGCCCTTCCTGGAAGAACCACAGTCATTTGTGCAAGTGCCCCAAAACGACTCCTCTATGTTAAAGTGACAAAGCTATATAATTAGGCTGGATTAATTATGATGGGAGCAAACGGGGGGAAGTGAGGTGATCAGTGACCATGATCATTCTCTAACAAAACATCTTTATCACTGTCACCGTGCATCTCTCCAAGGTACCGCTCTTTGTGGAAAAACACTTACAAGAGTTACCAGTCTTTATGCTAAGCTATGCTAACCGGCTGGTTTGACATCTGTTGTACAAACATAGTAGGGTGGTATCGATCTTCTCATGTAACTCCTAGAGAAATCACTAGAAACTAGAAATCACAGCTCCCATGAAGTTTTCCCCCCAACCATGAATCATTGTAACTTCCAAATCTTGACTCGTGGTTATCTGACTTGCTTGTCCCAGAGCATTCAAATACATTTCACTTTCTTCTCCAGCATGATGTAGTTCCCTCATGGACCTGAAGGGAGCATGTCATCACATCATGCAATGCAAATTTAATACATGAATTGGAAGTCAGTACGACATGACCTTCATAGAATATTGGGTGCCTGTGCTATACTACAGAGAGTACAAGATTGTCTCCCTCTTTTTATCACACCTTCTGTTGCCTATAAACAGCCTTACCTAAGAGCGAGATATAATTATACAGTACAGTTCGAGGTAATGGACATTTAGTAGCTCTACACTGACAGAATATAACTGACAGCAAAAAGGATGGAGTGAAGAAAAAAAATCAAAGAGAAGACGAGAGCAAACCAGATCTCCTAAGTAAACAGTGACACTGACGGTAATTGAGATGCATCAAGATGGCTCTGGAAATGATCTGTCAGATATCGGAGATGGGGGGCTACAGTGTATGTATCACAAAGGGACAAAGTGAAATCCACATTTCCTCCCGGTTTGGTTTGTGGATGTGTGGAGCTGTCTTGGCAGTCAGCAATATTACATCTAAATGAGTTTGCTCTCCTCTCTGGGAAGCCAAATCTATAAAGCAGCTACTTTGGCATTTAGAAAATCCATTTACCATGATTGAAACTATCCAGCTGAAACCACTACAGTCAGTCTTTTCATTCTCAAGAGCCGGTACATCTCACATATTAACACGTTTCTGACCTGCTAAAAGTACCTCTGCTGCTTCAACAGAATGCGTTTGACGTTTCCCTTGTCTTAGTTGTCAGTTTAAAATATTAGCTGTCATTGCTCTTTTTATGTGCTCTGCCTAGAAAGTACAATACTGTGGTAGGTGGCTCAGGTGGTAGCCGGTGGTCTAGGAATCAGAGTCTCACCAGTTAGATCCTAAAAACTGAAAAATACTGGACCCCAAATTGCTCCCCGTGGCTGTGATGTTGGTGCGTGAATGTGTGTCTACGGACGAGCTCGGTGTCGGCGTGAGCTTTTTGGATATGAAGCGCCGTATCACCGAATCTATTTACCATTACTGATTTATTTATTCATTTTCAAATACAGTGAGAAGAGAAGCAATCTCCATATCAATCTGAAACAATCATATTGTCACTATAATGCCATGCTAAAAGTACTGAATCCTTGACACAAACATGGGACTGACAGCAGGGTTCTAAGCACACGAAATAGTGGATGTGTTGACACAGCACAGCTTATTCAGCAGGGAACTGACTCTGTAATCACCTTTTTTTCTGTTTTGGCAAGCATTACCTCCTGCACAAAGACATCTCTTTATTATTAGCTGTGGCTCAGTAGCAGCATTCTCTCCAGATTGCTTGCTTCCACTTCCATAGTGTTAGAATGGTGACTATTGCTACATGGCTCACCTTCTGTTTTTATTTTTATTTCGGGGGGTTGAAGAAAAATACTAGTATGTTTTTAAAGGCAGAGCTGAATTTGATGTTCCTATGCATAATGCATTTGTGGTGACAAAGCAACAATTTGTACATGCTTGCTGGACAGGTGTGTTTAGGGGTACACTGTCTCTGTCAGATATTGGTGTAAAGGTGCAGCCAGAATGCCTGATGGAAGCGTGGACATTGGAGCATCTTGCTAGCGAGCCGGGATATTTATATCTGTCTCGACTTGGATAATAAGCAGCAGAGAAGAAGGGTGTTTGATAGCAGAGAGGGCAATGATAATGAAGTGTTTTATAAGAAGCTGTAAAAATTAACAACTTTGTGGAGGGCTGCTGTTAGCCTGCTAACGGTGTGTAAAATTAACTCTTTTGTCCAAAGTCTTTTTGCCAACTCGTTGGGGACTGCTCAAATTTAACCAGCTGATGAATTTGTTTAGTTTTTTTTGGGGGGGGTGAAGTGAAGCAAATCTACCAGCCACTTATATCTTACCTGAATTTGCCCGATGGTGCTAATTGTTTTCCCTGCCTCTCAGTTTACCACTGTGCAAACAATTTTCTGTAGCCCTTGCTTTCACCCACACCATATACAGACTATTTCCTTCTGACATAAACAAGGACTGTTTGCCTGGCTTTTGTAGCACTGGAGTGTAAAACTGTAGAAAGTTATAAAATCCTTCTTTGAGGTGTTAAATCATTGTGCAGTGGTTTGGTGCCCGATAAGCCTTAAAACTCACAAATCTGTTACTCAAACTGGCCTTCCTGGATCGTACTTCATGTGTTTACTGGTACCTGGAGAATCATTGGCCACTACCTCATTTATATGGCCAAAGGGTTGGGCTCAGTGGCGTGCATATTAGTGGGTGAGTAGGTTCAAGTAGTTTTGAATCCAACAATAGGCCTGACAAATATATGAAACGCAGTGAATTGGCTCCCAAACAGTACAGTTTAAGAGTTTTTATACAGCTTTCTGAAGAGTCAGAACAAGTCAGAGTGATTGATAATAGCTAGTTGTGGAGGTCTCTTTGAGATCTTTAGTTTTCATTTCTTCCAAATCTGAAGTTATGTACGTCATCATCGAGGTCACTCGCTCACATCTTCATCAAGTGTTTCCTTCTTTCACCTGAAAGTATCACAAACAAGATCTTTAGGCCGTGAATACAGCTTAAATTGTGAACAACTAGTGGTGATAAACAGAAGAATGGAAGGACTTATGATGACCCTGATGTTACTCCAGGTCAGTAATTGGAAAGAGTCATGATGAAAAAATAGAGAATAGTGCAGTTGTGTTTTATTTTTCTCACAAAGGAAAAAGAGAGAGAGAGAGTGTGTGTGTGTGTGTGTGTGACAGAGAAAGGCACCCTGTGTGAAGGCGAATGATCAGCGCATACATAATGCTACCTCTGCCGGAAAGTGAGTTTTAATATTAGGCTATCGTGTATCAGAATGCAGAACTATTTTCTATTTCTGTGGCCTGACTTTAAATCAATCAGTGAAATTTATTTGTCCTCCTGTTTCAAAAGTGAACTTTAAAACTTCTGGATTGGGTTGCACCAGCTATTCGTAAATAATTACTAAGATTCTGTGTCCTTCCGAGGTCCGTCGTTACTACTAGCTAATTTCAAACTTGTGGTTTCACTCATTTGGGTTGAGCCATTAGAACCTGAAGAGTCCAATTAAACGCGGTTAATGTAAAAATACTCCTAGCTTCCATCATAATAAACAGTGCTTTAATCAGATGTTTAAAAAAAAAAACTGGGCCAAGCTTCAACTTGCAGAGAGCAGGTGCAGCTGGCACCTAGCCCAGTAGCAACCCATGTTATGCCATGTTGCCTAGCAACGCAAGTGTCAGTAATTCTGTGGTACAGGAGCTATATTTCAGAAGTTTCATTAAAAAAAAAAACGGGTTGTAATCACTATCATTACATTTGTGCTGTTATATCCAATATTGTCTTTACATTTTTCAGTCCCAAACCTACATTGTGCTTCTACATGTATAGCCAGTGTCGTGGTTGTCTTGTTTAATATTTCCTGTTTTATGTTGAAATATTTAATAATGATGTACATTTTTTTAACCTGGAATTTGATGAGTTTTCCTAAAGTGACTCAAAATATGCAAAAATGAAAATATTTTTAAATGTTATGCTTTTGTACTACACATTTTTGTACATTGAGGCTGTTCCGGGTCAGATTTGACCCGGATCTATTGATCTATTGATTATCTATTACTTCTCCCCTTGAGATACAGAGCAGCTGTATGCTTGCAGAGACCATTGTGATCATTACTATGGTAACCAACGTCAGGGGACAGGGCTGTCTTACTCCCTAGACAGGCCTCTATAGACTGAGATAATAATGCTGGATCACTAAGGATAAACATGTTTCCTTGTTTGGAAACCAATGGCCAATCAGAAAATACTGTAGATACACTAAGTGTGACTATTGCTGGACATATGGTAGTTGTATCACTATGCTAAGGGCAGATGACAGCTTCTTCAGAATTACATCAGCATGTCATGAAGTGTATTGATAAGTCCTGCATTATCCTTGATCAAGCTTCAATAAACCTTTCACCATAAGACATCTTAGACTCTTCTGTTTATTGAAGATTGAGCTGACCATTGAATTCTCCATAACAATTACCATCAAGTGATCATGATGGGGCGCAGAGCTATACTGGGACCGCTTTATTTCCCAACTCCTGGAATTAATCATTATATCATCGTATACAACGTCCCTGCTGTTTTATCTTACTGTTGGTTTATCTGTTAATTAAGTCCATCATATTTAACGTTCATGTCACTTTTTTTTCTTTCTTTCGTTTATCTCGCTATTCCACTAATAAAATAAATAATTATGATGAAACAATAATCACTTAATTAGTTCTTTTGTATTCAGTCAATGCATTTTCCCACTTTCATACATCAGGTCATCCGCTTGCGTTTCCAAGTGGAACGTTCTGTTTTTAGTGCTTCCCTCCATGTTCCTGCTCCTGATTCTACAGCATCTCTCTTCTGTATTTTTCATTGTTGGACTTCTGTTGATGAGATTTGTATTGGGTGGTTGGATTAAGTTTGTTTTTCATTGGACCGCCTAGCAACCATTTATTGTTTCATTTTAATCTGTCTGTCCATTAAAGTCACCTTTTGTCTGTTCTACCTACCTGTCTGCATTTGGGTTCACTTTTTGACCTTTCACCCCCGGCTCCACACATTCACCACAGACCTTTTCCTGTTTGCAGGGTGTTTTCTTTTTTTTTTTTTACATTTCATTTATATTAGAATGAACCGTGACACACAAAAACAGCTAAATGTCTTCAGTTTCAAGATGTGGTCATTTCAACCTCCCAGTCAAGGCTACATGAATTAATATTCATATACTTTTTGTATATTGCATTTCCTCAGCGCTCTGAGTGGATTGATCATCATGAATCTCTGAGTAACTGCAGACACTTTAAGCCGACAAAAAAAAAAAAAAAGAGTATACATCTAGTATACAGTATTATTCCATGTATGCATAGTATGATTTTGTGCTGATGACACTCAATACAGTCAACTGTAGCCAACATGTGACCATTAGAAATAAGGGCAAGAGTGTTTCTTACCCCACCAAATGATGAAAAATGTAGTGTTAAGACCAAAAGAACTGTTTGTGTTTTACAAGCTAACTTGAAATGAGTCTGACTCAAGCAGGATCTGCTGCGTCCGTAGGAAAACAATGAGAAGAGTCGTTGTTGGCTGGCTTTGAGACATAACAGCACAATATAATAACCCACAAACACTTCTGTTCTATATCATCTACCAAACATGTGTCAAACTCAAGGCCCGTGACATAATTTTGATTCTTTATGGTCCTCAACGTGCTGCACCACAATCCCCACCAACCTGCTCGGAAATGCGCCAGTGCTACAGCAGAACGTGTTGCCTCTGTGGGAGACGTTGCCACGGTTACCAAGAAAAAAAAATTAGAAAAAAAAAAACAATGTTGTGACAAGTCAATGATCAATCACTCACCCACTTAAAAAAGCTCAGTCAAAAGACGTGCAGGCAGATGAAAGTACACTCTTTAAAGTAAGTAGAAATGAGCATTTAAGAGGTTACAGAGGGAGTTACATCTTAAGAGATGTCTACCTTTAGATACCTGAGCTGTGTGAGGGAATTCCACACGGGGTGTTAATTATTCTTTTAATTTTCTGTGTGTTTGAAGTAGCCTAGTTATTTCTTTTTTTTTTTTTTTTACCACCTTGATAGAATCGCTCGGTCTAACCGCAGCGGGGAAAGTTCTGGCTCTGCCTCAGCTCATCTGGCCCGTGAATTCATTTTTAGTTTTTAAGACGGCCCCTTCAGTGATTCGGTTTGACACCCCCGGTCTATAGCAATAAATCTGAAGTGAAGCACGAATCTCCCACCTGACACCAACCAACCAAACTTTAAATGAGATGCTGTTTTTAGGGGGCAAACTGTTCTGCATGGTAAAACCCAAATGCATTACTATATATTCAAATCCTTTTTTTTTTCGAGTAAACTACCGTCAGGCGGAATTCAAGTTTCAAACAGGTACGTTTTGTTTGCAAAGTGCTTAAAAATTAGTAAACCTTGTTTCCAACATAGAGGCTATTTTCTCTTTAAATTTTCATTTTATCAAGAAGATATTACTATTCTGTTAAAAGCCAGTTAGTGTAAGGGTTAGGTTAGGTTATAAAAATATATAGAATATTATACAACATATACCGTTACTTGACAGACATCTCCCCAAAACAACCAAACATCTCCAACAGATAAAACTATCTGCACGGTTATATACAACCAGGCCTCACTTAGAAATGATGTTGTTTGTTATGTGAGTTAATTAACCCTTCCATAGGCAAGGGGAGCAACGTCTGCAGCGACCAGATTAACACACACTGTACGGCACATGATTCCTCTGCTGCTAAATTGGATTAGTAATTGCAACTTTCATTCTGACAGGAGAAGTGCATGATGCCGAGCTCTAATAACCCCTAAAAGTCCCCTCAGTGGATTAAGTGGTAAATATGGCAGATGAAACAGAAGCTGACAGCCCTCTTTCTTTAATTGGGTGACAAGAAATCATCACTCGTTCATCCTGGTGAAAGGAACTTCCTTTAGTGTAAGCCAGTTTAGCATGTCCCATGTGGTGTTTTTAACCAAGTAATGGAATTCTTGTCTGCGCTTTGCTTGCCGGCGTGGCACAGGCTCTACAGAGTGTGTGACATACGACCTTAAAAAACACTCTAAGCTGACTCTTTAACTGAAATCTAAGATAAACCAGACATTTTTGCATATTCATACAATTACAACTGTTAAGAGAACCTCAGTTGAGCTGAGGTAATGAGGCATTCCATTCATTTCAGCGCATTACGGGAAAGGCAAAGTAGTGCTTGGGAAAATAAAAGTGTGCTGCTGGTCTCACTATCAGCTCATCAATGGAAGCAGTTTCTGTAATGTTACTTCCTCCCACGTTGTTTTACTTACATTTTATCGGAGGTGTGAATCCTGACTGGCTTCCTGACAACTGGAGCGCACAATGATTCTTGATGCATCCTCGGTTTTTCTATATTACTGCAAATGGCTGCTGTCTCATCGGTTCATAGTAGGAGTCTAAAACTGAACTCCCGTTTTGTTTAGAACGTGCTTGAAGTACAGACAGACATCTTTTAAATATGTGGGTGACCCTCCTTAGTACATAAACACCATTCTCCTCCCTCACTCGGAGCTGGATGGCCTCGGTTCCTGGATGATTAGCGCTATTATTTATGCTCGCAGACGTTAGCTCGGGGTGAAAAAAAGAATTTAAATTTTCGGAGGCAGATTTTACGTGCCTCGTCCAGTTTGTACGTTCCAGTTTATTCATTAAAAATGAGCTGCGCTCAAACGCCTGCTTTCCAGATACTTTATTATTTTGAGAACTTTATTGTCCAGCTGAGGCTATAATTTTGTCTAAGCTGCAAACCCCTGGTTATTTTCTCTCACTGCATTGATCCAGAATCTTCCATGTTGTCTGAGAACTGAGGAATTTTCATCATATTTGTTTTCTGTTCATTTTTATGTTGATAAGTATTTATTCGACCAGATTGTGGGGTGAGGCGGGAGGAGCGGTTAGTGTGAGGGTCACGAGGGTGTTACTCCAGCGAAAAAAGAAAATACACACAACTTTAGGGCATTGATCTACAGATAAATGTAGGCGATTCTTACAATATCTGCTGCCTACAGCTGCTTTGTATTGTATGAAAAGCGTATACTTGAAAACTCGGAATTCATGACATTCCTCCAGCATTTGAAGGTAAGATCCTCTGAGCAGTGACGCGCCAGAGCACATTGCTGTTGTGTAAGACCATTCACCGCGTTTACCTTCAGTTATCTGCTGAAAAGGACACCAGGCTGCTACAGTCTGACCAGACAGACCCCTCCACACACTACACTGCTCGGTTATAACTCCATATTCTGCTTTCCTATGAAGGACGTTCGGTTTCGGGGGCTCTTTGCAGCCTCTCTTTCAACTTGCAGCCTGAAATGTTTCAACGCAAATGATGTTGTGCGAAATTAAACTAAGTGACCATGAGTGAGGTGAGATACATTAAAATGATGGCTGAAATAGCCTCGGTCATACATCATGATGATATATTATTGTCGTAACTACTTGAGAGGAAATTGTCTCTGAGCGCAGATCTGTGTTGGTTCCTGTGTTTTGCGAGTTTCTTTTGTGCCATTTCCTGAGCTGAAAATGTCACCTTTGCTGAACTGTCAATGCGATTGCCTCAAGAGTATTCACCACGTCTTCCGTATTCACCGTCATCCAGCTCTTGCATGTTGAGCTGCTACATATATGGCAACCAAAATAGAAGGTTTCGCATGGAGACGCTCACGCAGTCCTTGAGCCTGTGAGACCCATACCACCTTATGCTTGGCATTTGTTAAAGGCTGCAGAATATTAAACTTGCATGTGCCCCAGCAGCTTGAATGGTCATGACGCCACTGAGCTCAGACGCTGAGTTTGATACCCAAATGTGAATTTATACATATTAATGTGTGGTCGACAGGTGCTAAGGCTAATTAGTGGAGGGCTGAGAGAAGACACCCCGTCACCTTCTGAGTAGTATGGAAAAGTTAATACTGGATTCAGTGTACTATAATTCTTATAGTTGTAATACTTGATAACAGTTTTCTAATGCATCGGCCCATATAGGATAGGATAGTCTACATGTGGTGGCGAAAGCCTGCAAGTTGTTGATGGAAACTTTTAAATGAATCTCTCTGGATATCCTAGAGGTATAATAAAGGTGGAGAGAGCGGTGGGGGTGCACAAACTATAAGTGTGAAAGACAGAATGGCAGAACTGAAGTGATTTAGAAAAAAAAAAAAAAAAAAAAAAAGCATCCAGGGACTGATTTGGCTCGAAGAATGTGGGCAGAAGGATCATTGATCAAGTATGGCAATGTCAGGATGTGAATGCTGGGACTCTGACAGGGTGGGAAAGTAAAAGTGATGGAGAAAATTAGAACAGCAGAAAATAATAGACACTCATAGAGGGATAAAGGCAGAACGCGGGGGAAAAGAGCTTCCTCATTAACCTTTTGTAAAAGCTTCATTTAACCGTTATAGCTGTAGGTGTAGGTGTTAAACTACTGGGTAACACTCTTGCTCTTGCTTTCAGCAAATACACACAGAGAAATGCAGACTTTTTTTTTCCCCTTCTTGCTGTTCGTAAGGTTGTTGAATTTATTTTGCGCATGTAATGCATGGGCCGGTCTAATTCCTTCATTGTATTGATATTCCATCAGTGTTCGAGCTGAGCAAACATTGGATTTCCATTAGTTTTCTTGTCGGGTTAAACAGGGTGAAGCTGCTCTGTAGTATTTTTAGTTCAGGTTGTTAAAAGATCAAACCTGAAGTTTATGGCTGTGATATTGCCTTAAAACCCAGCTACGCACTTCCTCATTTAATTTGCATATATACATATATCTTTCTTAAGAGGGAGAGTATTAATATCTCACTACAAATAAAAAGGTTATATCACTTTTATGAATATAAAGGTTGGAAAATCGACTGTTTTCTCTGTAATCAAAATATAGATTAATAAGTAAATAAATATATATAAAATATATCTTTACATCTATATAAACATCTAAATATATAACTAAACTAACTAAATGTATATTGTGTGTATAAATAAGCTCAAGGTAGACAGATGGAGAAATTGCATAATGTTTTCCAGTAATTCCACTTCCAGTAATGGCAGCGAACCAGACACACAGACTGGGATTCAATGCTCAGGGTGAAATTCTGGGCTCCTGGTGTTAAGTTCTGCCTCATCTATTCTGTGATGAATCCATCACCCATTTCCTGCCTCTGTGCTGTCATCTGAATTCATAAAAAGACAACATTAGCATAAATGTGCGGATGGGAACTTTAAAGAGCTCTGGCAGAATGGTCCACCTTCCTCCGCTGGAAAATGAATCCCACAACGTTTCTCCACAGCGCCCGTCACAAATCTTAAATATCGGCCAAATCTCCATCAAATATGGACACAGTGATGTTTTTGGCCTGTTTCGGTAAATCAGCTGTTAATAATTCCTTTTCATGCTTTATATGAATCTGACTTGATAGTGAGACATCCGTAGGCTCTATCAGCAGACACAATGTGGGCGCATTAGTAACACTGGTGCTGGATTTTTTTTTTTTGCATTTGTAATGAGGCCACCCACTGTTTCTCTTTAAAGCTGTATTTCCCAGCCATGAAGTGGCTCTCAGTTGGAAGAATCTTTTCCTAACCCACAGTGGAGCTCAGTAAAGATTTGAAGGGCGACTATTTCATGTCCTTTATCGTCAGTTCTCAGGCTGCCGATACTCGCAGTGAAGATTGTTTACCATTCGAGGATGTGAAACATGTTATCTGGCCGCCTAATGGCGCATTCGGAGAATCTGTGCAATCACGGAGTGCCCTGGCGCACTCATCTTCCTGTTTTTTTTTTTCTAAACGCGAGATGCTTTAAAAGTTCTGTAGGAACCCTGAGCCGCCTCCTGAGCTGCAGCAGGACTGATCAGGTTGCTATAATGGGGCCGAGAGGCTGAAGACAGCATCTCTTTGTTATCTCTGAGCATGAGGACATTGTCCTCGAAGAGGATGTGGCTGTTGTTATCTTTTGTCACCTGACACACACAAACCAGCTGCGATACATCACCCTGTGCTTTATCATTGCGCCTTTTTTTTTTTTCAAACATAGTGGCCAAATCAGGCCCATCGCAGCTGTGAACAACACATTATTGTTTTCGCAACCAAACAGGATCAGATAGCAGAGGCCACCAGTTAGTGATTCATTACAAAAACATGGCAGCTTATCACCTGAAACAAAAACACAAAAGCTTATCACGGACAACGGAGAAAATTGCAAAAGAGAAAATACATCAGTGTTTACATGCGTCCGCCGATGTGATCTTGATCCGAGCGTTCCGCAGATTGTGGAATACATACCGTTTTACATGTGGGACACGGAGCAGTGGGACGGCAGCGCGTGAAAGCAGCTGTGTGGAACAGGCAAAATAAGAATGATGATGATAAAAAAAAAAAAAAAGCAAACAGAAAAAAAACTCCCGTCCAGGAGTGGTTCCTGTGGAGGTTACAGTGTGTCCGTGAGATGATGGGTCATTAACGGCTGCTTCTTTGATGCGGCCCGATGGCAGCCTCCACCTTCACAGCCAGGAAAACAACAACGTCCTTCACCGCGGCCTCCACCCTCTAAAGCTCTGAGAAAATGTTTCTGACTTTCACGGTGGGAGAAAGAGACAAAGTGTTTCATTTTCCTTACGATGGCGTAAGGCTAAAAACTCAAAGCTCCAGCGCTACTCCAACTGAAGTTGGTGCAGCAGCTGAGAAAATGATCAACCACGTCCTATGAATGCCAGAGCCGAGGATGATGTGGATCCACGATGTTCAGTATTTAACTAAAATACTTTGATTTCTGTGTTTCTTTGTTCACCATCTTTGTTCGTTCTCTCTTGCCTTCACACTTGGTGGGTAAATTGTAGTGGACCTGAGGAAGTGCAGTATCGTGTGAAGCAGTCTGTGGCTACATTACCCCGAGCGCCATGCTGCTAAACAGCATTTATTATACCTAAGGAGGCATCAGCTAGTTTCAACTCTTTAACACTTTATCCAGTGGTTCCATTGTGTTAAGTTTTCTTTAGCCAGCTACCCTCGATAAATAATGTCAGCCTTTCCTTTGAAAGCAGGCAACCAGCCATTACTTGGGTAGCCCATTAGCTTCAGCATAATTTTTTATCAATAGCAAATAGAATACATTCACTGTTCTATCACAAATGCTGATAGCCTTAGCCTTCTATGATAGTTTTTGATATACAGTATATATTATATACACAGCATATTTTTAACAGAACCTTTGGTTTTCATATGTGCAGTGTGTGTACTGACGTTGCGAATTCGCTTCAATTCAAAATGCAGCTGAAACAGTCATATCAAATCAAATCAAATTTTATTTTTACAGCTCACAAAACACATTTTGCCTCAGAGGGCTTTACAATCTGTACAGGGAGTGACACCCTCTGTCCTTAGACCCTCGGTTCCAGTGAGGAAAAACTTGCCCACAAAAAAACCCTTTAACAGGGAAACAATGTGGAAGAAACCTCAGGAAGAGCCACAGAGGAGGGATCCCTCTTCCAGGACGGACAGACGTGCTGTGAATGGATGTCACATGTACAGAACAATCAACACAAACATGTTGTACAATTACAATGAATGATAAGATGACAACGAATTACAAATAGTGCATGCGCTCCTCCAATGTCGGTTGATGCCTCTTTGATACAGACCGTTTTGCATTGCCATTAATGCCCGTTGTCGCTCATCATACCCAAATTTACAACTATTCTATGTGCTACGGTCAAATTAATCATCTCCACTTCATTTAGTCTCTGTTTGCTCTGCTTGCTTATTTTTTTAAAAACATAATTGCATATAAATTCAGTTCAATAATCATATAGGTAGTAATGAGGTCCTAATGAGGCTGAGTGAGGATTTAAAAACTTTGCCACTGTGTTGGCTTAGCAGACATTTTCACATCTCACATGTGAAAGACACCTCAGGGTGATGACAAATCTGCCATCTTTAGTGATTAATGCAGCTTAGGTTAGACAGATAAAATCACGGATTCATGGTGCTGCACATTCACAATGTGTTCCAACCATTGTAAGTAAGTATATATGCAAGTATATAATTAGAGGACAGAGCTTCCAGAGAAGTTCTTTCTAAATACCAGCAGGGCAGCAGACTTGGCTACATTTTAAAGTCTATTGCATTGTGCGTTTACAATAAGTTTTCTCATGAGTTCATGGTCCCAGTCACTAGTTTTCTTTTTCCATACGGCAGGATGTTTATTTCGTCAGTTATCGTCCCACTTAGGGGATTTCTAAACATAGTAATTCCTGGCTCTGCACAACCAAGATGACAACTCGACGTCCATACTATCAAACACGAGGCTTCCAGAAACCAATACATGGCGTCACTGTGAGTTTACCCTTGGTTGCATCACCTGCTCCAACCCGTTCAGACACAGGTGTGCAGCCACAGATGTTCCTACTGGGAATGTAGGCCTCGTGACAAGTTAAGCTTCTCATATACACAGTGATTTACATGACCACGCATCGCGTTCAAAGCACTAGGCACTGCAATTAACCAAATCTTACTGTAGCAAGGTTTGCCATTTGTCACCTGATACTACAGCAGTTATTAATAGAACAAGTGTCGGAGCGCAGTGGATCCTTGAGCGGTACGTAGATAAACACTAATGAAAGCGACATAAACATACTGACAGTCTGTTGTTTTCTTGTCTGGATTTTTGTTTGTTTGATTTTTTATTTTATTTGTATTTTTCCCTCTTTGCACATAAGAAGACAAAAGGCACACAAACAGTTTACACATGTTCATAATTGAAAATTACACTTCCTTTGAGTGCAATCTACTTCATAGCTCTATTTGCATGTGACATTTTTACGTGGGGAAACAAATGAGTATTACCACATAGTGACAGTAACTGTTCACATACTTTATTGTACTTTTGCTCCGGGGCTGCTTTATGGTTAAGATTAGCTGCTTGGTTCCAATTAAGGGGAATCTTTATGCTACGGTGTGTGATGATAGATTAAAAAAAAGTAGGATGCTTCTAATAACTTGACTGGCCTGCACGGTGCTCTCGCTGCATGTCAGCGTCTTCGAACCCTAACCCAGTGAGATTACACTGCAGCATGTTTGATGTCTCTAATTTTGTACTGAGGGTGATAATCACGGAGCTGAAGAGGGCCCAGCTGCTGTCAGATCCTCTGTGATTTACAGGAAGCTTAGTTTACTCCAGAATAATTGGCTTTTGCACATATACTGTGCAATAACATCACAATAGAAACTTTGCAGACAGGCTTTATGATTTATTTGCACTATACTTCAGCTGTGAAAACAATTTGTTTCATAAAAGCGCGTGCATGATTTTATATGATCGTTCCTCGTTGATGACCTTGTTGATGGCACAGAGGATGTAATTATGATTTTGAGACGCGTCTCGACAGAAAAATGAAAAAAATGTGTCGTCAATCAATTAGAGGATGTATAAATACGACACAAAGCGATTGAATGAGCATACCCACATTGAATCAATATTTAACGTCACCTTTGGCACAATTAAAGCCTTGAGCTTTGCGCATTTGAACAATACAATTTCCCCCATTATTCTCTGAGTCAAGTATAATGAGGACTGTGATTAAACAATTTAAGCCCTGCCACTGAGCTGAATTGAGGTCTGGGCTTTGACTTGGCCTCTCCAAGGCATTGACATTGTTGTTTTGGAACCATTCTCTGTGCGGCTTTTCTTTTTGGGCACTTGCTGTAAAAATAAATCTTCTCCCAAGTGGCAGATCTCTGTCAGACTGCAGCAGGTTTGCCTCCTGGTTCTTTGTCAGTATTTCACTGCATTCATTCACCCCACCTTCTCAATCCCTACAGGACCCGCAGCAGGGAAGCATCACCACAGCGTGACGGTGCCTTCATTGTGGGAATTTTGTCTTTCTTTTAAGGTTTCGGTATGCATCAAACAAAGAGTAGCTGGACCTAAAGGAGAGGGAAAAAGCCCGGCATCAGAGAAAGTGGGGAGACGATTAAATGCCCACATGGAGATAATGGTGCACACTTTTGTCAGTCCTCACAGCCGTTTACAACGTGCCACCCCTGGTTGTACATACAGCAAGTGATGGAAGTAGTTCTATAAATCATTTTTTTTAAAAGGAAGCATGATTGATAATTCACATGGAGCTGATTTTCAGGCAAACTGACATCAGATTTCAGTGTAATTGTAGTACTCGTAATTGTAATTGTAGAGTGGCTATTTCCACAGATCGCTTACTGACATATGAAAATTACACTTTGAGAGTCAAAAATGTATGCTTTCTGAGTAGAGTAATGCATTTCTCACCTTTTTAAAAGTGCCTGAAATCATTTCCCAAGGTGGTATGAACAATCACGTTTCCATTAGACTTGAAAATGCTTCTTGGATGCATTTACACATCTGATGGCTTGGCGATCCACCAAAAACTAATGGGGCCTTTGTGACCACCCCGTATCTCCTCACACACATTGTTTTACGGGATGCAAATATGTCTAAAACCCTAAGCAGTTCAACTTTAAATGAAATCAGAGCAATAAATGTCATTTTTAACTATGCTTCGGCACTGAGCTATTGCATTAGACCGCAGTGTTCTCAGCAGCAGTATCGCAATTGCCAAATATAGTCTGAAGGGGTAAAAGTGCCTAATGGTCCTATGGTGTTCCTATGGTGAGCCATTATATATCTGTAATTTTACCAACAAAAGAAGCACACCTTTTAAAGCTCTGCCATTGTAAAGGTGGTATGTAGATGGGTACCAACAATGTTCTGGGTGATTTCAGTCACATGCTGCAGAGTGCTCCTCCAGACAACAAATCAGAATGCTAAATATTATTCTCTGCAGGTTGTCACTTATGACCATTATGCACCATTATGAAAGATTTGGTATTTTTTTACAATCTGGTGCCCCCAGCGTGCAATTCACTCATACACTGCTGACGACTATGCTAACAGCCAAATATCAAGCAAGTGCAACAACACAAGACAAAGCAGCCAGCTAATGTTAAGAGATATCTAGAGGCCCAGCTGGGTGTCTGTCTTTCAGCCTTTCATTTCACCAAGCTCTCGCCAAAGACTAAAAGTCAGCCTCCGATTTACTCTTGTCAGCTTCCTCTTCAGTCACTCTTGCCTTTTGTCTTCCTCCATCAACGTCTCCTTCAGTCTCTTCCATTCACCTCTGCCATGATGTCCAAAGAGGCTGCTGAGCCTGATTATTGACCCCTCACCTGGCTCAGCTTCTGGGATGATACTACTTCCGCTTTCCACCAGCATTCCCTCCCACCCCGGGTGTGCAAACCTCTTCCCAGTAATCCAAAACTCCAGTGCCATCAGTGTAAACATCAACACTCCCCCAGTGCTCTGAGCACCTCTTAGCACGACTGAGAGCTAACTAGCTAACAGCAGCTGCATCAGTTAACTGTACCAAATATCACAGAGTTGAGATAGCACTGGACACACAAGAATTGGCGCACTGGACCCACATGAATAACTCTTAGACAAATATTTCCACATTGCACAACAAACCACAATTTGTAAAAGTTTGTCACTGCCCACACAAGACACATGAGCCATTTCCGCTCCAGCTAACTCGTTTTCTAATGATTATATGTCTGCATTTATTGGTATTTTTCTTGAAAATATCATGAACTCAGACTATGATAAACATTTGAAGACAATATAGAAATGATAAAATAACAGCTCACATCTAAATGGTCTCTACAGTGCATGACACTTACTGATTAATTTGCAGCAGTTTGAAAAATGGCCACAAACCCTAAGGGGAACCGGACATAAAAACAAGTTAAAATGAGAACAATGAAACAAAGCTGTCAAGTCAAGATTTATTTATAAAGTAGAGGCCTTCATCACAAGGCATATCTCAGAGGACTTTAGAGAGAACAAGCCCACCTAGATCTGATTTAAGTTGTGAAACTGAATGAACAAAAAAAGGGGGGACTCCAGAAAGTTCCCCTTTGAAGGATACAACATCTAACTGTGTGATTTTGTAGAAAAGTTCATATTTATACTTAACAGAAGAAGTGGAGGCGTTCTCTATAATTTAGGTTTGTCAGGAATAGAACCAGATTGCTGCCATATTATGCTTCAGCACCTATGAACACGCTTCACCAGGACAGATGGTGCTTTCCACAGCTCACCTCACAGTTCCTGGGTATGCATCGGCAGCATTCTCACCAACCATTTCTGATATTCGTTTCATATCACATATTTTGAGAACATATATATGTAGGACTTCTATGATTTGTACAGATTCACCCCATAGTTAAATTAGATACTTAAAATACTTACTACAGCTCCCAGTTGCAGCTCAATTATTCTCAGATACAGATTTAATGTATATCTAATGTCTTTACCTGTATTTGGTCTATGTATTTACAGTAGTTTGCATCAGAATCACCAGAAATGAAAAGCCCAAATTTGAAAACATACTCTATTCACAGCCTAGGTTCAGCCTTACACCATTTTCTAATACATTTACCTTGACTGCTGACAAAACATTTTGAATAAAAAATAGATCAAATCCCCGGTGTTCTCCTGTGAACCTGTTCTTGCCATTTGTACAAGAAATATACTACGGAATGGTAAACTGCTGCAGATTCTGGCACAAACACTGACAAACAGATTTTTCGTCAGCAGAGATACTGTGTCATCAGTTTGATAAGGCAAGCAAAGCCTGCCTCTCGTCCTTCACAGTGTTAATGGAACCACATTCTGGGATGTACTGAAATCTTAAAACAAGTCTGCTCCCACTAACTGGCTTTTTCTCAATTAATGGCTCATGCATGCATCGTATCAAGTGGAATGTTTAAGGTAACGCTCCAGCATCAGACTGTCTTTCTTGTCCTGCCTTCAACTTAGGTTTGATACTACAAAACATACTACAAAATGTGGTATCGGTCCGATACCAAGTAAATACAGGGCCAGTATTACTTTTTAGAAAAGCAGCTTACCTACTTTTGTGTAGGAGAGAGGAATGCATCAAAATTTAAGAAGTGAATGCATCATCAATATGCAAATTTAGAAAGCAAATATAGAAATACTAATGCTCCTTTGAAAGTTAACACAAAATGGTTATTACATCCGACCATGTTCACATTTCAGATGAGGTATATATCAGCTCTGTAGGAATATATTTTTCAGTTCCTGTAAAATAATTCATTCAGATTTATTTCATCCGCCTGAATATATTATAGGACTGTCTGAATAGTCTATATTTTCTAAAATAACAACTATGATTACCAATTAAACTTGGAAAAATAACATTTACTAAGACTGGAGATGAAATTTTACTTCCATTTCTATCAATCAGTTACCTGGATATACTTGACCATGCTGAAAGGCCCGCACAGAGACAGAGGCTTCTGGCCAATGACCTCTGCCTCCGTGCTGGGGGTCTGGTCCCCCCCCTCCAAATACAAAGAGCGCTCCTCTTCCTCTCTGCCATCATGCAGCCAGCAGTGTGCTGCTGCACACTGGCAACAACTGCCAGCATAGCACGGGAGCAAAGGGAGGGGCAAAGAGGCCAATAAGAGGTGAGAGGAGCCGTGTTACCAGTTGCACCAACCATTATGCTGTAATGGGAGTTACGTACTGAATGCAGAGAAGAGATCTCATCACGCAAGTATTGATCAGTAACGACACTGGTATTGATACGATCGATACTTTTAGATTGATTCGCCCACCACTACTTCAAAGATACTATTTAATAATTTCCACTCTGACCTGACCATGCTGTTATTATAACACTTTTACACACTGCTGAGTCAACCTTTATTTCTGGTATGGGCAGATTCAGGGTATGCAAATCCCCTCACAGCAGGAAAAAACACTTATACATTGCCATAGCACAAAGGTTGCTATGCTTTGAACACATCAGTGTAGGTTTGGTTTTACAACTGGCAATAATACATTTTGCTGAAACTCACAGTGGCATTGTATTTTTTTTTTCATAATAATGGTGATATAACAAAAAGCAGGAGTGCTGTGTAAGCCGCGGTGTAAGACTACATCTAGAGTGGGTTATAGTGTAGTCATAATGAATTATATATAATATATAATGCATTCATGATGAAAGACATATTGCTTTCTCAGACACTGTATCAAGAATCATAAAACATTACAGATGTGACTTAATAATGATGCATTGCAAGTTCACGTGTCTTATGGATGCTCTTAGAGGTTGACTGATGGGGCTTTGAACACATTATGACTATCTATACTATTAACTGTAGTAAGACGTTATAGTCCATGCAGTGTCAAAAGTTATATAAAAAATGCTCTACAAGACACATAAGTACTTTTACTGTTTTTAATCATCATCATCATCACATTCAGCTCTATTGTTGCATTATTCTTCTTGTGCATATTGTTAATGTGTGTTCGATATAATTAGTGTTTCTTGATTGTCTCTACAGACACTGTGACTGTAGCTCATAGTCCGACATAACCAGGACTACACTTCCCTTAATGTTTAGCCAAACAAGCTCAAGTGGCTGGCACAAGCACTTTGAATTAAGGCCATACTGAGGTTCCTGTAACTTTAGTACTGCTACACTCTGTGCGCTCGCCGCACATATTTCATTATAATTACAATGATGTGTGTGGGTACTTCCTCATTGAAACTGCGTGGTCCAACAATCCCAATCAATAGGACAGTGTAAATCTATTGGCAGAGGTGTGTATGCATGAGCTAAATAAAAACTGTGAGAGCCATTTGTAGAAAAAAAAAAAAAAGAAACAGCTGTTAGAGGTCAAAAACTCCACAGAGCAGTTGTCAACCACAGTGCGTGTACCAGGATGATGTCAGAAACGTATTGATCGGTGCAACGGACATGACAGTTTTCAAGAAAACTACATAAGTACACAGGGAGAAAACAGGTGTTGTTCTGATTCATTGATTCAGCCCCCTGAAACTCCATGTCAATAAACTGGAAACACTGTTAGTGAAACTGGCAATCTTGATTGATCACTGTACATATGCCTAATTAGGAAAATAGAATGGGCGTGCATCTGCTCTGTGAGATGGACGACGGAAACCCATAGCAACCCTGTCTCTTACATTTATATACATCTATATGTTTTTGTCAAATGCATTATGGTGGAGCAACGAGCAGGAGTGATGGTGGTTCGTGGCACATATCCTGACTAAATGTCACCAATCTTTCGGGAAGGGAACACTTGGAAATATCCAACCTGCCTCCATTATAAATGCGAAATACTGATATGTTCATTAAAACCATGTCCTTGTTATGTAATCTGGCCAACATTGTATTTATTTCACATGTATTTTCTGCTGGGAAATATGAGTGTATAATTAGAATTATGGAGACATGGCACAGACATGGTGTGGATTGAACCCTGATGAGAATCGGAGCTGTGAGGGTGTCTGAAAATAACATACACCTTCAGCCAATCACTAATCCAGCATTCTCTTTTGCCACGGTGTAAATTCATAACAAACGCATACGCGAAAATATATATTTATGAAGGCAATGAATCATTGCTCCACTCCATACCGTCTCCGGTTCTATAGTGTCACAGCTCTGCGGAACAAAGAGCTGTCTGTGGCTGCTGTTGATTGGCACACTCTCTCCTCCCTGCAGTTATCTGATCTCACAGGCCAGGCTCTAACCGACAGCCAGTCAGCAACAGCAGAGGAGGAATCGGCAAAAACCCAACCACTTTGTCATCCAAGACGCCTCTCTCAAGTTCTTCATCTTAATCACATCTTGTAGCTGGCGTTAGCGTTTCTGATAGCGCATTAAGGATTCGACACACATTTTCAGCCGTTTAGTAGACAACAAAACACACAAGGACCAGACCATTGGTCAAGTCAAGTCAGCTTTGCAGAAAAAAAAAAAAATATCCTCCAATACTTTACAATACCTTGATGAGAAAATGTGATCATTAAGTGCATTTATGCAAATGAAGCTGCTTTGTTAGAGTAATGGCAGGCAGGGATCTGCAGCAGCATAATCAGGCATGTAAGGTCATGAGAAATGATGGAGCAGCAATTCTCTCTCTCTCTCTTTCCTCAAGCGGAGGATGGAGTGTGCCACCTGGCTCATCTATCACAGCTGGAACTGCTGAGACGGTGAGGGCTGCCAATAAACAATCCTCACAAAAATGGAGCACACAGAAAATCCACTTACAAGCAGAGAGAGGGCCTCTGTGGATCCCATAACAGCCCGTGTGCAACTATGAATACATTGCAGTCATCCACAGGTCCATTAATACACCCCAGTGATTGAGTTTTAGGTGTTATCAAATAGTGGACGTATAGAGATTTAAAAATGTACACAGAGGGGCCAAAACAATATGGACGTTTGTTTTTTGTATCTTTTTTTGCAGGGTTGTGTTGCTGTGTTTTGTAGTTTGTTCTGCTTGGGAGAAATCGTAATGCTACCGCAGACTATGATATTTTAGACGACAGTGTGCTGCCTGAGCTTGTGGTGAAAGTTCGAGGAAGATTCGCGGCTGTTTCCACACGACAGTAGGGGGAAAAAAAGCAGGAGAACTTAAAAAAGCTCGGATCTAAAGCCCATTGACGCCCAGTCCTTATCACCCAACACCAGTGCCCAACCTCACTAATGCTCTTTTGGCTGAATGGGAGCAAATCCCTGCAGCCAGGTTCCAAAAATCTTATGAAAAAGCGACAAACCAGATGAGTGGAAACTGTTGTAGCCGCAGATGAATTCCCTCGGTTTTGTAATGACAATCACACACGGTGTAATGTTTGGGTGCCCACGAATTCACGGCCATGTCGTGTATAATGCATTACATGTTGAAGTTGCCAACCGTTACAGATAATTATTAGGGGGATGTTTTGTTGTAATTGTTAAAACTAAATCACACATTAACTTTGCCTTGCAATTAATACTTAAAGTGAAACATTTTGTCAACAACAGACATCTTTGTACAGTGTAGACTACTCCAAAACTAACGAGGGCTGAAAACAAGATGGGATAAAGTAAGGCACATGTTCATAGTAATTATAATTATTATAACGTTTCTCTGGGCTGAAAACCCCTCACTGTTTAGGTTTGCAGAGGCATTAATATGTATCTTTGGAGACGCACTAATGAATAGTAAATGCACTGCATGTATATAGTGGGTTTTTTTTCAGCCTAGCAAAGCTGCAGTGTGTGTTGAGTTTAAACAGTTTTTCATGATCCACAGATTAGAAGACAGATGAGCACACAGCATCGCTAACAGCTGCACGGTGACAGGAGGGAAATCTCTTCATTGTTATCATCTTCACCACCCCATAGTGTCAGAGTATTACTCACATCAAGTGCAACGCGCAGCAACACGTATGGTGTCAACAAACATCTCCATCTCACCTTGAAATATCCAAATGTTCTCTCCACTGTCATTCTGCTCTACTCAGCCACTACAAGGTAGCCTGTTGCCTGACTCTCAGGAGATGGTTTCGGTAACCAAGGAAGTAATGGATATGCTGCATCCCGTAACAACACAACAGGAACTTCCATCCCATCAGAACACTATGAAATAGGAGGACACTGTGTACCACGAGCATCCTAGATCACTCTGTCCACCACGCCTAAAGAATAAATGATGTTAGTCATGGGTGGGAACCACTTTCAAGCTTCTTCTCACACAAAGTTGGTTGTGGTGTTTTGTTTGCCATTTGGCAAAAAGTAAAGTTGCTAAGCGTACAGGTAGTTCCATTTTTTTTTTTTTTTTGCCACTTTAAGCTGTAAACAGGCTTTATGTAATTCCCTTCAGTTGTCTCTCAACAGTAGGCGTCTCTAAGCAACATAAGCATTTAAACAAGTAGCAAAGCTGCTGCTGCGGGTCAATGCGTTTAAATTATAAATGACCTCGTTAATTGATTTTGCAGGAGAGTGTCAGGAGTGCATCTGGTTACGCCTGACATTCAGGTACTTCTTTAGTGTCTAATGTTTACAGTTTTCTTCTTCTTTCTATACTTCTGTATAACATAATCAACTAAGTGTAAAGCAGCCGAGCATACAAACATAGCTGACAGCTGATATGTGAACGGTGTGAGTGTTCACATACACATATGTCTGGCAATGAATGTGGTACGTGACAAAAGACAAGTTACAAGTTCAGGGGTGAACCTTCATCACTTTAAGCTTTTAAAGGGGGGGGGATTTCATATGAAGCTTCAGTCAGTCTCCATTAAAGAAATCTAGTCCGTTGCCTTGTTTGAACCCAGCCACTCTCTCGCTGTCCTACACGTGGTACTACCATGCTTTTGGTGCTCGCAAATGCTTTCCACATCAAATGTGTCCCATAATCTTTTTGTCACGTTCCATGAACCAGTTGGCTGCTGCACTATAAATATCCCAGTGATCCTTTCTCACTGGCTTGTTTATAGTGCAACCCCCCAACCCAAACCGCCCATTGCCACCATAAACTTTAGACTGAGATTCACCTGTGAGGTTCATAAAGACAGGATGTGTTGATAGAGTCTAATTGCCCAAATTATTATTATTTGACACATAAATAACTAGAATAGTTGAGAAACCGCTAAATAGGTTGTATTTGCTACACTCACGCTGCTCTCTCTTTCACTTTACAAATGACCTGTTGTTACTTCGCGACCATGAAGCTGCTAACTCGCTAACTTTAGCTGCTTACATCACATATGGCACATTGCTCACAAGCTCTGCGAGCTAGTGTAATGACATGTGACGTTATGGGAGGTGTTGTTTATTTAGCACCTTGAATATTGTGAGAATGATTCGCCATTCTGTCATTCACATTCCCCGCTCTCTGTCCCGGCGGTTGGGTCAGCTCTCCTCCTCCTTTGAAGATCACTCATCTCCAGACAGTCGGGTTTCACTGCTGGGCAACGGACGTTTCTCACACCTGTTGGTTTCAATGAGTTCCCCCCACAATCATGACCTGACCTTTTCAGTCCAAAGCTGTGTTTGAGGTTGTACAGCTCACTGTCATCTCCACTCTTAACCTGACAGAGCACGTCTCCGCTGTCAAGTATCTCCTCTCCTCAAAAGTATTGCTGCCTCTCCCTGCAGTGGCTCAAAGACTTGAGAGCGCTACAAAAACAAGAGCCGGAGTTGTTTTGATCCTCTCTCTGTAATTGTTTTTTTTTGCTGTTATGAAAAAAAATTGTGTCATGGTTAAGCTTTATTTCTGAACACCTTTCCATCCTGTTATTGTTTTGCGAGCAGCAGGCCTCCATCGTCCATCTACATTTGACAACTTCTTGACTATTTGTCATGAATTTGGGTAACCTTTTCACCTTTTATCTATCACCACCATTAAAAAAAAAAAATCGTCCCTTGACCGAAATGAGCCAGTCTTTCAGAGATTTCAGGAGCAGCCGGGTTCAGTTCAGCAACTGGCACTATCCAGTATTTCTATCAGTCGGTGTGTTGGGGAGCCACTGTAATAGTTACAGCAATGACAACCCCCTCTTACACACACTTAATACACACAGGAGAGCTTTGGTTCCCTGTTTTTTGAGCAATATCTTTCAGCAATATCAGTCAAACACGGGTATTACCTTTCTTGATGCCATGAATCAGCCAAGAATGCCATTTCTATGAGATCCTCTAAGCCGATACTCCCACTCAATCATCCTTAAATGTCCCTATAGTCCCATGTGACACCAAATATTTAAAGTAGAAGTTTGTCAGGCTCTCTCAAAATTCTGCGTGCACCATCTGGATACAGCATCTACAAAGTCCCTCTTGTGGCAGTCATAATGTAGCAGGCTGGATTTTCGCTTTCATTTTTCAGTGGCAAGAACTGAAGCAGAGAGGTTGGCCTTGGTTTTAATTGAAATCCTGTGCCCTTTACACACACAAGCTCAGGAAATGATAAAAACAAGTCCACGCACCAACACAGTACACGCGCCAAAGAGTAAACACACCAACACACAGTGCGAAATGCCCTCTTTCACAACAGCAACTGTTATAGCATTCAACAAGCTCGCCACTCTGTGGGTGTAGTGGTGTAGTCCACATCTTCTTAATGCACAAGCGGCCGGCAGACCTTGTGGAACACTCCAAGGTCCACCACTCGTTGCTGTGCAGTTCTTCAGGACCACCAAAGGTGAGGGAACATCTGCTGACCAAACACTCAGGAGGAGTGGCAGCGGTCCTGACACTGGTCAGGAACCTCATGCACTTTGGGCCACTTGGTGAAGAGGACGTGGTGGTTCCCCTGGACGGTGGCGGGGAAAAGGTCTAGAATGTCGACGCCAATATACTGCTGCAGGGGAGCCCGTGAGCACCATCAGCGTTGGTCACTTCTGGGCAGTACAGGAGTCACACGCATGAAATCAGATGAAATGAAAATCTTCGCCTGGGGCCCTAGAACAAACATGTGGAGAAACTGACATCCTTCATTGACTCATGCTGTTTTGCATCACCCCAGAGGTCAAGCAATGGATTAGTAGAATGAAAGAAGACGAAGTTCGGCTTCCCCTTCCCGCTCTAAAGACCATGTTGCCTCTAGAGTGTTGCAATTTGTTGGTATGGTAATGTTGGGTTTTTATACCAAAGACCACATTTTTAAGTTTGTACTTAAGAGAGACTAAAAGAAAGCTATTTTGCTGTGGTGGGTTTAAAGTTAACAGTGATCATTTTCGCATCCTGGGAGCACAGGGTTTTTTTTTATTGTTTCAATATTTCCTCTGTTCCAAATTATAATAATAGACACTCATTTAATACTTGTGTGTCATTGATATTGCTGAATGATATTCACTGATACTCCCAGTGAACCAAAAGACTGCTACAGTACTTCCTCCAGTTATTCTTGTTCTGTTCTAAATCACAATAATAGACGCTCACATTTTTAAAAGCAATCTTCTGTCTGTGTGATCCCATACTTAAAATATTAAGCATAGGTTTTTATAAATGAAGGTTTCACTCCTAAAGCAGTCATGTTTTACATGTAATTCTTTCCATTCTGCCATCTTCCATAATAATGAATTATGATGCAGCATAAATTATTTTGAATGCATGGAAATATATTACACTTTACTCAGCACCAGCAATGAATCATTATGATAAAGCGTGCATTTATTATAGATGCATCAGTATGTACTTCACTTCACTTAACAAACAATGTTAACTTATAGGGACTCATATTACGGCTGATTGTTGAGGTGTGTGTGTAGGTGTGTATAACTACAATATTCATAATGTGTTATAAACCCCATCCGTCAACCTCTAGTTCAAAACGTGAAAAGAGGACTCATGAGAGCACTTCAACTTATAATTCATTATAACTCGCATCTACAATGTCTCGTGAGTGTTCATAGTGTGCATCAAAAAGAATTGTGAGTGTAGTTATGAAGCATTATGAATGCATTATAATTCACTATGAATGCCCTCATCACACACTTTAGAGGGCTCGCCCGCTATTTGCTGTAATTTCAGTCTGCTGCCTCTTCCATCAGCCCACTACCAGCGTTAAGGTCAGATCTTATAGCTACTTCGTACTGTACGTCTATACTGCATATCCCTAAATGTATCTTATCAATGGGGGTCATTCTAAAGTCCTTTAGCCAGTTTTGTTTTGTTTCCTTTTCCTTCCACCATCAGAGCAAAGATTCCAAATATATTCAAGTATAAAAGAATAATGAGTGCATTGTTCCCCCCGTGTGCTTTCTTTCATAAACATTAAAGCTTCTCTGGGCTACATTTGTTTTTAAAATGGTTTGCTGGACCCTCGTGTTGTCTCAAACCTGTTGTGTTGATTTTGGATTTGTTGCTTCTATAATGTACAGTATGGTTAAGATCAGATGCCTGGAGATCATGGCTGCAATTTCAACAAAGCAAATAGTAATTGTAGTTGACGCGCTCCACGCCCATCCGCCATCCCAAGCCACACATTTACTTCTAGCCCTGCCACAATATTGGCACACTACTGTACTCCCTGCATTGGCACTGAAGGTCAACAAGTGCATGTAGACTGTGAGGTGTAGAGCTGACCGACATTAATTTACTTGGATTGTTGTGTGGTCCTGACACATTCTTCCACGAAGCTAATGCGAAGTGTCATTTCAACATTTACACAACATCTACTGAGGCTAAAAGCTGCCAGTTTCTGTTTCACCATCTGTCTTTGCCAAGATAAAAACAGGCTAGAAAATAAAACAGAGAGGAAGAGAGGCACCAAATATTGTCCAGTGACCGCCTCCAGCTACGTTTGGTATGATACCAGAGGGGGCGATTATCTGCCCCCAAAGGGCCAACCCCACTCGAAACCATGCCAGTCCATGGCAGGCAAACTGCAGTGATATAGCCCCACAGAGGGTTGAAAGCTAAAGAAGCACACTGATCCAGAACTCCACAGGGCTCTTTTCACATATCTATTTGCAAGCGTAGTAAATTAATTACAGAGGCCATTTTTCTCTGGGGACACTGTTGAGCAAACATCACATAATGGTCAGCTCAGAGGTTGCACCAAAGCTTCCCCTGCTCTTTATTAGGAGTCCAATTAATTTAAAATATTCTGGGATGCATTGCTTGTAAACTTCTTGGGTAATTGGATGACACTATCATCACAAGTTAATTTCACAGACAGAAATGCAGCAAAACAAACCAAGTCATTTGGAAACCTTTTATCAGAGCTTGAAGTTCTCAGGCTCCATAAGTTCTGCCCTAGTTTCCACAATTGGCAATGTTTTTTTTTTTCTGCAGCTTCATTTAGCCAATCCTTTGAAAAGAAATGCTGCTTTATATGACATATCTTAATGTTTAGCAGCCAACCGTCTCCATCTTTAAGCCGTTTCCTTCAAAATGTCAGTATTTCCAATTAAACATGGAAGTACTCTAAGGCAGAGAGAAGAAATGGGATTTTTGTAAGTGACAATTTGGCAGGTGGAAACAGACTGACCGCCAAAAATGAAACTGCATTTTTATTCAAACAGTTTGACTCTTCTTAAGGGACAAATGTTTGAAACTATAACAATGATCTTTCCTACTTTTAGCTTTCCAAACATATTACAGACCAAACATAGCAGACCTTAATCATAGAATACCTATTTCAGTTGTAACCATGGAACCCATCTAAAACTGATATATTGTTTAGCTATGAAATAACAAATTGAGTCACTGAACAACAACAAGAAAATCTCACCATACTGATGTTTTTGATATTTTATTGTACAGAAAGGCAACATTAATTAGGACTACTAATTAAAATCCATCATCAATCACATGAAGTTCAGGGCTGCTATATGTATGTTACTATGTGTATGTGTGGGCAGAGCTGGCAAGCTCATTCAGTCATGATTGAATTCCCCGCAGGAGTCAGAAGTACCTTAAAAGACAATAATTATCTTCAGTAGTGTTTTCTGTTTGGTGTTATGTAAGTGTGAACTGAAAATGAGACTATCATATTCAATGATAACATCCTGTTATAATGGTGAGACAGAATCTAACTGTCTGGCTCTTCACAGTATCACTTTGAAATGCATGCCAACATAGAGATCCTAAACTAGACATTCTGAAAAAGAAATGAAACAGAGAAGCAAAACGCGTCTTCAAAAGGAAATGTTCACATTTAAACATGCAGAAAATCAGGACAAACTAAAAAACAGGAGATTTTTGTGAGAGGTTAATTGCCACGTACAGTATAAAGCTGGTTACTGTTTTCTATTGTTTATAAAGTACAATCCATCTGAAATATACATTTGCACTTGTATTTGTATTCTTGTATAATGCAAGTGTACAAATATGTTCGCCTAATTAATTCTGTATTTATTTTGCTTTTTGGGAATGTCAGGGGTTGCCTTACAGTCAGGTGTTGCCCGTTATCGTTGCTGTTGTTGTGTAGCAGCAGATGAATATTCTATCAGTCCGAAAGAGCAAACATATGCTGCTTTGTTACTGTTATTAGAATGTAGAAATGAAGTCACTACAGGTTAAACAACATCCCATCATCACCCTGGCTGCAACATTTGGACTGACAATGTGCAACGCTTGACTTGTGGACTTTTACCGCACACACATATTTCTCCACTTGCTGTCAGTCCATCTGAGAGGAGCTCAGGTCCAGTGTAGGTCTAAAAGATTTGCAAATCATTGCCACTGTATTTATTTACATTTTACACAGTACCCCAACTTCTTTGGAACTGCGGTTGGACTTAGTTATGGCGATAAGGGAAAAGATATATCAGTCATTAACATGAGGACGCAGTTAACGTCACAATGTGGCCAGTTGTTCAGACATCTTGTTTGTTCCGTGGAACAGATGTGATAGATGGACTGGCTTTGCTATCCTTCTGTTGCTCGTGAGGCAAACAAGTGGTGCCAGTATGAGCCATCAAACATGAATGTGAGTTTTCACTCTGTAGATGCAAGCAAACATCCACTTCTCTTTTTCTGGGAACAAGTTATAAAAAAGAAAAAAAAAAAAAGTGAAGCTGGCTTGGCACAATATGGCACCTCGAGCCACAAACACCACACACTGAAATTACTTTTTTTTTCTTTTTCTTACAGTCAAGCTCAGATTTAAAAAAAAAAGCTACACAGTTAACAGATCTAGAATCTGTTGGGCCGCAAATGCTATACTTGTAGCAAGAACACCCCCCACCCCCAGCCTACGTACACTTGAGTGGAGAGGATACCTCTGCTTTTTCCACAGCATGTGGCAAATCTACACAATTGTTGGTTTGCTGCAGTGAAAGAGCAAACACACACCTTACATCTTAAACGCACACTTTTAGCAAGCATTTCATCTCTGTTTTGAGTATGCAAATCAGCGAATACGCGGAGATTTGAAGCGCGCAATCACTCGAATAATACATGCATACTTAAAGTGAAAGAGAAAGATGGTGCACAGTGTGGCGTGTATAGATGCTGATGTCAGTGCATGGCTCTACCGTAGTGCAGAGGTGCATCATGGGGGCCCATTCACGCCTGACTGACACCACTATCCATCATCTGGTTTATCAGAGTCCAAGTCCATGTGGCAGTGCTGTGAGTGTCCTACAGCTGTCTATTATGTAAAGAAATGGCCCTCAGTTCCGATAGCTGAATCAGACTAGAAGAAGCACAGGAGCCGTTGACCTTTAAAACTGGAAAACTTTAGAGAACAGATGAACTCTCAGTGGAGTTCATCTTAATTCAGGAAAGGCATGCCACATCAGGCTGCTGGGCTGTTTAGTGATGTCCTTTTCTTTGTCTCACTGAAAAGCTACATTATTCGGTAGGACATTTCAGCTCGCTGTACCATTTGCTCCTGCATATATTCAGCCAGAATGTATTTTATTCATGTATATTTTTACTGAAATAGTGAAAATCCGATCATACAAAGACAAAGTGAGTTTTTCAACACACAAGAAATCTCTGGGTCGCAAATGTACCTCTGATTTTGGTCAATCCAGCGCCCACACAATACTCACTGCCGGTGTTCATTTTGAGCAACAGATTACCCACTGAAAAAAACTCACAGATTTACTGTTAGTTGTGCAAAAATGGGCGCATTAAATTGAAAAATGAAAGGAATTTACATAAATATTAAACAAATAGTGATTTTAAAGTTTAATAAAAGCTAGAGAAGTCCGTAGCAGTTTGCAACCATTAGTTTTAGTTTAGATAAATAACAAGTATTTTTGAAAAATAGCACTGGCTTTAAAAAACATCTATTGTTGCCCACAGGTACGGTGCAAGTTATAAAAACCCAGTAGTACACTGGTGCTTCATTGACCCTATTTAAGATTACTATATATTTTTTTTTTAGGTGTGCTTTTTCCTTTTTTTCTTTCCTTCTTTAGTGTGTAACAGACAAAACACTTTAAAGCTCACACAAACACACACACACACAAGAAAGGCAGTGAAAATGCTATGTCAGGTGCTGGCCTGGCCATCGAGAGAAATTTGGAGGTCGATGTTGTCCTCAAGGACACTTCCAGGCAGAAGAAGCCGAGGATCAAAACACCAACCTTGTGACTAATGGAAGGCCCCCCCTCCACCTCCTGAGGCACAGTGTGCCCACAAGTAAACTGACACACCTGGCTGGTCAGCTGTGTTCTGAGCATAAAATGCAGCTGTTATAAAAAAACAAACAAAAAAAAAAAGCTAGCAAGCATCCAACTATTGCATTGCATAGGTGTAACATGTTACGGACGCTCTCTGTCTACACCTGTTAAATATGCTTCAGCTCGAGACCTGATCGGAGATGTGACAGATCTAGTAAAAGTTGGGTGAATACTCGCTACCTTCCTACGTTTGTACTTGTTAAATAGAAAGCATGTTCTGTTGTGATAGTTAGCCCTTTCTTTACTGGAAATCCCATACAACCAACAGCTAGTGGGTTGTTATCAGCAATATTAACTACCTGTCAGCAGAGCAGAACATGCCGGTCAGTCAGACTCAGAAAAGACAGAGAATCTGTTATCCGGCATGTTGTAGAGCAGCAGTATAGGAGTTTCTAAACACATCCAAGAATATCAGTGATATTCTTATGATAATATATAATATAATGATATTGATCATCAGTAATTAAGCAGTAAGGAGGTTTTCGGTAACACATAAATGACTGGTGTGCGGGTATGACCTTGATGATTTGATGTCCTTTTTTGTAAATTAAGGTTCATTCTGCAGCCTCTAATACTTCATTTTAGACCTTTTGGAGTAAATTTGTGGGCCGCATGAAATGTTCTTGTAGAGCACGTCACCGCTTTAGCGTTTCACAAACAAGAACATAGTTTTGGCATTTGTGTCATTGTTTCTCTATAACCTGCTGTTTATTTTCTGCTTTTTTTCATTTTTATTTATTTTTTTCACGGGAGGCAGTATGACTGATTGATGATCGGGGCTGATTGCATCCATCATGTCTGGGCAGGAAAGAGTGTCAGTTCTCTCCCCTGAGCAAGTGATTGAACATGGTGGGAGAGCAAATGTAAAACTAGCCCATGCAGGCTCAATAAAGCTTAGCATGATATTGCCACTCAAGCAGCTCTCACGATAAAAAAAAAAAAAAGAACTTCAATTTTGACCATTCCACTGTACTTCTTCAAGCTGCCAGCATGTGTATATGTAATACATAATGTATCCGTTGTGATTTGGTATGTATGAACATGCTATGTTTTTGTCTGAAATTCTTGTAATGTGTGACTGCAAGCAAACTCATAATAGATACAGCTACAGTATGTCATTTTTATGATTTCATGAGTGACTTATGGGGCAGTAAAACTGACAGATCACCACCTGCATACAATATGTAGAGCTGCAGTCCCCCATGCTGAAATCTTTACAAGGCACTAAAAGATTATGTCTTAAAAGGTTGGGGTCTTCCATTTATAGGGGAGCCTTAGCAGGCTTTAAGCAGAGTCACCGCGGTAAGATAAAAGTGGCTGTAATTACACAATTAATCAATGGTATTGTTTTGTAGATGCAACACATAATGGAGAAAAGCCAATTTAGCATGTGTCAAGATGAATTGCCCTATTTTCTTCAACAAGGGAATTCCGAAATCAATTTTGATACTTGGAGTGCTTTCTTGAGCATCATCAGTTGAGCAATTGCGAAGGATTGATCAATGTTATTTAGCGATGGCGAATATGAAAGAGGGATGTTGGCTTTAATCACTTAGGCAGTCAGTTAACGACAGAATGAACAGCAATGCATCGCTCCCTTTGTCTTCTCACAATCAGAAAAGAACAAGACCAAGTATTAGTTGTCAGTATTGCTGGGCTAACATGATCCCCGCAAACAGATGGATGCATCGCAATTTAGTTGTTTAAGCCATTAAGTTGACAGCCTAACTTCCCTGTCTTGCTTGCTTGAAATGATCAAGCGTCTCCCTCCTCATGGCCTCGAGACTTATAGATCACATTGCAACCAGCACAACTCCGTTTGAAAGTGCAAAACCTTTCAGATAAGATTGGAGCAGACTGTGTTCTGACTTTCTCTTCAACCGTGCTAGCTGCACCACTAACCTTCATCCTTAACCACCCGCGTATAAGACTAACATCCTACACCGTAATCACTGTGTCTGCTCCCTAGGATAAGACTTCTTTCCTCAGTAGCTGCATCCAATTTTGACTTCATATTCAACCCATCCTTTTCTGATTACACGTTCATGGGAAGTGTACTGCTGTACCGACAGACTCTGTCAAGCGACTGTTTAACCCTCAGCATCTGGAGATCTTTTGACACTTGGCAACTGTAATATTAAATCTTTAAAAACAAACAAGCAAGCAAACAAAAAAACATTCTGCACATAAAAATTTCAGCAAAGATAATGGAGAATCGGAATCAGCTTTATTGCCAAGTAGGTTTTCACTTACAAGGAATTTGTCCTGGGTGGTGTACATAAAAAAAACATAAATGAAAACATAAGGAAGATAAAAAATCAGGTATTAAAAACTACAAGTCACACAGGGTGACGGGGGCAGGCGTTGCTGAGTTATTCTTGAAGTCCACAGCTGTCTCCACTGTCTTTTGAGTGTGAAGCTCCAAGTTGTTCTGGCTGCACCAGGTCACCAGAGGGTCAGTCTCCCACCTGTAGGCAGACTCATCACCATCAGAGATGAGTTCGATGAGGGTGGTGTCGTCTGTGAAATTCAGGAGCTTGACAGAATAATGACTGGAGGTGTAGCTGTACTAGGAGAAGAGCAGAGGAGAAAGAACGCAGACCCAGGGGGATCCGGTGGTGATGGACTGGGAGTTAGAGACATGTTTCCCCAGCTTGATGCGCTGCTTCCTGTCAGACAGGAAGTCTGTGATCCACCTGCAGATGGTGTCAGGCACGCTCAGCTTGGAGAGTTTCTCCTGTAGCAGAGCTGGGATGATGGCAGAGCTGAAATCCACAAACGGAATCCTAGCAAAGGTTCTAGCATCATTTACCAACCAAGCAAATTTGCCAGTATTTAGTAGTGAAATTAAATGTCAATTAGATGACATTATCAACCAGTACAGAGACAGACTTAGTTAAGACAATCTGTATTTCAGAGCCAGACTTGTGTCAGTTCCTGTCTATACCCATAGCAGGGTTATTTTACCACTGTGTCTCATAGCTCTGATTTTGGAGAGGAAACTTCAAATTGATGGCGTCATAAAAATAATGGAAAAAGATTAATAATCTACACAAAACCTTGTCTTGGAACTGTTCTTCCTTGAATTGGTTCGAATCCACCACTCACCTCACTGCAATCAATAAATGATGCCATTTAAAGAGAAATGACCTATCTCATGTCCTGGTGAGCCGATAACAACTGAAACCCTCCAAACTCTTAAGATAGGATTGACTGAACTTGCTTGCCCCTCTTCAAAAAATCAATGTCTCATTTATGACCTGAACTTAGTTTCTGAACATCCTGGAGAACACTGTCAAGAACAAATTTGGCAAGAACACCTGCTGCCCTATGAATGTGACTCAAACTGGGACAGGAAGTGCAGTTTTTCTATCACAAAAATCTGCCATTGTTGGCTTTCCCTCTTTCAAAGGCAAGTTGCAGCCAGTTACTTAGTGGGCTATTGATCCTGAGCTGTCCATGAGGAAGTGCATGACACAAGGGTGAAGGGACAGTCTGAAAGGATTGCATTTCGCAGTGTTAGACAGTAGCATCGCTACAAGTAGTGGCATTACTAGTTTAATTACATTTCTCAGTGGTGGTCACGCTTTCTGAAGCAAATAGCTTTTTCAGTAGCTTAGCTTTTTTATTGATCAAGTAGTGTGGTGGCATCAAGCAGAGGCTGAAATAAAACTGCTGAGGATCAGAAAGTAACGTGTGTGTGTGTGTGTGTGCGTGTGTTAGCCAACAGAAGCACTTCTGTAGTATGATGGTGACATAGTATGGTTGTTAATCTAAATTGTTTAAGATTGTAGCTACTAGTACAGACTGGGCCGAATGTATATATATATATATATATATATATATATATATATATATATATATATATATATATATATATATATGAGTAGTTAAACTAGTTTACCATGTTGCTAGCGGGGTAGCTTCATCTTGACTCTTGGCAACTGCGATATTAAATCTTAAGAAAACATTCTGCGACACTGAAGCTGAGGCCTCATTTAATGCAGAGTAAGTGGTGGCTTAGCTCACTACACTTTTCAAGTACCTTTCCCAACCACACAGCCTGTTCTAGCTATATCTCCATAAGCCTAAAAGTTTATACTTGACAACGTTTAATTAGAGTAAAAAGCACCTCCTCATCTTCAGCTGCAGGTATATAATATGTGACGGTTTTGGACCGAAATTCATTCTGATGGACAGATTGAGGTTTTTAGTTCATACCCACTAGTTAACTGTCACACTAAAAACGTCATAATATAACATAACTTTTATAAAGAGCCACATATTTTTTTATTTATTTTTTTAACTTTTTTTGCTGGAGTTGTGGAAAATCCATGTGGAGCTGACATGTTGACTTCAAATCTGGACAACATGCAAATTTGTGCACTCCCCAAAAAAGAAATTTTCGCACCCAGATATGTGAAAGGTGTGTCGGAGAAAAGCACAACCTGAATGAATAAGAAATGTCTGTATGAATATAAATATGAAAAAAAAGACCAAAAAAACTCTGTTTTGTTTACTGCTGTTATGTTTCTTAATAATTAATATATTTATTAATTCATGACCCAATTGATAAATATGCCAGCGGTAAGAATGACACTTTACTGTTGACCAATTTAAAATCACCTTGAGAGGGCTGACCTCTGAGAGACTGGAAAATTGGAGAGTCCAAAATAGAGGATGGTATCATATAGCTCTGACACCATCCAATTTTATATGACCCTGCTCTGCCAGAGAATAACCTGCTTCATAAAAGAGATGCAGCATGGCCTGCAGTGTGAGATTGTGTTTCAAACTATATTGGACATGTCCTGACAGTTTTAACAGACACCCGCCAGCCAATCAGATTCAAGCATTTCCAGTGGCCACGCTGTGAGGGATGTTTACGTGGCGACTTTTTACAGTGCCTGTAGGATGCTGACTAAATGCAATTTGCTATTAGCGTACATGTTGTGTAGAAAAGACGCTCACGTGGGCTCACATTGTTATCTTACCCCGCTGTCTAGTGCTAGAAACCACTGTTGAGTTCAGTGACCTAATTCAGTGAGACATTTGTGACAAGAGGTGCCCACTTGAGAACCCCAAGTGACATATCAGTAGCAGAGCTGTACTCACACAGCATTCAATCCCACACTGTTTATATTAGGTAGCCATTGACTGATGCCGCCTGTCTAATGGTCCTATAGATTTATGACAACATGTCCCAATGTTCTTTACAGTCATCTGTGGCTTTGTCATCTGTCTGACATTTGAACTTGAGTTCCGGAGAAATAGATTAAGGACGGTTGCATTCCCAAAGGGGGCAGGAGGATTTTAAAATTTCAGTTACTTGTGTATGAAAATGTGTTCTGCAGCATTGTCACACTGAAAGCTTAAGTTCTTTGACAATCTTAATTAAATAAATTTGATCAATTAAAGCAATTTGATTGCTGGATCCAGCTAGGACGCACACAGCGTAGCAAGAGGACAAACAGTACTCATAACTATCAGTATACTGATTAGTATTTGTGCATTTCAGTTTCTTCTTCTAGCCTTTGGTTCACACTTTGAAGCCAGCATGTACAGCGGCCTCTTCCTCTAATGCATTCATGCTTTGTCAACTCCACTGATGATTTTGGGTGATAATAAATCACACCAGGATCTCTGCACCACTGATTATCATGGGGAATTATTCAAGGACTAGATTACAATACTTATGGTTAGTAATGCATTTTTCAATCTGCTCTTATTCAAATGGGAATGTGCCACCATAAATCACTACTTGGACCACATATAGAATCTAGCAGAGCAGAGCTGCATTAGAAATTATATAGAAATATACTAAAATCCATAATAGTCCACAATAAGGCAAAAGTACACATATACAGTAGTATTAAGAGAAGACACTTAAATATTAACTTCTATGTCCGCAGAAAACAGAAGTTAATAATTACACATTCAAATATAAATCAAGGATTATTCTGTATATAGCAGTGGAACATTTTGGCATTTCAAATTTGGCATAAAAACAAAACCTCAACTGAGAAAAGAAACATTGGCAGTGAAACACTGCTGGACAAAAATTGGCAATGAAAAAACTGAAAACTGAAAAATAAAACATAAGCATTTATTAATACACGGCCCATCACAGTGCCAGTGTTTCTTTTTTTCAGTTTGGGTCTAGTTTTGTTTTCTTTTGTTTGTTTTTTTTGGAGATGTTCCTGCCTTGATTTGATTGGACAGCGAAGACAGACAGGAAAGCAGGGAGAGAAAGGTGGAATGACACACAGCAAACAGGCCGGAGTCAAACCCAGGTCACTGCAGCAAGGACTTCCATACATGAGGTGCAACGCTCCACCAGCTGAGTCACCAGGGCACCCGCAGGTTTTCTTTTCAATGTGAAATGTCCTAGGTACATAATGCTACATCATTTTTGTATTTATAATAATTCATAATGTTGCAGTGCCTGACATTAATTTAAGAACACTGTATGTAGAGAAGGTAAAATGCCAAAAGAACAAAACATTTAGACGTACCCATGGCATGCACAATCCAATCTGTACGTTAATCAGGATAAATTCTACACAAAGTGCAAAAAGTAAGACATAATGAGGTGATGACAGAATGCAAAAAAATGGAGATTGCTGAAGAAATTCTGAGCATAAATAGTATCAAAAAACAAAGTATGAATTCATGAAAATCTGAAGGATCATTAGGGTCAATAATAACATCTGCTCATATTCATATTCTCATATTATCCTGCAGTGATGAGTCTGCTGCTGTCTCAGTTACAGTAATTATATGCAGTTTGAAGGATTTGTGTTGCATCCCATGAGAGGCTCAGGATCCCACTCTCATTGAAGCTGGAAATGTGAAAAAAGGACGAGGGAGTTGGTTTTAAACATAATATTGGATATTTTATTTAATTGCATGTTTCAATATTCATGTATTGTTATCCTAGATACTATACAAAAAAAAAGAAAGAAAACGTTGATAGTCTCGATGACACCGACTTCAAATGTTTAAAGAATTTACACTTTTTTACTCAGCTGTTATCCATAACAGCACTCATGCTTGATGCCAGTCTGTGCCAAGGCTCCGATGTGCCTTGGATATGCAACACATACTTACAAAATGTCAACTCACCGCATTCATAATGATTCAAAGGTAGAAACTCAGGTGCCCCTTTCATACAGACTGAGCGCCAACATCTTTACAGTCGGTTTATATCATTACTTTCTACTCCAATCAGAATGTAATTGAGTGTAATGTAACGTAATTAGACAGCAAATTGCAATGTATGGGCCCTAGCGTGGATGTGTTTAAATTGCCTGGCTCTCGGTGCATTCAGTGCAGGACAAATGAAGCTACTTTTCCGCTATTTCAGCATTCGTGAGACCCAATTCACACTACAATTGAAATTCACACCTTGAGACTAAACGTGCTTCAGTGAGGCAGGATTACACTTGTTGTTCTTGTAATTTGTAATACAGTAGGGGGAAATGAGGGGGATATGTAGGACCCAGTGTGATGTATTAATAATGAGATTTGTGTTCCTTTTATTGAAGTTGTCAAGGTGTTAAAAAATTCAGACACTGCCAGATTACAGAGATAGACATAGACACTGACATGGTGGTGAACCATAACAGTGCTGATCCTCGTTTTGTGCTTTAGGAACAAAATAGCATTTTGACAGCTAAACACAACTTGTTATTATAAAGAAGAGCCGATAGAGCCCAGTGTTTCCATCTTGCTTTCAGGCGATGTGTTTTCAGGTCAATATTACTCTCTTCTTTCTTTTTGGAGACTGATGGATCTCCAGTAGTGAAATGAAACGTTCCTGCTCTGTAACAATGCTACGGTGAACTTTGCTCACACAGCAAACAACCTCAGCACCCAATTGCTGCATTTTGTGTCAAGTCACACAAATTCTCACTGTCATAACATAACAGACGTGATGATCTGTCCATCGTGCATAAACGGCCATAAATCTGCCACAGAAGTTAAAAGTGTTGTTTGGTATTAACTACACATACATACACTGACATTAGGCATGTGTTTTATTTCATGATGCCAAAATGGGAATTGGGTTGGATCATCCCCATTCAGCTAAAAGTATAATCATGCCTTTATGTTTAAAGCTACGGCAAGTAATTTGTTTGCGTAAGCACACTTTGATCAGCTTAACAATTTGAGTGAAAAGTTACATCTTTGAAAAATGCAATTTCAGAATCTTGGTATCTGGTATGTCCCTCTTCTGCTTTAATAATATATTCAAGTTGACACGCATTCCACAAGTTTGCATAAAATCGATGACCCATGTTAACCCAAGATCATTTGACAATTCTGCTAGGAGCTTCTTGTGATATCACAGCTTGCCTGGCCTTCTCAGTCTTCAAGCGCAAGTCCAAAAATTCCCAATGGGACTGAGGTCAGGTCACTATACCGTCTTGAGATCCTGCTACACTATGAATTCTCCTCCACAAAGATGCAAACCAGAGGGTGTAGCATGTCTCTGAAGAATGGACTGCTTTTTCTCCTTCATCAGGGTGGAGTCAAGTCAGTGCAGATGTCCAACTCCAGAGTCGGCAAAACACTTACCGAGTTGAATATTCCCAGAACCGTGTTTCACTGCGGGTTTGTTATTCTTTCTTGTTCATTTCCTTACATACTTGGTTCTGTTGCGGCCATAAATCTTGGATTATCAGTAAATAGAGCTTTTTTCCCCAGTCAAACACTGAAATGCTGGTATTTCTTAGTCCACCCCACCCCTTCTTTTCCCTTCTGAGAAGTGTTTTAAAAACTGCTACAGCAACAGCGTACTTTTGACGGGACGTTTGCTGATTGGTCTCCCGCCTTCTTTATTTACAAGTTCTGTATCAGTGCTGAACTGGCTTTTCTATCTCTCAGGGAACCAGGTTTGATGTATTGATCTTACTATGTGGTGGTCACTTATGGTCTGCCTGATCGTGCTTTGGATACAACTGATCCAGTTTCTACAAAGTTCCATGCAGTGCTCCCTTAGAAACCTTTAGTCTGGCCTTGATTTGACGCTGAAAAAGCTCTTCTTTGCTTAGAATAAGAAATTGACTTTTTTTGACTTCAATTGACATTTTCACTTTGTTCCTGAATCCTCAAGCTTTTGGATTATTTCCAGGTTTGCATGAAAATATTAGATATTTGTAATGTGCTCTTACGGTGTGTGGTTTCTCTTTTGTTTTGTTTTTTGTTGTTTATCTGTGTTGATAATTAAATTCACACTATTGTAATGCAGTAATTTATCATATATGTTAGGACTCCCTTGAAAACAAGATTATGCATCTGAACGCATTGATCCTAATAAATACATTTGAATATATAATTACCAGAACAGCAACCTTGTCTTAACATAACAGCTTTGGCAGACAGGGGCAGCAAAGCTGGCATTAGCATTAATGAGCCATATGGAGAGGAGAGTAGTTCAGGACTCAACAGAAATGTTGTCTCTGAACATTATCCAGGCAGTTTTTATGTTTGTCACCAAAACATTCATATACAAACAATTTATTAATATGTAAACCTAATTTTCAGGAGACAGGGTTTGCACGACATGCTCTCCCATAATGCTGTGAGGTAAATTTAAAAGCAGCAGAAGTTTGCTCTAGTACATTTGTCCAGTGAAGCATGAGCATGAAATGTAACTTGACCTGCCCTGACCATGTGAAATGACACGAAGCAAGCAAATACTAACAGTTGATATTTAAATTTATACAGTGCTATCTATACTGATGCATTTCCAAACACACAGGACCGAGGCTAGACAAATTATTTTCCTCTTTCGGTTGTTCTCTCTCCAGAGACTCTGAATCAAAATATGCTGAAATGTCTGTCCGCATACAGATGAACTTTGCATCAGCAGAAGATAGCAGAAGACCCATTAAGGTAGTAAAGAAGGCAGAGCCAAGATCTCGCAGGTCCGTTTACCCTTTATCCATGTTCTTAAGTGATAACAGCAACAGACAATGTTCACGCCTCATTTCATTTCATTATCGTGTCCCATTCGGCTCATCGCCTCAGTCCCCGCACTAGTCTTTCATCTCAACATGCGGCCAATCACTCATAGACGGCGAGCATAATGGAAGTTGGGGGGTTGTCTAATCAAAGGATTGTGAAACCAATTTACCATGCTCAAGAAGGAGTACCCTAGAGAAAATGCACCCGCAAACCAGTGTAGATGGGAAACCGCATGATATGGTGTGAGAGGCTGCATTTTCAGCTATGGCATAGACTTCTTCTAGAATCCTGTGAGATTGCTTGTTACCAGGCTAAGCAGTGTACTCAATTCATGTTGCATGGAGCTTGTTAGTTGTTCATGTATACTGTAATAACGCAGGGTGAGCAAAGGCTCTCTGCTGTGTGCACACAAGAAACAATGATTTACAGTGTGTAATGTAACCACACGTTCAGCTTTTAAAGGGTATCCCTGAGCACTGTGGTTGTTCTCGAGGGAGAAAAGGAAAAGTGAGAAAGTGTCGGTCGGCAGCGTGGCCTGTGAAGGTCAGTTTTTACTCTGCTGCTCATATCTCTTCATTTGGAGGATTCATAGCATCACCTGGTCAGATGGATCATGAAAGATGAATGGTCCAGCCCTTCCATTTATAACATTTATCCAAACACATCAGCCTGTATACTTACTGGCCTTGACTTCAAGCCCATCTGGATGTGCATTAGTCATTTTTTTTCATTATGTGAATGACATTTTGTTAGTTGACACATATTTACAGAGCTGATTAGACATTTTTGCCATCACTCACTTTTGGCAACGGCTGTGTTAAATCGTAATTCATGTGTTGTCCCGATTCTATGGATTTAGTGTGTTTTTATTGTTAGAAAACAGGCTGAGAAATTCCTCTAAAGAACACTGTGAAATTCATCTGGCACCCACTGAAAGGCATGTGAGGAGCCCACTGATTAAAGGAGACATCCTATCCTTTCCTCTGACCAATGCCAACCTCCAAGCGCTGGACTAATGGCCATCACTGCCACTTTTCTAACAAAGAATGGCTTGGTTCACTGTGGTTCTTTACCTTTATTAGTCACACTCATGCGCAACAACTTTAACTTTGTATACATCTCAGAGCAACTTGCTCCATGATTATGATTCAGTGGCTGTGTCCTCCAAATCGATCAAGAGCGCAAGATTATCGGCCTGGAGGATTGATGGAAGTTATGAATTATTAGGGGGAGAGGAAAGTAATATTGGAGGGCCAGGGATTGAAGACCTGCAGCAGAAATGACCAATGACCGTGGTGCTGTGGTATAAAACAGACATTGCTATGATTTATAAAGTGAAGGGAGCTCCCTGGAGAAAGGCCAAGGTTTATGCAATTAGCCCAGACTGGTCAAGCCCAACCTTATCACAACACTTGGCCACTTTTAGGTCTTTCAGTCACTGGGAAATTTCCTCCACTTTACCTTGATGGTTAATTTGCCTGGTGCTGTCACAACTCCATCAGAGCATACTGCTTCAACCTCACAGTGCTGCTAAAACAGTCAAACTCGTAGTGTTCTCTCCCTTGTCTCCTAGACACTACGCTAAATATCCTTCTTTTGCTACAGAAGAGATGGATGATGGGCATACAAATTGGAGTATTTTGACACTGCGGACTGAGTCCATCCTGCATGTAGTTAGGTTTAGAAAAAAAAAAAAAAAAACAGTTGAATGTGTTGTCAGTCAAGATTTTGCTGATACGTTCTCTCTGAACATTTTTTGCAAATACAGAACGTTTCTTGATTATGTTGATTAAAAAAAGCTAAATGCAGCATTATTTATGTGTATATTTGGATCACAGTTGTAATCCTGCTCACAACTTTGCCTTTGGGCTGCATGTATTTTCGATATTTAACTTCAGAGCCTCCGTCCAGCCATTTAATTTGGTAATGGTGATGTTTGTCAAGTATATTGTTCACTGTCTTAGTTCAGTGTGTTAACATGATGACATTTGCTGATTAGCATAAAACACAAAGCGCAGTTGAGGCTGACGGGAATGCTATTGGTTTAGCAGGTATTTGGTACTGGACACATTTTTCAGGCCAAGAATCCTTCAGCCAATAAGGACCCCCTACTACATGCATTGTATAAAACTGTGTTGCATATTAAACCGGGCCTCTAATGTCATGGCCTATAGTGCCAGCTCCTGTAATTGCAGTGTAGGATTTGTGGGTATCGCATCTAAAATATGTTGGCTTTGTGTTAAAATATGTTTTCAGATGCATTTTTAACATGCAACATGGGGGGGGGGGGTCATTTGAAGTGATCAAATAATAATTTCCCAGGCCCCCTGCACTAACTCCGAGGATCCCCTATGGATCTAAAAGACCCCCCACTGAAGACCCAGGACCTAGAGCCATATGTTGTTAGTGTGGATAAAAATAAACGTGTTCCATATTGCACTAGGCACATGACTTCTAGTAGAAAATGATTATGCATACCACATTTTTGCATTGGATGCAACATCTAAAGCATTTTCATCTCATAATGCATTTTCAAACACATGTACAGTACATAGGACTTGCATTACATAAAATCCACATCCCACTGACAGAGACATGAGACATTTGGATTAAAATTCCAGTGGCACGTACATTTCTGCACAAAGTGTATGAGAACAGGAATCAAAAAGACTTTCAGAGGACAGTGGGAAAATTATGCAGTTCAAGATAAACCTTTTATCGAGCGCTGAACAGTCCTCTCCGTCTGGCAATCCGACAGGAAATTTCCATGGCATTTCCCTGTCCTCTTCTGGTGTTAACAACCGTGCACTGAGCCTGCATTGGTTTCAGTCATTTAGGTTAATAGATACATGCAGACAGAAACTAAGCCAAAACACTTCAGGGATAAGGGTTATCACTCATGGTCCATCATGGTCTCTATGGAAGGTTGCTATTTGGACACTAACCCTACACCAGAATCAATGTGATGAAAAATTGCTATTAAGCACAGGCAGAGCTAATGTTGCAAACCTTTGCGGCTTAGCATGTTCTCCTGGGGAGATTTTTTCCCCTCTATGCACTGTTTTTCAAGCCACAAGATGCCTAAAATCTGTACACTGCAGATGTTAGGATCAACTTTTTATGGTGATACTATTTGCCAGTCCAGTCAGGCCGTAAGGGAATGACACAAAGTGGAAGTTATTTAAAAAACATAAAAGATTTGGGGTTGGAGCCCCAGAAGCCCCCCTTACTTAATAAGATATAAAGTGGATTTCTACAACATAGCCTGAACTACCCAAGAGGAATAAAACTATAAATAATGAATGGTTGTGACTGTGTTTGAAGTACATGCACGAGTGCAGTTCTACGTTTCACACGATGCTGACGTAACAGATTTGCAGGGTTCCTCTTTGGGTCCATCTTTTGAAGAACTTACATAGTCTCTGTAAATCCATGTTAACCAGATCCATGTTGCAGGTTTCTCTTTCTCTTCTCTCTCTTCAAGCACGGATATGCTCCCAAAGAACATGAAAAACAGTGTTCAGTCCATTCTTTTGTACATTTCTTACTTCTACTACTTTTACTGCTTTTATTAAACTTGATCGGCTTGAAGTCCAACTTACTCTCTGCTGACTCCACCATTGATTCTCAACTCTTTGGAGGAACTAAGAAGATCAATACCATGACTAGGATCACTTTAGCCTTGCTCTGCTCAATAGTAAGGTATGACCAACTTACAGTATAATGTCAGGTACGTGCAAAGAAAAGTGACCATATATATATATATATATATTTCAATTTACCAATCTCGCAAAAATAATTTGTGTACCTGAGCCATTCCCAACCACCTTCACCTGTGTTTCCTCACTTGATCACCTACCTGCCCAACATTTATACCCACTCATTCCATTTATTCTCTGCCAGATTGTCTTAAGCATCATGCAAATCTCTCTTGCGTACATCTCCGACCTGCTTCCCTGGTTTTCGACCCTGCCTGTCTCTGACCTGTCCTCGTCGTCTCTGCCCAGGTAACCTGACCAGCCTTCTGTCCCAGACTCCTCTGCCCTGCTTGCCCCTTGTCTGTCTCCTATTTGCCTGGATTCCCTCCCCAGAGGTTCAGCTGGAAAGTTGGACTGTTTTGGCTGGCTCGGTTTGTGGTCTTTTACCTGTATATGGACTTTCGTGTAGCAGAGAGGTTGCAACAAGGAACTGCGATTCACCGGCTGCAAGTTTTTGCTGTCCTTTTTGCTGAATAAACTGCTGAACTGTTCCTGCTCTGGTTTTAGTCTATGCTGTACTTGGCTGTTACATGTCCAAGCAGAGCAAAGACAAAGGGCACAGAGAGGAGAGGAAGAGGAATCACTCAGTTCATAAAGAACTTACCGTGTAGGTGTGCATGTGTGAGAGGAAAAAGGAAATGTAACCACGAACCTACTTGGTGGAAATGAATCTTCCAAAGGCTAGGCTACTTGCATCCTTCCTGAAATGTGTTCCCTCGCTCTGGTTCATCTTTCATTTCTATACCTACATCTAGCGGAGCTGTCACAGTGGTCTAACATTATTCACTACTCCTTAGTTTATTTATGCCCAATAATAATTGGATATAATGGGTAGTAATTTTGACAAACCAATCATTTTTTTCCTTGTCTATTATTTTTATCCTTGATGAAATTTTATTCTATAATTGATGGACTTTACTCTTATTAACGCTTAATTTACCTTGCATTAACGTTGAGGGTAGCAGGGGGCTTTGAAATGAAATTTTTTGAATTGAAGTGCAAAATCAGGAAATGAAGAGTCGGACACTTAAATTGTCATGGGGAAGGATCCCCAGACCACCCACTTGATTTGTGTCTGTCAGGCATGGGGCCCATGGCAAGGTGTCCCTTATTTTTTGCACATTAAAGATGGGAACTCTCCTGCATACCGACCTAACAACCTCCACTAACAAGTTATCAAAAAAGTCTGCAAGGCAAGGCACTTGCTGCTGCTATGTAAGCTTATTGCTCTGAGTGCATAGTAATAACTGAAGGTGACTCAGATGACAATAACAGTTTTATTAGCTCCACTCTTCTCTCTACAGAGGGTGGACAGTAAGAGGGCAATGTTTAGAAAGATTCTATTAAAAAAAAAAAAAAGAAAAAAAGTTAAGCAGGAACAATAGGAGTGAGAGAGATTTAAATGAATAGTATTTTGAAAATTGAAGCAGCTATGTCCCCTCTATCCTCAGTGGAAATTACACCGCGTGAATGTCACGCAGAATTGTCAGCCAATCCATCTAGTAGATGTTGAGATATTTCTGTCTCCACCAAAGTGCCGGATGAACCGAGAGCCATCAGGCAAGATGGATAATTCACTCTAATAACCCTAACCTTAACCCGCACCCTAATAGTATACAGCATATACGGCAGGCGTGTCAGCTAGGATACGCGGCTGCAGTCATGCCAGTATCACCGAGTTCAAAGCAGCTTTAGTTACATATTGACAGATACTGTGGTATTATGTCTAGGTTATTCTTCTATCCAAGTCCTGGGCGGTACAGGGCTCTGTGGGCCTGTATATGTAATGAAGAAATACTCAATAGCTCCTTTTAAAGTTCACTGGTAGGCAGTTAGAACGGTTCAGTGTGTCTGTGCTTTTAAGTAGTTCAATTGTGGATAAATTGCAACTCTGAGTATGTCCTTCACTCTGAGAGTGAGAGATGGAGGCAGTTTTTCTTTGAGGAAAGTTTCTGATGGTCTGATGTCACATTAGCCACACAGTTTTTCTTAATGTCTTACTATGGCTGTCTATAGTGACCACCTCACTAGAAATATGGCAGACTTAGTTTTTGGTTGGACAGCATAGTTCTCAGCCTGTAGCGTTGTTTATGGTAGCTCTTTGCCAGAGTGGATTAATGCACATACTGAATCTTCTTTAAGATTATAGTCTGAGCAGAAGAAAATTATGATACTTACTTAAATCCTCAGTGCTCGCAGTGTGACCAGTGTCTCAATCTTTCGTCATCGTTCTTCCAGGTCATTGATCTTTGTTTGAAAATGTTTTTTTTGCCAGGATCGAGGATCGATCCTTTGCTGCAAACATTTCTCTATGTCAGGGTTTGCTATAAAGTTCTGTTCTGTTCAAGCAAATCATTTATTGATGGGTTTCAGAATGTTTGGGGATCTTCAGTCCTGTATATTCCTCCACATAAGGCCTGTGAGTCAGACATCTGTTTGGTTAAGTCTGGTATCAGGTATATTTGTGCTTTTCAAGGATAACTACAAGATTCACACTACAAGCCACTGCCATAGTTAATATTAAATGTTTACCAGAACTGATACAGGTCTTAAAGGCCTATGTTCTCCAGGTGCATTGCCCTTGCAGTCTGTAACTACTGAAGTCTATTTACTTTCAGATCTTTGTCTGAGAGTGTCTGTCCTGAAATGCTGTTGTAATGATCCACGTACACAGACTATGACTCAGCAGTCATTAAACGTGATGCAACAAGCACAAACTTTGTTGGCCAAGCACTTGCTATCAAATGAATGAAAGGAAATGACTGGTGACAACATGCTTATATTTCCTTTATTGGAAAGAGGGCAAAGAGTGAAAAGTGTAAGTGAGAGTGAGACACTCTTTATTCAGAAGAATCACCCGGAGCAACATTTTCAACAGTTTCTGATGACAGCTGCACGTCTGTACTGTAGCTATCACCTGTCAGTTTAACTCCTCGGGTGCATATTTTGTTCCTGTGGAGTTTGTATTTGCATATATAATGCAGCCATGTGTCCTAGAAATTGCATTTATATACAATTAATTTTGCAACAGAAAATTTATTGAGTGAAACATAATGCCACTGGAATTATTTTCTATATATATAATGAGGAGATGTTAATTAACGCACCTGGCAAGTCACAAACATGTTGTAAACAGAGTCAAATTTTCACTGATGGCGTACTTCATTTGTTTTCTGCCAAAATAGGCAATCTTGCAGAACAGACGAGTACCTCTTGGGATGTTTCGGGATGCCAAGAGCTGATGGAGCTTTGCAGTGCTTTGCAGCCAGCACTGCGGTGCATTAACAGACAGTGAAACCCTTTGAGTAAATATACATTCTAGCAACAGTGGGCTTATATGATTTGTTTTATTATGGAGTTGAGGATACACGCTGCCATTCTTTTTTTTTTTTGGGATTGTACATTGTGGCCAGTGTGTGGCTCTCTGTATATCAATTCTCTCTTGGTTGTCCAGGACCCCTTCTGAGATGTCCAGTATTCAGCTGATGGCACACCTGAACGCTGCCTCCGAGTGGCTCCACTGCTCTGATCAAACTCAGATAACTCTGGGCCAGCCTTTCATCCCTCCAGTGGTCAGCATCTCTCTTCTGTATTTGGCAATATTTGTTTTGGCCTCAGATTTGAGAGCAAACCTTTTATTTTTTTTATTATTTGTGTGCCTGTCTCTGGATAAAATATCCCAGTAAAAGCATCCCATGCATCTTTTTCTTAGTTTATACTCATTACTGATGCCATTAAATATGACAGCTCATGTGCTTTTCACGTGCTGCAGCAGTACCTCCATTTCAAAAGTTTCATCTGGGCATCCTTGACTCCTCTCAACTTTTCTTCTCAGCTTAAGAGTGTGATTTCTGCTGAAAAGATGTTTTCATCAATGATTTTTGAGGTGGGTGGCAATGGAGCAGGTCTGTTACGTAGGATGGGGCCTGGTTGTGGAAGGTTTTGTGTGTGTGAGGAAGATTTGAAACTGGATCCACTGCGGGACCTGGAACCAGTGGTGTTTCTGAAGGACGGGGGCGTTGTGGTCACAGATGTGGATGAGCAGGCAAGCAGCAGAGTTCTGGATGTATTGGAGTTTATTCGATGTTTTGGATTATAAAAACACAACTTGGACAAATGGGTGTGTGGTTGTTACTTCTTCTCAGGACTTTCCTTAAAAACAGTATATTAAAAAAAAAAAACAAGAAAGTGGGGTTTCGGGGTTACCTTCCTGACGGAAGATCCAATTGGCTATGGGACATATTTCAAGGTTTGATCCACCTCGGAAGGGCCTCCCTTGGGTGAAGATGTCTTGCGATAACGGCCGAAACCACGAGCCTGGGGTGCACTACTGATGATGCGTAGATCAGAAACCAGGATAAAATAATGTCTACAGTCTGACCAGAGTCAGACTACAGACATTATGAAGACTACAAGCAACATTCTACGACTTTAGACATGTTTTCCCAATCACTCAAAGGTTACTGACCAACCCAAACCATTTAGATGGTGTATCACTTGTGACCTATAGGGTCCACCTTTTATTTCAAGCTTTAACAATAACCAATTCAGGTAAGGCCTGACCATCATCAAGGAGATTCTTCTTGCTCAACCCTATCACCCACCCTCCAATCTAAGAACAGGGTTTGTTAGTTAGTTAGTTCTAGTAATCACAGTCTAGATCATATCACCTCCCCAAAATAAAATGCCTTAACTCTAACATCCTGGTTTCTTGCCTAACCTTAACCACTTGATTCCCCATGTCTGACCTCCAACATCTAACTTCAGACACACATCTTCCCCTTGATGAACTATCCTAACCCTAACCATTTGGACCCCTTGCTACTTAGACTCTCGCTCCTAAACCTAATCACTTACCTGGATACAGTACCTCCCTGGTGATGAATTGTCCTAATCCTAACCATCTGAACCCTAACCACTAGGACTGAGATCTAATTCAGCAATTTTAGTAATTACACCCTTACATTCTTCTCCCCACTCTTCACCTTCACAAGGTGAGGATGCCCATAGTGGGAGGGACCCAGAGTGACAAGCATTGGTCAGTGCCTTGCCTTTGACTCTCTCTACCAAACTACGCATGTCGTTGGACAACTTGAGGATGTTGTTGATGTGCTCACTACAACAAACCCTAATAATCCAGGTTACTATTAGAATACATCATAATGTGTGTGTGTGTATATACACACATATGATAATAACTAACACATATGATAATAACTAACTATTAAATAAAGGAACTGGCCCGTGTTTCATGTATATAGCACATGTCTGTCTGAATTCTGCCCCAATTTCAGCTCACTGTAATTTAGGTTATGGATTATAGGTTTTATGTGGCAGCTGCAATAGTGTTAGCTTTGTCGTACTTATACCTAGATTGTATTCAATCATAATAACATTAAATGTAGACTTTTGATGAAATGTAATTTCTCTGGTCACTCTCCTTTTCTTGTGGACTTCTTTTGTACAGAAAATGAATACCTCTCTGCACTTCAGGGGCACCGACATTCATAAATCAAACCCTGATTTTAAAATGGCTCCATTTATGAGTTGTTTGGTGCAGCTGCTTTGATGTGAGAGGCTTGAGCTGTTCTGGCAGAAGCCAGACAGTAACGGCTTCAGTGTCAAAGTGCAAGTGAGATAAATGACTCACGAGCATCTGCTGTTGAGTTGTCCTCTTGACTGTGGCTGGGTCAGGGACATTTCCTCTCCTCTGGTCATATCAAGTGATGAGGAAAATAGGTTTCACTACTGTCTTTGATACTCTACTAACAGCATATCACAGCTCTCTCGAATAAGCAGCATCACTGTCCTATACTGATACACACTAGATGGAATTATGCAACTTAGTTAGCAGTTGCCTGTATGGGGATTATTTAAGGAAGGAAATCTTCTGGGAACAAACAAATGTTGCAAGTTAATGGATGTTACTACTTTACAAACAGACAGAATATAAGCATAGGCAACATACAGATCTACAGGCTTATGCTCAAAAAGTAAGAACATTTTCTTTGTTGTAACAATGCTTCTTGGCAATAAATCGTATTCCATTGGAAACCCTGCTTTTTTTTTTCTCTTTTAAATGGTGCCACATTTGTAAATTACATGTATTTGTGGAATGAGCAGCAGAGCTAAGTATGTGGATTGCACCCATCTTTTTTTTTTCTCCTATGAAAGGTACAATTCAGAGCTGTGGCAAAAAATGCAACCTGATGTGACGCTGCAGTGGCCAGTCAGATGAGCAAAGTCATTCACAGTCAGCCTGAAATATCTCTGGAGCTGAGGCTATCCAGATGGTGTTCATGGACTAAACAACGACACAAGTACATTAGTTGTTGTGTTCCGGTTTGGTTTATTTCATGTACCTTTATCCTCTGATCTGTGTCTGGCTCACAGTCTGTGCTGCAAAATAATGACACAAAGAACTTTGGAGGATGGGGGGGGGGGCCATTGGACAGGTGACATACGCAGTGAATGATGAAGGGCGGGTTTTGTGAAAGTTGGTGAATCAGCAAAATAAAAAGCTATTTTCTGATTGTTTCATAGCAGTTACATTCAGCACAAATAAACTCTACTCCCAGCAGCCTCCATCACCTCCCACACGCCGCTGAACAACCCTGAAGCAATTTGCCGTATCGCCTCATTTGGAATAGTCCCTTAAAGGTACATTTCTTAAGTTATAGCACCCAAGCTCTTAAGAGCAAACTATCAAAACCCAGCAGCATAATTACTAAAATAATCATAAAATTGACCCTTGATCAGAATTTTCTTAGTCGGATTTTGAGCTTGGTGATTAAACATCTTGAACTGAAATCAACTTTGCACTTTAAAGCGTTACTGAATACCTGCTAAAAGTTTGTTTTTGGTGACCTTTCGTGGTTTAACTTCTCACTTTGCTAAAATAGAGACTATAAATTTGGAGTGCTTACAAGCCTTTTTATTCTGACCTATTCACTTGTGTCCAGTCAGACCTTTTTTTTTATTTTTTCCGAGTATTTCCTGTTTTCCTCTTCTCTTGTATTTCTGGTCATTTACCTGTCTGTCTTTATGTGCTTGCGCTGGTCTGCGTGTGGTCAATGTACCTGTTCGTTCACGAAACTGCAGTATATCTACCTCAGCTCCTCACTCCAGTCTTTGCCTGATCATTCACTCTTGTGATACTCACGCAAAGGACAGATGAATTATTCTTAATTTCGTCTTGTGCTGTGTTTCTGCCTTTTTGCCCGTGCCTGATCCAACCCTCATGTGCCTCCGTTCCACTACTCCGTGGTTTTTCCCTGGGTGCTCGCCAAGCTGCCACCAGCCCAGATCAGACTGCCTGCCCAGCCTCATCTGTCTGCCCTGCTCGGGCTCATTCACTCAATTCAACCACATGTTAATTATTTTTACCATCACGGTCTGAGTTTAAGTCAAATTCAATTTATATGACAGTTCAGAGCACTGTCACCTTGTCCCCCCTCCCACCCTCTCCTTTGCGGACAGCATGGCCTTAGCTTGCAGGCTAATGACATTAAAGTGCTTTGGGATGTGTGCACACCCACCAGCATGGACATCTGTTTTTCAGACATCCTCCAAAAAAGCCACGGGTGGAGCTTATCAGTTACGAACACATACATATGGCCAACACCATTATTATTGTTGAGTGTGAAGCTCAATAAGGCTGGGTTATTCATTTGCAAGATAGAATTAGCTCACCGATGTCATTAGGCATTGATCTAGGCTATTATCTCAATAACATTTACATTCGGAACTCCAGTGACTTTCCAGCGGTGCGGCCGTGATATTAACCTGCCCGTTTTCACAATGAATGCGCTGTGTGTATAAAGGGAGAGGCAGGCAGGACAAGGACAACAACAAGGTCAGGGGAAGGCAGGTGAGGTGAAAAAAAGTTTGTGGAACACACAGCACTAGTTAGCTACATCACAAAATTATAACATATATTAAAATGGCTATCCCCATTCCCCTCACTGCTCGTATGATTTGTTTTTGTTGATTGTGGATGAACAATAATCATAGTAAAATGCACCATGCACACCCAAATACAACTCCATGCTTCACTACTCTATCGTGCACTGTTGTATAATAAATTCACAGAGTATCAATTCTGGAAAAGTTCCCAAAACTGTAGTTTGGTAGGATTTCCCCTTGTAAAAGGTCAGTTTTAAGTTTCGAGAGTAGCTGCTGTAAATGTCACCACTCCAAATAGACTCAAGAGGTAATATTATTTTTCTAGCTGGGACGTGTTGCACTTCATGAAATGACATTTGCTTCCCAAAGTTGAGAAAAATGGGGCTGCCAGTTTCCAGAGCACTTGATGTTGTGGAGCAGGTGAAAGCTCAACATGGTGGATATATGAACTTTTCTATAATTTTAATAAGTTGTCATGCCTTTTGTAGGAGTTTTACCCTCCCACTTACATTCTTTTCTGAATCCTACACTTGGAAATCACTGGGTCTGGGAAATGACTGGAAACCTGACATTAGCAGAAGCTAGTTAGCAGCAAGATACTGCAGAACAAACAGAACAAAACGGATAATCAAGACCTCATGTGAAGACATTTAAAACATGCGGCGTTTACGTGGGAGCATGCCGACTTAAGTCTTCACTAGTCACTAGAGTTCAATGACCAAATGAAAGGGCTGGTGAGTACTGGGACCTAACTTAACGCCTTGCCCCTCCCATGCCAATTTCTATTTTATCTCCTCAAACTCCTTCTTGGCCTCCACCTACACCATCGACTTTAAGACCCCAGCAGGCTTTGAAACACGTGTCTCAGTTACAAAAGACAAAGCTGGCCAGGAATTCTGTGATCTATTTGAACCGTTTGATCCGTTGCAGTGAAAGGGCCCACCATTGAGGACACACACTGGATTCAGCGGGGACCTTTCAGATCACCTCTGTGTTTGCTTTGATATGTCACTTTCTCTTGATTCTGGGTAGCCTGTTACTAAATTGTCCACATTTAATGCGACCAACACTGAAACTCCGGAGGATGAAGCTGTGCATTTTTATTTATCCACCTGCCGTTTTGACATCCAGCCGGCCAGCTTTAAAAAAAAAAAAAAATGTTTTCAGTTGCTTGGAAATGGATGTGCTGAAAATTGTCAATGGCGCTATCAGGCATGTTTCCAAAATCACTGAAAAATGCAATGCCTTCTTCCTTTGATATTGAATAATTACAGAGCCATCCATAATCCCTCCTTTATTGGAAATATTATTGAGAAAGTTGCTTTAGCTCAGTTCAAGGCCTTCTGGTCAGATTTCAATCTGGCTTTAGACCGTGTGACAGCACTGAGGCTGGACTGATAAAATGACAATGACAAATGAACTTCATCTGAATACTGCGTTAGATAAAACATCAGATCGTGTGCCGCTTTATCTCTGCAGCCTCTGGTACTGTTGACCATAAAATACTTCTGACAAGACCTGGACCGGACTGGACCATCCTGAGTGTGTTGAGATCATATCTCGAAGGCAGAGGCTACTTTGTCGCCCTTGTGATCATAAATCTAAGTGGATCAACAAGACACGGGGAGCCCCCCCCCGGGGTTTGATTTTTGGGCTGCTATTATTCAACCTGTACATGCTCCCCCTAGGTCAGATCATACATGACAGTAGCATTGCTTATCACAGCTACGTAGACAACACTCAGATAACGTCGTCTTAGCTTCTTCACCCTATAAAAGCTAAGAGGATTTAAATTGCTGAACGCAACTGAATTCACTAATTAAATACAGACAGAAGGTGATAAGATTTGGCAACAAGGATGAATGAATAAAAGGTATTTCTCAGCTAGATTCGGAGCTATAAAGATGAAACCCTAAGTTAAGTTATTGTTAATTCAATGAGATCTTGACTCAAATAGATTCAGATCGGAGTCTCAACAGCCACAGCAAGACGATAATATATTAGCATTCTATTATCTCAAACAAATAGCAGGCCTCGTGTCCAGACAAGATTCAGAGCAGGGTGGGATTTTATAACGATCTCGTCTTATCTTCCTAAAAAGACTGTCAGACAACTTAATCTCGTTCAAAGCGCTGCTGCTGCAGTTCTACGAGAACTGAAGAGATCACTCCTCCTCTTAGATCGCTACACTGGCCTCCAGTTACGTATAGATTTTAACGTGCTGCTGGTTTAGGAATCACTCAATAGTCTCCAAAATACGAAATACATTTCTGATCTTCTTAAAGAATCCGAACCCAGAATGGGGCTCATGGAGGCAGCAGCCAGCTAGTATAACTTCAGAAGTCAGAACTGCAGTGGAACAGGAGTTCTTACAATGAAAAACTCCTGTTCCACTGTACCATTGATTGATTGGTTTCTTTGCCACACTTTCATTTCCTTTGTTGCATGTCAGGCAAACTTAAACTTCTTATTGTACTGTAACAACTCTCTGTCTCTTGGTCTAGTCAATTGTATTTGTACTTTGTACTTTTTTATTTGTATTTGTACTTGAATTTAATAGATCGTAATTTTTTTTAACCAAAACTTTCAAAAACAGTGACTTCTTTTCCATGTTTACTGATTTTGCTGTGACATTTCTTATTGCTTGAAACAGTCAAATGCTCTTCGTGTAAAGCCCCTGTGTTTGAAATGTGCCGCATAAATGAAGCTGCCTGTCCGTGTCGTTGCTTACTGCCAAAAGGCTGGAAAAACAGAGTAAGGCCAGCTACCCTGTGACAGGCAACAAGCTGTGAGTGCTAACTCCAGAGAGAGTACAGAAAGTCAAGAAATTAGCTGTAAGAGAGGCGACAGTTAGAGAAGGTCAGCCAGTTTTTAAAAGGTTGCTTCAGATCAGGGCCAAAAAACATTGTACTGAAATTGTACTTAAGAGGGCCGGAGGTTAAAAGCTAAAGCTGGAGACATTATACATATATACAGCCGGAAAAATGTGTTGGGGGGGTTTCAGCTGTGGAAGAATATGCACAAATGATGATATCACAGCAGCATATGTGAGACTGACAAGAGCAGATGAAAAAGATATTACGGGCTTTGGTGACACAGGCAGGAGTAAGACAAATGCATGCATTTCACATGCCATGTTGACAATTGATAAGAACAGTATGGAATATCATCAGCCTTGTCTTTAATGAGCGCATGTGAGAGGAATTAATCAGGGGACACGCTGCTTTGTCTGTTCAAATAAATTGTGCGGTGGAAGCTGGCTGGGGTTAAGTGTTACTTTTAGCGATGACATGTAAAGACAGTGCTCATGTTGTTTTCTTACTATTTCATATTCACATAGAGCCTCAGCCGTTCAGCTCCTCAGGTGAAGAGCTTTGTAATTGCCGTCTTCTGTCACTGGTAACAGACTATTGATGCCATGACTTTATCAGGACACAAAACATCTAACACGGCATTCTGTGAATCTGGCTGCTCAATATATCATCGAAAACTCTATCGGATCAGGATTAAGCTTTCAGGATTGCGTTGATAATTTAAGAACATTTTGCATCATTTTGGATATTCAGCCACAATATAAATACGTAGCTGCGGTTACATTAATTAAAACTGTAGCTAAACAGGAAGCAGCACAGAAATTTTTATGTCTTGTCTACACTGCTCTGGTTTTACAGCGTGGGGTAAGATGGGGGATAGCACGTACGCACTCCAGGAGGGCTGACAGATAGTATATGAAACACGGTTTAAAGCAATCCATGGCGATCCCAGGTGCAAGGTGCAGCAGTGAACACAGGGTGCTGATCCTCTCACTACCCGGAGATTAGGGAGCTCCCAGTGACTATGCAATATTCACATGCTTAACACTAGTAAAGCGAAAGTGGTCACCTGTGAGCCCACATTAAGTGATTCACACAAACAGCTGCTCATCAACGTTACACAGAGTTATCACTGTATTTAAGTGCTGACTAAACGTCTGCTACTTGTTTGAACATCCAGCCAGGCTGCAGGAGTATTAGTGCTTACTATGGTTGAGGAAATCTCTCTTCTGTGACACAGAATGGCTGTAGTTGAAGAGTTGGTTCACCCTAATTATGACTCACTGACTTCTCTGTAGTTGAAGCTGTCCAGCCAAAATACTTTTGGTTTTATTTGTCCAAGTCTGGAGAAATATCTGTCCATAAGGTTTCTGCCTCCACAATGAAAGTAAATGAAATTTAGTTTGTGCAGTTTGAAACATTTAAAACAATCACCATTAACGTCTGATTCAGTTACTCTGTGTAAACCACAGGACAAACTCATCAGTTTCTATACTATACTTTATTTCTTTAGTAAAAAGTCATGAAAACAGTTATCGGTTATCATTCATTCAAATTTTACTTGAGTAAAAGTGTCTATCAAAATAAACATGAAGTAAAAGATTAGGTGGAAAGACCCATTTCAGAACAGTTATTGTGTATGTAATTATTGATGCATCAATTTGTGTATCACTGTCATTTACTTAATATACTGCTGGGTAGGTTGTGAAAGTAACTAAAGTTACCAAATAAGGGTAGTGCAGTAAAATGCATATGCATATTTTTTTTTAGAGAGCAGAAGCATAAAATAGAAGAAAATTGAAAAAACTCAAATCCAAGTAGTTACTTTTCCAGCACTGGTCATGGATGGATTTAATCAGCTCCAGGAAGTCTCGTCTGAAATAAAATGATGACTGACATCTAGGCCAGAAAATAAATATGTAAACGAACATGAAATATAACTTCTTATCCTGGAACAATGTAATACTCAGCCAACCAAATATGATCTCTGCATCACTGCCCACTGTAACTCAACCAGTTCATCTCCATTACTACTTCTTTCTGGTCCCTGCGGGTCTCGGGTGATTGGTTCATCACATTTTGTCATCTGGAGCCAATGTTGGAGTCATTTTTACCGCAATGACCCTTCCATTGCTCCATTTCAACGTCTGCTGTCTGTCTTTTTCTCCCTTAATCTAATGATAGTATAATTTCTTCCAAGTCCAAAAACAAACAAGTTATTTGAGCGGAGGAACAACACAGATTGTCCCCTTTAGTTATCTACACTGCTTTAAAATGCATTGATTATTGTGTACTTAAACAGGGTTACTGTATGTTGTAAACTTGTACATTTATGTTTGTATCTTCAAATTATGTACTGTAAATTTGTATATATACATATTTGAAGGTTGAATGGGTCTGCTTTCAGTTACAAACCTGCAAGGCTGAGCTTCTTAGGACCTCGTTTCACTGACAGGTATACAGTAACTAGTTGTTACCCAGTGAAAACAAATGAATGCAAATTCAAATGCAAGTATTTACCTCCAGGGGAAATGAAGACATGCGCTACAACACAGAACAAAAGCCCAGTTGAGAAATGAAACTGATCGAACCATTATCTTGTAACTTAGCGTTAGCTGACTTATTGATATCTCTATTATGCATTCCATGTTTATTCATAAGGAGATGGGACGCACCGAGTTCCATCAGGAGACAATGATCACATTGCAATGTTACCTCCACTCCGCAGTAATTAATCAGAGCAGCGTGCACGTCATAATGTCTGGAAAATAGAATCTCCTCCGTGATCAGGTGGTGGTACGTGAAGGAAAATGAGCACCATGGTGCTGCTAGTAAAACACCAGGATGAAGCTTGTTTGATAATCACTGCACGCTGGGTAATGGGTCGTGAGAGTTTCACCCACAATCGCTCACTGGTAAACTACAGAGCAGCTAACCAGCCATGAATAACTCCACCAGACTGTTTCTAACAGCTTGGCGTGTCAGTAACAGAAATGTCAGAGTGGAAATGGGAATGCACCTGCGGAATTAGATAGATATGTTACCAATGGTACTTGATGATAGCTAGTCAGGTGGCAGCTGAGAAAATGAAGCTTAAGTGCAGCAGAGAAATCTTTAAATGACGTGGACGTCACATGCATGATGGGAGGATTTGTAACTAAATAGCTTTTTAATTTGATGGAATCCACAAAAATAGAAAAACTAAAGAGCCATACATCCACAGCACCATCATCCTGCGTTTGTATTACAGACCACTCATCAGCTCTCTGCTGCAGCATCGACTCTAAGCCACGTGTGGAGCCAAGAATCACTTTGTGGTCACATTCCGGGCATGATCAGGTCTAATTTCCATGGCGAAAATAACATGGATTTGATCACAGAGCGGCCATCATGGTCATTATGTTAGCTGGAAATTAAATTATAGGGTACATGACAAGTACCAGGTCGTTTAAAGGTTTCATTTGAGCTGCGTCTGTGAAAAGGCAGAACAGACAATCTGACAATTCCATGTTTGGTTCCATGAGTTATTTTCAATTTAGCATTCAGGTTTAATTGTATTGGCGTGCGTGGCGATGATTTAAGTGCAGCTGCTATTTGAATTTGCAGCACAGGGGTCAAAATGCAAAACACAGCCTGTCAGGATTAGCATATTTACCGGGCAGCATATAAAAAAAAAAAAAAAAAAACATTTCATAAAAATGTGACAAGAGCATTCAGCAGAGTTCAGGACAATAGAAGAGTAATAGAATAAATAATAGATTACACAGAGCTGACTTTTAAACTGGGCTAACCATTCAAAGCACACAGAGTAGACACAACGCTGACAGGTTTGCATTATTCATGGTCCACAGTCACATGCCGCAGCAAAGCCTCGGAAACACAGATGAAGAGGAGCTGAGCTGAATATTGTATTCTTATTTTATTTTATTTTGTTATTCGTAAAGACAAGTAGTGGGAATGATTGAAGAATCATTCATATGAATGAGAACGTTGCTCATTTTTAATGGAGGGTGTCACTTCAACATTGTGTCTTTGTGTCTTTTGAGACACTTGAAGGTCTGAATTCAGATAACTGCTCCTGTGAAGCAAATAGCAGCATTATCAAATATCAACTTTTATAACCACTGATACTGACAGCATCTGTTTAGGAAACAGAAATCATCAATGTCGTTGCTATTCTTCTGTTCAGGAGCGAAAAAGAACATCTAGTGCCATCACGGGCAGCGGAACACTAACTGACCTGGGCTCAGACAAATGCACTGGACTAACTAAATAACTCTCCTCTTTGAAGGAGCTGATTCAAGCAGAGGGAGCTTGGCTCAGTAACCAGGAGCTGGAATAACAATGTATACAGAGGCTGAACCAGGGGGATGCCACGCTCATCGCTCAAAGCAACTGGCCATCAGCCCCAGCCAAAATGATTCTTGCCCACTGTTGTGAATGTCAGGGAACTCAGAGGACAGACACAGGTTAGCCTCAACAGCGGTCATGAAAACCTTATAGTGCATCCTGGGCATTAGAGGTCTTTGCTGCTTTTTATGTTGTTTGTTCAAAAGCATGTATTAAATGGACTGAAAAAATAAATACTATGTTTAATAATTACAATCAAATTAGCAGCTGATACAGTCTACATGGCTTCTTAGGGTGCTAATAATTGGTGCCAAGACACTGAATTAAGTAAAAGTCGTGATCACAAGCATGTGTTGTTTTGAGATAAAGAGATAATTAACGTATCAGGTAAATAAATGTGTAACCTCAAGTACTAGGGCAGGAAATCCTTTCATTTCATTTGGATGGCATATTCTTAGATAAACATATAAATGCAGACACGGGTCCCATACAAACAGGTGGTATCACCAGCAGCTGGCTAACTTAGCTTAGCACACACAAAGGACTTGAAAAGGGGAAGCAGCTAGCCTGGTTCTGTTTAAAGGGAACAATTTGCCCAGCAGCACCTCTAAAACTTTCTAATTAGTACAATGTCTCAAAAACTGAAGTGTAAAAATGAAGAATTGCCATTTAATGGAGTATTTCCTGGTCAGAGCCAGTTGCCCGGCAACCAACGGCGACTACATGAAGATATTGGTCCCCGTCCAAGAAATACGATTTTTTTTCTCCCCCCCTTTTATCGCAGGTTTGTCATGTTTTGTCATTGATAAAGTTTTGAGTCACAACAGAAAAACCTCAACCCACACTGCCTGCTAAATCATCCCATCCTATTTCTGAGAGTCTGTCACTGTTGCAAATGCGGCTCTCCGCAATCTCGTCTGATGTCTCCTACCCGGATGGATTGAACAGGTGCCTGAAAAACTTTCCCCAGCCAATTTATTCTCGCAGACATCTGCTCAGTGGTGAAGCCGTGCCAGTTTCTTCCAAGACACTTCGCACATGAACAGTGCAGCTTGAATCTAGCCTGACAGCATTCACAAAATCCAGGTCACGGAGGACACAGGAAAGTGGAGTTGCAGTGAAGTAGTGGACTAGATAAACCGTGTGAGATGAATCTCTTAAACTCCTGAACCGCTCTATATTCAAATTCAACCCGCGCTTCCTTAAAATGAAATTAGATCTTTGATGACACACATCACACCGCATCTGCTCGTTTCAACGCTCCGTCGAAGCTGCCTGGTGTTGAGCGCCGCGATTTGGACTCAAGCATTACATCATGTGGACATTTTCAGGACAGACTCTCATGTCATTGTGAAAAGTAAGTTTGTCACGACTAAGTTATGACCAGAATTTATTCTCGCCCGGCGTGCCAATTAGCTTAAATCTGCCCGACCATGCATGCACTGCCCTCGCTTAATAGTGGAGAGTTTCTCCATATGACCGGCGTGCAGTGTCAGCTCGGGAGACTCCTCTAACGAAGTTACAATGTGTAGACGCACCGTTTGAGCCGAGTGCGGTAAGGGGGTGCAGTAGTCCCCTCGGTGTGCAGACACTCTGATAAATATTGATGATGGAAGGCAGGCCTGTTGACATAGCAAGTGGCTGTGACACAGTTACAGCTGGCAGCGAGCTGGGGAGAGCTGCACTCTTGGCACTCATCATTCTCACTGAATACAGGGAGTGCTGAGCTGTGCAACAAACCCCTCTATTAGATCACAGTAACACATAATGAAATCAATCTCTATTTGTGCCTGCGATGTAGGCATTTTCTATACATGTAATGCATTTTGAAATTGTACTGTATGTCTGCATAAAAATGGAGCCCCCTTAACTTAGTTTTAGATTAAAACGCTGGTGAATCATGTTTTACTGCTGCAATCAGCCGAGAAAAAGAAAAGACAAAAAGTTGTTCCTGTATGTTTTTCTAACTCTAACTTTTTTTTTTTGTATCCAGTTATTTTGACCGCACAGCTCATACAAAATGCATAATCAGGCTGAATTGTTATTACACTGATGTGCTGAACAAATCAGAGATGTGGGCAACCATTTCAGAGGTCTGGAACCAGGCACATCCAAACCTGGCCTGGACAGGCAGACAATGTTAATGTGCTCCAAATCTCCCTTTATTTATTTATTTTCATTCATTCAACTTTCATTTGGGAGCTGTCTTTTGAAGGTGTTTTTTGCCTTTTGCAAACGGACCCCGCTCGGCACGCACAAGCCAGCAAGAGCAGACATACGACGTTCGCACTCGTAATTCGGAACACGAGAAGAAGCTCACACTCAACTAAGCAACACAACAGGGATGAAAAGTAAAAGCAGCAATAAATCATTTAAACACGAGCGTCAGAACTTGAGATGTTAAAACGCCAAAGAGAGAAAAACAAGAGAAAGAAAAGAAATGAGGCCGAAATTAGAAACATTTTGTACGATAACAGTTAACTGAATGTTTTACTTCAAATGGTTCAATTCAGCTGGAGGATAAAACACACATTCACTTCATTAACAGCATGAAATGGTCTATGGCACAATCACAGTCAATTACCAGCCACACTTAACTTCAAAATGCCATCTTATGATAATCAATTAACCCTCGTTAGAAAAACTAATTCCCGGTGAAATGCTGAAGTGAAGGGTTGTTCCTGCCGCGGCATCTTGCTGCGCGACCCAGCCAGGCGAGGCTTAGCATTACAGAGTGGCAGGTTTATTTCCATAACGCCGAGTCCCACAAAGCAACTTGAGCTAAGTTACTATAGAAACCAATCCTTCCAGACTTTCATGGTTCCGTTTGTTTTGAATAAGCTTCAAGTCAAGCTTATCTGTTACTACACTAGTCCAGGCGACATATATTTGCAGCTATCTTACTGTGGAAATCTTTTTTTCTATAAAGCTCGATGTTGTCCAGATTACAGATTTAACCCCTTCCACAAAAACCAAGCACACACTCGCATTCCCACGGCTGTCATATGCACAAATTTGGTGTATAAAGAGAATAATACACGTCCATAGTTGAGAAAATGATAAGGTAATCATGTCATTCACAGTCCCGTTGTATGAGCAGTCTATCTGCAAGGAGGCACAAGTGACACTTTGCGGAATTCAAAGTCAAACATGTAACAATCAAACGTCATTAAAACATGTTTACTGATAAGAAAAGAATAGGATGGCGTGTTCCTAGAGGACGGTGGAGTCGTGCGGTTCCATGTGGGATCCAGCTCAGCGTCAGCGACCCTGCAGATGCAGCCTCATCCATCCGAGGGAACAGCTTGTTTACAAAAGCACTGTCTCTGTGCGCCTTTGGTGCTGTTACGCCGAGATTCGATTTTTTTTTTTTTTTTTTTTTTTTTTTGTTCAAAGAGGTCTGTTATTGCCATCAGGGTTTATATCTCATCACAGAAAGACATCAAAGGGAGATGAAGCATTCTTGTGATTCTTTAGAGGACGCCTGCTTGGGGAAAGCAGCTCCATCTCTTGGGTAAGAGGGACTCCTGAAGATCCCTTCCCTCTACAGCATACAGGCCAGTAGTTTTTTTTTTCTTTGCCTGTTTGGGATTCCTTTCGTCTGATTTTCTAGCACGGGATGAGCGATGCTGAAGTTTGTACAAAACATGAAATCAGCCACAGGATTGCAGAGCGATGTGACAGCTGCATATCGCATTGTCTAAAATGATCCGTTTTCTGATTGTTGATATGAACAGCAACTGTTGCAGAGTACAGTGCAGGAAACAAGGGAGCTACTAATGGATGGAAAACACTCGAAACAGTAGTGAAGATGAAAGGTCAGAATCATGGCATTGTTTGGCAGTCATTCCACCACTTTTGTATGCACTGAAATATCTATGTCTGGTGGAGAAGTTCACATGAAATTTCCTCCAGAGGATCTGTCGCCTGTTCCTCTAGCTCCACCGGCAGGTTGACATTAATGGCTTCATCGTCAGTTCAAAATTTCACATTCTCCAGTGCTAAAGACCTTCCCAACAGCCTCAGCTGTAGTTTGTGTTCATTGCTAATAGCAAACATCAGCACGCTACCGTTCACGTTGTGTGCGCGTTCCGCGTCGAGGATCCGACTTGACTTGTTAGAAGCTGTTCTGTTTTTTGGATTTCCAGTGGCAAAAGTTGTGAACACCTGGTATCATCTCCTGGTATGATTTCTGTACACATTCATGTCCCGTCAACGCATGTTACTAACTCAGCTTCTTCCCGAGAGTGTTTCTGTTGTCTCGCAGGTTCTCATGGCTGATCTATGCCTAGATCAGCAATTGGTTGCTGCCATGGTCCTGATGGCGTCCACTACAAATATTATTATTATTACAATATTACTATTTTTGGTATTTCTATTAAAGTTTATAGTTATAATTAACAGATGACTGCCCACCAATGGGCTTGGTTCTGCTTAAGGTTTCTGCCTTTTTAAAAAAAAAAAGTTTTTCCTCACCACGGTTGCCAAGTGCTTGTTCATTGTGGGGATTATTGATCTCTGTAAATGATATTATAAGGAGTACGGTCTAAATTGAAGTGAATCTCCCAAGCAAACTCAGCCGATACTAAAAGGTGAAGTGACTGATCGGCCAGAGAGAAATGCCACCAGTGCAACACAGAGCAAGCATTCGGTTCTCATTTTTCTTTCATTTTTTGGGAAGTTTGCTGTCACAAACTGCCACAATACAGAGAATCAGCACTCCATTGTTCCTGATGTCACGTTGAAAATGATGCTAAGGTAGTTTCACATGGCGGCAGCTAAGAATCCCACCTATTCTTTCATACTGAGATGGTACTGTGTCTGCAGTGTTAAATGAGACTGAGGAAACTACCTGATACCAAAAGTTAGTTGGGTCACAAATTGCTTATGTGGACAGGCGTCAAGTTTGAATTGCAGTCCCAACTCCCAAAAAAAGCTTGGTCCTCTAAGTCCTCTGATCTAACGGGCAGATTGCAATGAAATTTACTGAGCACATTCATTGTCAGTGTCTAATTAACACTGCTGCCTCTGGGGACGGTGTGGAAGGCTTTAGGCTGCTTATCACTAGAAATTAGTATCTGGGTTTCTTAAGACTGTGGCTGATTCCTGTGAGTGTTGCGGAGGTGTTTTTTTTTTTCTTACTGCAGCTCATCAGTATTTTATTCTATTGTATTTTTATTATGTTCAAATACACCGGACTGCTATGACAACTTAATTTCTTTTGGGAAATTAATAAATGAATCAAGTCATCTATCTATCTATCTATCGATCTATCTATCTATCTATCTGTCTGTCTGTCTGTCTGGAGGATCAAACCTTTTTTCAGTCGTGTTCATGTTAGCTCTGCCTCTCTTTTAGTCGTTTTGCATTTTCTGTGTGTACATCAGAATGGGGTAAACACCTTAGGAAAGCATTATGCAAACATACCACAGACTGGAAGATCAATAGACAAGCGTGAAAGAGAACAGAGGGCTTAAGAGAGAGAGGGGAGCAATCAAACTCCGATTTGGACACAGACAAGTGAAGTCAGCGTGACACCCGACTGAATAACATGAATTACAACACAAATTTGAATCTTGGGCGTTTTCACCGACACCCGTGTCCAATTCTGCCGCTGTTCATCCAACGCGTGGCCATTTATTAAATCCTTTGTCTTTTGCGACCACTCATTTGAACATGACCTCATTCTTGACTCAATAAAGGTTGTCTTTGTCTTGCTAATGTCTGTGGTAGTCAAGCACTGAAAATAGAAGTGCATTTGCTCTGACGAGGACTGCATCCCTTTGTGCGTGCTGTATAAAGGTTACTTGAATCAGATGCTTCTTGCGGTGGCTATCTCTTTCGGAAAGCAACATACAGCCAGAGACAGGAAGTCAATGATGATGCTGGTACTGAATAATCACATTTGGGCTTAAACTATTTGTCTACTGTTGTTGCTTTTGGCAATATCACAGTCCTAGACATTTACAGTCTACACGATTCCTTGTGGGGATGAGTGCTTGCTTTCTCTAGCATTAACAAATAGTAGGAGGTGAGGTATCAGATTAGTGATGCCCTCAGGCAGCCAAAACACACATTAATCCTGTAATGACCCGCTATGCTGAAGTGAACACCATTATTTTTCAGATGACATGAAGCAAAAGTTTGGCAAAGTGTCTGCTTATTCAATCAAACTGGTGGAAATCTGAAATCTTAACCCACGATATCGCAACCTGGGACGCAGAGATCTGCAGATTTGACTTGAAATTCACATCGAGTCACACTTGGAGACAACCTTCCCACTCTCAACTTCACAGCAGGGCTGGCAGCTAACCAAGATGGACTAGCAAGATTAAAATAAATAGTATTGGCCACTCAAAAAAAATAACATCCTTCCAACAAGTCAACAATTAGTGTGACCACAATTGTATTAAGAAGGCAATGGTTTAAATACCATTACATTACAACAGAAAACTGGGGTGCATCAGTCAAACAAATACAGTACCTTGACCTAACCACTATTTAAATCAAGCAATGGATTAATCTAGATGCAGTTTATTGAAGTGCATTCATGAAACTGCGCTGTCCTGATGTTTGCTTGCAAAGGCCGTTTCAAGGGGTCGAGCTTTAATCATTCATGTAGAGCACAGTGGGCGCCGATGCTTACTTCAGAATGTCCATCTTAATACGTCTTACGTCTCACACCGCTCACTTTATTCTCACATTACCTTTTGCCCTTGCTTCAACGCCACTTTGTTGGATAGTATTGAAATGCTGAAGGTCACTCAAAGACATTTTGCAGGTATTCTTTGATAGAAAGTGAGGGACTCGGAGGGCTAAACTCTGGAGGTTAAACCTGCCGTTAACAGCGTAAGACTCTGACCTTAAAGGGGTGCAAAAGGCCCCATTCAGCTGGCAGCTCAAATATCAAACTGCAGAGAGCTATTTGCACATAGATTTTTTCTTCTTTTTTTTTTGTAAAACCGCAGCTTTTCAAAATAGTCATCGGTAAAGAAGTCTGTGATGGTTCACAGCTGTCCAGGTCATCTTTATTATTCGAAAAGTTAAATCTGGGTCAAATGAACTTGGCTGTAGATCCACAAAGAACTGAAGAAGCTTCTTGAAAGAGAGGTGAAACACACTAATGGACCTTCAACTAAGGCCAAGAAATTAACCCTCTGTTGGACGAGTGGTCGTTGAAGGGGAGATTTGATGTACTGAAGCGATACCTTCCTCGTGGGTGCTATAGTAACAGAAGAATAGCTGACACCGGTGCTGTCACTTGACACACACAGTGATGTAGTCCGTGTCAGGGAAGAACAATGGAGTATCTCAGCCTAGAAATAACAATAACAAATTGCTGGAATTCATTTGCCTGGCAGTGTTTAACTTTTGATTAGTATCCAGCAGCTATTCTCAGAACATCTGAAGCTTCCACGCAATGCATCCTGATAGGCCTGTAGGCACTGCCAACGCTGCGCTGCAAGTGCTCAGCTTTCTCAGTCAATATAGGACACGGAGGAATGCAGGGCTTCTTTTGACCACATTTACTATCAACGCCGGATATATCAACATGGAAATATGTTCCCTTAAGTTTGCAGGAGGCACACACACATACATCGTATTGGGAAACCAGACAACGTAGCCACGGCAAAACCATATGCTGCAGTACTGCATTACAAGATCATGCTGATGAGTGGAAACCAAAACTTACTGAGATTCTGCTGAAGAAGAGAAGAAGAGAGTGAGTGAGCTGATGCGACCTTCGAGACTGAGGCTGCACCACATGCTTTGTATTTGAAGGACTTTGATTAATCATCTGTTCACAGCCGTCTTTTAAAGGACCACTTTAGTGGCTGCAAAATGCAAGAAAAAACGTGAAAAACGCTATCTAGAGCCAGTGTGCAGTTTGTCCATTCAGGGCTTCAGGGCCTCTCTTAAGCAGAAATGTAATGATCATCTCACTTTCACACAAACCCTAATGAAAACACAGTTATGAATATTACATTCCATTTCTGCCACTTACACTGTTGCCCAATCATTCTGTTTTCACACACATTCCTCTCGTTATTCCTATTTATACACGTCAGGTTAATTGTGGTCCGATTGATCGATACATTTTTGAGAAGATACATTTGATCTATGAAGAATAAATCGCATTGTCACAATGATTTGAGGAGAAGAGGTCAAATGATTTTTGTCTATAAAGAGAAATCTCACACACTGGATCTTAAAATATCTAGCCTACGGGATGCGCATGTATATTTATATTCAAGTTATTATGGATGTAACTGTATGGTCCAATTATGTCACCTGAAATATTTGAGGACGAGGCCTAAATTCCTAAATTCCTAGCCTTAATAAGTGGCAATTTTATTGATGCATCTGAGTTTTCCTAAAGGACTAAAACAACCTGTGTGGAAAAAATGTGGTCATTTTAAAATAAGACAATGCCGGTGTGTGGTTTGTAGCACAGCACTTTCTGAGATGTTCTTCAGGGGATAATTATCACGGTGATGCGAGAGAAGAATGTAATTGTACCTACAAACCCTAGTTTTTTTTTGTGTTTTTTTTTTGTCTCAGCAAAAAGACGGCGTCGGTTATGATGAGGTGGTGTGATTTGCCAGTGTCAGCTGGCTGTGGTGCACAATCCCCAGTTGGGAGCTTAGCCGCTCTCAATTAAATCCACAACCGAGCACTTTGATGGTGGAGGGCTACACTGTGAATTAGCCTCTGTGTGAAGCTTTTTGTGTCTGTGCCACAGGCGGAGTGCACTCACGCTGACCTCTCTCCTGTCCTTAAGCAGAGGCAGAAAAAATTCTGAGGAAAAGGCTGAAGTGTCACTGTGTTTTATTATACATCTCTATAGCAGAAGACTGGACAATGTGTAAATAATAATATAGTGTTCCTTCATGAAGTAATGCTTTCTGCAAAGTTCTCGTCAGCAAGTGTGTTTCAGAGCACACTGGTGAATTTTCTTAATTACCATTTCGGGGTCCCCGTGCGTTCAACCAGCCAGACTTATTTTTACAGCTCAGCTAAAATAAACGTTGATTGCTCAGTACTTTTAAACTATTCATGAAACAGTTGTAAATACCCGCTTTTATTGTCAGAATCAGTCAGAAACAAAGAGAATCGAGAATGAGTCGATGATCATCAACAGCGCAAACTTATCAGAGAAACTAAAGGCAACATCTAAATAGACCAGAATGCAATGCAGGCCACCAGCTTTGATGAGCGTGCAAAGCGTCTGACTGCACTCCAGAGACAATAGCCTGCATCTTCTCACTGCCATGTTTTAAGGAGGATAATCCAGGGCTCCTTTAACAACTGTGCGGCTGCTGTGTTCACAAAACATCCTCACACTAAAAATAGCCTGTAACTGGCCAAGTCTGGAGAAACCCCTATAAGTATAACATGTCAGTCCTCACTTTAAGACCCAGTCAGGTCAGTCACAAAGCATCTCAACACCGAACCTGCTCCTATTTGAGAAGTTGTGGGTTAGTCAATGGCTGGTACGGTGATTAAAATCTTTATAGAGCTTTTAAAAAGACACTGACTCAATCACTGTTTTGACAGTGAAGAGATAATTAGTTAAATGTTATATTAGTTTAATCAGGTAAATGGTTTATTACTTGCTAAAATCAATAGATCAAGCTTATTTTATGGTCTTTACTGGATGGCACATCTGTCTATTCCTACATCAGTTTATGGACCCCTTTATCTTCTAGCTAGCTATCTGATTCGATGATGTAGCTACTGTAGTTAGCAACATAATTTGTAACTGCCACGTCTGTAGCACGGGGTTAAGGTTAGCCTTTTCAGATAAATGTCATTTTAAAAGAAAACATACAACACACAGAGAATCTGATATTTATCATGCTTACCACCTCATGTGTGTTCGAGCAATACCAGGAGATATATTGTACAAATGTGGCTGTACATTGTAACTTTTCAGTCCAGCCACTCAGACAGGTAACACGACGGTAAAAAATGTCTTTACTCATGTTTTTATTAAAATGTCTGACAGTGTTAATATTTTAATATGTATCCAATTCCATGTCATTTGAGATTAATTATTAAGTCATAAAACAAACAGTTTCCATCGTGCATGGCTCTGTGAACGTTGCGTTCATACGCCACTACGAGCATTTCAGAACATTTTACCCGCCAGATTTAGTGAACTTGCACAGATTTCATGTCTCGGTAACGTGTGCTTCTACCGCGGATAAACGGGCTACTTAGTACAATTATTTCCCTTTCGTCTGCCTTTAAGATCCAGCAGCCGCGGCGCAGCTGGATTACACTGCGGCCATGCCAGGTGGATTTACACAGCAAGGGGCAAAAGAAATGCTGGTTAGCGTAGAGGAATGGAAGAGACGTCTGTTACTTTCATTCTGACGACGAATCCTTCCACAGCTACGTTTGTACTGCTTCTCCCCTATATTAATGAACAGTGCTTTTCCCATGTTCCCAATAGCTCATGGCTTAGTGGTTCTAACAGCAGTTTTAACTGCAGCCTGATACTTGTTCTGCCATATTACAATAGAGGTCCTGTTTGTTTTTCTTCTTCTCAACTCTTTCAAGCAAAGTAGGACCACACACACACAGAGAGACACTTAGCAGTTGCACAGGCTAAAACTGCAGCTATGACTTGTTCAGCTTTGTGATTTTCAGCCAAGGTCTTTCCATTCCCTCTCTCCCTGTAATGTAAGATGGTGGGAGCCCAAGTATGACAAAGAGTATATGTCTCTGTGTTTGACAGGGTGACCCAGTGGGCGAGGAAAAGCTTCTACAACCGGGGGAACGCATCTGGCCGACTTGGTATTATGACAAATCTCCCTCAAAATGAGAGTATGCTTGCAATATATTACAATGCTGGATAGCAGCCTCGTGGCCCAGAATGAATCCAGCAGCTGCGTCCACCCACCTCTTCCATTATCTGCTTGAGAAAATGATAGTTTTTTTCTGAAGTGAATAGGTCATACAGTATGAATATGACTTTCAAGCAATCAGTGGATGGGATTATAAAAAAAGCACATTCAGTTTTTAATAGAGGGACTGATCTGCAGCATAATTAGAGCCCTTTTTTTTCCCTCCGCTTTTCTTCACACTTTTTTTTTTTTCTGTTGTCACCAGAATGAAACATGACCCTGAACTATTGATGTAGGCCTACCTGTTGAAAATAAATGAAAATAATGTGTGCCGAACACCGTCCTCCAGCAAACATAACAACTTGCCGTTACCTGGGAACATCGAATCAAATACCTGAAAGTGAGTTTAAACCAATTTTGGTAAAAACTGACAACACTGAACTTTTTTTTTTTTTTATCTGCCACTATCTGACTGCAAGTGAATAACAAACCCTATAAAAGAGGCTCTTTATTTGACAAAATAGTCCACAAATTCTATTCAAGTCCGAGTCTGCCTTTCAAATGAAGGCGCAAAGCGATGCGGCTTTAAAGCTAATCTCCGATCTAAACTCTAACATTGACGTGTCTATTTTCGTAGCAAGCCTCTCGTCCCTCATGATCACATTACTACAAACACTTGATTATTTGGTCTGCAGCAATTCTCAATGACGGATCGATCAGCCACCGGTCATATTTCCCTCCCAAAGCACAGGTACCCGAGAACTTCTAGTAGGGGGAAGGAAAAAAAAAAAACAACAGAGACATTGATTTACCAAAATCAGCATGTGGTTAAAAAAAAAAAAAGAAAAAAAAGAAACACCATGTCACACATTGTAGCAGCCTCCCCCTGAGAGATTACCGGGATGAAATCCCCTCGTTGGTGACTTACAGCTGGATATCTGTAGGAAATCGGCTGATTATTGTAAAAAAAAAAAAAAAAAGAAGTGGAGACTGCTGATGTGTTGACAGTGGGCTCTGTTGTACAATTTGTGCATTGCTATAAATACGTCTTCAGTGACAGGCCTCGGTGTGACTGTGACATGGGATGATCACATGGATCATTAGGAACAAGTCAATTGTCAAGGATTCGGTCTTTTCTGATCTGATGCTTCTGCCAGCAGGACATCATTTGCCCATGCCAAAACTGTTACAGACATTTCAAACGAATCTCTCTTATGATCTGACAATGCAAACAGACAGAGAGAAACTAATATAACCCACTCGGTAGAAATTAATTTTCCAAAGGCTAGCCTTCCCCCGTCCTTCCTGAAAGGCTTTGGACTGAAGGTTGAGATGACATTTGAAAATGCCTACAAATATTATTGACTCTTCATTTCCTGTACATTCATGTCTGACCCTGGCTTAAACTTTGAAATTGATGCTTAAAAACCTCACACTGGTGCATAAAATTCACCTGGATGCAGGCAATGAAGTATCTGACATCCAACGTCTCAGGGGGAGGACCCGCACACCTCCAGCTTGATTTGTTTCTGCCGGGCATGAGGCTGCTGGCAAGGTGTCCCTTATTTTTTCACACTGAGGTTGGCAACCCTAGATTATGAGGAACACTGAGTATGTGTGGACAGTATGGATTGTCGTACTGAATGAAGCTGCAGGCAAAGACCACCTCTCACAGAGAAACTCATTCTGCTCAGGACTGGGCTGCACCAGCTGTAGTACATCTAAATCCATGATTTTGTAAATAAATGCATTTTAAATGCACTAACTTCAAGTTTGGGCGTAAAGGATGTCTAAGCAAGTGAAGACCTTAGTCATGTGTAAATGTGTTGTTAGGAACCATCTGTTCACTATACAATCAAAATCAATCATCTGAAACACCACACGCTGTAACATTATTTCAAGTTTTCACAGGGGCCAAGCAATATATGAAATGTAACAGACGATCCTGTGTAGGCGTTTCCTTGTATATTCATACATTGAGAACGTGTGTGTGAGAGAGTCATTCACGCTGCTTGAAATGAGTGTGAGTGTGTTTATGGAACCTAAAAAAGACTTGTTATTAGCTTATGTTTCTTTGTTTCCAATTGCAGTACAATACCACTGTGTATATGGGCAGCTGTACATGTGTACTTCTGATCACCTTCATTTAATTTTTTTTTTTTTTGTTTCTGTCTGCTGTTGAGTCCGATTATATTGTCCACTTGCCCAGCGTTGGTTCTGGAACGACACCAACTCCGCTCCCCAGGCCTGAAAACCTCCTCTTCCTGGTGGTACAAACACTAACGCAGTCGCCCGGCTCACAGTCGAGGCAGCTCGGCTAGTGTAGCATCAAAACAATTTAAAATCTGTTCAAAAAAATCTTCACAATGTTGCTTTAACATACAGAGTTCCAAGCTCAGGTCTGAAAGTCAATGAAACATCCCCCTTTAAACAGATCTACTGGTAGTTATTGCTATAGTTTTGTCAGTTTGCTCAGTTACACCTGACACTCATTATAAATTGGTAGTAAAACTCTATGTTTGAACGAGTTTTAAATTGTTGATGACTTCTGACTAAGTTTGAATACGGTACAACAACAAAAAAGACAAACTCTTCTTCTGTGTTGTTACTTTTGCCTCTGGCTCCATATTATGAGTACTTACAGTATGTTATGTTGTAACGTTCTGTTTTGAAATCAGCACAGATTAGGATGGCAGCACTGTAATTTCCATCACTTTATGGAAGAGGAAATTGAACCTTGTGCCTTGTCTGGGCTTTTTTTTTCATTTTCTAAGCATCAAGGTTTTTTTTTTTCTTTCTTTCTTTCTTCCTTTCTTCCCCCGGCTAAAATTAGGAACTTACAGGAGGTATTTATTCTGCTGTGATAGGATTTATTCAGCCTTTTAGTCTGCAAAATAACTGATCTTATCTCGCAGCCTGTTAAAACCCTTCACTGCCGCTCATGAGATATGGATGTGGTGCATGTATCTGAGACTGCTGCAATTCTAGGCCAAAGAAGCGGAAAATATTTTTTAAATGACAGATATTGTTTCGCCCCCCCCCCCCCCCCCTCCTTCATATTAGCCAGATTCATCGCGCATAACTCCTTTGTCACAATTTTGCATGTATTAAGTACTTTTTTATAAACGGTAAAGAGTATAAATACAAATTGTCAATCAAAGCAGACAAAATAAAAGATGAAAAAAATTGAAAACTTGATAAGTGGTTACGAAGAAACTTTCCTGAAGACAGCCATTGATGAGTGACAGTGAGGTTTGGATGGAAGGCGCTTGTGAACAAAGGATGGAAAACATCATTACAGCACGAATATCCGTGCCATCAAAATAAGAGCCAGGTGTACTTGGGGTCCATTTTATTATCCTTTTCGTGAAGGCACTGCAGTCATTATGTGTATTAGACTGTAAATGTGCTGTGTGCATTTTTTTTACTGGATGAAAGACAATGAGACAATAACTCTAACTTCCTGCTTAGTGAACAGAGAGAAGCACAGATGCAGCACATTTGTAGATTACTGAGTATCTGAAATGATTTCCTTCACGAGCCCACAGTGCAATGTTATGAAAAGCCCAAACCCAGTTACTGCAGAGGAGGAACCTGCCAAATGTGGTGCTGAAGTGCTGCTTTAGTTGCTGCCGCCATGTTATCTTGATTTAGTACATATTTATTATCCAAAATGATAATAACATTTTTTTCATATGACAGCAGTTTTGCTTTTCACTGCGGCCCTGCTATCGAATGCTGTTGATTCCAGCGAGGAGATCAGGACCTCCCTCAAGGAGTTGAGGAGACGTGACATGATTCAAAGGATTGTGAAGAACAAAGATATCACACTGCGGCAGAAAAGTGATCTCATCTTTGCTTTTTCTTTTGAAATAATGGCGCTCGGCACTCAGCACTTCTAATAGTATTCAGATGAAACTACTGGATTTAACACACGCAGCCTGCCGCAACGTGTTGACATCCATTTATTTGAATTTTACATTCAGATCCGCTGATCGAATGCACGCTCAGCTTTTTATTTTTATTTTTTTACTACTTTAATTATTATTCTTGTTATGTTGAACACTGACTTGTATCTTTTGTCTCCGTGTCATTGTTTGATTAGTCACTTTTCTCTAAAGTTGCCTTTGTGACTGCAGAGCAAGCCTTGTCTTAATTTGTTTTTCAAACACTACCGGAGGCCATTTACTGCTACCCGTGCTTTGATCACTCCCATTTTCTTCGCAAGGGAACAAAGTCAAGGAGTTTTGTCAGGTTCTAACAGAGGAAGGGGAAACCATGCGGTCACAGCGGCAAGACAGCAACTTTTATACAAGTTCAAATCTGATTTTTAGAATTAGTTAAATTAGGAGTTATGTAGGAAGGGAAGTGTTCTAACCACTGGACAGTTTCTTCTAGTCAGTAATTATGACTATTTCCACAGTTCCCATTTCCTCTTTCTTTCTTGGAAAGAAGTTAAAGGAGCAAAAAGAGTCAAAAGAAAGCACAGCGGAGCTTAATTGACTTTTCAGTGGAAAGAAAAGCTATGAGTGAGCAATAAAGCAGGGAAGGAAGTGAAGGGCAATGAAGCAAGAAACATTAGTTCTGAAAATGAGCTCCATAATCCATGAAATTAAAATGAAGTGGCTGACCATGCCAGTCGGCCATTTCCGTCTTCCATTGTAGCGCTGCTCGCGTTCGGCTCCTTGCAGCGACATGCTCCTCTGATCTGTTCATGATTCTCCAGAGCTCACTACAGGAGGAATTTAGGACCGTTTATTTCAACCAGTAACAGCTGTAGGCTATTTGAATATGAGAACTATGTTTGTATCACGTGGACACAAAGGCCCACATAAAGATGCAGAAAAAAGAAAGAAAAGATTTGAATCACTCACAGTCAAGACAAATTCCCCCTCTGACGCTGCAGTTGCAGGGCTTTTGTCCACTTGGCAGCTGTGAAACGGTGTCGCTAAGGCTATCTGGGGGAGCACAGTACAGGCTTCCCTTTTTGGGGGCTCACAGATCACCTGAATCTGTGACACCTTTCTGATTGCAGCTTTTTCAGGATCCTCTATCTGGCACAAAAAACTACAGAGTGAATCGTCCTCTGATGCAGACACTGTGGAGAATTTAATTCGGGAAGCACAGACACTGCAGAGAGTTTCACTCTTACAGATGATGGATGAGCGCGAGTTTTCACATGCAAAGAACTCTCACATTTAGGCCTGAGCACTTCTGTTGATGGTGTCCTTGAGGGAAGCGTTCTCCTTCAGAATCAGTGTCCAACTAACCAGAAAACAGGTGAAAGTAAGTTACAATTACACTTCCCGGTTGCGATGAAATTCCCTTCCTGAGTTCAAGGGCGGACTTCACCATTAGGCAAGTTTGGCCTGGGTTTCCCAGCTGGGTAAGTAACAGCACATCACCTCCTATCCTATATTAGCTAGTATCTTCCTTAAACATGGTTAAAATGCCAAGCTAAATGATCTAAAGTGTGTGTGCGGCAGGAGAGGGGAGCTGGGCCGGGGCAACACACGGGAGACACTTTGAAGCAGAGGGATTAACCCCGCTCGACAGCTTGTGTTACCTCAAGTACATTAGCCCGCAGTGTGGCCGTCCCTGGCCCCGCCAATGTGGCGCATCGATAGAAAACACTGGATATCCGACATATCATAATGACTCACCATTTATATCCGTGACGGGGAGACCGTGATGATGACAACAGCTGCCTTTCTTCAGGTTAGCAGATATGATCATACTTCTGCAAAGGAACGGCTGAAGTTTGATAGATTTGTTTGTTAGCTAATTTTTCTTAATACTGCCACACATTGTACAGTATAGTTTGAAGTGTGAACGGTGAACATGTTGTTCATGTTAACCGTTGAGTCAGATTTTAAAAGGACTGCTCTAGCAAAGGTATCAGAGCAAGCTACGTGGACCCGTAACACTACACTCTGATGTTTCTATATGTTTAACAGTATACATTTAAGACTGTGTCCTCAAAACACTTTCTCACGAAGCTAATTCCACACATGATAATCAATGAATGAATTAATGAAACGAAGGAATGAAATGAGTATCTTGGTTTTTTTTTTTAACTACAGAAGAAAAACGAGAGAAATTCACGTCTGTAACTTTCAAGCACGTGGCTGCGGTTCAATCACCGTCCAATGCAATATGCTAAAATATGACAATACAGTCCAAGTAGCAAAGCGTCAAAGTCAGCAGACTGATACACTAAAATACCCATCTGAGCCTGTCACATTAAAATCTAGGAGTGTCATAAATTGAACAGAGATGTGTTTCATTGCAAATGGGTTCATTGTAAAAAAAAGACTAATGTGTTAGTCCCTCGTTCAAATGTTGCATAATGTCACTAGCATTAATTGCAGCATTCTCAAAGGTCACCTCCTCTTTTTTGTTATTAATGTTAGTTACTTGACTACATGGCCGGAGTCAGCTGGAATTTGTTCTTACTACAGCCTGGTAACAAGGCTCAGCTCTCAGTGTCAGCAGGCAGACGGACTGACAACATATTGCACAATAAATACAAATGCGCTGTGTTTCCAGGAAGCAGGGGAGAGCTGTATTTTCAGAAGAAGATGCATAAATGCAGGGGGAACATTCGGCAGTTTCTCCGCTCCACTGACTCACTCGTTAGATGAACTGCCCAAACTTTCACTGATCCTAATTAAAAGGGCCAAAGATAATGCAGAAAAAGAAAGGAAAGAGGAAGAAAGAAAAGGAGGAGCAACATGTTTCTTCTTCACGTTTCATGTTTCTTCTACACATTCTTTATTTAAAGCTGTTTTAAACAGAATAAATAAATAAAAATAACATTAACAATTGATCAGACGTGAAAAGATGAAGAGAGAGTTTGCACCCGTCTGTGTATTTCCACTCAGCTCTACATTGTTTTTTTCTCTCTCTCTGACAGTTTAGCCTCTTGTAGCTCATTATATTGCTCAAATTGACTGTTTGGTTCTGTCTCGCCACGTATTGGCAACATTTTTAGCCTCAGCAGGCAGCTGTGTTTTCAGCCAAAAACCTCCAAAAACCCATTATATGCTACCTGGCCAGCACCAAACAGCACCCCATGTTAACAACTACTGAACACAGAGGAGACTTTAGCTGCCAAAGAGACACACAGGCAGTTCCCTCAGGAGTTGGTGGAGGTTTGCATTCTCCAGGAGGACACAAGCAGAAGTCCAAATCAATGCTATAGTTACCCTGAGTCTTCCTGATGTTTAAATAATAATAATGACAATAAAGAAGACCAACTTTATTGAGCCCTCAATGGGGAAATGATTTGACATATCAATATATAAGCTCAAAATATACATACGACTTATGTGCATGTGACTTATAGACATACGTGGATGGCGGAGCAATGGCTAGCATCACCCTGGGAGCACTTCGGGGGTTCCTTGCTCTTGAACACCTCAGCAGTGCCAGCAGGAGATGAACCGGCACCTCTTGAGCTACCAGTCCATGCTCCATACTGTGATCCCCGCTGGACATGCACAGGTAATCTAGTTCCCAAACCAAGAACCTATGGGATGAACACTTTAGCCATATCAACTTCATGAGGTGATAATATGAGAACTTTACAGCCTATTTAGATGCTCTACAGTGGCACTAATAGATAACAAATACGGGTTTAATTAAAAGTGCTTTTACAATTTGACAAATGTAATAATTTAATTCTGTGTTACAAGTAAAAGTATAACTTTACTACTACTATTGCAGTAACTGGGGGGCATTGTTTGGGTTAACACATTTGGGTCCTTCGGGAAAAAAAAGAAATTTTTCTTAGACTTCCAGAAGAATGTCTCTGAAACATAAAAAAAAAAAGAGCTCATTTTTCTATGTTCAGCTGATCTGCTGAATAATACAATGGACTGGACTTAATGTATGCAACTTGTGCAACTGTGGTGCTGAAAGGACCTTGGTTTTCCAAAGCAGGAGGCCTCCCCAGAGGGGCTCCAAACCGGTTCAGGTGAGGCTCAGTGAAGGGAAGTGGAAAGAAAAATATTGCTTTAGTCATTATTTAACAACAGGAGACCAGATTGAGATCCCTTAATGTATGTATGTATGTAACGAGATTAGGAGAGAGGTCAGAGATGCTGTGGCTTTGAATAATTTTACTGCATTTCCCATTTTCACTTTTTTTTTTTTTACGTAGGTGTCATCTGAAGTGACAACAGCAATATTAGGCTATACTGGCTCCATTGTTGAACCCAGAATCTACAGATCTTAATGATGTCTTTTCTTTTGCGTTTCCTGCTATTATATTCAAATGTTAAACTCACGTTTAGCTCACCTTACAATATCTTCTCCAGGTGGTGTTTGCAATGATTTGTTTTTCTTTCGTTGTGGGTGCTGTGTAGTATAATGATGTGGTTGTATACTGGGAGATGTCACAAATTTGACACACTCTCCGACCAAAACAAAATTCAACATTTACTTGGGGAATAAACTGACATTGGCAGGGAAGCAGCAATATGTGTCAGAGCCTGAGGGAAAACCAGTAGAACAACACATAAAACTGTGCCGAGCTTCTTCAAAATCTACCCCCCTCTCCTTTTTTTTCCTCCCCTGTTTGTATCTCTTTCCATGGATCTCACCATGTAACACCCATCGTGAAACTATACTTTGTCTCATTATTATTTCTATACTGCGAGCTTTTCCGGTCACTTTATTTCAAGAATGTGCGATTAAATTGACAATATGCAAACGTATTTAATCAAAACTGAAACATTTACATCTTTACAAAAGCCGCCAACCGTCCATGTGAAAGCAAAAACATGACCATTACTGTGACAAAGGATGCTGGACCATTACCAAGCTCATCTTCCCAAAGCAAGAAGATGGAGACAAGTTCCCTCAACCAGATGGTCATGAGGCTTAGCCCTCAGTCTCACAGCAAGAGGGGAAAAAGAAAAGTGCACCAGCCTCTGGGCATCCACAAAAGCACAAAGTAAACTTTAAATGCTGTTTAACGCTGAACAGACAATGCAGAGATTATCTGGGCACTGTGAGCAATCAGAAACTGAGAAAGACATTAATCAAGTGGGACTGAGGGAGCACACAAGTGACCACAAATTGGCTATTGAGACTGGTTGTCAGAGAAAAACCTGGCAACTCAGAGAAAACAGACTCAGGATCTGTTCCGCCAACAACGAAAAGCAGAGACAGAGCACAAGACATACCAAGAAAGTGTCACTCTCTCGGACCAAAAGAAAATCAGAACTTAGGGGTGAAAGCTGACCATGCTGGTATGGCAGCGAATCAGCACAATGCAGCACATGAAGCTGTTATGAGCTCCTTCCATATCTGCTTCTTTTTTTATATATATATGATACATTGCATTTTTTTAAACCATTCGAATGATCAGTTGCACCCATTTGTTATTCTTTGAATCGCAGTAGTGCACTTGTATGATGACAAACCATGTTACTTAAAGGTTTTTACCAAGTGGCAACCCCATCCAAAAACTGCAGTTCCTCGAATGTCCACTTGAGACTGGCTACAGAACGAGTCAGTCTCCATAAGTCCCCATATTAAAATGTCCAACTTCGCAGCAGAAATAAACATGTTTACAGCCTGGTACAAAAAAAACAGTTTTAGCTAATTTACTCAGTTGAGAGCTGTACAGAGGGATCTTTTTATATTTATTATGGATATCTCATCTGTACATCACTTTGAAATGTTGACCTCAACACCACATTCACCACAGATTTAAGGGTAAACCAACTAGTTTACAGCTAGGAATTAAAACAATAAAACACTTCTCTCTTTCCCTCTCTCCCTTTGCATAACTCTTGTAGACTGTGGAACAAATTACCCCTGAGAGAAAATATCGCCTCTGCTAATTCAAAACGAGACACAAACCAAAGCCAAATGCTTCAAGTCACTCATCCATGGCAAACTCAATTATAAAATGTTATTTATTTATTCATTCAACTTTTTCACGTGGTGTTTTGGAAGTTTTGCTGAAGTCCACCAAAACAGCAATGAAAACCAAGGTCAGGCGGTCATCACAGGGGAACCAGACAAACAAGACTGGAAGAACTCACAATGGCAGCAGATGAATAGCCACACTGCGTGATGTTCACCTCAATTAGAAAGTTACTCTGCGCCTTACAGAATGCAGCTGTGACTGTTCTAAACCAGCAGAAAGAACACCAGCAACAACAACAACAAAAAAAAAAAAACTGAAAGTAGGTTGTCATCACAGGACGCTTTAATAGGGTCCCGTGGTGATTGTGCCCCCACTCATGAAATCCAATATTGCTGCAGACTCTTGTTCATACATTGGTTCTGTTTCTAATTATGGCCATGCTAATAAAACCTCATTTGAATTTCAGACGGAGAAGATCGGCTAGATTTTCTGCTCTTTGCACAAAACATCCAATCAGATGCTCCGCACTGATTCGTCCTCTGCACACACACAAACAATATTGACCGGACTAAAGGGTTGGAGTGAGGATGAATTCATTGGCAACCAGCCAGAACACTCTTCAAGCTTCAACCACAGGCTGCGATTTTACGCGCACACACACACACATCATTCTCCCCTGTGGATCTCTGTTGTTGTTCTGCATCTTTATGGACATGGCAATGCTCTTATTCTGGCAATAAAGACTGAGACTGAGAGAGAGAGACAGAAAGAGAGAGAGACAGAGGGAGGGAGGTGGGCTGTGCCTCGGAGAGAGAGAGAGTGAGAGAGAGAGAGAGAGACAGAGAGAGAGAGAGAGAGAGAGAGAAGTCGTCGTGGGAGCGGTTTGCTCCTCCACATCAGACTCCTTCTAACCCTCCGTGCTGGAGGAGCGAGGAGGAACCTCTCCTCTGTGTTTATTCGCCACCTCTCTGCGGACACACGGATAATACCACACCACGGCTGGGAAGATGGTTTTTCTGCTGCATATGGTTACCCTTTACACTCTGAGCGTCTTCAGCGGAGCGTCCGCCGCCACCCACTGTGAGTATTTTACCTATGAGCTCACCTGTAAACCGCTCCATCCTCTCCTCCTCTCCTCCCCAAGTTCTTTCCCCCTGTACGCCCGGCTGCTACCTTTGTCCTCCCGCTCTTGCAGAGGGAGCATCTTGATGTTTAAGACGCGCTGTTGTCGCTGTTGCCCATGCGAAGTCCACTTTGAAGAGAGTGGGCTACTTCTCAGACGGCGCCCTTTGTGCCAGCCACATGCAGATCATGAACAAGTAGTTTGACGCGTCCTCGCGTGCACGTTGAGCCGAGCGGACTCTGTGCGCGATGAAGGTCAAGCTAACAGGTCCGTTTCTTTTCATTCACAAGTGTGTGTGCATGTGTGTGTGTGTGTGTGTGTGTGTGCAGCCTCGGGTTACTCAGTATGTCGGCTCCACGCAGACTCCATGTGAGATTTTTGAAAGAGTCGCCGTTTCGGACGCGTTTTGCTGATGCGTGTTGGAGAAGCCCAAAGTGCTGACTGGTCACAGCTGGACTGGTGTTATTGTCGCTCCACTCCGCGGTGAAAATACACTGAAAGACAGATCGCTTCTGCCCGTGGCTTGTCATTTTGAATCAGAGGCTGGGGAGTTTGAGTTTTGTATTTTAGTTGCGCCGATGCTTCCAGTAATATGTGTGCAGATTTGCGAGGAGGAGAACAGTTTGGATGGAACATCCATCATTTATGTCATTCCTCAAGCACGAGACGACGAAAGTTGAGCTTGTCAGATGTGAAATGTTCTGCTTTCTTTGCTCTGTGAGGGGAAGACATGATTGGATTTTGAATATTGCTGATTGGACTACAGGCATTACATGAAGTTTAATCAATGAATCAAGGAAAGCAGATGAATTCAGAATGAAAATAATAACTGTGGCCATGGTGCTAACATTATCTTGTGCACATCATGCACATGTACTGTGTGTGTGTTTGTTTTACTAATTTCTCTCTTAAAAAGCTGCAGTGATCCTAACAAGCAGAGCTAACATCCAGGTTTACACTCTTCACAGCCAAACTAAAGACAAATCCTTGCAGACTGTAAAAAAGTGCATTTTCTGGTACACCTAATTTGGGTGTTTGATATATTCTGTATATAAAGAAAGAAATGATGTTAAATAGCTTGAGTCAACTCTGTGTTCTGAGTTACTCGGGTCAGATTTCCATCAGGTTTCTTGTGGATCTACTTTGTGGATTGTCGAAAAGTACTGATCTAGACATTCATGCTCCTCAGAGGATTAACCTTCCCAGTTTGGACTCTCTGGCTTAACTTTCAGGCTAAACGGTCAATTTTGCACACAATAATACAACATCTCATTATCTAAGATCCTAATTTGACGGTCATACTATGTTTGTTTTTTTTGGCAAGCTTGCATGCTCCTCATGGGTAAATGTATGATTTTTAATAACCCCACAGCTCATCCCTGTATCTGCACCCTTAGGATACATTTTTCAGCTCTCGCCCTATAACCCTGAATAACAAAGTCATCAGCCTAGTGCTCATGTCACACAACAGTGCAATGCAAAAATCATGTTTAAATCATGTTAAAACCTCCAAAGTGATTCTACCGCAGGCGTGACGTCATGTGATCTTTTTGTTTGCTCTCCGAGGGCGACGGTTACACCGGGCCTCTGTTGGGCTTTAAGCAGTTTATGTTAGGTGAGGAGCTCAGCTAAACCAAGCTGCATTACTCATTTATGACAGACCTGTGCTTCTCAAATGTGTGCAGTGATCAGCTCTGACAGACTGCGCCGAGATGAAATGGTGAGATGCTCCTCGAGGTCAGAGAGCTGCCTTCATATTTACCGCTGAGAAACAAAAGGAGGGGAGCAGAGATGTGTCATGGCTGCTTTGTTTGTCAGGTGGCAGCCACTTCCTCTCACAACACCCCTCGGCACTTTCTCTGGTTTTTCAAAGGGAGAATGGCAAGCACGTCACTGAGCACGTCGGCGTCAGACCGGCCTTTGATTAGCAGGAGCTAATTGATACTGTATTGGCGTGACCTTTACGCTAATGGCCAAATGACTGGCAACAGAGGAGCTATTCATAAATGTGTGGAAGTAACGATATTTTCCCCCAGAATACAACGTCATTAGCTGCAAACAGAAATCTATTTTGACAGAAAAGCTTAAGGTGCTCTCTGGAAATGATTTCTGTCATTGTAAAGCTGTGGAAAGTCGTCAGATGGAAGTCTTAAAATACAATGTTTGTCTTCAGTTCTGTGCACAATTGCCCCACTGACTCTTTTTTTTTAAGCCTCTTTAGATAAAGTGTTTTTATTTGAACAAATAAGAAGGCCATATATTCACATATAAATGGAATATGTAAATAATTATAATGCATTGATTAACAATTAAAGAATCAATAATATGACACCCACAGTAAAGCTCAGTTAATAAAAGTGACATCTTTGTGGCTTCCTTTGTACCAGTTTTGTCTGCTGCTTTTAGTGACTAGATTAGTCAGGGATTTAGCTTGGCGCTGTGCTGGAGGCTGAAGGCTGCCTCCCTAAAAATAGGGAGAAAAACTTTTCTCCCAACTCGCTAGCCACTGATACTGTAAGTCTACATCAGGTTTTGCTTGATTGATGGACGAGAAGAGGAAAAGGTGACTTGAAATCTTCAGTTTTATCCAGCAAAGCGCCAGAAACAAGAATAAACGCTCCATTTTCTGTGAAGTACGAGCAAAAACAATCAAATCCTCACGCTGGAGAAGCTGCAACCTGCAGATGGCATTTCAATTTGAAAAATGACTCAATTAATTCGTCTTAAGCTCTTTTGATAATCAATTAATCATTTAGTGATCCATCGACTAATTGTTTCAGTGCTAATGAGGTATTTGTAACTTCAGCCTGTCCACATTTATCAACCCAGAGGTGATTGTCACATCATGTTTGGCATTTGCTGATAAGAATAATCACATAATCTGCTTCGGCGAACACGTCTCCTTTCTGTACGCGGCCGGTGTGGGGATTCTTTTGAGGGAACGCTTCCTGCTATTAGTGGAAACATTTGCTTTCTGCTGGAAGAAGCGGCGGCTTTCATTACCACACGAGATGACACTCTTCACCACAGGTCTGTGGGAGGAATATACGCTCTCAGTGATTCCCTCACAGCAGGTGGAGACCGCTGCAGCACGCATCCGTCTTTAATAAGCTAGAATCGGTTTCCGATGTGGCGAGGAACCGCACGCGCACATTAACTTGAAATTTCATGCTCCAAGTTAGCACAGCGAGCAGATACTTCACCCGCTAATTATTTCCCATCTGAAGCGCGGAGTTTGAAGAAATGACGGCATGCGCGCACGCGCGTGTGTGTGTGCGTGTGTGTGTGTGATGCACCTGCAGATGTGCTTAGCTTTTGAATGTGAAGCAGGCACTCAAGGAACACCTACTGCTGTACACATTCAAGGCCTGATGAATTTATCAAAAAGTAAATGAGGCAGAACACTGCGGTGTGACAGTGCAGGCACTTTTCTTCATGTGTAGTATCTTCTTAGACAAAACCAACTGAGAGAGCGGCTTGACAGTGAAATACACAATAACCGACATGCCATTGCATGACATTTGAACCAGTATACAGAAATATATGGTACGATTATATGATGAGGATTACTCTGATCCCACAGGGATGGGAACTGCTCGCACAAAACCCATTCTTATTGGAATGTATAGGTTTTATCTTTTTAACGTCATATTTGATTTTTTTTTTTTTTTTTTTTTTTACAGTCAGTTCATCTAAACTCATCTGAATGAACGCATTTAGTTTTGAAATGAAACCCACCAAAACAAAATAAAACAGGAAAATAAGTAGTGGCAGCATTTTTGACCAGTAGAAATCTAATCCTTCTATAGCAGTTACCATAAAAAGCCTTGAATCTTCATGGGAGATAATCAGTTTTAGCTGCTACGTTCCTTCTGTCATAGCTTTTGTTTGATTTTGGACGGATTACTTGTATAAAAAAAAAACATCTTAAAAAATAGAAAAAGCAAAAAACAACAACAATGATCGGTCTGATCGCTCTTCATCACAATGACTTGATTTTCAAAGCTGGAGTTGAAGACAGAGCAGCGCTACAGAGGGCTGCGTGTTTATTCGGTTAAACTGAGTAAATACAGCATGTCAAAGCTCTCTGCGTGATCCCTGACTGACTGCAGCTCTGCAGAGACGAGAAATCAAGAGACCTCTACAGCTTTTATGTTATCTTTTTCAAAGCATCTTGTGTCTCGTGATACATATTAAATGAGTCGGCTGTGTGATCTGGAGCCTGTCACCCTCACGCCGTTGTTTCAGGTTCATATTTTGAATGCATGAAATGGCGTTGAACTAATTCACGTGTACACCACAGTCAGTGTGGCATATGTATTTTTATACAATCGTGATATATAAATGTGCTCAAATAATGCATGCTCTGTAGAATTACTTGAATAAAATAACGAGACACAAACTAACCCCAATGAACAGGATATCTATTGGATCATGTTTATGTTAACAGTTGAGCCAAGATAGCCTGACATTATTAGTTTCTAGTCTCTGTAAAGGTGGAACAGTAAGACATACTGTATCTCAATAACCAAATCACACACGTTTAAGCTATTCTGTGCGATCCGCCTTTGATTACTAATGTAATAACTTCTGCTTTTTTTTTTCTTTTTTTTTTCACCTCCATTAAGTGAGTCTCCCCTGAAGCTGTTTGGAGCCCCTCTGGGGAAGCCCGCTTCCCACTTTGAAAGCTGTAGCTGTAAAATTAAAGCACTTATTCACTTGAACGCAAGAATCACGCAAAGTTCTAATGGCTCATTGATTTACAGCATTGTTTGCAATGGTCTAATTCATCCGGCGATTTTAAAAAGGGTTAGATACTCAATTTATTTTTATATCATGTCAGGATATTTATGTTATATTGTCCACCTTGATTTAAGAAGAAGCTCTTAAATTTTTTACTGTCGCAGTTCATTCTTCAGAAAGCTGATGGCACATGGAAGCTTTTACGCCACTGTCCTCTGCGGATTCAGCGGACGGAACAAAATGCTTTTTGATTGCAACGAGAAAGAAGAAAATACAACGGACACATGATATAAGACTATTTAGAGAAATAATTTCTGCTCGTTCCCTCTGGAGCAGAAAAAAAATCTATTGTGATAAATGTGGCGCCAGTGGAGGCCTTTCCATTTGCAGCTGTGTTGGTCACACAGTGACACTGTGCCAACTCCCAGTCTCGAGAATGCAATGAATATGCTTCAAATAGCCGTTGAGTCTGTAAGTTTCATCCGCTATTTATTCCCAGTGTTACTGGCAGATGGTTTGAAAGGATTATCAACACCCACTTTCTATTGACGGTGCCAATAAGATTGACGCAATAATCAGCAAGAGACGGCTACAGTGATGAAAAATGACACAAAGAGCATATTTTTGTTTTTAAACAGGCTGAAATAAAAAAAAAAAAAAAAAGTCAAACCCGAAGGCCTGCTCATACTTGCCTTGCCAGATTTAGCACAGTCTAATTACATTGGTATGATTACCTGTGAATTAGACACAGGCCTGCATGTGCCGCCTCTATGATTTGATATCGATTATGATGTATTCATGGGGAACTGTAACAAACACCTATTATCTGGAGGTGCTGGTTCACAGCATCGACGTGCAGAGTAAGAGAAAAGG